>JASDDO010000019.1:392939727-394387171 GCA_030015575.1 Agapanthus africanus | reverse complement strand
AAGATGGAGGTGCTGTGCATGGAGTGTGCATGTAAGTAGGATGTGTCCATGCCTTATCACTCCAAAATTGTGTTGACTTGTGATAATTTCTGAGCTAAACATTATCTAACCTCTTTTTCACTTACACCCTCAACATTTCCTAGTTTGCACAATTTCCTAAATTTTACACAAAGACTCTTCACTACATATGTTATTATATAATACCATTTTTATTAAAATGGAGCTAAATTTCACACTAAAACCCTTGTAATTTATTAATGTTACAAACTAATCTTTTTATTTAAGTAGTTTCACATACTCCTTATGAAAATGTCCTATTTTGTTTTAATAACTTTTTAAATTAACATTTTATTATTTAATTAATTAATTTTATTTATTTCCAAAATTTTAAAATGTTACAATTACTTTTATCATTGTACTTTCATTTTCAAATCAGTTGTAATATAAAAAATGAATGTTAATAAAAGTTGATGTTTATTTTACATCTCTTGTTATTCTTGTGCATCTATCTATATTGCTTATTTATGCTTAACGTGTTTATTTCTGAGTAAATACGTCACATGCCCGTCACGTCTATTTTCCTGTATGCTGGGAAGCAGGGCGTGACACTCACACACTCACACATACACTCGCTCACATATGCACGCGCGCGTACACACTCACACATACGTATAAATACCTACATGCGCGAGTGCATATATGTGCATGCGTGCACACACACTTGCACACTCGCACACAAACACTCTTCAAATTTCTATGTCAAATTCTCAACTTTCATATCCATAGTCCTAAAACCCATCAACCACTCTTTAAATTCTCCATTTTTTCCATTTTAAATCTTAAAACCCAACACCAAACACATTCTTCAAGATCTCATCCTAAAACCCAACACCAAACACATTCTTTAATTTCTAATATTTAATTCTTCATATATCCTAAAACTCAACATCCCATCAAAGATTTTCATAACCTAACTTCACAATTGCTTGATTTAATTCAAAAAAGTTATAAGTGGAGGGGAAAAACCCTAACCATAGACTGAATTTAGGAATGAAGATGGCGATTTCGAGCTCCAACAGCTGCAACAGCTTAGGAAAAAAATTTGGTGAAGAATTGGGAAACTTTTGGGAGGAATTTGCAAGATTTGGAGGAGCAAGGGGGGAGAAAAGGGAACCCGAGCGGTTGAAAATTAGGAAGAAGGGGGAGAGAGGGAGCCTTCACGTCTGAAATATTGAAAGGGTATTAGCGACCATTTTATACGGTCGCTAATACTTAATACACGGTCACCAAAGTATTGGCGATCGTTTATTAGGGACCGTATATTTTATACGGTCTCTAATACCCTATTAGGGACCGTATATAAATGATTGGTTCCTAATACCCCGTCTCTAATATGCACAGTTTCTAGTAGTGATAGTCTTGTACATTCCAGTTTAGTTTTACAACTTCTATCATATATATAAATTGTCGATTCAAGTTGTCTAGCACGGTTCTTCATTTTATTTGAAAAAATGTGTTCTTTTATCGTGTTTACTTAAACAAAGTACCGATTTTCAAGATCAAACAAAATATATGTGGTTTCGAACAAAAAACTTAAATTTTAAAGATCATACACAAATATATGTACTTCAAAAAGTAATGATTCTCAAGATCATACAGAAATATATTTGAATTAGTTCTCGACGGTTTCAACTTGATTTGCAAATTTATGGAATTTCTATGGATGTTAGCTTCTCTTCCATCCATTGATTTCGGACAAAAAACTTCAATTTTAATTAACTTTAAAATTAAGTCTTCAATATATTGAGAGGAAACAGATGCATTAGTATTAATATTGCTTGTTGTACTAAAATTTCAAATCAAAATTACGAAAAGATCAGCAACCGAAAGATGCATTACGAAATTTGTATATAGATGAAGATATTAACATAAGTTAATAACCTAAGCACATTCAAAAGTCCATCTTTAACGAGAGCAAGAAGTTTGATGTTTTCTTAATTAGAAAAACCATGTTTTCTAAAAATTTAGTAGAACATGCATATTCTCTATCTCAATATAATAAAGTTTCAACTTATTTTCAATAAAAATTTTGTTTTCGTACCATTTCACACCTCCAAAAAGGAGTTGAATCCATTAATTAGCCATTATCAATCTTTTTTTGGTGCAAAAAATGCCTTAAAAGTTCGATAAAGATTGCAATAAATAAATTTATCATGAATGGAAAATCTCTTCACATGGCAATTTCAAATTTTCCATGGGTGGATAGAACATGCCAGAAAAAAAAGAAGAAAAAAATTAGGTATTGATAACTCAAATACCCATACATTCCTATTTCTTGTAACTTACACATCATATGCCAAATAAATACTTGCATAGAAACTCCACTTCATTAAAACACCATATTTGCATAAGCTAAGTTTTGTTTTTTAATCAATCCTGCTCATTAATATGAATATTTGGATCTGATAAGGCTCATGAATGGGAATTCCCCAGATCACAACACGCAGCAGATGACGTGTTCTCCACATAAACCCACTAGGCTCTTGGTGGTTGCGGAGGTAGAATCAATGTGATGCATCAAGGACTTTCCTCGGGGTCTTGTCTCCGAGCTTACATCCCCATTCCTCAGCCCCGAGGAATCTAGCAGCCGAGCTTATACTCCCTTTGCTCGTTTCTGAGCTGTTACAGGGCTGAGCTCCCTCAGCCTCCCATCTCGCCTCCGAGCCTTCCATCGAGCTTAGCTTTCTCGGCTTCCCCGATCAACCACGAGCACGAAGCCTAAGTGCCCGCGCCACGGTTCCATGTATCTCGCCAACGCGACATATCCGCCGCCCCACGTTCCACGTCCCACGAAGACACGTCCCTCCATTAATAAGCGTATCCCGCTACTAATAACGGATCCCGCCATCGACATGGGCGTAACGCAGGGGAGCAACTAACGGTGGGGATCTCGCGCCAGCTCGCTCCATACGACCACTATATAAACCCCTCTTTCAGACGACTCAGGCAAGAAAAACTCATTCGAATACGCCGCTACTCTGCTCTTATTCCACGGTACTAACTTGATCGTCGGAGGGTCCTACGGTGGTCACCCGCCCCAGGACTTCCCTTGCAGGTAGCTCGGCGTTGTCACCAACTCATTGAGATCTACACAATCAACCTCTACATCCAATCTCAACCGTCCAAGATCGTTTGCTATAAGATCGATGGAGGAAAACATCTGAGGGAGATCGCATCCTCTATCAGTTGGCGCCGTCTGTGGGAAACCTCGAGTTTCTCTACCTATAAAGTTGATCTTCCGCCGTCGATCCGATGGCGAGAGACAACCGTGACGATCCTAATGCGAGCCGCCCTACCCTCCATAACAGAGGCAGGAGTGGTTCTACTCCCCCTCCTAACATCATCAACGCATTATCCGATCGGCTCGATAGACTCACATCGATGATGTATGCGCTCGTCCGCGTTCAAGCGGCGGACCCTACCCACCAGATCGCAGTTCCCCCTCTACGGGATGACGATATCCGCAGGAGGACTGATGGGCATGCTCAATCCCTCGACTCATGTGTTGGATTTAAGGTAATGTGTGTTGTTACTCTTTGTTAATCAACAACCACCCATATGCTAAATTTAAGGCCATATGCTGCCACTCTTTAATAACTTCATGGGCTCCACCCTTTGTTTTAATTTGCATTAACTTTCAACAAACCCCACCTTGAAACAAATTCATCACAAATCTCGGCATTCTACCACTTAGAGAATTCTTCCACTTGATTTCCAACACTAGTAGACTTCACACGATTCCGCTATCTGCTCTCTCCTTATCAAATTTTCATGGAGAGTTTCACTAATCTGCAACAAAGATCTAGCTTGTCTCTGTCTATAATCTTGGTGAAAATATCTGCAAGATTCTTTTCTCCCACGATATTTTGCAGTATCAACTCGCTATCTTCTAAAGCCATGCGTATGAATTGGTATCGCACCTTGATGTGTTTCATCCGAGAATGATATGCTGCATTTTTCGCCAAATGTATTGCACTTTGGCTGTCGCTTCACAAGGTATTGAA
The DNA here is from genome assembly GCA_030015575.1 of Agapanthus africanus. Taxonomy (NCBI): domain Eukaryota; kingdom Viridiplantae; phylum Streptophyta; class Magnoliopsida; order Asparagales; family Amaryllidaceae; genus Agapanthus; species Agapanthus africanus. Next base: position 394,383,107 of record JASDDO010000019.1, on the reverse strand, counting down.
GTCTTGCCTCTTACCCAACTCTTCAGTAACCCTTATAACTATATCATCTCCTTGCTGGCTTTCATGATCGCCACGTACTCAACCTCTGTAGTCGATAATGCCACCACCTTTTGCAATTGAGAGATCCAACTCACCGCTGTTCCCCCAACAGTAAATACGTATCCCGTTGTGCTCTTTCCACTATTTCGATCACCCGAGTAGTTCGCATCAACGTAACCATGCACCTTAAGAGAGTCACCCCCGAAACATATGCATTGATTGGAGTACCCTTAAGATACTTCAATATCCACTTCACCGCACTCCAATGTTCCTTTCTCGAGTTTTGCGTATACCGGATCACAACTTCCACTGCATGTGCAATATCTAGTCTCGTACTCACCATTGCATACATCAAACTCCCCACCGCAGATGCATAAGGCACTCTTTCCATCTCGTCTTTCTGCTCTTGAGTTTTCAGGTATAACTCCTTCATGAGTTTGAAGTGTTTTGCTAAGGGCGTACTCATCGGTTTTGACTTGTCCATGTTGAAACATTTTAAAACCTTTTCGATTCAGTCCCTTTGTGATAATCACAATTTCCGCTTCTACCTATCTTGAATGATCTTCATATTGCTTGGCCGCTCCCAAATCCTTGATAGAGAATTTCTCAGCCATCATCTTCTTAAACTTTGAATTTTCTCGGAATTCGGACCCGATATCAACATGTCATCCATATAAAGTGATAGAATGATGTAGTGTCCATCCTCAAAAGTTTGAACGTACATGCGGTGATTTGATTTACAGCGCATAAATCCCGTCTCCAACATGAACTGATCAAACTTGAGATACCACTGCCTAAGAGCTTGCTTGAGGCCATACAAGCTCTTTCGCACTTTACATACCATATTCTATTTCCCCTTCACCTCGTATCCTGGTGGCTGCATCATATGGATCTCTTCCTCTAAATCTCCATGAAGGAATAGAGTCTTCACATCTAGCTGCTCTAAGTGCAAATCCTCCACCGCCACGATATTGAGAATCGCCCTAATTGATGTCATCTTCACCAAAGAGGAAAATATCTCTTGATAGTCAATACCTTGCTTTTGCACATAGCCTTTGACTACCAAACGAGCCTTGTAACCCTTCACACCATCGGCCTCATCTTTAATCCTGTACACCCACCTATTTAGCAATGCATTCTGACCCTTGGGTAGATTCACTAGGTCCTACGTACGGTTCTTCTTCAAAGAATCCATCTTCTCGTCCATAGCTCGCTCCCACTGCTTGCTAGCACCGTCGCTTATTGCTTTTGCAAGGGATTTGGGCTCTTCCGAATCTGTGTACAATATGATATCGGTCATAAGTCTTTTAGGTAGCCTCCTATCTTTCATAGATCTTCTCATAACTGGTACAACTGGTTGCCGAACATGATCACCATCATGTTCTTGAATCTGATCCTGCACTGCAGCATCCTCCATGTTTAGATCTTCATCCATAGGCACCTGATTGCTCTCTTGAGTTCCGTCTAACTCCATGAACTCAGATACCACACCATTTCTGGCTTACTTTTTTTCTTTGTATAAGTTTTTCTCATCAAATACAACATTCCAGCATTGTATTACTTTCTTTCTTTTTTAATCCTACGGCCGATATTCAAACTCGTCTCCACTATACCTGATGAAAGCACACTTCTTAGACTTAAAGTCAAGCTTAGTCCTTTCCGCCTTATCAATCAAAGAATATGAAATATAGCCAAATACTTTAAGGTGTGAATAACTGACCGGTTTACTCGACCAAATTTCTTCTGGAATGCCTCCATCAAGAGCACTCGCCGAGTTTCTGTTGATCAGATACATAGCAGTATCGATCGCTGCTGCTCATAGGAATTTTAGCACATCTGCATTCATGGTCATGCTTCGCACTCGCTCTAGGATTGTCCTGTTCATATTTTCAGTGATGCCATTCTGTTGTGGCGTCCTCGGTACCGTCTTTAACCAACGAATACCCTTTTGCGAGCAAAACGCCTCGAACTCCCATGTATAGTATTCCTGGTTATTATCGGACTTTAGGCAGTTAACCTTCAGTCCCGTTTGGTTCTCCACCTGCGCAATCATGTGTTTGAAGATATCAAACACATCAAATTTCTTTTTCATCGCATAAACCTATTTCTTTCAGCTTGCGTCATCGATGAACGTCACGAATTACCGATTTCTTCCATAAGACTCCACCGAGACCGGACTCCATACGTCCGTATACACCATCTCCAGCTTCTTGTTCTTTTTTGCTATGCCTCCAATTTGAAATCTGAGCGCGCTTTGCTCCCCACAAACGCAGCTGTAACACCCTAGCACAGTTATACTATATTTTTTATTTGAGGTATTTCAAATTTTGCGATAAAATTCTTTATTACTATTGTTTTTGGGTGCTGATAGTGCATTAGGTAACTGTGGTTAGTATTCGACCCGACTCGCATGTTTGAAACCCATCATGGTTCAAGATTTCGTCGAATATTTGCTAGTACAGAGGATCCATGCACATCTAGATTTTATAAACTTATATGATTTTTTTAGTATCCGCATATCTTTTAATAATACAAAATAAAGATCAAATAATATATTTTGATATCTAGCATGGCATATTATCGTACTCCATATCATGTGGTTGCATCCATACATCATGTTTATGTTCTAATTATTAAAACAAATTCGTTTGGATCGCTACATATATTTACGTAGATCCGTACTTGGGGGTATGCATTTTTATTGATCGGATATCGCATTATGGTTTTAACTTTTACGTATTTTCTCCATATTTAAAAACTGGATTTTTAGATGAGACCCGGGTATTTTTTTTGGAGAAATTTGATATTAGATTTATAATCCCAATATATATATATAATATTTTTAAAAACTAACAGTTATATGTATATATAACTAATTACATACTAATCTATTTCTCTTTCTATCTATCCCAGCATCTCTCTCTCTGTTTCTGTCTTTCTCTCTCTATATATATATTATATTTATATAACTAAATATATATAACCTCTCCCTCTTCCCTCTTTGTTTCTTCTTCGTCACCTGCGAGAAGAAAACCCAAACCCTAACCATTGCCCATGACCTCACCATCGCCGACCTCACCTCTTCTCCCCCTTCTCCATCCCGAAAACCCCTGCACTCCAACCCTGCAGCAACCTCCCGTGACCCAACCCCAGAGAACCCACACAACCCTTCGCCGTTAGCCTCGCCGTCGCCACCCACCATCATACCCACCATCACCTTCTCACCCCCTTCTTCTCTCCCGACACCCTAGACCACCACCACCATCGACCCTCGTCACTTCCCGACCCCAATCAACAATTTAAGAAACCCACTGCCACCTTGCCGCTGACGGCAACCCATCGTCGTCGTCATTCCACCTCTGTCCTCGCCACCCCAGAACCCGACACAACAGCACCCAGTCTTCTTCTCCTTCTTCTTGTTCTTTTGCTCGATCATTTCTTGATTCTCTGATTGGCTCTCCGGAGTTGCACGCGTCACCGACGATCTAGACAACCCAGTCACCGTCGTCATCCAGCCTAGTCACCAAGCCACGTCACTGCTCAGCCAGGTGCAGTCCTGCGTGTAAGTTTGCATCGTGACGTTATTCCGACGCTGGACGTATCATCTGTATCTCAAAATGAGATCCGATCAGGTAAGTTTTAACTTGCAACATGCTATATTATTATATCGATATCTATATGAATAAGAATAGTGCATGTGTTTTATTATTCAGTAAATATTACCGATTTACAGTTTTACGGTATCTGTACTGATAATCGTTAATCTAGTTGCATGCCGGAACATCATGATATCATTATACTATTACATCAGTACAACATGTTATCTAGTTTCCATCATACATAGTAATGGACATATAATGGTTATTACAAATAGTTACATATGCATCCTTCCAACAATCCTGACTTGTTGTCCTGACGGACGTGACTTGTTGTCTGCATAGACAAGAACTGTATCTGCTTGATCCTATATTGGCATTAGATTATATTGGCAATACCTGACTGGCATTAGATTATATTGGCAATACCTGACTTGAAAAAAAATCTGGGGGAAAAGGGGAAATCAAGAATGTAACCGAAACATAACTCAAGAGGATATTATTATTGTTTGCCGTTTTTCCGGGCATTATGGAATAAATACTTGTTTGCCGTTTTTTCGGGCATTACGGAATAAAAACTTGTTTGTTGTTTTTCCGGGCGTTACAGAATAAATACTGTTACCGTGGTCCCATGGGGAATGAATGGGATATATACTGTTGGGCTACGATGATGATTACATTAATTGATTTAAAAGACTTGTAGAATAGATAATCTAGAAGCACAGATTTAGGTTACACATCATACACCTATACATATACATAGCTTACTGTTTATATTAGTGTTTATTATTTATATTTATGTTTAATCATATCATTATATCCTGGTCATTATTGTTATTTTGATATTATGACGCACCGACGTCTGGGTTTTGCATGGCCCAGTTCCTCTACCTTTATCGCAGGCTGAACAGAAGTACTTTAGCCATCAAGCCGAGTAATGAAGAGTTGAACGTGTATTGTTAGAGATGTTTAATTTATTTTATCTCCGTAGTTTTGTTTATTGATGTGAGCCCATATTGGGACATGATTCAGATGTTGTTTATTGGATATTGATTCGTTTCTGCTTTATGCATTTTCTTGACTCTATTTACTGTGGCAGATGGACATGTGTTAGTTATTTTTTATATTTTACTATTCTTGATATCCTATAGATAGTCGTAATGTCAATGTGGAGGGATAATTCCTAGCCATAGGTAGCATGGTTGGCTCTGTCATGTGCCGTAGTTTACGTATCTTGGGAAGCGGGATGTGACAGAGTTTGTTTGGTATCAGAGCCCTAGAATTTAGGATTAGTCCAGTTTGGTTCTTTTGTAGCTGGGTATTAAACCTAATACACTAACCAGAAAATCCGGAATTAGAAACATGTCCTGCCACATTACTACCTTGCCAGTCTTGAATCTACAGCTATCAATATCTTGTTTATTGAATCCTGTTTATCGTTGCTAATTATCTTCAGTGTCTTAGCTTCAAAATCATGGTGGATAGAGACTTGCGATCGTACCAAAGGCATATTGATAACGTCGCATTGCTTGGTGTTGTATGTGGTATGCCTGAAAACCAGAAGCGGCAAACTGAGCTGAATCAGCGGTAGACCGAGGCTTACCAGGAGGGTCTGCGGACAGTCCAGCAGTTCGTAGTCACAGTAGCACCTAGGCCAGCACAGCGTGAGGGCACCGTAGCGGACTTTAGAAGGCTCGGTCCGTCCACATTTATAGGATTGGAGGAGCCATTGCCAGCGGAGCAGTGGCTAGTTGACACAGAGAACCTGCTCGTCGCCGTCCAGATTCGAGATAAGAAAAGGGTGGATGTAGTACGCTTCCAATTGGTAGATTACGCTCGCGAGAAGTGGCTCGTAGAGGAGACCTGCCTGACCAAGCCGATCAGTTGGGCAACGTTTTCGTGAAGTTTCTTGGAGAAGTTCTTTCCGCAATCTGCTCGAGAAGAAATGGAAGAAAAGGTTATTATCTTGAAGCAGAATGGCAGATCCGTTGATACGCATGCGGCTGAGTGGACTCGGCTCAGTCGATTTGCGGGGCCTTTGGTTGCCAATGAGGCCGATAGGGCACGGAGGTTTATGCATAACTTAGATGTGGAGATTCAGAGACATATCATATCTCTAGGATTGACCACCTTCTCTTAAGTTCTCAAGGTGGAAAGAAAGTGATTTTCCAAATTCCCGGACATCCGGAGTTTATATTTTCTTGGCACTTTCCATGCTCCTGGACTTCTTGGGAATAGACTTTCTTGGCACTTTCCATGCTCACATCGATTGTAGGGCAAAGAAAGTGATTTTCCAAATTCGCGGACATCCGGAGTTTATATTTTCGGGAGGTAGCAGATCTATCGGGCCAGTCGAGTTTAGGGCTAAGCCAACTAATGTCGTGCTGTCGTCGATGGAAGTAAATAAGGAGGAAGCGCTAGCTGTAGTTCGAGAGTGTATGGATGTGTTCGAGGACATCTCAGGTTTACCACCAAAACGAGATATGGAGTTCGTGATTGATCTTGTTCCAAGAGCAGCGCCGATTTCAAAGGCTTATTATCCAATGGCACCGGTGGAATTAGAAGAGGTAAAGAAACATGTTGCCCAATTGCTAGAGAAGGGCTGGATTCGCAGCAGCGGTTCACCATGGGGAGCTCCAGTTCTTCTATTCAAGAAGAAGGATGGCACGCGGAGGATGTGAATCGACTATCGAGAATTAAACCGGGTGACTATTAAGAAAACATACCCAATCCCTCGCATAGGCGAATTATTGAATCAACTCAGTGGAGCGAGGGTATTCTCGAAGTTGGATTTGCGATCCGGATATCATCAAGTTCGGGTGAAATCAGAAGATAGTTGAAAGACAGCATTCCAAACTCGATATGGGCATTACGAGTACTTAGTGATGCCATTTGGAGTCACTAACGTACCGGTGATATTCATGGACTTGATGAACCGAATCTTTTCACCGTACCTGGACCAGTTCGTAGTAGTGTTTATCGATGATATTCTGGTCTATTCGAGGAGCAAAGAAGAGCATGCAGAATACTTGAGGATCGCATTGCAAACGTTAAGGCAAGAAAGGTTATATGCTAAGATGAGCAAGTGCGAGTTTTGGCTCGAAGAAGTGATGTTCTTGGGTCATGTTTTATCCCGAGATAGAATTGTCGTTGACCATGGAAAGATTGCAGCTGTTCATGATTGGCCAATTCCAAAAGAACGTAGAGAAGATCAGAAGTTTTCTTGGGCTTGCCGGATACTATAGACGGTTCATAGAAAAATTTTCTTAAATAGATGAACCGTTGACTAAGCTAACTTAAAAGGAGGTACTGTTCGTATGGACTAAGAAATGTGCGTCATCTTTTGAAGCAAAGATTGACCACTGCTCATGTCTTGACAATGCCAGACAGTTCCGGAGGGTAGGTTATTCACAGCGACGTGTCTGGGAAAGCTTTGGGATGTGTTCTAATGCAGCATAAGAAGGTTATAGCCTACGCGTCGAGACAATGGAAGACCCATGAGAAGAACTACCCAACTCATGATTTGTAGCTAGCAGCAGTGATTTTTCCTTTGAAGATTTGGAGACACTACTTATTGGGCGAAAGGGTAGAAATATTTACTGATCACAAGAGCTTAAAGTATGTGTTCACATAGAAAGAAATCAACATAATGCAGCATAGATAGTTGGAGCTGATGGCTGACTAGGATCTTGATCTAAAATACCATCCGGAGAAAGTTAATGTAGTGCCAGATGCTCTAAGTCGGTTGCCAACAATACGGATGTTGACTGCACAGAAAGAGATTATAGCCGATCTTTAGAGGTTCGAGTTGAAGATCATACTACCGCAATCTTCGGGACAGTTGATGCAATTGCAAGTACAGTCGTCCTTGATCGATAATATTAAAGAAGCACAGTCGCGCGATCCAAGATTGCAGAAGTTTCGAGAATAAGTAGAAGCGGGACTTCGAACGGACTTGTTAATTCATGAAGACGGTTCGTTACGATATGGTAGTCATCTATGTGTGCCTAAAGGAGATGTTCGTGAAGAAGTCGTGAAGGAGGCTCATAGTTCTGCATATTCCGTACATCCGGGAGGCACAAAAATATACCGAGATCTAAGGCAACATTTCTGGTGGGAATGCATGAAAAGGGAGATTGCTCACTACGTATCGAAGTGCTTGGTGTGTCAGCAGGTCAAGGCTGAACATTAAAGGGTAGCTGGTTTGTTGCAACCACTTTCGATTCCTCAGTGGAAGTGGGAACATATAACCATAGATTTCATGATAGCATTACAACGGAGTCCAAAGAGCTATAATACAGTTTGGGTGATTATTGATCGATTGGCCAAGACAGCTCATTTTATACCGTTTCGTGTTGGTCAGTCGACGGAGGCTTTGGCAGAGAGGTGCATGCAGGAGATCATGAGATTGCATGGAGAACCTGTGAACATCGTTTCTGATCGTGATACCCGATTTTTAGCGCTCTTTTGGAGGAGTCTATATGAAAGTTTAGGAACTCGCTTGAAATTTAGCATAGCCTATCATTCTCAGACAGATGGCCAGTCTGAAAAAACGATCCAAAATCTTGAAGATATGTTGAGAGCATGCATGTTAGACTTTAAGGGTTCATGGGAGGATCATTTTCACTTGGTGGAGTTTTCTTATAACAACAGTTTTCAGGTGACTATACAGATGGCTCCTTTTGAAGCATTGTACGGTCGCAAGTGTTGCTCGCCTGTCTGTTGGGACGATGTAGGAGAAAGAAGATTATTGGGACCGGATCTTATTGTGCAAATAGTGGAGAATGTCAGCATGATCCGAAATCATATGAAGGCGGCTAAGATCGACAGAAAAGTTGGGCTGATACTGGACGAAGACCTCTGGAGTTCACAGTTGGTGACTTTGTATTCCTAAAGATATCACAGTCCAGAGGAGTGATTCGATTTGGTAGTCAAGGCAAGCTTAGTCCTCGATTTGTGGGGTATTTCGATATTATCGAGCGTGTTGGAGAGGTAGCGTATCAATTGGCTTTACCACCATCCTTGGCGTGTGTTCATGGCGTGTTTCATGTATCTCAACTCCGCAAGTATGTTAGAGATGAGACACACGTCCTAGGTCACTCGGAACTGACAGTAAGGGAAGATTTAACCTATGAAGAACGACCAATGGCGATTGTGGATCGAAAAGAAAATGTCCTCAAGAACAAAGTTATCCCTCTAGTACTTGTTTCATAGGGGAATCGTTCGCACGGAGAATCTACTTGGGAACGTGAAGACAAGATTTGACAGAAGTTTCCACACCTCTTTTCTTATATCCGTGTTTTCTTGTCTTTTCTTGTTCCGGGAATTTCGAGAACGAAATTCTTTTGTAGTTGGGTATAATGTAACACCGTAGCACTGTTATACTATATATTTTTTTTATTTTGGGTATTTCAAATTTTGCGACAGATTTCTTTATTACTATAGTTTTTGGGTGCGGATAGTGCATTTGGTAATTGTGGTTAGTATCCGACCCGACTCGACCCGTATGTTTGAAACCCATCACGGTTCAAGATTTCGTCGAATATTTGCTAGTACAGAGGATCTATGCACATCTAGATTTTATACACTTATATGATATTTTTTTGGTATCCGCATATCTTTTAATAATACAAAATAAAGATCAAATAATATATTTTGATATCTAGCATGGTATGTTATCGTACCCCATATCATGTGGATGCATTCGTACTTCATGTTCATGTCCTAATTGTTAAAACAGACTCGTTTGGATCGCTACGTATATTTACGTAGATCCGTACTTGGGGGTATGCATTTTTATTGACCGAACATCGCATTATAGTTTTAACTTTTATGTATTTTCTACATATTTAAAAACTAGATTTTTAGATGAGACCCGGGTATTTTTCGGAGTAATTTGATATTAGCTGTATAATCCCAAAAAATATATATAATAATATTTTTAAATACTAACAGTTATATATATATAGAATTATATACTAATCTATTTCTCTCTCTCTCTCTATCTCAGTATCACTCTCTCTTCTCACTCTCTGTCTCTCTCTCTCTATCTATCTATATATATATATAACATATCTCTCTCTTCCTTCTATGCTTCTTCTTCGTTACCCGCGAGAAGAAAACCCAAACCCAAACCCTCGCCCACGTCCTCGCTATCGCCGACCTTACCTCCTCGCCCTCATCACCACCCTCACAACCTCAACCTCCTCTCCCCCTTCTCCATCTTGAGAACTTATGCACCCCAACCCTGCAACAACCTCCCGCGACCCAACCCCAGAGAACCCACACAACCCCTCTCCGTCGCCACCCACCATCATACCCACCATCATCTCCTCACCTTCCTCTCTTCTCCCAACACCCTAGACCACCACCACCACCGAACCTCGTCACCTTCCGACCCCAATCAACAACTCAAGAAACCCACTGCCACCTCGCTGCCGACGACAGCCCATCGTCGTCGTCATCCTACCTCTGTCCTCGCCACCCCAGAACCCGACACAACAATACCCAATCTTCTTCTCCTTCTTCTTGTTCTTTTGCTCAATCGTTTCTTGATTCTCCGATCGGCTCGCCGGAGTTGCGTGCGTCATCTCCGATCTAGACGGCCCAGTCACCGTCGTTTCCAGTCTAGTCACCACATCACGTCACTGTTCAGCCAGGTCCAGTCCTGCGTGTAAGTTTGCATCGCAACATTATTCCGACATTGGACGTCCCATCCGTATTTCGACGTGAGACCTGATCAGGAAAGTTTTAACTTGCAACATGCCATGTTATTATATCGATATCTATATGAATAATAATAGTGCATGCATTTTATTATTCAGTAAATATTACCGATTTATAGTTTTATGGTATCCGTACTGATAATCGTTTATCTAGTTGTATGCCGGAACATCATGATATCATTATACTATTGCATCAGTACAACATGTTATCTAGTTTGCATCATACATGGTAATGGACATATAATGGTTATTACAGATAGATACATATGCATCCTGGCATCAATTGTGTTTACCGTGTTCTGATACTGATTACAGTTTCACATTGGGTATCTATTTGGTTAATATACATCACATGATATGTTCACGACACACTACCTGAATTGTTTCCTGGATCTAGTTACTAATGCCAACAATCATGACTTGTTGTCCTGACGGACGTGACTTATTGTCTGGATAGACAAGAACTGTACCTGCTTGATCGTGTGTTGGCATTAGATTATATTGGTAATACCTGACTTGAACACAAACCCTGGGGAAAAGAGGAAATCAAGAATGTAACCGTAACGTAACTCAAGAGGATATTATTATTGTTTGTCATTTTTCCGGGCGATACAGAACAAATACTTGTTTGCCGGAATAAATACTGTTACCGTGGTCCCGTGGGGAATGAATGGGATATATATACTGTTGGATGACGATGAGAATTACATTAATTGATTTCAAAGACTTGTAGAATAGATAACCTAAAAGCACAGATTTAGGTTACACATCACACACCCATTCATACACATAGCTCACTATTTATATTGGTGTTTATCATTTATATTTATGTTTAATCCTATCATTATATCCTGGTCATTACTGTTATTTTGATATTATGACACCCTGACATCTGGGTTTTGCATGGCCCAGTTTCTCTACCTTTATCGCGGGCTGAACATGAGTACTTTAGCCATCAAGCCGAGCAATGAGGAGTTGAACGTGTATTGTTAGAGATGTTTAGTTTATTTTATCTCCGTAGTTTTGTTTATTGATGTGATTGGAACATGATTCAGATATTTTTTATTAGATCTTGATTCGTTTCCGCTTTATGCATTTTCTTAACTCTATTTACTGTGGCAGATAGACATGTGTTAGCCAGTTTTTATATTTTATTGTTCTTGATATCTTATAGACAGCCGCAATGTGACTGTGGAGAGATAACTCATAACCACAGGTAGCATGGTTGGCTCTGTCACGTGCCGTAGTTTACGTATTTTAGGAAGCGGGGCGTGACAACAGCTTTCACAAAGCCTCAACTCTACCCTTTTCAGCCCCGAAAGAAGCCTCTCAGCTTGAAGGATTTTCTTGTTCTTCTCACTAAGGTGCTCCGATATTTTATGCCATAACGAAGTCTTCGAATCTGTCTCTGAACTTGCCGTCAATACAACCGAGGCTCTACTGCTCCCACTGAATGAGCATAACGAACCACTCAACCTGCTTCTTATGACCACCAATGACCTTTTGGAAATCTTCCATTGAGAATTCCCAAACATTGTAATAAGTCCTTCGTTGTCTAGCTGACTTGTGGAAATCAAGCTTTCTTCAAATCCGGAATATGACGAACATTCTTCAATTTGATTTGACCACATCCTTACGGTTGCAAGATGATTGTCCCCTTTTCAACGATCTTGCACGATCGACTGTTTCCCACCGTCACATGTTCTTTGGCTTAAAATCGCAATCACGGTATATCCCGTGAATGATGAACAATGGGAGTCTCAATTATGAATTTTTGGACAAAATTGTTTAAAAAGTTTATTTAAAGTACTTAAGCTAAGGTGTATAAGTTTCCCTAAAGTCTTTAAGCCAAAATGTTTAAGTTTCTTTAAAGTGCTTAAGCTAAAGCCTAAGTCGAAATTGTCCACAAGTGCGCAATGGACAAGCAAAAGACAAGCGCGCAACCCGTAAGTGCGCACTAAGAAAGTGAGTCGAGGATAGAGGTGTGCAGCGCACTTACCTCTCGAACTTAAGGAAGCAAAAGCTTCTGAAGAAGGAGCAAAAGTTTCGGATAAGTGCGTAGGCAATGAAGAGGCAAGTTCGAACTTAATTAAGTAAAGCAAGAAATTCACACATGCGCAAATCAGGCCGAAGACAGAAGTGTGCATGCGCACTTACCAAACGAAGGCAAAGAATGAAATTTTTCGAACAAGTCTGTAGGCACAGGAGGAGCAGGTGCGCAGAAAATGTGCAAGTATGACCGAGAGTCAGGCCTTACTTATAAAAGAGCTACGATAGCTCGACTGCTTGAAAGTATGACTTCCCACTTAATGGCGACGGCCCGGTTACTCGCGAAGTCTCGAGGGAGATTGAACAGTGGAAAGTTTTACACCGCTGTGCACATGTGAAAGACACGTGCACACAATCGGAGTGGGGCATTTGTTTGCACCTGTTTAAGTGCTCACTTATATATGTGTATGCACTTGAGAGAGAAATAATGTTGAAGGTATGCACACTTATATGTGTGCGTGTGCATGATACGTGCGCAGCATATGTGTGCATCATTGGCGTTCGCACTTAGCAGAAATTCCTAGGTGTGAAGTACACGTGCAAATTACATGCGCATACGCTTTCCATATGCATGTACAAAGCAAGTGCGCACATGCAAGATGCATATATGGTTAAACGGGCAATCAGTGGAAGGACATTTGTTGGAGGTGAAATATTCATTATACAACAATAAAAAATGCATTTAAATAAATATTTTATTTCACGGGGAAAAGATCACCAAACATGGGATCGGGACTACATGGGTTAACAAAATAGTATACAAAATTCTCTAACTCTCTCTTGGCCTTCTCTACCATATTGAAACGACGATTCTCGCGAAAGGTCGTTCCCCACCAATCAGAGCCATGTTCGTCGGCAAAAGCTGACATGACGACCAGCCGAGCCCGTATCTGATTCAGCAAGTGGACAGAAAGGTCCCTTTGTTGGGTTACGGCAGTGCCCCGACCATCAAACCGTGGCCAAATACGGAACAAAAATTATCTAAACTGGCGCTACCATTACCCGATACCTAGATCTACCCTAAACCCTATACTAGCTAGCATATATAAAGAAGTTAGAATGGTTATACCGAGTTGATCCGTGTCCTTCGGTCTTCAACCATCTTCCCAAACTCCTAAAGGCTCCTTGATCAAGCATGGTCGCCGGTCTCCCTCCATCAAAAATGATCCACCCGAAGGTTTGTGCAACGAGCTTCAACCTCATAATCGAGGTAACTAAGGTATCAAGTTAGCTAAACATGATAGCCTAGAAGATGTAGAATCTAATGATGGATTATGTTTTCACTAATCACCCAATGTTTCTCAACACATGAGACATGATGGGTGGAAGAAGAAGATGAAGCATGAGGATGAGAGTGTAGCAACTCAAGAAAGGAAAATGGCTAAGTCTTGTGAGCATAAGTGAGTGTGGCATCAAGTGAAGTAAAGCAAGCATGCTAGCAACTAAAGAAAAATCCCACACAACAAAATATCTCACAACACCAATAATATCAAGCATGGTTCAATAGTGCTACCATGAGTCACCACTTGAGCCATGCCTCCAATAAATGCCAAGTCCACCTCATCCTCCACCTCATCAAACCATTTATCCAAATGCTTAAAGCAATAATGAGGTGGCATCTTCTAGAAGTATCTTGTAATAAAATTACAAGAATACCCCTAATCCGTATATACATACCCGTATCCGTATTCTGAAAAATACGAATACAAAGAGACGAAAATAATCCATCAATATAATACTAGAATCCGGCTTAAACCAAAACCACTAGTATTATCCGTCCGAATCATGTTACGTGCACAAGTACACGTAAATGATCGAACCCTGCCGTAAAAACCATACGGCCTCAACATCGTTTTCCTAGAAGCAGGGAAACCTTCTGTGTGGGTCTCTAAAGACTCGTCAATACGCTGGCAGTGGTTTTAACTACAAGCACGTCAGCGGCACTAGCTGTATGTAACGGTTACCCAGGTATTGAGCGAAAGGAAGGCCGACGAGCAAACTCATCCATAACCCCTACTGAGCCAGATAGTGACAATATCCGTACATTCCGATCTATTCGTCTAAGAGTATTGCATATCGAGTCTAGGGGGGTGGATAAAGTCAGACCCCTAACAACACGACAATTCGTGTTTGTATGAAACCCATCACCACCTGAGAAACTATCGATTTTGTATTGGTAATTCTCGTATACCCCAGCCGAGAATTTCTGGTGATGGCTACCCGTGCACCGCGTGACATCAACCCTTAATACCGGGAGAGACGAATCCCCGACGATCCTCTCATTGCCTCTATGTGGCTTGAGACTGTACCCAACTAAAACCTGTTTGCACGACTCCTTTGAGCCGTGGTAGGATAGTAATCAAAGCACAGTGGGAACTCACACGAGACAAATGACGATCTCAGGTCGACAGGCTAACCTGTACACATGTCACCAAGGAACTGCTATCTGACAATAGGTATAATTCCAACTAGCATGTTCCCGGCGAGTCCGTCCAGTGTACTCAACTCAATGAGCACCTGTATACTATCTTAGGTGAACAACTGACATCAATGGCTTATGAGACCGGCCACCACCCTTCGTCAGGGTCTGCATAAGTATACACTAATCTACACTGAAGTATCGATGCCCAGTCTTGATACTCCCTTAGGGACATTTAAGGATGTGCTTATAGACCCCCAGCTCCCACGTATATGATCGCCATCATAATGCTGGTAGTCAAGCAAGAATCCTATGGGCTCTATCAATATGTAATAGTGATGATAAAGACAAACCAGATAGCATACTATCATCTCGAGTAAGACTGTTCTACCGGTATAGGTCCTCCCTCAATTATCAGAATCACCTGCCCGCGACTACGATAATTGCCTTAAGGGCACTATAGCCAACAATCTCCCACTTGCACTTAAGGCCAATTATTGTCATGTCGCATACTCACAGCCCGTGTGATACCTAACACCCAACTTCTCTACTAATTAGTCTCACAAAGCCTGTTTGTGAAACTGATGTGTTCCGGAAATAGCCTCAGTAAGTGGATCCGCTCCAATATTTCTTTCTATATCTCTCTATATCTCAACTTCACGGAGAAAACTATCTCCCGAAATGAGCGATACCTGTCTTAGAATTTGTATGGATATCTGATGGGACCCAGTTCACAAATGAACTCCAAATCCAGCAAACTTCCTCGACTGTATCATCCACTGGATTTAATCAGTATCATGCACCATGCCTTTCGTCAGTATCCGCTTGGACCACCTGTCCAACATACTGCCCCTGAAAAGAGGGAAAACTATAACTCAGACAGTCACTCTGTCATCCAGGTCACATTGGAAGCATGAAATGATAACCGTCTCCTGAAGGAGGCTGCCATTACCATATCCTTAGAACATCTACTTATGTTCAAAACTGATTCCCAACGTTTCTCCAGGATTGGATTAACATATGCTTATTGCATCCAGTGCAAAGCAATATCTGGTGTGTTACTTGACATTTCATGATTAACTCAATTGCCTAAGCAAGTGATATGCTAATCATGCAGATCCCTCTCGTCATCAGTCTGAAAGACATCGCTTTAGAGAGGGTGACTCCATCACTTGCGGGTACACCACCACGCCAGGAGTCGTCCATTCTAAAACACTTTAGAATAGTGTCAAATACCCAAATTTGGACACTTCCCAAATCTAGATCTAAAACCATAGAGCTATTGACCAGAAAAACTGATATTTATCCAGATCCTATATGGAGAAACAACTGTATGACAACCATAATATAACCAATCGTAGTATATGAATTTCACTTCCTATAAAGTGCATGTCATCCCAAATACCAGGAAATTACACCCTACTACCTTCTTACCAGATCCATCTCCTATTCTGATGGGGTCAAGACCTATGATTGTCACATCAAAAATAGATGATCTATTTCTGCTATACTTTCTTTAGTTAATAAATAGACATAAGCTACTTGCCCACTATGCTTCCGCTGCTCTCATTGACTACAACAACCCTCTGGCAGAGTCACATACACGTGCACTTCTAAAGCAAGTTTAGAACGACGCTATACTCATCCTTCTGCCGGGTCTTATAGTCTAGAACAACAGCAATGGCAAGTCTGGGTAAACAAGAACCCCCTTGTCATCGTCTCTGAGAAGACCGAAATACCTCTCGGGTGCCTGATGTTACCCACAAAATCTGCGGAGTGGCTAATGGAACGTCGAATCCAATTGAATCTTTAGGTTCTATTAAATTTTCAGTGATCGTTTGTGGTTCTGGAATCACTTCCAGTTCTACTATACTCCCACTTCTGTTTTCTGAAAAAATCCATTTTACCAAAACTGTGGCGAGTCAAGAACAATATCACTATTGATCTTCCTGATGGTAGAAATTTAACCTTCGTCAAAGCCCCATTACTGAAACGTGCCTCGAGTTTATCCGGATTCTGGTTTCAAGCATCAGCAGGACAACTCCCTATACCTTAACATCGTTAAGATATAAATTGATTCTATATATATTCAATATAGAAACAAAAGAACTAATTTAATTGGAACCAGATTCAAAATCATGCAGTTGTTTCCAGTGCATATCAACCAAATGGAAAAAGGACAATCAACATTACTCATCTAGGAGTGCATCCATATATGAGTAACCTGAAAGAGAATCAAGTTCTCAAAACCATTACTATCAACGGAATACCAAACACAAGTATCTATATCTTCGACTACCTCGAAGAATCCTGATACTTCCAACAAATGGTTCTCTAATTTATTCTTATACCTATAACTTCTCAATTTCTGGATCTTGTATTTCAACGAAATACTTATCTAGAACTGGAGAAGCCATGAGTAAACAGAATATAGTACGAGTACCAACCCCTATGTCTTAATGGACACCGGACAAGATACAATACTTTGTATAAGTCCACTGAGTTTAATAACTTAAACCTTGTGCATCGTAAGTTGAAAACTGTACTATGGTTAAGAAGAATTACACCGCTGTTGAATGCACCTTACCTAACCATCAACTGATATAGGTAAATTATATCTCACTTTAAACGTACAGATATATCAGTTTGAAACTGGTGCATAATTACGGATATTCAAAACCAAAAATCTGCCGTCAGGCAAAACCCAGACGATTTCCTCAAATATCACTAATTACCGAGGATCTAATCACCCAATTCCCAATATCTTACTCCCACTCATTATCTGTAACACTATATAGATGTGAGAAACGAATCTGGTAAATACATACCCTGGAGTTAGATTCCAATTGGTAAAACAGTTTTCAATTTACATCACATAGAGAAACTGAAACATGAAAATGTTTCAAAAGGGGTTATCCGGGTATTCATAGTAATGCTTCTTCTACTATCCTGATTCATGACTGTAACCGTATACTTTCATGCCCTCACTCCAATCCCTTTATTATGTCTTTACTTATTACCTTCTGTACAACTCTTTTAGGCTAATTGGTTTTCTTCCTTCCCTACCCTTCGGCACCAGCCTAAGATTTGGAAGAAGACTATCTAATAAGAGTAATAGGTGTACTCTCCTAATCCTAGGAGCCCTCGCAACCTGAGGGAAGGTAATGGGAAAAGACATCTGAATAATCCTATTCTTTTTCTCCTGAACCGGAAACCATCCTCGAATCTGGAATGAATTCCTTCGAGTTCATATGTAACTATACGATGGCATGTCCAAGCATTATGGACGTTCGTAGTGATACGAAGTGTTCTGGAGAAATCCAAAATGGATGTGGGAGTGGCAGGGGTATATACGGTTTTGTCGTGAATGATAGCAGTCGCAATTTTCTTTGCCGTTATTCTAATCCCTTTATGTGTCTTTACTTATTACCTTCTGTACATCACCTTTGGGCTAATTGGTTTTCTTCCTTCCCTACCTTTCGACACCTGCCTATGGTTTGGAAGAAGACCATCCAATAAGCACAATAGGTGTACCCTCTCCTAATCCTAGGAGCCCTCACAACCTGAGAGAAGGTAAAGGGAAAAGACAATTGAATAATCCTATTCAATCTCTCTAGAACTAGAATCCATCCTCAAACAAGTTCTTTCGAGTTTGTATGTAACTATACGATAGATATATCCAATAGGAGTGGATGTTCGTAGTGATACGGGGTGTTCTGGAGAAATGCAAAGGTGATATAAAAGTGGCAATGATATTTTGCGACTCCGTGACATTCCAAAATCCAAAGTGTTTTAAGAAGGTTCTGTTAACTTGGTTCATAAGTTTTAGTCAAGGGCCGGGCCATGGTCGCTGCCAATGAGAGAGAGAGAGAGAGAGAGAGAGAGAGACAGAGAGAAAAGAAACACCCAGTGTGCACTCTAAACTAGATCAGAAAGGTTAATCACTTTATCTAATCAGGATGGCTCGGACTGTTTTATTGAATTCTCCTCCAAACCCAAAAGAAGAATTAGTCGGGATCATCTAAAATCACCCGAGGAGTAATCCTACTCATCAGTGAGAATTGGGATCCAAGTATCATTGCATGATAACTTGATGGAAGCCACTCAAGTTATCACTCTCCAGGAGGTATGCGCATACCTGGAAAGTTTCCTGTATATTTGAAACTCTTGATGTGATTTTTATTCCATGCTCTTATGACCTTGACGTAGGCCAACAAATCATAAGTCACATGTCAAGTTCTACCCGTCATTGTCCAGGTTAATTTGAACCCACCCATACATACCCTTGACGTAGGCTAACAAAGTAGTACGACTTTCCCAAACCAATGCATCTATCTATGCAACAGAAAAGTAACAAATAGCTACCATACACTATGCCTTGACATAGGCCAACAAACATAGCATGAATACTAAGTGCTACCTGTCTGAAATGACGGAGGGCTACGAATGGTTTTTGGCGAAAAACCTTTAACGTAATGAACTTGATATCGTTGAAGGAACCTAATAGCTTTTATAAATATATAGTTGCGAAAAACTTTGCTAAAGAGGTCACTTCCGGTGAAGGGATATCGGCTCTTTTCTCATCGAATGAGGTGCAGGATATTCCAAATTGAATACCACGATGCAAAGAAAAAATAATCGACTATAGTAAAGTTATTACGTTGACACAAACTTTTACTCAAGGGGTCACTCCCGATGAAGAGATCTCGACCCTTGCCTCGTCGAATGAGGTGCTGGATATTCATAACCGAATACCACCGTGCAAAGCAAAAGAGAACGTCTGTAATGTCAGTTTTAAAATTGGTTCCAACAACATTAAATAGGTTTTTTTATCCTTGTATTGATCAGAATCAACGTAGTCCCATCAATTAATCACACCAGAAAAAGAACGAAAATATATGATGTACGTATATGCCATCCGCATTCGCCACTAGGTCCCATCATCACCCGTTAGGTTACTTAACTAACGACAGAGCGGGGACTGGACTAGCGCGGGTGCAAAACATATACAACATCTACTAGTATATATATAAATATATACAACAATCGTCCCAGGTATGATATAAAGCAATATCACAGAAGCATCACAGAAGCAACACAGAATGGCGGATAATCTTGGAGCCCCGGGTTTCACTTGAGCCGAAAATGAGACCTGACGTTCCCGTTCGTGTGGATAGCCTATGCAATGAAACCTAGACCCCTACGAGCGCGGCAAGTTACCGGCCAATCCCGGAAGCGAGGCAACCCCAATCATCAAAGTGAATGGTCCACCCAATACTTCACAGAATCCGGTAATTTGGACACCTCTCCTTGGGTCAACCTATACCCCTACGAGTGCGGCGAATAGCCCACCAATTCTAGAGTAAGGTCCCCTCCGTCTCAACGCCATGATATGCGGACCCGTTGCCCTCTAGAACCCGGCTATTCGTGCACTCATCCACGGGGTAATCCTAGTACAAAAAGAAAATAATATGTACAACGGTGACATCGACCTCAACCCGGTCGTGCCCCAAACAAATAATATACAAACTGGCAGTGACGGCAGTCCACATGTCGGACGCTCGCCCCGCAATATCAAATGTACAAATGAAACTAAACTGTAATAATATTGCACCTAAGCTATCCACCACGTTGATCCAACCACAACACAGCACAACACAGAACATCAACGTGAATGTCACATTCGCAAACTCGTCTAAAAGAACATATAGCAATTAGACGAGTTATACCGCTCGAATGACATTCACGGTCGCAGATAGTAATGCATGTACTATAAACATTTAAACAGTGTTATATTATCGACTTTAAAACACCCTGAATTGCCTCTGAATAATAGATAACAAAATATCCAAATTAGGAAAAACAAGCAATACCACTGAACCAATATTCCAAAGACCAGAGAACCCTACAAAATTCAAGTCTCAACTCCACTAAAAAACCGGCCTCACCCGTTTTTTCTCAAATCTTGCCGGGTCAAAACCGGCGGATGGGGCTTGTTTTTGTAGGGTGTTCTAGTGGTCACTCAAGTAGTTTTCTGCAGTTGCGTAAAATTTTTTTTGAACACTTTAAAAAATTGACAGATACTGGAATGTGCAGTGCATTGTTTTAGAGTTGTTTCGATTTCGATACTTTAACATTGTCTAAACTAGAAAGCTAGGTGTTTAAAGGTTAGATCTGATACAATGTTGGGTTACGACAGCGCCCCAGCCATCAAACCGTAGCCAAATGCGGAACAAAAATTATCTAAACTGGCGCTACTATTACCCGATGCCTCGATCTACCCTAAACCTTATACTAGCTAGCATGTATATAGAAGTTAGAATGGTTATACCGAGTTGATCCGTGTCCTTTGGTCTTCAACCATCTTCCCAAGCTCCTAAAAGCTCCTTGATCAAGCTTGGTCATCGGTCCCCTCCATCGAAGATGTTCCACCCGAAGGTTTGTGCAACGAGCTTCAACCTCATAACCGAGGTAACTAAGGTATCAAGTTAGCTAAACATGATAGCCTAGAAGATGTAGAATCTAATGATGGATTATGTTTTCTCTAATCACCCAATGTTTCTCAACACATGAGACATGATGGGTGGAGGAAGAAGATGAAGCATGAGGATGAGAGTGTAGTAACTCAAGAAAGGAAAATGGCTAAGTCTTGTGAGCATAAGTGAGTGTGGCATCAAGTGAAGTAAAGAAAGCATGCTAGCAACTAAAGAAAAATCCCACACAACAAAATATCTCACAACACCAATAATATCAAGCATGGTTCAATAGTGCTACCATGAGTCACCACTTGAGCCATGGCTCCAATAAATGCCAAGTCCACCTCATCCTCCACCTCATTAAACCATTTATCTAAATGGTTAAAGTAATAATGAGGTGGCATCTTTTAGAAGCATCTTGTAATAAAATTACAAGAATACCTCTCATCCGTATATACATATCCGTATCCGTATTTTGAAAAATACGAATACAAAGAGACGAAAATAATTCATCAATATAATACTAGAATCCGGATTAAACCAAAACCACTAGTATTATCCGTTCGAATCATGATACGTGCATAAGTGCACGTAAATGATCGAACCTTGCCGTAAAAACCATACGGCCTCTACATCGTTTCGCCCGAAGCAGAGAAACCCTCTATGTGGGACTCTAAAGACTCATCAATACGCTGGCAGTAGGTTTAACCACAAGCACGTCAGCGGCACTAGCTTTACGTAACGGCTACCCAAGTATTGAGCGAAAAGGAGGCCGACGAGCAAACTCATCCAGAACCCCTACTGAGCCTGACAGTGACAATACCCGTATAGTCCGGTCTGTTCGTTTAAGAGTATCGCATATCGAGTCTAGGGGGGTGGATAAAGTCATACCCCTAACAACGCGATAATTCGTGTCGGTATGAAACCCATCACTACTTGAGAAACTATCGATCCTGTATCGGTAATTCTCGTACCCCGGCTGAGGATTTCTTATGATGGCTGCCCATGAACCGCGCGACATCAACCCCTATTACCGGGAGAGACGAATCTCCGACGATCCGCTCACTGCCTCCATGTGGCTCAGGACTGTACCCAACTAAAACCTGTTTGCACGACTCCTTTGAGCCGTGGTAGGGTAGTAATCAAAGCACAGTGGGAACTCACATAAGACAAATGAAGATCTCAGGCCGACAGGCTAACCTATACACATGTCACCAGGAAATTGCTATCTGATAATAGGTATAATACCAACTAGCATGTTCCCGGCGAGTCCGTCCAGTATACTCATAACTCAATGAGCACATGTATACTATCTTAGGTGAACAACTGATACTGATGGCTTGTGAGACCGGCCACCACCCCTAGTCAGGGTCTGGATAAGTATACACTAGTCTACAATGGAGTATCGATGCCCAGTCTCGATACTCCCACGACTAGGAACATTTAAGAATGTGCTTATAGACCCCCAGCTCCCATGTATATGATTGCCATCATATTGCTGGTAGTCAAGCAAGAATCCTATGAGCTCAATCAACATGTAATAGTGATGATAAAGACAAACCAGATAGCATACTATCATCTCGAGTAAGACTGTTCTACCGGTATAGGTCCTCCCTCAATCATCATAATCACCTGCCTGCGACTACGATAATTGCCTTGAGGGCATTATAGCCAACACCCTTAAAGGCTTTGTGATCAGACCCGCCTTCTGAAAGCATTCAACTTTGTCCTACACTACGTCGAGCATTGCCAAAGTCATCTCCGACGGGTGAGGAGGAATGTCACGGAGAACGACAAGAAAAATCGTGTGAAGCCAGATAGAGCCGGCAGGAAGAGGACATCCCCTACGAATCATGAGCTCATTCATAACCGTGTCGCACTGATCATCCGTGAGAGTAGGATTCGCCAGACGAGCAACAAAATGTGGAATAATATCTTCGATAGGCACCTCGCATGGCTGTCGAGGAGCATGCAGGCGGTCACAAGCCATGATTCTTTCTCTGTGAAAGTGAAGGAGAAGATGAACACTTCTTCAAGTTATAAAGAGGAGCATTCAAGTCTCGGCACAAAGAATGTTGTACGTGGTGTAAGTGGGAACAATTCCGAAGCTTTGACCAAAAGGAAGTGCTGAAAAAGAGATTGATAGCACTGGAAATCACGGGTCATTAGTTCACGTGTCATAATAAGTGCGCACTTGATGACACACGAGCAACACATGTATGCATCATTGCCACTCGCACTTGACAAAAGACATTAAGTGCGATGCGCGCGTGCGCAAATGCTAGCCACAGGCACATACAGCAAGTGCGTATATGATACATGCGCATATATTTGTCGTATGCACGTGCAACGCACGGGCCCAATACGCACTTAATCAATAACAAGTGCAAATATATGCTCATTCCCTGAAACAGACACTTATTAAAAAAGGAATAAATCTTGATTAATGAGCAATTATAATCCTTAATTAACAGGAAAATATTCTGTTGGTTAAACACCCCAACAAAAATATCTGTGGATTAAAGATCCAACGGTGCGCATGTCATCCTTAATTGATATAAATTAATTAAATCTTTTTAAATCAATCTAAAATTATATTGAGATCAAAACAAACCAAACAAATCCTAATCTCTTCTCTCTTATGAATATGAGGCTCATATGAATAAATCAGACACAGAAAATCCCCCCATAAGCTTGAAATTATTTTTCAAGACTTCTCCTTCATCAAAAAATTACGCAAGGTGAAAAAAAGAGAAAAAACTTCTCTTTTCCTTCATTGAAAAGCTTTCGATTTTAAACATAAGCTTTTTCTTCTCTTTGAATCTAGAGCAGACGATATGCCGACAAAAAAGTGCGAGTTAATTCGTTTTTAAAAGATCAGATCATCTTAGGGTTCGTCCCTCGTTCATAAAGCTTGTACTTTTGCGAGAGATTGATCCTAAGATCCAAAATATAAGATGCGCAACATAGAGCACATGGATACCCGACTCGAAAACAGATGAGAATCGAGGTTTTCAGTTCTCTGAAAATAAGAGAACAAGAAAAGAAAATGAAACGGAAGCCATTGCTTCTTGGCGAAAGCTTTTGCTTTCTGATAAAAACAAGTGCGCACTAAAATCAGTAAGCCCTTAATAATAAAAATTGCTGCTCCTGGGAAATAATGCCCTGGGGATGTGCGCACTACGTGATACCCACGTGTGCGCACTTGATAAAAATTGCCTCTTAAGGCATGCGCATCACGTAATATCCACGTTTGCGCACTTGATAAAAATTGCCTCTGAAGGCATGCGCCTCACATGATACCCACGTGTGCGCACTTGATAAAAAACTTTCCTATGAAGGCATGCGCGTCATGTGATACACATGTGTGCAACATCCTTGAAATAAAATATTGCGTAACCACGTGCAACGCACGTGCGTTCCCTTTTCAAATGTAATAAACCGGCATGTGCGTCATATATACCTGCGCACTTGTACCATAAAATATCATTTAATCACTTAAACAAAGTTTAATTAAATGATGAAGCTTTTGGTTTCATACATGCAATATATATTGATCGAAATATTAATAAACCTAAGTGATCTTAGTCTCAAAGATGTCCTTAATCCATACTCGTTAAGTTGATCTTAATCCAAAACAAGATTAACAAGCCTTAACCATATATTCCTGGGTTGATCTTAGTCTCGAAGATGACTAACAATCCTTAGATGACACATTTAGAACTGATGGACCTTGTTTACCCAAGATCTGCGTCCTAAGTTCAATCCCACACACACACACACACACACACACACACACACACACACACACAAGATCTGCGTCCTAAGTTCAATCCCATATATATATACACACACACACACACAAGATCTGCGTCCTAAGTTCAATCCCATATATATATATATATATATATATATATATATATATATATATATATATACAGATTTGGACTAATCCGCGCCTTACGGACGACGACATGAACTAGTCTCCGTATACAATCCACAGGCAACAAAAATAAACAAAACATAACATGACATGAAGTGATCTGCCTGGAGTAGGAGAAAGTTGTTATCGCATTAACTGCTGGGGCTTGCGCTTATAGGGAAGAGAGTCCCCACAATCAAAAACCCCTCACAAATGAGGGGGAATCTGATAAAGTCATGCTACATTGGTCGCATCTGTCCAAACCTCCGATATATGGTATCATAAATCAATTTAGTATTTTTGGAGAGGTGGACGGATATGTTTCAAATAGTATCTGCCCCCAAATTTAGGCAAGACGATCCATTTCAGTCCGTCTCTGTTTTCGGCGGTAAACAGTAACATTCACGCTAAACAAAACTCCATCGTAGTCATGCGATACCTTTTGAGGATGTTCATGCTACTAACCTGATTCATGCTATATGGCTTCCAACTAGTTATGGGATATCCCGGGGATACGAGAACGTTCAACAGCCAGGTCCGTACATACACATTGCCTGAAATAGTTTTGACTCTTAGTTTTACACCTGATTTAGTTGCATATAGATTGACACTATCTGACTCAATTATTGACATCCGGTTTGACATATTGTTTGTTTGCATGGTCTTTCTGCATGTCTACCTTCCTGTATTTATATTCATTTGATAGCGTGTGTTCTCACATTACCTTACGTCCATGATTTTCCGAATTTGTTTCCATGAATCCGAATTTCCTTATTCTTGTTTTTTCCTTGTTATTGTTAGTTTCTGTCTACCTTGAGCATGAGATTATTTATTCTTGTTCGTTTCCTTGTTTTGTTCATTTTGTTCTTCGTGAATTTCGAGGATGAAATTCTTTTTATAGTTGGATATAATGTAACACCCGAGCACGATCGTACGTTATTTAATTATATTAAATAAATATGTTGGGCATTTATATTATTATTGTTATTGGGTTATGATTGATATTTGGATGGTTATTATGATAATCATATTGTTTTATCTTGCCTTGATCTCTAGTTCGAATTGATATAATATTGGTACCCGACCCGCATGCATGTTAACCTATGACATTTTGTTAGTAGTTAAGTTTTATTGCTAATCGTATATATCTTATTCATATAATATATGGTAAAATATCATGAGATAAGAAAAGGGTATTATATTAATAGAATATATTTATGGTTTTCTAGTTTGTTAAATAAAAGATAATTAGTATCTAATATTTTGTTTTCCAATCTATTAACACCTGTTTTAATATCCATACAATATATTATCAAATATTAGTTTTGTAACCAAAAATATTATGGTTATCTAAATAGTTAAATATATGATAATTAGGTTTAAGTTTGTTTGTTAGTCTAATAATATTTTATTTTAATATTCATATAGTATATTTAAATATTAGATATATTAGTATGTTCTTTTAATAACAGATATATTTTGGTTTGATAATTTTAAAAGAGATATATTTTATTTTGATAGTTTTAAATAAAAGATATGCTTAGATGCGGTTAATCCTTTGAAAATCTTTAGGTGATCCTTAAACAAATATTTTGGGGGTGTGTTGTGAGAAGCTTAAGTTTTTTTTGGGGGGGGGGGTTTATTTGAGATTTGCATTAATATCTATCTATCTATCTATATATATATATATAAAACCCATTATCTATCTATCTTTCTTTAAAAAACAAATCTTATTTTCTCTCTACAATCACTCTCCCTCCCTCCCCTTCTCTCTCTCCCCTTCCTCTCTCCTTTAATATAAACCTAAGCCTACCTCCTTCATCCACGTTTTCATCTCCTTCAAACCCACCACCCTCAACCGCCACAACGATCGACTCCAACTCCAGACGAGACTGATCACCATCAAATCTTAGCCAACTTCCTTGTCTCATCGTCTCGGAGGCAAGTATCTAATACTTGTTCATACATGCTAGCTACGACGACAATAACAGTCGTCGTAATATTATTTATCTGTAACGGTTAAAATTAGTATATGCTTTAAGAGAATAATCATTCTTAATTAATAATATTATTTTGATAGGTATTGATTGTTGCAAAATATAGTTTGAAAATATTATAGTTTACAAATGAAACGTCGTCGCCAAATAGATACGACAAATCTGGAATTTATTGTACACCTTATCTTATAAAATTTATTATAAATCATAGAAAAATCATTAACACATGTTCTTTAGTTTGTTACGAAGATAACTCAGAATACTATAATCTTGTGGAAGGTTTACTTGCAAAATAAATTGTTTAAATAATGTAAAATGCAAATGAATGTACCTTTGAACTGTTGTCCAGGGAAATTCCAGCAACAAATTTTCAATGTCGAACGTTTATAAATTTTTGTAGGAACAACCTGAGATGATTTAACTTATTAAAATGAAAACCTTATTAAATTACCTTTGTTTTCGTATATGTCACGTCCCTTTTAGAGGACGTTTGTTATTTTTAAGTTATTTTACAAATGAGAGTGACGCTGAATTTCTGAACAGAACTTTCTTGTGCATGGTTAATCCACATCACTTTGATTGTTATTAATCGGATTGAATATGCTATCCTTATTAATACTGTTATCTTAATCTTGTACATGATATGATTATGTTATCCCTGACATGCTTGTATACCGATTTATGATATATATCACCGCTATCCTTTTTTTTACTGTACTATTATCGTTATCATGCCAGTACATACTTGTCATGTAATGTTTACCGATACCAACAATCCTGATATTGACTTGATTGATCTGACCTGTTGTCTTGATGGACGTAACATATACATGCATGTTCCTGTGTTGGCATTAGGTAGATATTATTTCTATACTTGACATGAACATGAAAACCTGGGGAAAAAGGGGAAATCAAGAATGCAACTCGACTTGTAACTCAAGAGTTATTGATTGCTAGAGACTGATTAGTCGATACGAGCTTCAGGCTCCAGAATGGTGATGTTGACATCATTCATCTATACATGACATTGTTTACTGCTTAGCGGCATGTCTCGGATTCAGCCCTGAGAATCATGACCATCGTCCTGGACATGCACGGGATACTATTGAGTTATATCGAGGATTCCATTGATTGGTTTCAAATACCTTTAGGATGGATAATCTAACGACATGGACCCATAGGATATACGTGACACGAGACTCCCTATATCTTGCTACTTTACATGTTACTATTACTGCTTATTGTTTATACTCATGACATCGAGTTCTTGCACCTGGTATACTATATTACATACTGATTTTATTATTATTATGATATCTATGATGCACTGACGTCTGGGTTTTACATGACCCAGATCTTTGACCTTAGCATATAAGGGTCGTGAGTACCTTGATAGGACTGCGGATCGGTGAGGAGCATCCCACTGATATAGTTCTTATTGTGGTTTAAGTATTCTTGTTTCTTCCTTAGATCTTTGTTGCTTCCGTTATCATTTCCGGTTATTGTTTATCATGGCTATTGGACATGTTTAGAGATAGATATTTATATTATTGTTCTTGATTACTATTGACAACCTTAATGTAACTATGGAAGGATGGTTCCTTACCGTAGGTAGCATGGCTGGCCGAGTTACGTCCTAAAATTTTGGTATCTTGGGAAGCGGGGCATGACAGTAAACTCAAAAATCTGACATCTCTGTCATTTAGGTCATCTTAGAACCCTGAACCGATAACCGCCTCCTGGAGAAGGCCGCCGTTACCATATACCAAGAACATCCTTTTATTTTCTTAACTGCTTCCCTTTGTTTCTTCAAGATTGGATTAATATCTTCTTACTATGGTAAGTGCAGAAGCAACATTTGGTTTGGTATAAGACATTGCATGATTGATTCAATTGCTTAAGCAAATGATAGGTCATTCATGCGAGTCCCTCTCCTCATCAGTTTTGAAGATTTCTCTTCAGAGAAGGTGGCTCCATCACCTGCAGGTACACTACCACACCAGGAGTCATCCATTCTAAATTACTTTAGAATGGTTTCGAAGTAAATGAATTAGGAAAGTTTCCAAATCTAGATATATTGATATAGATCTAGTCACTAGAATCCTTGATATCTCAGCAAGTGCAAAAGAAACTTCTGGTTTGGTATATGACATCACATGATTGACTAAATTTCCCAAGCAAGTGATATGTCATTCATGCAACCCCCTCTCCTCATCAGTCTAGAAGACATATTTTTAGAGAGGGTGGCTCCATTACCTGCGAGTACACTACCACGCCATGAGTCGTCCATTCTAAAACACTTTTAGAATGGTGTCTAAGTAACCGGATTGAGACACTTTCCAAATCTAGATCTAAAATCATAGATCTAAAACCATAGATCTAGTCATCAGAATTCCTGATATCTTATCTATATCCTATGTAGAGAAATACCTGTGACAACCAAAGTTTGACCGATTGTAATATAGGAATATCACTTCTTATCAGGAGTATGTTATCCAAATCCCAGGACAGTACTCCCCATACCCTTCTTATTAGGTTCATCAATTGTTTTGATGAAGTCAATCATCTTGACTGTCACATGAAAACAGATGATCCGTTTCCTCTATGTATGCTTTAGTCTATGAATAGATATAAGCAACTTGCACACCTTCCACTATTCCCACTGACTACGATAACTTTCCGGTAGAGTCATATACACGTGCATTTCCAAATTCCCATTTAGAAAAACGTTATAGTCATTCTCATTCTAGATATCATAGTCTTGAATAGCAACAGTGACAAGTCATATCCGCATGGACTTTAGTACAGACACTGAAGTAAAAAGTTTCATCACAATCCGCATTTGGTATTTGATGAAAAACCTTTACAACAAGTCTAGCCTTATTAGGTTAATACCTTTCCAGCTGCACAGATCTCGAAATATCTACTTGCTTCTAATGGGGTTTACCCCTTTAGAAGCACCCAGTAAATTCTATAATTTGCTAAAGTGCGTGAAGTCCAACTTGGATATAATGCATCTGGTCACCTAAAAGTTACCACTTCCTATGACCCACTGATTACTACTAGGGCCATCATCACAATGATGCTGACCTCCCTGTTACCGTCTACGAGAAAAACGAATTGTCTCTCAGATGGTTGATGTCATCTACTAAAATCTGTGGAGTGGATAATAGTTTTTCAAGTCAAATAAAATTCTTAGGTTCTACTAAATTTTCAGTAACCGTTTGTGGTTTTGGAATCACTTCCAGTTCTACCATACTCCCACCAATTTCTTTTGCAAAAAAATTCCTTTTATAAAAAAAGTGGTGAGTCAAGAACAATGTAACTATTGATCTTGAAAATGGTAGAAGCAAAACCCTAGCAAATGCTTTGGATAATCCATAAACTGTCATTACTGAAGCGTGCCTTGAGTTTGTCCAGATTATGTTTTAAAACAAAAATCGGATAACTCCATATCTTAACAACCTCAAGATATGCAACCAATCTATGTCCATATAGAATCAAAGTAACTAATTTAGATGGAACCAGATTCAAATGTCATGCAGTTGTTTCCAGTGCATATCACTTAAATGAAAAATCCAAAAAAACATTCTCATCAAGGAGCGCACCCACGGATGAGTAATCTATGAGAGAATCAAGTTCTCAATATTACTACAATGGAATAACTTGCATAAGTATCTACATTTTCGATCACTTTGAAAAATCCTGATACTTCCAATATATAGTTATCTACTTTATTCTTATACCTATAAACTTCTCAAAATCTTTGGACCCTGCATTTCAACGAATGCATGTCTAAAACCAGAAAATTCATAGGTAAACTAAATGAAGTAATATTACCAACCGCTTGTCCTAAAGAACACCGGACAATATACATTACCATGTATAAGTCCTAAGAGTATACTAACTCAAACACCGTGTGTCGTAAATTGAAAAACTGTATTTTGTTTAAGAACGTCTATACCGTTATTCAATTCACCTTACCTTATCCTCAACTGATAAAGGCAAATATTTAGTACAAAATTTTCAAAAAATTATATCCCACTTTATAAAATAAAGATACAGATATATCATTTTAAAAGTTGGTGTATAACAAAAGTTATTCAAAACCAAATATTTGTCGTAAGGCAAAACCAGATGATTTAATCTAATATCGTCAATTGCTACGAATTCCGATATTGGGGATCAAATGGCCCATTTCCTAATATTCTACTTCTACTAAGCATCTGTAATGTCATACAGATGTGAGATTCAAATCCGATACATACATACCCTAGAGTCAAAATTAATTGGGAAAACAGTTTTCAATTATAATATCACAGAAAATCTAAAAAATAAATGTTTCAAGAGGGTGACCGGGTATTCCTAGTAATACCTCTTTCACTATCCAGATTCATGATAGTAGTCGCAATTTCCTTTATCCTTATTTCAACTCCTTTATATGTCTCTATATCTTATCTTCTGTATACCACACTTAGCATAATTGGTTTTCTTCCTTCCCTACCTTTCGGCACCAGCCTAAGGTTTGGAAGAAGACTACCAATAAGCGTAATAGCTGTACTTTCTTAATACAAGAAGCTCTTGCAACTTGAGAGAAGGTAAAGGGAAGAGACAACCGAATAATCCTATTCAATTTCTCCAGAACCAGTGGCCATCCTCGATTGAAGTATCTTCTTCGAGTTCATATACGATAGCCTTTTCAAGCAATATGGATCATCGTAGTGATACAGAGTGTTCTGGAGAAATACAAAGGGAAAGTAGGAGTAGCAGGGATATATGCGACTTTATCGTGAATCATGACAATCCAAAGCTAAAGTGTGTAAAAAAGTTCGATTAAATTGGTTAATAAGTTTACGTTTAAGGTAAGTCATGGTCGCATAACCACACACAGAGAGAAAAGAAACACTAAGCATGAACTTTAACAAGATTAGTATGGTTAATCATTTTATCTAATCAGGATGGCTCCCACTGTATCTTCGAATTCTCCTTCAAACCCTAAAGGAGAACTAGTCGGGATCATTTACACCTTACAAGGTTGTTAACCGTTCTGCCAGGCCAGTGTTAGTACTCTGAGGGAGATCCCTTTATTCCCCTAATAATTAAACATAACAAAAAAAAGCTAAGCTCTGTTAAATTCTAATGAGGCAGCACCTCACGTGCTCCCCACGAGAGCGCTAACACCAACTTATTATAGGATTTAATCCTATGGTGGCGCCGCACGTGAAGTTCACGTGGGCGCCAAATGTGCAAAGCACAGGAGTGCCTGTCATATATAAGAATTAAATTCTTAAGTAGCGCCCACGTGCACAACATGTGAGTGCCGACGCCCAAACTAAAAAAGGTTGAATTAAATTCTACATGAGGAGTAATTGTTCTCCGCTGAAAGCCGGGAAGACAAACGTCTCGCCTGAATTCGGAGGCAGATGCTATTTAGTTTTATCCATCCACCTCTCCGAAAATGCCAAGTTGATTTATGGCACCGTGTATCGGAGGTTTGGACAGATGCGGCCGTTGTAGTAGATTTCTTCAGATTCCCCCTCGTTTGAGGGGTTTTTGATTGTGGGGACGCTCTTCCCTACAGGCGCAAGCCCCTGCAGTTAATTACGCTACTGCATCGCGGCAATAACTTTCTCCTTCTCCAGATGGTCAGTTCATGTCGTGTGTGTTTGTTTTATTTTGGTTCCCCGTGGATTGTATACGGAGACTAATTTATGTTGTTTTCCATAGGGCGTGGATTAGTCCAAATCTGTATTTTCTTAGATTTGGATTTGGGTTGGGTTTAAGGATCGTTGGCCTTGTTTTAGACTAAGATCAACTCAAACGTTTGTTGAGGATACGTTAGTCTAATTTTAGACTAAAATCTACTCAACAGGATCATTTAGATCCAACAAAAGAGCATTTGGGCTCTATTGTTTTAGTTTAGGGACGTTGCAGTCCAAAAGTTTAAGGACATCATAATCCGTAAAGTTTAAGGGCATCATAGTCCAGTTTAAAGACATCATAGTCTGTTGGATATATGTATGCCCTAGAGGCCATTATATGATAGTGGATGTATCTATACATGTATATATATTCAGTATGCATTCTTGCTTGACATGATAGTATGCTATCTGGTTCTTCTTTATCTGACATGTTGATTTGATCATGCTTTTATTCATTCATACATGCTGATAAAGCCCTGAGGATATCGGCTTGACTGCTCTGATTATGATAGAGATCATACTAGTGGGACATCTGTAGTCTATAAGCATATCCTGAAAAGTCCCTAGTCGTAGGTATATCGAGACGGGGCATTGATATACCAGAGTAGACTGGCGTATATGATACTAGACCCATACGATGGGCGATGAATGTTCCCACATTCATCGATGTTTGACATCAAGATCATATGCGGGTGCTCAGTGGTGACTGGGTACACTGGACAGACTCACCAAGAACTCCTATATGGAATTATATCTATCGTCGGATAGCAGTTCTCAGGTGACACTGGTACAGGTTAGTCTGTAAACCCGAGATCGTCATAGAGTCTTGTTTGTTCTCCCACTGTACTTTGATTTCCACCCTACCACGGCTTTACTGAGTCGTGCAAACAGGTGGCCGTTGGGTACAGTCCCGAGACACACGAAGGCAATGAGTGATAGGAGGGGTTTCGTCTCTCCCGGTATTGGGAGTTGATGTGGTGCTGTGCCCGACTGGTTATATCAGTAAGTCCCTGGCCAGGGCTGCTGAGATTTGCTGATAAGTGTTATCAGTAGTTTCTCGATCTGTTATAGACCATTCACCGGCACGACTTATTGAGTTATTAGGGTCGACGTGACCATCCCTAGGCTCGATATGTAGCATATCTGACGAAGAGACCGGACTGTACGGTAGTGTTGCCGGTTGGCTCGACGGGAGTTGTAGCAGGTTCGCTTGTTTTCTTCTGATCGCTCAATACCCGGGTGGCCGTTACGTTTAGCTGACCGCTTGCGGCTTGAGGGTGCTTGATATGATCATCACCCTCTGCCGGCGTATTGACGAGTCTTAGAGTCCCACAAAGGAGTTATATAGTCCAGGCGAAACGTTGTGGTGCGCATATGCGATATGCGCATGGACCCGATTAAAATGCGCGTATATGATACCGTATATTGATCGGGCGGCTTGCTTTTGGTAGGGTCATATGTGATATGGCCGGATTGATAAATCAAGTGTTGATTTATCATTTAACCATTAGTTTTCTCACTTAAAACCTTTTCTTGAATATGATGGATGTATGCATGCATGTATGTGTTTCTTTCTTTCTTTCTAGTTTCATGCACATATGGATGTGCATACATACATACATACATACACCCATCTATTATGGTTGTTTACAAATGGAAATGGTGGCAATATAAGACTCACACCATGGATAAATATATGGATTATTATTTAATTTTATGTTTAAAACAAAATAGAAAAGGAAAGGATAATTCTTGAGTTGTTTCTACACTCTTCTTTAACCTAACCATTCTCACCTACCCTTAACCTTGGATTAAACTTTCCTTATATGTTTTAAACCCTAATTAAATAATAACTCAAAGATTTAACCATGGTTTGTAGTGAGAAGAAATAAAATATATATAGATATATTTCATTTCTTTTCAATGGTTATCATTCTACTCTTGTTAAAAGAAAGCCTCCATCTTCTTCCTCCTTCACCATTTGCTCTCTAGTTTCTTGTAGTGAGTAAAACACACATAAAGAAAGGTTTTTGAAGTGAGAATCTTAACCACAACATCATCCTACACAAGTTTAGCCAACTTGTTTAGAGTGTTCTCTTCGTTTCTCATCTTGAAAATCGAAGTTGCGAGCTTGGACGAGGAACTCCGGGTGGATCGTCGTGGACGTGAGAGGACTTCAAGAGGACCTTCTTCCAACACCCAAGAGACCAAAGAGTCCAGCGAAAGGGAGCTACAAAGGTTGTAGTCTCAAAACCCTAGTTTTTATTGGCTTTAAATTCGAAACCCTAATTTTCTAGGATCGATTCCTTTGTATGCTTGTTTAGCACCATAAAAATCTAAACTTTGAGACACGTGATGCTTCAAAACTCTACACAGGGTGCTAGGCAAACCTTACATTGGTATCAGAGCCGACCTAGAACATTAGGCGACGCTTTTACGAAGTAAAAATCCCGATCGGACAAAAATACGACGTTTTGATACCCTCTCTAGACAAATTTTGAAATCTGACATTTTTCAGAATTAAAAATACTTAAAAATTACAGCAGGAAAAACTAAGAATAACAGTGAAATTCGATGACCTGAACAGCATAAACCGCCGCGGAACCGCCGCATTTCCTGGCTTAGGTCGCGGTTCCGCGGCCGTACAGAGGCATCATTGGATAAAATTTCCACTGTAATTCTTATATCTGCTTGTACAGTGTTTTAGGTATGTTTAATCTGAAAATAGCACTGTTTTTTCTGGAGATGGTTTTGGACGCGTAGATTCGATCGGAATTTTCATTTCGTTGCTTTTCCGGGTAAATTAGAAAGTATTAAAGTGTTTGAACGAGTATCATTTGCTCACTATTCACGGGGTTTAAATACTTTGGAAATACGTGCAAGTCTTTTTGCGGTGGTCCCTCTAGAAGACAACATACCTTAACTCGATTATGTGACCGTCTTGAACTGAACTTTGAACCTTAGGGTTTGGGGCAGTACGGCGTGCCACATGTGAGGTGTTGGCTTGACCCTTCTACGGCTGGACCGCTACTACTGTGTCACACTCCGGATTTTTGAACCCTGCTCAAGTGTTGAGCTTTAGTGAATCTTGGATACTTGATCGTTCGTTCGAAAACTTTGATACTGTCTGTTTATCTGGAATGTGATACAATATGTGGAATTCATATAGTTTAGGCATGAAATACGAAATATGTGATATTTCGCATTTATGATGTCTAAAGAGAATGTGGATTCCAAATATTGTAGTTTTACACTTTCTTTTCTGTGACCGTAAGTGTAGTATGTTCGATATCGCCGGTTTCGTTGCTATACATCAACGACAATTGGGGTATGCATACTTACTTACGTTGATGATATGAGATATTATGTGTTGCTGAGATATGATGTGCAGGATTGTCACGATTGAATAGCCGGGTTTTTTTTATGTGAGATGAGAGTTTTATATTTTCATTCATGTAAATTCAAATGTAATGTAATATTCTTTTATTTGGGGCACTTCCGGGTTGAGGTTGTGTCACCAGTGTTGTATATTATTTACTTTTCCGTATTAGGATGGACCCAAGGTGGGGAGCACAGGTGACCGGGTTCTGGGGTTCAGTAGGAGGCCATCTCGAGGAGTCGAGACCGGGTCTCCTAAACTCCAGAATTGGTAGGGTCACTTGCCGCTCTCGTAGGGGTCCAGGGTGTGGGCTTGGCTATTCATCGCGACTGTGGAATCCGTATTTTCTATTCTGGCTAAATACTAAATACGGACGTCCTAGTATATCCCACGTTATATCTATATTTCTGCTGCCTGTGTTCTGTGATATCTGAGATGAATGGCATATTATATATATGATATATAGTAGACGTTGCTTATGTTTTACACCCGCGCTAGTCCCGTCCTGGTATGCCGTTAGTTAAGTAACCTAACGGTGCATAACGGAACATTGCGGCGAATGCGGATGGCATAAGCGTACGTGTTATTTTCGTTTCTTTTCTGTGATTGGCTTAAGGACTTAAATGATGGGATTACATTAATGTGATTAATGTAAAGAAAATAAACCTAAAAAGATGTTGTAGAATCGGATTTGAAAACCACTCGGCTATTTATGAAAAAGCTATATTTCAAAACTGCGGAGCTTAAGC
This sequence comes from Agapanthus africanus, assembly GCA_030015575.1. Classification (NCBI taxonomy): domain Eukaryota; kingdom Viridiplantae; phylum Streptophyta; class Magnoliopsida; order Asparagales; family Amaryllidaceae; genus Agapanthus; species Agapanthus africanus. The sequence continues at coordinate 394,346,054 of JASDDO010000019.1, read as the reverse complement.
CACTCCTTTTGAAAACCATTTGATTCTACAACGATATCAAGCTCAAAGCGTTAAAGATTTTCTTAAAAATCATCTGCAACCCTCCATCATTTTAGGAAGTAGAGTATTTAGTATTCGTGCTACGTTTGTTGACCTTAGCCAAGGCGTAGTGTACGGTAGCTAAGTGATGTCTTCCTACAAATGCATATGATGCAGATTAATTAGGAAGGGCATATGACTTTGTTGACCTTAGCCAAGGATCATGTGAACGGGTCTAATTAATCAAGAAATGACGGGTTGAGCTTGACTAATACTCGTGATTTGTTGACCTTAGCCAAGGTCACGAGTATTAGGGTTAAAAACCACATCGGGAATTTCAATAGTTGAAATTTGCAATGAGATTGCATACCTTCCATGTGATGGTCGGATCCCGATCCCACTGTGGGCAATAGTTGCTCCTAGGAGAGTTTTACAGTTTATAATTAGCTAACTCATTAGGTGTCTAGAAAGGTGTTAACGGGGCTCCGCCTCTGGGAAAACGAGGTTTACTCTAATTAGGTCCGTGCGAAAGCACGGGGAACCTCCCTCAAGTACCGACACTGGCCTGGCTGAACGGTTAGCGAAGTTATAGACTGTAATTAATCCTGGCTAGTTTTTCTTTTTAAGGTTTGAAAGAAAGACTCGATAAAAGCAGTGGGAAACATCGATTAGACAAGATAATAACCAATCTGATCTATGCAAGAGCTTTCGCTGAGTGTATTCTTTTCTCTCTCTTAATGGCAGATACCCATGACTGGACTCAAGCTTCTACTAGATAAAAACAAACTGAATGGGACCAATTATAAAGACTGGCTGAGGAATCTGAAAATCGCCTTGACTTATGATAAAGTATCATATGTCCTCACGGCTTCAGCCCCGCCCGTCCCAGGTCCAAAATCCTCAGTTGCGGACAAAGAAGTCCGCAAGACATGGGACGCTGATTGTGCCACGGCCAAATGCCTCGCGCTTGCATCGATGGACAATACACATCAAAAGCAGCACGAGAATATGGACATTCAAACCATATTGCTCCATACAAAGGAGTTGTATGGAGAGCAATCCCGCGTATTGCGATACGAAGCATCAAAGAAATTGTTTCAGATGCGAATGGCCCCTGGCACACCAGTAGGAGACCATGTTCTGAAGATGATAGCTTTTATAGAAGAGCTTGAGGACCTTGGATGGACGATGGACAATGAACAATATATAGATATTATTCTGCAGTCCCTCCCCTCCACCTTTGCTCAGTTCATAGTGAACTTCAACATGCATGGCATGGAAAAGGAACTCCCTGAACTCCTTAATATGTTAAGGAGTGCAGAGAGCACTATGAAGTCGGCAAAAACTCCCGTTATGACTATTGGACAGTCTTCCTCTTCTCGCCCGAAAGCTAAGGCCAAGGGAAAGAAAAAGAAGAAACCCACTAATCCTAAGGGTGGAGTTAAAAAGGTGAAGGGAAAGGAAAAGTCCAAGGCTGGAGACTCGGGGAAGGGTGAATGTTTTCATTGCCACAAGACAGGACATTGGAAGCGCAACTGCACGGAGTACTTAAGTCTCAAGAAGAAGCATGGTGATGCTTCTGCTTCAGGTGCGTTTGTGACAGAAAACTGTTTTTCAATAAACTCTGCTTCCTGGGTATTAGATACCGGTTCAGGTTCTCACATTTGCAATTCTATGCAGGGGCTGAGAAATAGCAAAGTTTTGAAGACAGGTGACTATACTCTCCGCGTTGGAAATGGTTCCAATGTACATACAGTCGCAGTGGGAGAGTATCACTTGGGGTTGCCATCTGGATGTATTTTGGTTTTGAATCCATGTTATTTTGTACCAAGTATGCTTTGTAATATAATATCCGTTTCTTTGTTAGACAATGAAGGATATAATTTTGTATTGCAGAACAATGTTATGAACATTCACCTGAATCAAATGTTGGTTGGGTATGGTACGCTTAATAACGGAATATATGTCCTAAATCAACACACAGTTTTCAGTATACAACACACTAATAAAAGAAAACTTTCAGAATTAAATGAAGCTTTTCTTTGGCACTGTAGACTTGGTCATATTAAAGAAACAAGACTAAACAAGTTACACAAAGATGGATATTTAAACTCTTTTGAATATAAATCTTATGCGACTTGCCAGTTTTGTATCAAGGGTAAAATGACCAAAACTCCGTTTACCGGACACGGAGAAAGAGCTACTCAGCTCCTAGGCCTCATACATAGTGATGTATGTGGGCCAATGTCTACACAGGCTATAGGCGGTTTTTCATACTTCATTACATTCACTGATGATTTCTCAAGATTCGGTCATGTATTTTTATTAAAGCACAAGTCCGAAGCTTTCTAGAAATTCATTGAATATAAACAAGAAGTAGAAAAACAAACCGGCTTGAGTATCAAGATGCTTCGATCAGATCGAGGTGGTGAGTATCTCAGTACAAAATTTGCAAACTTCCTAAAAGAGAATGGGATTCTCTCTCAGCTCACTCCTCCTTACACACCACAGCACAACGGTGTGTCAGAACGACGGAATAGGACCCTATTAGATATGGTCCGGTCCATGATGAGTGACGCTGAGTTACCAGTCTCGTTTTGGGGGCATGCATTGGAGACTGCATCGTTTCTGCTAAACAGGGTTCCAACCAAAACCGTGTCTACCACGCCATATGAGATATGGCATGGGAAGAGACCATCTCTTAAGAGAATTAAGATTTGGGGTTGCCCGGCCTTTGTTAAAAAGCAGAATCCGGACAAACTCGAGACACGGTCAGTCATGTGTAACTTTGTGGGATATTTAAAGAATTCTTATGGATATCTATTCTACCACAAAGAGGAACAAAAAGTGTTTGTTTCTCAACATGCCACATTCTTGGAAAAAGAGTTTTTCATAGATAAAGATGATGGCAAGGTGGTGGATCTAGAAGAGGTTCTAGAGACACAAACTACAAATGACGATTTGGTTGAACCGGCTGTTGCAACAGAAACTGAAGAACCTCGGCCACTCCGTAGGTCTGGTAGGACTTCTCGCCCACCGGAGAGGTACTACGGTTTCCTCATTGATGGTGACAGAGAAGACTGTATCATGGATGATGATGATCCTACCAGTTTTCAGCAAGCTATCACGAGTAGAGACTCTGTGAAGTGGCGGATGCCATGAGATCCGAAATAGAGTCTATGTACACCAACAAAGTATGGACTTTGGACGTTGTACCCCCTGGGGTCAAACCTGTGGGGTGCAAATGGATCTTTAAAAGAAAGATTGGTGTAGATGGGCTGGTAGAGACCTATAAGGCAAGACTTGTGGCGAAAGGCTTTCGTCAAAGACCAGGTATGGACTATGACGAAACTTTTTCGCCCGTAGCCATGCTTAAATCCATTCGGATCCTACTTGCTATTGCTGCTCACTACGACTATGAAATCTGGAAGATGGACGTTAAAACAACATTTCTAAATGGAGATTTAGAAGAATGCGTTTATATGGATCAGCCAGAAGGCTTCATTGGCAGTGGGAGCAGCGGGAAAGCATGTAGATTGCTTAAATCCATATATGGGTTAAAGCAGGCATCTCGGAGATGGAACATCTGTTTCGATGATGTTATCAAAGAGTTTGATTTCATCAAAAATCCAGATGAACCTTGTGTTTATAAGAAGGCTGTAGGAAGAGCTGTCACATTCCTCGTATTGTACGTGGATGACATTCTTCTGATATGAAATGATATTCCTATGCTACAGTCGGTAAAATCTTTCTTATCACTAAGGTTCTCCATGAAGGAGCTGGGTGATGCCACATACATCCTGGGCATAAGGATCTATAGGGATAGATCCAAAAAGTTATTGGGATTGTCCTAAACCAGGTACATTGACACCATCCTAAAAAGGTTTAGTATGGAAGACTCCAAGCGGGGAGCCTTACCCGCTTGCTATGGGGTCACTCTCTCCAAGGATTCTTGTCCAAAGACCGATGAAGAGAGAGCTCGCATGAGCGTTATACCCTATGCTTCGGCAGTAGGATCTATAATGTATGCGATGTTATGTACACGCCCAGATGTAGCTTATGCACTTAGTGTTGTAAGCAGGTATCAATCCAACCCAGGGGAGAACCACTGGACAGCTGTGAAGAACATTCTTAAGTACTTGCGAAGGACTAAAGAATTGTTCTTGGTGTATGGTAATGCAGATCTCCAAATGGAGGCCTTTACCGATTCGAGCTTCCAGAGTGATAAGGACGACAGCAAATCTATCTCTGGATTTGTATTTACCCTCAACGGAGGGGCGGTAAGTTGGAAGAGTTCCAAACAGGATACCGTTGCAGACCCTACGATGGAAGCTGAGTACATTGCTGCGAATGATGCCGCCAAGGAAGCCGTCTGGATGAATAAGTTCGTCTCGGAGCTAGGAGTAGTTCCAACCATTATTGATCCAATACCTTTGTATTGTAATAATAATGGGGCTATGGTGTTAGCCAAGGAGCCCAGATCCCATCAGCGGTCCAGACACATCCTGAGGCGCTTTCATTTGATCCGGGAGATTGTAGATCGCCGCGAGATCGAGATTAAGAGAGTAGACACAAAAAATAACACCGCGGATCCATTCACCAAGGCCCTCCCTCAGCCGCAGCATGAGCGACTTTTTAAGATGTTGGGTATGAGATACGCCAATAACTGGCCTTAGTGCAAGTGGGAGATTGTTGGATATATGTATGCCCTAGAGGCCATTATATGATAGTGGATGTATCTATACATGTATATATATTCAGTATGCATTCTTGCTCGACATGATAGTATGCTATCTGGTTCTTCTTTATCTGACATGTTGATTTGATCATGCTTTTATTCATTCATACATGCTGATAAAGCCCTGAGGATATCGGCTTGACTGCTCTGATTATGATAGAGATCATACTAGTGGGACATCTGTAGTCTATAAGCATATCCTGAAAAGTCCCTAGTCGTAGGTATATCGAGACGGGGCATTGATATACCAGAGTAGACTGGCATATATGATACTAGACCCATACGATGGGCGATGAATGTTCCCACATTCATCGATGTTTGACATCAAGATCATATGCGGGTGCTCAGTGGTGACTGGGTACACTGGACGGACTCACCGAGAACTCCTATATGGAATTATATCTATCGTCGGATAGCAGTTCTCAGGTGACACTGGTACAGGTTAGTCTGTAGACCCGAGATCGTCATAGAGTCTTGTTTGTTCTCCCACTGTACTTTGATTGCCACCCTACCACGGCTATACTGAGTCGTGCAAGCAGGTGGCCGTTGGGTACAGTCCCGAGACACATGAAGGCAATGAGTGATAGGAGAGGTTTCGTCTCTCCCGGTATTGGGAGTTGATGCTGTGCTGTGCCCGACTGGTTATATCAGTAAGTCCCTGGCCAGGGCTGCTGAGATTTGCTGATAAGTGTTATCAGTAGTTTCTCGATCTGTTATAGACCATTCACCGGCATGACTTATTGAGTTATTAGGGTCGACGTGACCATCCCTAGGCTTGATATGCAGCATATCTGACGAAGAGACCGAACTGTACGGTAGTGTTGCCGGTTGGCTCGACGGGAGTTGTAGCAGGTTCGCTTGTTTTCTTCTGATCGCTCAATACCCGGGTGGCCGTTACGTTTAGCTGACCGCTTGTGGCTTGGGGGTGCTTGATATGATCATCACCCTCTGCCGGCGTATTGACGAGTCTTAGAGTCCCATAAAGGAGTTACATAGTCCAGGCGAAACGTTGTGGTGCGCGTATGCGATATGCGCATGGACCCGATTAAAATGCGCGTATATGATACCGTATATTGATCGGGCGGCTTGCTTTTGGTGGGGTCATATGTGATATGGCCGGATTGATAAATCAAGTGTTGATTTATCATTTAACCATTAGTTTTCTCACTTAAAACCTTTTCTTGAATATGATGGATGTATGCATGCATGTATGTGTTTCTTTCTTTCTTTCTAGTTTCATGCACATATGGATGTGCATACATACATACATACATACATACATACACCCATCTATCATGGTTGTTTACAAATGGAAATGGTGGCAATATAAGACTCACACCATGGATAAATATATGGATTATTATTTAATTTTATGTTTAAAACAAAATAGAAAAGGAAAGGATAATTCTTGAGTTGTTTCTACACTCTTCTTTAACCTAACCATTCTCACCTACCCTTAACCTTGGATTAAACTTTCCTTATATGTTTTAAACCCTAATTAAATAATAACTCAAAGATTTAACCATGGTTTGTAGTGAGAAGAAATAAAATATATATAGATATATTTCATTTCTTTTCAATGGTTATCATTCTACTCTTGTTAAAAGAAAGCCTCCATCTTCTTCCTCCTTCACCATTTGCTCTTTAGTTTCTTGTAGTGAGTAAAATACACATAAAGAAAGGTTTTTGAAGTGAGAATCTTAACCACAACATCATTCTACACAAGTTTAGCCAACTTGTTTAGAGTGTTCTCTTCGTTTCTCATCTTGAAAATCGAAGTTGCGAGCTTGGACGAGGAACTCCGGGTGGATCGTCGTGGACGTGAGAGGACTTCAAGAGGACCTTCTTCCAACACCTAAGAGACCAAAGAGTCTAGCGAAAGGGAGCTACAAAGGTTGTAGTCTCGAAACCCTACTTTTTATTGGCTTTAAATTCGAAACCCTAATTTTCTAGGATCGATTCCTTTGTATGCTTGTTTAGCACCATAAAAATCTAAACTTTGAGACATGTGATACTTCAAAACTCTACACAGGGTGCTAGGCTAACCTTACATAGTCTATGAGTTTAAGGACCTCACAGTCCGTAAAGTTTAAGGATATCATAGTCCATGAGTTTAAGGACCCCACAGTCCGTAAATTTTAAGGACATCATAGTCCAGTTTAAAAACGTCATAGTCTGTGTGGTTTTGGTTCAACCGTTTGGGGATACACCAAAGTTATTGGTTATTGGGACCCTCCATCTCTCTGAAGAAGTTGAAGAATTACAACGACATATATTAGAGGTATGAAGAGATGTACCCTTGAACCAATGTTGGTTGGGAGATCTACAGTCAAGTTTGGGACTAAGATCAGTTAAAAAGATTTATGAGTATATGGGCTCAATTAATCTACATTAGGGATCTGTGGCCAACTTGGGTTCGGCCCACTTAATTAAAATGTTGGATATTTAATTAGGCTCAGCCCTTTTTCATTTAACAATGCTGAGCATTGCTTTGGGTTCTGACAACCTTTCTGTTTTTTATTGAGTTTTGAGCCCTAATTATGGTTCTGGGGTTTTATTTAAAGAACAGTTTATGTTTTCTCAGCACGCACGTGAGGAGCACGTAGCGCGCTTGGCGCTAAGCGCCAGACCTAGAGCGCTAAGGCGCTTCCTGTGAGATAGCACACTCGTGAGGAGCATGTGGCGCTGAGCGCCATTCAATGAGTGCGGAGCGCTCTTTATAAAATAGCGCCCACGTGAAGAGCACGTGGTGCGCTTGGCACTGAACGCCAACCTTGAAGCGCTGAGTGCTTCTTTAAATTGGAGCGCTAGGAGCTCTGCGGCGCTGTGCGCCAGTCTTGGAGCGCTAAGGCATTTCTTTAAATTGGAGCGCTAGGAGCGCTGCGGCGCAGTGCGCCAGTCTTGGAGCGCTAAGGCGCTTCTTTAAATTGGAGCGCTAATGCTCTTTTTAGGCAGCTTTGATCAGTTCTGCGCTCTGAGAATTAAATTCTCATTTATAAGAGACTTTGTCTCATAGCTTTAAGAACAAAGTCCTTATTTTATAGGAGATGTTACAATCTCTTATGTTTTCTTTTTTTTTTGTGAAAGACTTTGTCTTTATAGATCTATGATCTGAAGAGAATTGAGTTCTTCTCCCCCCTTTTTATGATGAGATGCTATGATCTCCTTTTGTGAAAGACCTATGTCTTATAGATCTATGATCGAGAAAAAAAAAATTAAGTTCTTCTTCTTTTTGACGAATTGCTTTGATCTCTCTGTTTTATTTACCTTGAAGAAATTCTTCTTCCGAGAGCTTGCTCTTCTCTTTGAAATTTCTCAAAGTTTGTGGGGGGATTCCTCTCTGTAAGAGTTGAAGTCTTGGGTCCTTTATATAGGGGAGGCTGATTTGTTGAATCAGTTAAGGAAATCTCTCATTGAGAGATCTCCAATTGATTTGTGGAATTTATCCACCGTTGGATCTTTGATCCGAGGGCTTCTGTTTTACAGAAGATAGTTTTCTTGTTATTAACAAGATTGATAAAATATCTTCCCGTACAAAATTTGTTCTGTACCTTGATGATTTTTAATCACCATTGGATCTTTGATCCAACAGTGCTCTGATTTACAGAGCACAATCTTTCCTGTTTGGAAAGTTTCAACAGAATTTTATTCTGGTAATTTGATAATTTATTCATCTTAGTTGGATCTTTGATCCAAGGGTGGGGAACATTTAGTTCCAGCGTTAGTGCCCTCATGCTTTGCACGTGAGCGCTGCATCAGAGTCTTTGACTCTTAGCGCGGGCGCTGCTAGCGCTAGCGCTCTCGTGCTTTGGACGTGAGCGCTGCATCAGAGTCTTTGACTTGTAGCGCTGGCACATTTAGCACTAGCACTTTTTTGAAGCGCTGCTTCATTTCAAATTTCAAAATTTGAACAGAGCTTTGCTCTGATTGGGGGAACAAATGCCCCCACCGTTGCGCTCACGTGGCTTACACGTGAGTGCAGCGGTGGCAACATCTCCGCCATTGGATCAATTTAGAAGTTGAAATGGCTCTCAGTGCCTATAAATAGGGCCTTTGGCCCTTGAGATGACCTCTATTCATCTTCTTTCCTATTTTTCTGAGAATTAATTCTCTTTCAGAGCATAGCTCTTTGTTTTAAGAACTCTCTTAGAGACAGAAACCCTGTCAAAAATTTTAGGTAAAGATTAAATCTTTGAAAGGATTACTTCATAATCTAGGGTTTCACCCATTAACAGAGCCTTGCTCTTTTCAGATCATAAATCTAAAGAAATTTTTAGGGTTTTCTTAACAGAGTTTTGCTCTCTTAAAATCATAGATCTAAAGAGATCTTTCTAAGGGTCTCTTAACCCATTAAAGAAGAACTCTTAGAGTTCATCTTTACAGATCTTTAAAGATCTTGAAGTTTTTAACTTTTGTAAAAAGCTTTGCTTTTAAGATTTTTGATGGATTGTTCCATCTTTCTTGCAGAGTATTGCTCTTCAGAATTTTTTGGGGGAATTTTTATTCCTTCATAATTAGAGTTGACAAATGTCACTCTTATCTGCAGAGCGTTGCTCACGAGGAGTCTCTCATTAAATGAGAATTCTTTTAAGATTTCATCCTTGATTGCATAAATTTGAATTTGTTGGGTGCCTTAATTAGCACTTGTTTTCTTCATGTGGATATCAAGAGTTGTTTAAATCCCCGTGTCTGTTTCAATAAGCATTTTCTTGATCAGTCCATCCACAAAACTCTCACTGATTTTCATTTTCAGGCGCTATGGCCGCTCACCTGTACTGTCTTAACGAAATCATTTCTTATGAGGACATTCGCGCACAAGGCAGTTATCAAAACCAGGAGTTTACAAATGTCCAATACGCTGAAATTATGGATCGTTTCAACGCACACAACGGTCGACTACTTTCTCTTCGCTCCGCCCTCTTGAAGATTATAGTGAGAGCCATTTGGGGAGCACTTCCTGGATTTTATGAAGCCATGCCGCTTAATGCACTGGATGATGCTGAAGATAAGGTGCACTCAGTATATCTGACGGGCCTGATCTCGAAGAAGCGGCGAGATAATCTCATTGATATCTTGCTTCAAACTTTCCAACAGACGGCGATAACCACTGCTTATCAGAGGGTGGAGGATATTAGCGAAGATCCTGATGCTTGTGATCGTGAGAGGATGCACACAAGAATGGTCAGAAAGGCCAGAAACACTTTAGACAGCCTCACTTTTAAATTTCTTAATCTATGTCCCAGATTCAATGTTTTGCCGTTGTAAACATTTTATTAATGCTTTTGTTTACTATTTTCATCAATGTAAGAACTTTCTGAAGTATGAATGAAATTTTTTTCCTTTCCATGCGTTTATTTTATCCTCTTCACACATATATGAGTGGATACGCGTTGGACGCTTAATTGGTTGTAAATCAAATCTTCTTCTTATTGCCTTGCATAATATGTGATTGACGTCCGTGGGTTATGCCTTTTTGTTTTGGCTTGGCGAAAATCAGCTTACGTACTCTTGAGCAACATCTCGTTTTTGACGGCATTTAATTTTAGCAAGTGTGGCTTGTAAATAATAAGTAACAGTTCGTCTTGGACTCTTTGTTGGGTTGTGATGGCTTAGGAAATAGGTTCGGGTTTGCTGCCTAAGAATTTTCAACTTTATGAGCTGTGAGGGTCTCATAAAGATTTTTCTCCCTATGAGTCGAGAGGATCTCGTAGGTGTATTTTCTCCTTAGGAATCGTGAGGATTCCTAAGTGCGTTTTCTCTTGAGAGTCGTAAGGATCTCATAAGAGAATTTTCTCCCTTACAAGTCGAGAGGACTCGTAAGTGATTGGTGAGTTTGACTGGTTCCCGAGTCGAAGCATTGCTTTATGACAGGGAGATTAGAGGGTGACATGTATCCGTGTCGAAGCGTTGCTTGACAACAAGGAGGTCAGGAGTTGACATGTATCCGTGTCGAAGCGTTGCTTGACGACAGGGAGGTCAGGAGTTGACATGCTTCCGCGACGGGGTCATTGGATGACGTATTTCCGAGACGGGGTCATTGGATGACTTGTTTCCGTGACGGGGTCATATCCTGACGTATTTCCGCGATGGGGTCATGTGTTGACGTATTTCCACGACGGGGTCATTGGATGACGTATTTCCGCAACGGGGTCATGTGCTGACGTATTTCCGTGACGGGGTCATGTGCTGACGTATTTCCACGACGGGGTCATTAGATAACGTATTTCCACGACGGGGTCATTGAATGACGTATTTCCACGACGGGGTCATGTACCGACGTATTTCCACGATAGGGTCATTGGATGACGTATTTCCGCGACTGGGTCATGTGCTGACGTATTTCCGCGACGGGGTCATTGGATGACGTATTTCCATGATGGGGTCATGTGCTGACGTATTTCCGCGATAGGGTCATGTGCTGACGTATTTCCGCGACGGGGTCATTGGATGATGTATTTCCGCGACGGGGTCATTGGATGACGTATTTCCGCGATGGGGTCATGTGCTGGCGTATTTCCGCAATGGGGTCATTGGATGACGTATTTCCGCGACGGGGTCATTGGATGACGTATTTCCGCGACGGGGTCATGTGCTGACGTATTTCCGCTACGGGGTCATTGGATGACGTATTTCCGCAACGGGGTCATGTGCTGACGTATTTCCGCGGCGGGGTCATTGGATGACGTATTTCCGCGGTGGGGTCATGTGCTGACGTATTTCCGCGACGGGGTCATTGGATGACGTATTTCCGCGATAGGGTCATTGGTTGACATTCTCCGCTTTCTGCGGTGTCAGGGTTAACATTCTCCGCTTTCTATGGTGTCAGAATTGGCATACTCCACTTTCTGCGGTGTCAGGGTTGACATTCTTCGCTTTCTGCGGTGTCAAGGTTGACTCTAGGTTGTAGAGTCTTGGAACCGAGGACTTCTCCATGACTCCGATTGGTGATGTCGCGTCCGTATCCTGCTGGAATGAGGAGGAACGCCGTTGTGGGTCTCTAGGGTGTAGATATTGCCGTCGAGATTTGGAACTAGGGTCTTTGCTCTGGCTCCACTTCGTCGCGACCCTGAGCTCGGTTGTTGACGTTACGTCTGCATCCGGTTGGAGTGAGAAGAAACATCGTGGTGATCTTTAGGCTGCAGATATAGCCTTTAAGATTTGACTCTCCATTTGAAAGAGCCTGGTGGGAAAATGTAGTTCCCTTTCGTTTATGCCCATGGATTGTATACAGGGGTCGGTATGGACTCGCCTGTAGGGCAAATGTTTCATCATTTTTTTATTTCTTTCCACGATGCTCTATCATTTCAGCTTTTCATATTGCGAAAGTCGCGATTGCCCAATCATTTCGGCTATTTTTCTTTTTACTCGCTGCTTTTTATTGCGAGTTGCCCAATCCTTTCGGCTATTTTTGTATGCATATATTTTACTTGCTGATTTTGTTGCAAGTTGCCCTATCATTTCGGCTATTTTTGTATGCATATATTTTACTTGCTGATTTTGTTGCAAGTTGCCCTATTATTTCGGCTATTTCCTATGCATTTATGGTTCGCTGACTTTTCACCACGAGTGTGGAACTTGGGATCTGATACCAATCTTAGCATCAGCATCGCTGCGACTGGAATATTGCCAGGAGCGAATCATCATTTGCCGTGAAAAGACTTAGAATTTGTTACCGATTTAGGCATCAACATCGCTACTACTAGAAAATTGTCAGGAGCAAATTATCATTTGCCTCTGTCGATTCGAACAAAGGTGGCGTAGCAAATAGGGTTAGGATCCTGTCGACTAAGGCTTTTGACTTCATGAGCCGTAAGGGTCTCATAAAGGTGTTTCTCCCTACGAGTCGTGATGATCTCATAGGTGCGATTTCTTCTTAGGAACCGTGAGGATTCTTAAGTGTATGTTCTCTTGTAAGTCGTAAGGATCTTGCAAGAGTGTTTTCTTTTTGTAAATCGAGAGGACCTACAAGTGTTTGTTCATCAAATGAGGGCATTCCTCGTCGTTGGCGGGACTCGGCAAGGAAATGATTATTTGTGCCTGAGGATTGTATATAAGGATCAGTATTGAACAGCTTGTAGGGCAATCTGGGAATGGTGATGACTTTAGAACAGGTTCAGATCCCTGTAGCTTAAGGATTTTGAATCTTATGAGCCGTGAGGGTCTTATAAGAGGGTTCTCCTTACGAGTCGTGAGGATCTCGTAAGTTTGATTTCTCCTTAGGAATCGTAGGGATCCTTAAGTGTGTTTCTCCTTTGTGATTCGTAACGATCTCACGCAGGTAGTTTTCTCTTTACAAGGTCGAGACGACCTTGCAAGTGTCTTTTAACGAGATTGCGCCCTTTCGGGTTTTCACAAACTCGTTGGTAGCCCTTCTGTTTTTACTCACGGAGCCCTTTCGGGTTTTCACCCTTGCCCATTTTGTTTGTGGACGTACCCTTTTTTTGCGTCAGCCTTCGGATGTTGCGGTTCATAGTAGTTTAAGGACGTTGCAGTCCATAGCTAGTTTTAGTACATTACGGTCCTCTATTAGTTTAGGGACGTTTCGGTCCTTTGTGGAGACAACGGCTTCGCTGGATACCGCTTACAGAGCTTTGGTTTGGGAAGATAGCGAGCGGACATGGGTGTCGTTATCTATCAGGCGTAGTATTTTTTCAGGAACCGGCCATTTATTGGCCTGAAGGGTCTTTCACCATGCATATTCGTGAGCAAGTAAGCCCCACCTTGATAGACCTCGTATATGATGTACGGGCCCTCATAATTCGGCTCGAACTTCCCCCGTTTGGCACGATTGGGGATCATATGTCTCTTGACCACTAGCATGAGCTCGCCTTGGCAGAATGTTCTCGGCCTAGTCAATCTCTCGTATGAGCGCGCCACCTTTGTTTTGTAAGACTTCAAGTTTTGCTGCGCCATGAGACGAGTTTCATCAAAGGCGTCGAGCTCCTCTAGCCGAAGATGAGCGTTCTTTTCGTCTGTTAGCTCGTAATGAACCGCCACTCGTAAAGAGGGTAGCTCTATCTCCAAGGGGAGTACTGCTTCTGTGCCGAATACCAATGCATACGGCGTTGTATTTGTGGCCGTTTTGAACGTGGTCCGATACTCTCAGAGAGCTTCATGCAGTCTCTCGTGCCAGTCCTTCTTATTTCGAGACACCGTCTTCTTTATGATCTTCGTCAAGGTCTTGTTGAAAGCCTCAGCTAGACCATTAGCTCGGGGATTATAGACCTATGAGTATCTCCAGTCTATATTATGCTACTATGCGAAGTAGCTGATTTTGTGACTTCTATAGGCTGGCCCGTTATCGGAGATAATCCTTCATGGAGTGCCGAACCAATAGATGACGAGTGTCTTGAAGAAATATAGGATATTCTCTTTCTTCACTTCTCTTAGAGGTACTGCTTTTTCCCATTTAAAGAAGTAATCGGTTGTCGCCAATATGAACTGATGTCCTCTAGATGATGCTGGTTCGATGGGCCTAATTATGTCGTTTCCCCACATTTCGAACGGCTTGCTCGCCACCGTTGGGTGTAGCGGGTTTGTATGCTGGTGGATGAAGTCTCCATGAATCTGGCACGAATGGCATTGCTTCGCGTATTCAAGGCAGTCCTGAATCATCATGGGCCAATAGTAGCCCATTCTTTTGATCTTCAGCTTCATCTTTGGCCCGGCTTGATGAGAACCGCAGAGTCCATCATGAGTTTCTTAGACGACTTTCCTTGCTTCTTCCGGTCCCAGGCATCTTAGCCACAGGGAGTCGAACGATCTCTTATACAGAGTATCATTGACGAAGGCGAAGGACAGAGCTCTTTTCATGAGCTGATGTCTCGAGGACGCATCTTCAAGTGTTCGACGGGATTTGAAGTAGTCTATAAAGACTTCTCTCCAATCCTTAGCCTTTTCCTGGTATTTTATTTGTAGGGCCGTTTTCTTGGTCTCTCCCTTTTCTTTAGATGACTCCAGAGATATTTCTGCCGGTGCAAGAACCCGACGGCTTTGCACAACGTTCATTACGTCATCGAGATTTTCATCAGCCAATTCTTTAGCGAGCTTGGCTAGTGCATTGGTTTTGCTATTTTCCGTGCACGGTATGCTCTCCAGCATGTAGGAGGGGAATTGGGTTAGCAGTTGCTGCACTCTCTCGCCGTACTTTACCAACTCCGGTTTGTACGTTTGATAGTCGTCGTTTACTTGACTAACGACCAACTGGGAGTCTCCGTATATAAGGAGGTTTTCGATTCCCATGTCGACGGCGATCTCTAGACCTGCTATCGAAGCTTCATATTCGGCTTCATTGTTTGTCCTTGGCTCTGTTAAGGAAAAGGCAAAGCGCATTATCCCTCCTTGTGGAGTTACGAAGATAAGGCCTGCCCCAGATTTGATTATAGGGGTGTTGTGTTGTCGCTTCTTCATGGAAGATGACCCATCGAAGTAAAGTTCCCATCGGGTGTCACTCTCTCCTTTCTCCCTGTCGATCGTGTCAAATGCGTGCTCGTCTGGAAATTCGCAATATAGGGGTGAATCGGCAGGTATCGGATGCTCAGCGAGGAAGTTGGCAATTGCCTGGCCCTTCACTGCCTTAAGAGGTCGATATGTTATCGAGAATTCTATCAAGAGGAGGGCCCATTTAGCGAGCCATCCCGTTAGTATGGCTCTTGACATCAAATATTTGAGAGGATCCACTTTGGAAATCAGGTGGACCTCATGCGCTAAAGCATAATGCCGGAGCTTCGTTATCGCGAAGATTAACACCAGGCAGTGTTTTTCAATGGGGGAGTAGTTGTTTTTTGCCCTCAGGAGAACTCGACTCAAATAGTAGAGGGCTCTCTCCTTCCTTTGGCCGTTCTCCTGTGCCCATAGCGCACCTAAAGAACCTTCAAGGGCTGTTGTGTACAGGATAAGAGACTTTCCCTTGACCGGAGCGGCCGGTACTGGCGGATTCTGCAGGTATTGCTTGATTTCGTCCAATGTGCTTTGAAATTTGCGATCCCAGATGAAAGGAGTCCCCTTCTTCATTAGATGACTGTAGGGGTGGCACTTGCCGGAGAGATTGGCTATGAATCGTCGGATATATGCGAGCTTTCCTTGGAGAGATCGCAGTTGCTTGAGAGTTCTTGGCGAAGGTATTTCCATAATCGCCTTGATCTTTGATGGATCTATTCCGATTCCTTGATGTCGTATGATGAACCCTAGAAATTTGCCCGAGGAAACTCCGAACACGCATTTGAGAGGGTTCATCTTTAGGTTGTATTTCCGTAGACGTTGGAATACTACCTTCAGATGCTCCCAATTCTCCTCGTGTGATTTACTTTTTACCACGAGGTCGTCAATATAGCATTCGACGATTTTATGTATGAGGTCATCGAAAATCTTCGTCATGGCCCTCTGACAGGTAGCGCCGGCGTTCTTCAGGCCGAAAGACATTACTTTGTAGCAGAATATGCCCAGAAGAGTCCGAAAAGTGATATGCTTCTGGTCTTCGGGGTGCATCTTTATTTGATTGTACCCTGATGAGCCGTCCATGAAGGAGAAGAGTTCATGAGTGGAAGTGTTATCTATCATCAGCTCGGTAACCGGTACGGGAAAGTCATCTTTCGGTCAAGCTTTGTTGAGGTCCCGAAAATCTACGTAGATGCGCACCGTCCCATTCTTCTTCATCACTGGGATGATATTGGCGATCCAGTCAGGGTACTGAACTTCTTGGATGAAGCCAGAGTCGATCAGCTTCTTGAGTTCGGCGTTGATGCTCATTTCAAGTTCGAGCCGCATTCTTCTTGGTGCTTGCTTGACTGGCTTGACGTCCGGGGATATCGCTAATTTGTGCACAGCTATCTCTGGATCTAGCCCCGGCATCTCGGAGTAGTTCCATGCGAAGCAGTCATTATACTGTAGGAGCACGTCTCTTAGCGTAGCTACCTGTTCTTTAGAAAGCAGCTCACTGACGAACGCAGGCCGCGGGTCGTTTGCCGTCCCCAAGTCTATTTTCCTTAGGTTATCCGCCGTGGTGTGTATTCTATCCTCCTGTTCTTTTGGCGCCTGTGGAAATTCCGAGATCAATTCCTTTTCACCCTCGTTTTCGAAGCACCAGGACAGGTCATCCATGTTCTCGGGCACTCCTTCTTCTGACAGCGTTATCACGTGACAGGTACAAGATCGTTTCCAAGACCGATGTTGATCTGGTTCTACTCTCGCCATATACGTTGCTTTTGGTATATGGTTTTGTGGTGGGGCTACCCTCCAACTGTTGGATAGAGCGAACCTGCCGAGTTGATATTGGTCTTCAACCCAGTTTTTGAAGGTGAAGCAGTCTTCAAAAGGATGTCCTATCGCTCGGTGATAGGAGCAATAATCCGGATGAGAGGCCCCGTCTGCTTGTTCGGGGTGTTTGGACTCCGGGAGTGTCATCATCTGATTTTTTATGACGAGATCGAATATCTTCCTTATCTTGTCCTAAGGAAAAGAATATGCTCGACCCATTTTCTTTATAAGAGACGAATCCCGGCTGCTCAATTCTCGATCGCGTGGCTTCTTAGGCCCGCTTTGCCACTGTCGGACATTTTTTCCATTCTTTAGTTTGTTTTTGCCTCCGCGTCGGGTCTTCTGTACGACGGGTTGGTGACGAAGAGTATCATCATTCTCCGCAGCCTGCTGAAGGAGGCGTTGCGTCCTAGATTTCTCGTAGATGGCCATTTCACGGTTGTGGTCATCCCGGGCCTTTTGACCCGCTTCCCTTATTAACTTGTCCATCTGTTCTTCAAACGACGGGCTTGGCATTTTTACAGCGGGATCTCATTTTGGTTCAATTGCAGTGTTTTTTAACAGAGCATCTCCTTCTTCATCAAAATCGTGTATAACTTATCAGCCATGGAATCGCTCCCGTTTCTCGGATTGAACATATCCAAGCCCGATCGTTTCCATTCTCCCGTTGGGCAATTTTCGCTGAGTTCCGGGGACGTTCCAGATCCTGTTGTAGAACTGAGCTTGTCGAGTAGTCTGTTTGAAGGGTACGCCTTGGCGCCTCAACAGCCTTTTTAATCCTTCTGTGTAGTATCTGGGCAGACGGATGGGCTGGAGCCTATCAAGCGTAGAATCGGCACCATGCTAGATTTCTTTCTCCATTTTATTCTCCGCGGATCGATAAAAGAGGATCGCCTTTTCATCTTTTCGCCTGGTAGGGACGTAGAATGTCTGCAGCTCTTGTACACTATAGGTATCGAGTGTGTCGAGTTCTTTGTAATGCTTTATCGGGACTACGGCGATTTGCAAACTTTGATCATCTCCGGTGAAGGCCTGCATCGATGGGAGGACCGAGAACACTGCGTTGACCTCGTCTTCAGAATCACTGCCAAAGACCAGAATAGGGGTAGACGGTCCCGGCTTATTGCATTGGGGCGGCCTTGAATAGACTATCTCTTCTTCTTCCTCAGTATCGCTTCCGAAGACCGGATTAATGGTGATAGCTTTTTTCTTATTCTCCGGTTTATGGCATCTTTCCGTGTCTTCAAAGTCTGGTAGGAAGTACTTGGCATCTTCATATTTGCGGACTTCATTCACGGAGAATGGGTTAAGTTCCCCCGTCACAGTGTACTCAAGACCATCCTTGAAATACTTCATACACTGATGTTGTGTAGAAGGGATGATGTTGTATTCGTGTAACCAAAGCCTGCCAAGCAAAGTGTTGTAGCAAGTCTTGGCGTCAGTGACATAAAATTTGATGTCAGTGACGAGCAGCCCAAAGCATAATGTCAGTATCACAGACCCGAGCGTCCGTGATGATTGAGAGTCGAACCCGAAGATAGTGATTTTATCCCGAGTGAAGTGTTGAACGTTCATGCAGATTTTTTTAGCACTCTCACGTTGAGAAGGTTGACAGAGGACCCGTTATCAACTAAGATCTTCCTTATCTTGATGTCATGGCAGTATCCGGTGACATACAGGGGACGGTTGTGCTCGCATGTCCCGAGGAGGAGATCCTCATCACCGAAAGTGACGTCGGCAGTGTGCACTTCTTCTAGTTCGTCCTTCATCTTTTCTTCGGCAAGGAAAGCTTGGAACTGCTTGGGCTCTTGTAGTGCCTTGATCAAAGAATCTCTCGCCTCTTTAGATAGCCGAAGGGCATCGAGAATGCTCAGTTGCGAGGGTATCTTCCTCAGGGGTGCCAGAACGTTGTAATCCACCTTGTTGTTTTTGGAGGGTCCTTAGATGCCAACTCCTCGACGACTCGATCATCGAGGGTGATATCCTCAGGGACTTTTTCCTTCCCCTTATCTTTTTTTGTTCACTCCCTTACTTATGGATCCGAGATTTTTTTCGGGTAGCGTACGATTGCGCAGCTGAATATTCTCGCCAGTTTTCATCTCTTCTGCTTCGGAGGTGGGTTCTTTGATGAGAGGGCTGATTTACTCGTTAGAATCTCTTCCAAAGGTGAGAACTTGCGATATCCTGAAATCGACCATGTGACAGTTACCGGCAGTTCTTTTGTGCTCATCTGTCACATTTTTCGCTGTCGATGAGCTTCATGCTTCATCCTCTTGAAATGTTTTCGGTGGGCGACATATCCCTGCCACCAGTTTTTAAAGGCGTTGCACTCTTCAGTAGGGTGCACAATCCTCTGATAGTATAAGCAGTAATTTGTATGTACATCCTTTTCGTCAAGGTGTATCCCACCAGGAGTGTTTCCTTCGGAGGGTGGCAGCTTCATTCCCATTGACATGGTTTTGGCGAACCGTTTCCTCGTCTTAAGTTTTCTTTTGTTTGCGGCTGATGTGCTTTGATCTGGTGGGAGTCTTTTAACCCTTTCGTCCATCCGCCGGCGTTTGGATTTTTCGAATATGGCTATTTCGCGCTCCCGATCGGCTTTGCTTTTCTGACGGGCTATGTTCAGTAGCAGATCGATCATCTCGTCAGACGGTTCCAAATGTTTCGGTTCAGGATCTGCCCCCAATTTCTCTGCTTCAGGAGCTTCTTCACCATCTATTGACGAGTGAAAGATCACATGGCAGCTCGCCACATAATCCTCATGTTCATCTGATGAGTCTTCTCCCTTATCTTTGTTGCCATCTCTGTTTTCAAGAATGTGGTTGAGAAACTCTTGGAGTGTGGCCGGGGTTCGCGCCTTTTGATTATATTCCTCCAGCGCGTCAATGTGTTTTTTCAGGTCCGTGCGCTTGTCATCAGGCTTCACGGGCTTTTTGGTCGTCTTATTCTTCTTTGAAGATTTTGACAGCTGGGCATGGGCGTTTTGACTATCGCTACCAAATCTTGGCGTCGGGCATGGCTTCAGCATTCCCTCAATGACTTCGGGCTCCAGCGGACTTTTCTATCTGATCACCGGGCATGTTTGGAGATCCTTCTGCATTCTTTTCGTTTTTTCTGAAAGAGCGACCTCTCATAGAGCTTCTTCTATAAATGAGCATGATTCCCCCAGCATATCTACCTTTTTAGAAGCGTGCGGCTGGGAAGGGTTTACTTTCCAATTCTCGGACAGTGCGAATTTGCCCTGTTGGTATTGGTCCTTAATCCAACAGTTAATGACGAAGCAATTTTCGATTGGATGGCCTACTACGCGGTGGTAGGAGCAGTAATTAGGATTGTTGACGTCACCTGGCTGCAGTGGACGTCTTGGATCTGGTAGAGTGATGAGCTTGTTGTGCACCGCCAGTTTGAACAGTCTCCTTATTTTATCCCGAAGGAATGAGTAAGGACGCTTTAACTTTTCGTTGATAAATCGATGTTTGTCGTTTTGGCGATCAACTGGTTTTGGACCACTCGGCTGTTGCTGAGCATTGGCGACAAAGGTTGCTTTCCCTTTCCCCTTTTCATTCCGAGGCTCCGTCTTTGAAGAGGAAGGCCTATGGTCCATCTGGTCCATTTGGGCCAGCTTAGTGATCAAGGCTTGGAAGGTGGTCGGCTTGAAGAACATCATAAATTGGGATATGGTCGCCTGCGGATCGAGGGTTCCCACAAACATGCCTACTGCAGGAGCTTCTTCTATGCGTTGTTCGCACTTCGACCATAGGTTCTGCCACCGTATCGCGTACTGAACCCATGTTTCTCCAGGCTTCACCCTGGCATTGATCAATGCCGTGATTGGGGTGCGTTCGCTGGCGCATGTGAAACACTGGGTGAATAGCAACTCCATCTCCGTAAAATTTTTGATAGAATCGTTGGGAAGCTCTGAATACCATTCGAACGCTGTCTTCGCCAAGCTGCCGACGAATTGGCGAAGCAGTAGCTTATCATCACCTCCAGTGTTGCCGCATAGAGCCCTGAACTGGACGACATGCTGGTGGGGGTTTCCTGTCCCCTTATATACATGAAATTTAGGGATTGTGTATCCTGGCGGGTACTTAATTTGATCGTACCAACTGGGATATGGTCGCCCCATTCTGACGACTTGGCTAGCAGCTTCGTTTGCTTGATGAGCTCGTATCTGTTGAGCTATATAATCATCGAGCGCAGCTTTCGAGATTGTTTCCTCCTTTGCTGCTGAAAAGGCCGGAAGAGGGTTTGACATCTCCCCTCTGTCGTCTTCGATTATTATTGGCGGATCTTCGGCTGGAGGGTCTGACTGGATCATCATGCCCACCATATCCTTGAACAATAGCGCCATTTATTTTATATTAGCCGCTTGTTCCGCTGCCTCTTGATCTTTCTTTTTTAGCATCCTTCAGAGGAACTCGGCATTGGTTTCCTATTCCTGGAGCTGATCCGACGATGCTTCGGGGCTTTCTTTATGTCCCGTGAGTGCAGCCATCTTCGTTAACATCTCCTGGAGCTTCTGTTGTTGCTCCTGAGCTTTTGTTACCGATCGGGTGAGTGGTCGATGCCCCCCAGAGGTACGGCTCTCCTCCTTCCCGGAAGCCATATAAACAGTATGCACCACTATGCCCCCAGACTTGGAGCGTCTGGGTTCAGTGCCCTTAAGATTCATCGCATGCATAGGGATCTTCCGCGTCCTCCTATTTTTATAGGTGATTGAAGTTGAGGAGGCTGTTGCAGTAGGCACCTGAGCAGACGATACTTTGTGTAACATAGCAGAGGGATGGTCCTCTTCCTGTTGAGTCTTCATCTTCTTCTGTTGGCGGGAATAGTCCTTGTTGATCACAGAATCCTGGACTCTCTGCCAGACCTTGTGGATTTTAGAAGACAGCCGCTGAGGGAGCTGCTCCGGCTTCGACTTTGTAACATTCTTCACAGGTGAAGGAGATCTTTTCAATACAGTAGTCGGTGAATTCTTGCGAACCCTCTTGAGTGGTTCAAAGTTGTTCCTAGTTGGAACAGCAGCATCGAATTCAACCATCGGAGCTGGTGGAGTCAATCCAGAAGGGAAACTTCCCCTAGCTTTCCTCACTCGGCGCCAGTGGCGACGTTGAGCATGTCTTGCAAATGGCACTGGCTCAGTTACGGGGGTGGCTTCATCATGTCCCCTGTTTTGGTGAAGGGTTGCTGCTGGTGCCAGCCTATCAAAGACTGACGTCCGTTGAGAAGGGATGGTCAACCTGTCGAAGGAAGACTTTCGAGCAGGGGTAGCAGCTTTGGTGACTTCTCCTGGAGCAGGAGTTGGCACGGCCAGTCTTGTGAAGACCGGCCCATTAGTAACAGAAGCCTCTCCGATGATTTCATTTACTGGAACAGGGATGGCTATCCATTTCGGGATATCCCCTTCAGGTAATGCAGGCTTCTTTACGGGACCATTGGAGATTTGGCCCAGTCTGTTAAAGACTGAGGCGTTAGATTTGGGCGACCCGTTGAGAAGGGTCGCGATAGTTGCAAGCCGATCGAAGACCGACTTCTTTGGAGCTTCTTGCGATGTCACTGGGGCGTTAAAGCTCATTGGTGGGAGCATGGTCCCGAAGAACAGTCCATTGGTGGCCTGAGTCACCTATTCCACTGGCATCGCGAAAATGGAGGCCGCTTGAGGCCCGTAGGTCACTCTTCCTCCGAGGACGGAGCGGGAGTTGTTACAATTGTTGCAGCTGGAGCAGTTAGAAGCCATTGATCTTATTTTTCTTGATGGAGCAAAACACAAAATCTGAGTATCTCAAATCTAAGGGAAACTATATCAATCTGCGATTCTTTCATGAACACGACGCGTGAAGTGTGGAGTGGAAAGAGGGAAAGGTCCCACCGGGCGTGCCAGAATCTGCTCTCCGTCGAAAGCCGTGAAGACAAACGTCTCGCCTGAATTTGGGGGCAGATGATATTTGGTTTTATCCGTCCACCTCTCCAAAGATGCCAAGTTGGTTTATGGCACCGTGTATCGGAGGTTTGGACAGATGCGGCCGTTGTAGCAGATTTTGTCAGATTCCCCCTTTTTTGAGGGGTTTTTGATTGTGGGGACACTCTTCCCTGCAGGCGCAAGCCCCTGCAGTTAATTACGTTACCGCATCGCGGAAACAACTTTCTCCTTCTCCAGATGGTCACTTCGTGTCGTGTATGTTTGTTTTATTTTTGGTTGCCCGTGGATTGTATACAGAGACTAATTTATGTTGTCGCCCGTAGGGCCCGTGGATTGTATACGGAGTCTAATTTATATTGTCTCCCGTAGGGTGTGGATTAGTCCAAATCCGTATTTTCTTAGATTTGGGTTTGGGTTGGGTTTAAAGATCGTTAGCTTTGTTTAGACTAAGATCAACTCAAACGTTTGTTGAGAATACGTTAGTTTAATTTTAGACTAAGATCTACTCAACAGGATCATTTAGATGCAACAAAAGAGCATTTTGGCTCTATTGTTTTAGTTTAGGGACGTTGCGGTCCAAAAGTTTAAGGATATCATAGTCCGTAAAGTTTAAGGACATCATAGTCCAGTTAAAAGACATCATAGTCTATGAGTTTAAGGACCTCACAGTCCATAAAGTTTAAGGACATCATAGTCCATGAGTTTAAGGACCCCACAGTCCGTAAAGTTTAAGGATATTATAGTCCAGTTTAAAGACATCATAGTCTGTGTGGTTTTGGTTCAACCGTTTGGGGATGCAGCAAAAGTTATTGGTTATTGGGACCCTCCATTTCTCTGAAGACTTTGAAGAATTACAATAACATATATCAGAGGTATGAAGTGATGTACCCTTGAACCAATGTTGGTTGGGAGATCTATAGTCAAGTTTGGGACTAAGATCAGTTAAAAAGATTTATGAGCATATGGGCTTAATTAATCTACATTAGGGATCTGTAGCCAACTTGGGCTCGGCCCACTCAATTAAAATGTTGGACATTTAATTAGGCTTAGCCCTTTTTCATTTAATAATGTTGAGCAATAGTTTGGGTTCTGATGACCTTTCTGTCTTTTATTGAGTGTTGAGCCATAATTATGGCTCTAGGGCTTTATTTAAAGAATAATTTATGTTCCTTCAGTATGCACGTGAGGAGCACATGGCGCGCTTAACGCTGAGCACCAGACCTAGAGCGCTAAGGCGCTTCCAGTAGGATAGTGCACACGTGAGGAGCACGGGGCGCGGTTGGCGCTGAGTGCCAGTCAATGAGTACGGAGGGCTCTTTATAAAATAGGGCCTACGTGAGGAGCACATGGTACGCTTGGCGCTGAACGCCAACCTTGAAGCGCTGAGTGCTTCTTTAAATTAGAGCGCTAGGAGCGCTGCGGCGCTGTGCGCCAGTCTTGGAGAGCTAAGGAGCTTCTTTAAATTGGAGCGCTAGGAGCGCTGCGGCGCTGTGCGCTAGTCTTGGAGCGCTAAGGCGTTTCTTTAAATTGGAGCGCTAATGCTCTTTTTAGGCAGTTTTGATCAGTTCTGCGCTCTGAGAATTAAATTCTCATTTATAATAGACTTTTTCTCGTAGATTTAAGAACAAATTTCTTATTTTATAGGAGATGTTACAATCTCTTATGTTATCTTTTTTTTGTGAACGACTTTGTCTTTATGGATCTATGATCTGAAGAGAATTGAGTTCTTCTCCCCACTTTTTATGATGAGATGTTAGGATCTTTTTTTTGTGAAAAACCTCTGTCTTATAGATCTATGATCTAGAAAAAGAATTAAGTTCTTCTTGTTTTTGACGAGATGCTTTGATCTCTCTGTTTTATTTACCTTGAAGAAATTCTTCTTCCAAGTGCTTGCTCTTCTTTTTGAAATTTCTCAAAGTTGATGGGAGGTTCCTCTCTGTAAGACTTGAACTCTTGGGTCCTTTATATATGGGAGGCTGATTTATTGAATCAGTTAAGGAAATCTCTCATTAAGAGATCTCCAATTGATTTGTGGAATTTATCCACCGTTGGATCTTTGATCCGAGGGCTTCTGTTTTACAAAAGATGGTTTTCTTATTATTAACAAGATTGGGAAAATATCTTCCCGTACATAATTTTTTCTGTACCATGGAAATTTTTAATCACCATTGGATTTTTGATCCTACGGTGCTCTGATTTACAGAGCAAAATCTTTCCTGTTTGGAAAGTTTCAACAGAATTTTATTCTGGTAATTTGATGATTTATTCATCTTAGTTGGATCTTTGATCCAAGGGTGGGGAACATTTAGTTCCAGCCGTAGCGCTCTCGTGCTTTGCACGTGAGCGCTGCATCAGAGTCTGACTCTTAGCGCTGGTGCTGCTAGCGCAGCGCTTTCGTGCTTTGCACGTGAGCGCTGCATCAGAGTCTTTGACTCTTAGCGCTGGCGCATTTAGCGCGAGCGTTGCTTCATTTCAAATTTCAAAATTTGAACAGAGCTTTGCTCTGATTGGGGGAAACATCACTTCCCTAAAAATTAGGGTATTCTCTATTAAACAGAGCCATTGGATCAAAAATCTAATGGTTATGATAAATCATCAAATGATAGAATTAAATTCTATTAGGAGAAAATATCTCCTTAATATTTCTAAGTGAGAAGGATACCCTCGGTTGGATCAAACATCCAATGATAGAATTAAATTCTATTTTAGGAATATATTCCCCTATATCTTTCTAAATAAAGAATGATGTGCTCTGTTAAATAAAGAGCCCTTGGATTAAAATCCAAAGGTGGTTAAAAATCTCCGTTTGACAGAATAAAATTCCGTATATTGGAAAATTTTTCCCTAATCTTGTTAAAACATATTTTGTGAAACATAAAATCACTGGATCAAAGATTCAACGGTGGATAAAATCCCCCGAACAATTTTGAGAACAATTAAATTAATTGGTATCTCTCAAATGAGAGATTTTCTCAAACTAATTAACAACTTGCCTCTACTATATAAAGGACCCGAGACTTCAAGTCTCAAAGGACAGACAACACACACATATAGAGGATTAACCCTATAAGTTCTCCACAAAAAAGAAAACAGAAAATTTAATTCTCAAAAGAAGAAGAAGATCTCCCTCCTTTCAAACTCTAGGTAAAAAAAACACAGAGATAAAAACATCTCCTTTACCTATACAAGGGTTTAACCCTTTGATTGGTTCGAAAAGATGTATGTTTGTAGTTTAACCGCAATCAGAACGGTGTTGCGTGTAGCTAGACCGAGATGAGTACGGGTCGTCCTCTGGGAAACGTGGAACCTTTTATTTTTACTTTAGATGTGTTGACAAAGAGAGGAGGAAGAAAGAATTTTGTGAAAAGTTTCTAGATCTACTTTAATGTAAAATATAGACCTAGATTATTTTAGAGATTTAAATAATATAATAATAGGGCTTGTAGGGTTCGTTAGAATTTAGTAGTTATGGAAGATTAATTAAAATTTACCCTTTTTATCCATTAATAGATTTAGAACTAGAACGACGGTGATGCGTGTAGAT
Source organism: Agapanthus africanus (assembly GCA_030015575.1). NCBI lineage: Eukaryota > Viridiplantae > Streptophyta > Magnoliopsida > Asparagales > Amaryllidaceae > Agapanthus > Agapanthus africanus. Next base: position 394,319,576 of record JASDDO010000019.1, on the reverse strand, counting down.
TAGGGTTTCTGGAGGGAAAAGGAATCCCACTCGTAACCCTTATCTCGACACGGAACTCCGTTCATATCTAGTCTTTACCAAAACAATCATTAATCTAATCTCTAATCGCGGTCGGAACTAGCAAGGAATTGCTAGCGCGCCCGATTAGGATGTTAATGATTATTTTGATAAAGTTCCTAAACTTTATAGGACTTAAAAAGGGTTTAATTATTTTCATCGCCCATTAGCCTACCCTAATCCTACGAACCCTAACAAGCGGAGAATTACTCACGCATGTTGGGAGAAAAAGAGATGGAGAGAAATTGCATAATTAAACTACGAAGAAATAGAATAAGAAAAAGAACTACCTTTATTAATCAACAAGATCAAGTACACTTTGATTCCTTAGAAAATGATTACAAAAACCTAGTTTGCTTCTCGATCTCTTCCAAGGAGGTAGATGAACCGTTGATGATCAGCCTGGATGCGTGAGCCGTCTTGGACTTCGTGATCTCGTCGGCTTAATACCTTTTCCAAGAGGCTCTCGGTGCCTTTTTATAGTGAAAACCCAGAATCTTATTGTTGAAAACTTGGTAAAATTCAGCAAAGAATAATGCCCCAAAATCTTGCACTCTAACCTCCTCAAATTGCGGCGGATCCGCGGCCCCAGGGTGGGTTTGGCCGCGGATCCGCGCTAAAGGGTAAGGATCATTTGATTCTTTTTCTTGGGCTTTCATCTGGTGACATGTGGCAATCCTAGGCATCTTCAGAATCTGAAAATCTTTTCTCTGTTGCTTCCAGACTTGGTCTCCAAGTTTGCTTCTTAATTTGGCAAGATTTCTTCAACAAATTGATTTGTTTGTTAAATCCTTCATAACAACTTGGAAATATTCTGCACAACAACTCAAATAAGATTTTAGTAGACTTTGTTCTACTAGGATTAGATCAATAATATTATTTGCATACATTTTCCTACCAAATGATAATTAAAATATATTAACACATGGAAAATAATGTTTTTACACATAAACCCTCATATGTATAACATATTATAATATAGTCCTTTTTTAATATGAAAATGATAGGAAAAATGTAATACAAGTGTGCAGTTTTATCAACTGAACACCCTTCTTAAAGAATTTAGTTTTTTCTCTAGATCTGAGATCCACAAGACAAGTCTCCCACAAGTTGAGAATTTAATTCTCATCGGGAATGTCTTGTTCTTGAGAATCAAAGATTCAGGGAAGAACATGGAAAAGATGGAGAACTTAGTTCTTAAATAAACTCGATCCCAGATCCTCAAAATAAAGATCTTAGTGATCATTAATAGTCAAAATGCTATTAACAGAGATTCAATCTCTAAAAAAGAAAAGAACCCAGTGCCTCACGTGAAAAGCCTGTGAGCATTCAAGGCTAAGTTACATAGTGCCTCACGTGAAAAACACGTGATCACCTAAAAGATCCTTCCCCAACAGAAGGCTAGCACCTTACGTGCTTCACATATGGGCGCCCAAAACAGAAGACCAGCGTCTCACGTGAAATACACGTGAGCGCTGAGTAAAATTGCTTAGCACTTCATATGCAGCCAAAACGGTCGAGTGCTTAGCACTGATTGGGCAGTGGCACCTCACGTGAAATACACATGAGCGCCCAACAAAATAAATGAGACAACGCCTCACGTGCTTCTCACGTGGACGCCATACAAAAGTGCTTGTACATATTCAATCAAAATGACTAAAGTGCTCAGCACTTATTGGGCATCGCTCATGTCTAAGTGCCTCACATGATACACATGTGAGTGCCAGAGCTCCAAACAAGTGCTTAGCACTTCTGCATAAAAGAAAAAAAGGGGGCTGAGCAAACAGAACCCAAATAAGTGCTTAGCACTTTTGAATTAAAAAAAAGACTGAGCAAACCAAGCCCAAATTGGCTAAGTCCCTCAGGAGTCAATTGCAACTGAGTCCAAATGCTCTGTTGTTAGATCTCAACAAAAATTTGATGATCCTTAAATGTTGCTGAGTTGATCTTAGTCTCAAATAAGACTAACTTATCCTTAGTAAAAAATAAATTGAGCCCAAATTCTCATATATTTAAGTTGATCTTAATCTCAAACTAGATTTACGATCCTTAAATAAAACAAAATATTTTCTGAACTAAAGGAACATATAACCTAAATTCAAAAAAAACTAAACCCCAAATCTAAAATATACAGATTTGGACTAACTCACGCCCTATGGGCGACGGCATAAACTAGTCTCCGTATACAATCCACGGGCAACCTTAATAAAAAAAATAACACACGACACGAAGTGAACTGCTGGAGAAGGAGAAAGCGGTTATCGCATCGCGATAATGTAATTAATTGCAGGGGCTTGTACCTGCAGGGAAGAGTGTCCCCACAATCAAAACCCCCTCACAAATGAGGGGGAATCAGATGAAGCCTGCTACAACGGTCGCGTCTATCCAAACCTCCGATATACGATGCCATAAATCAGCTTGATATCTTCAGAGAGGTGGGTAGATAAGTCAAAATAGCATCTTCCCCTAAATTCAGGTCAAACGTCCCAACTTCTCGGTTCGGTCATTCAGCAATAAACAGATTCTGGAACGCCCGGTGTGACCTTTTCCTTTTTCCACTCCACACTTCCCGTGTCGTGTTCGTGAAAAAAATCGCGGTTTGCTATGGTTTCCCCTGGATGCAAGGTACTAAAACTTGGTGTCTTGCTCTTGTGCAGAAAATCAATGGCTTCTCACTACACTGCATGCAACAACAACTCTCGCTCCACCCCAACTGGAGGAGTGACCTATGGGCCAAACGCGACCTCTATTTTCTCAATGCTAATGGGGAAGGTCATACAAGCTACTACCGGACTGTTCTTTGGGACCATGCTCCTATCTGTGAGTTTTGGTGCATCAACGCTGCAAGAAGAAGCTCGTAGAAGGTCGGTCTTTGATCGGCTGGAAACTACAACAGCTCCCATCAGCAAGTCGTCAAACTCTAGCGTCTTAATCTTCAACAGGCTGAGTAAGAACTTAGGTAAGCCTGTAAAGAAGCTTGTGATACCTGAAGGGGTTACCCTAAAATGGCTAGCTCTCCCTACTCCTGCTACAGGTGAAGCCATCAAAGGTGCTTCCTCCATCAAACGATCAATCTTCGAAAGATTAGTCGGTTCTCCTCAAACCCTACCAAAGACGTCGGTCTTCAACAGGATGGCACCAGTTGAAACCCCCCAATAAAGCCGAGGGCATGATGAAGCTTCTTCCAAAATCGATGCAGTCCCTTCAGCAAGAGACACTCAATGTCGCCACTAGCACCGAGTGAGAGAATCTGGGGGCAACTCCCCCTTTGGACTCACCCCGCCAGCTCTAATGGTGGAGGCCGACGCTGCTGTTCCAACCGGAAACAACTTTGATCCTGTTAAGAGGGTGCACAAAGACTCCCCAACGGTGGTGCTAAAGAAATCTCCCCACCTGCAAAAGTTACAGTGCAGGCAAAGCTGGAGCAGTCTTATCAGCGGCACTCCTCACAAATTCATAGGGTCTGGCGAAAAGTCCAAGACTCTGTGATTGAACAAAACTACTCTCGTCGACCAAAGAAATCAAAGGTTCGGCAAGAAAAGGACCAATCCTCCACCATACAACGGGAGACTTCACCTAAATAGGTGCCTGTTACAACGGCTCCTTCAATTCCAATCTCTCATAAAAGAACGAGGCTGGAGAAAACTCTACCATCCACGGAAAATTCCAAAAGCGATGGATCTAAACGCCTTAAGCCTAGGGAAATTATCATCTATACGGTCTATATGAACAATGGGCAAGAAAGGAACCGTGCTTCGGTCAGTCACCGACCGCAAACTCGGCCGATGAAAAAGGCTCAGGAGCAACAACAAAAGCTCCAAGAAATGCTGAACAAAATGATGGCACTCACCGGACAGAAAGAAAGTCCGGATAAAGTGGCTGAACAACTCCAAGAGCAAGAGACCGATACAGAGTTTCTGCGAAGAGTGCTCGAGAGAAAGGATAAATAAGCCGCTAAGCAAGCTGCTAATATAAAGTAGATGACTATCTTGTTCCAAGACATGGCTGCAATGATGATCCAGCCAGAACCACCTGCCGAAGATCCGCTGATAATCATCGAGGATGACAAAGGAGAAACATCAAACCCTCCTCCGGCCTTATCAGCGGCCAAAGAAAAAACGATCTCCAAGGCCGCCCTTGATGATTACATTCCTCAACAAATAAGGGCTCATCAAGCTAATGAAGCCGCCGGCCAAATTGTCAAAACTGGGCGACCATATCCAGACTGGTATGACCAAATCAAATACCCACCGGGATATACGATCCCCAAGTTCCACGTCTACAAAGGAACATGCAACCCTCATCAACATGTCGTGCAATTCAGAGCCCTATGCGGCATCAACGAAGGCGACAAAAAATTGTTGCTTCGCCAGTTCATTAGCACCCCGTCAGAAATAGCCTTCGAATGGTACTCGTAGCTTCCAAATGACTTCGTGAAAACATTCGTAGAGATGGAACTACTGTTCACACAGCGGTTCACCAACGCAAGAGAACGCACTCCAATCATGGTATTAATCAATTCTAGGGTAAAGTCGGGGGAAACATGGGTCCAATGCATGATCCGGTGGTAGAATCTGTGGTCTAAGTGCGAACAGTGCATTGAAGAATCTCCTGCCATGGGCTTGTTCATCGAGACCCTTGATCCTCAAATGACTGTGTCCCGGTTCATGACTTTCTTCAAGACCACAACCTTTCACGCTTTAATGGATATACTGGCTCAAATGGACCAGATAGGCTATAGGCCTTCCTCCTCAAATAAAGACCTTCAAAATAACACGAGTAAAGAGAAAGCAGCCTTCGTTTCCAATACGCAACAGCAGCCGAGTGGCCCAAAACCAGCCACTCGCCAAAACAACGTGCGTCTATGCCTGTCCTTGGAGGAAAGATTAGGCCGTGCTTACTCGTTTCCCCGTGAAAAGATGAGAAGACTGTTTGAATTGTCAATGCATAATAAACTCATCACATTTCAAGACCCGCGGTGTCCACCGCAACCTGGCGACGTCAACAACCCTAACTACTGCTTCTATCACAGAATGGTTAGCCACTCAATTGAAGATTGCTATGTCTTCAAGAACTGGGTCAAAGTCCAGTATCAACAGGGGGAATTTGCGCTGTCAAATAACTGGAAGGTAAACCCACCCCAAAAGCACACTCTAAAAAAGGTGGATGCGCAGGGGGCATCATGCTCACTCGTGGAAGAAACTCCATGAGAAGTTGTTCTTTCAGCAAAAACCAAAAGAATACTGAAGGATTTACAAGCATGTCCAGCAGTCAGGTGGAAAAACCTACTTGAACCCGAAATTGTTGAAGGGATGTTGAAACCACGTCCCGCACCCAAAATTGTTGACAAGGGAAAAAAACCCAAGTCAAGCTTTCAAAGTCTTCGAAGAAAAAGAAGAAGACCAACAAGACTGTGCAGCCTGCCGAGTATGACGACAAGCGCACAGATCTAAAAAAATACATTGACACGCTAGAGGAGTACAATTAGAAGGCGCAGACACCAGTCATGCTCAAAGAGTTCCTCAAGAATATTCTTAAGGACCAAGATAGTGAAAATGATGAGGGAAACGACCCATCTGAAGAAACCAAAGACCGTACAGTAAGTTTCCATATGATCTCCCATTCGTCATTATATGGTGAAGGGGCTCCTTCAGCAGAAGAAAACAACGCAGAGGAACTGGGAGTAGAACCGGCGCTAAAATCCTCGGAATTGCCAGAAGATGACCCGATTGAGAGGCTGCTAAACGAAGCTTTTCAAAAAAGAAAAGTTGACCGAGAACACGAGACAACCATATATGAAAAGGCTAAGTGTCAGCTTCTGGATAAAGAAGCTGCGGCGGGGACGAGTCGTAAAATACTCCAGCCAAACCAAAGCACACCTGAAACAAATAAGAGTAGGATCAAAATAGAGAAGTGGTTCGCCAAAGCCCTATCAATGAGGATGAAGCTGCCACCTCATATAAAGAACACTTCCGAGGTCATATGCCTCGATGGAGAAGAATCATATCCAAACTACTGCCTATATCAACGGAGGGTCACCCACCCCATCGAGGAATGCAGTGCCTTCAAGAAGTGGTGGCAAGGATACATTGCTTATCAAAAACACTTTAAGTGGATGAAGCGCGAAGCTCGCGCTCGTCGATGGAAAAATAGTAGGACGAACGTATATGGAGAAACGACTGACAACTGTCATATGGTTGGTACCGGTTCGAAAGGGGAATAACCCCAAGTTCTTACATTCGGAAGCGATTTTGAGGACGAAACACCCCTCAACCCTCTCTTCAAAGACTCCGCCTTTGAAAAAGAAGAGGAGAAGAAGAATTGCAAGAATATTCAGCTGCGTAACCGCACGCTGTCACGCCCCACTTCTCAGCGTACGGGGAAGGGGACGTGGCGAGGCCCGCGACATATTTACTCAGAAGTAAACACGTTAAGCGTAAATAAGTAATATAAGTAAAAGCACAAGAAATGACAATAGATATAAATAAACAGCAAATTTTTATTGATAACCATTCTTTAAATACAACTGAAAAGTAAAATACAATGAAAGAAAGCGATGCCCAAACAATGGCATATGAACTGAAAGAAAAGTAAGTACAAGTAGGAACTAGAACTCTAGATCCTACGTGAACTTTTCCAAATCGTCCTAAATGGGCTTGATCTCCTAATAGTTGGGTCTCCTGACAACATTCCAAAGAAGAAATAAAGAGGAATGTCGCCAACGAACTAGCGCCCGGTAAGTCACAAAGGAGAGATAGAAATAGGAATAGTACAATAAAGAGAATAGAACTGGTAATGTATAAATTTATTATGTTTGTTATACTAACGTAGCTGTTTGTAGCCCGGTACAGAATATTTCAGTGTATACGAGAGGAGTCCAACTTTCTCCGTGGACTAAGATAACCCGTAGTACAAGGCTCCGTCAATACCCACGGAACAACGGCAATGGATGTTTATGTACGTCTTTTAGTAACCATCTCATGCCACTTTTAACACATTCCATACCAGTCTACCCCTTCAAAAAACCCGTAATGTATATTGTATTGAATTAGAGTTATCAGACTTTCCGAAACCATTGTATAAGTTGTTCATGTAAACGGTTCAGGATGTAAACGGATAGTCATGTAGTCAAGTCAAGATATATCCATGGTTCAGTCAAGTCAAGTCATGTTGTATGTTTGTATAGATCTGGTATTCATGCTCAAGTTCGAGTTTCATGTTTTGTATATTGGATTCGTGTTGAATTGGAGTTATGTTAGGATTGGATTCATATTTGAATTGTATTTAGATTAGACTGAGACTCAGCTTGAGCTAGACACTTAAATAGATTTGGATTCCTGAATTAGGTTTTGGAGTTATCGGTAACTGCTGCATATGGACGGCAGGATTTGTGCCTTTTTGCAAGACAATTACCTTTGATAACCCAGTTTTAGTTTTCTACCTTAAATAGGCAAGCACCCACTTTTCCGGCTTTCTGAGGCTCAAGAGAATTGGTCCCGCTTAAACCTATATTTACTAGGGTCCTTATTGTAATTTAATATAACTTGAGGGGGTTTTATGAAAAATATTTTTAGTAGTTTTATGAAAAATATTTTTTGTATACTTTCAAAATAAACCTCAAATATTTATATATATTCTTTAGAGTTGTCATGGATGTGAATTTTATAGAATGAGCTATATCAGTGAATATATATATATATATATATATATATATATATATATATATATATATATATATATATAGTTTGAATAGTTCAAGGTATTTTAATATAAAATTTTACTTGTATGGATTCTCGATAGTATTTTCATGAAACTTATAATTCTTTTATTTTGTTTAGAAAACATGGAATTTAATAATATCTTAAAAATATGTGGTTTGATAATATTTATATAATTATTAAAAATAAATTTTTAATATTAAATAGAAATTCTCGTTTTTCTTAAAAATTGTATTAAAATTCCATCGAGATCGTATGCTCTGTGAGGAGGTCTACATCTCGCCCTACTAGTCCGATGGATGTGCGATAACCCGCACTAAGCGATTCGGATTCCCCAAAGTGGGTTGTAGAGGCACAATCGCAAGGAATTTAAAATAACACAATTTAAATAAATCCGGTTTTTATTAGTTTAGGGTATTTTGATGAAAAGTCGTATTATGCCACAAAAATATGGTTCAAGCGAATCGTGCTATGTCAAGATATGTGTATGTGAGAGGTAGGTCATTACCTCATGAGTTTTCTAAAGGTAATCTGAGCATAAAGATTAAAATATGTCGTATGTAAACTATGTGGTATTTAAACGAAAAGGCTTAATTAAAATTGTTTTACATGGATTTTTAAAATGAAACTTGTTTATAAACATTAGTTAATGATTAACAAGCAAGATGTAATAAAATGGATGAGTAGTTATTAAGAAATATTGTATTTTATCAAGTTTTAGAAACAAAAGTCGGTATAACTCCACTTACCGATGTATTTTGAAAAGAGTTAGTTTTAAGGTAGGAAGAGAGAGAAAGAAGTGGGACTTACAGGTTAAAAAGATAGAGAGGAGGTTGAGGAAGAGATTGGTGGCCTTTGTGGAGTCGTGGGGTCGCCGGAAGTGCTTCGAATCCTTGCCGGAAAGTGACCTTGGGCTAACTCCACTTGTACTATTCTTTGACTTGGAAAATTTTGAGGATTTTTGACAAGAGATTTCAGAATGAAGAGGGCTAGGGTATGAAGTTGTATTTATAGGGTAAAATTAGGGTTTTGGAATTGAAGAAAGAATTAAATATGCATTAAAAGTTGGATTAATGCTTCATTTTAATTCTCTGTTAATTTTTAGGGAAATCAAACAGATGGGTGTAGGCCAAAAGACAAGTGTGCAAAGAATGGGGGCATTCTCTGCGGGGGGCTCGGCGCCGCCACCCCATAGGCGAATCTCGCCGGCCATCTTGTTGAGGGGGACCACTGGATTAATGCCACGTGTCTCTCTCGCTGTTAATACAATTTTCCATATGTTTGTTTTTTCTGTGACTTTTCATTTTAGGTGTATTGCACGAGTAAACTTTTGGGCTTCCAAAAAGTTTAAAAGAAAAATCAGCAAAAATATATGTAGTTGATTGGATTCGAACACATGGGCTATGTCACAGCAGTGTAAGGCTTTACCAATATGCTACAAGTGCTTTCTTGCTGTTTTTAAGCAAAAAATACATTTAAGTTGTGCTCAGGCTAAGGTACTCCTTTCTGTAAAGAAAAAATTTTGTACAGAAAATTCAGGGTTGTTACATTCTACCCTCCTTATAAAAATTTCGTCCTCAAAATTTATAGAAAGAAGTTGTATACAATTCAAGAAAATTTGATAACAGTGATGGTGGAGGAACTGCTGAAAGTGGACGAGAAATGTTTGAAAGAACGAAAACATGCAAGGATTTGAAAAAGTTGAAAAGGGATTACCAGTGTTACCTTGACTATAGCTTCGGATTCTACAGCTGCTAAAGTGAAAGCCTGTCGCCTAGGTACATTCCTCTTAGCTGGAGGCACATTTCTCTGTACTTGGGGCATGTTTCTCTGCCCTCGAGGCATGTTCCTCAGTACCTGATGGAACTGACGAGGAGGTTGTGCAGGAGGTCTACGTGGAAGTGGAGCGGGTGGTGCAAGACGAGGTGCATAAGCCTGAATAGCTATCCGTTGCGGAAAAATGATGTGTGCTGGAACTGGGTTGCGTCTATGAGGACATGTTCCAATGTCGTGAGTGGATGCACCACAAACTAAGTATAGGTCATTTTCACGCCTGTAGTCTTTCAACAGGTGTCCATCCCTCTTGCAGTAGTAGCAAAAGTCTGGACGTGGCCGGTTAAATGTTACTTCTGGTCTCCAGGGCACAAACGGTGGCCTGGAAGAGGCTCCTCCTGCTATCTGAGTAGAAGGCGCTTCACACCGGCAGATTGAGGTCTGCCCTTCTTCTTCACTACTTCCTCATATCGACGGGAAGCTTTCAGAGCTAATCATGGGTTGGGAAATCCTCTGTAGCTAGAGCAGCTTGGATCTCCTGGTCCAACCCTTACTGAAATCATCTAGCCCTGATCTCAACAGTCGGTATCAGATATGCCACAAACCTCCTAAGCATGGTGAACTTAGCATCATACTCATCCACAGATTTGCTCCATATTGAGCCTGTTGCAAGTGGATGAATTGCTGCTCCATATCAAAACAGGTAGTCTAGGGAAAATATTTCGCGTCGAACATGTCTTTAAATGTCTTCCATTCGATTGGCTGGGCAAGTCGGCTTTCTTCAGCCTTCCACCATACTCTAGCGTTGTCAGTTAGTTGCAACTTCGCAACTCTTACCCAAACAATATCTGGCAATTGTGCTACTGCCAGATCGTCCTCAATCGACTGAGCCCATTCCTCTACCTTTAAAGGGCTCTCTTTCCCAGAGAATTGTTTAGGGTGCAGTGCCCGGAATTGTTTCACACCGGGTGCTTCAGCTTTTGGGTGGTTCAGGAGTATAGAAGTCTGCTGCTGCTGTCCCTCCAAGAGGCTCTTGATTTCCTCAAGAAATATTGTCTGCTCGTTGATAGGAGCTTCTACGGTAGGTGTAAGTGGAAGAGGTGGCGGGGTGTTGCCATTGACATTCATGCTCGTATTGTCGGGAGAATCCATAACCTTGAAAGAAAAATAGGGTTAGGATAGATTCAAGGAATTTGAAATGTAAATAATGTCTAGTTGCTGATTCTTATTATTCTTGTGAGTTATAGTGCTTATGACTTCATGCAGAACTGACCTGCATGGACCGCCAACAAAACTTTTCACGCCCTGCTTCCCAGCGTACGGGGATGGGGACGTGGCGAGGCCCACGATGTATTTACTCAGAAGTAAACACGTTAAGCGTAAATAAGTAATATAAGTAAAAGCATAAGAAATGACAATAGATATAAATAAACAACAACTTTTTATTGATAACCATTCTTTACAAACAACTGAAAAGTAAAATACAATGAAAGGAAGCGATGCCTAAATAATGGTATATGAATTGAAAGAAAAGTAAGTACAAGTAGGAACTAGAACTCTGGCTCCTCCATGAACTGCTCCAAATCGTCCTGGCTGGGCTTGATCTCCGGAAAGTCAGGTCGTCCTGACAACATTCCAAAGAAGAAAGAAAGAGGAATATCGTCAGCGAACTAGCACTCGATATGTCCCAAAGGAGAAATAGGAATAGTACAATAAAGAGAATAGAACTGGTAATGCATAAATTTATTATGTTTGTTAAACTAACGTAGTTGTTTGCAGCCTGGTACAAAATATATCAGTGTATATAAGAGGAGTTCAACTTTCTCCGTGGACTAAGGTAACCTGTAGTACAAGGCTCCGTCAATACCTACGGAACAACGACAATGGATGTTTGTCTACGTCTTTTAGTAACCATCTTATGCCACTTTTAACACATTCTGTATCAGTCTACCCCTTTAAAAACCCTCGTAATGTATATTGTATTGAATTAGAGTTATCGGACTTGCTGAAACCATGGTATAAGTTGTTCATGTAAACGGTTCAGGATGTAAACAGATAGTCATGTAGTCAAGTCAAGATATATCCATGGTTTGGTTGAAAGTCTACCATAGCACCAACAAGGGGTTTTAGTGGCATCAAGCTTGCCAAATTTAAATTTTTCATAGTGCTAAGCTAGACTAACCTAAGATAATAACTGGATGATTAGGGTTTAGATTGATATCATCACAAAACTAGCTAAGAGAAAGAAGGCTATACCCTTAAAGATCAAGTCCTTCTCTTCTTAGGCTCTGGGTTGTGGTCTACTTGACTCCGCTAGACTCCACTTCAAGCTTAGGACGAGCTTCCTCAGATGACCTTCATGCCGAAGATGATCCACGTAATGTCCCTCCAACTCAAACTACCTCTACACTAAACTCTTTAGTGTAGGAAACACACTACACTCGATCGCTAGTCAAGTGTAGGATGGTGAAGTAGGGGATAAGAAAGCTCACAAGTTTGTGTTCAAGCTTCATGGTTTACATCACATGTGAAGGTTGGAGCTTGAACCATAGCAATGAGGAAGAAGAAGAAGCTAGAGAGCATGGGAGCAAAAATGGGAGCAACTCAAGAAAATAGCTAAGTGTTAGAATTAACAAGTAAATGGCTAACCCCTTGACCTCACTCATTCAAGCATGGTATTATTGCAATATAAAATTGCACCCATACTTGAATAGTGAGTCAAGATGAAAAAACAATGATAAAAGCCCATGCTCCTAAAGTCTTCCCATTTTCCACCTCATTTCTATTTTCATAAAATAAAAATTTATGTTATGCTAAATATATATATATATATATATATATATATATTAATACATATAAAAAAATATTTAGTGAGCTAATGATATTAGTTAAGATATAATTATATCAAATATAATATATATCACATTATTAAATCAACACTTGATTTAATAATCCGGTTATATCATATATGACCGACTAATATCATTTATCTGTATATCACATTATCAAATCAACACTTGATTCAAAAATCTGGTTATATCATATATAACCGGACCGATAACAGATAGCTGCCAGATTACAATACGGTATCACATACATGTATTTAATCAGGCCCACACACATATCACATATATGTCCTACTTCGTTTTGCTTGAACGAGGAACTTCTGTGTGGGACTCTAAAGACTCGTCAATACTCCAGCAGTAGGTGATGATCACATCAGTCACCAACAAGCCGTCAGCAGTACTAGCTGGACGTAACGGCTACCCGGGTATTAAGCGATATGAAGATTAACAAGCAAGCTTGTCCATAGTCTTCATGAAGTCTATCAGTAACACTACCGTACAGTCCGGTATCTTCATCTGATATGTCGCATATCATGTCTAGGAGTGGTAAACCTCAGACCCCAGTAACGTGATAAGTCATGCCGATGTCTGGCCTATAACGGATCGAGAAATTACTGATAACTCTTATCAGTAAATCTCAATAGCAGCCTTGGCTAGGGACTTCCAGTTATAGCCAATCGAGCATAGCACAACAACAACCCCCAATACCGGGAGAGACGAAACCCCTCCTATCGCTCATTGCCTCCATATGACTTGGGACTGTACCAAAAATCCACCTATTTGCACGTCTCTTTGAGCGTGGTAGGGAGGAATTCAAAGCACCGTGGGAGCCACACAAGACTCTATGACGATCTCGGGTCTACAGACTAACCTATACCAGTGTCACCAGAGAACTGCTATCTGACGATAGATATACTACCAACTGGGAGTCCTCGGCGATTCTTGTTCGGTGTACCCATTCTCCAATGAGAAACTGTGTACAATCTTTGATGTCACACATCAATGGTTGTGGGATCAACCATCGTCCTCTAAGGGACAAGAAACGTACACATTAGTCTACTCTGGAATATCGATGCCCTAGTCTCGATATTCTCTCGACTAGGAACTTATTAAAGGATGTACTTTTGAACCACCCTGGCCCCACTAGTATGATCTCATCATAATCCTGGTAGTCAAGTACATATCCTAAGGGCTTTATCAACATCTGAGAGCAAGACAGTAAAGAATACCAATTAACATGTTAAGACAAAGAGTAACCAGATAGCATACTATCATGTTGAGCAAGAAAGTCCTCTATATATATGTACATGATTCCACTATAATATACATCACATGTACAATAATGGCCTCTAGGGCATACATATTCCCAACAATCTCCCACTTGCACTAAGTAGTATCTCGTGCCCAACATTACAAAAAGTCTCTCAAACTGTATCTGGGGAAGGGCCTTAGTGAGCGGATCCACTATATTGTCCTTCATGTCAACTTTACTGGCCTCGATCTCCCGACGATCTACTATCTCCCTGATCAGGTGATACCGCATAAGAATATGTCTGGATCTCTGATGGGACCTAGGTTCCTTGGCCAAAGCCACAGATCTATTGTTATCACAATACACAGGTATTGGATTCTCAATGGATGGAACCACACCAAGCTCAGCAACGAACTTCTTCATCTAGACAGCCTCTTTGGCAGCATCGTTGGCAGCGATGTATTCAGCCTCCATCGTCGAGTCTGCTACGTGTCTTGCTTGGAACTCTTCTTCTAACACACCGCCCCTCCGTTGAAGGTAAAGACAAAACCCGAGACCGACTTATTGTCGTCCTTATCATTCTGGAATCATGAATCGGTAAAGGACTCCACCTGGAGTTCACTGTTACTATACACCAAGAACATTTCTTTAGTCCTTCTCAAATACTTAAGAATGTTCTTCACAGCTGTCTAGTGGTTTTCCTCAGGATCTGATTGATACTTACTCACTACACCTAGTGAGTAAGCTATATTGGTTTGGTACATAACATCACATACATAATAGAGCCTACTACCGAAGCATAGGGTATCTCTTGCATGCGAGCCCTCTCCAAATCAGTCTTGGGAGACATCTCTTTGGAGAGAGTGATTCCTGAACAAGCGGGTAAATTACTATGCTTGGAATCTTCCATACTAAAGCTCTTTAGTATGGTGTCAATGTACCTGGATTGGGACAATCCCAACATCCGTTTAGATCTATCTCTATAGATCTTAATCCCCAGGATGTAGGAGGCATCACCAAGATTTTTCATGGAGAACTTGTGTGATAAGAAAAGCTTGACCGAGTGTAGCATAGGAACATTGTTTCCTATCAAGAGTATGTCATCCACGTACAATACGAGGAAGACCACTTTACTCTCTACAGCCTTCTTATATATACAAAGTTCATCTACATTTTTGATGAAGTCAAACTCTTTGACAGCTTCATCAAAACAGATGTTCCAGCTCCGCGATGCCTGCTTTAATCCATAAATGGATTTAAGTATCTTGCACACCTTTCCGCTGCTCCCACTGTCTACGAAGCCCTCTGACTATGCCATGTACACACTCTCTTCTAAATCACCATTTATAAAAGCGGTCTTGACATCAATCTACCAGATTTCGTAATCATGGTATGAAGCAATGGAAAGTAGGATCCTGATGGACTTAAGCATAGCGACAGGAGAAAAGGTTTCATCATAGTCGACACCAAGTCGTTGACGAAAACCTTTTGCTACAAGTCTAGCTTTGAAAGTCTCAACTTTTCCATCTACACCAATCTTCTTTTTGAAGATCCACTTGCTCCCAATGGGTTTTACCCCTTCAGGAGCAACTTCCAAAGTCCATACTTTGTTGGTGTACATGGATTCCATCTCGAATCGCATAGCATCCAGTCATTTCACAGAGTCTCCACTTGTGATGGCCTGCTGGATACTAGTAGGGTCATCATCTTTCATGATGCAATCCTCGCTCCCACCGTCTACGAGAAAATCGTAGTATCTTTCAGGTGGATGAGGAACCCTACTAGATCTGCAGAGTGGTTGGGGTTTGTTGGATACTATTGGATCCTCCGGTTCCACCAAATCTTCAGTTGTGGTCTGTGATGCTGGAACTTCTTCTAGTTCTACCTCATTGCTACTAATTTCTTTTACAAGAAATTCCTTTTCTAAATAGGTGGCATGTTGAGAAAAAAACACTTTTTGCTCCTCAGGATGGTAGAAGATATGCCCTCGTCAATGTTTGGGATATCCTACAAACTTGCACAGAACTGACCTTGCCTCGAGCTTGTCCAGATTTTGCTTTTTGACATAGGCTGGACAACCCCATATCTTAATGAAATTAAGACATGGTCTCTTCCCATTCCATATCACATATGGGATGGTAGGCACAGATTTAGTCGGAACTCTATTCAATAGGTATGCAGTTGTCTCAAGCGCATATCCCCAAAACGAAATAGGTAACTCAGTAGTACTCAACATAGAGCGCACCATATCTTAGAGGGTGCGATTCCTCCGCTCTGATACACTGTTGTGCTGTGGTGTATACGGAGGAGTAAGCTGAGAGAGAATCCCATTCTCTTTTAAATAGTCTCGGAATTCCCCGCTCAAGTATTCTACCCCCCGATCAGATCGTAGGACTATAATACTTTTGCCCGTCTGGTTTTCAACTTCGCACTTATATTCCTTGAATTTCTCAAAGCTTCATACTTGTGTTTCAACAAGAACACATGTCCAAACCTTAAGAGATCATCGTTGAATGTAATAAAGTATGAAAAACTATTCCTGGTATGTATAGACATAGGACCGCATACATCACTATGTATTAGTCCCATGACTTCAGTAACTTTTTCTCCGTTTCCAGTAAACGGAGATTTGGTCATCTTTCTTTTGATACATGACTGGCAAGTTTCATAAGATGAAAATTCGAACGGATTCAAATATCCATCTTTATGCAACTTAGCCAGTCTTGTCGCATTGATATGACATAGTCTACAGTGCCATAAGAAAGCTTCGTTCATTTTTGAACTTTTCCTCTTATTTGTGTTCTATACGTTAAAAACTTTACTTTGATTAAGAATGTATATACCGTTACATAATGTACCAAATCCAATCAACACTTGATTTTGGATATTGTTCATAACATTATTCTTTAATGTGAGATTATATCCTTCTTTAGTTAGCAAAGAAACCGATATAATGTTACACATCATCTTTGGTACGTAGTAACGGTCGTTCAGAATCAATGTATTACCGGTTGGTAATATAAGGTGATAGTCGCCAACTGCCTTGGCTGCAACAATTGTACCATTCCCTACTGTTAGGAATTTATCACCCTTTCCCAGTTCTCTACCTTTCTTTAGCCCATATAACAAATTACATACGTGGGATCTTGATCCGGTATCCAATACCCAGGATGTAGAACAAACTGAGAAGTAGTTCTCGGTAAAGAACACACCGGAAGAAGATGCATCAACATGCTGTTTCTTCGTACTGGTGTCGCGGGAATCCTGATATTCCCCTATTCCTAAGGAACCAACGTTCCCCAGCTCAGTATAATAAGCGGGTTCGGTCAATACATCCATATTATTATCTTGATTGAATCATTATTGATCGATATGATATCTTTCTCGAAACAAACAAAAAGGAAAAGAAAGATGAAACATAAATCATGGATCAACTAAACCCTCTCGATGGCTTGCTTAAGAATAAGAAAGAGGAATCTTATGGAAATATCATGGAATAAGGTTTGATCCTATTCATGGGGATTCCGTAAATATCCCATTCAAAAAATAGAAAGTTCGAAACAATTGGGACTTTTTCGGAGATTGGATGCAGTTACTAATCATGTGGAGGGAGAGAGAAGGAAATGCATTACCGTGCGCTCTTTGCAAGATTTGATTGGTTATTATCTTATCTAATAAGGATGGTTCCTACTGTTTTTATCAAATCTTCCTTCAAATCATAAAAGTTAAGATTAGCTGAGATTAATTACACCTTACAGGTTCGCCAATAGTTCGTCCAGGCAGGCATCGGTACTCCGAGGGAGGTTCCCCGTATTTTCGCACGGACCTAATTAAAATAAACATCATTTCCCTAGAGGAATAAACCCGTTGACACTGTTCCCTTATAAATAAAAAAAAAGAGATGGGAAAAATTCCCTAAATGGAGCATCACGTGCCCACACGTGATGCGCCTTGAATCAAAGATTATAGGCACTGTGCTTAACAAATAAGGCTGAAATTGAGCCTCACATGCAGGCGCGTGAGCATCTATATACAAAGTATATAGGTGCCTTCCTAAAACAAATAACAGGCCAGAGAAACTCACGTGTCAGCACGTGATGCTTAACTTCGTAGAGGTCACGTGCCATACGTGACATTCCTGAACATCAGCTCATATGCCGACACGTGATGCCTTTATCTGGGACTGCTGTATATAAGCAAACCAGTTTAATGCCATGGGGTCATGTCCTACATGTGAGGGCTCCTAATGCCAGCTGAGATGATAGAATTAAATTCTAAATAAGAAGGATCAAAACCCTATTTGGAAACTATTTTCTCAGATCTTTCTAAACAAGAAAGGTTACGCTCTGTAAAAAACATAGCACCGTTGGATTAAAGATCCAATGGTGATTAAAAATCACCAAGCAACAGAATAACCTCTGTATGGGAAATTATTTTTCCCAATCATTCTAAACAAGAAAGATTATGCTCTGTAAAATAGAGCACCGTTGGATTAAAGACCAGTGGTGATTAAAAATCACCAAGCTACAGAATAAGCTCTGTATGGGAAAATATTTTCCCAATCTTGTTAAAAACAAGAAAAATGACTTCCGTAAAACAGAAGTCCCTGGATCAAAAATCCAACGGCGGATAAAATCCCCGAATCAATTAAAAAAATCTCTCAATGAGAGATTTCCTTAACTAAATCAAAAAACTTGCATCTACTACATAAAGGACTCGAGACTGAAAAGAGAAAAAGAGGAGACCCGCTATACTTGTGTTTCAACAAGAACACATGTCCGAACCTTGAGAGATCATCGTTGAATGTAGTAAAGTGTGAAAAACCATTTCTGACATGTGTAGACAAAGGGCCGCATACATCACTATGTATTAGTCCCATGAGTTCAGTAGCTCTTTCTCCGTGTCCAGTAAACAGATTTTTGGTCATCTTTCCTTTAAGACATGATTGGCAAGTTTCATAAGATGAAAATTTGAACGGATTCAAATATCCATCTTTATGCAACTTAGTCAGTCTTGTCGCATTGATATGACCTAGTCTACAGTGCCACACGAAGGCTTCGTTCATTTTTGAACTTTTCCTCTTGTTTGTGTTCTGTACATTAAAAACTGTACTTTAATTAAGAATGTATATACCGTTACATAATGTGCCAAATCCAATCAACACTTGATTTTGGAAAATGTTCATAACATTATCCTCTAATGTGAGATTATATCGTTCTTTAGTTAGCAAAGAAACTGATATAATGTTACACATTGTCTTTGGTACGTAGTAACAGTTATTCAGAATCAATGTATTACCGGTTGGTAATACAAGGAGATAGTCGCCAACTGCCTTAGCTGCAACAATTGCATCATTCCCTACTGTTAGGGATTTATCACCCTTTCCCAGTTCTCTACCTTTCTTTAGCCCATGTAAAAAATTACATGTATGGGATCCTGATCCGGTATCCAATACCCAGGATGTAGAATAAACTGAGAAACAATTCTCGGTAAAGAACACACCGGAAGAAGATGCTTCAACATGCTGTTTCTTTGTACGGGTGGCGCGGGAATCCTGATATTCCCCTATTCCTAAGGAACCAACGTTCTCTAGCTCAGTATAATAAGCGGGTTCGGTCAATACATCCATATTGTTATCTTGATTAAGGCATCACATTGGTTGGTTCCTGGAGAGAGAGAAGGAAATGTTAGTTATATGTATGCCCTAGAGGCCATTACTGTACATTGGATGTATATTGTAGTGGATGCTTGGACATATATAGGGAGGACTTTCTTGCTCGACATGATAGTATGCTATCTGGTTGATCTTTACCTTAACGTGTATACTGATTGTCTCTCTGTTACATGTTGGTAAAGACCTTAGGATGTGTACTTGACTACCTGGACTATGATGCGGATCATACTAATGGGGACATGGTAGTCCATAAGTACATCCTTCAAGGTCCCTAGTCGTGGGTATATCGAGACGGGGCATCGATATACCAGAGTAGACTAGCGTATACCTTCTCGACCCATACAGATGGGCGATGGATGATCCCATATCCATTGGTGTTTTACATCAGAGATGATATACGGGTGCTCAGTGGAGACTGGGTACACTGGACGAACTCGCCGAGAACTCCCAGATGGTATTATACCTTACGTCAGATGGCAGTTCTCTGGTGACACTGGTGCAAAGTAGTCTGTTGACCCGAGATCGTCATAGAGTCTTGTGTGGTTCCCACTGTGCTTTGATTTCCATCTTACCACGTCCAAGAGGGCGTGCAAAACGGTGGTTTTTGGGTACAGTCCCGAGTCACATGGAGGCAATGAGCGATAGGAGGGGATTCGTCTCTCCCGGTATAGGGAGTTGATGTTGCGCTGTGTTCGATTGGCTATAACCGGAAATCCCTGGCCAGGGTTGCTGAGATTTACTGGTAAGTGTTACCAGTAGTTTCTCGAACTGTTATAGACCTCATATCGACACGACTTATCGAGCTATTGGGGTCTGACGTTTACCACCCCTAGGCGAGATATGCGACATATCAGACGGACAGACCGGACTGTACGGTAAGTGTTACTGGTTGGATTCACAGGAGTGCGAGCAGGCTTGCTCGTCGATCTTCTGATCGCTCAATACCCGGGTGGCCGTTACGTTTAGCAGACCGCTTGCGGCTTGTGGATGCTTGATATGATCATCATCTGCTGCCGGCGTATTGACGAGTCTTTAGAGTCCTACACAGAGGTTTCCTGGCTCAAGCAAAACGAAATAGGAGCGCATATGAGATATGTGCGGGACCGAGAATAATACCAGTATGTGATACTGTATTCGATTCTCGCGATGTGACATTGATCGGTTATATGCGATATAGCCGGGTTATCGGATCAAGTGTTGATTCGATAAGTTGTTACTAATGATACTAGTTGGTTATATGCGATATGACCGGATCGTTAAATCAAGTGTTGATTTAATGATTTAATGCATAATTATATATTTGATATATTACTTTGCATTAACTAGTATCGGTTCACTTTAAATGGATTTTCTCGCTCGGGTGTGCGCATTGCATATGCGATATTATTTTGTGCACATGCTTGTATCATGTTTGATGATATATGCCTTTTTAATTAAGTGTATAGAATTAAACCTTGGTTAATGGAATGGTTAGGGTTTACTATTTGCTTATTCATTTTATTCATTTATTTATTAATCTTTTTCTTATTGGAAAAAGGTAATGAAATGATAAAATGGTGGCATTTCTTTTGTTCATTCATGAAGCTTCATGAATGCTTTGACTTGATGACCATTTTGTTTTTAGCTTAACCCTAACCATTGCATTAAACCATGATTAGTTCTCTACACTTAACTATGGTCATGTTATGATAAGGATTGATTATTCTTTTCTTTTTTAATTAACTTATCATAACATAATTCTTCTTCTTCTTCCTTTCTTCACTTGAAGAAAGCAAGCTCCATCAATGGTGATTGATGGAAATGAGTGAGAAATCCAATTCTAAAGTCTACCCACTTCCTATTTCTTCATCCTCTACCACTTGCCAAGTAGTAGAGTGTGTTTCCTTCACAAGTTTTCATGACTTGGTGAAGGTGGAGCTTGATTTAGCGATGCCTCGACGTAGATCATCTTCGGCATGGACATCGACGACCTAGCTCGCCATTTCTCCGACGAAGCCGACGCTAGAGCCCGGGAATTCATTTGGACAGCGAGGGGACTTCGTTGCGGAGCTATGGAGGTGGAGCACCGGATCTACAAAGGTTGTATTTCCGTTTACTTGTAGTTAAGTGTTAACTAGTTTAATGTTTCGCCTAGAAATCTAGCCAACGATCCGTTCTAGGGTTTCTCGGCACCATTTAAATTTAAAATTGGCATGATTGATGGCTTGTGAGACCTCACTAGTATGCCTAGGAACCCTACAGTGGTATCAGAGCCTAGCTAGAGCCTTAGGCGAAGTCCAGACGGAATTTGAAGTCCGAACGATCCCGAAACCCTAACCAATACATGCTCTCTGGACTTTTTCTAAAATCTTGGTTTTTTCAGAATTAAAAATTGCTAAAAAATTCAGCAAGAAAAAATAAGAATTATGATGCAAAAATTGTTCGATGAACAGTATTTATTGCGGCGGAACCGCGGCAGAAGCCTAGCTTCTGCGGCGGTTCCGCGGCTATCTGGTGACGTCAGCCCTGAATCTTTGCACAGTAATTCCTGATAAATTATGCTGAGTTTTCTGGGAATTTTTAAAATTTATTCAAGAGTTGAATTTTCTGGTGTGTATTGGGGGTTCGTAGTTTCGATCGGATAATCAGATTTTGTCTGTGTGGCTTTCCGGATATTTTTGATTATGTTAAAAAGTTCGACCGGATATAAATACCCAATGTTTCCTCTGACGGAAAATTTCCAAGTGTTGGATTTTTCCGAGGTTTAAAGACGTTCTAAGTAATGCAAGTAACGCGATGGTCCCTCTAGAAGACAACAAACCTTAACTCGATTATGTGACCGTCTTGAACTGCCCTTTGAACCTTCGGGTTTGGGGCAGTACGGCGTGCCACATGTGAGGCGTTGGCTTGACCCTTCTACGGCTGGACCGTTGGTACTGAGGCATGAACTGAATGTTTTAAAACCTGTTTCATGTGATGAGCTGTATCGGGAAAACTTGGGTGTTCGATTGTTCGATCGGAAAGTTTAACATTTTCTATTTTATTCGGAATGTGATACAATAATTGGAATTCACAAGCAGTTATGAGATAACTGAATGAATGTTATAAACATAGCAGTTTAGTCTCACATGATCGGTTGCCACGGAATTTTGATGTGATCAAAAGTCCGTCGCAATCACGTAGCGTACGCGGATACTCGCCGGTAAACTTAATAGACTGCTACACTCCATAGCCCCGACCAAGTGACTGTAGGAGAACCCCGTCGCCGAAAGCATCCGTTCGGGTGCTCGCGGCAGCTGTGTTCCGCCTTGGTGCACTTCGTCGACGGCATCGGGGGTGCGGCCGCCTACTAAAGTTTGCGACGAGCATTCGATCAGGGTGTCGGGAATCTTGTTGAATTACCCGACTTGATATTGAAAAGAGTTTTCGATGATGAGACTAAAATGCGGGGTTTATAATTGTTAGGCATGTGATGTCTAAGGAATTCATTTGATTAGGCATGCGATGTCTAAACAGGTTGCGAATTCCAACTGTTGTAGTTTTACACTTTCTTTTCTGTGACCGTAAGTGTAGTATGTAGTGGTATTGCCGATTGTCGTTGCTATATGTCGACGGCAATCGGTGTATGCATACTTACTTACGTTGATGACATGTGATGTTATGTGTTGCTGGATATGTTATATTGGATCGTCGTGTTTGAATAGCCGGGGTTTTTTTTATGTGAGATGAGTGTTTTTCATTTTCATTCATGTAAAAACTTGTATGTAATATTCTTTTATTGGGGCACTTCCAGGTTGCGGAAGATGTCACCGTTTGTATATTATTTACTTTTCCGCACTAGGATAGACCCAAGGAGGGGAGCACAAGTAACCGGGTTCTAGGGTCCAGTGGGAGACCATCTCGAGGAGTCGAGTCCGGGTCTCCTAACCCTAGAATTGGTAGGGATGCTTGCCGCTCTCGTAGGGGTCTAGGGGTGTGGATTTGGCTATTCATCACGACCGTGGAATCCGTGTTTTATACTGGCTCGTATTGAAAACACGGACGTCCTAGTATATCCAATATTTCATATGTTTCTTCTGCTGCGATATCTGTGATGTGATCATGTGATGTTCTTTGATAGATACAGTATATAGTATATATGATATATTATATAGACGTTACTTATGTTTTACACCCGCGCTAGCCCTGCCCCGCTCTGCCGTTAGTTACCTAACCTAACGGTGCACGAGGGGACATCGAGACGAATGCGGATGGCATAAGCGTACGTCGTATTTATCTGTGATGTTTAGGTACTTAAATGATGGGACTTCATTAATGAGATTAATGAAAGAAAAGAAACCTAAGATGTTGTAGAATTGAATTTCAAAATAAAACAGGTAGCTACAGTTCTTGCTTTGCACAGCGGTATATATGATATATCCTGCACCTTATTCGATAAGGAAAGGACCGAGATCCCTTCACCGGGAGTGACTCCTTTAGCAATAACTGGAAGATGCTACACACTCGGTTTGTCTTTTGATTGCTTTTAAGAGTTTTTGCTTTGCACAGTGATATATATGATATATCCCGCACCTCATTCGACGAGGAAAGGACCGACGATCCCTTCACCGGGAATGACTCCTTTAGCAAAACTAGAAAAGCTTCAAAAACACTCCATTTCAAAATTCATTCGATCCTACAACGATATCAAGTTCATTACGCAATAGGTTTTCAGAAAAACCTGTCGTAGCCCTCCGTCATTTCAGATAAGTTGTATATAGTATTCGTGCTGCATTTGTTGGCTTTCGTCAAGGTACAGTGTGCGGTAGCTATATGCTGCTTATCTGCTAGCATACGATGCGATTGGATTAGGGTAGTCGTGCGGCTTTGTTGGCTTTCGTCAAGGGTCGTGCGGGTGGGTTTAATTCAATCAAGAAATGTACGGGTTGAACTTGACTAGCGGGCTATGGTTTGTTGGCTTTCGTCAAGGTCATAGCACGTTAGGGGCAAAATATTATCGGGAATTTCAAGTGTTGAAATTTGCAATGAGATTGCATACCTTCTATGAGATAGTTGGATCCCGATACCCGCTGCGAGTAATTGTTACTCCTGGGAGAGTTTTACATATTACAATTAGCCGATCAAGTAGGTGTCTAGAAAGGTGTCAACGGGGTTACGCCTCTGGGAAAACGAGGTTTACATTAATTAGGTTCGTGCGAAAGCACGGGGGACCTCCCTCAAAGTACCGACACTGGCCTGGCTGAAAGATTGGCCAACTTGTAGTGTGTAATTAATCCCGGCTAGTCTTTCCTTTTAGGGTTTGAAGGAAGATTTGATAAAAAGCAGTGGGAGCCATCCTGATTAGATAAAATATAATAACCAATCTATTCTTGCAAGAGCGCACGCTGAGTGTTTTCTTCTCTCTCTCTCCAGGTAGCGACCATATCACGCCTTAATCAAGATAATAATACGGATTTTTGACCGAACCCGCTTGTTATACTGAGCTGGGGAACGTTGGTCCCGCTCCAACTTATAATTGTTATAAGACAGAGCAGGAAATTGGGGATTACCAGAATTCCCGTGCCGCCCAAACGAAGAGAGTGCATGCTGATGCATCATCTTCGGGTTTGTTCATTATACAAAACTGTTTCTCAGTATCCTTTACGTCATGGGTATATGATACCGGATCAGGATCCCAGATATGTAATCTGTTACATAGGGCTACAGATAGGTAGAGAACTGAGAACGGGTGATAAGTTTCATGAGGTAGAAAACGGGGCAAGAGTTGCAGCCAAGTCTGTTGGTCACTGTCACCCTTATTACAATACATTGATTCTTAACGAATGTTATTAGATACCGAACCTGATATACAAAATCATATCTGTCTCTTTATTAGTAAAGAAACGGTAAAATTTTGTATTGTTGGATAATGTTTTGAACATTTCCTATATCAAAAGTTGATCGGTTCAGGCACGTTATCTAAAAGCGTTGATGTTCTAAATCAAACTACAGTTCTTAGTATACGGAACACACACAAGAGGAAGAGTTCAGAAATGAACGAATTCTTCTTGAGGTATTGTAGACTAGGTCATATCAATGCGACCCGACAAGCTAAGTTCCACATAGATGCATATTTAAATCTGTTTGAATTTACATCTTATGAAACTTGCCAGTCATGTCACAAAGATATAATGACCTTAGCTCTGTTTATTGGAAACAGAGAAAGAGTTAGTAAACTCTTGGGATTGATACATGATGATGCATGTAAGATCCCCTGTCTGCACATTTCAAGACCGGTCCTTTATACTTCATTGCATTCTCTGATGATCTCTCGAGATTCAGACCTATGTTCCTGTTGAAACACAAGTCTGAACCTTCTGAGATATTCACAGAATATAAGTTAGAAGTAGAGAACCGAAATACGGGTATAAGTATTATGTCCTTTGATGAGATCAAGGAGGAGAATACTTGAGCACGGAAATCCTGGTCTATTCTAAAGGAGAATGAGATTCTCTCTCAGCATTACTCCTCCGTATACACCATAACACGATGGTATATCGGGGCGGAGCAATAGCACCCTATGTGATATGGTGTGCTCTATGATGAGTACTACTGAGTTTCCTATTTCCTTTTTGGGAGTTATGCACTTATGAAGTTGCATACCTATTGAATAGGGTTCGAATCGAATCAGTGCCTACCACTTCATATGTGATATGGAAAGGGAAAAGCCCATATCTTAAGTTGGTTAAGATTTGGGGTTGTCTGGGCTATGTCTAAAAGCATAATCCAGACAAACTCGAGGCAAGGTCTGTTATGTAGAACTGAAATAGTTCCAGCTATACAAGCTACAGCTGATGATTTGATAGAACCAAAGGATTCAGTAGATTCCAACGAACCTCAGCCTCTTCGCCGATCTAGTAGGGTTCCTCACCCACCTGAGAGATACTTCGGTTAGTCTGTGACAGTGGGAGCGAGGATTGCATCATGAGATGATGACCCAACTAAGTTCGAGCTGGCCATCAAGAGTGGGACTCTGTAAGAATGGCTGGATGCTTAGTGATCTGAGATGGAATCCTTATACACCAACAAAGTATGGACTTTGGTTGCAATATCTGAAGGGTTAAATCCCCATCAGGAGCAAGTATATCTTGAGAAGATTACTTGGTGTACATGGAAAGGTTGAGACTTTCAAAGCTAGACTTGTTAAAGGTTTACATCATTGACCAGGTGTGGATCATGATGAAACTTTTTCTAAGGATCTATGCTTAAGTCCATCCAGATCCTACTTGCCACGGCTACATACCATGACTACGATATCTGGTGGTTGGGTGTCATGACTGCTTTTCTAAATGATGATTTGGAAGAGAGCGTCTATAAGTACACAGCCAGAGGGCTTCGTAGACAGTGGGAGCAGCGGAAACGTGTGCAAGATGCTTTATAGGATAAAGCAGGCATCGCGGAGTTGGAACATCTGTTTTGATGTGGTAGTCAAAGAGTTTGACTTCATCAAAATGGTAGATGAACCTTGTATATACAAGAAGGTAGTAGGGAGTATGGTAGTGTTCCTCGTAGAGTACGTGGATGACATACTCTTGATAGGGAAGGAGTTTCCTATGCTACGCTCGGTCAATCTCCGCTTATTACAAGGATTCTCCATATAGGATCAAAATGATACCTCCTAAATCCTGAGTTTTCATCTATGAGATAGATGTAGTTGGATGTTAGGATACTCACTAGATGTAGTGAGATGGTATCAATCGATCCTGAGGAGAATTACTGGAAGGGTTCCAGGGTGATAAAAACGACTGAATGTCAGTCACAGGCATTGTCTTTACCCTCAGTAAAGGGACGGTATGTTGGAAGAGTTCCAAGCTAGATACCGAGACATACTAGACGATTAAGGCTGGATACATCGCTACTTAATATGCTACCAAAGAGGCTGTCTGGGTGTATATTAGTTCATGAGATGAACTTAGTTCCTCCCATTGTATGACAATAGTGTTGTGGCTTATGCCAAGGAACGTCTGTCCCATCAGTGATCCAGACATATTCTAAGGCAGTATCACCTGATCATGGAGATGGTTGATCTCCAAGGAGATCGAGGTATGGAGAGCAGACTCAGAGGACAACACAGCGGATCCACTCACAAAGGCCTTTTCCCAGAGAGAGACTTTCATGGGATGGTTGAGTATGAGATACTGCAACCACTGCTACAGATGGCCCTAGTGCAAGTGGGAGATTGTTAGTTATATGTATGCCCTAGAGGCCATTACTGTACATTGGATGTATATTGTAGTGGATGCTTGGACATATATAGGGAGGACTTTCTTGCTCGACATGATAGTATGCTATCTGGTTGATCTTTACCTTAACGTGTATACTGATTGTCTCTCTGTTACATGTTGGTAAAGCCCTTAGGATGTGTACTTGACTACCTGGACTATGATGCGGATCATACTAGTGGGGACATGGTAGTCCATAAGTACATCCTTCAAGGTCCCTAGTCGTGGGTATATCGAGACGGGGCATTGATATACCAGAGTAGACTAGCGTATACCTTCTCGACCCATACAGATGGGCGATGGATGATCCCATATCCATTGGTGTTTGACATCAGAGATGATATACGGGTGCTCAGTGGAGACTGGGTACACTGGACGGACTCGCCGAGAACTCCCAGATGGTATTATACCTTACGTCAGATGGCAGTTCTCTGGTGACACTGGTGCAAAGTAGTCTGTTGACCCGAGATCGTCATAGAGTCTTGTGTGGTTCCCACTGTGCTTTGATTTCCATCTTACCAAGTCCAAGAGGGCGTGCAAAACGGTGGTTTTTGGGTACAGTCCCGAGTCACATGGAGGCAATGAGCGATAGGAGGGGATTCGTCTCTCCAGGTATAGGGAGTTGGTGTTGCGCTGTGTTCGATTGGCTATAACCGGAAATCCCTGGCCAGGGTTGCTGAGATTTACTGGTAAGTGTTACCAGTAGTTTCTCGAACTGTTATAGACCTCATATCGACACGACTTATCGAGCTATTGGGGTCTGACGTTTACCACCCCTAGGCGAGATATGCGACATATCAGACGGACAGACCGGACTGTACGGTAAGTGTTACTGGTTGGATTCACAGGAGTGCGAGCGGGCTTGCTCGTCGATCTTCTGATCGCTCAATACCCGGGTGGCCGTTACGTTTAGCAGACCGCTTGCAGCTTGTGGATGCTTGATATGATCATCATCTGCTGCAGGCGTATTGACGAGTCTTTAGAGTCCTACACAGAGGTTTCCTGGCTCAAGAAAAACGAAATAGGAGCGCATATGAGATATGTGCGGGACCGAGAATAATACCAGTATGTGATACTGTATTCGATTCTCGCGATGTGACATTGATCGGTTATATGCGATATAGCCGGGTTATCGGATCAAGTGTTGATTTGATAAGTTGTTACTAATGATACTAGTCGGTTATATGCGATATGACCGGATCGTTAAATCAAGTGTTGATTTAATGATTCAATGCATAATTATATATTTGATATATTACTTTGCATTAACTAGTATCGGTTCACTTTAAATGGATTTTCTCGCTCGGGTGTGCGCATTGCATATGCGATATTATTTTGTGCACATGCTTGTATCATGTTTGATGATACATGCCTTTTTAATTAAGTGTATAGAATTAAACCTTGGTTAATGGAATGGTTAGGGTTTACTATTTGCTTATTCATTTTATTCATTTATTTATTAATCTTTTTCTTATTGGAAAAAGGTAATGAAATGATAAAATGGTGGCATTTCTTTTGTTCATTCATGAAGCTTCATGAATGCTTTGACTTAATGACCATTTTGTTTTTAGCTTAACCCTAACCATTGCATTAAACCATGATTAGTTCTCTACACTTAACTATGGTCATGTTATGATAAGGATTGATTATTCTTTTCTTTTTTAATTAACTTATCATAACATAATTCTTCTTCTTCTTCCTTTCTTCACTTGAAGAAAGCAAGCTCCATCAATGGTGATTGATGAAAATGAGTGAGAAATCCAATTCTAAAGTCTACGCACTTCCTATTTCTTCATCCTCTACCTCTTGCCAAGTAGTAGAGTGTGTTTCCTTCACAAGTTTTCATGACTTGGTGAAGGTGGAGCTTGATTTAGCGATGCCTCGACGTAGATCATCTTCGGCATGGACATCGACGACCTAGCTCGCCATTTCTCCGACGAAGCCGACGCTAGAGCCCGGGAATTCATTTGGACAGCGAGGGGACTTCGTTGCGGAGCTATGGAGGTGGAGCACCGGATCTACAAAGGTTGTATTTCCGTTTACTTGTAGTTAAGTGTTAACTAGTTTAATGTTTCGCCTAGAAATCTAGCCAACGATCCGTTCTAGGGTTTCTCGGCACCATTTAAATTTGAAATTGGCATGATTGATGGCTTGTGAGACCTCACTAGTATGCCTAGGAACCCTACAGGAAATGCATTAGCGTGCGCTCTTTGCAAGATTAGATTGGTTATTATCTTATCTAATCAGGATAGCTCCCACTGTTTCTATCAAATCTTCCTTCAAACCATAAAAGTTAAGATTAGCCGGGATTAATTACATCCTACAGGTTCGCCAATCGTTCGGCCAGGCAGGCATCGGTACTCCGAGGGAGGTTTCTCGTGCATTCGCACGGACCTAATTAAAATAAATCTCGTTTCCCTAGAGGCATAACCCCGTTCACACTGTTCCCTTATAAAAAATAAAAAATAAATAAAAAGTGATAGGAAAAATTCCCCAAATAGAGCATCACATGCCCACACGTGATGCGTCTTGGAGCAAAAATTATAGGCACTGCGCTTAACAAATAAGGCTGAAATTGAGCCTCACGTGAAGGCACGTGAGCATCTATATACAAAGTATATAGGTGCCTTCCTAAAACAAATAACAGGCCAAAGAAACTCAAGTGTCAGCACGTGATGCTTAACTTCATGAGGGTCATGTTCCAGACGTGACATTCCTGAACATCAGCTCACGTGCCGACACGTGATGCCTTTATTTGGGACTGCTGCATATAAGCAAACCAGTTTAATGCCATGGGGGTCACGTGCTACACGTGAGGGTTCCTAATGCCTGCTGAGACGATAGAATTAAATTCTAAATAAGAAGGATCAAAACCCTATTTGGAAACTATTTTCTCAGATCTTTCTAAACAAGAAAGATTACGCTCTGTAAAACAGAGAACCGCTGGACTAAAGATCCAATGGTGATTAAAAATCACCAAGCAACAGAATAAGCTCTGTATGGGAAACTATTTTCCCCAATCTTTCTAAACAAGAAAGATTATGCTCTGTAAAATAGAGCACCGTTGGATTAAAGATTCAGTGGTGATTAAAAATCACCAAGCTACAGAATAAGCTCTGTATGGGAAAATATTTTCCCAATCTTGTTAAAAACAAGAAAAATGTCTTCCGTAAAACAGAAGTCTCTGGATCAAAAATCCAACGGTGGATGAAATCCCCGAATTAATTAAAAAAATCTCTCAATGAGAGATTTCCTTAATTAAATCAACAAACTTGTCTCTACTATATAAAAAACTCGAGACTGAAAAGTGAAAAAGAAGAGACCCCCATAAGATTTAAAAAAAACAAAAAAAGAAGAGGAGTTCTCTTTGAAGAAAAAGAAACCCTAAGTAAAAAAGAAGAAGACCTAGAGATCATTTTATCTCCTCTTACAAAAGTTTAATTCTTCCAAAAAAAAGAACTTAGTTCTTCCTCTGGTTGAGGTCTGTAGAAACAGATCTTCCCATAAGTTTAGAATTTAATTCTCATCGGGGAGATTCTGTTATACAGTCCCAAAACTTAGAGGAAAGAACTAGGTTTGAAGAATTTAATTCTTCCAAAATTATAGGAATTTAATTCCTCTGATAAAACTAGGGTTTAACCCTGCATAAGAATTTAATTTTTATAAAATAAAGGACTTGAAATTCTCAAGACTTAGATCAAGAGCTTCATGTATATTAGAGTTCAACGCTATAATGACAGATCACGTGTTTCCACGTGAGCACCTCCGAGAACCAAAAATAAAACAAACACATACGACACGAAGTGACCTTCTAGAGCAGGAGAAAGTGTTTACCATGATGCGGTAACGTAATTAACCGCTGTGGCTTTCGCCTGCAGGGAAGAGCGTCCCCACAATCAAAAATCCCTCGCTAACGAGGCGGAATCTGATGAAGTCTGCTATAATGGCCGCATCCGTCCAGACCTCCGATACACGGTGCCATAAATCAACTTGGCATCTTCGGAAAGGTGGACGGATAAAACCAAATAGCATCTGCCCCCAAATGGAGGTAAGACGTCTGTCTTTCCCGTCTTTCGGTGGTAAACAGATTCTGGCACACCCGGTGGGACCTTTTCCTCTTTCCACTCCACACTTCATGTGTCATGTTCGTGAACGAATCACGGTTTAATATGGTTGCCCCTGGATTCGAGGTACTAATATTTGGTGTCTTTCTCCGTGCAGAAGAGAAGATGACTTCGATGGCTTCCAACTGCACCAACTGCAACAGCAACTCCCACTCCGTCCCTGCTAGAGGAGTGACTTATGGGCCTTATGGGCCCTAAGCGGCCTCTATCCTCGCAATGCCAGTAGAACAGGTGACTCATGCCACCACTGGACTGTTCTTCGGAACCATGCTCCCACCAATGAGCTTCAATGCTTCAATGCCATCACAGGAGGCTCCAAAGAAGTCGGTCTTCGATCGGCTTGCAGCTACCATGGCCCCTCTCAACGGGTCGTCTAAGTCTGCTGTCACAGTCTTCGACAGGCTGAGCCAAAGCTTAATTGGGCCCGCGAAGAGGCCGGCGATACCTGAAGGGGTTATCCCGAAGCGGATAGCCATTCCAGCTCTGGTAAACGAAGTCATCAAAGGGGATTCTCCTGCTAAAGGATCGGTCTTTAGACTGTCCGTTCCAACCACTATTCAAAAGTCAGCCTTCGACAAGTTAGACGTTCCCTCTCAACGGATGTCACTCTTCGATAGGTTGGCACCAAAAGCTGCCTCTCATCAAAGCAAGGGGCATGATAAGGTCGCTTCTACAACTGAGGTGATCCCATCCGCAAGACACGCTCGACATCGCCACTGGCACCGAGTGAGGAAAGCTGGGGGCAGTTCCCTCTCTGGACTTACCCCACCAGCTCCAATGGTGGAAATTGACGCCGCTGTTCCAACCGGGAACAGTTTCGAGCTGCTCAGGTGGGTGCGCAAGAACTCTCCAACCTCCATCTTGAAGAAGTCTCCTCCACCTGTTGAAAACGCAACATAGGTGAAGCCGGAACAGCCTCCTCAGCAGTTGTCCTCCAAGATCCACAGAGTTTGGCGGAAAGTCCAAGACTCTGAAATTGACAAAGATTACTCTTGCCGACTAAAGAAGACGAAGGCTCCGTAAGAGGAGGACCATTCCTCTGCCATACCATGAAAGGTATCGTCTGCATGGGTTCCTGCCGCAACGGCCCCCTCAATTTCGACCTCCCATAAAAGGAGAAGGCCGGAGAAGATCCCTCTGCCCGTGGCAAATTTCAAAGGCAGTGGACCCAAACGCCCCAAGTTTGGGGGCATAGTTATGCATACCATCTACATGGCATCCGGAAAATAGGATAGTCGTGCTTCCGTGAATCATCGACCACTCACACGGTCTGTGACGAAAGCTCAGGAGCAACAACAAAAGCTCTAGGAAATGTTGACAAGAATGACCGCACTCACCGGACAAAAAGAAAGCCTAGAAGCATCGTTGGAACACCGCCAAGAGCAAGAGGCCGACATCGAATTCCTACGGAGGATTCTTGAAAAGAAAGACAAAGAGGCCGCAGAACAAGCGGCTAATATAAAACAAATGGTGCTTCTCTTCCAAGACATGGTGGGGATGATGATCCAACCGGATCCCCCGGCCGAAGACCCTCCAATTATCATTGAAGACGACAGAGGGGAGACATCAAACCCTCATCCGGCTTTATCAGCAGCTAGGGAGGAGACGATCTCCAAAGCTACCCTTGATGACTACATAGTTCAACAAATACGAGCTCATCAAGTGAACGAAGCGGCAGGACAAGTTGTCAGAATTGGACGACCTTATCCAGGCTGGTATGACTAAATTAAGTACCCGCCAGGATATACGATCCCCAAATTCCATGTGTATAAGGGGACGGGTAATCCGCTTGCTCAATTCAGAGCTTGTTGTGGTAATACTGGGGGCGATGACAAACTGTTGCTTAGCAAGTTTTTTGGCAGCTTGTCGGAGACGGCATTTGAATGGTACTCCGAGCTCCCAAATGACTATGTTAAGGCATTTACGGAGATGGAACTACTGTTCACACAGCGGTTCGCAAGCGCAAGCGAGCACACCCCAATCACGGCATTAATCAACGTCAGAGTGAAACCGGGAGAGACCTCGGTTCAATACGCAATTCGGTGGCGTAACCCATGGTCAAAGTATGAACAGCGTATAGAAGAAGCTCCTACTGTGGGCATGTTTGTAGGGACCCTTGATCCTCAGGCAACTATATCCCAGTTTATGATGTTATTCAAGCCGACCACCTTCCAGGCTTTGATTGACAAACTGGCCCAAATGGACCAGATGGGCCATAGGCCGTTGTTCATACCAGAATATTGCATTTAATACTGCTCATTCATTATGTGTTTTATTATTTATCGTTACTATTAATCAGTCTCTACTCATTAATTACAGATTACAGGTATCCGTGACAAAATAATGGAAATACATTTAAAATCATGGATATATCATTCGTGAGCTGACACTGCAACCAGAACTGAAATCCGACCGATATCCCAAGAGTTATTATGAAACAAATAAAGTGTACACACTTTTAGTCCAACACATAGCATGCGTGAACACAACTCTTGGAACATGGAACATGGATGGGGCAGCCATGAATCATGGCACAAGTGGGCACACTACTTGTGCAAGTGGGCATAAGATGTGATGAGCATTAAATGGCTATTAAATGCATAAAGTGTTGATGTGATTCATAGCTACAAGTTTCCCTCCAAGCCCAGAGTGCAGACCAGGTTAAAACAGAGAAAACTAACAGCACCAGAGTGATATTGGGGACAACACAAGACTACACTTCAAATATGAGCATCATCCCTCGGACTTTGGCCGAGCATAATGCCCTTCTGGCCGAGCTGGCCAGCCTCTCTGCCTCCTGTGGGTACTAAACTTCTACAGCCCCTCCCTTGCTGCCATGTGGTCTTAGTTTTATTGTTTATATAATCTTGTTTTTGTCCTATAAAAGCAGGCAGTGGGTAAAGGGTCAAAGAGTCTATTCCTTGCCTTATTTTTGTTACTCTCAAGTTTTGTTTTTGTTCTCTTTTAGTTCTCTTGTACATAGCTTAGCTTCCCCTTAAGTTCTTAACCTTCTCTTGATGTTGCAACCTCTTCATTGAGCTTGCAAGTTTAAGGGTTAGTTATTGATCTCAAGGGTTGTATCATTCTTGAAGTTTAATAAAGCCCTCTTTTGTGCCTTCTTTTACCTTAAGTTTTTAGCCCTCTCCTCTTAATTGAGCTTGCAAGTTTAAGTTTGGCTTATTAAACCCATGGCTTATATTTTGTTTTATGGTTCTTACTATTACTTTCTTGCTCTTTTCATTACTTGCTTTTTAATTACTTGCTCTTTTATTCTATGCTTTACTTGTCATTTCTTACCATGTCATTTACTTACATGTATTTCTTTTTTCTTTTCTTTGTTTGTCTTTTATTTGCTCTTTTTTGTTTTGTTCTTGAGATGGTTTTAAATATGTGTTGTCAGTAAAAGAATACGATATTGTAAGTTAAGGATTTCGTTTCCCATTCTTTTTCTCGTTATTTTCCATTGAACTCTGTCCAAACCTTACGCAAGCGCTCCATTAGCCACCCTACCTTACCAAGATATCGGTGATCCCTAATCGTGACCGGTTCCGTTCTGTTTCGCCGGAGGCGAAAGGCAAACGACAAGAACGGACGGACAAGGGTTAATAAGCTGGATTCCTTGAATACCATGCTTAAATACCCTAATGCGCGTTGTTGTCGATTGCTCTAGCTTCAATTGGTCAAGACTCGGCTCAAAGGTTTGAGTACTAATTCACTAGCTTACACTATTGTATCTTTTCCTAACAAGCTTTATACTTTGCATATATACACTTAGGATAGATACGAACAATCCACCTCGCGCATTAACTCGTCAAAACAAGAACTTAAAATGCTTCGTCTCCCTGTGGATCGACCCGTGCTCAACCGGCTAGCTGCGAAGCGACACCGTCCTGATTGCGGTTAACTTTAGAACTTCAAATTCACGACATGCCAAAAGCGTGCAATCAAATGAAAAAAAAATGTAAGGACGTATAATTACCAAGGTTAAATAGAATGAGGGTTATTTTTAGGGTTTTCAATTCCTAAGCCCAAGATTTAGTTACTTCTAACGTATCAACTATACTTTCGGAATAAAATCTAAGTTACCCTATTAGCTAACTTGACGACAAAGCTTTTATATTTTTGTAAAATTTTCGATTTTTATGTGTTTTTTCAAATAAGTATGCAAATGCAAAATATACAAATGAATGCGAAGGTAGAAAGCATACAAAGCACACCCCCAAACTTAAACTTGACAGTGCCCTCACTGTCAGGCTATACTAAGAGGGTCAAAATTGTCGGCGCTCCCCAAAAACAAATTATATACAAAACAAAAAAGAAAACCAAAAAAATATATACACAAAAAGGGTCCCCCCAAATTTAAGTAAAACAGTGTTTCCACTGTTAAGCGTTGAAGTTCAAGATTAGGGGGGAAAGAACAGTATCAATCTATACAAGGCCTTACACAGGCCAAAAGTGAGCATTGACCATTCAAAAATTCTATCTCTTTAGTGTGCTGGTTGGTGAAAGAATGCGGAGAGCAAAGAAATGGAGAATATACAGGACCTATGGGGATAGAAGTGGTATACGGCCCCGGTATATGAGGAGAAAAATAGCGGAAGGGAAAAAGAAATGGAATACGAATTTGAGGGTGAAAATGGAGTGAATAAATTAGCACAATTTGTAATGACCGATGTGTAAAAAGCGATTGTGCTAATCTATCAACCCGTCGAGAGATGGGATCAAATCTCTCAAGATTCGTGAGAAAACATGGGTACGCCGAACTTGGTAAACCAGACATAAGAAATGAAATTGATAGGATTTCTTGCGAAGTCGGAACGATGGAAAGGATGGAGGGAAGTGATCGAGGAAAGGCATCAGTTAAAGGTTCAGGAGGGTGTACAAGTCAGTGAAAGGGACAGGATGAGTTGGAAAATCCGACTCATCAAGTAAAACTGGTTCATCCTCAAAAATATCCTCAAAAGTCTCCTCGAAATTCAGCTTATCCATGAAAATTTCATCAAAATCAAGACGCATATGGAGTTCGGGAAAAACAGTTAATGACTCGGGATGATGAATTGGAGAAAAAAATTCATCCAAAACTGCGGGTTCATCATCCAAAATATTCCCGGCGTCAATATCCTCGATCAAGTGAAAATCAATTTTCTCAGACACCTCATCAAAAGCATGGATATCTATCAATTGTGGTTCTAAAATGGAGGTGCAGAGGTTAAAAGGATTGGGTGTGGTTTCACTCGAAAGGGACCCTTAATAATCTGGTAAATCAAACACTACAAAATCGCACAACTCATAAAGCATTCTATCTTCAACTGATAAATCGTTTGGAATACTCGATAGACATTCAAAACCGGGGTTGTGGAATTCAATTTGGGATGAGTAAGTTTGATTTGGAAGGGTGTACAACTCACTCTCAGCACTCAAATTCTCAACCTGTCCTACCGCCTCATCATACATTGGAAAACATGAACGATATACCGTTAAGCGGTGTTCTAAATACAGTTAACTTCTCCTAGTGAGCGCGAAGTCCTTAAGGCTTAAAGTCTAGTTTCTTTTAAATTTTTGTGCGGGTAAACGTTATGCTCAGTTCGTGATTTGTGGGCCACGAAAAAGATGATCAAATCCTTTACCGTATATTGTGGGATTCGCTTGCCCTTAAGTCCGTATTAATGGATGCAATGCGTAATTCAATAAAAAAATTTGTTCAAAACATCAAGCAAACTTTTTTTTATGTTTAAGCTCGGCACTGCAATAAATACGGGTTAGTCAATTTTAGCGTTGCTAGCGAACTTGTAAAGAATCCTGCAAAGATATTATAGTGGATGAGTCGGATTTGAGAAGAAGGTGTTCGTAAAGTACGTACCGATAAGTTTTCGGGTTAAGAAACCCTCGTTGAAGTTAAATCCGAATAGCTTGGAATGTTCGCTTGCGCGGGTCAAACTACCCGGATCTTTGGCACTGTACTTCGTAATCACCTTATATTGGAATGTAAACTTTTCTCCCCACGATCGCAGTTCGCAAATCCGTAAAAATCTAAAATTATTGGAAAACGGATATTGGTGCGAAAAAGTGATACGGATGCCCAAATACCTGCACACCAAAAATTATAAGAAACAAGCAATAAAAATGTGACACAAACAGAACACTGGAGCAAAAGACAAAATTTTGGAGCAAATGAGGGATGTTAGGCCGGCGAGCTTGGATGAGGATGGAATGTCGCCGGTTCTGTCTTGGAGTTGGGGCTCCAAACTTCTTTTGTGATCTCAGTATTCTACTAGTGTCTCAATTTTCTTGCTTATTTTTTTAAGTTGTGATCCAGAGTGCTAGCAGGTCTTAATTCCAGAGAACAAAAATGGTTAGCTTGGTTAGTTTTTGTTTTGGTTTTGAAATTTTTAGTTTGTTTTTTAGAAAAGTGTTAGATGGATATTAACAAGATTAACCCGAAAAAAAAAAAAAACATTACCATTTCCCCGGCAATGGAGCTATTTGATTGCACGCTTTTGGCGTGTCGTGAATTTGAAGTTCTAAAGTTAACCGCAATCAGGACGGTGTCGCTACGCAGCTAGCCGGTTGAGCACGGGTCGATCCACAGGGAGACAGAGTGTTTTAAGTTCTTGTTTTGACGAGTTAATGCGCGAGGCGGATTGTTCATATCTATCTTAAGTGTATATATGCAAAGTATAAAGCTTGTTAGGAAAAGATATAATAGTGTAAGCTAGTGAATTCGTACTCAAACCTTTGAGCCGAGTCTTGACCAATTGAAGCTAGAGCAATCGGTAACAACGTGGATTAGGGTATTTAAGCACGGTATTCGTGGAATCCGGCTTATTGACCCATGTCCGTCCGTTCTTGTCGCTTTACTTTCGCCTCCGGCGAAACCGAACGCAACCGGTCGCGGTTAGAGATCACCGATACCTTGGTAGGATAGGGTGCCTAACGGAGCGCCTGCGTAAGGTTTGGACGGAGTTCAATGGAAAATAATGGGAAACGAAATCCTGAACTTACAATATCGTATTCTCTTACTAACAACACATATTTACAACTATCTCAAGAACAAAACAAAAAGAGCAAATAAAAAGAGCAAGTAATTAAAAAGTAAGTAATGAAAAGAGCAAGAAAGTAATACTAAGAACCAAAGAACAAAATACAAGCCATGGGTTTAATAACCCAAACTTAAACTTGCAAGCTCAATTAAGAGGTTGTAAGATCAAGAGAGGGCTAAAACTCAAGAGGGTTAAAACTCAAGGTAAAAGAAGGCACAAAAGAGAGTTTTATTAAACTTCAAGAATGATACAACCCTTGAGATCAATAACCAACTCTTAAACTTGCAAGCTCAATGAAGAGGTTTCAAGATCAAGAGAAAGTTAAGAACTCAAGGGGAAGCTAAGTTATGTACAAGAGAACTAAAAGAGAACTAAAAGAGAACAAAAACAAAACTTGAGAGTAACAAAAATGAGGCAAAGAATAGACTCTTTGACACTTTGCCCACTGCCTGCCTTTATAGGCCATAAACAAGATTAAACAAATAATAAAATTAAGACCACATGGAAGCAAGGGAGGGGCTGTAGAAGTTTGGGACCCACAGGAGGCAGGGGGGCCGTCCAGCTCGGCCAGAAGGGCATTGTGCTCTGCCAAAGTCCGAGGGATGATGCTCGTATTTGAAGTGTAGTCTCGTGTTTTCCCCAATATCACTCTGGTGCTGCTAGTTTTCTCTGTTTTAACCTGGTCTGCACTCAGGGCTTGGAGGGAAACTTGTAACTTTGAATCACATCAACACTTTATGCATTTAATACCCATTTAATGCACATCACATCTCATGCCCACTTGCACAAGTAGTGTACCCACTTGTGCCTTGATTCATGGCTGCCCCATCCATGGTCCATATTCCAAGAATTGTGTTCACACATGCTATGTGTTGAACCAAAAGTGTGTATACTTTATTTGTTTCAAAATAACTCTTGGGATATTGATCGGATTTCAGTTCTGGTTGCAGTGTCGGCTCACAAATGATATATCCATGATTTGAAATATATTTCCAGTATTTTGTCACGGATACCTATAATCTGTAATTACTGAGCAGACACTGGTTAATAGTACTGATATATAACAAAACAGATAATGAATGAGCGGTATTAAAATGCAATATTCTGGTATGAAAAAATACCCCCAAACTTATCTCTTGCTCGTCCCGAATAAAACAAAATCCTATCCTAACTTTCGTAGGGAACGCGATTGCACTGAGCTCGTGCAACAAACCGTTAAACTTATAGGTGTCCCTAGTAGGAGGAGTATTGTCTCCTGAGGGTTTTCAGTGGATACTACCCATAAAATACCGTCAAGCTAGTTTCATAAGTTAACATCGATTCTACTCCTAAAGTTTAGTATCTAGGTAAGAAACTCTATTATCCTAAGTTAGAAATATCCAACCCTTATGTTTCATACCTCCTATTTATCCAACTTCAGATCCTATACGTTTTTTCTGTTTAGAATGATCTTGGTCTCTCCTGAGTTTTCCTTCTAAAGTGCAGTCTTAAATCAGGGAATTTTATCAGTTTCACGGAAAACATAAGTCTTATTCTTTATTTCTATCTTTCCTCCAAATATCGATCGTATACCCCCACGTGTGTGTATAATTTTATCTCTACACTTAAGAATTTAATTCAAGCTATAGTACCCTTGCCCTAATACCTAATACTACTTCTTTTCGTTAATGATGGACGGTGTTGCTCACACACCTTTCATGCGACCATTAATGCTTCTTGAAGCACTAACAGCCGATTACTGAATGTGTGAGCTTAAAGCGTAAATAGCAGTTTCCAGGTCTTGAATTTATTTATTTAATTTTCTTTTCTTTAGTTTTCTTTTTCAAGACCGGATATATTTTTCAATATGCTCTTTTTGTGTTTAGCAACCACTTCAAAAACAGATCTTCGGAATGAAAATGGCAAAAGGAAAGCGCCCTTCGTCGCCAACGCTCAATAACAACCGAGTGACCCGAAACCGGTTGCTCGCCAAAACAACAGACCGTGAGCCCTCGAAGAGAAGTTGAGACATCTTTACTCGTTCCCCCGGGATAAAATGAGGAGATTATTCGAACTAGCGGTGTGCAACAGGCTCATCACTCTGCCAGATCCGAAACGCCCACTGCAATCGGGCGACGTCAACAATCCTAATTACTGCCCCTATAACCGAATGTGGGTCACCAAATCGAAGATTGCTAAGTCTTCAAAAACTGGGTTGAAGACCAATACCAACAGGACAAGTTCACGCTGTTCGAAAACTGGAAGGTAAACCCGCCACAACAACATGCTCCTAAAAAAGTGGATACGCCAGGGGCATCATGCTCATTTGTAGGAGAAGCTCCGTGGGAAGTGGACCTTTCAGCTAAAACTAAAAGAATGCTGAAGGATCTTCAAGCATGTCCGGCGATTAGGTGGAAAAGCCCGCTGGAGCCTGAAGTTATTGATGGAATGCTGAAACTGCGTCCAACGCCAAAAGTTGGTAACAATGGACAAAACCTCCAGGCCTAGCCTCCGAAGTCTTCAAAGAAAAAGAAGAAGGCCAAGAAGCCCGTGCAGATCGACGGCAATCGTATGGGTCTGCAGAAATACATCGATGCACTGAAGGAATACAACCAAGAGGCACGGACCCCGGTCACACTGGAAGAGTTCTTCAAGTATGTTCTTGAGAATGGAAACAGTGATATTGATGAAAGAGATGATTCTTCGGAAGAACCCGAGAATCATTTAGCGAGCTGTCACATGATCTCCCACTCGTCGGCAAAGAAGCTCCTGATGTAGAGAAAATAGGGGCAGATCCAGAACCAGAATCCATGGAACCGTCAGATGACCTCGTCAACAAGCTGCTGAACGAAGCTCTTCAAAGGAGCAAAGCTGATCGAGAATGTGAATCGGTCATTTACGAAAAGGCTAAGCGTCTGTGTCAGGCCGAAAAAGCTCTGATGATGAGAAACCATAAAGTACCTCAACCGGATCAAAGTGCCCTTGCCACCAGCAAGAGCAGAATCAAGATAAGGAAGTAGTTTGCCAAAGCTTTGTTAATAGGAATGAAGCTTCCACCTTATAAAGAAAATACTTCCGGGAGTTCGTGCCCCGACGAACTGGACGTACATCCGAACTACTGCTTGTACCATCGCAAGGTCACACATCCTACCGAAGAGTGCAATGCCTTCAAGAAGTGGTGTCAGGGATACGTATCCCATCGACAACACTTCAAGCGAATAAAGCGCAAAACCCGTCGGGAGCAGAGAAGCACAGCATACGAGCATGAAGGAACAGCCGGAAATGGTTATACGATTGATGCCATCCTAACAAAAGGGAAGTCTCAAGTTTTTACTTTCGGGAGCGATTCGGATGAGGAAATGGACATCGGCCCTCTCTTCAAGGACCTGTGGAAAAGAAGAAGAGATGAGGAACTGTGAGAACATTCAGCTGCGTAACCGTACATTGCCTGAAAAGAATCTCGGACTCTCAAACAATGGTTCGGGCAAAAGAGACAAAGGGAAGGAAAAGTCCCTGAGGAGATTGCCCTTGATGATAGAGTTATCGAAAAGCTCACAGCCAAGGACCCGCTCAAGAAGAACAAGGCGGATTACAATGTCCTGGCACATCTGAGAAAGATAC
The DNA here is from genome assembly GCA_030015575.1 of Agapanthus africanus. Taxonomy (NCBI): domain Eukaryota; kingdom Viridiplantae; phylum Streptophyta; class Magnoliopsida; order Asparagales; family Amaryllidaceae; genus Agapanthus; species Agapanthus africanus. The sequence continues at coordinate 394,277,252 of JASDDO010000019.1, read as the reverse complement.
CCTCACAATTGAGTATCTTGGATGCCTTTCTCCTGTCTAAAGAGGCACGAGATTCCCTGATCAAGGCGTTACAAGAGCCCGACCAGTTTCAAGCCTTCCTGGCGGAAGAAAAGATAAAGGATGAGCGGGAAGAAGTCCACACAGAAGATATCACCTTCAGCGATGAAGACCTCCTTCTTGGAATGTGCGAGCACAACCGTCCGCTGTATGTAATCGGGTATTGTCATGATATCAAGAAAGGCAAGATCCTGGTTGATAACGGGTCCTCCGTCAATCTTCTCAATGTGAGAGTGTTGAAGGAGATTTGCATGAATGTTCAACACCTGGCTCAGGACAAAATTACTATCTCCGGGTTTGACTCGCAGTCATCACAAACGCTCGGGTCTGTAATACTGACACTACGCTTCAGGCTGCTCGTCACTGACATCAAGTTCCGTGTTATTGACACCAAGACTTGCTACAACGCTTTGCTTGGCAGGCCTTGGTTACATGAGTACAAGATCATCCCTTTTACACAACATCAGTGTATGAAGTACTTCAAGGACGGCCTCGAGTATATAGTTACAGGGGATCTGAACCCATTCTCTATAAATGAAGTACGTAAATATGAAAACGCCAAGTACTTCTTACCAGACTTCGAAGACATGGAAAGATGTCGCAAACCGGAGAACAAACAAAAAGCCATCGCCACTATCCCGATATTTGGGAGCGATACCGAAGAGAATGAAGAGACGGTCTACTCGGGACAACCCCAAGGCAATAGGCCAGAACAATCTACTCATATGCTGGTCTTTGGCAGTGACTCTGAAGACGAGGCCAATGCAGTGTTCTCCGTCCGCCCGCCAATGTAGACCTTTGCTGGAGCTGACCAGAGTTTATAGATTACCCTGGTCCCGCAGTGGAATTACAAAGAACTTGATGCGCTTGATACGTACAGCGTGCAAGAGCTGCAGATCTTCTACGTCCCACCTAAGCAAAGAGGTGAGAAGGTGATCCTTTTCAACCAATCCACGGAGGCTAAAGTGGAGAAAGAAGTATGGCACGGTACCGAACCTACGCTCGACAGGCTTCAACTAATCCATCTGCCCAGATTATATGCAGAGGGACTGAAAATACTATTGAGACGCCAAGGCATGCCTTTCAAGCAGACTGCTCGATAAGCCCAGTTCTATAACAAGATTTAGGACATTCCTGGGACTCAGCGGAAGATGCTCAATGGGAGAATGGAAACGACCGGCCTTGGATACGTTTGGTCCAATGAAAAGGAGCGATTCTATGACTGCCATGTCATAAATAATTCCGGTGGAGAAACGAATGCATTTCCAGGTGGCGTTGATATCGAACCAGAGAGAGATCCCGCCGTAAGAATACCAAGCCCGCCATTCGAAAAACAGATTGACAAGCTAATAAAAGAAGCGGGTCACAAGGTCCGGGATGACCATAGCCGTGAAATGTCCATTTACAAGAAAGCCAGGAAGCAACGTATCATTCAGCAGGTTACGGAAGGAGAAGACGACGATGCCCTTCACCTCCAGCCTGCTGTGCGCTCTCGTTGCAAGAAAAAAGCCCGACGTAGAAGTAAAAGCAAGGTGAAGAACAGGGATGGTGTTCAAAAACAGCGAAGCAAATCCAAGAAGCCACGTGAGCAAGAAAAATTCAGCTAGAACCTATCTTTTATGAAGAAGATGGGTCGGGAGTACTCTTTCCCTCAAGACAAGACAAGAAAAATATTCAACCTTGTCATGAAGCATCAAATGATGACGCTCCCAGAGTCTCGATACCCCAAATAGATGAACGATGTCCATCACCTGGATTATTGCTCCTACCACCGAATAATGGGACATCCTCTTGAAGACTGCTTCACCTTCAAAGACTGGGTTGAGGATCAGTATCAGCAAGATGGGTTTTCTCCATTCGACAGTTGGAGGGTAGTCCCGCCATGAAAGCATGAGCCAAGAGCAACCTACATTGCGAGGGAAAGTCTAGATCAGCTTCGAGTTTGGAAACGAGCTCGTACCTGCCATATGATAACATTCTCAAAGGAAGGAGAGCACGAGAATATAAACGACCTCCCCCAGTGCTTCACAAATGAAGATGAGAACAAGGTGATCTCAGAATTTCCACCGGTGCCAAAAGAGCTGGAAGATGGGATACACACCACAACAGACAACTTGAGAAAAATCGACTTGGGAATGGCAAACGACGCAAGTCCAACGTTCGTCAGTGAGCTATTGTCTGAGAAACAGGTAGCCACGTTAATGGACTTTCTTATGCAGTATAAAACTGTTTCGCATGGAACTATTCTGAGATGCCGGGATTAGATCCAGAGATAGCTGTGCATAAACTGGCGACATCGCCGGACGTCAAGCCAGTCAAACATGCACCAAGAAGAATGCAGCTCGAGCTTGAGATGAGTATCAATGCCGATGTCAAGAAGCAAATCGACTTCGGCTTCATCCAAGAATTTCAATACCCTGTCTGGATCGTCAATATCGTTCCGGTAATGAAGAAAAATAGGACAGTACGCATCTGCGTAGATTTTCAGGATCTCAACAAAGCTTGTCCCAAAGATGACTTCCCAGTGCCTGTTACCGAGCTGATGATCGATAACACATCCATCCATGAAGTCTTCTCCTTCATGGATGGATCCTCAGGGTACAACCAAATCAAGATGCATCCTGAATACCAAAAGCACACTGCTTTCCGGACCTCGCCAGGCATATTCTGCTACAAAGTGATGCCCTTCGGTCTGAAGAACGCTGGTGCCACTTACCAGAGGGCCATGACAAAGATCTTTGATGACCTCATACACGAGATTGTCGAATGTTATATTGACGATCTCGTGGTGAAAAGCAAATCATACAAAGAGCACGGGGAGCATCTGAAGATAGTGTTCCAACGCCTTCAGAAGTACAACCTGAAGATGAACCTTCTAAAATGCGCGTTTGGAGTTTCCTCGGGCAAATTCCTAGGATTCATCATACGACACCAGGGCATCGAAATAGACCCGTAAAAGATCAAGGTTATTATGGAAATGCCTTCGCCAAGAACTCTTAAGCAACCGTGATCTCTCTAAGGAAACCTCGCGTATATCCGGTGGTTCATAGCTAACCTCTTCGGAAAATGCCGCCCCTACAGTCATCTAATAAAGAAAAGGACCCTGTTCGTTTGGGATCTCAAATGCCAAAGCTCACTGGACAAAATCAAGCAATATCTGTAGAACCCGCCGGTACTGACCGCTCCGGTCAAGGGATAGCCCCTCATCCTGTACACAACAACCGTTGAAGGTTCTTTAGACGCGTTATGGGCACAGGAGAATGATCAGGGAAAGGAGAATGCTCTCTATTATTTGAGTCGTGTTCTCCTGGGGGCAGAAAACAACTATTCCCCAATCGAAAAGCATTGCCTGGCATTGATCTTCATGGTAACGAAGTTTCGACATTATGCATTGGCACATGAGGTCCATCTTATATCAATGGTGGATCCTCTTAACTATTTGATGTCAAGAGCCTTGCTAACAGGAAGGCTTGCCAAATGGGCCCTCCTCTTGATGGAGTTCTCAATAGTATATCAACCCCTCAAGGAAATATATGGCAAGGTCATCGCCGACTTTCTCGCTGAACATCCGATACCTGCCGACTCTCCCTTGAACCGCGAGTTGCCGGACGAACACACGTTTGACGCAATTGACAGGGAGAAAGAAGGGAATGATACCCGATGGGAACTCTACTTCGATAGAGCGTCCTCCTTAAAGAAGAGAAATCAAAACACCCCCATGATTAAAGCCGGGGTGGGCCTTATCTTTGTGACTCCACAAGGAGGAATAGCACGCTTTGCCCTTTCTTTAATGGAGCCGAGAAAAAACAATGAGGCTGAGTATGAAGCTTTGATAGCAGGTCTTGAGCTTGCTGTCGACATGAGTATCGAAAACCTCCTCATATATGGAGACTCCTAGCTGGTCGTTAGCCAAGTAAATGGCGACTACCAGACGTGCAAACCAGAACTGATCAGTTACGGTGAAAGAGTGCAGCAACTGCTGACGCAAATCCCCTCCTACACCTTGGAAAGCGCACTGCGTGCGGAAAATAGCAAGGCGGATGCGTTAGCCAAGCTCGCTAAAGAACTGGCTGACGAAAACCTCGATGACGTAAGGATCATTGTGCAAAGCCGCCGGATTCTCGCGCCAGCAAAAATATCTTCGAAGTCATCTGAAAGAAGGGGAGCAACTGAACGAGCGGTCTTTCAAATAGAGGATGAAGAAAAGGCAAAGGATTGGAGAGAAGTCTTCATAGAATGCTTCAAATCCCATCGAACGCCCGAAGAAGCGTCATCAAGACATCAGCTCATGAAGCGAGCCCTGTCCTTCGCCTTCGTCAATGATACTCTATATAAGAGATCATTCAACTGTCTGTGGCTGAGATGCCTGGGACCAGAAGAAGCAAAAATGGTCGTTCAAGATACTCATGATGGACTCTGCGGTTCCCATCAAGCCGGGCCAAAGATGAAGATGAAGATCAAAAGAATGGGCTACTATTGGCCCGCAATGATTTAGGACTGCCTCGAATATGCGAAGCAGTGTCGCTCATGCCAAATTCACGGGAACTTTATCCACCAGCATCCAAATCCACTACACCCAACGCTGGCTAGCTGGCCAGCTGGCCGTTCGAAATGTGGTGGACCGATATAATCGGGCCCATCGAACCAGCATCATCCAAGGGACATCAGTTCATATTAGCAACAACCGATTACTTCTCTAAGTGGGCAGAAGCGATACCGTTAAGAGAGGTGAAGACGGAGAACATCCTCCATTTCTTCAAAACACATGTCATCTACCGGTTCGATACTCCGCGACGGATCATCTCGGATAATGGGTTGTCCTACAGAAGCCACAAAATTAGTCGCTTCGCATATCAGCATAAAATAGATTGGAGATACTCTTCGGTATATAATCCCCAAGCTAACGGTCTAGCTGAGGTTTTCAACAAGACCTTGACAAAGATCATAAAGAAAACGGTGTCCAGAAATAAAAAGGACTGGCACGAGAGATTGCATGAAGCTCTCTAGGCCTATCGGACTACGTTCAAGACGGCCACGAACACAATGCCATTTGCGTTAGTATTCGGCATGGAAGCGGTGCTTTCCTTGGAGATAGAGCTATCCTCTCTACGAGTGGCGGTTCCGTACGAACTTACGGATGAAGAAAATGCCCATCGTAGGCTTAAGGAGCTAGACGCCCTTGATGAAACTCGTCTCATGGCGCAGCAAAACCTAGAAGCTTACAAAGCAAGGATGACGCGCTCATACGAAAGATTGACTAGGCCGAGAACATTCCGCCAAGGCGAACACGTGCTAGTCGTAAAAAGACCTATGATCCCCAATCGTGCTAAACAGGGGAAATTCGAGCCGAACTATGAGGGCCCGTATATCATAGACAAGGTCTACCAAGGCGGAGCCTACTTGCTTATGGATATGCATGGCGAAGGACCCTTCCGGCCAATAAACGGACGGTTCCTTAAGAAATACTACGCTTGAGAAGTCATGGCTCAGGTTAATGATGGATGATGAAGCCCGTGTCCGCTCGCTGTCTTCCTGAGTCCAAACTCTATGAGTAGTATCCAGCGAAACCTCGCCTCAAAATCCCCTATGGACCGAGATATCCTTAAACTAACATTGGACCGAGATGTTTTTAAACTAACAATAGACCGGGATGTTCTTAAACTAACAGTGGACCAAGATGTCCTTAAACTAACAACAGACCGAGATGTCCCTAAACTAACAATGTCGCCTCAAACACGGCGATAGTAGAATGCAAGTCCATAAGTCCCAACGGTGAGGACTGCAACTCAAATCCCACTGGTAAACAGATGGGTCACATGCACCGAAACTATTCTCGAGAGTTTCATCGCAAAAAAAAACAGTACGTCCATAAGAGAAATGGATGCGGATGAAAACCCGAATGGGCTTCATGAGTAAAAACAGTAGGACTGCCGGCGAGTTTGTGAAAACCCGAAAGGGCGCAGACTCGTAAAAAAATTCATGCACACTTGCAAGGTCCTCCCGACCTTGTAAGGAGAAAATACCTATGTGAGATCCTTATGACTCATAAGGGAGAAACACACTTAGGGATCCCCACGATTCTTAAGGAGAAATTTCACTTACGGGATCCTCACGACTCGTAAGGAGAATCCCCCTCATGAGACCCTCACGGCTCATAGGATTCAAAAGTCTTAAGCTACAGGGATCTGAACCTGTTCTTAAGCTATCACATCCCCCAGTTTGTCCTACAAGCAGTTCAATATTGACCCTTGTATACAATCTACAGGCACAAATAAACGTCTCCCCCACCAAGTTCCACCAATGGCACGAAATTTCCCCATTTGGCGAACGACACTTGTAAGTCCTTTCGACTTATAAGGAGAAAACACTCTTGTAAGATCCTTACGACTTATAAGAGAACACACACTTAAGAATCCTCACGATTCCTAAGGAGAAAACGCACCTACGAGTTCCTCACAGCTTGTAGGGAGAAACACCTTTATGAGACCCTTACGACTCATGAAGTCAAAAGCCTTAGTCGACAGGATCCTAACCCTATTTGCTAAGCAACCTTTGTACGGATCGACAAAGGCAAATGATGATTCGCTCCTGGCAATATCCCAGTTGTAGCGATACTGATGCCTAAATCGGTATCAAATTCCAAGTCCTTTCACGGCAAATGATGATTCGCTCCTGGCAATATTCCAGTCTCAGCTATGCTGATGCTAAGATTGGTATCAGACCTCGGGTTCCATACTCGCAATAAAAATCAACGAGCAAAAATGCATATGAACTAGCCGAAATGTTTGGGGAACTCGTAATAAAAATCAGGGAGCAAAATATATGCATACAAAAAACAACCGAAATGTTTGGGCAACTCGCAATAAAAAAGCAGGGAGTAAAAACAAAAAACAGCCGAAATGATTGGGCACTGCGAAAAATAGCCGAAATGAATGGGCAATCGCGATTTTCGCGATATAAAAAGCTGAAAAGATAGAGCATCGCGGAAAGAAATAAAATAAAATAAAACTTTTTCCCTGCAGGTGAGATCACATTGACCTCTGTATACATTCCATGGGCACAAACAGAAAGGGAACCACATTGTCCTACCAGACTTCGTCGAAGGGAAGCTAGATCTCGATGGCTACACCTACAGCTAGGAAATCAACAATGACATTCCTTCTCGTTCCAACCAGAAGCAGATGCGACGTCAGCAAAATGGAGCCACGACAAAGTCCCATAGTTCCAGATCTCGACGGTTCACAGACAGCCTAGAGACTACCTCGGAGCCATGGCAAAGTCCCCTAGTTCCAAATCTCGACGGTTCACAGACAGCCTAGAGACTACCTCGGAGCCATGGCAAATTCCCCTTGTTCCAAATCTCGACAGTTCACAGACAACCTAGAGACTACCTTGGAACCATGGCAAAGTCCTTAGTTCTCAGCTTGGAGACTAACCAACAGCGTTCTTCCCCCATCCAGCAGGATACAGGCGCGACATCGACAAACAGAGCCATGGCAAAGTCCCCTAGTTTCAAATCTCGACGGTTCACAGACAACCTAGAGACTACCTCGAAGCCACGGCAAAGTCCCCTAGTTCCAAATCTCGACGGTTTACAGACAACCTAGAGACTACCTCGGAGCCACGACAAAGTCTCCTAGTTCCAAGTCTTGACGGTTCATAGACAACCTAGAGACTACCTCGGAACCATGGCAAAGTACATATTTCAAAGTCTCGACGGCGGCATCCACAGCTTAAAGATCAACCAACATCGTTCTTCCCCCCTCCAGCAGGATACAGGAGCGACATCGACAAACGGAGCCATGGCAAAGTCCTCTAGTTCCAAATCTCAACGGTTCACAGACAACCCAAAGACAACCTCAACATTCATCGCAATATTGCAGACACAATGCCAACCAACGAAGCAAAGGAAGATCCCTAGCTTCAGGGTCTTGACGGCAACTCAAATGAGACCTGAAAGACTATCGGAGACCATCCTACTCCAGTGCGGAGTGGTCATGACTCATCGGGGCTCCCAAACTGAGCCTAACCTTAAGTAAAACGCGACATAGAATATCCCTAACGCTTTCTCTTTCGACGGTAATATTACTTGGAAGATTACTTGAAGACGTCTTGTCCAGCCACCAAAGGGATCAGAGACATGACAATCGCGGGGCTACCCGAACAACAAGATTGCATATCGGGGAAAATATCGGCTAACGCGACGGTGCGACGGGTAAAAAACCCTAATACCACAGACCCTAACGGACTTCTATTAGCAGGAGTTAACTGTGACGTTAGGACACCCTTGCGAGAACTTCTCGATTCGTCTCGACTCGTGAGGAAATTAGTGTCCTTGCGAGAACTCCTCGATTCGTCCCGACTCGTAGGGAAAAGCCTTAGGCAATAGGAATAAGGACTTGTTTTCTAAGCACTAGGGCCCTGCAAGTCGGTCCAAGATGGACTATTGCATACTATTCATGGGCCACACTCTCCAAAGTCGAATATCGACAAGGAGGGAAACAACTACTTACGAGTCCTCTCGACTTGTAAGGGAGAAAAATTCTCTTGTGAGATCCTTATGACTCTCAAGAGAAAACACACACTTAGGAGTCCTGACGACTCCTAAGGAGAAAATACACCTATGGGATCCTCTCGACTCGTAGGGAGAAAAGTCTTTATGAGACCCTCACGACTCATAAAGTTGAAAAGTCTTGGGCGGTAGATCTGAACCTGTCTTCTAAGCCATCGCTGCCCTGCAAGGAGATCAAGGTAGACTATCTACAAGACACATTTGCTAAAGGGACATGCCAACATGAAATAAAATATTTCTTTTATTCATAAATCAACATGAATACAAGATACTCTCATTCAGGAGTAAATACAAAAAAGAAGAATATACAAAAAAATCTTTAAACCGGTGGATGGTGCAATAAGTTCGTCAGTTCATCATTCTTCCGCTGGGTCTCGGCTTCAAGCTTTGTTATTGCCACAAGACGGGTCTCCGCCTGAGACTATTGAGTCTGATACGAAGTGAACTGACTCTCAAGCTCCTTTTCAGCAACTTTATGAGCTTCAACCATCTCGCGGGTAAAGATAACGGTTTTATCAAGAGCTACCACCTCTGTGATAGCTTCTTGAAGCACCCGCCAAATTTCGTACGCACGGGTGGTCTTAGTAGTGAGTTGAGCCTGGAGTTCCCCCAAAGCATTTGAAGCTAGCTCCCTCTCCGAAAATTTCCGGTTGAGTCTCTTCTCGCAAGACTGTAGATTAGCGGCGCACCGCTCAATCCATCCCCGCAGGCTCGCCTTTGCAGTTAGGAGCTCAGAAGGAAGGCGTATGCACTCAAGATTATGTAAGCAAGCCTCCACTCGATGACAATACTCAACCTAAACATGTACAAACCATGTACTATGGAAGGAAATAAGGAGAGTTTTTGGTGCACACCCCACTAGGCATGCATTCGCGACTGTATGCCTGCATAAATGGAAACAGTGTCCAAAACGTGCTGATTTGTGGGCAACACAATAATAGCGCACGCACTTAAACTTTTTTCCTAAAGGTAAAGTATAAAGCTCATGTACAGGGGCGAGATACACATACGAATATATGATAAACAGAAAACATTCAACAGAAAGCATTCAACGGGTAATAATAAAAAAAATTCATTGAAACAAATATACTACTCTACAGGAAAGAGAGCACCAAATGTGGGATCAGAGATACAAGGGTTAACGAAATAATAAATAAAGTTTTCCAATTCTCTCTCTGCCCTCTTTACCATGTCGAAGCGGCGGTCTTCGTGAGGAGTTGCTCCCCATCGATTAGCGTCATGCTCATCAGCAAAGGCAGACATGATGGCCCGCCAAGCTCGAATCTGACTCAGTAAATGAACCGAACGGTCCTTCAGAGGCTGAGTAATCAAGTGGGCCTCATGGAAACATTCAATCTTGTCCTCCGCCGCATCAAGAATCGCCGAAGTCATCTCCGCTAGATGAGGGGGGATATCAGCAAGCACGGACAAGAAAATCATCCTGAGCCAAATGGACCCCATAGGAAGAGGAGAGCCCCTACGGGCTAAGAGTTCGTACAGTGCCGCGTCACATTGGTCATCAGTGAAAAGAGGATCCGCTAACCGTGCGGCAAAACGAGGAATAATCTCCTTGATAGGCACCTCCCAGGGTTGCCGACGAGCGTGGAGACGGTTGCAAGCCATAACCTTGGGTTTGTTTCTCATAATGATCACCCTAAGGTCTAAATGGTTCTATTTCTGTGAAGAAAGAGGAAGACATAGCTTCGGGTTATAAAGAGAAGTATTCAAAGTTATGCACAGAAAGTGTCGTGCATGATGGAGCTATTCCCAAGGCCTAAAAAAGGGGACATGGGAAAAGAAAGGGATGGCTCATTGGAATCAGAGTAGGGAGGCAAAATGACCTCATCAGCAGAGCCTCACGTGCGTGGCACGTGAGCACCCGCATTGATCATTTTGAACTAAAGCGGCACCGTACGTGCATAACACGTGAGAACCGATGCTAATTCAGGATTAAAATCCCCAACAGCGCCTCATACGCAAAACACATGAATGCCAACAACAGTATAACGACACTTCATGCAAAATACATGTGAGCATAAAAAATGGGGGAAGAGGACGTTTTGTCATTCATGCTCCAGGAACTTATACATGGTATAAAAACAAAAAAATATTTACAATGGTAAAACACTAAATCCCGGATATGGATTAAGGAATTCAGAAGCAAGGCCGAGTAAAATGCTTCTGGATTCTTTGACCATTTTCGTGTGCATCTTCTCATGAATGCAAGCGTCAGGATTTTTGCTGATGTCATCCGTCCTTTGATAGGCAGAGATTATCGTTGTCTGTTGGAAAACTTGATGCAAGATATCAAAAAGACCATCTCGCCACCTCTTCGAGATCAAGCCCATCAGATATACTGAGTGCATCTTGTCTTCGGCATCATCAAGTGCCTCAAGCGGTATGGCTTTGTTAAAATCAGGAAGTGCTTCGCAAATCGCCCCCACGATGATCTTTAATAGAGCGGAACGATGGGGGAGTAGTCGACCGTTATATTCATCGAAGTGAAGCATAACCTCAGCGTATTGGGCATTCGTAAACTCCTGGTTTTGACAGCGGCCTTAGACGTGAATGTCTTCATAGGAGATAATTTCGTTAAGATCATACAAATAAACGGCCATAGTTTCTAGAAAAAAAATCAGCAAGAGTTTAGCGATCGAGATGATCAAGAAAATGCTTATTATGAGAATTTAAAAAGATTCTCATTAAACAGATACGGGAGTTTAAACAACTCTTGATATTCTCATAGAGAAAACAAGTTATGTTAAAATACCCAACAAATTTGAATTTGTGCAAGTAAGGAAAAACCCTATGAAAATGTTCTCAAGACCACCAAGGAATGAAATTCCTGAAGGGCCCTTTTGAACTTTCAGAGCTAAGCTCTTCGGTGAGAAATTAAATTTCTTTTATGCGATGGAATTAAATTCCAGAAACCCCCATGATGAGGAAATGAAAAATGAAAATGCCATGAATCCTTATAGATCAGTGGGGGAATGCCCAAGATATTGAGGTTTACTACTCAAAGATCATGTCTTTGGATCTCTAAGAGATGGATTTCAGAAGAGAGCAAAGCTCTTATGATGGATTTAAAATCCAGAAGTTTTCTTTAAGAAAAGGGTTTCTCTGATGTTCAAGATCTTTTCCTAAAAAAAGGTTTCTTTTCCTGACAGAGTTTAACTCTAGAACTGCAATAGATAGAGAACCAAGCTCTGAAGAGGAGAATTAAATTCTCGAAGAAGACAAGAAAGGAAGAAGTTGAAAAAACAGTGGCTTCCCAAAGATCGAACCCTTGCATTTATAAGACGTGACAAGGGCGGTTCACCTCCCCGTTCCTCTAGGTAATCCAATGGCTGTAAAGGTAATAGCGTTGCACTCATGCACAAGCCACGTAAGAACAACGCTGTGGGGGCATTTGTTCCCTTATAAAAAATAAAATAAATAAATAAAAAGCGATGGGAAAAATTCCCCAAATGGAGCACGTGATGCGCCTTGGAGAAAAGATTATAGGCACCGCGCTTAACAAATAAGGCTGAAATTGAGCCTCACGTGCAGGCACGTGAGCATGTATGTACAAAGTATATAGGTGCCTTCCTAAAACAAATAACATGCCAGAGAAACTCACGTGTCAGCACGTGATGCTTAACTTCAAGGGGGTCACGTGCCACATGTGACATTCCTGAATATCAGCTCATGTGCCGACACGTGATGCCTTTATCTGGGACTACTGCATATAAGAAAACCAATTTAATGCTATGGGGGTCATGTGCTACACGTGAGGGCACCTAATGCCTGCTGAGCCGATAGAATTAAATTCTAAATAAGAAGGATCAAAATCCTATTTGGAAACTATTTCCTCAGATCTTTTTAAACAAGAAAGATTACGCTCTGTAAAACAGAGCACCGTTGGATTAAAGATCCAATGGTGATTAAAAATCACCAAGCTACAGAATAAGCTTTGTATGGGAAAATATTTTCCCCAGTTTTTCTAAACAAGAAAGATTATACTCTGTAAAATAGAGCACCATAGGATTAAAGATCCAATGGTGATTAAAAATCACCAAGCTATAGAGTAAGCTCTGTATGGAAAAACATTTTCCCAATCTTGTTAAAAACAAGAAAAATGTCTTCCGTAAAACAATAGTCCCTGGATCAAAAATTCAACGGCGGATAAAATCCCCGAATCAATTAAAAAAATCTCTCAATGAGAGATTTCCTTAACTAAATCAACAAACTTGCCTCTACTATTTAAAGGACTCGAGAATGAAAAGAGAAAAAGAGGAGACCTCCCCATAAGATTTATAAAAAAACAAAAAAATAAGAGGAGTTTTCTTTGAAGAAAAAGAAACCCTCGGTAAAAAAAAAAAACCTAAAGATCATTTTATCTCCTCTTACAAGAGTTGAACTCTTCCAAAAAAAAGAACTTAGTTCTTCCTCTGGTTGAGGTCTGCAGAAGCAGATCTCCCCACAAGTTGAGAATTTAATTCTCGTCGGAGAGATTCTGTTATGCAGTCCTAAAACTTAGAGAAAAGAACTATGTTTGAACAATTTAATTCTTCCAAAGATATAGGAATTTAATTCCTCTGATAAAAGTAGGGTTTAATCCTGCATAAGAATTTAATTCTTATAAATCAAAGGACTTGAAATTCTCAAGACTTAGATCAAAAGCTCCATGCATATTAGTGTTCAATGCTATAACGACAGATCACGTGTTCCCACGTGAGCACCTCTGAGAACCAAAAATAAAACAAACACACACGAACCGAAGTGACCATCTGGAGCAGGAGAATGTGGTTACCGCGATGCGGTAACGTAATTAACTGCAGGGGCTTGCGCCTGCAGGGAAGAACATCCCTATAATCAAAGACCCCTCACAAATGAGGGGGAATCTAATGAAGTCTGCTACAACGGCCGTATCCGTACAGACCTCCGATACACGGTGCTATAAATCAACTTGGCATGTTCGGAGAGGTAGACGGATAAAACCAAATAGCATCTTCCCCCAAATGCAGGCAAGACGTCTGTCTTTCCCGGATTTCGGCGGTAAACAGACACCTTTCTAGACACCTATTTGATTAGCTAATTGTAAAGTGCAAAATTCTCCCAGGAGTAACTCTTACTCGCACTAGGTATTGGGATCCAACCATCATATAGAAGGTATGCAATCTCATTGCAAATTTCAACACTTGAAATTACCGATAATGTTTTTACCCCTAGCTTCCTATGACCTTGACGGAGGTCAACAAACTATAGACCGCTAGTCAAGTTCAACCCGTTCATTTCTTGATTGAATTAAACCTACCCGCACGACCCTTGACGGTGGTCAACAAGGCCGTACGACTATCCTAATCCAATCGCATCATATGCGGAAGATAAACACTAATCAGCTACCGCACACTACGCCTTTACGGAGGTCAACAATCACAGCACGAATACTAAATAGTACTTATCTGAAATGACGGGGGGCTACGCAGGTTTTTAAAAAAACCATGAGCGCAATAAACTTGATATAGTTGTAGAATCTAATGATTTTAAAAAGGAATGTTTTTTATGCTTTTGCTAGTTTTGCTAAAGAGGTCACTCCCGGTGAAGGGATCTCGGCTCTATCCTCATCGAATTAGGTGCAGGATATTAAAGAATATCATTATGCAAAGCAATAACTAGAGAAGCTATAAAAAAACAAAACTGGGTAAGTTGTAGCATTTGCTAGTTTCGCTAAAGAGGTCACTCCCGGTGAAAGGATCTCAACTCTTTCCTCATCGAATGAGGTGCTGGATATTCATCAAGGAATACCACTATGCAAAGCAAAAACTAGAGCTACTCTTTTTGAAAATTTGATTCTACAACATCTTTTGGTTTCTATCTTTTCATTAATCTCATTAATGAAATCCCATCATTTAATGTTTCCTAAATATCACAGAAAAATGAAACGAAAATAGAACGCATGCTTATGCCATCCACATTTGCCACGGGGCCCCGTCATACACGTTAGGTTACTTAACTATCGGCAGAGCGGGGGCTGAACTAGCGCGGGTGAAAAACATAAGCAACGTTTATTATATATCATATATATAATATAACATTCGTCTCATGCAGTTATATGATCACATCACAGAACCAAGCAACAGAAGCAACATATGAAATATTGGATATATTAGGATGTCCGTGTTTTAAATTTCTCCAGTAATGTAAAACACGGATTCCACGATTGTGAAGAATAGCCAAACCCACATTCTTAGACCCTTACGAGAGCGGCAAATAACCCTACCAATTCTAGAGTTAGGAGACCCGGTCTCAACTCCTTGAGATGTTCTCCCACTGGACTCTAGAACCCGGTTACTTGTGCTCCCCACCTTGGGTTTATTCTAATACAGAAAAGTAAATAATATACATCAGTGGTGACATCATCCTCAAACCGGATGTGCCCCAATAAAAGAATATTACATACAGATTTTACATGAATGAAAATAAAAATTCTCATCTCATATAAAAAACCCCGGCTATTCAATCATGACTATCCAATAAAATATATCAGCGACACATAATATCACATATCATCAACATAAGTAAATACGCGTATCCCAAATTCCATTGACATATAGCAACGAGATTTGGGATACCCCACGTATTACACTTACGGTCGCAGAAAAGAAATATAAAACTGTAATAATTAGAATCCGCATACCCTTAGACATCACAAACCCAGAATATCTCATATTCCAAATTTCATGCCTAACCAGATAAATCTTGTATTTAGTCTCAAATTGAAAACTCTTTTCAATCACTTAGTCGGGGATTCAACAAGATTCCCGACTACAATATCGAATACTCGTCAGAAACTTTAGTAGATGGCCGCACTGCCGATGCCGTCGACGAAGTGCACTAATGCGGAAAACCGTGGCCGTAAGCACTCGAGTGGATGCTTTTGTAACATTTCAGAAATATAAATATTATTTTAGGAAATTAAATATTAAAATAATATATTTCACAAAAACTAATCAATTTGCGAATAGGTGTTTTTCGTGAAACGGTATATAAGTATAAACCAATATTTGGAATATAAGTGGAGATTAAAATGATTTATTTATTAAAAAGATATTTATCGGATTTTGGGATTTTTATAATTAAATATATGCAAGTTATGTTAAAATTGATTAGTGCACTACTAATCATGATTAGGCCAAATCCGTATTTTTACATTTTCCATGGCTAGTGTATTATGTCATGTGCATTTTAGTTACATGTTTATTCATTTGCATTTAGTTTTTATTTAATTGTGAAATAAAAGAAAAGAAAATATATGCCAAGAGATATTTGAGAGAGAGGAATAAAAAAAAAAGAGATATTTAGAGAGAGAGTGAGCTTAAGAGAGAGTGAGGTTAAGAGAGAGAGAGAGAGAGAGAGAGATAGAGAGAGATCTTTGACTTCTTTATCTTCTTCTTCATTCCATTTCTTCTCTTCTTCATATCCTTCTTCATCTCCTTCATCATCCTCTACCTCCATGTATCATCTCCAATTCATTCCCAAAACCCCATGCCACCTTCATTAAAAAGATGCACACCCTCTTCCTAAATCTTTTGAACCATTCAAGTTTGGATTTTGAAGACTTTGGGCAACTCAAAATTTTTTCTAAGTTGCCAAATGAGGTAATCCAAACACTTTTAGTTAAGTATTTGTTTTTAGTATATTCTAGTCTAGTTTAGAAATTGATTTAGTTAGGTTTTATGATCTTGGAAATTTTCAAGTTGATGATAAGTGGTAAATTGAGGTGTAGTGAGTGTTTGCAAGACTTGAGTGATGTTTTTACAGGCCAAGACCAGACACTAGAAACCAAAACATGAACTTAGAATTTCCCCAATATCGTATTTTGTGAGAATTGTAACGTGTTATTATGAATCTGCTATAACCCGGGGACCCTAAAAATTATTTAGTGATTACAGAGAGACGTGCAGGCAACCAGGAACTTACCCTAGAAACCTGAGCCCCTCCACATTAGTTCTGGCCGCAGATTTATTGGTTGTGGCCACAAATTGCGGTAACATCAGGGTGGAAAGTGTTGATTTTTGGTCTGTGGCTCCCTTATCTGATATCTAGAGCAACCCCATATGCAAAATTCCCCAGTTTGACTGAGGGTAGAATCTGGGAGTGATTTCCTATGTTGCTAAATTTCGTTTTCCGATTTCTGAAACTTGGTTTTTATATTTGATTTTGGATTCCGTCGTTGGACATTTGTACGTCAACGGACGAGGATTATTTGGTTGATCTTGCATGCATAAGCTATAGGTTCTAACCTATGAGCACTTCGTGTGCCGTATCGGTTTTCAGATATTGGTTTTAATAGTATTGCGATTGTGTATTGATTGCAGGTACCTTCGCGTGGACTTCCGAGATGACGAAGCACATCGATTTCGGATAAGCGAGGAGTTTAGCAGGTGAGTAGATTTATGTCTACGGGAGAAGTCGGGTGGATGGCGTATAGCACCCCCGCAACCATTGATATGGATAAGTGAATTATAAACTATAGTTTGAATAAAACCCACGTATGAACTCACAGATATGATAGCTAAAGAGGTTTTGGATTAAATTATGAAGATTGATGTGAGAATATGAAGTTTGATATATAGAATGAAAGAGGACAAGTATGAGTTGATAGTTGATAGTGGTATGATATAAGATCGAGATCGATAAGACTTGAGATTTATTAGATATGACGTTTATATGAATATGGCTTGATATGAGATTGATATAAATGTGACTGGAGATATATGGGCATATATATTTATTTATGAGGATAACGAGTGTTATGCCGTACAAGATTTTATATCCGTACCCTTATTAATGAATAGGATGACAGATCCTTAATCTTGATTGTAGTCACCGTACGATGGATTACAGTACGCGATATGTTTACCGGATGTTTGATCCACGCTAGTGATTTGAGGATAATGATCGAGGATTATTGTCATATCGGATGTTTTGAGGCGGGATCGCCGACGTAAAGATTGCCACCTGAACCATACCTATTTTCAAAATGATGATGTGTATCTTTTAAAAGTGACCGTTTGGTTCATGTGTAGATAGATATACTGATTGATTGTCTATGTTGTATAGGATATTACCCCTCGTGATGTATATACTACGTTCCGGTATTTAATGCTATATGATATCATTTGCTAGTACACCTGCACAATTACCGCTGATGTGCATATTACACTTACAAAGATTTTCCGGTTCATACAGATTCATCATCGGTAATTGCTATGCCACTTACATAGTAGTACTGTGTTCAGTCGAAATAATTGCAATCTTTAACATAACAATTTCCTCACTTTTCTAAACATCTAAGGGTGTTTATTATAAATATAACACGAATTACAAGTTCGTCTGGAAAATAACAATTACCACGTGTTATACATTATAATCAACATTTTGGAAGGAAATTGTGTGTTTATTATTTCACGCATAAAATTGTATATCTCTAACATTCTTCACTGAGATATTGTGCAGGAAATTAGCCCAGATCAAATATCGGAATCGCAAATTCGCCGATAAAAATACAGGAAATCAAAGAGTTAAAATCTGGCAGAGATTCAGTAGAGAGAAGAAGATTCCAGACATCAATTAAAGACCCAGATACCAACAGGAGAAGACACAAGCTTCTTTGTGACAACCTACCTTGTTCTAGAAGTTTCTTTTTAACAACCTAGCTTGTTAGGAAAGTTTCTTTGTAACAACTTAGCTTGTTAGGAAAGTTTCTTTATAACAACATAGCTTGTTCTAGAAAGTTCTTTGTAACAACTTAACTTATTCTAGAAGCTTCTTTGGTACAACCTAGCTTGTTAGGAAAGTTTCTTTGTAACAACCTAGCTTGTTCTAGAAGATTTTTTGTAACAACCTAGCTTGTTGATGACGCTTCTTCGAAACAACCTAGCTTGTTCTAGAAGCTTCTTTGTAACAACCTAGCTTGTTAGGAAAGCTTCTTTGTAACAACCTAACTTGTTCTAGAAACTTCTTTGTAACAACCTATCTTGTTAGGAAAGCTTCTTTGTAACAACCTAGCTTGTTCTAAAAGCTTCTTTGTAACAACCTAGCTTGTTAGGAAAGTTTCTTTGAACAACCTAGTTTGTTCTAAAAGCTTCTTTGTAACAACCTAGCTTGTTGGGAAAGCTTGATTAGGGGCTATAAAAGGGGATCTAAGCCTACATTAATTGGTTGTTGATGGTAATTGATTTCTAGTACACAATCCAAATCCAAAACCAAATCCAATTCAATTCCAAATCAAGATCCAAATCAAGAATCGTTGAGAACAACATCGAGTGACGACATTCAAGATCCTTTACACAAAGCCGATCGTCATCAAGAGCACGAGATCCGCAAAAGATCCAAGACTTACGGTGATCGAGCAAAGCGAAATTCGACGGAATAGTTACCTCTTCAAGGAAGCGATCGAGAGTAATTCTTGTAACCTCGGATTGAAGTAAATGTAATTAGAAATTGATTAATAAAGGTTATAATTTATTAATTCTCGCTTTCCTTAAATTTTTGCATTATGAAATTTCTAATTCTTGATTCTTTTATTTTCATGATGCGTGAGTAAATCTCCGCTTGCTAAGGATTCGAAGGAATTCGGTAGATCAAATGGTGATGAAATCCAATACGCATCTTAAGTCTTATGAGAATTTTGAACTTTAGGAAAAAGAATCGTCAATGACCAAATTTGGAACGAGATCACCGTTCTTGACAATTTCATTGGAATTTGGGATTAAATGATTGATGATTTTCTTTACTAAAGGCTAGATTTGAATGGTGATTAATGAAAAGACAAGGGACGGTGAAGAAGAAACCCTAGTTTCTTCAAATAGATCCCTAATCTTCATTCATCGCTATCGTTCTAGCTATAATTCATCAATAGATAAGATGAGTCATTTTTAGTATTCATCAATGCTACTAATTCCTATCGAATCCTACAAGCTATTCTTCAATTTTCTTGATAACTAAATTTGATATTGGACAATTTCTTGATTACTAAATCTTGAACTCTTTCTTGATTTTTCTTGAAAATATTTCATCTAATAAATCTTGAAATCTCATTTTCTTGAATTTTCTTTACTATTTTCTTTCGGCTCAACTAAAACAAGAACGAATAAATACACGAATCTCAGTAGACGACCCGTGCTGATTAACGAACTACATCGACACCATTATTGATTGCGGTTATAAATTCTTTAATTGTGATTATACTTTTCATTCAATCGGACTTTCGATATCAATCAAATGGCGCCGTTGCGGGGGATACGTGCGTAATTTGTTTTTTCTTGCTATTTGATTTGAAATATTATTATTCCATTAAAATTTAAATCAAAATCGCATCGTGTGCTTAACTATTTGTGTTTGAATTTTTGCGAGAGAATATGGCATCATTGTAGCAGAGAGATCAAGATTCAGAGACGTTCTAGAGATTCCAGAGGAGCAAAGGAAGCTACAGTGCAAAGAACAACATCTAACTCCTCCATTATGTTAGTTATATGTATGCCCTAGAAGCCATTACTGTACATGAGATATACATTGTAGTGGATGCTTGGACATATATAGGGAGGACTTTCTTGCTCGACATGATAGTATATTATCTGGTTACTCTTTATCTTAACATATACACTGATTGTCTCTCTGTTACATGTTGGTAAAGCCCTTAGGATGCGTACTTGACTACCTAGATTATGATGGAGATCATAATAGTGGGAAAAAGGTAGTCTGTGAGTACATCCTTTAATGTCCCTAGTCGTGGGTGTATCGAGACGGGGCATCGATATACCAGAGTAGACTAGTGTATAGCTTCTTGACCCATGTAGATGGGCGATGGATGATCCAATATCCATTGGTGTTTGACATCAGAGATGATATACGGGTGCTCAGTGGAGACTGGGTATACTGGACGGACTCGCCGAGAACTCCCAGATGGTATTATACCTCACGTCAGATGACAGTTTCTTAGTGACACTGGTACAGGTTAGTCTGTCGACCTGAGATCGTCATAGAGTCTTATGTGATTCCCACTGTGCTTTGATTTCCACCTTACCACGTTCATGAGAACGTGCAAAATGGTGATTTTTGGCTACAGTCTCGAGTCACATGGAGGCAATAAGCGATAGGAGGGGATTCGTCTCTCCCGGTATTGGGAGTTGATGTTGTGCTGTGCTCGATTGGCTATAACATGAAGTCCCTGATCTGGGCTGATTATGAGATTTACTGGTAAGTGTTACCAGTAGTTTTCTGACCTGTTATGAGCCTCATATCGGCACGACTTATCGAGTTACTGGGGTCTGACGTTTACCATCCCTAGACGAGATATGCGACATATTAGACGAAGAGACCGGACTGTACGGTAAGTGTTACTGATTGGATTCACAGGAGTATGAGCAGGCTTGCTTATTGATCTTCTGATTGCTCAATACCTGGGTGGCCGTTACGTTTAGCATGCCTCTTGCGGCTTGTGGGTGTTTGATATGATCATCATCTACTGCCAGCGTATTGACGAGTCTTTAGAGTCCTACAAAGAGGTTTCCTGGTTCATGCGAAACGGAGTAGGAGCACATATAAGATATGTGCAGGACCGAGATTAATGCGCATATGTGATACCGCATTCTATTCTCGCGATTTGTGGCATCGGTCGGTTATATATGATATAGCCGGGTTATCGGATCAAGTGTTGATTCGATAAGTTGTTGCATTAGATATTAGTCGGTTATATGTGATATAACCGGATTATTAAATCAAGATTGATTTAATAATTTAATGTATAATTGTATATTTGATATACTAGATTACATTAACTAATATTAGCTCACTTATGATTTCTTTTCTCACTTGTGTGCATTAGTGTATATATGATATATATTAATGTATAACTTTTGTGTCATGCTAGATGCCACATGTTACATGGGTGTATGAGAGTCATACCATACTAATTATAATGTAAGGTTTTTATTTATCTAAAACAAACCAAATTAGTGGAAATTAGTCACATGGTTCAAGCTTGTAGAAGCTTGTGGAATCATTGACTAAGTCTACTCATTTATTTTACTTGTAGATATTTATTAACTTAACCATAATAATTAGCCATAGTAAACTCTCTATATGAGTTAGTGGATGACACTAACTCACCCATGGTTCTCATTCTCACATCATGAATTCATTTTCTCCTCACTTCTTCTTCTTCCTCTTCATGAGAGAAAAAGCTTACTAGCTTTTTCTATGGTGAGAAAATAATATGAGAAAAAGAAATCTAAAGAGAGCCCACTTCCTACTTCATCATCCTACACACTTGCTTGGGTAGTTTAGGGTGTTTGCTTCACTAATTTCACAATTAGTGAAAAGATAGCATGAGCTTGAGTCTCCTCGACGTAGATCATCTTTGGCCTCAAAGACTTCGAGAAAGCTTGTTCATTTCTCTGGGAGAACCCATACTAGAGTTCGGGAGATCGATACTCGCAGCGAAGGGACTACTACACGGAGCTTTAGAAGTGAAGGACCGGTCTACAAAGGTTGTATTCCTCATTCACTTAGTGTAATGGTAGATTACATGTTATATTGTCTAGTTACTGTAGCTTGATCCCGGCTTAGGATTGATTAGCACCTTAGATTTTTTAAATTTGGCATAGTAGTTGCTGTGAAAACCCAGTAGGGTGCTAAGGAATCCCAACAGTGGTATCAGAGCCGGGCTAGAGTATTTGACGGTGTTTGTTAGATTACGAAACCGAAACTGCTCCGAAATTTTAAACATCGAAACCTGCATTCTGTCGTGTTTTAAATAAGCTCTAAAAAATTTTCAAACAAGTGCAGAATCATATATGTGTGATAACATGAACACTGGTGAAATTTGAGGGCATTTTGAAACTTTTTGGCCGGCGAGATCCCCCCATCTCTGCCAAATCCAAGCCTCCCCTCCAAATTTTTCCAGTGTTCTATTGCATGGGTTTTGGTCTTTCAGGTGTTATTTGTTTTTGCTAATTTTACATGAGATGTAATCTTACACTATAAATAATTCGGAGTGTTTCGTATTCGTAGTTTAACATTGTTTTTGGGTTTTCACAAGTTGTCTAGGCGAAATTAAAAAGTTCGATCGAATGTCAAAAACCCATTTTTCTAAGTTTAACGTATTCGGAAAAACATGCAAGTAATTCTGTGGACCCTCTAGAAGAATGAAACCCTAACTCGACTTTTTTGGATCGCGGAACCACGGTCATACCCTAGGGTTTGCCGCATTTCCGTGGCGGCATGAGTGAGGCTTGGGTTTGCCCTTCTACGGTTGGTCAATAGGTACTGTAGCATGTTCTGGGTATTATTAAAATTGTGCTCAAGTGTTGAGCTGTCGGGAAATTGTGGGATTTTGATGAATCGATCGAAAAGTTTAACGTCGTCCAGATATCATGTGATGGGATACAATAATTGGAATCTATCTAGTTGCATGCAAGTTTAACATTTCGGCCTCGGACGGAATTGGGAATCTTGTTGAATTACCCGACTTCCTTTGAAAAGTGTTTTCATGGTTGAGACCTAAATGTATGTCATGCCCCGCTTCTCAGTACACGGGCAGAGGACGCGATGAGGCCACTACGTATTTACTATGAAGTAAATACGCTAAGCGTATCTAAGCAATATAAAAGTAAATGCACAAGAGACAAGATATAATAAAACAACAACTTTATTTATTCACATTCTTTCTGTACAATGAATGGAAATGTAAATACATCTTATAGAAAGCAATGCCTAAACAGTGGCATAACATAAAAGGAAAAGTACTGAAATAAAAAATGTGTACAATGAAACTAGAGCTCTGGATCGTATGCAAGCTGGTCCAAGTCCTCGCTAGTATGCTCGATTTCTGGAAGATCCGAATCACCCGACGACATTCAAAGAAGAAAGAAAGAGAATGTCGTCAGCGAACAAATCGCTCGGTAAGTCCCAAGGATAAGGGAGAAATAGAATAGACAGAGAGTAAGAGAGAGAGAGTAGCTTTTAATGTTGTATTATATTGTTATAATGTTGTATTTAGTGTTAACACTATTGTTTGTAGCTTGGTACGAAAGATGCCAGTATATACGAGAGGAGTCCCACTTACACCTTAGACTTTGGTAACCCGTAGTACAAGGAGCCGTCGATAATACCACGGAACAACGGTATGGATGTAATTACGTCTTAAGTGACCACCTCGTGCCACCTTTAACATATTCCATACCAGTCTCCCCATTATAACCCTGTAGTGTTTATTGTATTGAATGTATTGATTGTACGGAATATATTGTATTGTATTGTCTAGTATTGTAAATTGTATTGCAACTTGTATTATCTTGTAATATAGATTATATAATTGGATGACTTGCCAAAACCAAGATATCAGTAAATGGATGTAACTGAAGAATCATGTAAATGGATGTAACTAGAGAATCATGTAAATGAAAGTATATCCATGGTTCGGTTCGGTCAATATAGATTGAATGGATTCATGTTGAATTGTAATATTGTAAATTGCAGATTGTAAATTGTAAATTGCAGATTGTACTTGAATCATATTCAAGTCCGATTATTAATAAGACTCAGTCTGAGTCAGACAACTAGAAAAGTAAATTAATGTCCTGATTGTTTTGATGTTATCGGTAACCGCTGCACATGGACGGTAGGATATGTGTCTTTTTCAAAGACGATTACCGTGTTGATAACACCGTTGTTCAGTTGTCTATCTTAAATAGGCAAGCACCCACTTCTCCGGCTCCTTGAGGCTCAAGAGATTGGTCCCGTTTAAACCTATATTTACTAGAGTTCTTAGGGTAATTTATAGAACTTGAGGGGGTTTTATGTATTTTATATACTTTTCAAAATACACCCCAATTATTCATTAATCGTCTTTAGAGTTGTAATGAATATAGATTTTATATTATGATTTTTCTAGTGAAAATATCCTAATTTCATAATAAAGTGTATTTATTTGTAATATTGACTTGTATGGAATTCATGGTATATTAATATAAAGTGATTCTTGTGATTTTTGAAAAGAGTTGGAATATTTATATTATTTCAAAATAGATATTTTAATGTTACATATATACATAATTATATAAAAATAATTTTAATATATTTTAATATTTCTAAAAATCTCATTTTCTTAAGATGTCGTATTTTAAATCTCTCGAGACCGAATGCTCCTTGCGGAGGTCTGCATCTCGCACTACTAAGCCCAGGGATGTGCGATAATCCGCTCCATCCCAGTCGGGTTCTCCAAAATGGGTTGTAGCGGCGCTCTGCAATGATTTATGTAAAATATTATCTTTTAGAAAACGGTTTTAATAGTAATGTTATTTATTTGAAATGTTTCGTTTTCCCGTATTCTATGTTCCCGAAAGGTATTGTGGTATGTTGCATATGAGTGTTGTGAGGAGGTAGGTCATTACCACGTGATCTACTTAAAGGTATAGCAAGTTTATGATGTTTAAATGTCGAAAATGAAACTATATGGTATTTTAATGAAAAAGTACGGTAAAATGGAAATAGCAATTTCTTTAGATATGGAACTTGTTCAATATGATTAGTTAGTGTTTAATAGTCAACCTGTAATGGTTTAATAAGATTGTATTAAAGAAAAGTTAGAGTTTTAGAAAGAAACTGAATCGGAAATCAGATTTTCTCCGATTCCGTCGGGTTTTGTAATTCCGTATTTTCAGAAAGAGTAGAGAAGGGGGAAGTGGGACTTACGGGTTTCAAGGATAGATGAGAGGAAGAGGGAGACGTAGACTTCGCCGGTGCGTCGATTTGTCGCCGGGAGTTCCTAGGATTGTCGCCGGAAAATTCGTCGGAGCTTCGCCTCTTTGCTCACTTCGATTGCACACTAGGGTTTCTAGAAATTTCTTGAGAGTTGGCTCAGAATTTTGGGAAGAGGGGGTAGTGTTTAGGAGTGGTATTTATAGGGTTAGGGTAGATGAAGAGTTTAATTGGAAAAAATGTATTAAAATGTAATAAAAGTGGAGTAAATGGGAATTTAAAAGGTCTCTGGAAATGTTCTGAAGATTTAAAGTGTACAGGGGGGTAAGGGAGACAAAAAGCCACATCTTCTCTGTTGACGACTCGGCGGTCCGGCAAAGTCCGACCGGCGGCACCGACCCGAGTCGGCCGGTCCGCCGGCCGATTCGGCCAGTCCCGCCTGAGTCGGTCGGTCGGAGGGTGCGCCGTCGTCTCACTAACTCTCTGGTACATTTAAGTTTTCATGTGTAGTGGGGTTTTTGTGAGATATGCATGTATAAACTCTTGGTATTCTAAAAATTCAAAACAAAAAAATATTAAAAATAATATGGGGTATAGGATTTGAACTCTGGTGGCTTGGCTCTGCAGTATAAGGTATTACCAATGAGCCACAAGCTCCTTCTTGCTATTAATTAGCAAAACAAATATTTAACTTGTGCTCAGGAAAAAGTACCCTTTTCTTTAAATTTTGAAAAATTTGCACAAAAAGTAGTTCAGGGAATTTAGGGTTATTGTATTCTACCCTCCTTAAAAAAAATTTCGTCCTCAAAATTTGTAAAAGGGAAGTGTAACGGATTCAAGGAAAGTTTGGTGACTGAAGTGCTGATAGTGTATGAGTAACAACAAAGTGATGAAAGGGTTTTAAAATGTGAAAGAGTCTTACTAGTGTTACCTTGGTCAACTGTCTTGGCTTTTATGGCTGCTAAAGTGCAAGCCTGCCGCCGTGGCATGTTCCTCTTAGTTGGAGGCACATTCCTCTGTTTTCGAGGCATGTTCCTCAGTGCCTGATGGAATTGGCGATTTGGCTGTGCAGGAAATCCACGTGGAGGTGGTGCTGGGAGTGCAGGACGAGTTGCAGGAGTCGGGATAGCTGGCTGCTGCGGGTAGTTGGTGTGTGTGTGAGCTGAGTTGTGTCTATAAGGACAGTTTCCAATTCCGTGATTGGACGCGCCACAAACTAAATATAGGCCTTTAGCGCGCCTACAGTCCTTCCACAAGTGTCCTTCTCTCTTGCAATAAAAGAAAAAATTAGGACTTGGCTGTTCATTGGCTTCTTCCAGTCTTCTGAGTTCAACAGCTGGCCTTGAAGAGGCTCCTCCTGCCACCTGATTGGCAGGGCGCTTCACTCCTGCAGATTGAGGTCTGCCCTTCTTCTTTACCACTGCCTCGTATCTTCGGGCAGCCTTCAAAGCCAAATCATGGGTTGGGAAATCCCCTGTAGCTAATGCAGCTTGGATTTCTGAGTCCAACCCTTTCTGAAATCTTCTAGCTCTGATCTCAGCAGTCGGTATGAGGTGGGCCGCAAATCTGTTACGGGCTTGTGTTAGCTGTGTAGTATGTGATATTAAAATCGAATCTTGAGACATATCTTACCGACTGAGCATGTGAACTCAGCGTCATATTCATCTACTGACTTGGTCCACATTGAACCTTGTTTCAGATGGATGAACTGCTGTTTCATGTCGAACCTGGCAGTCTCGGGGAAGTACTTTGCGTCGAACATGTCTCGGAAAGTCTTCCATTCGATAGGTTGGTCAAGACGGCTTTCTTCCGCTTTCCACAAGACCCATGCATTGTCCGTGAGCTGTAATTTTGCAATACGAACCCAAGCTATTTCTGGCACTTGTGCTGCGGCCAGATCATTCTCGATACTCTGAGCCCATTCCTCAGCTTCCAGTGGGCTCCCCTTTTCTAAGAACTGTTTGGGATGTAAAGCTCTGAATTGCTTCACCCCAGGTGCTTCAGCCTCGGGACGGTTCAAGAGCTGTTGATGTCCCTCTAGGAGGCTGCGGATTGCCTCAAACAGAACCGTTTGCTCGTTGGGTGGAGTAGGAACGGCAGGTGTGATTGGTAGTGGAGGTGGAGTGTTGTTGACATTGGTGCTGGTGTTGTTTGGGGAATCCATAACCTTGAATGAAAAATTTAGGTTAGGACAGATTCAAGGAATATGAAATTGTAAGATTCAAGGAATATGGATTGTAAAGAATGTTTTAATTGCTGGTTCTTGTTTTATATTGCTTATGTTGTTCACGCAGAACAGAACTGCATAGTAGTGTTTCATACATCTCTGACCTGCATGGGCCACCAACAAAACCTGTCACGCCCCGCTTCCCAGTATATGGGCAGAGGACGCGACGAGGACGCGGCGTATTTACTATGAAGTAAATACGCTAAGCGTATCTAAGCAATATAAAAGTAAATGCACAAGAGATAAGATATAATAAAACATCAACTTTATTTATTCACATTCTTTCTGTACAATACATGAAAATGTAAGTACATCTAATAGAAAGCAATACCTAAACAGTGGCATAACATAAAAGGAAAAGTACTGAAATAAAAAATGTGTACAATGAAGCTAGAGATCTGGATCGTATGCAAGCCGGTCTAAGTCCTTGCTAGTAGGCTCGATTTCTGGAAGATTCGAATCACCTGACGACATTCAAAAAAGAAAGAAAGAGAATGTCGTCAGCGAACAAATCGCTCGGTAAGTCCCAAGGATAAGAGAGAAATAGAATAGACAGAGAGTAAGAGAGAGAGAGAGTAGATTTTAATTTTGTATTATATTGTTATAATGTTGTATTTAGTGTTAACGCTATTATTTGTAGCTTGGTACGGAAGATGCCAGTGTATACGAGAGGAGTCCCACTTACATCGGAGACTTTAGTAACCTGTAGTACAAGGCTCCATCGATTATACCATGGAACAACGGCATGGATGTAATTACGTCTTAAGTGACCACCTCGTACCACCTTTAACTTATTCCGTACCAGTCTACCCCTTTATAACCCCGTAGTGTTTATTGTATTGAACGTATTGATTGTACGGAATGTATTGTGCTGTATTGTCTGGTATTGTAAATTGTATTGCAGCTTGTATTGTCTTGTAATATAGATTGTATAATTGGATGACTTTCCGAAACTATGATATCAGTAAATGGATATAACTGAAAAATCATGTTAATGGATGTAACTAGAGAATCATGTAAATGGAAGTATATCCGTGGTTCGGTTCGGTCAATATAGATTGAATGGATTCTGGTTGAATTGTAATATTATAGATTGCAAATTGTAGATTGTAAATTGTAGATTGCAGATTTTACTTGAATCATATTCAAGTCAGATTATTAATAAGACTCAGTCTGAGTCAGACAATTAGAAAAGCAAATTGAAGTCCTGATTGTTTTGATATTATCGGTAACCGCTGTATATGGACGGCTTGATTTGTCTTTTTCAAAGACGATTACTGTATTGATAACACAGTTGTTAAGTTGTATATCTTAAATAGGCAAGCACCCACTTATCCGGCTCCCTGAGGCTCAAGAGATTGGTCCCGCTTAAACTCATATTTACTAGGGTCCTTAAGGTAATTTATAGAACTTGAGGTGGTTTTATGTAAAAATATATTTATATACTTTTCAAAATACACCCCAAGTATTTATTAATCATCTTTAGAGTTGTAATAAATGTAGATTTTATATTGTGATATTTCTAGTGAAAATATCCTAATTTCGTAATAAAGTGTATTTATTTGTAATATTGACTTGTATGGAATTCATGGTATATTAATGTAAAGTGATTCTTGTGATTTTTGAAAAGAGTTAGAATATTTATATTATTTCAAAATAGATATTTTAATGTTACATATATACATAATTATATAAAAATAATTTTAATATATAATTTATATTTCTAAAAATCTCATTTTCTTAATACGTCGTATTTTAAATCTCTCGAGGCCGAATGCTCCTTGCGGAGGTCTGCATCTCACACTACTAAGCCTAGGGATGTGCGATAATCCACACCATCCCAGTCGGGTTTCCTAAAATGGGTTGTAGCAGCGCATTGCAAAGATTTGTGTAAAATACTAATCTTTTAGAAAACGGTTTTAATAGTAATGGTATTTATTTGAAATGTTTCGTTTTCCCGTATTCTATGTTCCCGAAAGGTATTGTGGTATGTTGCATATGAGTGTTGTGAGGAGGTAGGTCATTATCTCGTGAGCTACTCAAAGGTATAGCAAGTTTATGATATTTAAATGTCGAAAATGAAACTATATGGTATTTTAATGAAAAAGTAAGGTAAAATGGAAATAGCAATTTCTTTTGATATGGAACTTATTCAATATGATTAGTTAGTATTTAATAGTCAACATGTAATGGTTTAACAAGATTGTATTAAAGAAAAGTGAGAGTTTTAGAAAGAAACCGAATCAGAAATCGGATTTGCTCCGATTCCGTCGGGTTTTGTAATTCCGTATTTTCAGAAAGAGTAGAGAAGGGGGAAAGTGGGACTTACGGGTTTCAAGGTTAGATGAGAGGAAAAGGGAAGACGTAGGTTTCGCCGGTGCATCGATTCATCGCCGGGAGTTCCCAGGATTGTCTCCGGAAAATTCGCCGGAGCTTCGCCTCTTTGCTCACTTCGATTGCATACTAGGGTTTCTAGGAATTTCTTGAGAGTTGGCTCAGAATTTTGGGGTGAGGGGGTGGTATTTATAAGGTTAGGCTAGGGTTAGGGTAGATGAAGAGTTTATTTGGAAAAAATGTATTAAAATATATTAAAATGTAATAAAAGTGGAGTAAATGGGAATTTAAAAGGTCTCTGGAAATGGTCTGAAGATTTAAAGTGTACAGGGGGTAGGGGAGACAAAAAGCCACATCTTCTCTGTTGATGACTCGGCGGTCCGACCGAGTCGGCCGGTCCGCCGACCGATTCGGCAGATCCCGGCCGAGTCGGTCGGTCGGAGGGTGCGCCATTGTCTCACTAACTCTCTGGTACATTTAAGTTTTCATGTGTAATGGGGTTTTTGTGAGATATGCACGTGTAAACTGTTGGTATTATAAAAATTCAAAACAAAATAATATTAAAAATAATGTGGGGTATGGGATTTGAACTCGGGTGGCTAGGTTTAGCAGTGCAAGGTATTACCAATGAGCCACAAGCTCCTTCTTGCTATTAATTAGCAAAACAAATATTTAACTTGTGCTCAGGCAAAAGTTCCCCTTTCTTTAAATTTTGAAAAATTTGCACAGAAAGTAGTACAGGGAATTTAGGGTTGTTATAATGTAAAATTTGCATTGTTAGGCATGAAATCAAGAATATGTGATATTCCGGGTTTATGATGTCTAAGGGAAGTTCGGATTCTAATTGTTGTAGTTTTTCACTTTCTTTTCTGCGACCGTAAGTGTAATATGTGGTGTATCGCTGGTTTCGTTGCTATATGTCAACGATAATTGGGATGCGCATATTTACTTACGTTGATGACATGCGATGTTATCTGTTACTGGGATATGTTATATTGGATTGTCGTGTTTGAATAGCCGGTGGTTTTATGTGAGATGAGAGTTTTTCATTTTCATTCATGTAAAAACTTGTATGTAATATTCTTTTATTGGGGCACTTCCGGGTTGAGGAAGATGTCACCGTTGATATATATTATTTACTTTTCTGCATTAGGATAGACCCAAGGAGGGGAGCACAAGTAACCGGGTTCTAGAGTCCAGTAGGAGACCATCTCGAGGCATCGAGTCCGGGTCTCCTAACTCTAGAATTAGTAGGGTTGCTTGCCGCTCTCGTAGGGGGTCTAGGGATGTGGGTTTGGCTATTCATCACGATCGTGGAATCCGTGTTTTATACAGGCTTAATATAAAACACGGAAATCCTAGTATATCTAATATTTCATATGTTGTTTTCTGCTGCGATATCTGTGATGTGATCATTTGATATGTTGAGATAGATATTGTATATATAGTATATATGATATATTATATAGACGTTGCTTATATTTTACACCCGCACTAGTCCTGCCCCGCTCTGCCGTTAGTTACCTAACTTAACGGTGCATGACGGGACATCGAGGCGAATGCGGATGGCATAAGCGTACGTTGTATTTATCTGTGATATTTAGATAACTTAAAATGATGGGACTTCATTAATGAGATTAATGAAAGAAAAGAAACCTAAAGATTTTGTAGAAACTTGTTTTAAAAACTGGTAGCTCTAGTACTTGCTTTGCATAGCGGTATTCCTTGTAGAATATCCAGCACCTTATTCGATAAGGAAAGAGCCGAGATCCCTTCACCGGGAGTGACCTCTTTAGAGAAACTAGCAAATGCGACAAACTCGGTTTGTCTTTTGATTGCTTTTATAGTTTTTGCTTTGCATAGTGGTATTTGTGAAATATCCTGCACCTTATTCGTTAAGGAAAGAGCCGAGATCCTTTCCTCAGGAGTGGCCTCTTTAGCAAAACTAGTAAAATCCTAAAAAACACTCCTTTTCAAAATCACTCGATTCTACAACGATATCAAGTTCATTACGCAAAAATTTTTCTTAAAAAACCTGTTGTAGCCCTTCGTCATTTCAGATAAGTAGTAGTTAGTATTCGTGCTGCGTTTGTTGGCCTTTGTCAAGGCGTAGTGTGCGGTAGCTGACTAGTGCTTATCTGCTTAAGCATATGATACGATTGGATTAGGGTAGTCGTGCGACCTTGTTGGCCTTTGTCAAGGGTCGTGCGGGTGGGTTTAATTCAATCAGGAAATGACGGGTTGAACTTGACTAGCATCCTATGATTTGTTGGCCCTTGTCAATGTCATAGGAGGTTAGGGGCAAAATATTATCGGGAATTTCAAATGTTGAAATTTGCAATGAGATTGCATACCTTCTATGAGATAGTTTGATCTTGATACCCACTGCGAGTAAGTGTTACTCCTGGAAGAGTTTTACACATTACAATTAGCCGATCAAGTAGATGCCTAGAAAGGTGTCAACGGGGTTACACCCCTGGAAAAACGAGATTTATTTTAATTAGGTCCGTGCGAAAGCACGGGGAACCTCCCTCAAAGTACCGGCACTGGCCTGGCTGAAAGATTGGCGAACTTGTAGGGTGTAATTAATCCCGGCTAGTCTTTCCTTTTAGGGTTTGAAGGAAGATTTGATAAAAATAGTGGAAGCCATCTTTATTATATAAAATAATAACCAATCTAATCTTGTAAGAGCATACGCTGAGTGTTTTCTTCTCTCTCACTCTAGGTAGCGATCATGTCACGCCTTAATTAAGATAATAATATGGATGTATTGACCAAACCCGCTTGTTATACTGAGCTGGGGAATGTTGGTCCCGCTCAAACTTATAATTGTTATGAGACCGAGCAGGAAATAGGGGATTACCAGGATTCCCGTACCGCCCAAACGAAGAAAGTGCATATTGATGCATCTTTTTCGGGTGTGTTCATTACCGAGAACTGTTTTTTAGTATCCTCTATATCCTGGGTATGTGATACCGGATCAGGATCCCATATATGTAATCTGTTACATGGGCTACAGATATGTAGAGAACTGAGAACGGGTGATAAAGTTTCAAGAATTTGAAACGGTCCAATTATTGCAACCAAGTTGTTGGCAGTTATTACCCTGTATTATCAAGTACATTGATTCTGAACGAATGTTATTAGATACCGAACCTGATATACAACATCATATCAGTCTTTTTATTTAATAAAGAAGGATATAATTTTGTATTGTTGGATAATATTTTAAACATTTCCTATATCAAAGGTTGATCGGTTCAGGCACCTTATCTAAAAGTATATACGTTCTAAATCAAACCACAATTCTTAACGTACAGAACACACACAAGGGGAAGAATTCAAAAATGAACGAATCCTTCTTGAGGCATTGTAGACTAGGTCATATCAATGCGACCTGACTAGCTAAGTTACATTAAAATGCATATTTAAATCAGTTTGAATTTATATCTTGTGAAACTTACCAGTCATGTCACAAAGATAAAATGACCATAGCTCTGTTTATTGGAAACAGAGAAAGTGTTAATGAACTCTTTGGATTGATACATGATGATGTATGAAGGTCCCTTGTATACACATGCCTGAGCTGGTTCTTTGTACTTCATTACATTCATTGATTATCTCTCAACATTCGGACATATGATCCTGTTGAAACACAAGTCTGAAACTTTTAAGAAATTCAAAGAATATAAGTCAGAAGTAGAGAACCACAAAAGGTATAAGTATTATGTCATTTGATGTGATCAGGGAGGAGGATACTTGAGCACGGAATTCCTGGACTATTTTAAAGGAGAATGAGATTCTCTCTCAGCATTACTCCTCCGTATACACCACAACACGTTGCTATATCAGGGCGGAGCAATCGCACCCTATGTGATAAGGTGTGCTATGATGAGTACTATCGAGTTGCCTATTTTCTTTTGGGAGTTATGCACTTGAGAAGCTGCATACCTATTGAATAAGGTTCCAATCAAATCAGGAGCCTACCACCCCATATGAGATATGGTATAGGAAGAGCCCATAGCTTAAGTATGTTAAGATTTGGGGTTGCCCGGCCTGTGTCAAAAGCAAAATCCGGACAAGCTCGAGGAAAGATCAGTTCTGTGGAAGTTTGTAGGATATCCTAAGCATTCGCAAGGGAATATCTTCTACCACACTGAGGAGCAAAAGGTGTTTTGTTTCTCAGCATGCCACCTTTTATAAAAAGAATTTCTTGTGAAGAAATTAGTGGTCATGAGGTAGAACTGGAAGGAGTTCCAGCTATACAAACTACAACTGATGATTTGGTAGAACCGAAGGATTCAATAGTTCCCGAAGAATCTCAGCCTCTCCGCCGATCTGGTAGGGTTCCTCATCCGCCTGAGAGATACTTCGGTTTCTCGATGACAGTGGGAGCGAGGATTGCATCATGAGATGATGACCTAACTAGTTTCGAGCAGGCCATCAAGAGTGGGGACTCTGTTAGAATAGCTGGATGCTAAGCGATCTGAGATAGAATCCATATACAGCAACAAAGTATGAATTTTGATTGCTATATTTGAAAGGTTAAATCCCCATCAGGAGCAAGTATATCTTGAGAAGATTACTTGGTGTACATGGAAAAGTTGAGACTTTTAAAGCTAGACTAGTTGTAAAAGGTTTTCATCATTGACCAGGTGTGGATTATGATAAAACCTTTTCTTCTGAAGCTATGCTTAAGTCTATCCGGATCCTACTTGCCATTGCTACATACCATGACTATGATATCTGGTGGTTGGGTGCCATGACTACTTTTCTAAATATTGATTTAGAAAAGAGCGTCTATAAGTACACAGCCAGAGGGCTTCGTAGACAGTGGGAGCAGCGGAAACGTATGAAAGTTGCTTTACAGGTTAAAGAAGGCATCGCGGAGTTGGAACATCTGTTTTGATGTGGTAGTCAAATCGTTTGACTTCATCAAAATGGTAGATGAACCTTGTATATACAAAAAGGTAGTAGAGAGTACGGTGGTCTTCCTCGTATTGTATGTGGATGCCATGCTCTTGATAGGAAAGGTGTTTCCTATGCTACGCTCAGTCAATCTCCTCTCATCACAAGGATTCTCCATATAGGATCAAGGTGATACGTCCTAAATCTTGGTTTTTGGATCTATGAGATAGATCTAAGTGGATGTTAGGATTCTCATTAGGAGTAGTGAGATGGTATCAATCGATCCTGGGGAGAATCACTGGATAGCTTCCAGGGTGGTAAGGTCGACTGAAGGTCAGTCACAGCATTGTCTTTACCCTCAGTGGAAGGACGGTATTTTGGAAGAGTTCCAAGCTAGATACCGTGGCAAACTAGACGATAAAGGCTGGATACATCTCTACCTAAGATACTACCAAAGATGAAGTCTGGGTGTATATTAGTTCATGATATGAACTTCTTTCCTACCATTGTGTGACAATGGAGTTGTGGCTTATGCCTAGGAACCCCCGTTCCATTAGTGATCCAGACATATTCTAAGGCAGTATCACCTGATCATGGAGATGGTTGATCTCCAGGGGATTGATGTTAGAAGAGTAGATTCAGAGGACAACACGGCGGATCCATTCACAAAGGCCTTTTCCCAGAGAGAGACTTTTATGGAATGGTTGAGTATGAGATACTACAACCACTGCTATATGATGGCCCAAGTGCAAGTGGGAGATTGTTAGTTATATGTATGCCCTAGAGGCCATTACTGTACATGAGATGTACATTTTAGTGGATGCTTGGACATATATAGGGGGGACTTTCTTGCTCGACATGATAGTATGCTATCTGGTTACTCTTTATCTTAACATGTACACTAATTGTCTCTCTGTTACATGTTGGTAAAACCCTTAGGATGCGTACTTGACTACCTAGATTATGATGGAGATCATACTAGTAGGACAAAGGTAGTCCGTGAGTACATCCTTTAATGTCCCTAGTCGTGGGTGTATTGAGACGGGGTATCGAGTTACCAGAGTAGACTAGTGTATTGCCTCTCAAACCATGTAGATGGGCGATGGATGATCCCATATCCATTGGTGTTTGACATCATAGATGATATACGGGTGCTCAGTGGAGACTGGGTACACTGGACGGACTCGCCGAGAACTCCCAGATGGTATTATACCTCACGTCAGATGGCAGTTCTCTGGTGACACTGGTACAGGTTAGTCTGTCGACCCGAGATCATCATAGAGTCTTGTGTGATTCCCACTGTGCTTTGATTTCCACCTTACCATGTTCATGAGAACGTACAAAGCGGTGGTTTTTAGGTATAGTCTCGAGTCACATGGAGGCAATGAGCGATAGGAGGGGATTCGTCTCTCCCGGTATTGGGAGTTGATGTTGCGCTATGCTCGATTGGCTATAACATGAAGTCCCTGGCCAGGGCTGATTCTGAGATTTACTGGTAAGTGTTACCAGTAGTTTCTTGACCTGTTATGAGCCTCATATCGGCATGACTTATCGAGTTACTAGGGTCTGACGTTTTCTACCCCTAGAAGAGATATGCGGCATATCAGACGAAGAGACTGGACTGTACGGTAAGTGTTACTGATTGGATTCGCAGGAGCATGAGCAGGCTTGCTTGTTGATCTTCTTATCGCTCAATACCCGGATGGCCGTTACGTTTAGCACACCTCTTGCGGCTTGTGGGTGTTTGATATGATCATCATCTACTGCCGGCGTATTGACGAGTCTTTAGAGTCCTCAACAGAGGTTTTCTGGTTCATGCGAAACGGAGTAGGAGCGCATATGAGATATTTGCAGGACCGAGATTAATGCACGTATGTGATACCGCATTCTATTCTCGCGATTTGTGACATCGGTCGGTTATATGTGATATAGCCGGGTTATCGGATCAAGTGTTGAGTCGATAAGTTGTTGCATTTGATATTAGTCGGTTATATGTGATATAGCCGGTTTATTAAATCAAGTATTGATTTAATAATTTGATGTATAATTGTATATTTGATATACTATATTACATTAACTAATATTAGCTCACTCAAGATTTCTTTTCTCACTTGTGTGCATTAGTGTATATATGATATATATTAATGTACAACTTTTGTGTCAAGCTAGATGCCACATGTTACATGGGTGTATAAGAGTTACACCATACTAATTATAATATAAGGTTTTTATTTATCTAAAACAAACCAAATTAGTGGAAATTAGTCACATGGTTCAAGCTTGTAGAAGCTTGTGGAACCATTGACTAAGTCCACTCATTTGTTTTACTTGTAGATATTTATTAACTTAACCATTATAATTAGCCATGATAAACTCTCTACATGAGTTAGTGGATGACACTAACTCACCCATGGTTCTCATTCTCACCTCATGAATTCATTCTCTCATCACTTCTTCTTCTTCCTCTTCATGAAAGAAAAAGCTTACTAGCTTTTTCTATGGTGAGAAAATAATATGAGAAAAAGAAATCTAAAGAGAGCCCACTTCTTACTTCATCATCCTACACACTTGCTTGGGTAGTTTAGAGTGTTTGCTTCACTAATTTCCCAATTAGTGAAGATGTAGCATGAGCTTGAATCTTCTCGACGTAGATCATCTTTGGCCTCGAAGACTTCGAGCAAGCTTGTTCATTTTTCCGGGAGAACCCATACTACAGTTCGGGAGATCGATACTCGCAGCGAAGGGACTACTACACGGAGCTTTAGAAGTGAAGGACCGGTCTACAAATGTTGTATTTTCCTCATTCACTTAGTGTAATGGTAGATTACATGTTATATTGTCTAGTTACTCTAGCTTAATCCTGGCTTAGGATTGATTAACACCTTAGATTTTTTAAATTTGGCATGGTACTTGCTATGAAAACCCAGTATGGTGCTAAGGAATCCCAACACATTCCACTGTGGAACCGCGGCGGATTCATGGTTTTTGCGGCGGATCCGCTGTTGAGTTGGTGATTCACTGCTTCAATTTTCTTTAGTATATTCTATACTATCTTCTCTCTGCTCTGCATAAGTCCAATAACAATTTATCTGCAGGATTCTTTGAAAAAATTCGTCGCGCTTAAAAAAATTCTTGTTGCGTGTTTTGATATTGGTTGTGTTTGCATATTTTAATATGGAAATTAAGGGGCAAAGACCAAATTCAGATTAGGTGGGGATTTCATTACCCTTCCTAAGCCCCGCAAATCACAAAACTAGCATCCGCATCATCCTTCATTAACTAAAAAAAATCTAGACAAGACTCTAAGGACCGTTGCGCTCAATTAGGACAGAGAATGGTCGTGGGTAATCTACTGCTTATCCGCATTTCTTTTGTGGTATCTAGGCAAGTGTGTCTAAGGCAAGCGGTTACTTAATTAGGCCCACTACTTACGTAGCGGATACCTTCCACATACCTGGCACTTACCTAGCCACAGGCGGGATAAAGAGGTAGTAGAGGATTTATCCTGCGATTTGTCTTCTGGAAGTCTAGGAGAGGTCTAGTGACTTGACCTAGGTGACTTTAGATCAAGGGTTGATTGTGCATTTTTTTATGATTTTTTCTAAATCCGTCTTTTTCAAAACAAACCATAAAACAAACCACTTTCTCTAATTATCACATACACTGCTACTTGCGCTAAACCGTTTAGTGCATGCTCGGCTGGACATGGGATTCTAGTGCCCGTCTTGTCCGCGTTCTTTTTATCGACCCCGAAGTCGGTAATTCTTCGTCTTCTTTTCCACCACCCACATCATCGACCGAGATGGATAGATTTCCATCAAATTTTCACAACACCACTTTGCCACCAACCACAGGTGTGCAGAATCTACCACGCATCTCTCTCCAAGATAGATGTTATCCTATTCGTGGTCCCCTTCCCACTTGTCTTTCTATTCCACCAGCCAATGGGGATAATTTCGAAATCAAACCTCAATTCATCAAACTATTGCCAAAATTTCATGGGCTTGAATCCGAAGACGCATACGTTTTTATAAACAAATTTGAAAACGTATGTGCTATGATGAGCACTTCATAACTTTCTGTGGATGCTATGAGTTTACGTTTTCTCCCTTTTACTTTGTGCGATTTATCCGAGAAGTGGCTTTATAACACAACCGCACATTTTATTTCAAAATGGGATGAATTCTTTATAGCATTCCTTAAGAAATTTTATCCCAATCATAAGACCGCCCACATTCGAAGCAAGATCTACCAATTTACCCAACTTCCCAATGAACTATTTTGGAAATGTTTTGAACGATTAAAGGAACTGCTTATCCAATGTCCTCATCACGGAATCAGTAGATGGGATCTTTGCCGCATTATATATGAGGGCATTAATCCAACAACAAAGCAGACGCTTGAAATCATGTGTTAATGCAAGTTCCTGTCTAAAGACGATGGTGAAGCTTGGAAATTCTTAGAAGATTTTGCTGAAACACTATGCAATAGGAAAGCGTTAGACCACCATCGTCTTGGGAAGGTAACCATCAGCTTGATGTTTCCATCACATTGAAAGACGAAATGGCTGTGATATAAAGAAAACTTGATGCTATACAAAACAAATTCTCTTCAACCTCCCTAAACCAATAAATGCTTCCCAAAACCGTGTGTGGTTGCTATTCCAACCCATCTTATTTGACGGAAGAATGTCCTTTGAATTCTCTGTTTCAAGGTCAAGAACACACTAATGCTGCCATCCAGCAAAAACCTAGAAATGATCCTTATTCTTCCACGTACAATCAGGAATGGAGGAATCATCCTAATTTTGCTTGGAATCAAAACCAAACCCAAAATCAAAACCAGTTCCAAAGCAATTATCAAAGACTTCCTCCATAACAACAGTAACCACCACAACTGAGTCAGCACCCCTTTTAACCGCAACCTTTACAAAACCCGGCCAACAACTTTGATCCTTCTTCTGCCGGTACTGATAATCCCTCTGCACTCGACATGTTCATTAAACATTCCATTGAAACGAATGATATTGTAACGTCTTCTATCCAAACATTATTTCAAAACACTGTCTCCTACGGTGAGAGTAATAAATCGATAGAAGCACAAATTGCACAGTTGAATGCCGCAATGAGTGCTAGAGACAAAGGGAAACTTCCATCTCAACCCTTACCGAATCCAGGGTACTCACAGTATAATGTGAATGCACTTACCACGTTGATATCTGGAAGAGTGCTGAATAACCAAGTCGGTGAACAGGTTGATACTGATATTGATATTAAGGAATCAATAAATGATACCTCGTCTTCTTCTTCTTCTTATCCTATTTCGTCTAGTTTACCTTCTTCTTCCGAGCCTATTCTCCGTTTTCCCCATGGCTCGAACCTTCCGCCCACCTCCTCGAGTCAACCAAAGACGATCCCCACTCCAATTCTGGAATCAATTCCACCCCCCCACAAACTTCTCCACAAATGTTGGACCCCACCCTTATTGATAAAGCTCCATTTCCAAACAGATTGAGGGCCAACAAACCTAACGCACAAATGGAGAAGATTGTGGATATGTTTAAGCAAGTTAACATAAATATCTTTCTCCTAGATTCTATACAACAAGTTCCAGCTTATGCGAAAATACTTAAGAACTTGTTCACTAGGAAGAGGAAGACTCAAGTGCCCAAAAAGGTATTCATGTAGAGTAATATAAGCACAACTTTTACACAGCAATTACCTAAGAAACGTAAGGACCCTGGGTGTCCTACAATCTCTATTTCTATTGGAGGTAAAAATATCAATCGTGCTCTACTCGATTTAGGTGCTAGTGTTAACCTGCTTCCATATTCTGTGTATGAGCAATTGGGAATTGGAGAATTAAAACCATCGCAATGCACTTTACAGATGGCAGATCGACCTATCACCCAACCAAGGGGTATGTTAGAGGGTGTGTTGATAAAAGTCGGGGGGTTTATCTTTCCTGTGGACTTTATTGTTATAGATACACAGCCTGTAGAGAACCCACGGAACCAAATTCCGGTGATTCTCGGTCGACCCTTTTTGGCTACTTCCAACGCTGTAATCAACTGTCGAAACGGCTCTATGAACCTATCCTTAGGGAATAGGTCAATTGAGCTTAACATTTACAGGTTGGAAGTCAACCCTCCAACCCTCATGCTCGAGTATGTTCTGTCAAATTAATGGATGTGGACAGCAGCGAATTAGAACAGCTTCACGATACGGATCCAGAATCCCTTAGTATATTGTTGTTTGACCCAGCGATGTATTATACACATACGGACCCTTCTTTCGAGTTGTCCGGGTCAACATCTAACACTTATTATGAACCTGTTATGGAGTCTGAGTATCGTCCCATTCTTTCAAAT
This sequence comes from Agapanthus africanus, assembly GCA_030015575.1. Lineage (NCBI taxonomy): Eukaryota > Viridiplantae > Streptophyta > Magnoliopsida > Asparagales > Amaryllidaceae > Agapanthus > Agapanthus africanus. The sequence goes on along the minus strand of JASDDO010000019.1, from coordinate 394,236,038 downwards.
AAGAATATTCTTTGGGATATCGATGAAAGTTTTGAAGAAATTTTCGCTGAAGAACTCGCATTTTTAAAAGACACGGGAGTTGTGATGAATAAACACCAAAACAAAGAGGTTGCACCACCCCTATTTCTTAATAATAATGAGAATGCGAGTAATCCATCATTATCATTGTGTCGTCACTCCAAATCGAGACGCAAATCCATTCCATACCACCTCTTGTTTCTTCCCCACTTCTTCTGGGCTGTAGACAACATGTTCTTCCACCAACTGGGTCGTTACATTGATAAAATTTTCAAATGGTTGGTGTTGACTTTTGGTCTTTATAGAGCTTTGCATTGACTGATAACTTTACCCCCCCTCTTATGATTTTAAAAGCTTAATATTGTTTAACTTAAGTTTGGGGGGGTATATTTTTGGCTCTTGAAAATAAAATTTGTACACAAAATTGTGAGCCAAAGATAAGTTTGGGGGAGGTTTTCACGTCCATTTATTCTTGTCCCTGTTAATAACTTTTTCTTCCAAGTCTACAGGATTTTGAGATTTAAAAGATGACAATAGTGAGAACACTGCTGTAAATAGGTTTGGGGGAGGTTTGTGCTTATTTATGTATTACTTTGCATTACACTTTGCATAAGCACAAAACATAAAATTTTCAAAAAATTTTCTTTTATACTGAAAGGTTAAAGTGAAAAATTACATTTAAAAGATTGGAAAAGTTTAAGAAAACCAAGAAAGTTAAATGTTTTCTTAAACGAAACTAGCAATAAATAGTTATGAACCGTTGTCCCAAGGGTTAGTAAGATGAAGGAAGTCACTAATCTGAGGATAAAAATAAGTCTGAAAAATAGTTTCTATTCTGGAAGCCAAACATTTGAACATTGATACCCTACTATACACACTTACACACGTCTTGAAACTCGGGATAGTAGATGATACCTTGAAATGCTCTTATCTAAAATCCAAAGTACGAAGAAAATAATAAATGAAGCATAAAAATATAAAATGGTGAAGAAAAATGAACACTGGTTTTGTAATCACCAAGGCAGCATAAAAAAATACAGCGAGGGTACTTCATCACCTAGTGCCTTAGACCAACTGGTTTAGGAGTCACTGTTAAGCCTTAGGTGTTGCAAGACGAGAAAATTGCTAATTACGCCTAATATGTGAGCACATTGAGTAGTCAATCGATTAGTACCTCAAGAAGTATTAACGGTCGCATGAAGAATGTGTGAGCAATTCCATCTAAAATATTCACCAACTAAAAAGTACTGAGGTAGATGGACAAGAGTATGATAGCTTGAATTGAATTCTCCGAGTGTAGGGATGTCTTTTACACACACGTAGGGTTATATGATTGTGTTCGGAAGAACTTTAGGGATGAAGAATAAAGGCGATGTTTTATTGAGGGATGATATGATTTCTAATATCTTTTCATGACTATTAAGATAGGGCTCATGACAACCGAAAAGCTAGTGTAGTTGGAAACTCTGATTTTCAAGTTCTTTCTTTTATAATTCTTATCTTTATATGTAACTTTCACAGTATTCCTTTTATTATAGGATTTTGTGGGTGCAATCCGCTGAAAACCCTCAGGAGACAACACTCCTCCTACTAGGGACACCTAGAGTTTTAAAGGCTTGTTCCACGTGCTCAGTGCAATCGTGTTTGCCTACGAAAATGCGCTAGTTATTTTTTCTTTTTTTCTTTCTATTTTCTCCTTCTCTTGAATAAAAGAAGTTTGCTCAGGACGATCAAAGTCAAGTTTGGGGGAATTTGTTCAGTCGAAATAATTGCAATTTTTAACATAACAATTTCCTCACTTTTCTAAATATCTAAGGGTGTTTGTTATAAATGTAACACGAATTACAAGTTCTTCTGGAAAATATCAATTACCACGTGTTATACATTATAATCAACATTTTGGAAAGAAATTGTGTGTTTATTTTTTCACGCATAAAATTGTATATCTCTAACATTCTTCACTGAGATCTTGTGCAGGAAATTAGCTCAGATCAGATATCGGAATCGCAAATTCGCCAAGAAAAATACAGGAAATCAAAGAGTTAAAATCTGGTAGAGATTCAGTAGAGATAAGAAGATTCCAGACATCAATTAAAGACCTAGATACCAACAGGAGAAGACATAAGCTTCCTTGTAACAACCTAGCTTGTTCTAAAAGCTTCTTTGTTACAACCTAGTTTGTTAGGAAAGTTTCTTTGTAACAACCTAGCTTGTTCTAGAAGCTTCTTTGTAACAACTTAGCTTGTTCTAGAATCTTCTTTGTAACAACCTAGCTTGTTAGGAAAGCTTCTTTATAACAACCTAGCTTGTTCTACAAGTTTCTTTGTAACAACCTAGCTTGTTGATGAAGCTTCTTTGTAACAATCTAGCTTGTTCTAGAAGTTTCTTTGTAACAACCTAGCTTGTTTTAGAAATTTCTTTGTAACAACCTAGCTTGTTAGGAAAGTTTCTTTGTAACAACCTAGCTTGTTCTAGAAACTTTTTTATAACAACCTATCTTGTTAGGAAACCTTCTTTGTAATAACCTAGCTTGTTAGGAAAGCTTCTTTATAACAACCTAGCTTGTTCTAGAAACTTCTTTGTAACAAGCTAGCTTGTTAGGAAAGTTTTTTTGAACAACCTAGATTGTTCTAGAAGCTTCTTTGTAACAACCCAGCTTGTTGGGGAATCTTGATTAGGGGCTATAAAAAGAGATCTAAGCCTACATTAATTGGTTGTTGATTTTTAGTACACAATCCAAAACCAAATCCAATTCAATTCCAAATCAAGATCCAAATCAAGAATCGTTGAGAACAATATCGAGCGACGACATTCAAGATCCTTTACGCGAAGCCGATCGTCATCAAGAGCATGAGATCCGTGATAGATCCAAGACACACGGTGATCGAGCGAAGCGAAATTCGATGGAATCATTACCTCTTCAAGGGAGCGATTGAGAGCAATTCTTGTAATCTCAAATTGAAGGAAAGTGTAATTAGAAGTTGATTAATAAAGGTGATCATTTGTTAATTTTCGCTTTCTTTAAATTTTCGCATTATGAAATTTCTAATTCTTGATTCTTTTATTTTCATGATGCGTGAGTAAATCTCCGCTTACTAAGGATTCGAAGGAATTCAGTAGATCAAATGGTGATGAAATCCTATATGCATCTTAAGTCTTATGAGAATTATGAATTTTAGGAAAAAGAATCGTCAATGACCAAATTTGGAACGAGATCACCGTTCTTGATAATTTCGTTGCAATTTGGGATTAAATGATTGATAATTTTCTTTGCTAAAGGCTAGATTTGAATGGTGATCAATGAAAAAAAAGGGATAGTGAAGTAGAAACCCTAGTTTCTTCAAACATATCCCTAATTTTCATTCATCGTCATCGTTCTAGCTATAATTCATCAATAGATAAGATGAGTCATTTTTAGTATTCATCATTGCTACTAATTCCTATCGAATCCTACAAGCTATTCTTCAATTTTCTTGATAACTAAAATTGATATTGGACACTTTCTTGATTACTAAATCTTAAACTCTTCCTTGATTGTTCTTGAAAATATTTCATCTAATAAATCTTGAAATCTCATTTTCTTGAATTTTCTTTACTATTTTCTTTCGGCTCAACTAAAGCAAGAACGAATAAATACACGAATCTCAGTGGACGACCCGTACTCATTAACGAACTACATCGACACCGTTATTGATTGCGGTTATAAATTTTTTGATTGTGATTATACTTTTCATTCAATCGAACTTTCGATATCAATCAAACCGCCATATCATGAGATTAATCTTAAACGTAAAAATACATTCATTGTTCAGTATTATCACTTGACATGCTTACATGATATACTCGATATACTCATATTACTAATCTATGTTGCATACATCGTACTTTATGGTTATATGCTTGAGATACTGTTTTCATGAGATCTCTGAATTTGAGAACCGCAGTTATATTTCAAAGGGAATTATGTATTGATTTAAAAAAGTGGTTTCTCTTGATATGATATTTAGAGGCATCCACCATGAGTTTTCTCGGTTCTGAGCTATGGTTATACCCGATTTGAAGAGCGGTAGACACCGTCTACGGGTACATGGTGGACCCGGTGAGGTACCCCGGGGCAAGAAGACTCGTATTGTTAGGCGGTGAGCCTGGTAGGGGAACACTGCCTACCGGTGATAGTTTTGGGCTCGGTAGATATCTGGTGGATACCGACAGGAGTCGTGAGATGATATGGGCCGATCCGGACTGACGGAGCCCGAGATAGTTTGGCGCGGCAGATATCTGGAGGATACCGACCTTGGTCGTGATATGGGCTGATCCGGACTGACGGAGACCGAGATATGAGGATTTCTGTGTTGATGCTGGACACAGGTTTCATGATGTTTCGAGTGTCGGTGTTGGACACTCAGGTTCTATGATTTTGATGTGTCGTTGATGGACACACATGGTTGATATCCTCATATATATACAGGCATATGTTTTCATGATGTTTCGAGTGTCGGTGTGGGACACTCTGGTTCCATGATATTGTTTGTGTCGTTGATGGACACGAGGATGATATCCACATGCATAAAACATATGATGCCGGATGTTTATTTATATATGTCATTGCATTGACTCGATTGTTGACATATATGCATGCATGGTCACCCTAGATATCATAGTATTACCTTCAGGATATAGTAACCTAGGAAATCGTTGTTTTATTCGATTTCTTCTTGCTGATGTTTTCTACTCACGAGTTGGTAACTCAGCCCCCGTTGTGTCACAGTTCTTGCTGGTTTGACCGCTTGGGATCAGTTTTGGTATCGCTGGCACACAGCTTCATCCAGGGTGTTTTGCTTCGGTGGGTGGGACACATGTTGGATCGTGCCTACTCTCGTACTTTATATTCTGTTATATCTATATAAACTCCATCAAATCAAATCAGAAACTAGAAATTGTATTTTTGTAGACCTAGTCAGAATTTGGTATTGTGCGAGACTTAGAGCGATGGTTTTATGTTCGCTTCTTGAGTTTTGATATCTTGCTTCTTTATTTGTTCTTTCTGGGTTGATCTTCGCCGCCGGTCGTCGAATAAATGTTATTGTGTGGTTGTGATTCCGCTAGTTGGCGAAGAGCTGGCTCCCGCTTGGGGATGCCTTTATTTTATGTATGTGGTTTTTGGATCAAAATATACAAGGGAGGTGCTGCCCAAATTTTTAAAGACGAAACATGTTTTCAACTGTAGTATGATCCACTTGAATTTTTATGTCTCATTAGTTATGCATTTAAAGAAAAACATGATTCATTATACCTTTATTTCAAAACTGCACCCCCACTATTTTCCGCAAAAATGTTTAGATTTTCTGGGTTTTGGTTTACTTGATTTAAGTTACGCCTTTAGGCGTTGCGTAATTTAAGTGCCGGTCAGGTGCTAAATTACGGGTCGTGACAAAGTTGGTATCAGAGCGTTAGGTTTAACTTTTGTTTGAGTCTGGGTTTGACTATGCGGAGTTTAGAGCGTATATATTTCGGAATCTAGGCTTGACCTTACGGAACTTAGACTTGACAGGGGGGTATTAGACCTAAACTTTCGTTTCATAGGTTGACCTTGATTGATAGAGTAGGTAGCTTGAGTAGAGTGACATACCGTACGTATGTTCCGCGGCATACTTATGATACGATACTCCACTTAAGAAACCTTAGGATGTACTTATCTTGAGATCTGTGATACTATTCGTTCCTATGATCATATACCCATTTGGGATCTGTTGATTTCTTTCGTTCATTTGATCTATCTACATTAATACTTGCTTGAGGTTCCTGTCACCATGGTTTGAGCGCAGAGAGAGCTGCTGCTAGGGATGCGGTCAGAGCGAGCTCGTCACGGACGAGGGATGAACATGATATTTTCTGGTGACATTGCAACGTGTAGGTATAGTGTTGTGTTGTGATCTCTCATTTGAGACGAGTGCTCGGTTTTTCCTTGGATGATCGGGCTATTGATAGAGGCTGCCAGATTGAGATGACTGTTGATGTACAACCTACCTTAGAGATCGTGATGTTGTCTACCATGCAGACAGATAACCCAGCTATTAGTTATATGTATGCCCTAGAGGCCATTACTGTACATGGGATGTATATTGTAGTGGATACTTGGACATATATAGGGAGGACTTTCTTTCTCGACATGATAGTATGCTATCTGGTTGCACTTTATCTTAACATGTACACTTATTATCTCTCTATTACATGTTGATAAAGCCTTTAGGATGAGTACTTGACTACCAGAATTATGATGCAGATCATACTAGTGAGGACAGGGTAATTGGTAAGTACATCCTTCAAATGTTCCTAGTCGAGGGAGTATCGATAGGGGGCATCGAAACTCTAGATTAGACTAGCATATACGCTTCTCGACCCATATGATGGGCGATGGATGATCCCACATCCATTGGTGTTTGACATCATGGAAGGTATACGGGTGCTCAGTGGAGACTGAGTACAGTGGACGGACTCTCCGAGAACTCCTAGATGGTATTATACTTATCGTCGGATAGCAGTTCTCTGGTGACACTAGTACAGATTAGTCTGTAGATCCGAGATCGTCATAGAGTCTTGTGTGATTCCTACTGTGCTTTGATTTCCACCATACCACAGTCAAGAGATCGTGCAAAAAGATAGTTTTTGGATACAGTCCCGAGTCACATGGCGGCAATGAGCAATAGGAGGGGTTTCGTCTCTCCCGGTATTGGAGTTGATGTTGCGCTATGCTCGATTAGCCATAACAGGAAATCCCTAGCCAGGGTTGCTGAGATTTACTGGTAAGTGTTATCAGTAGTTTCTCGAACCGTTATGGACCTTGCATCGGCATGACTTATCAGGCTATTGGGCTCTGATATTATACCACCCCAGGCTGTGATATGCGACATATTAGACGAAGAGACCGGACTGTACGGTAGTGTTACTGATTGGATTCGCAGGAGTACGAGAAGGCTTGCTTGTTGATCTTTTGATCGCTCAGTACCCGGGTGGCCGTTACGTTTAGCAGACCGCTTGCGGCTTGTGGGTGTTTGATATGATCATCACCTACTGCCGGTATATTGACGAGTCTTTAGAGTCCTACATAGAGCTTTCTTGGTTCATGCAAACGGAGTAGGAGCACATATGTGATATGTGCGGGACCGAGGTTAATGTGAGTATGTGATACCGCATTCTATTCTCATGATATGTGACATTCGTAGGTTATATATGATATATCCAAGTTATCGGATCAAGTGTTGATTCGATAAGTTGTTACATTTGATATTAGTCGGTTATATGTGATATAGTCGGATTATTAAATCAAGAGTTGATTTAATAATATAATGTAGAATTATATATTTGATATATTAAATTACATTAACTAATATTAGTTCACTTAAGTATTCATTTTTCTCACTTATGATACATTGATATATATGTGATATGTGTTAAATGTATTGTTTTCTTTTTGGACAAAATATATATGTGATATATATTGTTGTGTCATGTAAGGTTACACATGCAACATGTTTGTAAGAGACTTACACCATGCTAGGTTAATGCTAGGGTTTTATTAGTTTTAAGTAATTCAAACATTTGGAATTAGTCATGGGTGAGCTTGAAGACGCAAGTAGAACATTGACTTAGTCCACTTGTTTATCTAGCTTAAGATATTTGTTAACCCAACCCTTAACTCATAGCTATAGTTTAGTCTCTATAATGGTTAGTGCATGACATACACTCACCATGGTTGCATTTCTAACCTCATAAGTTTCATTCATCATCTTTTTCCTCACTTGAGAAAAAGCTTGCTAGTTTTTTCTAAGTGATGAAACCTTGTGAGAAAAATAAAACTAAATTGAGCCCACTTCCTACTTCATCATCCTCTACTATTAGCCATTTAGTTTAGGCTGTTTGCTTCACTAATCTCACCATTAGTGAAGAGGTAGAATGAGCTTGAGTCTCCTCGATGTAGATCATCTTCGGCCTCAAAGACATTGAGCAAGCTTGTTCGTTTCTTCATGTGAACCCTTACTGGAGTCTGGGTCTTCACAACTTGCAGCGAAGGGACTACGACATGGAGCTTTAAAAGAGAAGGACCGGTCTACAATGGTTGTATTCCCTCATTCACTTAGATGTAAAGTGTTTACATTTAGTATCATCGGATTTTCTAGTAACGATTCTAGGGTTAGAGTTAGCTAGAATAGCAAATTTTTGAAATTGGCATGGACGATGCCTCCCGAAACCTTGTTGCCGTGCTAGACAACCCTGCACCAACTGTTGCTGAGATTGATGGGATGTTATTTCCAGAGTCTATGAGCTGAAACCCCTGGAGCTTTCAAATAGAGATGTGACAGGAGATAACTAGTCTATCTCGAGTTAAGTGACTGATATGATTCGTCAGATTTGATGTGCCGACGCAGGCTCAGTTGAGATGAAGAATTCTACTTGAAGGATTTTACTCAGATCTAGAGTAGATCGATCAAGAAAGGACATTGTTCGTCGGATGCTCCGATGTTAGATCGGTAAGTTGACCAGTTTCAGATAGAAGGATCTCACCCAGATGCATTGTGAGTTGATCGAGAACGGACGAATAAAGTGTATTCCTCCGATAATTTGGACGAGTTCCCGAGGACGTGTTCGGCTAGATATTTCCTATGGAGTGGTGAAGGTACCGGGTTCGTAATTTCGAGTCCGTATGAGAGACTCCGGATTGACTGTTGCCGAGAACGAATTGCAATATGCAGATAGCAAGAGATGACGTCGAAGTGGACGATAATAAAGACGAGTGGAACAAGAGGTTCGTGCGATATGTTAACGAGCGGTTGTTACTCTCCGTTGATGCTGGAGGATTGATACGTGTGCAGAGGCGTTGGATACAGACAAATTTTAGATGAAAGCCGTGCTGAGGACACAGCTGTCCGGTTATGAGAAAAGAGTTACGCAAGAGTGCCAACCTTCGTATAATTTGGCATAGGTGAGATCGGAAGAAGCCATGAGCAGGTTCTTTATAGGAAACAGCAGCAATAAGACTGGTATCCAGGATCAGTTATATCGTGCGTATTTAGAGGGCCGGATGCCGCCGTCAGTAACGTGCTATTTGCGAGTGGTCATGTTGATTGGCCAAACGGTGATCAGAGGAGTTCTAGAGCGGGACCGTTCCATTAGTACACCTGACAAGGTCGACGAGCAAAAGGATCGTGAGATTTGTAATCCACAGATAAACGGGAACCCAGAGACCGAAGACACCATATTGTGAGCATGAGGCATGTAGATGATCTTACTCTGCCAGCTTTGGGCGCACCGACATATTTTTCGATATTGTAGGAGGTGTACCTCAATGTCATTTATTGAAATTTGTGTTTTGTGATCCGAGTATCACACTTTTATCGGTTAGACTTGAGTTTCGATGATTGGGTTTCGTGATTTATGTTTTCGTGCACCATGACAGCACCTACTGGAGATTTATATTTTGTGCACAGTTATTGCACTCGAATTATGTTTATACACCGTGACATCGGTTGATGATTTGTGCATAGCTATTGCACTTGGTATCGATTTGTGCCTTCGTTGCATGTATTTATGGTTTCGTGGATTCGATACTGTCGATTTGATTTCGTTCATGTTGTTTGCACTTGCCTTTATGTATGCACTCGGTATAGTTTATATGTGCTTGCAGTGCATTGGGATGGATTTTGTGCACGCAGTTACACAAGTTTATGTTTCTATACACCTTGGTATACTTGGTGTTGCTTTTGTGAGCATTTGAGATATTGATGTGTTTTTGTACATTTGTTGCACCAGATTTATGTTTTCGTGCGTGTCTATACTTGACGTTCGTTATCGTGCATACCATTGCACAAGATGTTTTATACGAACTTGACGCACTTGTTTTGGATTTTCGCGCATGTTGGGCACATGATATGAGATTTTGTGCACACCGAGTGCACTCGATTGAGATTTTTATTCTTGCATATGGGATACACTTGATTAGGATTTTCATTCGTGCCTGTTAGTTACACTCGATTAAGATTTTCGTGCACACTAGATGCACATGATATTATTGTCGTGCACATCCGTTGCACTAAACAGATGTTTTCATGCATACCCGTTGCACTTAGTTTTGCTTTTGTGCATATTATGGCACTTGTATTGGATTTGATTTCCGTGCGCACCAGACCCACGTGATGTTGGATATGCCTTTTGAGACTGATTTTATTTATGAGTATCGTGTTTTGATGATGGGCACTATATTATATAGTAGCCAAGCAGGACTAATCTGAGGACAGTGCCTGAGTAATCTTGCATGCATAAAAAGTTTACCAAGAGGTTTTAAAAGAGGAGCTATAGTCTCATTATTTCCTACGTGTCCGTGAGTGACACGAAATTTTACAAGGAGAACCTTCTGGGATATTTCAAAAAGGCGGGACGTATAAGCAAAACCATATATAGGTATATATATTTACTACTTTACAAATGAGCGTTCACCACTTGTGTCGTGAGCTACGCATAGCACGGCGATTTGGAAAAGATTTGGCATGAGTTATTCGGCTTTTTAAAATGGTTTTACAAGGATGCGTACTATATACGTATTATGATTTGACTATAGTATAATTGGATTTCAGCAGTGGATTTCGAGATTCGTATTTCCATTTTAACTCCAGTGATTGCGTGATGCTTGACGGAGTTTGATTTTGAGTTTCGTACTCGTTTTCATATGCGCACGATGCGCTGTGGTATTTCTGTATCTTCCGCGATTTCGGAGCCCTGTTGATTTGAGCTGATTATTGAAATGTTTTAGTATTTGGGTGTTTAAATTTAAATTCGGAGACCGAATTTATTTAAGGGGGAAGATTTTAACATATCAGAAAGATAAATATTATTTTTGGAAATTAAATATTAAAATAATATATTTCGCGAAAACTATTCAATTTGCGAATATGGGTTTTCCATAAAATGGTATAAGTATATACCAATATTTGGAATAGAAGTGGAGATTAAAATGATTTATTCATTAAAAAGATATTTATCGGATTTTGGCATTTTTATAATTAAATATATGCAAGTTAAGTTAAAATTGATTAGTGCATTACTAATCACGATTGTGCCAAATCCGTATTTTTATATTTTCCATGGCTAGTGTATCATGTCATGTGCATTTTGGTTACATGTTTGTTCATTTGCATTTAGTTTTTATTTAATTATGAAAAAAAAGGAAAAGAGATGCCAAGAGATATTTGAGAGAGAGGAATAAAACAAAATGAGATATTTAGAGAGAGAGAGTGAGCTTAAAAGAGAGTGAGGTTAAGAGAGAGAGAGAGAGAGACATCTTTGACTTCTTTATCTTCTTCTTCATTCCATTTCTTCTCTTCTTCATTTCCTTCTTCATCTCCTTCATCATCCTCTACCTCCATGTATAAACTCTAATTCATTCCCAAAACCCCATGCCACCTTCATTAAAAAGATGCACACCCTTTTTCTAAACCCTTTGAACCATTCAAGTTTGGATTTGGAAGAAATTGGGCAACTAAAGAATTTTCCTAAGTTACCAAATGAGGTAATCCCAACACTTTTAGTTAAGTATTTTTGTTTAGTATATCCTAGTCTAGTTTAGAAATTGATTTAGTTAGGTTTTGTGATCTTGGAAATTTCCAAGTTGATGTTAAGTGGTAAATTGAAATGTAGTGAATGTTTGCAACTCTTGAGTGATGTTTTTACTGGCCAAGACCAGACACTAGAAACTAAAACACGAACATAGAATTTCCCTGATATCGTATTTTGTGAGAATTTTGTTGTGTTATTGTGAATCTGCTATAACCCGGGGACCCCAAAAATTATTTAGCGACTACAGAGAGATATGCAGGCAACCAGGAATCTACCCTAGAAACCCGAGCCCCTCCCTATTAGTTCTGGCCGCAGATTTATTGGTTGTGGTCGCAAATTGCGGCCACATCAGGGTGGAAAGTGTTGATTTTTGGTCTGTGGCTTTCTTATCTGATATCTAGAGCAACCCCAAATGTAAAATTCCTCAGTTTCACTCAGGGTAGAATCTGGGAGTGATTTCCTCTGTTGCTGAATTTCATTTTCCAATTTCTAAAACTTGGTTTTTATATTTGAGTTTGGATTCCATCGTTGGACGTTTGTACATCAACGGACGAGGGTTATTTGGTTGATCTTGCATCCGTAAGCTATAGGTTCTAACCTATGATCACTTTGTGTGCCGTATCGGTTTTCAAATATTGGTTTTAATGGTATTGCGATTGTGTATTGATTGTAGGTACCTTCGCGTGGACTTTCGAGAAGATGAAGCACATCGATTTCGGCTAAGCGAGGAGTTTAGCAGGTGAGTAGATTTATATCTACGGGGGAAGTCAGGTGGATGGCGTATAGCACCCCCGCAATCATTAATATGGATAAGTGAATTATAAACTATAGTTTGGATGAAACCTACGTATGAACTCACGGATATGATAGCTAAGGATGATTTGGATTAAATTATGAGGATTGATGTGGGAATGTGAAGTTTGATATATATAATGAAAGAGGACAAGTATGAGTTGATAGTAGTATGATATAAGATCGAGATCGATACGACTTGAGATTTATAAGATGTGACGTTTATATAAATGTGATTTGATATGAGATTGATATAAATGTGACTTGAGATATATGGGTATATATATTTATTTATGAGGATAACGAGTGTTATGCCGTATGAGATTTTATATCCGTACCCTTATTGATGAATAGGACAACAGATCCTTAATCTAGATTGTAGTCACCGTACGATGGATTAACGTACGCGATGTGTTTACCAGATGTTTGATCCGCGCTAGTGATTTGAGGATGATGATCGAGGATTTTTTTCATATCGGGTGTTATGAGGCGGGATCGCCGACGTAAAGATTGCCACCTGAACCATATCTATTTTCAAAACGACGATTTGTATCTTTTAAAAGTGACCGTATGGTTCATGTGTAGATAGATATACCCATTGATTGTCCATGTTGTGTAGGATATTACCCCTCGTGATGTACATACCACGTTCCGGTATTTAATGCTATATGATATCATTTGCTAGTACACCTGCACAATTACCGCTGATGCGCATGTTACACTTACACAAATTTGCCGGCTCACACACATTCATCATCGGTAATTGCCATCCCACTTACACAGTAGAACTGCCATATCATGAGATTAATCTTAAACGTAAAAGTACATTCATTGTTCTGTACTATCACTTGACATGCTTGCTTGATATACTCGATATGCTCATATTACTACTATATGCTGCATACATCATATTTTATGGTTATATGCTTGAGATACTGTTTTCATGAGATCTCTGAATTTGAGAACCATAGTTATATTTCAAAGGGAATTATGCATTGCTTTAAAAATGCGGTTTCTCTTGATATGATATTTAGAGGCTCCCACCATGAGTTTTCTCGGTTCTGAGCTATGGTTATATCCGATTCGACGAGAGGTAGGCACCATCTGCGGGTACATGGTGGACCCGGTGAAGTACCTGGGACAAGAAGACTCATATTTTTAGGCAGTGAGCCTGGCAAGGGAATACTACCTACCGGTGATAGTTTTGGGCTCGTCGGATATCTGGTGGATACCGACCGGAGTCGTGAGATGATATTGACCGATCCGGACTGACGGAGCCCGAAATAGTTTTGCGCGACGGATATCTGCAAGATACCGACCGTGGTCATGATATGGGCTGATCCGGACTGACGGAGCCCGAGATATGAGTATTTACGTGTCAATGCTGGACACAGCTTTTATGATGTTTAGAGTGTCGGTGTTGGACACTCAGGTTCCATGATTTTGATGTGTCGTTGATGGACACACGTGGTTGATATCCTCATATATATACAGGCATATGTTTTCATGATGTTTCGAATGTCGGTATGGGGCACTCAGGTTCCATGATATTGTTTGTGTCGTTGATGGACACACGGATGATATCCACATGCGTACAGGCATATAATGCCGGATGTTTATTTATATATGTCATTGCATTGACTCGATTGTTGACATATATGCATACATGGTCACCCTAGATATCATAGTATTACCTTCAGGATATAGTGACCTAAGAAAACATTGTTTTATTCGATTTCTACTTGCTGATGTTTTCTACTCACGAGTTGGCAACTCACCCCCTGTTGTGCCACAGTTCTTGCAGGTTTGACCATTTGGGATTAGTTGCGGTATCGCTGGCACACAGCTTCATCTAGGGTGTTTTGCTTCGGTAGGAGGGACACATGTTGGATCGTGCCCACTCTCATACTTTATATTCCGTTGTATCTTGATAAACTCCATCTAATCAAATCAAAAACTAGAAATTGTATATTGGTAGACCTAATCAGACTTGGGTATTGTGCGAGACTTAGAGCAATGGTTTTATGTTTGCTTCTTGAGTTTTGATATCTTGCTTCTTTATTTGTTCTTTCTGGGTTGATCTTCATCATTGGGCGTCATATATATGTTATTGCGTGGTTGTGATTCCACCAGTTGGCGAAGAGCTAGCTCCCGCTTGGGGATGCCTTTATTGTATGTATGTAGTTTTTGGATCAAAATATACAAGGGAGGTGCTGCCTAAAATTTTAAAGACGAAACATGTTTTCAACTGTAGTATAATCCATTTGCATTTTCATGTTTCATTAGTTATGCATTTAAAGAAAAACATGATTCATTATATCTTTATTTCAAAACTGCACTCCCACTATTTTCCGCAAAAAGGTTTAGATTTTCTGGGCTTCGGCTTACTTGATTTACCTTATGCCTTTAGACATTGCGTAATTTAAGTGCCGGTCACGTGCTAAATTACGGGTCTTGACAACTTTTGGCAGCAGGGTTCTCATACAATCACTTGGTCGGGGCAATGGGGCGTGGCTGTCTAGCAAAGTTATTTGGAGAGTATTCGTGTACAATACGCGATTGCGACGGAGTTTTGATCCGAATCAAGAATCCCTGGCAACCGATTATCCGAGACTAAAAACACTAGATTTACAACCAAACTAGTTTTCATGAAACCAATCAGATGTGGATTCAAACCATTGCATCACATATCAAAATAAACCCGAAACGACGTTAAATTACGAATACGAAACACTCCGTATTAGCCCTTTAACTAAATTAACATCACATGCAATTTTGGGATAATCAAACATAACCATTAAACACAACTCCCAGAGACCTGAACACCACAAAAATTTCAAGGGATAATGCTACAGTAAAACGGGTGAGATCGGGGATTTCACCAAAGTGGCCGGCCTAATTTTGGCCAAAATGCTTGAATTTTTTATGGTGTTCTAGATTCATTATAAATAGCACTCTGCAGTTGTTTAAAAAAATTTCAGAGGATCTGAAAAATTCGACAGAGAATAGGATTTCATGGCGACTTTTTCGGAGTTATTTCGGTTTCGTAACTTATCTAATATCGTCTAATCTTCTAGCATTGGCTCTGATACCATGAAAGTCTACCCTAGCACCAGCAAGGGGTTTTAGTGGCATCAAGCATGCCAAATTTAAATTTTTCATGGTGCTAAGCTAGACTAACCTACGATACTAACTAGATGATTAGGGTTTTGATTGATATCATCACAAAACTAGCTAAGAGAAAGAAGGCTATACCCTTGAAGATCAAGTTCTTCTCTTCTTAGGCTCCGGGTTGTGGTCCACTTGACTCTGCTAGACTCCACTTCAAGCTTAGGACGAGCTTGACGTTCGTGCCGAAGATGATCCACGCGAAGTCCCTCCAACTCAAGCTACCTCTACACTAAACTCTTTAGTATAGGAAACACACTACACTCGATCGCTGGTCAAGTATAGGATGGTGAAGTAGGGGATAAGAAAGCTCACAACTTTGTGTTCAAGCTTCATGGTTCATATCACATGTGAGGGTTAAAGCTTGAACCATAGCAATGAAGAAGAAGAAGAAGCTAGAGAGCATGAGACAAAAAATGGGAGAAACTAAAGAAAATAGCTAAGTGTTAGAATTAACAAGTGAATGGTTAACCTCTTGACCTCACTCATTCAAGTATGCAATTATTGTAATATAAAATTGCACCCATGCTTGAATAGTGAGTCAAGATGAATAAACAATGATATAAGCCCATGCTTGCAACCATGCTCCCAAAGTCTTCCCATTTTCCACTTCATTTCTATTTTCATAAAATAGAAATTTTTGTCATGCTACATACACACACACACACACACACACACACACACATATATATCACACACACAGATATATATATTAATACATATAATAAAATATTTAGTGAGCTAATGATATTAGTTAAGACATAATTATATTAAATATAATATATATCACATTATTAAATCGACACTTGATTTAATAATCCAGTTATATCACATATGACCGACTAATATCATTTATCTGTATATCACATTATCAAATCAGCACTTGATTCGACAATCTGGTTATATCGCATATAACCGAACCGATAACAGATAACTGCCAGATTACAATACGGTATCACATACACATATTTAATCAGGCCCACACACATATCACATATGTGTCCTATTTCATTTCGCTTGAACCAAGGAACTTCTGTGTGGGACACTGAAGACTCGTCAATACTCCAGTAGTAGGTGGTGATCACATCAGTCACCTACAAGCCGTCAGCGGTACTAGTTAGACGTAACGGCTACTCGGGTATTGAGCGATATTAAGATCAACAAGCAAGCTTGTCCATAGTCTCCTTGAAGCCTATCAATAACACTATCATACAGTCAGGTCTCTTCGTCTGATATGTCGCATATCATGTCTAGGGGTGCTAAACGTCAGACCCTAGTAACGTGATAAGTCATGCCAATGTCTGGCCTATAACGGTTCGAGAAACTACTGATAACATTTATCAGTAAATCTCAGTAGCAGCCCTGACCAGGGACTTCCAGTTATAGCCAATCGAGTATAGCGCAACATCAACCCCCAATACCGGGAGAGACGAAACCTCTCCTATCGCCCATTGCCTCCGTATGAATCGGGACTATACCCAAATTCCACCTGTTTGCACGTCTCCTTTGAGCGTGGTAGGGAGGAAATCAAAGCACAGTGGGAGCCACATAGGACTCTATGATGATCTCGGGTCTACAGACTAACCTGTACCAGTGTCACCAGAGGACTGCTATCTGACGATAGGTATACTACCAACTAGGAGTTCTCGGCGAGTCCTGTTCGGTGTACCCATTCTCCAATGAGCACCGTTCTCCGCTGAAAACAGAGACGAGACCGCGTAGGTTCGTCTTGCTTGAATTTCTAGGGAAGATGCTAATTTGTGCTATCCGTCCACCTCTCCGAAGATGCCAAGTTGATTTATGACACCGTGTATCGAAGGTTTAAACGGATGCGGCCGATGTAGCAGACTTCGTCAGATTCCCCCTCATTGAGGGGTTTTTGATTGTGTGGACGCTCTTCCCTGCAGGCGTGAGCCCCTGCAGTTAATTATGCTACCGCATCGCGGTAACCAATTTCTCATTCTCCAGATGGTCACTTCGTGTCATGGGTGTTTGTTTTGTGTTTAGTTGCCCGTGGATTGTATACGGAGACTTATTTATGTTGTCGCCCGTAGGGCGTGGATTAGTCCAAATCCGTATCTTCTAAGATTTGGGTTTGGGGTTGGGTTTAAGGATAAGTTAGTCTCATTTTAGAATAAGATCAACTTAAACGTTTGTTAAGGATACGTTAGTCTAATTTTAGACTAAGATCAACTTAACGGGATCATTTAGATCTAACAAAAGAGCATTTTGGCTCTATTGTTTAGTTTAGGGACTTTGCGGTCCATAATTAGTTTAAGGACATTATGGTCCAATGTTAGTTTAAGGACATCTCGGTCCAGTTTAAAGACATCATAGTTTGTAAAGGTTAAGGAAATCATAGTCCATGGGTTTAAGGACCCCACAGTCCGAGGTTAAGGACATCATAGTCCATTGGTTTAAGGACCCCACAGTCCGAGGTTATGGACATCATAGTCTATGGGGTTAAAGACCCCACAGTCCAAGGTTAAGGACATCATAGTCCATGGGCTTAAGGACCCCAAAGTCCAAGGTTAAGGACATCATAGTCCATGGGCTTAAGGACCCCACAGTCCAAGGTTAAGGACATCATAGTCTATGGGTTTAAGGACCCCACAGTCCAAGGTTAAGGACATCATAGTCCATGGGTTTAAGGACCCCACAGTCCAAGGTTAAGGACATCATAGTCCATGAGTTTAAAGACCCCACAGTCCATAGAATGTCTGGTTGTCGGGACCCGTCACCTCTCTGAATACGTTGAAGGATTACAACGATAAATATCAGAGGAGTGAAGAGATGTACCTTGAACTAATGTTGGTTGGGAGATCTGTAGTCCAATTTAGGACTAAGATCAATTAATTAGATTATGAGCACATGGGCTCAATTAAATCTTAATTGAGGACTTATGGACGACTTGGGCTAAGTCCAATTAGGTTTAAAATATTGGACCTTTGTTTGGGCTGCTGAGCATATGTCTGGGCCCAGCCCCCCTTTATAATGCTAAGCATAGGTCAGGATTCTGACAATATTTTTTGTCTTTTATTGAGTGCTGAGCACTCATATACCATATAAGATGATCAATTTTGGAAGACAAGAATGTATTTAAGGTTCAGTCAAAGGGGAGTCTTGCCTCTGGAAGACTTAGCCAATTTTGGCTAAGACTGTTTTGAATATAGTGTTAAATACTAACACATATCTAGCGATCACGTGTTCCCACGTGATGCATTTAAAATATTGTTAAACACTAGGGATGAAGTACTTAAAATAGTGTTAAACACTAAAAAAAATGAAGCGCTCGCATGAGGACATGTGAGGCGTCCTGGGATTGGGCCAAGATTCCTTTATTTATTCTCAGAATATTCAAATAAGTGTTAAACACTTATTCTTTATGGCCATCACGTGTGGGCACGTGATGGGCACCTATCCACCGGATATTAACAGGATTTGTTAAGGGTCACGTGGGGACACGTAAGGGCACTTATGCGTTGCATATTTAATCCTTCGGTTTTACCCCATCTTTAAAATAGTGTTTGTCAGGGGTCACGTGACCCGATTTCATTCGTTCTCTTTTGATCACTGAGGAGGGGAGTCACGTGGACATACGTGATCCGGTAGGGTACTAATTTCTTTTACGTGCATGAAAAGTTTAAGTCCCTTGTTTAAGAATTAAATTGTTTTGTAGGGTTAAAGCCTAATTTTGTTTAGAGGAATTAAATTTCTATGTGCCTTGTGGGAGAATATAATTCTCTAAACTTAGGTCTTCTCTTAGGTTTTAGATTTGCATGGTAGAATCTCCCCGATGAGAATTAAATTCTCAACTCATGGGGAGATCTGCTTCTGCAGGCCTTCAACCAAAAGAACAACCAAGTTCTTATTCAGAAGAGTAAAACTCTTAATTTGATAATTAAATTCTCTTTTTCTTTTGTGGGAGCTTATAGGATGATCTCTCACCTAGGATTTCTTTCTTTTCTCAAGAGACCTTCTTTTCTTTCTGGAGAATTAAATTCTCTTTTCTTTTTATATTCTCTCTCTGTTGTTGTATTATTTTTCTTTTTTCTTCTCTTCTTGGATCCTATTTATAGGAAGAAAAGAATCAATTTGTTTAGTCAATCTTTTATTGAAAGATTTCAATTGATTTTGTAACCAACATGATCTTTTAGATCACTCAGTGAATTTTATTCACCATTGGATTTTTAATCTAAAAGATATTCTGTCAGTTATTCCTGGCAAATTTCAGGGAAATATCTCCTTGTATAGAATCTTTCTATACATTGGTGATTTTTAATCACTATTGGATTTTTAACCCAACGGTGCTCCACTTTACCGAGCGCAATATTTTTGTTTGGAAAGATCTAGGGAAATATTAGGGTTTTTGATTTCCCTTAATTAGAATTTAATTCTATTAGTTCAGAAAATTTAAGAGCCTATCACGTGTTAGCATGTGACCCCACCGATTGACCATTTAATTAGAATTTAATTGTATTAATTCAGAGATCTTTAGGAACCCATCACGTGTTGGAACGTGACCCCCTGATTAAGCATTTAACCAGAATTTAATTCTGTTGTTTTAAAAAACTCAGGAATTATCATGTGTCAGCACGTGACCCTTGGTCACGTGTGGGCACGTGATGCCCCATTGGGGTTTTCCCTGTTGTTTTATTATACCTTTAATTCTTTTCAGTGGGTTTAAATGCCCATCATGTGTGTGAACGTGACCCCATTTGATTAGGATTCAATTCTTATCATTTCAGAGCCCTCAGGAAGCCATCACGTGTCAGCACTTGACCCCCGATCACGTGTGTGCACGTAATGTCCCATTGGGGTTTTTCCTTGTATTTTATGAGGGAACAAATGCCTCCACAGTGTTTTTCTCACGTGTTTGCACGTGAGTGCAACGCTGTAACTTTTGTGGCCGTTGGATCTGCCTAGGGAAGGGGGTAGATGAACCGTTTCCCATCACATCCTATAAATGCGGGGGTCTCTTCAGAAGCGCCTCCACTCTTTCAACATCTTTCTTGTTCATTTTCCTTTGAGAATTTAATTCTCTTTTTCAGAGCTCAGTTCTCTGTTCCAAAATTTTTTCAGAGTTTAACTCTGTCAACAAAATATTTCCTTTTTCAGGTAAGGATCTTGAACGGCCGATGAACTTCTTGTAGAAATTTTCTTTGGATTTTAAATCCAGACCAAGGGTTTTTCCCTTTAACAAAAACCCATCTTTCCAAGTTCTTTAAAAATGTCCAATCTTTAAATAATAAATCCCTTTTGCTAGGGTTTCTCTGATCTTAGAGGATTGATGATGATACTTGTCCTCCCTCTGGAATTTAATTCCATTTCAAAGTGCTTAGCTCTGGAATTTTTTCTGGGAATTTAATTCCTCTGTTCAAAAGGAATTTAATTCCTCTAAAGAACTTAGTTCTTAAAAGAAGACTTCTTGGGATTTTTCATCCTGAGTTGTTCTTGCAGAGATCCTTCTCTATTTGCACAGAATTCCCTTAATGGGTTTTCTCCTTGGGGGAATGTGTAGAGTCATTTGAATTTATTGAGAGTCTTTCTTTTGTTCTCATGATGATTGCTCAGCCTTATTATTAGTGAGCCGCCATATTGATTTTGTGGGGCCCATGTGTTTTGTAACCAACGGTCCCATAAAATAAGTTGTTTGTCATTTTCTTCCATTTTCCTTATATATATATATATATATTTATAAATATATATATACACGTGTGGGCTTCACTAACAGTTTCCCCTTCCTTTATTTCAGGCACAATGGCTTCTCTTCCATACTTTCCCTTTACTCGCTCGGAGGCAGATTTTCCTCAATCAACGTCGGATGAAGAAGTGATGGCAATGATCAGGGCTCATGATCCAGATTGCTGGGGGACCTGGTACGTTCATATCATCCGCGGTCGCCGAAGCTTTCTTTGCGAGGTGCCAACAGAACCTATCCGCCCATTCCTGCCGATGGACCGTCCGCGGACTGCTTTTGCTGTAGAGGTGGTGGATTGGACTCCTACAGGCCGGCTTGAGCCGTCAACAACTGGGATACCAAACCAGCCTGTGCCGGCCATAGACATCTTGGGGCGTCGTATCTGCCAAGGTGAAGCCCAGCCCTAGGGACAAGTCTACAAGATAGGGCCCACCCCTCGACATCCTACGGGCTATCTTCTCTGGGCTCGTTACATCTTGTCCTCCCATCATGCGCGACTGCAGAAGGTCGGGCTTTACCAGGAGGTGTACGCTTCTCTCTTCCATTATCAGTCTCCTCACGTATGGTGGGTTAAAGCTTTCCTTAATCAATGGAATCCTCCCACCAACACTTTCTTGTTAGGGGACCATGAAGCTTCACTTTCTTTGGAAGAGTTTTGCGAGATCTCGGGTTTACCGATCAGGGGAACGCCTTACGAAGAATTGTTTCCCTCCGACGAGTATGTCTTCGAGACTGTGCCCACTACGCTTGACGGCTTGTCGACTGAAAATGCCATCTGCCATAAGTACCCGAGTCTAATCAAGACCCTGGGTATTTTTGAGAAGCTGTTCATAGAGTCGGAGGAACAGGGCGTCACTTTTAAAAGCTTTATTGCCTGCTTCCTTCATAGAGACGTTCTATCAAAGGCGGCTCCGAAGTTCGCAAATATTAATGACTTTCGGGTTTGGTTTAAATAAGCTACCGGCCAGAGAAGAAGATCTGCTGCAGTTTTATATCCCAATCTTATCTGCTGTACCTTTTGAGTCGATTGCAGCTCCGGGCATGGATGAAGAAACATTCTTCGTCGGCTTTATCAGCGTTTGGCTCAATTGGTTTTTCGTTCCAACGCGCCGTCGATTCATGAGAGCCTCGGTCATTTACCCTGCTCATCGCGTTGCCGAAGGTATGCGACTAGCCTTGGGCATTGCAGGGCTATCGCATTTGTACTATAGGCTAAACACTGCAGCCAATACCTCAACCCCAGGCATGGACGTAGTGAGTTTCTCTCTTCATTATTTTACGTCATGGATTGAGATGCACGTGCTAGGGGAATTTTCTGCGCACCAAAGACCCAACTTTTATGATGCTTATACCTTTCCGCGGCTCATGAGGTTGGTGGACGCTTCTGCCCCTGACCTGACTCAATTAGGGGCTCTTCATGTACTGCTCAATCCATATGCCAACGAAGGCGGAATGGTATTTAGTGATCGAATCCTCTCCGCTCCTTCGAGTCCTGTTCAACAGTTGTTTGACTTATCGAAAGAGGGGGCACCATCCTTGAAGCCCAAGGAAGCTATGCATCTTTACTCGATCAGACCCGATTATCTGGTGTTCCGTCGAAACAATGCGGCTCTTTTCATGCGGTACAATCCACACCGCTTTGCCCGGCAATTGGGTTATGACCAAGGTGTTCCCTTTGAAGCATTCATGGTGGAGCCTAGCTCTTCTTTGGAAGCTGTTCGTGACGCCACCCACCATTTCATAAGGCTGAACACCGGTTCTTATTTCATGATCCTCGAGGCCGACTACATTCCGAGGTGCGTGGGGGCTTTTACGGGTTGGTATCGCCACCGGGTTAGTCCAATCATTGCTGAGGAGAGGAGGATACTTTTTAGGCTTAGGGCTCCCGCCCCGCTCCAGGCTACGGGAATCTCGCCGCGACCGTGGGTAATGGTTCACCCTCCCTTGAGGGGGAATGGCGCCTTCCTTATTCCTGGGGCGGTTGATGCGGGCCTGACTCCACCTACTGTTGGGTTGCCGACGCGCACTAAAGCTCAAGCGAGGGCTTTTGATAAGGCGCCGGCAGCAGTTTCATCGGCTGCGGCATCAACGATGGCAGTGTCCTCATCGGTAGAACCGCCGAGAGAGGATACTGAAGGCGAAGTGGGTCAACGTCGCAGTAAAGCACCGAGGAGAAAGAAGCGATCATCTTCTGGTATTAGTTCTAGGTCAAAGAGGCGAAAGAAGACGGTCACCAATCTGCTCGACTTTTTAGTGGAATCCGAGCCTATCTTTCAAGATGAACCAATAGCCATGCAAAAGCCAGATAGTGGTCTTCTTTTTCCAGGTTCATCTGCCGAGGAAGCCGCACAATTGGCTGAGTCTATAAGACGCTCCCAGGACGAGACTGAAAATGTGAGGATCTCGAAGAGGCCTTATCCTGCCGTCATCTTCTACGAAGATCCTCCATCGATACGGCGGATATTTATAGGTCTTTTGGAAGAGGGAGGCGAGATATCCCTTAAGCAGCCTGTCTCAGCCGATGCCGAAGATGCGTTGTCGTTATGGACTGGTGGCCACGAGTCTACCCTCGAACCCCGGCGAGCATAAATTCTTGAGAAGGAACGCCGGCTTGAAAAAGCCATACTAGAAGCTCATTGGCGCATTGGTATACTTATATCTTTTTGTAGTATTTTGCATTGCTTATATACATATCTTCTTATCTCCGTGAAAACTTTGCAGGGACTTCGGCAATGCCAGAGGATATGAGTTCGAGTCACGCCTTGACTATGGACTCTGTAAATATCCCCGATGAGACACTAGTATGTGTGGAGGGGGTCGATACAGCTGTTCTTCCTGCCACGGAGCTCCCATTGGTGATTTCCTTTCCCCCGGTGCTTGCTCTCCCAGAAGAGGCATCTTCATTGGCCGCAGATTCAATAGATCTTTCTGGGGATAACCCGGAGACTATGGGACAGGTAGTCAAGGCCACCGTCCTTTCATTGGAGCCTGCAGCGGTGGCCACTGCTCCTCAATTAGAAGTTGTTATACCGGCCCATATCCCCGATGATGTGGCTGGGGGCATGGAGAAGGCCGCCGAAGCTGCTATCCCTCCAGTCCACAGCGGGAGGAGCATCGAAGGTAGCCTTCTATATTTTATTTTAATAATTTTCTCATCATCTGAACCTTTCTGTCTTTTCAAAGCCACGAGGATTGGCGGCGTCCATCGCGGACCTGTCCCCCAGGAAGTCTTTTCAAAGTCTGCTAGAGATGGCCACTCTGCAGGCAATATCCCCTCAATGCATCGTCCTCTCTTCCGGGCAAGGTTAGTGTTATTTGCCTTCTCCTCATGGCATTATTATTATTTCATATAACGATACTGATGTCTTCTGCAGTTCTGGAAGCCGATGACGAAGTTGAGATTCTTGACGGGCCTGGGGATCTTTTAGACCCTTCTTGCATGATTGTGGGTAAGCAAAGTTTTGACATTGTTCCATCTGCTCTTTGCTTGCAAGTTTCGCTGATTGTTTATAAATCTTAACAGCTTTGCCAGTTCTTACCATGCTAGAATCTCGCATCGTCATGCCGCCCGACCCCTATGCTCTACGCGCCTCTGAATGGATGTCAAAACTAAGCCTTCACTCTTTGTCAGCTCTGATCGAAGACCTTCGCGTTCGTAGCTTGATCACGGCCGAAGAATTTGCCGCCGAAGCCAACAATTCTCTTCCCTCTCTGGCTGCTTACCATAATGAAACATTGGTACAAGTCTGGGTTGAGTTTTGTCGTCGGGTGGAGGCTTGTTTGCATAGCCTTGAATGTATGCGCCTTCCTTCAGAGGTTGTAGCTGCAAAGGCAAGCTTATGGGGGCTAATCGAACGGTGCGCCGCAAATATGCTGTCATGCGAGAAGAGGCTCAGCCGAAAATTTTCAGAGAGGAAGATGGCTTCAACTGCGCTGGGGGAACTTCAAGCTAATCTTACGGCCAAGACCACTCGGGCGTATGAACTTTGGCGGGTGCTTCAAGAAGCTATCAGGGAGGTGGTAGCCATTGATAAAGCCGTCATTTTTACTCGTGAAATGGTCGAAGCTCATAAAGTTACCGAAAAGGAGATTGAAAGTCGGCATGCCTCGTACCAGGCCCAGCAGTCTCAAGCGGAGGCCCGTCTCTTAGCGATAATGAATCATGAAGCCGAGGCCCAGCGGAAAAAGGATGAACTGGCAAACCTATTAAATTTTCTGCCGGCTTGAAGAACTGTATATTTTTTCTTTTTATTCTTCTTTTGTACATACTCCTGAATAAGAGTATTTTTTGATTCTTTCATAAATTGTACTTTGTATTCATTTTGATTCATGAATAAAAGACATATTTTGCTTCATGGTGGTGTGTCCCTTTTAGTAAATGCATTTTGTGGATAATCTATTTTGATCTCCTTGTAGGACAACGATGGCTAAGGTGTCAGGTTAAGATCTGCCTCCTAAGGCTTTCCAACATTATGAGCTGTGAGGGTCTCATAAAGGTATTTCTCCTTACGAGTTGTGAGGATCTCTTATGTGTAATTCTTCCTTATGAATCGTGAGGATTCCTAATTGTATTTTCTCTTGAGAGTTGTAAGAATCTCACAAGAGAGTTTTTCTTACTTACAAGTCGAGATGACTTGTAAGTGATTGTTTCCTTTCTTATTGGAGAGTGTGACCCGTAGAAAATCTACCTTGACCTCTCCGCGAGGCAACAATGGCTTGGGAGACAGGGTTAGGATCTGCCACCTAAGACATTTCAACTTTATGAACCGTGAGAGTCTCATAAAAAATTTTCTCCCTACAGGTCGAGAGGATCCCGTAGGTGTATTTTCTCCTTAGGAATCATGAGGATTCCTAAGTGCGTTTTCTCTTGAGAGTCGTAAGGATCTCACAAAAGAATTTTCTCCTTACAAGTCGAGAGGACCCGTAAGTGATTGATGAGTTGACTTGCTCCCGAATTAAAGAATTGCTTTGACGGGAAAGTCGATGGTTGGCTTTATCCATATTTTACGGAGTCAGGGGTTGATTTTATCCGCATTTCACGGAGTCAGGGGTTGACTTTATCCGCATTTCACGGGGTTTGGGGTTGACTTTATCCGTATTTCACAGAGTCGGGGGTTGACCTTATCCGCATTTCACGGAGTCAGGGGGTTGACTTTATCCACATTTCACGGAGTCAGGGGTTGACCTTATCCGCATTTCACGGGGTCAGGGGTTGACTTTATCCGCATTTCACGGAGTCAGGGGCTGACCTTATCCGCATTTCACGGGGTCAGGGGTTGACTTTATCCGCATTTCACGGAGTCAGGGGCTGACCTTATCCGCATTTCACGGGGTTAGGGGTTAACTTTATCCGCATTTCACAGAGTCAGGATTTGCTCTGGGCGTTTCCCACGGGGTCAGGATTGACATTAGCCATGTTCCGCGGGACCAAGATTTGCTCTGGACGCTTCCGACGGGGTCAGGATTGACATTAGCCGTGTTCCATGAGACCAGGAGGTGCTCTAGGCATTTCCCATGGGGTTAGGATTGACATTAGCCGTGTTCCACGAGACCAGGAGGTGCTCTGGGCGTTTCCCACGGGGTCAGGATTGACATTAGCCGTGTCCCACGGGACCAGGATTTGCTCTGGACGCTTCCCACGGGGTCAGGATTGACACTAGCCGTGTTCCACAGGACCAGGATTTTCTATGGACGCTTCCTATGGGGTCAGGATTGACATTAGCCGTGTTCCACGAGACCAGATTTGCTCTGGACGCTTCCCACGGGGTCAGGATTGACATTAGCCGTGTTCCATGAGACCAGGAGGTGCTCTGGGCGTTTCCCACGGGGTCAGGATTGACATTAGCCGTGTTCTACGGGACCAAGATTTACTCTGGACACTTCCCACGGGATCAAGATTGACATTATCCATGTTCCACGAGATTAGGAGGTGCTCTGGGCGTTTCCCACAGGGTCAGGATTGACATTAGCCGTGTTCTATGGGACCAGGATTTGCTCTGTCGGTTGTCTGTGAACCATCAAGGTTTGGAATAGGGACCTTGCCATGGCTCCAAGGTTGATTGTCGCGTCTGAATCCTGCTGGAATGAGGAGGAACGCTGTTGGTGATCTCTAGGCTGTCTGTGAACCATCGAGATTTGCCTCTTTTTCTTATGGAGTCTGGTGGGAAGGTATGGTTCCCTTTTTGTTTGTGCCCCTGAATTGTATACAGGGATCAATGTGATCTCACCTGTAGGGCAAAAGGTTTCATTTTATATATTTTTTCTTTCCGCGATGCTCTATCATTTCAGCTTTTATATCGCGAAAGTCGCGATTGCCCAATCATTTCGGCTATTTTTCGCGGTGCCCAATCATTTCGGCTATTTGTTTTATTTACTCGCTGCTTTTTATTGCGAGTTGCCCAACCATTCGGCTATTTTGTATGCATACATTTTTACTTGCTGATTTTGTTGCAAGTTTCCCCATCATTTCGGCTATTTCGTATACATTTGTGGCTCGCTGACTTTTCCCTGCGAGTTTTAGGATTTGATACCTATTTAGGCATCAGCATCGCTACAACTGGGATATTGCCAGGAGCGAATCATCATTTGCCTCTGTCAATGTTGAACAAAGGTGGCTTAGAGAACAGGGTTAAGATCCTGTTGACTAAGGCTTTTTGACTTCATGAGCCGTAAGGGTCTTATAAAGATACTTCTCCATAAGAATCGTGAGGATCTCGTAGGTGCGTTTTCTCCTTAGGAATCGTGAGGATTCCTAAGTGCGTGTTCTCTTATAAGTCGTAAGGATCTTACAAGTGTGTTTTCTTCTTATAAGTCAAGAGGGCTTACAGGGCTGTCCACTGTGTAAACATATCCCTAGTCATGGGTGGGACTTTGTTAGGGAAATATTTATTCGCGCCCATGGATTGTATACAAGGGTCAGCATTGAACCGCTTGTAAACCAATCTGGGGATTGTGATGGCTTAAGAACAGGTTCAGATCCCTGTAGCTTAAGGCTTTTGAATGTTATGAGCCATAAGGGTCTCATAAGAGAGTTCTCCCTATGAGTCGTGAGGATCTTGCAAGTGTAATTTCTCTTTAGGAATCATGGGGATCCCTAAGTGTGTTTCTCCTTTGTGAGTCGTAAGAATCTCACGCAAGTGATTTCTCCTTACAGGGTCGAGAGGACCTTGCAAGTGTCTTTTAATAAGATTGCGCCCTTTCGGGTTTTCACAAAACTCGCCGGTAGTCCTGCTGTTTTTACTCACGGAGCCCTTTCGAGTTTTCATCTGTGCCCATTTCTCTTATGGACGTACCTTTTTATCTTTTTTCTTTTTTTGTGTCAGCCCTGGGATGTTGCGGTTTGTAGTAGTTTATAGACGTTTCGGTCGGTAACCAGTTTTAGGACATAGTGGTCCATCGTTAGTTTAGGGACGTTCCGGTCCGTAGCTAGTTTTAGGACATAGTGGTCCATTGTTAGTTTAAGGATGTTTCGGTCCGTTGTTAGTTTAGGGACGTTTCGGTCCGTCGTTAGTTTAGGGACGTTTCGGTCCGTTGGCCAGCTACTATTTATAGAGTTTGGGCTTAGGAAGACAGAGAGCGGACATAGGCGTCGTCATCTATTGTTGACCTAGACCGTGACTCATCAGGCGTAGTATTTTTCAGGAATCGACCGTTTATTGTCCTGAAAGTCTTTCGCCATGCATGTCCATGAGTTGATAGGCTCCACCCTGGTAAACTTTGTCTATGATGTACGGGCCTTCATAGTTCGGTTCGAATTTCCCCCGCATGGCACGATTGGGGATCATGGGTCTCTTGACCACTAGCACGAGTTCGCCTTGACGGAATGTTCTCGGCCTAGTCAATCTCTCGTATGAGTGCGTTGTCTATGCTTTGTAAGCCTCCAAGTTCTGTTGCGCCATGAGCCGAGTTTCGTCGAGGGCATCAAGCTCCTCAAGCCGAAGATGAGAATTCTCTTCATCCGTTAGCTCATAATGAATTGCCACTCGTAAGGAAGGTAGCTCTATCTCCAAGGGGAGTACTGTTTCAGCGCCGAATACCAATGCATACGGCGTTGTGCTTGTGACCGTTTTGAACGTAGTTCGATACGCCCAGAGAGATTCATGCAATTTCTCGTGCCAGTCCTTCTTATTTCGAGACACCGTCTTTTTCATGGTCTTCGTCAAGGTCTTGTGGAAAGCCTCAGCTAGACCATTAGCTCGGGGATTATAGACCGAAGAGTATCTACAGTCTATGTTATGCTGTTATGCGAAGCTGCTGATCTTGTGGCTTCTATAGGCTGGCCCGTTATCGGAGATAATCCGTCGTGGAGTGCCGGACCGATAAATGACGTGTGTCTTGAAGAAATGGAGGATATTCTCCGTCTTCACTTCTCTTAGTGGTACTGCTTCAGCCCACTTAGAGAAGTAATCGGTTGTTGCCAGTATGAACCGATGTCCTCTGGACGATGCTGGTTCGATGGGGCCGATTATGTCAGTTCCCCACATTTCGAACGGCCAGTTATCCACCGTTGGGTGTAGCGGATTTGGATGCTGATGGATAAAGTCCCCGTGAATCTGGCACGAGTGGCACTGCTTCGCATATTCTAGGCATTCTTGGATCATCGTGGGCCAATAGTAGCCTCCTTTTGATCTTTGGTTTCATCTTCGGCCTGGCTTGGTGAGAACCGCAGAGTCCGTCGTGAGTTTCTTGGACGACTCTCCTTGCCTCTTCAGGTCCCAGGCATCTTAGCTATAGAGAATCAAATGATCTCTTATACAGAGTATCATTGACAAAGGCAAAAGATAGAGCTCGTTTCATGAGCTGATGTCTTGAGGACGCATCTTCAGGTGTTCGACGGGATTTGAAGTAGTCTATAAAGACTTCTCTCCAATCCATAGCCTTTTCCTGGTCTTTTATTTATAGGGTCGTTTGCTCGGTAGCTCCCTTTTCTTCGTACGACTCCGGCGTTATTTCTGCCGGTGCAAGAACCCGATGGCATTGCACAACGATCCTCACGTCATCGAGGTTCTCGTCGGCCAGTTCTTTAGCGAGTTTTGCCAATGCATCCGCTTTGCTATTTTCCACGCGTGGTATGCTTTCCAGGGTGCAGGTGGGAATTTGAGCCAGCAATTGTTGCACTTTCTCACCGTACTTTACCAACTCTGGTTTGCACGTTTGATAGTCTTCATTTACTTGACTAACGACCAGCCGGGAGTCTCCGTATATGAGGAGGTTCTCGATTCCCATGTCGACAGTGATCTTAAGACCTGCTATCAAAGCTTCATATTCGGCTTCATTGTTTGTCCTCGGCTCAGTTAAGAAAAAAGCAAAGCGCATTATCCCTCCATGTGGAGTAACGAAGATGAGGCCCATCCCGGATTTTATTATGGGGGTGCCTTGTTTGCGCTTCTTGATGGAAGATGCTCCATCGAAATAGAGTTCCCACCGGGTATCATTCTCTCTTCTCTCCTCGTCGATCGTGTGAAACGCGTGCTCGTCGGGCAATTTGCAGTTCAAAAGAGAATCGGCTGGTTTCGGATGCTCAACGAGGAAGTCAGCGATGGCTTGGCCTTTCACTGCCTTGAGGGGTCGGTATGTCACTGAGAATTCCATTAAGAGTAAGGACCACATAGCGAGCCGCCCTGTTAGTATGGCTCTTGACATCAAATATTTGAGAGGATCCAGTTTTGATATGAGATGGACCTCATGCGCCAACGTATAGTGCCTGAGCTTCGTTATTGCGAAGATTAACGCCAGACAGTGTTTTTCAATGGGGGAGTAATTGTTTTCTGCCCCTAGGAGAACTCGACTCAAATAGTAGAGGGCTTTCTCCTTCTCTTGGTCATTCTCTTGTGCCCATAGCGTGCCTAAGGAATCTTCGAGGGCTGTTGTGTACAGGACGAGAGGTTTTCCTTTAACGGGAGCGGCCAATACTGGCGGATTCTGCAGGTATTGCTTGATTTCATCCAGTGCGCTTTGGCATTTGCAATCCCAGACGAACGAGGTTTCCTTCTTCATTAGGTGATTGTAAGGACGACACTTGCCGGAGTTGGCTATAAATCGCCGGATATACGTGAGCTTTCCTTGGAGAGACCGCAGTTGTTTGAGAGTTCTTGGCGGAGGCATTTCCATGATCGCCTTGATCTTCGACGGGTCTATCTCGATGCCTCGGTGTCGGACGACGAATCCTAGGAATTTTCCCGAGGAAATTCCGAACGCGCATTTGAGAGGGTTTATCTTCAAGTTGTATTTCCGAAGGCGCTGAAACACGCTCTTCAGATGCTCTAAATGTTCCTCGTATGATTTGCTTTTAACTACGAGGTCATCAATATAGCATTCGACGATTTTATGTATAAAGTCATCGAAAATCTTCGTCATTGCCCTCTGATAGGTGGCACCGGCGTTCTTTAGACCGAAAGGTATCACCTTGTAGCAGAATATGCCCAAAGGGGTCCGGAAAGCGATATACTTCTGGTCCCCGGGATGCATCTTTATCTGATTGTATCCTGATGAGCTGTCCATGAAGGAGAAAACTTCGTGAGTGGACATATTATCTATCATCGGCTCAGTGACCGGTACTGGAAAGTCGTCCTTCGGGAAAGCTTTGTTGAGATCCCGAAAGTCCACACATATGCGCACCGTCCTATTTTTCTTCATTACTAGGACGTTGTTGGCAATCCAGTCAGGGTATTGAACTTCTTGGATAAAGCCGAAGTCGATTAGCTTATTGACCTCGGCGTTGATGCTCATCTCAAGCTCGAGCCGCATTCTTCTCGGTGCTTATTTGATCGACTTGACGTCCGGAGATATCGCCAATTTTTGGACGGCTATTTCTGGATCTAATCTGGGCATCTCGGAATAGTTCCATGCGAAACAATCTTTATACTGCATGAGCACGTCTTTGAGCGTAGTCACCTTTTCTTCAGACAACAGTTCACTGACGAACGTCGGCCGTGGGTCGTTTGCCGTTCCCAAGTTGATTTTTCTTAGGTCATCTACAGTAGTATGTATCCCATCTTCCAGCTCTTTTGGCACCGGTGGAAATTCTGAGACCAACTCATCTTCATCGTTTTCAAAGAACCAAGAGAGGTCATCCATATTCTCAGGTTCTTCTTCCGATAGCGTTATCGCGTGACAGGTACGAGATCCTTTCCAAGACCGATGTTGATCTGGTTCTACTCTCGCTATACACATCGCTTTCGGTTCATGCTTCTGTGGCGGGGTTATCCTCCAACTGCTGGATAGAGCGAACCTTCCTTGTTGATATTTGTCTTCGAGCCAGTTCTTGAAGGTGAAGCAGTCTTCGAGAGGATGTCCTATTGCTCGGTGATAGGAGCAATAGTCTGGATGAGAGACCTCGTCTGCTTGCTCGGGGTGCTTGGACTTTGGGAGTGTCATCATCTGATGTTTTATGACAAGATTGAATATCTTCTTTGTCTTGTCTTGGGGAAAAGAATACGCTCGACCCATCTTCTTTATAAGAGACATATCCCAGCTGCTCAATTCTCGATCGCGTGGCTTCTTCGACCCGCTTGGCCGCTGTCGGATATTTTCCCATTCTTTGGTTTATTTTTGCCTCTGCGCCGGGTCTTTTATATGACGGGCTGGCGACAAAGAGCATTGTCATTCTCTATGGCCTGCTGAAGGAGGCGCTGCGTCCTGGGTTTCTCGTAAATGGCCATTTCGCGGCTATGGTCATTTCGGACCTTCTGACCCGCTTCCCTTATTAGCTTGTCCATCTATTCTTCAAAAGACGGACTTGGAATTTTCATGGCGGGACTTCGTTTTGGTTCAGGATTAGCGTCTTTTAACAGAAAATCTCCTTCTTCATCGAAGTCATGTATGACGTAGCTGCCATGGACTCGCTCTCATTTCTTGGATCGAATATATCCAAACCCGATCGTTTCCATTCTCCCGGTAGTCAATTTTCGCTGAGTTCCGGGGACGCTCCAGTTCCTGTTGTAGAACTGGGTTTGTCGAGCAGTCTGTTTAAAGGATATGCCTTGGTGCCTCAACAGCCTTTTTAATCCTTCTGTGTAGTATCTGGGCAGGCGGATGGGCTGAAGCCTGTCAAATGTAGAATTGGCACCGTGCCAAATTTATTTCTCCGCTTTGGTTTCTGTTGATCGATAAAAGAGGATCGCCTTTTCATCTCTTCGCCTGGGAGGGACGTAAAATGTCTGCAGTTCCTGAACACTATAGGTACAAAGCGCGTCGAGCTCTCTGTAATGTTATCGCGGAACCATGACGATTTGCAAACTCCGATCATCACCAGCGAAGGCTTGTATCGATGGCCGTACAGAAAATATGGCATTGACCTCATATTCTGAATCGCTGCCAAAGACCAGAATAGGGGTGGACGGTCCCGGCTTGTTGCATTAGGGTCGCCCTGAATAAACTATTTCTTCTTCCTCCTCGGTATCACTCCTGAAGACCAGAATAGTGGTGATAGTTTTGTTCTTCGGTTTGTAACATCTTTCAGTATCTTCGAAATCTGGTAAGAAGTATTTTGCATCTTCGTACTTTCGGACTTCATTCATGGAGAATAGGTTCAACTCCCCTGTCACAGTATACTCGAGACAATCCTTGAAATACTTCATACACTGATGTTGTGTAGAAGGGATGATGTTGTACTCGTGTAACCAAGGCCTGCCGAGCAAAGCATTGTAACATGTCTTAGCGTCAATGACGTGAAATTTGATATCCGTGACGAGCAGCACAAAGCGTAATGTTAGTATCACAGACCTAAGCGTCCATGATGACTGGGAGTCAAACCCGGAGATGGTGATTTTATCACGAGCGAGGTGTTGAATGCTCATGCAGATTTCCTTCAACACTCTTACATTGAGAAGATTGACGGAGGACCCATTGTCAACCAGGATCTTGCCTATCTTAATATCATGACAGTATCCAGAGACATAAAGGGGATGGTTATGCTCGCACGTCCCGAGGAGGAGATCTTCATCGCCGAAGGTGATATCGGCTGTGTGGACTTCTTCCAGCTCGTCCTTCATCTTTTCTTCGGCGAGAAAAGCTTGGAACTACTCGGTCTCTTGTAGTGCCTTGATCAAAGAATCTCTTGCGTCTTTGGATAGCAGAAGGGCGTCGAGAATGCTTAGTTGTGAGGGTATCTTCCTCAGGTGTGCCAGAACGTTGTAATCCACCTTGTTTTTCTTGAGCAGATCCTTGGCTGTTAGCTTTTCGACGGCTTGGTCATCGAGGGTGATATCCTCAGGGACCTTTTCTTTTCCCTTATCCTTTTTGTTTGACCCCTTGTTTACGGGTCTGAGATTCTTTTCAGGTAATGTGCGATTGCGCAGCTGAAAATTCTCGCAGCTCTTCGGTTCTTCCACTTTTCCTGAGGTGGATTCTTTGAAGAGAGGGCCAAGAGCCATTTCTTCTTCAAAATCACTCCCGAAGGTGAGAACTTGCAATCCCCTGCTATCAACCATGTGACAGTTGTTGGAGATAGTGCCCTCAGAGTCAATTATTAGGTCACAGGTACGTGATTGCAATGATTGATGGATGACCTATCCCGGTAGGACAGTCTTACTCGAGATGATAGTATGCTATCTGGTTTACCTTTATCATCGTGTACTGCTTTAAGTGACCTGACAAGTAGCTATTACACGTTGATAGAGCCCCTAGGATTCTTGCTTGACCACCAGCAGTATGAGGGCGATCATATAAGTGGGAGCTGGGGGTCTATAAGCATATCCTTAATTGGTCCCTAGTCGTGTGAGTTTCGAGACAGGGCATCGATACTCCAGAGTAGACTAGTGTATACAGTCGAGACCCCGACGAGGGGCGGTGGCCGGTCTCACAAGCCACTGGTGTCAGTTGGATCACCTAAGATGTATACAGGTGCTCATTGGGTTATGAGTACACCGGACAGGACTCGCCGGGAACATGCTAGTTGGTCATATACCAGATGTCAGATGGCAGTTCCCTGGTGACATGTGTGCAGGTTAGTTCATCGACCTGGGGATCGTCATTTGTCTCGTATGAGTTCCCACTGTAC
Source organism: Agapanthus africanus (assembly GCA_030015575.1). NCBI lineage: Eukaryota > Viridiplantae > Streptophyta > Magnoliopsida > Asparagales > Amaryllidaceae > Agapanthus > Agapanthus africanus. The sequence continues at coordinate 394,200,753 of JASDDO010000019.1, read as the reverse complement.
TTTGATTACTACCCTATCACGGCTCAAAGGAGTCGTGCAAACAGGTTTTAGTTGGGTACAGTCCCGAGCCACATGGAGGCAGTGAGCGTATCTTCAGGGGTTCGTCGCTCCCGGTATTGGGGGATGAGGTCGTGCTGTGTCTAGGAGAGCCATTACACGAAGCCCTCGGCCGAGGCAAGGAGATTTACTGGTAGGTATTCCAGTAGTATCTCAGGGTGTTCTGGGCTACACTCCGACACGACTTGTACCGCTTTTGGGGGTCTGACTTTTACCAACCCCCTAGGCCCGCCATGCGATGCTCATAGACGAACGGACCGGACTGTACGGATATTGTCACTGACAGGCTCAGTAGGATTGTCAGGCTGAGTTTGCTCACAGACGTCCCTTTTAGTCAATACCTGATAGCCCGTTACGTATTGGCTTATACCTCTAACGTGCTAGTGGTTAAATCCACAATCAAGGTGTTGATGAGTCTTTAGAGTCCCCCACATTCAGTTACTCAGCTTTCGGGCGAAAGGCTGTAGAGGCCGTATGGAGATATGGCAGGGTCCGATCAGATACGTGCGGTATTGCACGGATCAGGATCGGACAGTTTGTACTATAGGCCGTATGGATTTATGGCAGGGTTCGATCAGATACGTGCGGTATTGCACGGATCAGGATCGAACAGATATTACTAGCCGGCTTTGGTTTAAGCCGGATCCTAGTATAGTACAGTGTAGATTTTGTCTCATTGCATTTGTATTTCGGTCAGAATAAAGATGCGGGTGTGTATGCACAGTATTGGGGTTTTCCTGTAATTTATTACGGGACCAGTTTTATGGAGTTGCCAGTTTGCTTTTCGTTTCGGCGATTTCCTTTGTACCGTTCATTGGCCGAAGATTGGTGGAGGAGGGTTTATTTGCATTGTTGCAAATAGGCATTAGTGGAGGGGATTCTTTGCATCTTGTTGCATCATGATGGTTTTCATGATGAGCACCATACCTTGACCTTTTTGACTTGATCACTTCATGATGGCTTGACTTTGTAGACAATCATGGTTGTTGATGATTGTTGGTTGAGTATTGGTTTTGGGAGTGATCATTGTTTCTCATCATCACTTGCTTTTCATGATAACCATTCCTCTCTCTCTCTCTTGGATGATATGAGAATGGCTCCCATTATTTTTGAGTCTCTCCCTCATTCTCACTCTCCTTCTCCTCTAGTGTTGGCCGGCCACCATGAGGGTGGGTTGCCCATTTTGTAGTGGGGATTTTTGCTCTATTGATGCTAGAAAAATCCCCAAGTTCCTCCACAAAAGTTCATACCTCATTTCCTCCACCAAAATGGCACCTCCATAAACCCCAAATGAGACACTAGTTCTACTATTTTCTACAGCAAATCTTGGGCACGTCGACTAGCCAGCTTCGTGCCCGAGTTGCCTCGGCATTGAGGTGGGAGCCCGTAAAAGAAGTAGGCGATGTGGTGCACTTCCGGCGACGAGGTGGAGACCGGAGCTTCCGCAGTAGATCGGGACGACGACGAGAAGACCGGAGGACTTGGATCAGTCGGTATATCTCTCTTCCCCATCTTGTAGTTAGCTAGGACTAATTAATGGTTCGATCCGGGTATTAGTGCGCGGCGGTTTGCCAGTTCAAGAAAAATTAAAGTTTATCACCGCTTTCGCATTTGGCCGTCGGATTGACGGCCGGGGCGCCGCCGTGCACTTACAGTGGTATCAGAGACTCGCCATTAACTTAGTCTAGCTTGGTTTAATGTGTTTTGCATTTCCGATCGACCAAAATTCCAAAATCTACATTTTTGTTCACATCAGTTTTCTGTTGAAATTTTTTGGTGTCGAAATTTTTTTCAGGTTACAGAAAATTGATGTACTGGAAAATCTAAGAGTTCTGTGAAAATTCGATGACGTAACTCCTCTGTAGGAGCGCGGAACCGTGGCCAAACACCTCCTTGGGCCGCGGTTCCGTCGCGCTACTTTGGGTTTACTGCACCAAATTTTTACAGAGGCTTTCTGGGGTTAAAATTGGGGTTTTGGAATATTAATTTTGGGCCCAGAATTTCTTGATGTGCTACAGTAATGCTTGGGGGCCCACTTGTTAAAATTTGATTGATCGGATATTTTAAACACATTATTTCACAGTATTTACATTATATCTGCGACCGTGAATGTCACTTGATCGGTAAATCTGGTCTAACTGCTATAGCCCGGTTAGACGGATTTGCGAACGTGACTTTCACGTTGATGTTCTGTTTTTGCTGTGATGTTGCGGATCGGTCGTGGGGGATAGCCTGGATGCAATGCTAGTACAGTTGTGGTTGTATTATGTACATTTGATATTGCGGGGCGAGCGTCCGACATGTGGACTGCCGTCACTGCCTGTTTGTATTATTATTTTGGGGCACGGCCAGGTTGCGGTCGATGTACCCGTTGTATGTATATTTTACTTTCTGTACTAGGATTGCCCCGCGGAGGGGTGCACGGATAGCCGGGTTCTAGAGGGCAACAAGCCCGCATCTCATGGCATTGAGACGGAGGGGGCTTCACTCTAGGATTGGCGGGCTATTCGCCACACTCGTAGGGGGTACAGATTGACCCAGGAGGGGTGCCCAAGTTACCGGATTCCGTGAAGTGCTGGGTGGTCCATTCACGGAGCTGAAGGGGGCTGCCTCGCTTCAGGTTTTGGCGGGTAACTTGCCGCGCCCGTAGGGGTCTAGGATTTCGTTGCACAAGCTATCCACACGACCAGGGGAACGTCGGGTTTTCAGCGGCTCTGTGAAACCCGGGGATCCCAGATATCTGTATTGTTTCTGTGATGCTGTACATTTCTGTGATGTTGCATTTTATTCACGCCTTGAGCGAATATAATATATTGGTATATATATTAGTAGATGTTGTATATGTTTTACATCCGCGCTAGTCCAGTCCCCGCTCTGTCGTTAGTTAGCTAACCTAACGGGTAATGACGGGACCCAGTGGCGAATGCGGATGGCATATACGTACATCAGTATATTTTCGTTCTTTTTGGTGTGATCAATTGATGGGACTGTGTTGATTCGGATCAATGCAAGTTTAAAAACAAACCTAATCTGATGTTGTTGGAACACTTTTCAAAAAGCTGTTATTGCAAGGACGTTCACTTTTGTTTTGCATCGCGGTATTCATTTAGAATATCCTGCTCCTCAGTCGACGAGGCAAGGGCCGAGATCCCTTCACCGGGAGTGACCCCTTGGACAAAAAGTTTGCGTCAGGGCAATGACTTCACTATAGCCGATTACTTTTGCTTTGCACCGTGGTATTCAGTTGGAATATCCTGCACCTCATTCTACGGGAAAAGAGCCGAGATCCCTTCACCGGGAGTGACCTCTTTAGCAACGGTTTTCGTCACTATATTTTTAAAAGCGATCCGTTCCTTCAACGATATCAAGTTCATTACGTTAAAGGTTTTCGCCAGAAACCATTCGTAGCCCTCCGTCGTTTCATATGGGTAGTCAATAGTATTCAAGCTGTGTATGTTGGCCAAAGTCAAGGCACAGTGTTTGGTAGCTGTTGGTTATTCATATGCAGCATAGATAGATGCGTTGGTTTGGGACAGTCGTACTGCCATTTTGGCCAAAGTCAAGGGTAGGTACGGGTGGATTCAAATTAACTTGGAGAATGACGGGTAGAACTTGACATGTGACTTATGATATGTTGGCCAAAGTCAAGGTCATAAGAGCATGGGGCAAAAATCACATCGGGAGTTTCAAAAGAACTGAAACTTGCCAGATATGCGCATACCTTCTGGAGTGTGGTAGCGTGAGCGGATTCCGTCACGTTATCATGTGATGATAGTTGGATCCCGATTCCCACTGATGAGTTGGTTTACTCCTCGGGTGACCCCGACTAATTCTTCTTTCAGGTTTGGAGGAGAATTTGAGGAACAGTGGGAGGTTTCCAGATTAGATAAATTGGTAACCATTCTGATCTAGGTTAGAGTGCACGCTGAGTGTTTCTTTTCTCTCTCTCTTTGGCAGCGCCCATTGACCCGACCCTAAGACTATGACTCAGTGACCAAGTTGACCGAACCTTCTTAACACTGGCTTTTGGATTGTCAGAGTTGCAAACCTCATTGCCACTCCTACTTTTACCCTTTTCTCCAGGACACCCCGTATTACTACGAACGTCCACTTCCATTGGACAAAACCATCGTATGGTTATATACGAACTCGAAGGGATATATTTGAGGATGGTTTCCGGTTCTGGAGAAAACGGATAGGACTATTCAGTTGTCTTTTCATTTTACCTTCTCTCAGGTTGCGAGTACTCCTTGGTTTAGGAGATAGTACACCTATTACGCAAATTGGATAGTCTTCTTCCAAACCATAGGCTGGTGCCGACCGGTAGGGAATGAAGGAAACCCAATTAGCCTATACGGTGTACAGAAGGTATTAAGTTAAGACAAAGCAAGGGATTAGAAGGAGGGCAAAGTAAATTGCGACTGATATTCACGACCAAACCAAGTATTTCATTACCACTCCCACATCACCTTTGTATTTCTCCAGGACACTCCGTATCACTACGAAGATCCACAGTTATTTGGATATTCCATCGTATGGTTATATACGAACTCGAAAGGAACTTGTTCCAGTTCGGGGATGGATTCTGGTTTAGGAGAAATAGGAATAAGAATTATTCAGGTTGTCTTTTATCTTCACCTTCTCTCGCATTGCGAGTGCTCCTAGGATTAGGACAGTACACCCATTATGCTTATTGGATAGTCTTCTTCCAAACCATAGGCTGGTGCCGAACGGTAGGGAAGGAAGAAAACCATTTGGCGTAAGGGGTGTGCAGAAGGTAAAGACTAAAGACATATGAAGGGATTTGGAGAGGTGGCAAAGAATTATACGGTTACAGTCGTGAATCTGGAAGAGGCATTACTAGGAATACCAGGATACCCCATCGAAACATTTCAATGTTTCAGTCTCACTGTGTACTGTTAAAGGAAAACTGATTTCCCGATTAGATACTCACTCCAGGGTATGTATTTACCAGGTACGATTCTCACATCTGTATGGTCTTACAGATGATGAGTGGGAGTAAGTTATTGGGAATTAGGTGATCATCCTCATTATATCGAGATTTGTTGTAATCGGTGATATTTGAGGAAGTCACCTGGGTTGTTTGCCGGACGGCAAATATTTGGTTTTGAATATCCGCTGTTATGCACCAATTTCAAATTGATATATCTGTACGTCTATTTTCATAGAGTGAGATATACCTTTATGAAGTTATGTCTGCGACATTTACCTATATCAGTGGATGGTTAGGTAAGGAGCATTAAACAGCGGTGTAATTCTTCTTAACCATAAGTACAGTTTTCAACCTACGACACACAGTGAATGAGTTATCAGACTCAAGGGACTTATACAGAGTATTGTATGTTGTCCAGGGTCCATCAGGACAGAGGGGTTGGTCCTCGTACTATATTCGGTTTACTTATGACTTCTCTGGTTTTTAGACAGGTGTTTCGCGGAAACACAGGGTCTGAATTTTGAGAAGTTATAGGTATTTGAATAAAGTAGAGAACCAGGTATTGCAAGTATCGGGATTCTTCAAAGTGATCGAAGATGTAGATACTTGTCAATGGTATTCAGTTGATAGTGATGATAAAGAGATCTTGCTTCTCTTTCAGGTTACTCATAATTGGAAGCATTCCTAAGTTGAGTAACGCTGATAGGCCTCCTTCCATTTAGTTGACATGCACTGGAGACAGTTGCATGATTTGAATCTAGTTCAATTAAATCAGTGCCTCTGGTTCTATATATGATATAGAACAGTTCATATCTTAACGATGTTAAGGTACGGGAAGTTGTCCAGTTTATGATTAAAACCAGACACTTGACAACTCAAGGCACGTTTCTGTAATGGCTGTTTGTGGGTTGACCCAGGCTATGACGAGAGTTGACTTTCTACCATCCGGATGAACAATAGCAATATTGTTCCAGACTCGCCACAGTTTTATTAAAAATGGATTTTTTCAGAAAACAGTAGTGGGAGTATGGTAGAACTGGAAGTGATTCCAGAACCACAAACGATTACTGAAGATTTGATAAGGAACCTAAAGATTCAATCTGGATTGACATTCCATTGGCCACTCCGCAGATAAGGTGGGTAACTTCAGGCACCCGAGAGGTACTACGGTAGCCTCAAGGACGGTGACAGGGAAGTTCTTGTTTACCCACAATTACCATTGCTGTTGTTCCAGGCTGCGACACCCGGCGGGAGGATGAGTATAGCGTCGTTCTGAACTCGCTTTAGAAGTGTACGTGTATATGACTCTGCCAGAGGGTTGTCGTAGTCAGTGGGAGCAACGGAAGCATTGGTGGACAGGTAGCTTATGTCTATTTATAGACTAAAGCAGATGTAGCGGAGATAGATCATCTATTTCTGACGTGACAGTCATAGGTTTGACTTCATCAGAATAGGGGATGGATCTGTTGAGAAGGTAGTAGGGTGTGATATCCTGGTATTTGGATCACATACACAGAGTAGGAAAAGAAACTCCTATACTACAATCAGTTATACTTTGGTCGTCACACAGTGGTTTCTCCATAAAGGAAATGGACTTTATATCAGACATACTGGTTACTAGATCTATGGTTTTAGATCTAGATTTGGGTGGTTTCCCAATCAGGGTACTTGACAGCATTCTAAGAGTATTTAGGATAGACGACTCCTGGCACGGTAGTGTACCTGCAGGTAATGGAGTTACCCTCTCCAAAGGTGTCTTACAGACTAAAGGGGAGAGGGACGTGCATGATTGGTAGATCACTTGCTCAGGCAATTGAGTCAATCGTGAGATGTCAAGTACCGCACCAGATGTTGTTCTTGCACTAGATGCAATAAGTTGACATTAATCCAATCCTGGAGAAACAGTCGGAAGCAGTTTTAGAACATAAGTGGATGTTCTAGGGATATGATAACGACAGCCTTATTCGGGAGACAGTTATCATTCCAGGCTTCCAAGGTGACATGGACGACAAGGAGGTTGTCAGAGTTATAGTTTTTCCTTCTGATGAGGGGAAGTATTTTGGACAGGTAGTCCAAGGCAATACTGAGAGAGGCATGGCGCAGGATACTGATTAAGTTCAGTTGACGATACAGTCTAAGAAGTTTTGGATTTGGAGTTCATTTATGAGCTAAGTCACATCAGACATCCAGACACATTCTAAGACAGGTATTGCTCATTTCGGGAGATGGGTTTCTCCGCGAACTTGAGATATAGAGAGACATGGAAAGAGACAACAAAGCGGATCCACTCACTAAGGCTATTCCTCGAACGCAATAGTTTCGCAAACGAGCTTTGTGAGACTGACTAGTACAGGAGTTGGGTGTTCGGTATCACACGGGCTGTGAGTATGCGACATCGCAATAATTAGCCTTGAGTGCAAGTGGGAGATTGTTGGAGATAGTGCCCTCAGAGTCAATTATTAGGTCACAAGTACGTGATTGCAATGATTGATGGAGGACCTATCCCGGTAGGACAGTCTTACTCGAGATGATAGTATGCTATCTGGTTTACCTTTATCATCGTGTACTGCTTTAAGTGACCTGACAAGTCGCTATTACACGTTGATAGAGCCCCTAGGATTCTTGCTTGACCACCAGCAGTATGAGGGCGATCATATAAGTGGGAGCTGGGGGTCTATAAGCATATCCTTAATTGGTCCCTAGTCGTGTGAGTTTCGAGACAGGGCATCGATACTCCAGAGTAGACTAGTGTATACAGTCGAGACCCCGACGAGGGGCGGTAGCCGGTCTCACAAGCCACTGGTGTCAGTTGGATCACCTAAGATGTATACAGGTGCTCATTGGGTTATGAGTACACCGGACAGGACTCGCCGGGAACATGCTAGTTAGTCATATACCAGATGTCAGATGGCAGTTCCCTGGTGACATGTGTGCAGGTTAGTTCATCGACCTGGGGATCGTCATTTGTCTCGTGTGAGTTCCCACTGTACTTTGATTACTACCCTACCACGGCTCAAAGGAGTCGTGCAAACAGGTTTTAGTTGGGTACAGTCCCGAGCCACATGGAGGCAGTGAGCGTATCTTCATGGGTTCGTCTCTCCCGGTATTGGGGGTGAGGTCGTGCTGTGTCTAGGAGAGCCATTACACGAAGCCCTCGGCCGAGGCAAGGAGATTTACTGGTAGGTATTCCAGTAGTATCTCAGGGTGTTCTGGGCTACACTCCGACACGACTTGTACCGCTTTTGGGGGTCTGACTTTTACCAACCCCCTAGGCCCGCCATGCGATGCTCATAGACGAACGGACCGGACTGTACGGATATTGTCACTGACAGGCTCAGTAGGGTTGTCAGGCTGAGTTTGCTCACAGACGTCCCTTTTAGTCAATACCTGGTAGCCCGTTACGTATTGGCTTATATCTCTAACGTGCTAGTGGTTAAATCCACAACCAAGGTGTTGATGAGTCTTTAGAGTCCCCCACATTCAGTTACTCAGCTTTCGGGCGAAAGGCTGTAGGGGCCGTATGGAGATATGGCAGGGTCCGATCAGATACGTGCGGTATTGCACGGATCAGGATCGGACAGTTTGTACTATAGGCCGTATGGATATATGGCAGGGTTCGATCAGATACGTGCGGTATTGCACGGATCAGGATCGAACAGATATTACTAGCCGGCTTTGGTTTAAGCCGGATCCTAGTATAGTACAGTGTAGATTTTGTCTCATTGCATTTGTATTTCGGTCAGAATACAGATGCGGGTGTGTATGCACAGTATCGGGGTTTTCCTGTAATTTATTACGGGACCAGTTTTATGGAGTTGCCAGTTTGCTTTTCGTTTCGGCCGATTTCCTTTGTATCGTTCATTGGCCGAAGATTGGTGGAGGAGGGTTTATTTGCATTGTTGCAAATAGGCACTAGTGGAGGGGGTTCTTTGCATCTTGTTGTATCATGATGGTTTTCATGATGAGCACCATACCTTGACCTTTTTGACTTGATCACTTCATGATGGCTTGACTTTGTAGACAATCATGGTTGTTGATGATTGTTGGTTAAGTATCGGTTTTGGGAGTGATCATTGTTTCTCATCATCACTTGCTTTTCATGATAACCATTCCTCTCTCTCTCTCTTGGATGATATGAGAATGGCTCCCATTATTTTTGAGTCTCTCCCTCATTCTCACTCTCCTTCTCCTCTAGTGATGGCCGGCCACCATGAGGGTGGGTTGCCCATTTTGTAGTGGGGATTTTTGCTCTCTTGATGCTAGAAAAATCCCCAAGTTCCTCCACAAAAGTTCATACCTCATTTCCTCCACCAAAATGGCACCTCCATAAACCCTAAATGAGACACTAGTTCTACTATTTTCTACAGCAAATCTTGGGCACGTCGACTAGCCAGCTTCGTGCCCGAGTTGCCTCGGCATTGAGGTGGGAGCCCGTAAAAGAAGTAGGCGATGTGGTGCACTTCCGGCGACGAGGTGGAGACCGGAGCTTCCGCAGTAGATCGGGACGACGACGAGAAGACCGGAGGACTTGGATCAGTCGGTATATCTCTCTTCCCCATCTTGTAGTTAGCTAGGACTAATTAATGGTTCGATCCGGGTATTAGTGCGCGGCGGTTTGCCAGTTCAAGAAAAATTAAAGTTTATCACCGCTTCCGCATTTGGCCGTCGGATTGACGGCCGGGGCGCCGCCGTGCACTTACAACAGTTGCCGGCAGCTCTTCCACGTTCGTCTGTCGCATTTTTCCGCTGTCGACGAGCTTCACGCTTCATCCTCTTGAAGTGCTGCCTATGAGCGACATACCCTTACCACCAATTTTTAAAGGCGTTGCATTCTTCAGTAGGGTGCGCAATCCTTCGATGATATAAACAGTAATTAGGATGCATATCCTTTTCATTAAGGTGTATTTCATCAGAAGTGTTTCCTTCGGAGGGTGGCAGCTTTATTCCCATCGATATGGCTTTGGCGAACTTTTTCTTCATTTTAAGCCTGCTCTTACCTGTCATGGGCATGTCTCGGTCTGATTGGGGCGCTTCAACCCTTTCATCCAGTCACCGATATTTGGCTTTTCCAAATATGGTCATTTCGCGCTCTCGATCAGCCTTGCTTTTCAGAAGAGCTTCGTTCAGGAACGCATCAATCATCTCGTCTGACGGTCCTAGGAGCTCTGATCTAGGATCTGCCCCCAGTTTCTCTGCGTCAGGAGCTTCTTCACCATCTATCGACGAGTGAGAGATCACATGGTAGCTTGCCCCATAATCCTCAAGTTCATCTGACGAGTCTTCTCCATTGTCATCATCTCCGTCTTCAAGGACGTGGCAGAGAAACTCTTGAAGTGTGACCGGGGTTCGCTCCTTCTGGTTATATTCTCCCAGCACGTCGATGTGTTTTTCCAGGTCCGTGCGCTTGTCAGCAGGCTTCACGGGCCTTTTGGTTTTCTACTTTTTCTTCGAAGACTTTGACGGCTGAGCCTGAGCATTTTGATTATCGCTACCAATTTTTGGCGTCGGGTGCAGTTTCAGCATTCCCTCGAGGATCTCGAGTTCTAGCTGATTTTTCCACCTGATCGCTAGGCATTCTTAGAGATCCTTCAGTATTCTTTTCGTTTTGGTTGAAAGAGCGACCTCCCATGAAGTTTCTTCGACAAAAGAGCACGATGCCCCCGGTGTGTCCGCTTTTTTAAGAGCGTGCGGCTGGGGCGGGTTTACTTTCCAATTCTCAGACAGTGTGAATTTGCCCTATTGGTATTGGTTCTCAATCCACCCTTTGAAGACGAAGCAATCTTCGATTGGATGGCCTATTGCTTGGTGATAAGGGCAATAATCGGGATTATTGGCCTCACCGGGTTGCAATGGGCATTTTGGATCCGGCAAGTTGATAAGTCTGTTCCGCACCACCAGCTCGAACAACCTCCTCGTTTTGTCCTGGGGAAATGAATAAGGGCGCTTCATTTTCTCAGTAAAGAATCGCCGTCTCTCGTCTAGGCGATCAGTTAGTTTCGGACCACTGGGCTGCTGTTGAGCATTGGCGACGAAGGTCGCTTTCCCTTTCCCTTTTTCATTCCGAGATTCCTGCTTCGAAGGAGATGGTCTATGACCCATCTGATCCATTTGGGCTAGCTTTTCAATCAAGGCATGAAAAGTAGTTGGCTTGAAGAACATCATGAATTGAGATATGGTCTCCTGAGGGTCTAGAGTACCCATGAACATGCCTACCGCAGGAGCCTCTAAGATGCGCTGCTCACACTTCGACCACAAATTCCGCCATCGTATCGCATATTGCACCCATGTCTCTCCAGGCTTCACCATGGCATTGATCAGTGCTGTGATTGGGGTACGTTCACTAGCGCTCGCAAAACATTGGGTTAACAGCAATTCCATCTCTGTAAAAGTTTTGACGGAGTCGTTGGGCAGCTCCGAATACCACTCAAAGGCCGTTTTCGCCAAGCTGCCGACGAACTGACGAAGTAACAATTTGTCGTCACCACCGGTATTGCCGCAAAGAGCCCTAAACTGAGCGACATGTTGATGGGGATTGCCTGTCCCCTTGTATACGTGAAACTTAGGAATCGTGTATCCTGGCGGATACTTGATCTGATCGTACCATCCTGGATATGGTCGCCCAGTTCTGACGACTTGGCTAGTTGCTTCATTTGCTTGATGAGCCTATATTTGCTGAGCTATATAATCATCCAGGGCAGCTTTTGAGATGGTCTCCTCTTTGGCTGCTGAACAACCCGGAAAGGGGTTTGACGTCTCCGCTCGGTCAACTTCGAGGATAATCGGAGAATCTTCAGCTGGAGGGTCCGGCTAGATCATCATGCCCACCATATCTTGGAATAGAAGGGCCATTTGTTTTATATTAGCTGCTTGTTCCGCGACCACTTTGTCCTTCTTCTCAAGCATTCTCCGAAGGAATTCAGCATCAGTTTCCTACTCACGGCGCTGCTCCAAGGATGTCTCCGGGCTTGCTTTCGGTCCCGTAAGTGCAGCTATTGCTGTTAGAATCTCTTGGATCTTTTGTTGTTGTTGCTCCTAAGCCTTAGTCACTGATCGCGTAAGCGGTCGATGACCTGTGAAGATACGGCTATCCTCTTTTCCGGATGCCATATAGATGGTGTGCACCACCATGCCCCCAGACTTGGGGCGTTTAGATTCAGTGTTCTTGCGATTCGTCGCAGACACCGGGATTTTCTCCAGCTTTCTCCTCTTGTGAGCGGTCGAGGTTGAGGGGGTCGTTGCAATGGGCACCCAAGTAGCTGTCGCATTCTGTGGTTTGACAGGGTGATCCTTTTCTTGCCGAACCTTCATCTTTTTCTCTCGGCGGGGATAGTTTTGATCTACCACGGAGTCTTGAACTTGACGCCAGACCTTGTAAATTTTAGAGGACATCCGCTGAGGGGGCTGCTCCAGCCTCACCTTTAGGGCATTCTCCATAGGTGGAGATCTTTTCAGCACAGCAGTCGGCGAATTCCTGCGTACCCTGTTATGTAATTCAAAGCTATTCCCAGTTGGAATAGCAGCATCAACTTCCACCATTGGAGCTGGCGGAGTCAGTCCAGAAGAGGAATTGCCCCCAGCTTTCCTCACTCACCGCCAGTGGCGACGTCGAGCATGTCGTGCGGCCGGGATCACCTCCGCTGTCGGATCAGCTTTTACATGCCCCATGTTCTGATGAGAGTCTGATGTTGGCGCCAGCCTGTCAAAGACAGATGCTTGCTGGGAGGGAATAGCCAATCTTGAAAAGACCGATTTTTTTTGCAGGGGAGATGGCCTTGGTTACTTCGCCCGGAGTGGAAGCTGAAACGGCCAGTCTTGTGAAGACTGGCCCCTTAGCCGGAGAAGCCGTCTTGGTGACTTCCGGAGTAGGGATGGCTATCCGCTTTGGGATAACGCCTTCTGATATTGCAGGCTTCTTCACGAGCCCATCTGAGCTTCGGCCCAGTCTGCTGAAAACTGAGGCGCTTGGTTTGGGCGACCCGTTAAGAGGGGCTGCAGTAATGGTAAGCCGATCAAAGACCGACTTCTTCTGAGCTTCTTGCAATGGTACAAGGGCGTTGAAGCTCATCGGTTGGAGCATGGTCCCAAAGAATAGCCCAGTGGTGGCCTGAGTTACCTGCTCCACTGGCATCTTGAACAGGGAGGTCGCTTGCGGCCCATAGGTTACTCGTCCAGATGAGGAGGAACGGGAGTTGCAGTTGCAGTTGGAGTAGTTAGAGGCCATTGCTGTTTTTTTTTTCTGCACGGGAGCAAAACCAAAACTTAGTACCTGGAACCCAAGGGTAACCATATTAAACCACGATTCGTTCGCGAACACGACACACGAAGTGTGGAGTGGAAAAAGGAAGAGGTCCCACCGGGCGTGCCGGAATCTGTTCTCCGCCGAAAAAAGAGACGAGACCGCGTAGGTTTGTCTTGCCTGAATTTCAAGGGCAGATGCTATTTGGTGCTATCCGTCCACCTCTCCGAAGATGCCAAGTTGATTTATGACACCGTGTATCGAAGGTTTAAACGGAAGCGGCCGATGTAGCAGACTTCGTCAGATTCCCCCTCGTTGAGGGGTTTTTGATTGTGGGGATGTTCTTCCCTGCAGGTGCAAGCCCTTGCAGTTAATTACGCTACCGCATCGCGGTAACCACTTTCTCCTTCTCCAGATGGTCACTTCGTGTCGTGGGTGTTTGTTTTGTTTTTGGTTGCCCGTGGATTGTATACGGAGACTAATTTATGTTGTCGCCCATAGGGCGTGGATTAGTCCAAATCCGTATCTTCTTAGATTTGGGTTTGGGGTTTGATTTAAGGATACATTAGTCTCATTTGAGAGTAAGATCAACTTAAACGTTTGTTAAGAATACGTTAGTCTAATTTTAGACTAAGATCAACTTAACGGGATCGTTTAGATCCAACAAAAGAGCATTTAGGCTCTATTGTTTAGTTTAGGGACATTGCGGTCCATAATTAGTTTAAGGACATTACGGTCCAATGTTAGTTTAAGGACATCTCGGTCCAATTTAAAGACATCATAGTCTGTAAAGGTTAGAGGTTAAGGACATCATAGTCTATGGGTTTAAGGACCCCACAGTCCAAGGTTGAGGACATCATAGTCCATGGGGTTAAGGACCCCACAGTCCAAGGTTAAGGACATCATAGTCCATGGGCTTAAGGACCCCACCGTCCAAGGTTAAGGACATCATAGTCCATGAGTTTAAGGACCCCACAGTCCAAGGTTTAAGGACCCCACAGTCCATGAGTTTAAGGACCCCACAGTCCATAGAATGCTTATTTGTCGGGACCGGTCACCTCTCTAAATACGTTGAAGAATTATAACGACAAATATCAGAGGAGTGAAGAGATGTACCCTGTTGGTTGGGAGATCTGATGTCCAATTTGGGACTAAGATCAATTAATTAGATTATGAGCACATGGGCTCAATTGAATCTGAATTGAGGACATATGGCCGACTTGGGCTAAGTCCAATTAGGTTTAAAATATTGGACCTTTGTTTGGGCTGCTGAACATTTGTCTGGGCCCAGCCCCCCTTTATAATGCTAAGCATGGGTTTGGGTTCTGACAATATTTTTTGTCTTTTATTGAGTGCTGAGCACTCATATACCATATGCGATGATCAATTTTGGAAGACAAGAATGTATTTGAGGTTCAGTCAAAGGTGAGTCTCGCCTCTGGAAGACTTAGCCAATTTGGGCTAAGACTGTTTTGAATATAGTGTTAAACACTAACACATATCTGGCGATCACGTGTTCCCACGTGATGCATTTAAAATAGTGTTAAACACTAGGGATGAAGTGCTTAAAATGGTGTTAAACACTAAAAAAAATGAAGCGCTGACGTCAGGACACATGAGGCGCCCTAGGATTGGGCCAAGCTTCCATTATTTATTCTCAGAATATTCAAATAAGTGTTAAACACTTAATCTTTATGGCCATCACGTGTGGGCATGTGATGGGCACCTATGCACTAGATATTAACAGGATTTGTTAGAGGTCGCGTGGGGACATGTGAGGGCGCCCATGCGTTGGATATTTAATCCTTCAGCTTTACCCCATCTTTAAAATAGTGTTTGTCAGGGGTCACGTGGGAGCACGTGACCCGATTTCATTCGTTCTCTTTTGATCACTGAGGAGGGGAGTCACGTGGACACACGTGATCAGGTTGGGTACTGATTTCTTTAACTTGCATGAAAAGTTTAAGTCCCTTGTTTAAGAATTAAATTCTTTTGTCGGGTTAAACCCTAATTTTGTTTAGAGGAATTAAATTCCTATGTGCTTTGTGAGAGAATATAATTCTCTGAACTTATGTCTTCTTTTAGGTTTTAGATCTGCATGGCAGAATCTTCCCGATAAGAATTAAATTCTCAACTTATGGGGAGATCTGTTTCTGTAGACCTTCAACCAAAGGAAGAACTAACTTCTTATTCAGAAGAGTTAAACTTTTAATTTGCGAATTAAATTCTCTTTTTCTTTTGTAGGAGCTTATAGGATGATCTCTCACCCAGGATTTCTTTCTTTTCTCAAGAGACCTTCTTTTCTCTCTGGAGAATTAAATTCTCTTTTCTTTTTATATTCTCTCTCTGTTGTTGTATTATTTTTCTTTTTTCTTCTCTTCTTGGATCCTATTTATAGGAATAAAAGAATCAGTTTGTTTAGTCAATCTTTCATTGAAAGATTTCAATTGATTTTGAAACCAATATGATCTTTTAGATCACTCAGTGAATTTTATTCACCATTTGATTTTTAATCTAAAAAATATTATGTCTGTTATTCCTGGAAAATTTCAGGGAAATATCTCCTTGTATAGAATCTTTCTATAGATTGGTGATTTTTAATCACCATTGGATTTTTAATCCAACGGTGCTCCACTTTATTGAGCGCAATCTTTTTGTTTGGAATGATCTAGGGAAATATTATGTTTTTTGATTTCCCTTAATTAGAATTTAATTCTATTAGTTCAGAAGGTTTAAGAGCCTATCACGTATTAGCACGTGACCCCACTGATTGACCATTTAATTAGAATTTAATTGTATTAATTCAGAGATCTTTAGGAACCCATCACGTGTTGGCACGTGACCCCCTGATTAAGCATTTAACCAGAATTTAATTCTGTTGTTTTAAAGAACTCTGGAATTATCACGTGTCAGCACGTGACCCTTGGTCACGTGTGGGCACGTGATGCCCCATTGGGGTTTTTCCCTGTTGTTTTATTATACCTTTAATTCTTTTCAATGGGTTTAAAGGCCCATCACGTGTGGGCATATGACCCCATTTGATTAGGATTCAATTCTTATCATTTCAGAGCCCTCAGGAAGCCATCACGTGTCAGCATGTGACCCTCGATCACGTGTGTGCACGTGATGTCCCATTGGGTTTTTCCTTATATTTTATGAAGGAACAAGCACCTGTATACAATTTTTGATGTTACACATCAATGATTGTGGGATCAATCATCGTCCTCTAAGGGACAAGAAACGTACATACTAGTCTACTCTGGAATATCGATGCCCTAGTCTCGATATTCCCTCGACTAGGAACTTATTAAAAGATGTACTTTTGGACCATCCTGGCCCCACTAGTATGATCTCATCATAATCTTGGTAGTCAAGTACATATACTAAGAGCTTTATCAATATATGAGAGCAAGACTGTAAAGAATACCAATCAACATGTTAAGACAAATAGTAACCACATAGCATACTATCATATCGAGCAAGAAAGTCCTCTATATATATGTCCAAGCATCCACTATAATATACATCACATGTACAATAATGGCCTCTAGGGCATACATATTCCCAACACGGTCAAGTCAAATCATGTTGCATGTTTGTATAGATCTGGTATTCATGCTCAAGTTCGAGTGTTCATGTTTGGTATATTGGATTCATGTTGAATTGGAGTTATGTTTGGATTGGATTCATATTTGAATTGTATTTAGATTAGACTGAAAATCAGATTGAGTCAGACGCTTAAACAGATTTGGATTCCTGAATTAGGTTTTGGAGTTATCAGAAATTGCTGCACATGGACGGGAGGATTTGTGTATTTTTGCAAGACAATTACCATTGATAATCCCATTTTAGTTTTCTACCTTAAATAGGCAACCACCCACTTTCTCCGGCTCCCTGAGGCTCAAAAGAATTGGTCCCGCTTAAACCTATATCTACGAAGGTCCGTATTGTAATTTAATATAACTTGAGGGTGTTTTATGAAAAATATTTTTAGTATACTTTCAAAATAAACCTCAAGTATTTATATATATTCTTTAGAGTTGTCATGGATGTGAATTTTATAGAATGAGGTATATTAGGATATATATATATTTATATATATATATATATAGTTTGAATAGTTCAAGGTATTTTAGTGTAAAATTTTACTTGTATGGATTCTCGATGGTATTTTCATGAAACTTGTAATATTTTATTTTGTTTAGAAAAAATGGAATTTAATAATATCTTAAAAATATTTGGTTTGATAATATTTATATAATTATTAAAAATAAATTTTTAATATTAAATAGAAATTCTCATTTTTCTTAAAAATTGAATTGAAATTCCATCGAGATCGTATGCTCCGTGAGGAGGTCTGCATCTTGCCCTACTATTCCGATAGATTTGCGATAACCCACATCAACCGATTCGGATTCCCTAAAAGTGGGTTGTAGAGGCACAATCGCAAGGAATTTAAAATATCCAGTTTTTATTAGTTTAGGATATTTTGATGAAAAGTCGTATTATGCCACAAAAATATTGTTCAAGAGAATCGTGCTATGTCAAAATGTGTGTATGTGAGAGGTAGGTCATTACCTCGTAAGTTTTTTAAAGGTAATCTAAGCATAACGATTAAAATATGTCGTATGAAAACAATGTAGTATTTAAACGAAAAAGCTTAATTACAATTGTTTTACTTGGAGTTTTAAAATGAAACTTGTTTCTAAACATTAGTTAATGATTAAAAAGCAAGATGTAATAGTATGGATGAGTAGTTATTAAGAAATATTGCATTTTATAAAGTTTTAGAAACAAAAACCGGTATAACTCCACTTACCGACGTGTTTTGAAAAGAGTTAGTTTTAAGGTAGGAAGAGAGAGAAAGAGGTGGGACTTACAAGTTAAAAAGATAGAGATGAGGTTGAGGAAGAGATTGGTGGCCTTCGTGGAGTCGCGAGCTCGCCGGAAGTGCTTCGAATTCTCGCCGGAAAGTGAGCTTCAGCTAACTCCACTTGTACTTCTTTGACTTGAAAAATTTTGAGAATTTTTGACAAGTGATTTTAGAATGAAGAGGGCTAGGGTATGGGATTGTATTTATAGGGTAAAATTAGGATTTTGGAATTGAAAAGGGAATTAAAAATGCATTAAAATTTGGATTAATTCTTCATTTTAATTCTCTATTAATTTTCAGGGAAATCAAACAGATGGAGGTAGGCCAAAAGACAAGTGTGCAGAGGATGGGGGCATTTCCCTACAGGGGGTCCGGCGCGTTGGCCCATAGACAAATCTCGCCGGCCATCTTGTTGAAGGGGACCGTTGGATGAATGCCGCGTGTCCCTCTCGCTGTTAATACAATTTTCCACATGTTTGTTTTTTCTGTTACTTTACGTGTATTTCACGTATAAATTTTTGGGCTTCCAAAAGTTTAAAAGAAAAATCAGTAAAAATATATGTGGCTGATAGGATTCAAACACATAGGCTATATCACAGCAGTGCAAGACTTTACCAATGAGCCACAAGTGCTTTCTTATTGTTCTTAAGCAAGAAATACTTTTAAATTGTGCTCAAGCTAAGGTACTCCTTTCTCTAAAGAAAAAATTTTGTACAGAAAATTCAGGGTTGTTATACACGCTGCTTGAGAAGAACCTCGGGCCTACAAACAAAGGTTCAAACATAAAAGACAAAGGGAAAGGGAAAATCCTTGAGGAAATCTCCCTAGATGATGAAGTGGTAAAAGAACTCACCACAAAGGACCAGCCTAAGAAAAATAAGGTGAATTACAATGTCCTAACATATCTGAGGAAGATACCCTCGCAACTGAGCATATTGGATGCTCTCCTCCTATCCCAAGAAGTACGAGATTCCCTGATCAAGGCATTAGAAGAGCCCAATCAGTTCCAAGCTTTCCTCGCGGAAGAGAAGATGAAAAATGAATCGGCAAAGGTTCACACGTTTGATATTACGTTCAGAGATGATGATCTCCTCCTCGGTACATGCGAGCATAATCGCCCGTTGTATGTCACCGGGTACTGCCACGACATCAAGATAGGAAAAATTCTTGTCGACAATGTATCCTCCGTCAACCTTCTTAACATAAAAGTGCTGAAAGAAATTTGCATGAACGTTCAACACCTTACTCGAGATAAGATTACCATCTCCGGGTTCGACTGACAGTCGTCACGGACGCTTTGGTCCGTAATACTGATGCTATGCTTCGGACTCCTCATCACTAACATCAAATTTCATGTCATTGATGCCAAGATTTATTATAACGCATTGCTCGGCAGGCCTTAGTTACATGAGTACAACGTCATCTCTTCTACACAACATCAATGTATGAAGTATTTCATGGTTGGTTCGGAGTACACCGTCATGGGAGAGCCAAATCCATTCTCTGTAAATGAAGTCCAGAAATACGAAGATGCAAAGTACATCCTACCAGACTTCGAGGATAATGAAAGGTGCCACAAACCGGAGAATAAACAGAAATCTGTCGCCACTATCCCGATACTTGGGAGCGATACCGAGGGAGATGAAGAAATAGTCTACTCGAGACAACCCTAGAAAGAAAACAACAAGCCCGGACCATCTACTCATTTTGGTCTTTGGCAGCGACTCTGAGGACGAGACCAACGCAGTGTTCTCCATCCGCCCGTCAATGCAAACTTTTGCCAGAGCAGGCCAGAGTCTATAAATTACAATGGCTCTGCCTCGGTATTACAAGGAACTTGATGCTCTCTATACAAACAACGTACAAGAACTACAAACTTTCTACGTACCTTTCAGGCGAAGAGGTGAAAAGGCGATCCTCTTCTACCAATCTACAGAGGCCAAAGTAGAAAAAGAAGTCTGGTATGGTGCTGATTTTGCACTTAATAGGCTTCAACCCATCCATCTGCCAAAATATTACACGGAAGGATTGAAAAGACTGTTAAGATTCCAAGGTGTACCCTTCGAACAAACTGTTCGACAAGCCCAATTCTATAAATAGATTTGGGATATTTCTGGGACTCAACGAAAGATGCCTAACGGGAAGATGGAGACAACCGGACTTGGATACGTTCGGTCCAAGAAAATGGAGCAGATTTACAGTTTTTGCGTCGTAAATAGCTCAAGTGAAGCAGAAAAAACTTTTCCAAGTGGCAGTGACATCGAATCAGAGCGAGTTCCTGCTTTGAAAATGTCAAGTCTGTCGCTCGAAGAACAAATCGACAAGTTAATAAAAGAAGCTTATCAATCGAGCTGGGAACACCATAGTCGCGAAATGGCCATTTATGAAAAGGTCAGAACGCACCGTCTCAGCCAGCAATCTGCGGAGAAAGTAGACCGTAATGCTCTTCATCCCCGGCCCGCTATATGTTCTCGCTAGAGGGCAAAATCCCGAAATAGAGGCAAAAACAGGTCCAAGAACGCAAACAACGTTCGAAGACAACAAAGCGAATCCCTGCCGTGCAATCGAGAAAAGCTCGATTGGAGTCCGTCCTTTATAAAGAAGATGGGTCTGGAATACTCTTTCCCTCAAGAAAAGAAAAGGAAAATATTTAACCTTGTAATGAAACACCAAATGGTGACGCTTCCGGAGTCTCGGCACCCCGAACAAATAAACGGGGTTTATCATCCAGATTATTGCTCTTATCATCGAATAATAGGTCATATTTTTGAAAACTGCTTCACCTTCAAATACTGGGTAGAAGACCTATATTGACAAGGCAGCTTTATGTTATCCGACGGCTGGAGGGTGACCCCGCCATAAAAGCATGAGCCAAAGAGGACCTATATCGTCAGGACAGGACCAGCTCAATATCAAGAATGGAAGCAAACTCGTACTTTCCATATGATAACACTCTCAAAAGAGAGAGGGCATGAGAATATGAATGACCTCTTCAGGTGTTTCCAACGAAAACGAGGACGGGGTGATCTCAGAGTTTCCACCAGCACCAAAAGAGCTGGAAGATGGGTTACATACTACGGCTGACAACCTAAGAAATATTGACTTAGGGACGAAAAATGATTCGAGGCAAACGTTCGTTAGTGAGCTACTATCTGAAAAATAGGCAGCTGTTCAGTTGAAAATATTGCACATTTGATATAACATTTTCCTTACTTTTGTTAATAGCTTAAAGGTGTTTATTGCAAATATAGAATATATGATGGTTTATCTGTAAAATATCTATTATCATATGTTTCTACATTATAATTAACATTATGAAGGAAAATATATGCATATAATATTTATATGATATTTTGATAATTTAAATATGCATATCATATCAAATAATCTTAATCAAATTTCTTAAAGATTTAATACCATATAAAATGATTAAGATAATATCTCTAATATAACAAATATTACTAATATTATTCATGGAGATATTGTGCATATTTAGCTTCTGTCTGGAGATCAAGATATTTAAGATGTCGGGAATGAAATCTTCTGATAAAATTGAATCGAATGGTAAATAATACATAGCAGAGAATCAGAGGAAGATATAAAGATTCCAAACATCACAAAAATCTCCAAGTGTCAACATGAGGAAGCCCAAGAATTTTTAAATCTTGATCTCCCCAAACCTCCGTCCAACCGCGGCTAATAGCCCATATACGCGGCCAATCCGCGGCTTCATAGTGGCCGTAGGATCTGAGATTTTCTCAATATGATCGCAACAGTAAATCCTAATACAGGGCATCTAGGGTTTCTGCTTCTACTACTATTTAAAGGACCGAGAGCTAAAGTTAGAGGGCATCACCTTTTAGGATCAAACCGAAGAGATCAAGAGGTCCAAGACGATCCATGCATCCAGATTGATTATCAGCTGTTCATCTACTTCCAACGAGACAAAGATCGGGAGCATAAACTAGGGTTCTTGTACTCTAAATTCGACGAATTTGTAAATGATAGTTGATTAATAAAAGGTAGATCTTTAGTTTAGTTCTTTGCACTTTTACTTTCTGCATTTAAATTTTTGCATTACTTTCTGCATTATGATTTCCTTCTATATCCTTTATTCTTCCACCTCCAATATACACGAGTAATTCTCCGCTTGTTAGGGTTCGTAGGATTAAGGTAGATCAATGGATGATGAAATTTCTTAATTCCTTTTACGTCTTATAAAGATTATAAACTTTAGCAAAGCAATTGTTAACATCCTAATCGGGCGCGCTATCAAATCATTGATAGTCACGACCGTGATTTGAGATTAGATTAACAATGGTTTTGGTAAAGGCTAGACATGAATAGAGGTTGATGAAAAGATAAGGGTTAAGAGCGGGAATCCTATTCCCTCCAAAAAACCCTAATCTGCATTCACCGCTATCGATCTAGTTTAAAATCTATTAAAAGATAAAAGGAGTCATCTTTTATATTCATCCATGACTACTAAATCCTATGAACCCTATAAGCCTTTTCCTATAAAATCTGCACCCGTATTTAAAATTGATCCACAATCAATCATCAACCTTCTTTTCATTCTTCTTGTCTAAAGCAAGCAAAAGGTTATATGCATCCCTGCAGACGACCCGTACTCATTGCGGCTAGCTATACGCGACACCGTCTTGATTGCGGTAATTCTACAAACATTTTCACATATCAATAAAATGGCGCCGTTGCCGGGGATACGTACGTAAATTTTTATTTTTGCTATTCGGGTTAAATTCTTATCCGATCCATAAAATATATTATAAAAGAGAACCAAAACCGCAACTTGCATATTTAACGATTAGTGTGCGATTTTTCCGAGGGAATCTGGAGTAACAGAAGCGAGGAATTTGAGATTCAGAGAATTTCAAAGAGGAGCAAAGGAGGCACTGTAGAAAAAATTGGACGAAGACCCCACCATTGCATGGCGGAACCGCGGCAGAAGCATCATTTTAGCCGCGGTTGGGCGGCTGCTTGGTAGAGTTAGGTCTCCAAACTCATCTGGTATCTTCCTCATATCTTTCTCTCTACTCTAGAAATCCAATAATTTGATTTTCTGCAGGATTCTTTGCAAATTATCGCCGCCAAAAATCTTTTGCGTGTTTTGAAATTGGTTTGTTTGTGTTTATTTCTAAAATAGACTTTAAGGGGCAAAACCAAAATTCAGATTAGGTGGGGATTTCATCACCCTTCCTTGGCCTCACAAATCACTAAACGAGCATCTGCATCACCCTACATTAATTAAAAAATATCTAGACTAAGACTCTAAAGACCGTCGTGCTCAATTAGGATAGAGGAAGGTCGTGGGTAATCTATCGCTTATTCGCATATCTCTCGTGGTGTCTAAGGCAAGTGTGACTAAAGACAGTGGTTACTTAATTAGGCCCGCCATTTCGGTGATTCGTATAGTAGATACCTCCCACTTACTTGGCACTTACCTGGTCACAAGAGTGATAAAGACGTGGTAGAGAATTGATCCTGCGGCTTGTCCTTTGGAAGTCTAGGAGCGGTCTAGTGACTTGACCTAGGTGACCTTAGTTCAAGGGTTGATAGTGCATTTTTTTTTGTGATTTTCTGAGTCAAGACTCAAGTCCGACACTTTTTCAAAACAGACCTTTTTAATAGTTCTCACACACGCTGCTACTTATGCTAAACCCACTTAGTGCATGCTCGGCTGGACACGGGATTCTAGTGCCTATCTTGTCCGCGTTTCTGCTATCGACTCCGAAGTCGGTACTTCTTCATCTTATTTTTTCCCTCCACCCACCATATTGACCGAGATGGACGGTTCTTCATCATATTTTAATAACACCACTCTGCACCACCCGTAGGTGCGCAGAATCCACCGCGCAACTCTTTCCAAGAAAGATGCTACCCGATACGCGGTCCTCTTCCTACTTGCCTATCTATTCCACCAGCCAATGGGGATAATTTTGAAATTAAACCCCACTTCATCAACCTTTTGCCTAAATTTCACGGGCTTGAGTTTGAAGACGCATACGTTTTTATAACCAAATTCGAAAATGTATGCGCAATGATGGACACTTCATAACTTTTAGTGGATGTTATGCGATTACGTCTTCTCCCTTTTACCTTGTGCGGTCTGGCAGAAAAATGGCTTTATAACACTGCCACACACTCTATTTCCAATTGGGATGAATTTGTTATAGCATTCCTTAATAAATTTTATCCCAATCATAAGACCGTCCGTGTTTGAAACAAGATTAACCAGTTTACCCAACTTCCCAACGAACCATTTTGGAAATACTTTAAACGGTTTAAAGATCTGCTTGTCCAATGTCCTCATCACGGAATCAATAGATTGGACCTGTGCCGAGTTATATATGATGGTGATAATCCAGCGACAAAGCAGATGCTTGAAACTATTTGTCAATGTCATTTCATGTCTAAAGACGATGGTGAAGCTTGGCAATTTCTGGAAGATCTCGCTGAACAAAATTTACAATACGAAAGTGTTAGACCAACATCGTCTAGGGGGTATCCATCAGCTCGATATTTCCATCGCAGTGAAAGCCGAAATGGTAGCGATGCAAAAGAAACTCGAAGCTATGGAAAACAAATTTTCATCAGCCTCCCTAAACCAGGTTATGCTCCCTAAAACCGTGTGTGGTTGCTGTTCCGACCCATCTCAGTTAACGAAAGAATGTCCTTTGAATCCTCCGTTTTAAGGTCAAGATCAAACTAATACTGCTTTTCAGCAACGACCTAAAAACGATCCTTATTCTTCCATATACAATCAAGAATGAAGGAATCACCCTAATTTTGCTTGGAACCAAAAACAAACTCAAACTCAAAATACGTTCCCAAGCCAAAATAACTATCACAGGGTTCCTCCACAGCAACAACAACCACCACAAAGTCAGCACCCCTTTCAACCGCAAACTTTTCAAAATCCGGCCAACAATTTTGCACCCTATAATAATTCTTTTCTAACGGTCGGTACCGAAAAATCCTCTGCACTCGAACGAAGATTGGAAACGTTTATTAAACATTCCACGCAAACAACGGCTAATTTAACGTCTTCTATCCAAACATTAGTGCAGCATACTGCTTTCACGGTGAAAGCATAAAATCGATCGAAACACTACTTGCACAGTTAAATGCCGCCATGAGTGAGAGAGAAAAGGGGAAACTTCCATCTCAACCCGTACCGAATCCTGGCCACTCATAAAGTCATAATGTGAGTGTCGTAACCACGTTAAGATCGAAAAAAGTGCTGAATAACCAAAGTGGTGAACAGGTTGATGTCGATGATATTGATGATATCCCGGATTCTACTTCTACTCCTACTTCGTCTAGTCCACCATTTTCTTCCGAGCCTATTCTCCGTTTTCCACTAGGCTCGAACTCTCAACCTACTTTCTCGAGTCAACCTAAAACGATCCCAACTCTATTTCTGGGATCCATTCCGTCCCCACAATCTTCTCCAATGTTGGACACAACCCTTATTGATAAAGCACCTTATCCAAACAGGTTAGGGGGCAATAGATCAAGTCCCCAAATGGAGAAGATTGTGGAAATTTTTAAGCAAGTTAACATAAATATTCCTCTCCTAGATGCTATACAACAAGTTCCGTCCTATGCGAAAATTCTAAAGGATTTGTGCATTAGGAAAAGGAAAATTCAAGTGCCTAAAAAAGTTTTCCTAGCGAGTAATGTGAGCACTGCTTTTACCTAACAAATACCCAAGAAACGAAAGGACCCCGGAAGTCCTACAATATCTATTTCTATTGGAGGTAAAAATATAAATCGTGTTCTACTCGATTTAGGTGCTAGTGTTAACTTGCTTTCATATTCTGTCTATGAGCAATTAGGGATTGGAGAGTTGAATCCTGGGCACCGCACTCTCCAGATGACCGATCGATCTATCACCCAACTTAGGGGTGAGCTAGAGGACGTGTTAATCAAAGTTGTGGAATTTATATTCCTTTTGGACTTTATAGTTATAGATACACAGCCTGTAGCTAACCCACAGAATAAAATTCCGGTGATTCTAGGTCGGCATTTTCTTGCGACTTCGAATGCAGTAATCAATTGTCGTAACGGTTCTATGAACCTATCCTTCAGGTTGAGCTTAACATTTACAAGTTGGGAAGTGAACCCTCCGAACCCTATGCTCATGTATGTTCTGTCGAAACAATAGATTCCGACAGTAGCGAATTTGAAGAGCTTCACGTTTCTGATCTAGACTCCTCTAGTGCATTGTTGTTTGATCCTGCTATTTATTATACATATAAGGACCCTTCTATCGATAAGTCCACACCAAAGTCTGAATCCTTTTACTTTGTCGAATGAGTTATACGAGTTGTCCGGGTCAACATCTAACGCTAAATATAAATCTTTTATGGAGTCCAAGGATTATACCTTTATTTCCGATGAGATTATCATTCGGAGTATCGATGAAGGCTTTGAAGACATTTTCGCCGAAGAGCTCGCATTCTTAGAAGACATGGGAGTTGTGATGAACCAACCACCACCCAAAGAAGTTGAACCTCTACCATTTCTTCTTATCAAGACCAAGAATGCAGGTAATCCATCATCACTATTTCGTCTCAACAAACCGAGACATAAACCCGTTCTGTTACACCTCTTATCTCCTCCACACTTCTTCACGCCTATAGGTGACATGTTCTTCTACCAACCTTGGTGCTATATTGATAAAATATTTAAATGGTTGGTATTGACTTTTGGTCTTTGTAAAACTTTATATTGACCAATAACTTCACCCCCATATTTATAATTTTAAAAATTCTTAATATTGTTTTACTCAAGTTTGGGGGGAGAGAAAAATATTTTAGCTCGTGATAGAATTTTTTTTACAAGAATGTGAGCCAAAAATAAGTTTGGGGGAGGATTTCACTTTCATTAATTTTTATCCCCTATAATAACTTTTCCTCCCAAGTCTACAGGTTTTGAGCTTAAATGATGACATCAGTGAGGACACTTCTGCAAATAGCTTTGGGGGAGGTTTGTACTTATTTACGTATTATCTTGCATTATACTATATTATAAGCACAAAACTTTCAAAAAAATTTTTGATAAAAATTAGAAGTGATAAATTACATTTGAAAGATATGAAAATATTTTCATAACAAAACTAGTAATAGGTAGTTATGAGCCGTTGTCCTAAGGGTTAGTAAGATGAAGGAAATTGCTAATCTGAGGATAAAAATAAGTCTGAAAAATAGTCCCTATTCTTAAGGCCAAAGATCTGAACGTGGATACCCTACTATACACACTTGCACACATCTTGAAACTTAGGATAGTAGAGGATAACTTGAAATATTCTTGTCTTAAAGCCTTAGTATGAAGAAAAATAAATATAAATGAGGCATAAAATATAAAATGGTGAAGAAAAATAAACACTGGTTTTTTAATTACTCAAGATAGCATAAAAAATATAGCGATGGTACTTTATCACCTAGTGCCTTAGACGAACTGGTTTAGGAGTCACTGCTAAGCCTTGGGTATTGTAAGACTAGGATATTGCTAATTATGCCTAAAAGAGTTAGAACATTTGATAATCGGTTGGTTAGTACCTCAAGAAGTATTAACGGTCGCATGAAGAATGTGTGAGCAATTCCATCCTAAAGCATTCACCGACTAAAAAGTACTAAGGCAGATGAACAAGAGTATGATAGCTTGAATTGAATTCTCTAAGTGTAGGGATGTCTTTTACACACACATAGGGGTATATGATCAATGTTTGGAAAAAAGGTAGGGAGGAAAAATAAAGGCGATATTTTATTGAGGGATGATGTGATTTCTAATATCTTTTCATGACCATTAAGATATATCCTTATCTTAATAACTAGTGTAGTTTGAAGCACTTATTTTCGAGTTCTTTCTTTTATATATCCTTATCTTTGTATTTAACTTTCATCTTCTTCTTTTTTATTATAGGATTTTGTGGGTGTAATCCGCTAAAAACTCTCAGGAGACAACACTCCTCCTACTAGGGACACATAGAGGTTTAACGGTTTGTTGCACGTGCTAAGTGCAATCGTGTTGCCTACGAAATTGTGCTCCTTAGGTTTTTCTTTTTCTTTTTTCTCTCTTTCTTGAATAACTAGTTTGCTCGGGACAATCAAAGTTAATTTTGGGGGTATTTGTTCAGTTGAAAATATTGCACATTTGATATAATATTTTCCTTACTTTTGTTAATAGCTTAAAAGTGTTTATTGCAAATATAGAACATATGAGGGTTTATCTATAAAATATCTATTATCGTATATTTCTATATTATAATTAATATTATGAAGGAAAATATATGCATATAATATTTATATGATATTTTGATAATTTAAATATGTATATCATATCAAATAATCTTAATCAAATTTCTTAAAGATTTTAATACCATATAAAATGATTAAGATAATATCTCTAATATAACAAATATTACTAATATTATTCATGGAGATATTGTGTAGATTTAGCTCTGGTCTAGAGATTAAGATATTCGAGATGTCGGGAATGAAATCTTCCAATAAAATTGAATTTAATGGTAAATAATACATAGCTGAGAATCAGAGGAAGATATAAAGATTCCAAACATCACAAAAATCTCCAAGTGTCAACATAAGAAAGCCCAAGAATACTTAAATCTTGATCTCCCCAAATCGCCGCCCAACTGCAGCTAATAGCCTATATATGCGGCGGATCCGCGGCATCATCGTGGCCGTAGGATCTGAGATTTTCTCAGTATGATCGCAACAGTAAATCCTAACACAGGGCATCTAGGGTTTCTGCTTTTACTACTATTTAAAGGACCGAGGGCTAAAGTTACAGGACATCACCTTTTAGGATCAAACCAAAGAGATCAAGAGGTCCAAGATGATCCACGCATCCACATTGATCATCAGCTGTTCATCTACTTCCAACAAGACAGAGATCGGGAGCATAAACTAAGGTTCATGTACTCTAAATTCGACGGATTTGTAAATGATAGTTGATTAATAAAAGGTAAATATTTAGTTTAGTTCTTTACATTTTTACTTTCTGCATTTAAATTTTTACATTACTTTCTGCATTATGATTTCCTTCTCTATATTTTCTTCTTCTATCTCCAACACGCGTGAGTAATTCTCCGCTTGTTAGGGTTTGTAGGATTAGGGTAGATCAATGGATGATGAAATTTCTTAACTCCTTTTACGTCTTATAAAGTTTATAAACTTTAGCAAAGCAATTGTTAACATCCTAATCAGGCGTGCTATCAAATCATTGATAGTCACGACCGTGATTTGAGATTAGATTAATAATGGTTTTGGTAAAGGCTAGACATGAATAGAGGTCAATGAAAAGATAAGGGTTAAGAGTGGGAACCCTATTCCTTCCAAAAAACCCTAATCTGCATTCACCGCTATTGATTTAGTTTTAAATCTATTAAAAGATAAAAAGAGTCATCTTTTGTATTCATCCATGACTACTAAATCCTATGAACCCTACAAGACTTTTCCTATAAAATCTACATCCGTATTTAAAATAGATCTAGAAACTATTCTCCTTTTCGTTCAACTCGTCTAAAGCAACCAAAAAGTTCTACGCATCCCTGCGGACGACCCGTACTCACTGCGGCTAGCTACACATGATGCCGTCTTGATTGCGGTAATTCTACAAACATTTTCACACATCAATCAGTAGCCACATTAAAAGACGTGCTCATGCAGTATAAAATTGCTTCATCTGGAACTACTCTGAAATGCCGGGTCTAGCTCCAAAAGTGGCAATACATAGATTGGCGATATCGCCAGTGATAAAACCAATCAAACAGGCACTAAGAAGGATGCGACTCGAACTTGAGATGAGTATCAACGCTGAAGTCAAGAAACTAATCGATTTCGGCTTCATCCAAGAAATTCAATATCCCGACTGGATCGCGAATATCGTTGCAGTGATGAAAAAATAGGACGGATCGCATTTGCATGGACTTTCGGGATTTGAACAAAACTTTCCCGAAAGATGACTTCCCAATACCTGTTACCGAGCTGATAATCGATAACACATCTATCCATGAGGTCTTTTCCTTCATGGACGGATCTTCAGGATACAACCAAATAAAAATGCACCCTGAAGACCAGAAGCATACTGCCTTCTGAACCCCGCTGGGCATATTCTGCTATAAGGTAAAGCCCTTCGGTTTGAAGAACACTGGCGCTATCTACTAGAGGGCCATGACAAAGATCATCGATGACCACATCCATGAGATTATTGAATGCTATATCGACGATCTTTTAGTGAAGAGAAAATCCCATGAGGAGCATTGTGAATATCTAAAAATAGTGTTCCAACATCTTCGGAAGTATAATATGAAGATGAATCCTCTAAAATGCGCGTTTTAAGTTTCCTCAGGAAAATTCCTATCATACATCATCGGGATATCGAAATCGATCCCTCAAAGATCAAGACGATTATGGAAATGCCCACGCCAAGAACCCTCAAACAGTTGCGATCTCTCCAAGGAAAGCTCGTGTATATCCGGTGGTTCATAGACAACCTCTCCGGAAAATACTGTCCCTACAGCTACTTGATGAAGAAGGGGACCCCATTCATCTAGGATCAAAAGTGCTAAAATGCACTGAACGAAATCAAGCAATACTTGCAAAATCCACCGGTATTGATATTTCTGGTTAAGGGAAACCCTCTTATCCTATATACAACAGCCCTTAAAGGTTCTTTGGGTGCGCTATGGGCACAAGAGATTGATCAGGAAAAGGAAAGAGCTCTGTATTTTTTAAGTCGAGTTCTTCTGGGGCAGAAAACAACTACTCCCCCATCGAAAAGCAATGCCTGGTGCTGATCTTCGCAATAATGAAGCTCAGATATTACGCCGTGACACATGAGGTCCACCTCATATCCAAGGTGGATCCTATCAAATATTTAATGTCAAAGGCCATACTGACAGGAAAGCTTGCCAAATGGGCCTTCCTCCTGATGGAGTTCTCGATAACCTATCGACCCCTCAAAACAGTGAAAGGGCAGGCCATTGTCGACTTTCTCGCGGAGCATCCGATACCAGCCGACTCCCCCTTAAATTGCGAGTTACCAAACGAACATACATTCGACGCAATCAAAGAATAAAATGATTCGCAATGGGAACTCTACTTCGATGGAGCATCTTCCATGAAGTGGAGAAAGCAAAACACCCCTATAATCAAAGCTGGAGTGGGCCTTATCTTTGTGACCCCGCAAAGAGAGATATTGCGTTACGCTCTTTCCTTAACGGAGCCAAGGACTAACAACGAAGCTGAATACAAAGCTTTGATAGTAGGTCTCGAGATCGATATCGACATGGGAATCAAAGACCTCCTCATATATGGAGAATCCTAGCTGATCGTTAGCCAAGTAAATGGGGATTATCAGACATGCAAGCCAGAGCTAGTAAAGTATGGCGAAAGAGTGCAGCAACTGCTGACACAAATCCCTTCCTATACCCTGGAAAGTATACCGCGTACGGAAAACAGCAAAACAGATGCATTGGCCAAATTGGCTAAGGAATTGACCGATGAAGACCTCGATGACGTAAGGATCATTGTGCAAAGACGCAGGGTTCTCGCGCCAACAGGTATATATTCAGGAGACCTAATAGAGCAATCCGAAGGAAAAGAAATGACCGAACAAGTAGCCTTTCAAAAAGAGGATGAAGAAAAGGTCATCGACTGGAGGGAAGTCTTCACAGACTATTTCAAGTCCCAATGGACACCAGAAAATGCGTCGTCTAGACATCAGCTCATGAAAAGAGTTTTGTCTTTCGCCTTCGTCAATAATACTCTATATAAGAGATCATTCAAATGTCTATGGCTAAGATGCCTGGGGCCGGAAAAAGCAAAGAAAGTCATTCAAGAAATTCATAATGGACTCTGCTATTCTCATCAAGCTGGGCAAAAGATGAAACTGAAGATAAAAAGAATGGGTTACTATTGGCCCACGATGATCCGGATTGCCTCGAATATGCGAAGCAGTGTCACTCATGCCAAATTCACGGGGAATTCATCCATTATCATCCAAATCCACTACACCCAACAGTGGCTAGCTGTCCATTCGAAATCTAAGGAACCAATATAATTGGCCTTATCGAATTGGCTTCATCTAAAGGACATCGGTTTGTATTGGCAACAGCCGATTACTTATCTAAATGGGCGGAAGCAGTGCCACTAAGGGAGGTGAAGACGGAGAATATCCTCCACTTCTTCAGAACCTACATCATCTATCGGTTCAGAACTCCACGATGGATAATCTCGGATAATGGGCCATTTTTTAGAAGTCATAAAATAAGCCGCTTCGCATAGTAGCATAAAATAGATTGGAGATACTCTTCAGTCTATAATTCTTGTGCCAACAGTCTAGCTGAACCTTTCAACAAGACCTTAATAAAGATTATAAAAAAGACAGTGTTAAGAAACAAAAAAGACTGGCATGAAAGGCTGCATGAAGCTTTCTAGGCATACCGAACAATGTTCAAGACGGCCACAAATACAACACCATACGCATTGATGTTCGGCACAGAAGCAGTGCTCCCGTTGGAAATAGAACTCCTTTCCTTACAAGTAGTGGTTCGATATGAGCTGACCGATGAAGAAAATGCTCATCTTAGGCTTAAGGAGCTCGACGTCCTCTCGCTTTATAGCACAACAAAATCTGGAGGTTTATAAGGAAAAGATGACACGGTCAACCAGGCCGAGAACATTCCGCCAAGGCAAACTCATACTAGTCATCAAATGACCAATTATCCCCAATCTTGTAAAATGGGGCAAGTTTGAGCCGAACTATGAAGGATCGTATATCATAGACAAAGTCTACCAAGGTAGAGCGTACCTGCTTATGGATGTGCATGGCGAAAGACCCTTCCGGCCAATAAACGGCCGATTCCTCAAAAATTACTATGCCTAATGGGCCATGATTTGGGTCAATGATAGATGATGATGCTTGTGTCCGCTCGCTATCTTCCTGGGTCAGAACTCTGAAAGCAATACCTCATCCTCAAACCGGGAATGTTGGACCGAAACATCCTTAAACTAACACGTTCTGCCCCAAAAAAATCCTACATGAGATCCTTACGACTCATAAAGGAACAACACACTTAGGAATCCATACGGAGAAATTACACTTATGAGATCCCCACGACTCATAAGAAGAATTCCCCATATGAGACCTCCACGGCTCATAGAATTCAAAAGTCTTAGGTTACAGGGATCTAAACCAGTTCTTAAATCGTCATTTCCCCCAAAGTGCTCTACAAGTGGTCCAACATCGACTCTTGTATACAATCCATGGGCATAAATAAATATCCCCCCACCAAGTTCCACCAATGGCAAGAAATATCCCCATGAGGAGAACGACACTTGTAAGTCCTCTCGATTTATAAGAAGAAAACACTCTTGTAAGATCCTTACGACTTATGAGGGAAAGTACCACTTAGGAATCCCTACGATTCCTAAGGAGAAAATACAACTATGAGATCCTCACGACTTGTACGGAGAAATACCTTTATGAGACCCTTACGGCTCATAAAGTCAAAAGCCTCAGTCGACAGGATCCTAACCCTGTTTACTAAGCCACCTTTGTCCAAATTAACAAAGGCTAATGATAATTCGCTCCTGGCAATATTCCAGTTGTAGCGATACTGATGCCAAAATTGGTATCAGGGCCCAAGTCCCCGACTCGCAACAAAATCAACAAGTAAAAAAAAAAAAGGGCCGAAATGTTTGGGCAACTCGCAATTAGAAAATAATAATAATAGCGAGTGAAAATAAAAAAATTAAATAGCCGAAATGATTGGGCACCGTGAAAAAATAGCCGAAATGATTGGGCAATCAAGACTTTCACGATATAAAAAGCTGAAATGATAGAGCATCGTGAAAAAAATAAAATGGAAATGAAACTTTTCTACCCTGCAAGTATATCCATATTAACTCTTGTATACGATTCATGGGTACAAATAAAATAAAGTGAACCATACTTTCCCATCACGTTTCGTCAAAAGGAGCTCCAAGTCTCGACGGTACATATACAACCTAGAGACTATCCCGGCATTCCTTCTCATTCCAGCAGGATGTAGACACAACGCCATCATCAAAAAAAGGGGGACCCAAAGGTCAAAGCAAAAATGGGGTAGTGGCAAAATCCTAGCTCCAACTCAACGTTCTTTCTCAACGCAGACTCGACTTCAACAAAGACCAAGCGTCAAATAAAAGGAATAATGGAAAAATCCTAGCGCCAGCTCGACGTACTTCTCATGCCAACAAGATGCAGACACAATGTCAATAAAGACCCAAGGGTCAAATAAAAATGGAGTAATGGCAAAATCCTAACACCAAGTCTTGACGGTTCATGTACAACCTAGAGACTATCTTGACGTTCCCCCTCATTTCAGCAGGATGCAGACGCGACTATCAAATGAAATTGGAGCAATGGCATATCCTTATCTCCCGATCTTGATTGCAATACATACAGCATAGAGATCACACAGATGTTTTCCGACTTCACCAAAGAATCGACGAGACATCATCAAAGCAAAAAAACCCGAAGTGACAGCACATTCCTAGCTTCGGGTCTTGACGGCAACACATATAAAGCCTAAAAGACCATTGGAGATCATCCCACCCCAGAAGAGTGTGGTTATGACTTATCGGGGCTCCAAATTGAGCCTAATCTCAAGTAAAAAGCGTCATGGAAAATTCCTAACGCTTGCTCTTCCGACGGTAATATGACCTAAGTAGATTACTTGAAGACGTCTTGTCCAGCCCTTGAAGGGATAAGAGACACGACAGTCGTGATGCTACTCGAACAGCGACTTAAAAACTGCTTATCGGGGAATACATCAGCCAACGCGATGGTACCACGGACTAAAACCCTAGTACCACAAACCTAACGGACCCCTATCATAAAAGAGTAGGGTTATCTACAAACAACGTTAGGACAAGTTTTCCTGTAAACCCAAGGGAGGTAAACTAAAAACATTTCGAAATGAGTACAGAAACTAGAGACTCTGAAATGAGTGAATAAACTACAAACTCCAAAACGAGTACATAAACTAGACACTCCGAATGAGTGAATAGTCTACAAACTCCGAAATGGGTAAGTAAACTAAAGACTCCGGAATGAATGAATAAACTACAAGCTACAAAATAAGTACGTAAACTAGAAACTCCGGAATGAGTGAATAAATTACAAACTTCAAAATGAGTAAGTAAACTAAAGACTCCGGAATGAGTGAATAAACTAAAAACTCCAAAACGAGTACATAAACTAGAGACTCCGAAACGAGTGAATAAACTAGAAACTCTAAAATGAGTGAATAAAATAGAAACTCTGAAATGAGTGAATAAACTAGAAACTCTCCGAAATGAGTGAATAAACTACAAACTTCAAAATGAGTAAGTAAACTAAAGATTTCGGAATGAGTGAATAAACTAAAAACTCTGAAACGAGTACATAAACTAGAGACTTCGAAATGAGTGAATAAACTAGAAACTCCAAAGCGAGTGAATAAACTAGAAACTCCGAAATGGGTACATAAACTAGAAACTCCAAAACGAGTGAATAAACTACAAACTCTGAAATAAGTACATAAAATACTTCACGCCGAATCAAGACAATCAAGAAAAGAAAAGTGCAGATATGAAAGAAAAAAAGGCTTATCATTCATACATCAGAAAAGATTACACAGTGATCATAAGAACGGCTAAAAACGCTACTACATCATCTGAGATCTACAACGGCAAGACGCTAAACTCCGACACTGATTCTCAAACTCAAAAGTAAGTTTGAGCAGTACGCTTTCAGCCTCATCGACCCTCTTTTGGTGCATCTTCTCTCTGATGCAAGCGTCAGGGTCACCACTAATGTCCTCCACCCTCTGGTATGTTGATACTATTGCTTTCTGTTGAAAGACGCGGTGCAGGATAGCAACGAGATTATCTCTCCGTTTCTTTAAAATCAACCCCATTAAGTACACTGAATGTACCTTATCCTCATCATCATCGAGCGCTTGGAGCGGAATAACCTCAAGACGTCCGGGAAAAACCACCCAAATTGATCCAACGATGATCTTCAAAAAGGCAGAACGGCAGGGGATCAATCCACTGTTGAGCGACACATCACCTCATCGCATTGGGCGTCAGCAAACTCCTGGCCTTGAAAGCGACCTTGGATACGAATCTTCTCATAAGAGACAGTCTCTTCAAGGTCGTTCAGATGACCAGCCATGGCACCTGAAAAGAAATCCAGTGGAATGTTAGCAATAAAAACAAAATGCTAGCACCACGAAATCAAGATGGTGGTTCATCAATGATGAGATATGTACCCACTGTGAGAATCTAAAAGGATTCTCATTAAATGAATAGTGCTCATTAAATAGTGGAGTTAAAAACTCCCAATATTCTCCTAAAGGCGGGCTTTTTAAAATTAACAACAGATTCAAATTTGTGAGAAAAAAAGGAGAAGGGATTAAAGCCCCAAAAATTCTATAAAAAAAACCCAAGAACAATAAATGGAATAAAATTCCTAAAGTTCTTAAGATCCAAATCAGAGTTAAGCTCTGCAAAAAAATGGAATTAAATTCCCCTAAACAGTAGGATTAAATCCTAGAACAATCCCCATGTTAAATTTTTTTTGGGTTGATTGATGGAATCAAATTCCAGAAAAAGATGTCAAGATTGACAGCAGGCTAAAATCTTAAGAAGGAGAATCAAAGATTCTCAAGTCTTGGATGAGGACATTAAGATCCACGATCTATAAAAAGAAAAGTTTTTTTTCGATCTCCAAGAGATCGAAAGAGAGCTAAGCTCTGTCGAATCTAATAATGGATTTAAAATCCAAAACTAAAAATTATATGCTCAAAAAGGGGTTAAGAGATAAACTTTGTTCATAGTTCTTATCAAAAAAATTGGCAGAGTATACTCTGTTCAAAAGTGTTCCGGGAGACAGAAATCTAAGCTTTGGGAAACGAGAATTAAATTCTCAAAAGAAAGGAAAGTTCAGGAAAGAAGATAAACAGATAGCAGTCATCTCAAAGGCCTAAGGCCCTATTTATAAGACATAGGGGGGACGGTTCAACTTCCTAAGTGATCCGATGGTGGTAAAAGTGACACCATTGCATTTACATGTAAGCCACGTGAGAACAACGGTAGGGGGCATTTGTTCCCCTAATAATTAAACATAACAAAAGAGCTAAGCTCTGTTAAATTTTGATGAGGCAGCGCCTCACGTGCTCCCCATCAGGGTGCCAGCGCCAAACTCTTATAGGATTAAATCCTATAGTAGCGCCGCACATGAAGTTCACGTGGCGCAAATATGCAAAGCACAGTAGCACCTGTCATATATAAGAATTAAATTCTTAAGTAGCGTCCACGTGCACAACATGTGAGCACCGGCGTATAAACTAAAGTAGGTAGAATTAAATTCTACATGAGGAGTACATCCCTAAAAATTGAGATATTCTCTGTTAAACAGAACCGTTGGATCAAAAATTCAATGGTGATGATAAATCATCAAATTATATAATTAAATTCTATTATGAGAAAATATCTCCTTAATCTTTCTAAGTGAGAAAGATACTCTCGGTTGGATCAAATATCCAATGATAGAATTAAATTTTATTTTGGGAATATATTCCCCTATATCTTTCTAAACAAAGAAAGATGTGCTCTGTTAAATAAAGAGCCATTGGATTAAAATCGAATGGTGGTTAAAAATCTCAGTTTGACAGAATAAAATTTTGTATATTGGAAAATATTTCTCCAATCTTGCTAAAACATATTTTGTGAAACAGAAAATCACTGGATCAAAGATCCAACGGTGGATAAACTCTCCCGAACAATTTTGAGACCAATTAAATTAATTCGTATCTCTCAAATGAGAGATTTTTTAAAACTAATTAACAACTTGCCTTTGCTATATAAAGGACCCGAGACTTCAAGTCTCAAAGGACAGACATCACACACATATAGAGGATTTACCCCATAAGTTCTCCACAAAAAAAGAAAATAGAGAATTTAATTCTTAAAAGAAAAAGAAGATCTCCCTCCTTTCAAACTCTAGGTAAAAGAAAAACACAGCGATAAAAACATCTCCTTTACCTATATAAGGGTTTAACCCTTCTTAAAGAACTTAGTTCTTTCTCTGGATCTGAGATCCACAAGACAAGTCTCTTACAAGTTGAGAATTTAATTCTCATCGGGAAAATCTTGTTCTTGAGAATCAAAGATTCAAGTGAGAACATGGAAAAGATGGAGAACTTAGTTCTCAAATAAACTCGATCCTAGATCCTCAAAATAAAGATCTTGGGGATCATTAATTATTAAAATGCCATTAACATAGATTCAATCTGTAAAAAGAAAAGGAACCCAGCGCCGCACGTGAAAAGCATGTGAGCACTCAAGGCTAAGTTACATAGCGCCTCACGTGAAAAAAACGTGAGCACCCAAAAGATCCCTCCCTAATAGAAGGCTAGCGCCTCATGTGCTTCCTACGTGGGCACCCAAAGCAACGCCCAAAGTAAAAGGCCAGCACCTCACGCGAAATACACGTGAGCACTGAGTAAAAGTGCTTAGCACTTCATATGCAGCCAAAACGGCTGAGTGCTTAGCACTGATTGGGTAGCGTTTAGTGCCTCATGTGAAACACACGTGAGCACCCAACAAAATAAATGAGACAGCGCCTCATGTAAACGCCATACAAAAGTGCTCAGCACTGTACATATTCAGTCAAAATCACTAAAGTGCTCAGCACTTATTGGGCAGCGCCCATGTCTGACTGCCTGACATGATACACATGTAAGCGCCAGAGCTCCAAACAAGTGCTTAGCACTTCTATATAAAAGGAAAAAGGGGCTGAGCAAACAGAACCCAAATAAGTGCTTAGCACTTTTGAATTAAAAAAAGGACTTAACAGACCAAGCCAAAATTGGCTGAGTCCCTCAGGAGTCAATTGCAACTGAGCCCAAATGCTTTGTTGTTGGATCTCAACTAAAATTTGATGATCCTTAAATGTTTCTGAGTTGATCTTAGTCTCAAATAAGACTAACGTATCTTTAGTAAAAAATAAATTGTGCCCAGATGCTCATATATTTAAGTTGAGCTTAATCTCAAACTAGATTAACGATCCATAAATAAAACAAAATATTTTTTGAACTAAAGGAACATATAACCTAAGTTAAAAAAAAACTAAACCCCAAATCTAAAATATATAGATTTAGACTAATCCGCGCCCTACGAGCGATGACATAAACTAGTCTCTGTATACAATCCACGGGCAATCTTAATAAACAAAATAATACACGATATGAAGTGAACCGCTGGAGAAGGAAAAAGTAGTTATCACATCGTGATAACGTAATTAACTGCTGGAGCTTGCGCCTGCAGGGAAGAGCGTCCCCACAATCAAAAAACCCTCACAAATAAGGGGGAATCTGATGAAGTCCGCTACAACAGTCGCATCTATCTGAACCTTCGATATGTGGTGCCATAAATCAACTTGGTATCTTTGGAGAGGTGGGTAGATAAGTCTGAATAGCATCTGCCCCCAAATTCAGGTCAAACGTCCTAACGTCTCGGTCTGGTCTTTCGGCAGTAAACAGCCCGTGCTTTCGCACGGACCCAATTAAATAACCATGTTTCCACAGAGGCATAACCTCATCAACACTTTCTAGACACCTAATAGGTTAGCTAATTGTGAAGTGAAAATCTTCCGTGGAGTATAACCTACTTATCAGTAGGAATCGGAACCTAATAATCATTCTATGATAACTTTCACGGAAGCCGATCTAAATTACCATACTCCAGAAGGTATGTGCAAACTTAGCAAGTTTTCCTTAGATTTGAAACTACTGATATAGTTTTTGCCCTTAAGAATTTAGTGATCTTGATAGAGTCAACAAATCAAAATGTCATATTCAAATTCAACCTGTCATTATTTTGATTGTATTAAACCCATCCGCATGGGTCCTTGACGGAGTCAACAAGGCCGTGCAACTGTCTTAATCAATCACATCGCTTGTTGCAAACAAGAACCACTTAGCTACCGCACACTACGTCTTGACGGAGTCAACAAACAAAGCACGAATACTAAGAAATACTTATAGAAAATGACGGAGGGCTACAACTGGTTTTTGGCAAAAAAATTTTAACGTAATGAACTTGATATCGTTGAAAGAACTCGAGTGACTTTGAAATGGAGGGGTTTAGGCTCCGGTTTTAAAACTAGTAATATAAAATTTTGCTTAAGAGCGAACTCCCTATGAAGGGATCAAGGCTCTTTCCTCATAGAATGACGTGTAAGATATTCCTAACTGAATACCTCTATGCAAAGCAAAAGAATATGACTATAGTTTTGAAGAAAACCAAGTAGTTTTAAAAATTGGTTTTGCAAACATCATTTAGGTTTATTTCTCTTTGCATATAATGCAGTCCCATCATTACAAGTTTTTAAGCCACACCAGAAAAAACCAATATAAAATGCTTTTATATACCATCTGCATTCACCACGGGGTCTCGAGTCTACACCGTAAGGTTACTTAATTTACGGCAGGGTAAGGACATGGCTAACGCGGATGCAAAACATATAGAAATATCTACTATATATAATATATATATCATAAGACCATAGGCATGCAGCAAACAATATGGAATAGCAGATAAATTAGGAGTTCCGCGTTTCATTTAAACCGCAAATAAAACGCGACGTTCCCTGGTCGTGTGGATAGCCCATAAATCATCGATCCTAGACCCCTATGAGTGCGACAAGCCACCTGCAAATTCTAGAAATTAGGTAACCTGCCCTCAATAGCATGAGTCGGCCACCCGTCGCATTCCAGAATCTGGTAACTAGGGCACTCCTATGCGGGTCAATCCTATAAGATCAACAAGTGCAACGAGCAACCGGCTAATTCTAGAGCTAGACGGTCCGATCACAAATCCATGAGATGGCCACCTACCGCATTCTAGAACCCGAATTCTCGAGTACTTTTCCTGGGTTAATCCTGGTACATAAATAAAATATATACAACGATGACATCGACCGCATCCTAGTCGACCCCAATAAAAGAATATATATAATACGGAAATGGCGGCAACAAGTTAGAGCTCGTCTTGAACAAATGAATATAATATTATAAAACAAAACTATACAAGCCAACGCACGTAGGGCTACCTGTCACAACAATTCGGCTAAACCACAATAATATATATATATATATATATATATATATATGAGAATAATGGAGAAAAGAGGCCATAGGAGGGAATTTCCTCCTATGGCGTCGAAAAAATACGTCTTCTGCCGTGTTTTCCGACGATCGGAATCCATCATTTTCATCGTTATCATCTAAGATGTAGTTACGCCAAATTTCATGTGATTCTACAACTTTTTCGCCGTTGATTTAACAATGTAAGAAGTTTTATTGTCAGTAAACTGTTATAT
This sequence comes from Agapanthus africanus, assembly GCA_030015575.1. Lineage (NCBI taxonomy): Eukaryota > Viridiplantae > Streptophyta > Magnoliopsida > Asparagales > Amaryllidaceae > Agapanthus > Agapanthus africanus. The sequence goes on along the minus strand of JASDDO010000019.1, from coordinate 394,159,170 downwards.
TTGAACCCATTAATTCAACGGTGAAAAGTTGTAGAATTACATGAAATTTGGTGTACCCATATCTTAGATGATAACGATGAAGATGGTGGGTGCCGATCATCAAAAAACACGAAGGAGATTGTATTTTTTCGACGACATAGGAGGAAATTCCCTTCTATGGCCTCTTTTCTCCATTATTCTCTCTCTCTCTCTCTCTTTCTCTCTCTCTCTCTCTCTATATATATATATATCACAGAACAAGCAACACCACATTATGTGCAACCCCATCTAATCGAACGTATAACAATTAGACGGCGTTAACCAACATATATATGCATGTAAATAAAACCACAAAATTAGAATTCCACACACAAATAGCACACATTCCAAATTTTCCAAGGGCCGAAAAACATGTGCACTATACATCCAAAAAACCAAGTTTTAAACCAATCCGGGAGTCCGAATCGAATCAAAACTCGCCTGAAACCTCGTGGGCAGATCAAACACAAAATTATCATTCGATTGGGGGCCTAAGAAGGTACCCATACCCTAAGACCACTACAAGGTGGCCCAAGAGGGCAGGCAGATCCGAGCCTACCTTTTGGGGTAGTCTCGGGTCCCCACCCCAAAGACCACCTTATAGTGGTACCCTTCGGTCCCCTCGGGTTCTCTCCGGGGTACCCACACATCATCCCGCGGATTCTCGATCCAAACCATGAGCCCGCGGGGTGCGCAAAATGTTGGATATAGGTGCCCTCAAGGCAATTATCGTAATTCTAGGAATGCAATTACTGAATTCATGAGGACCTATACAGAGAACAATCTTACTCAAGATGATAGTATGATATCTAGTTTGTCTTTACCCGTCATGTGTTTATGTGTTACTAGTTATCACTTATCGCTAATACATGAGATAAATCCTATAGAATCTTATCTTGACTACCAGGATTATGATACAAATCATACTAGTAGGGCCTGGTAGTTTATAAGAACATCCTTAAATGTCACTAGTCGTAGGAGTATCGAGACAGGGCATCAGCACTCCAGTTTTGACTAGTGTATATGTTTCATGACCTGTATGGGGCGATGATTGATCCCATAGCCATTGGTGCTTGACACTGATGATTGTATACATGTGTTAATACTATGTAAGTGGACAGACTCGTCGAGAACTCCTAAATGGTATTATACCAATATCAGATAGCAGTTCTCTGGTGACATGAGTATAGGGTAGTCCCTAGACCTGAGATCGCTATAGTGTCTTATGTGTGTTCCCACTGTACTTAGATTACTGCCATACCATGGCTCTACTGAGTCGTGCAAACAGGTTTTAGTTGGGTACAATCCTAAAGCACATAGAGGCAGTGAGCGGTCGAGAGAATTCATCATTCCCGGTATTAGGAGTCGATATCGCATTGTGCAGGACACGACTATAATAAGAAATCCATAGCCACGGCAGTAGAGATAAACCGGTATGTGTTACCAGTCGTATCTCTTTGGTTATGATAACTCTGTCAGCATGACTTATCGGGTTATTGGGGATCTGACAGATTCCACCCCTCAGACCTGTATGCGATACTCTTTGAGGAAAAGATTGGAATATATGGTGACTGTCACTTATAGACTTTATCGGGTCTGGATGTGTTCGTCGACCCACCTTTATCTTGCTCATATCTGGATAGTCGTTACGTACAGCTAGTGCCACCGACGAGCTTGTAGGTTAACCTGAAAAGGGGTTGAATCTGAAAGTGTTTTAGATTCAATCAGATGTGATCCTGTATAACACACTGCCAGCGTATTGACAGGTCTTTAGACTCCCACAACAAAAGTGCTCGTCCGGGAAAAATGGGATGTGATGCGCGTATAGGGATACGTGCATGAGTTTGATGAAACATATATATTGGATATATGCGTTTAATCGGATGACTGATATACTAGCCAGTTTAATAGCCGAAATATCAAGTCAAGTGTTGACTTGATAACCATATTTATGATACAGTTTCTAGTATAGTGTATATGATACACGCACTCTCTACAACATATGATACTGAGAAGATATTGATGGCATTTCGTGTATGTGATACATGATATGTACGTGTATGGGATACATGTACTAATACTTATTTAATATATATACACACCCATTAATTCCCACCATTTTATATTATGTATAAATTAATATACATTTATATATGTATGTGTGTGTATTATATTTTTTTTATACTTAGTTGATGGTGGGGCTCAACCTCTCTCTTGTATGTGTGACACATACATGAGAGAGAGGGTGGGAGAGTGTAGGTGTCATTTTATATGACATGGGTGGAAAATAATGATGAGAGAAGAGAATTATTATTTTTCAAAACATCAAACATCTTCTTCTTCCTCTTTCTTGAGCTTGATGCTCTCTTAATTAATGGCAAGTATAGTTATGGTGGGCAATTGAGAAAAGGAGAGAGTATCTAGAATTCGCATCACCTTTCTCTACGTTTTGCAATCCTCTGGAGGAAGTTTCTCCGACCAGTGACGGAGTTAGAGTTTGGACAGCCCGCTTTCAACGCGGATCATTTAGGATGAGACGGTCAGCATTCCTACGCGTCTGGGAGGTTACGAAGTTTGAAAGGGGTCTTACGGGATTAGCTGGACACGCTACAAAGGTTGCAACTCACTTGACTTTTCTCTTTACTCTTTTCTAGTTTGCACATTGTATTGTATTTGATGATCTTGGTGATGGATTGGGTTATGCTTTGTAAAATTGTTGTTTTTCAAATTCCGCCGCGACCATGATTGTCACGACCCTAACTCCTATCCACTTACATGGTATTAGAGTCAAATCAAATACTTGCAATTGATTTTGTGGTAATTTGAATTTCCAAAACCTTTTTTACAAAACAAAACAATTTCAGTTTGAAAAACTGTTCCAAACCAGTAACTATTTTTATAAATAACCCGCGTCCCGAGGCTCTCGGTTCGGACCGAGAGCCCCGTAGTAGTGCGGGAGCGACCCAGGGATGTAGCTGGGGGCTTGGGTAGGCTCCCACAACCGAGACCATCACGAAATGGTCTCGGGTGTGGCGCTAGGACAGCAAGCGCGCAGCTGCATGCTTGCTATCCCAGCAGCCAACCCATGGCCACAATTTTGTGGCCATCGGTTGGAGCCTCCACCCAATGCCTCCCGGTATCTCGGACAATTTTTGTGTCGTTTGGGTTTCGGTTCATGCAAAAAATGGTGGTGTTTTGGGGCCGGGGCTGATCTAGAATTTCATTTTTTGGAAATTTGATTTCGGCTTCGCGGGTTTTGGAGCCATGGGTTCCGTATTGACATGGTTAAAGCGTACAATCTTGTTAATGCGATATCATATGTGATATGCAATGTTTAACGTCGCCGAATTGATGTGATCAATTCGACGGGATTGCATAAGTGAGTTTGAGATGTTGTTTTGCTTGGTTTGGTTTGGATTGTCGCAAAATGAATAGCCGCGTGCATGTTTGTGATGATGTTTTTCATTTACATTCATAGTTATTGCTAAAATGTATATTCTTTTATTTAGGACGAGCAGTCGACATGTGGCCGTTGTTTCCACCTATTGTATTATTATTTGTCGGGATTCGATCAGGTTGCGATCGATGTCACCGTTGTATTAATACAGGTTTTAGGTTTACCCAGCAGAGAAGTGCACTTGCAGCCGGGTTCTAGATTACAGTGGGTGGCCATCTCAAGGATTTGAGATCGGGTCACTCAATTTTAGGATTGGCGGGATGCTTGCTGCGCTTGTAGGGGGTTAGGATAGACACGTGGTAGGGTGCTCAAGTCATGGGATTTAAGAAAGTCCTGGGTGGCCCCATCATGGTGATGATACCGGGTTGCCTCATTTCTAGGATAGGAGGATGACTTACCGCACTTGTAGGGTTCTGCTTTTGGTTACGCATGGGCTATTCATGTGACCGGGGTATTTCGTGTATCGTTTGTGGCTCGAAAGAAATGCGAGATTTCTAGATGATCCGACCATTCCAACTCTGTGATCTTGTTTTCCCGTATACTGTAATATGATTATTTGCATGTGATGATATATTTATTTATGTGATATATAGTATATATAAATAAATAATATATATGTTTTGCATTCGCGCTAGCCCTGTCGTCGCCCTGCCGTAAGTTAAGTAATCTTACGGTAAAGACCCGAGGTCCCATAGCGAATGCGGATGACGTATATGTGCATTCTATTTTTCCTTTTCATATTTTACTGTAATGTTTGTGTGAGAAGGATAATGCTAGATAATGTGATTATCTAAATGTTGGGATTGTATTAATTGCATTAATACAATGTAAAATAAACCTATACGTTGTTGGAACCAAAATTTTTCTAAAAAGGAAATTTTAGTCGATTCGTTTGCTTTGCATTGTATCATTCGGTTAGGAATGTCCTGCACCTCATTCGATGAGGAAAGAGCCTTGATCCCGTCACTGGGAGTTCGCTCTTGGGTAAAAGTTTGTGTCACTAAAATTATTTTTGTAGCCGTATTCTTTTGTTTTGCATCGTGATATTCGGTTAGGAATATCTTGCATCTTACTCGATGAGGAAAGAGTCTAGATCCCTTCACGGGGTGTTCACTCTTGAGTAAAAGTCGACGCGACTATAAATTTTCAAAACCACTCGGTTCGTATGATGAGAACAAGTTCATTACATTGATGGTTTTCTTCAAAACCAGCCGTAGCCCTCTGTCATTTCAGAAAGTAGAGTACTTAGTATTTGTGCTGCATTTGTTGACTCCATCAAGACGTAGTGTACGTTATCTAAGTAATATCTTCCTACTTGAATACGATGTGGTTGGTTAGGAAAGGCGTACGCCTTGTTGACCATGTCAAGGGTGGTACGAGTGGATCTAAATTAGTCATGAAATGACGGGTTGAACTTGAGTAGCGACTTATGGATTGTTGACTCCATCAAAATCATAAGCCGTTAGGGGTAAAAACCGATATCGGGAGTTTCAAATGTTGAATCTCGTAATGTGATTGCATACCTTCTATGATGTGGGGTGGCTTGTTGACTACGTCAAGATTACCACTCCATGATAGTTTAGATCTCGATTCCTACCGTGAGTAAGAGTTACTCCCGTGAAATTTTCTATATGAAATTCCTGCTAGTTATCCTTTTAAGGTTTGAAGGAGAATTCGACATAACAGTGAGAGCCATCCTGATTAGATAAATATACCAATCTAATCTAGGTTAGAGTGCACGCTGAGTGTTTCTTTTCTCTCTCTGGCAGCGACCCTGAACTGACCTTAAACTACGACTCGTTAACCATATTGACGAGCCTTTTTACAAAATCAATAGTTTTGGAATATCTGGATTTCCCTAATCCACAACATAGTTTCATATAGCCTTAATTATCCCACTTTCCCTTCTGCTAACTCTAGAACCTTATGTATTTTTTACAGAGATCCATATTGCTTGGAAGGCCATCGTATAGTAGATGCGAACTCGATGAAATTGTTTCAGTCCAAGAATGGCCACTGGTTCTGGATTAGATGAATTGGTCATTCGTCTTTCCTTCCTACCTTATCTCAAGTTCGAGAGCTCCTTATAATAAGGAGTGTATACCAGTTACGCTTATTGGATAGTCTTTTTCCAATCTCGAAGCTGGTGCTAAAGGAATGGAATGAAGAAAACCAACTAGCATAAGTTTAGTATACAAAAAGGTAAGATGGGGAAGCATCAAAAGGGGTTGATGTATGAGAAAAGGAAATTGCGACTACTGTCATGAGTCTGGACAATGAAAAAGGCAATAATGTGAGAACCCGACCAACCCCAATGAAACATTTTTGATGTTTCAGATTTCCATGCATCTGTGTTTTGAAAAACTGTTCTCAAGAAACTCTGACTCCTGAGTATAAAGATACTGGATTAAAATCCCATATCTGTAGGGCATTATAGATGCTGAGAAGGAGCAGAGAATTGAGAATGGATGATTTTATCCTCAATGTCGATTTCGGAGCAATTGTTGCTATTGAGAAAAATCATCAGGGTTTGCCTAATGGAAAACTTTTGGTTTCTTTTGACCAAAAGAATGTTTTTCAATTAACAGCATACGGAAATTGAGTTAGTGAACTCTAGGGACTTATACATATTGATGTATGTCGTCCGATATTCATACGGACATGGGTTGGTACCAGGTATTCCGTACTGAGAATGTGATTTTCTCTCAGATTACTCATCCGCGGGTGCACTCCATGATGAGTAATGATGAGTTACCTTCTTCAATTTTGGGGATGCACTAGAAATAGATGCATATTAATGGATATTGGTTCCATCTAAACAAGTGCCTCTGTTGCTATACATGATATAGAATGGTGTTCATCTTAAAATTGTTAAGATATTAAGTTATCCGGTTTTGTTTAAAACCATAATCTGGACAAATTCGAGGTATGTTTCGGTAACTACAGTTTATGGGTTATCCCAAGCTTTCGTGAGGGACAGCTTCTACCATTTTCAAGATCAAAAGTGTTTTGTTCTTGACTCGCCACCACTTTGGTAAAGGAATAGTGAGAGTATGGTAGAACTGAAATTGATTCCAGAACCGCAAACGGTTACTAAAAGTTTAGTGTAACCCGGTGATCCAATTGACCCTGACTAACCATAACTACTCTGCAAATTTAGTAGGTGACCTCTGCCACCCGAGAGATGCTTCGGTTTTCTCGTAGACGGTTGCTAGGAGGCTTGCATCATGTGATGATAATCCTACTAGTTATCAGCAGGCCATAAGAAGTGGTGACTTCCGAATAATGGTTGAATGCCAAGTTATCCAAGTTGGACTCCATACACTACAATAAATTATAGACTTTGTTCTGTGCTCCTAAAAGGGGTAAAACTCATAAGGAGCAAGCAGATCTTTCGAGATCAGTGCAAATGGAAAGGTATTAACCCAATAAGGCTAGACTTGTAGTATACAGATATTCATCAAATACCCGATGTGGATTGTGAAGATGCTGTTACTTTATTGTTTGCTAAAGTCAATACGGATAAAATTTGCCATTGCTGTTTTTATGACTATGATATCTGGTAAGAGTACGATTATATCGTCTTTCTAAATTGGATTTAGAAGTGTACGTGTATATGACTCTACTAGAGGGTTGTCTTAGTCTGTGAGAGCAACGGATAGTGTGCAAATTGCTTATGTCTATTTGTAGACCGAAGTAGGCATAGCCGAGATGGATCATCAGTTTTTATGTTACGGTCAAAGTGTTTAATTTCATCAAAATAAGAGATGAATCTGGTATTTATAAGAAGGCTGTAGGGAAAAGTGTCAGGTTCCTCATACTGATATGGATGACATACTCTTGATAGAAAGTGATGTTCCTATATTACGATTCAGTCAAACATTGGTTGTCACTGTTTCTCTTTTGTGGATTATATACATTATTGATTCTGGTGACTATGTCTATATATTTTGATCTAGCAAGGGTTTTAGGATTATCCCAATTTAGGTATAATGACAACATTTTAAAGTGGTTTAGAATGGACGACTCCTAGCGAGTTAATGTACCCATGGGTAATAGGGTCACTCTCTCTAAAATGATGTCTTTCGAGACTGATGAAAAGAGAGACTCGCATGAATGACATTCGACATGCTTCGGCATTGACCAGATGATGCTTTTACACTTGATGTAGTAAGCAGATATAAGTCTAATCCTGGAGAGACATAGGAAGAAGTGAAGGACATATGAGATGTTCTTGGTGTATGGTAATGACAGCCTCCTTCGAGAGGCGATTACCGATTCCATCTTCCGAGATGACAAGGGTGACAAAGTATCCGTCGCGAGTCATTAATTTACCCTCTTATAAGGAGCAGTATATTGGAAGAGTTCCAAGAGAGATACTGGGGTAGTCAAGACGCTAAATGCAGATTATGAATTAGCAAAGGATACATCTTAAGTACTTGTTTGAATTAATACGTTCATTTGTGAACAAGGTCTCATCGTCTATCCAAACAAAATTCTTAGGTATGTATCGCTCATTTCGGGAGATAGTTGATCTCCGTGAAATTGAGATTCAGAGAGATATACTTAGAAACATTATAGCGGATCCACTCACTTAGGTTATTTCTCGAACACAGTTTGTGAAACTGTTAGTACATAAGTTGGGTATGCAGTAGCACATGAGATGTGTGTATGCGATACTGCAATAATTAGCCTTGAGTGCAAGTGGGAGATTGTTGAATATAGGTGCCCTCAAGGCAATTATAGTAATTGTAGGAATGCAATTATTGAATTCATGGTGTCCTATACAGAGAACAATCTTACTCGAGATGATAGTATGATATATGGTTTGTCTTTATCTGTCATATGTATACATGTTATTAGTTATCACGTATTGCTAATACATGAGATAAATCCCATAAGATCTTTGCTTGACTACCAAGATTATGATACGGATCATACTAGTGGGGCCTAGTAGTTTATAAGCACATCCTTAAATGTCCCTAGTTATAGGAGTATCGAGACTGGGTATCAGTACTCCAGTTGAGACTGGTGTATACGTTTCATGACCTGTACGGGGCGATGGCTAATCCCATAGCCATTGGTGTTTAACATTGATGATTGTATACAGGTGCTCATTGGATGAGTTATACTGGACGGACTCACCGAGAACTCCTAGATGGTATTATACCAATGTCAGATAGCAGTTCTCTGGTAGCATGAGTACAGGGTAGTCTCTAGACCTGAGATCGCCATAGTGTCTTATGTGTATTCCTATTGTACCTAGATTACTACCGTACCATGACTATACTGAGTCATGCATATAGGTTTTAGTTGGGTACAGTCTTGAATCACATGGAGGTAATGAGCGGTCAAGAGAATTCATCACCCCCGGTATTGGGAGTCGATATCGCACTGTGCAGGACACGACTATAATCAGAAGTCCATGGCTACTGCAATAGAGATAAACTGGTAAGTGTTACCAGTTATATCTCTTTGGTTATGAGTCCTCTGTCAGCATGACTTATCGGATTATTAAGGGTCTGACAGATTCTATTCCTCAGACTCGGTATGCGATACTCTTTGACGAAGAGACTGGACTATACGGTGACTATCACTTATAGACTTTGTCGGGTCCAGATGAGTTCGCTTGTCAACCTGCCTTTATCTTGCTCATACCTGGATAGTCGTTACGTACAGCTAGTGCCACCGACAAGCTTGTGGGTTTACCCGAAAGGGGGTTGAATCTGAAAGTGTTTCAGATTCAATCGAATGTAATCATATATAACCTACTGCCAGCATATTGACAGGTCTTTAGAGTCCCGCAACAAAAGTGCCTACCCAGGCAAAACGCGATGTAACGCGCGTATAAGGACATGTGTATGATTTTGATAAAACATATATATTGGATTATACGCGTTTAATCGGACGACTGTTATACTAGCCTGTTTAATAGCCGAAATATCAAGTCAAGTGTTGACTTGATAACCATATTTATGATGCGGTTTCTAGTATAGTGTATATGATACACGCACTCTCTACAGTATATGATACTGAGAAGATATTGATGGTATTTCGTGTATGTGATACATGATATATATGTGTATGAGATACATGTACTATTACTTATTTAATATATATATATATATATATATATATAAATTCCCACCATTTTATATTATGCATAAATTAATATACATTTATATATGTATGTGTGTGTTACATTTATAAACTGGATAATATTATCAACCGTCCAATTAAAATCTGTGTAGCAAGTACACATATTTAATCGGACTCCTGAACATATCAATATATGGCCTCTACATTATATCGTCTGAATCGGGAAAACCCTCTGTGTGGGACTCTGAAGACTCGACAATACGCTGGCAGTGATTTACTGGATAAATCCAAAACCACAAGCACGTCAGCGGTACTAACTGTACGTAACGGCTACCCAGGTATTTGCCGAAAGGGAGGTCGATAATCAAGTCCGTCCGTACACTACTGAGTCTGAATGTAACAATCTCTGCACAGTCTGGTCTCTTCGTCTAAGAGTATCGCATACCGGGTTTAGAGAATGGATAATATCAGACCCCTAATAACCCGAAAAGTGGTGTCGGAGTCAATGTCATCACCAATCGAGAAACTACTGAACTTCTATCAGTAAATCTCATTCGCCATGGTTATGGATTTAGGGCGATGATCAACCAAACACAGAGAGACATCGACACCTAATACCAGGAAAGAAGAATCACCGACAATCGCTCATTGCCTCCATGTGACTCGGGACTGTACCCAACTAAAACCTGTCTGCATGACTCCTTTGAGCCGTGGTAGGGTAGTAATCTATGTATAGTGGGAATTCACACCAAGCAAATGACAATTTTAGGTCAAAGGACTAACCTTTACTCATGCAATTAGAGAACTGCTATCTAACGATGGCTATAATACCATCTAAAAGTTCTCGGAGAGTCCATCCAGTGTACTCACCTCCAGTGAGCACATATATCCTATCTTAGGTGACACAACACCAATGGTTTGTGAGATCGGCCACCGTCCCTCGTTAGGGTCTAGAAACGTATACATTAGTCTACTCCGGAATATCGATACCCAATCTCGATACTCTCTTGACTAGGGACATTTAAGAATGTGCTTATGGACTACCCAGCTCTCACGTATATGATCACCATCATAATGTTAGTAGCCAAGAAATAATCTTACGGGCTTCATCATTATGTTTTAGCGATATGTAATAACAAATAAAATGTATACACATCAATGATAAAGACAAACCAGATAGTATACTATCATTTCGAGTAATAGGTCTGTTCCCCCAATATTTAAACATAATAAAAGAGCTAAGCTTTGCTAAATTTAATGAAGCAGCACCTCACGTGCTCCCCACAAGGGCGCCAGCGCCAACCCCTTAGGGTTGAATCTTATGATGGAGCCACACGTGAAGCTCACGTGGGCGCCAATATGCAAAGCACATGAGCGCCTATCATAAATAAGAATTAAATTCTTAAGTGGCACCCACGTGCACAACACGTGAGTGCCGACGCCTAAGTAAAATCAAGTAGAATGAAATTCTACATGGGGATATTTCCCTAAAAATTGGGATACTCTCTGTTAAACATAGCCGTTGGATAATAGAATAAAATTCTACTAAGGGAAAATATTCCCCTAATCTTTTTAAATGAACAGAAAATTGTTGGATCAAAGATCCAATGAGATGGGAAAATATTTCCCTATATCTTTCTAAATAAAAAAAGATGTGCTCTGTATAACAGAGAGCCCTTTGGATTAAAAATCCAATGGTGATTAAAAATCACCGTTTAACAGAATAATTCTATATATAGGGAAAATATTTCCCTAATTTTGTTAAAAACAAGAAGATATATTCTGTAAAACAGAAATCCTTGGATCAAAAATCCAACGGTGGGTAAAATACCCCAAACAAATTTTAAGACCAATTAAATCAATTGAAATCTCTTAATAAGAGATTTTCTAAAAAACTAATTAACAATTTACCTCAACTATATAAAAGACCCAAGACTTCAAGTCTCAACACACAGACATATAGAGGGAACCCCATAAGCTTCTGCAAAAAAAATAATACAGAAGGCTCTCAAAAGCAACAGATAATTTAATTCTCAATAGAGAAGATCTTTTTCCTCTCAAACCCTAGGTAAAAAACCACAAAGATCAAAATATCTCCTTTACCTATCATAGCATACCTAAGAGTTTAACCCTTCTTAAGAACTTAGTTCTTTCTATGGATCTGATATCCAGAAAACAAATCTCCCACAAGTTGAGAATTTAATTCTCATCTGAAAGATCTTGTTCTTAAGAATCAAAGATTTAGAAAAGAACTAGGTTAAAAAGAAAGAAAAAAAAGAAAAGAACATATCCTATTGGAATTTAATTCCTCAGAAAATAGGGTTTAACCCTAAACAGAAACTTAGTTCTTATAAAAGGAACTTAGTTCTTATAAAAGGAACTTAGTTCTTAAAGAAAACTCGATCCCATATCTTCAAAACAAAGATCTTGGTGATCATGAATGATTAAAATACCATTAACAGAGATTCAATCTTTGAAGAAGAAAAGAAATTAGCGCCTCACGTGTTTCCCATGTGGGCGCCCTCCCAACAGCGCCCAGCGCCTCACGTGAAAAACACGCGGGCGCCCAAAGCAAAAGGCCAGTTCCTCACGTGAAATATACGTGAGCGCTAAATAAAAGTGCTTAGCATTTCATATACAGCCAAAATTGCTGAATGCTTAGCACTGATTGGGCAGTGCCCAGCGCCTCACGTGCTCCTCATGTGGATGCCATACAAAAGTGCTTAGCACTTCATATACAGCCAAAACGGTTGAGTGCTCAGTACTGATTGGGCAGCACCCAGCACCGCACATGCTCCTCACGTGGACGCCATATAAAAAAGTGCTTAGCACTATATATATATATATATATATATATATATATATTCAGTCAAAACTGTTGAGTGCTCAGCACTGATTGGGCAGTGCTGAACGTGCTCCTCATGTGGATGCCATATAAAAAAGTGCTTAGCACTATATATAAATTTAGTCAAAACGGCTGAGTGCTTATCACTAATTATGCAGCACCCAGCGCCGCACGTGCTCCTCACGTGGACGCCATATAAAAAAGTGCTTAGCAATACACACACACACATACACACACATACACATATATACACACACATATATAGACACACACACACACACATTCAGTCAAAATAACTTAGTGCTTAGCACTGACTGGGCAGCGCTGATAACTGAAAGCTTCACATGATATTCATGTGAGCGCCAGAGCTTCAAATAAGTTCTTAGCATTTTTGCATAAAAAGGGGGGCTGAATAAACAGAGCCCAAATAAGTGCTGAGCACTTTTGAACAAAAAAAAGACTGAGCAGACTAAGCCCAAATTGGCTAAGTCTCTCTGAAAAGTTTTTTACAGCTAAGCCCAAATGCTCTGTTGTTGGATCTGAAATAAAAATGATCCTTGAAATTTTGCTAAGTTGATCTTAGTCTCAAATTAGACTAACGTATCCTTAGTTAAAATAAATTGAGCCCAAATTCTTATATATTTAAGTTGATCTAAATCTCAAACTAGATTAACGGTCCTTAAATGAAACAAATCCAAATCTAAAATATACGGATTTGGACTAATCCGCGCCCTACGGGCGACAACATAAACTAGTCTTCGTATACAATCCATGGGCAACCAAAACAAACAAAAATACAATACGACACGAAGTGAACTGCTGAAGAAGGAGAAAGTGGTTATCGCAATATGGTAACTTAATTAACTCTAGAGGCTTGCACATGTAGGGAAGAGCGTCCACACAATCGAAAACCCCTCACAAATGAGGGGGAATCTGATGAAGTCTGCTACAACGGTCGCGTCTGTCCACATCTCCAATATATGGTGCCATAAATCAACTTGGTATCTTTGGAGAGGTGGATGGATAAGTCCAAATAGTATCTACCCTTAAATTCAGGTCAGACATCCCAACGTCTTGGACCGGTCTTTCGGCGGTGAACAGATTCTGGCACGCCTGGTAGGACCTTTTCCTCTTTCTACTCTACACTTCGTGTGTCGTGTGTCGTGTTTCGCGAACAAAATTGCGGTTCACTATGGTTGCCATTGGATTCGAGATACTAAAACTTGGTGTCTTACTCCTGTGCAGAGAAATCGATGGCTTCCCAATGCACTTCATGCAACAGCAACTCTCGCTCCACCCCAACTCGAGAAGTGACTTATAGGCCCAACACGGCCTCTATTTTCTCAATACTAGTGGGGAAAGTCACACAAGCCACTACTGGATTGTTCTTCAGGATCATTCTCCCACCTGTGAGTTTCAGTGCGTCAGCGCCATAAGAGGAAGCTCCCAAAAGGTCAGTCTTTGATCGACTGGCAACCACAACGGCCCTTCTCAACGGGCCGTCCAAATTTGGCGTCTCAGTTTTCAACAGACTGAGCAAGAACTCAAATGGGCCAACAAAGAGACTCGTGATACCTAACAGGGCTACCCCAAAACGGCTAGTCCTCCCTATTCCTACTACAGGTGAAGCCATCAAAAGTGCTTCCCCTATCAGAAAGTCGGTCTTCGAAAGATTGGTCGGCCCTTCTCAAACTTTAACAAGGACGTCGGTCTTCAACAGGCTGACATCAATTGCAGCTCCTTAGAAAAACCAGGGGCATGATGAAGCCGCTTCCAAAACTGAGGCGGCCCCTTCAACAAGGCACGCTCGAGGCTTCCACCGGCGCCGAATGAGAGAAGCTGGGGGCAACTCCTCCGCTGGACTCACCCAACCAGCTCTAATGGTGGAAGTCGATGATGCTGTTCTAACTGGGAACAGTTTTGAACTGCTTAAGAGAGTGCACAAAAACTCTCCAACATTGGTGCTAAAGAAATCAACCCTGCCTGCAGAAGTTACAGTGCAGGCAAAGATGGAGCAGCCTCATCAGCGGCACTCCTCGCAAATTTATAGGGTCTGGCGAAAATTCCAAGACTCTGTGATTGACCAGAACTACTCTCGTCGACCGAAGAAATCGAAAGCTTGACACGAAAAGGACTACTCCTCCGCCATACAATGGAGGACTTCTCCTAAGCCGGTGCCTATCATAACAGCTCCTTCAACTCCAATCTCCCATAAAAGAACGAGGTTGGAAAAAACTCTATCGCCCGCAAAAAATTCTAAACGAAATAGACCTAAAGGCCCTAAGGCCGGAGGTATAACCATACATATGATCTGCATGGCTTCAGAATAAGAAGAAAGCCATGTTTCGGTAGTCACCGACCGCAAACTTGGTTGCTGACCAAAGCTCAAGAGAAACAACAAAAGCTTCAGGAAATACTGACCAAAATAGCAACACTTATTGGACAGAAAGAAAGTCCGGACAAAGAAGCTGAACAGCGCCAAGAGAAGGAGACCAATACAGAGTTTCTGCGAAGGGTGCTCGAGAGAAATGACAAGGAAGCCGCTGAGCAAGCTGCTAACATAAAGCAGATGGCACTCTTGTTCCAAGACCTGGTTGGAATGATAATCTAGCTAGAACCCCCGACAGAAGAGCTGCTGATAATCGACGAGGATGACAGAGGGGAAACATCACACTCTCCTCCAGCCTTATCAGTGGCCAAAGAGGAAACGATCTCCAAGGCCGCCCTTGATGATTATTGTAACAACTCCAATCTTAGTGTACAAAAATTTGTTTAAAAGTTAATATATACTTGGGGTATTTGCATTTCCTGTGAGTACTATAACTAATTGTTATGCTTTTTAATAGCAAGAAGGAGCTTGTAGCTCATTGGTAAGACCTTGCACTGCTAAACCAAAGCACCAGAGTTCAAATCCCATCAGCCACATTATTTCTATATTGTCTTCTTTTAAATTTTTAGAAGTCCAAGGGTCTACACATGCATAACTCATAAAAACCCAATGTAACATATAAAACAAACTGGCCCAGGAGGATAACCAAGAGACGAGGGACACGTGGTCCCCCTGACTCGGCCCGACTCGGCCGACTCGGGCCGGCGATGCGGCCGAATCGGCCGGCGGCACCGGTCTGACCAAGTCAGATCGCCGAGTCTCCTACATGAAAGTTGTGTCTCTTGATCTTCCCTAAACCCCTGTATACTTTAAAAACTCTACATTATTATAGAGAATTTAAAATTCAATTAAAACCCTTTTTAATACAAAATTAAATACATTTTTCTTTCACACCCTTTCATCCATTCTAACCCTAGTTTTTCCTATAAATACCACACCTAAACTCATCCCTCGTCACCCTAAATCTCTGTCAAAAACTTTCAAGAAAAATCCCTAGACCTTTGTGTGCAAGTGAAGTTATCGAAGGGCGAAACTTCGGCGAATTTCCGACGACAACCCTAGGAGATCCCGGCGACGAAACGACGCACCGGAACCTACATCCACTCCCTCTTCCTCTCCTATAAACCAAAATCCAGTCCAACCTTTCCCTTTTCTATTCTATTCTTAAAACTAGTATTCCTAAAACCCGACGGAAGCAGAGTTAATCCGACATCCGATTCGGTTTTCTTTAAAAAGTACAATTTTCATTAAACACAACCATTCCAAACTCTCACATCTTGATTATTAATCATTAACAAAAAATCATGAATAAGTTTCATATCAAAATATTTCATATTGCAATTTTTATAGCACTTTTTCAGTAAAATACCATATACTTTGGTTTTAACATTAAACATCATATTTCTTGCTATACCTTTAAATAAATCATGAAGTAATGACCTACCTCCTCACAACAATCATATACAACATAGCACGATACATTTCGGGAACATAGAATACGGGGATACGAAATTTACAATTAAATACCTTTAACTTATAAAAACCATTTTCTACAAGATTACGTATTTTTTTAACAAATCTTTGCAAAGCGCCGCTACAACCCATTTGGGAAAACCGTTTGGGATAGTGCGGATTATCGCACATCCTCGGGTTTAGTAGTGCGAGTCGCAAACCTCCACAAGGAGCATACGGTCTCGAAAGATTTTAAAATACAATATCTTAAGAAAATGAGATTTCTAGAAAAAAATAATAAATTAAAATTATTTTTATATAAATATATATATATGTGTGTGTGTGTGTGTGTGTGTGTGTGTCATCAAAATAACTATTTTTGATATAGTATAAATATTCCAACTTTTCCAAATCAAAAGAATCAGTTTACATGAAAATACCATGCAATTCAATACAAGTTCAACACTTTACAATTAAATACCATATATTATGAAAATTAAGTTTTATTCACTAGAAATGTCATATATATAAAATCTACATCACTAGAAATGTCATATATATAAAATCTACATCTATGAAAACTCTAAAGACGATAATTAAATACTTGAGGTGTATTTTGAAAATTATACAAAAGTATATTTACATAAAACCCCCTCAAGTTCTATAAATTACCCTAAGGTCCCTAGTAAACATAGGTTTAAGCGGGACCAATCTCTTGAGCCTCACGAAGCCGGAGATATGGATGCTTTCCTATTTAAGGCAGACAACTTAACAAACGGTGTTATCAATACGATAATCGTCTTTGAAAAGGACATAAATACTGTCGCCCATGTGCTGCGTTTACCGATAACATCAAAACAATCAGGACTTCAATTTCTTTTCTAATTATCCTAACTCAGACTGAGTCTCATTATAATAAACCTGACTTGAATATGATTCAAGTACAAACTACAGTTCAACATGAATACATGAATCCATATATTCAATCTGTTCAATCTATTCAATCTGTATTGACTGAACCGAACCATTGATATACTACCTTCTACATGATTCTCCAGTTACATCCAATTACTGATATCATGGTTTCGGTAAAGCATCCATCTATACAAGAAAATACAATTTACAATACAATACAAACAATACAATCAAGACATCATGGGGTTTAAGGGGTAGATTGGTACGGAAGGTGTTAGAAGTAGCACGAGACTGCAAGATTTAAGACACCTAACCTGAATTTATTTTCTGTCGTACCGTAGCAAAAACGGTTCTTTGTACTCCATTTTCCTTTAGTCTCTGGCATATACAGACTCCTATCGTATACATTGGCATCCTTCTGTACCAAGCTACAAACAACAGCGTTAACCATATAATACAACTTAAAAAGTTATACTCTCTCACCCTGTCTATTCTACTTTTCCCTTATCTTTGGGACTTACCGAGCGATTTGTTCGCTGACGACATTCTCTTTCTTCTTCTTTGAATTTCGTCAGGTGATTCAGACCTTCCAGAGATCGAGCCCAGCACTGAAGACTTGGACCAGTTTATTGTAGATCCTGAGCTGTAGTTGCACTTGTACATTTCCTTTACATTCTGTACTTTCCATTTCTGTTATGCCACTGTTTAGGCATTGCTTTCATTCAGATGTATTTACTTTTCCATGCATTGTACAAAAGAATATTAATAAATAAAGTTATTGTTTCATTACATTTGTCTCTTGTGTATATTTCTTTTATATTTCTTAGTTACGCTTAGCGTTTTTATTTCTGAGTAAATACGTAGCGGCCTTGTCGCGTTCTCTTCTCCGTACACCGAGATGCGGGGCATGATAGGTTTTGTTGGTAGCCCATGCAGGTCAGAGCTGTATGGAACTCTACCATGCAGTTCAGTTCTGCATGGTCAACCTAAGCAATATAACACAAGAATCAGCAACTAAAACATTCTTTACAATTCATACTCCTTGAATCCTATCATTTCATATACTTTGAATCTGTCCTAACCCAAATTTTTCTTTCAAGGTTATGGATTCCCCAAACAACACCAGCACCAACTTCAACAGCACTCCACCACCACTACCAATTACACGTACCGTCCCGGCTCTGATCAACAAGCAGACGGTTCTGCTTGAGGCGATCCGCAGCCTCCTGAAAGGACAGCAGCAGCAGACTGCTATCCTGATGAACCGACCAGAAGCAGAAGCACCTGGGATGAAGCAATTCAGGGCTTTGCAACCCAAAAGTTTGCAGGAATAGAGAGCCTTCTAGAACCTGAGGAATGGGCTCAGAGCATCGAAGATGATCTGGAAGCAGCACAAGTGCCAGAGATAGCTTGGGTCCGTATTGCGAAACTACAGCTCATGGACAATGCATGGGTTTGGTGGAAGGCGGAAGAAAGCCATCTTGATCAACCCATCGAATGGAAGACTTTCCGCGACATGTTCGACACAAAGTACTTCCCTGAGACTGGCAGGTTCGACATGGAACAGCTGTTCATCCATCTGCAACAAGGTTCAATGTGGACCAAATCAGTAGATGAATATGACACTGAATTCACCATGCTCAGTCGGTAAGATATGTCTCAATAATTTGATTTTTCAATAAATCATATACTACATAGCTAACACAATACTTTAACAGATTTGCGGCACACCTTATACCGATGGATGAGATCAGAGCCCATCGATTTCAACAAGGTTTGGATTCAGAGATCCAGGCTGCACTGGCCACAGGAGATTTTCCGACTCATGAATTGGCTCTGAAAGCTGCCCGCCTTTATGAGGCAGTGGTAAAGATGAGGGGAAGATCTCAATCTACAGGAGTTAAGCGTCCTGCCAACCAGATGGTAAGAGGAGCCTCATCAAGGGCATCTTTTGTGCCAAGGAGACCGGGAGTACCGAACAACAGGCCCAGCCCAGCCTTTTATAACTACTGCAAAAGAGATGGGCATATGATGAAGGACTGCCGGCATGCAAACCGCCTTTGCTTAGTCTGTGGCTTAGTTACTCATGATATTGTGTCTTGTCCTCGTAGACAAAACTCATATGCTGCACCCAGGCCAGCAATCACATACCAGCAACGCCCAGCCATCCAAGCACCTGCTCCGAGACTTACACTATCTGCTCCACCACCAAGAGGACCACCAAATGCACCTCCTCCTTGTCAGTTCCATCAAGCTCAAAGGAACGTTCTAAGGAATGCTCCTCCGTCTAGGAGGAATGTACCACGACGACAGGCTTTCATGATGACCGTGGAAGAAGCTGAGGCCACTGGCCAAATCATCACTGGTAACCCTTTCTTCTCAAGCTTTTCCTTTCAGTCTTAATACTTACCCACATCTTTTTCCTATACCAAAAACATATCCCACATACCTTAGGTACAATCTTAGTAGCCTCACTCTCTGCACTAGCACTCTTCGATACTGGAGCATCTCACTGCTTTATGTCGCAACTGTTCGTCCGAACCCATGCGATTCCAGTCACACCGCTTGTATCCAGCTGGAATGTCAGTTCAGGAAATGACGTTCTAAAGGCAACAATAGGATACGGCTTGTGTCCAGTAGTCGTCTGCAGCAGAGAATTCTATGTTGACTTCAAGGTGCTGGACATACCGAACTTCGATGTGGTTCTAGGTATGGACTGGCTCGGAACCTTCTATGCTACCATCGACTGTCGTCAAAGGAGGGTAGTGTTTGAGATTCCAGACCATCCGGTCTTCTATTTCAAAAGTGGAGACCGTACCCTGGAGCCAAGTACTTACAAGGTGAAACCAAAGAAAGCAGTGATTGCAGAAACTCAAGCAGAGGAAGGATCAAAGCTAGAAGTGGTTCGAGAGTTCGACGATATGTTTCCTGACGATATATCAGGTTTGCCTCCCGATCGAGCTCTTGAATTCAGCATTGATTTAGTACCAAAAGCACAACCGGTGATCAAAGCACCTTATCGATTAAGCCCGGAAGGTTTGAAGAAAGTCCAAACTCAGTTGAACGAATTATTGGCGAAGGGATGGATTCGTCCCAGCACATCAAGTTGGGGATCACCTGTACTGCTTGTGAAGAAGAAGGAAGGTTCATATCGAATGTGCATTGATTATAGAGCCTTGAACGAAGTCACGATAAAGAACAAGTATCCGCTACTGCGTATCGACGATTTATTCAATCAGCTAAGTGGATCTTGTGTTTTCTCCAAGTTAGATCTTCGTTCAGGTTATCATCAGGTGAAGGTCAAGGAAGATGATATTCATAAAACGTCTTTAAGAACTCGTTATGGACATTACGAATTCTTGTGATTCCATTTGGAGTGACCAACGCACCAGCAATATTCATGAAACTAATGAATCAAGTTTTCTAAGAGTACTTAGACAGGTTTGTTGTCATCTTCATAGACGAGATCCGGGTGTATCCTAAGAGTCGGAAAGAACATGCAGAGCACCTACGAATTGTTCTGGAAACTCTGCGACAACATCAACTCTACGCTAAGTACAGCAAGTGCGAGTTTTGGTTGGATCAAGTTGGTTTCCTTGGACATATCATATTATGCGAAGGAATCCCTGTTGATCCAGCGAAAGTTTCAGGAATAAGCGAATGGCCAACACCAAAGTCAGTGAAGGACATTCGAATTTTCTTGGGTCTAGCTAGATATTATAGAAGGTTCATTGAAGGCTTTTCTAAGATAGCAACACCCCTGACCAAGCTCACACATAAAGATGAAGAATTTTTGTGGTCAGAAGCATGCGAGCAAGCTTTCGTAGAACTCAAGTCAAGGTTGACATCAGTGCCTATTCTCATTATACCGGACCAATCTGGAGGTTTCGAAGAGCATTGCGATGCATCCGGTAAGGGATTAGGATGTGTTCTACATCAGCACAGTAAAGTTGTGGCTTATGCTTCAAGACAGCTGAAAATTCATGAGCGCAATTATTCGCCGCATGATTTGGAATTGGCAGCCGTTATATTTGCTCTTAAGATTTGGCGCCATTATCTTCTTGGTGAATGAGTGAACATATACACAGATCACAAGAGTCTGAAATATGTGTTTACTCAGAAGGAGCTTAATATGCGGCAGAGATGATGATTAGAACTCATGGCAGACTTTGACATCAACTTGCAATATCACCCAGGGAAGGTGAATGTGGTACTTAATGCCCTTAGTCGCCAACCATTAGCAATGCATCTCACCGCCCAGTGGAAACTTTAACAAGACTTGCATCAGATGGAGATTGAAGTAGTCATGCCAGGTAACGCTTCAAGCTTGATGAATTTAAAAGTTCAATCAACAAATGTTAATCAGATCAAAGCAGCTCAAGCAAGTGATGCAAATTTGCAAAAGATCAGAAAACAAGTAGAGAATGGACTCAGAACAGACTTCATCATCCATGAAGACGGATCTTTGAGATACGGCAGCAGATTATGTGTACCAAAAGGTTCTGTTCGGGAAGAATTAATGAAAGAAGGTCACATCTCTCCCTACTCAGTACACCCTGGAGGTACAAAGATGTACAAAGATCTACGTCAGAATTACTGGTGGCATAGAATGAAGTGTGAAGTAGCCAGAAGCGTCGCTAAATGATTGGTGTGTCAGCAAGTAAAGGCTGAACATTACAGGACAGCTGGATTACTTCAACCATTACCTATCCCGGAATAGAAGTGGCAACACATCATAATGGATTTTGTGATTTCTCTTCCTCGCAGCACAAAGGGTAACGATGCGGTATAGGTTATTGTGGATCGACTCACAAAGTCGGCTCACTTCATCCCATTTCGAGTTGGCCAATCAATTAAGACATTAGCAAAGAAGTACATGGAGGTAAGAATCTACTTATGATTTAAACTCTTTAAATATGTACTATCTCTGATACCCATGAACTCATATAGGAAATTATGAGACTTCATGGAGTACCGGTCTGCATTGTCTCCGATCGTGACACCAGGTTCCGATCATAATTTTGGCAGAGTCTACAAGCGAGCTTGGGAACAAGTCTGAACTTCAGCACGGCCTATCATCCACAAACAGATGGTCAGTCTGAGCGAACTATTCAGATCTTGGAGGATATGCTCAGAGCGTGTATGTTCGACTTCAAAGGTTCGTGGGAAGATCACCTACACCTTGTGGAGTTTTCATACAGCAACAGCTACCAAGCAAGCATAGGAATGGTACCTTTTATAGAACTATATGGAAGGAAGTTTCGATCGCCATTAAGTTGGGATGACGTCGGAGATAGAGAACTACTTGGACCTGAGATGATAGTAGAAACTGTTGATATAGTTTGTACTATCAGGGAAAGAATGCGCATAGCCCAATATTGACAAAAGCACCGGTCTGATGCAAAGCGACGCCACTTGGAGTTCCAGCTGGGAGATCACGTATTCTTTAAGATATCTCCGAACCGCGGAGTGATCCAATTTGGAAGACGGGGTAAACTAAGTCCGAGACACATTGGACCGTTCGACATCCTCGAACGAGTCGGTGAAGTGGCTTATCACTTAGCATTTCCATCTACATTAGAAGGAGTGCATAACGTATTCCACATATCCCAACTCAGATGGTATGTGAGTGACCCCAGCCATATTCTCGATCATTCCGAGCTCACTGTACAACCCGACTTATTTTGTGAAGAACAACCAGTGGAGATCCTGGACAGGAAATTAATGTCACTTCGAAACAAGGAAGTCAACTTGGTTCGAATGATGTGGAGAAAAGACACTCCAGGAGAATCGACATGGGAAAGGGAAGATGAGATGCATGCAAGATACCCCCACCTAAATGTAAACTAGTCCTTAAAATAAAATTTGTAAATTTCGAGGATAAAATTTTTGTAAAGAGGGTAGACTGTAACAACTCCAATCATAGTGTATAAAAATTTGTTTAAAAGTTAATGTATACTTGGGGTATTTGCATTTCCTGTGAGTACTATAAGTAATTGTTTTGCTTTTTAATAGCAAGAAGGAGCATGTAGCTCATTGGTAAGACCTTGCACTGCTGAACCAAAGCACCAGAGTTCAAATCCTATCAGTCACATTATTTTTATATTGTTTTCTTTTAAATTTTTAGAAGTCCAAGGGTCTACACGTGCATAACTCGTAAAAACTTAACGTAACATATAAAACAAACTGGCCCATGAGGATAACCAAGAGACGAGGGACATATGGCCCCCCTGACTCGGCTCGACTCGGCCGACTCGGGCCGGCGGCGCGGCCGAATTAGCCGGTGGCACCAGTCTGATCGAGTCGGATCGCCGACTCACCTACATGAAAGTTGTGTCTCTTGATCTTCCCTAAACCCCTGTATACTTTAAAAACTCTGCATTATTATAGAAAATTTAAAATTCAATTAAAACCCTTTTTAATACAAAATTAAATACATTTTTCTTTCACACCCTTTCATCTACCCTAACCCTAGTTTTTCCTATAAATACCACACCTAAACTCACCCCTCCTCACCCTAAATCTCTATCCAAAACTCTCAAGAAAAATCCCTAGACCTTTGTGTGTAAGTGAAGTTAGCGATGGGAGAAACTCCGACGAATTTCCGACGACGACCCTAGGAGATCCCGGCGACGAAACGACGCATCGGAACCTACTTCCACTCCCTATTCCTCTTATCTAAACCAAAAGCCAGTAAGTCCCATCTTTCTCTTCTCTATTCTATTCTTAAAACTAGTATTCCTAAAACCCGACGGAAGCGGAGTTAATCCGACTTCCGATTCGGTTTTCTTTAAAAAGTACAATTTTCATTAAACACCACCATTCCAAACTCTCATATCTTGACTATTAATCATTAACAAACATCATGAATAATTTTCATAGCAAAATATTTCATATTGCAATTTTTATCGTACTTTTACAGTAAAATACCATATAGTTTGGTTTTGACATTAAACATCATATTTCTTGCTATACCTTTAAATAAATCATGAGATAATTACTTACCTCCTCACAACACTCATATGCAATATAGCACGATACTTTTCAGGAACATAGAATACGGGAATACGAAATTTACAATTAAATACCTTTAACTTATAAAAACCATTTTCTACAGGATTACGTATTTTTTTAACAAATCTTTGTAAAGCGCCGCTACAACCCATTTGGGGAAACCGTTCAGGATGGTGAGGATTATCGCATATCCTCGGGCTTAGTAGTGCGAAACGCAGACCTCCGCAAGGAGCATACGGTCTCGAAAGATTTTAAAATACAATCTTAAGAAAATGAGATTTCTAGAAAAATATAATAAATTAAAATTATTTTTATATAAATAAATATATATATATGTATCATCAAAATATCTATTTTTGATATAGTATAAATATTCCAACTTTTCCAAATCAAAAGAATCACTTTACATGAAAATACTATGCAATTCCATACAAGTTCAACACTTTACAATTAAATACCATATATTATGAAATTAGGTTTTATTCACTAGAAATTTCATATATATAAAATCCACATATATGAAAACTCTAAAGATGATAATTAAATATTTGAGGTGTATTTTGAAAATTATACAAAAGTATATTTACATAAAAACCCCTCAAGTTCTATAAATTACCCTAAGGACTCTAGTAAACATAGGTTTAAGCAGGACCGGTCTCTTGAGCCTCACGGAGCCGGAGATATGGATGCTTGCCTATTTAAGGTAGACAACTTAACAAACAGTGTTATCAACACGGTAATCGTCTTTGAAAAAGACACAAATACTGCCGCCCATGTGCAGCGGTTACCGATAATATCAAAACAATCAGGACTTCAATTTCTTTTCTAATTATTCTGACTCAGACTGAGTCTCATTATAATAAACCTGACTTGAATATAATTCAAGTACAAACTACAGTTCAACATGAATCCATGAATCCATATATTCAATTTGTTCAATCTATTCAATCTGTATTGACTGAACCGAACCATGGATATACTACCTTCTACATGATTCTCCGGTTACATCCATTTACTGATATCATGGTTTCAGTAAGTGATCCATCTATACAAGAAAATACAATTTACAGTACAATCAAGACATCGCGGGGTTTAAGGAGTAGATTGGTACGGAAGGTATTAGAAGTAGCACGAGACTGCAAGATTTAAGACACCTAACCTGAATTCATTTGCTGTCGTACCGTAGCATAAACGGTTCCTTGTACTCCATTTGCCTTTAGTCTCTGGCATATAGAGACTCCTCTCGTATACACTGGTATCCTTCTATACCAAGCTACAAACAACAGCGTAAACCATATAATACAATTTTAAAAGTTATACTCTCTCACCCTGTCTATTCTACTTCTCTCTTATCTTTGGGACTTACCGAGCGATTTGTTCGCTGACGACATTCTCTTTCTTTTTCTTTGAATGTCGTCAGGTGATTCGGACCTTCCAGAGATCGAGCCTAGCACTGAAGACTTGGACCAGTTTATTGAAGATCTCGAGCTGTAGTTGCACTTGTACATTTTCTTTATATTCTGTATTTTCCATTTCTGTTATAACACTGTTTAGGTATTGCTTTCATTCAGATGTATTTACTTTTCCATGCATTGTACAAAAGAATGTTAATAAATAATAATGTTGTTTCATTACATTTGTCTCTTGTGTATATTTCTTGTATATTGCTTAGTTACTCTTAGCGTATTTACTTCTGAGTAAATACGTAGCGGCCTTGTCACGTCCTCTTCTCCGTACACCGGGAAGCGGGGTGTGACAATTATATTGCTCAACAAATAAGAGCTTATCAAGCTAATGAAGTCGCTGGCTAAATTGTCAGGACTGGGCAACCGTATCCAGGCCGGTATGATCAAATCAAGTACCCACCGGGGTATACGATCCCCAAATTCAATGTATACAAAGGGACAAGCAACCCTCACCAGCACGTCATGCAGTTTAGAGCTCTGTGCAGCAACAGTAGAGGCGACGAAAAACTGTTGCTTCGCCAGTTCATTGGCAGCCTGTCAGAAATAGCCTTTGAATGGTACTCGGAGCTTCCAAATGACTCCGTAAAAACATTCATAGAGATGGAACTGCTGTTCATACAGCGTTTCGCCAGCGTGAGCGAGCGCACTCCGATCGCGACATTAATTAATGCCACGGTAAAGCTGGGAGAAACATGGGTCCAATATGCGATCCGGTGGCGGAACCTATGGTCTAAGTGCGAACAGCTCATTAAAGAATCTTCTGCCGTAGGCATGTTCATCGGTACCCTTGATCTTCAAACGACTGTGTCCTAGCTTGTGATATTCTTCAAACCAACAACCTTTTAGGCTCTGATAGATAAACTGGACCAAATGGCTCTGATAGATAAACTGGACCAAATAGTCCAGATGGGCCACGGGCCTTCCTCCTTAAATAAGAACCCTCGAAATAATAAGGGTAAAGGGAAAGCAGCCTTCGTTGCCAATATGCAACAACAGCCGAGCGGCTTAAAATCGGCTGCTCACCAAAAAAATGCTCGTCCGCACCCATCCTTGGAAGAAAGATTAGGACGCGCTTACTCGTTTCCCCGTGAAAAGATGAGGAGACTATTCGAATTAGAAGTGCATAATAAACTTGTCGCATTGCTAGACCCGCGGTGTCAACAACCCTAACTACTTCTCCTATCACAGAATGGTGAGCCACCCAATTGAAGATTGCTACATCTTCAAGAATTGGGTTGAGAACCAGTATCAACAGGGAAAATTCACGCGGTCTAATAACTGGAGGGTAAACCCACCCCATAAGCATACTCCTAAAAAGGTGGACGCGCAGGGGGCATCATGCTCACTCGTGGAAGAAACTCCATGGGAAATCGTTCTTTCAGCAAAAACCAAAAGAATGTTAAAGGATCTACAAGCATGTCCGGCAGTCAGGCAAAAAAGCCCACTTGAACCCGAAATCATCGAAGGGATGATGAAACCACGTCCCGCACGGAAAATTGTTGACGAGGGGAAAAAACCCCAAGTCAAGCCTTCGAAGTCTTCAAAGAAAAAGAAGAAGACCAAGAAGCCTGTACAGCCTGCCGAGTATGACAACAATCGCACAGATCTACAAAAATACATTGACGCGCTAGAGGAGTACGACCAGAAGGCGCGGACACCAGTCACTCTCGAAGAATACCTCAAGCATATTCTTGAGAGCGAAGATAGTGACAACGAAAAGGAAAATGTCTCATCAAAAGACACCAAAGACCTTGTAGCAAGTTGCCACATGGTCTTCCATTCGTCGTTATATGATGAATAAACTCGCTCAGCATCAGAAAACAACACGGAACTAGGGGCAGAATCGGCGATAAAAGACCCGATCGATAGGCTGTTAAATGAAGCCTTTCAAAGTTGTCCGAGAACAAGAGGCAGCCATATACGAAAAGGCTAAACGTCAGCATCAAGAAAAAGAAGCTACGGCAAGGATGAGTCATAAACTACTCCACCCAAAAAAAAGCACACCTGCTACAAATAAGAGCAGGATCAAAACACAGAAGCGGTTCACCAAAGCCCTATCAATGGGGATGAAGCTGCCACCTCTCGTAAGGAACACTCCCGGGGTCATGTGCCTCGATGGAGAAGATGCATGCACAAACTACTGTCTATATCATCTGAGGGTCATCCACCCCACCGAGGAATGCAGCACCTTTAAGAAGTGGTAACAAGGATAGGTAGACCATCAAAAACCCTTCAAGAGGATAAAGCACAAAGCTCGTGCTCGTCGATGGCAAAATAGTCAGACGAGCACACATAGATAAATGACTGGTAACTGTCATATGGTTGGTACCAGTTCGGAAGGGGGGAACCCTAAGTTCTTATCTTCGGAAGTGACTCTGAGGAGGAAACGTCTCTCAACTCTCTCTTCAAAGACTCCCCCTCCGAAAAAGAAGAGGAGGAGAAGAACTGCGAGAATATTCAGCTGCGTAACCACACACTGTCTGAGAGGAACATCAGACCTACAAACAAAGGTTTGAACAAAAAGGAAAAAGGGAAAGGAAAAATCCCCGAGGAGATCGCCCTTGATGAAGAAGCAGTCAAAGAGCTCACGGAAAAAGATCCGCCTAAGTAAAACAAGGTGGATTACAACGTCCTGGCACATATGAGGAAAATACCCTCGCAGCTGAGAATATTGGATGCACTCCTCCTGTCCAAAGAGGCACGAGATTCCCTGATCAAGGCATTACAAGAGCTCAATCAGTTCCAAGCTTTCTTCACAGAATAGAAAATGAAGGATAAGCTGGCAGAGGTCCATACGGCTGACATTATATTCAGTGATGAGGATCTCCTCCTCGGTACATGCGAGAATAATCTCCCGTTATACGTCACCGTGTACTGCCATGACATCAAGATAGGGAAAATCCTTGTCGACAATGGATCCTCCGTCAATCTTCTCAACGTGAGAGTACTGAAGGAAATTTTCATGAACGTTCAACACCTTACCTGAGAAAAAATTACCATCTCCGGGATCGACTCATAGTCATCACGGACACATGGGTCCGTAATGTAGGGCTCCTAGGCAGACTAAGGAGGTCTCACAAGGCATCAACCATGCCAATTTCAAAAATTACGGTGCCGAGAAACCCTAGACTAGATCGTTAACTAGATATTTAGGCGACCAAAGCAACTAGTTTACAACTAAACTAAAAGAACGGAAATACAACCTTTGTAGATCCGGTTCTCCACCTCCATAGCTCCATGATGAAGTCCCCTTGCTGTCCAAATCAAATCCCGGGCTCTAACGTCGGCTTCATCGGAGAAATGGGCGGGCTAGGTCATCGACGACGATGCCGAAGATGATCTACGTCGAGGCATCACTAGATCAAGCTCCACCTTCACCAAGCCATGAAAACTTGTGAAGGAAATACCCTATACTACTTGGCAAGAGGTAGAGGATGAAGAAATAGGAAGTGGGTTCACTTTAGAATTGGATTTCTCACTCATTTTCATCAATCACCATTGATGGAATCAAGGTTCTTCATCTTGAAGAAGAAGAAGAATAAGATGATAATATTATGATAAGTATATCTAAAATGAATAATAAAATCACTACTTATCATATGCTAACCTTAGTTAGGTGTAGAGAATAGACTAGGGGTAAGTGGAATGGTTAGGGTTAAGCATGAGACAAAATGGTCACTAAGTCAATGCTTCATGAAGCTTCATAATACAAACAAAGTTAGCAACCATTTTTCTCTTTATGCTTTTCATTTTCCATAAAGAATAAATCAATAAATAAATGAATAAGAAAATGAAAGGAAAACCCTAACCATTACACAACCATGGTTTAATCTTTACATATGCTCAAGTTAGCATGTATCATCAAACATGATACAAACTTGTGTACAAAAGTATATCACATATACAATGTGCACAATCCAAGTGAGAAAATCCATTTAAAGTGAACCAATACTAGTTAATGCAAAGTAATATATCAAATATATAATTATGCATTAAATCATTAAATCAACACTTGATTTAATGATCCGGTCATATCGCATATAACCGACTAATATTAACAGTAACAACTTATCGAATCAACACTTGATCCGATAACCCGGCTATATCGCATATAACCGATCAATGTCACAAATCGCGAGAATCGAATACAGTATCACATACTGGTATCATTCTCGGTCCCGCACATATCTCATATGCGCTCCTATTTCGTTTCGCTTGAGCCAGGAAACCTCTGTGTAGGACTCTAAAGACTCGTCAATACGCCGGCAGCAGATGATGATCATATCAATCACCCACAAGCCGCAAGCGGTCTGCTAAACGTAACGGCCACCCGGGTATTGAGCGATCAGAAGATCAACGAGCAAGCCCGCTCACACTCCTGTGAATCCAACCAGTAACACTTACGGTACAGTCCAGTCTGATCGTCTGATATGTCGCATATCTCGCCTAGGGGTGGTAAACGTCAGACCCCAATAGCTCGATAAGTCGTGTCGATATGAGGTCTATAACAGTTCGAGAAACTACTGGTAACACTTACCAGTAAATCTCAGCAACCCTGGCCAGGGATTTCCGGTTATAGCCAATCGAACACAGCACAACATCAACTCCCTATACCGGGAGAGACGAATCCCCTCCTATCGCTCATTGCCTCCATATGACTCGGGACTGTACCCAAAAACCACCGTTTTGCACGCCCTCTTGGACGTGGTAAGGTAGAAATCAAAGCACAGTGGGAACCACACAAGAATCTATGACGATCTCGGGTCAACAGACTACTCTGTACCAGTGTCACCAGAGAACTGCCATCTGACGTAAGGTATAATACCATCTGGGAGTTCTCGGCGAGTCCGTCCAGTGTACCCAGTCTCCACTGAGCACCCGTATATCATCTCTGATGTCAAACACCAATGGATATGGGATCATCCATCGCCCATCTGTATTGGTCGAGAAGGTATACGGTAGTCTACTCTGGTATATCGATGCCCCGTCTCGATATACCCACGACTAGGGACTTTGAAGGATGTAGTTATGGACTACCATGTCCCCACTGGTATGATCTGCATCATAGTCCAGGTAGTTAAGTACACATCCTAAGGGCTTTACCAACATGTAACAGAGAGACAATCAATGTACACGTTAAGGTAAAGAGTAACCAGATAGCATACTATCATGTCAAGCAAGAAAGTCCTCCCTATATATGTCCCAGCATCCACTACAATATACATCCTATGTATAGCAATGGCCTCTAGGGCATACATATAACTAACAATCTCCCACTTGCACTAGGGCCATCTGATAGCAGTAGTTGTAGTATCTCATACTCAAACATCCCATAAAAATCTCTCTCTGGGAACAGGCCTTTGTGAGTGGATCCGCTGTGTTGTCCTCTGAGTCTACTCTCCAAACCTCGATCTCCTTGGAGATCAACCATCTCCATGATCAGGTGATACTGCCTTAGAATATGTCTGGATCACTGATGGGACGGACGTTCCTTGGCATAAGCCACAACTCCATTGTCTCACAATGGGAGGAACTAAGTTCATCTCATGAACCAATATACACCCAGACTGCCTCTTTGGTAGCATCTTAAGTAGCGATGTATCCTGCCTTTATCGTCTAGTTAGCCACGGTATCTAGCTTGGAACCTTTCCAACATACCGTCCCTTTACTGAGGGTAAAGACAATGCCTGTGACTGACTTTCAGTCGTCCTTATCATCCTGGAACCCTTCCAGTGATTCTCCCCAGGATCGACTGATACCATCTCACTACAACTAGTGAGTATTCTAATATCCAATTAGATCTATCTCATAGATCCAAAATCTAGGATTTAGGAGGTATCATTTTGATCCTATATGGAGAATCATTATGATAAGCGGAGATTGATCGAGCGTAGCATAAGAAACTCCTTCCCTATCAAGAGTATGTTATCCACGTACTCTACGAGGATCGTCACCATACTCCCTACTACCTTTTTGTTTATAGAAGGTTCATCTACCATTTTGATGATGTCAAACTCTTTGACTACTTCATCAAAACAGACGTTCCAACTCCGCGATGCCTGCTTTATCCTATAAAGCAACTTTTACACGTTTCCGCTGCTCCCAGTGTCTACGAAGCCCTCTGGCTGTGTACTTATAGACGCCCTTTTCTAAAATATCATTTAGAAAAGCAGTCATGACACCCTACCGCCAGATAACGTAGTCATGGTATGCAGCCGTGGCAAGTAGGATCCGGATGGACTTAAGCATAGCCACTGGAAAAGGATTCATCATTATCCACGCCTGGTCATGACGAAAACCTTTTAACAAGTCTAGCTTTGAAAGTCTCAACTTTTCCATGTACACCAAGTAATCTTCTCAAGATATACTTGCTCCTGATGGGGATTTAACCCTTCAGATATAGCAACCAAAGTCCATACTTTGTTGGTGTACAAGGATTCCATCTCAGATCGCTAAGCATCCAGTCATTCTTACAGAGTCCCACTCCTGATGGCCAGCTCGAAACTAGTTGGGTCATCATCTCATGATGCAATCCTCGCTCCCACTGTCATAGAAAAATCGAAATATCTCTCAGGTGGGTGAGGAACCCTACTAGATCAGCGGAGAGGCTGAGGTTCATTGGTAACTATTGAATCCTTTGGTTCTTTCAATTCATCTGCTGTAGTTTGTATAGCTGGAACCTTTCCAGTTCTACATTACAGACCTTGCCTCGAGCTTGTCCGGATTTTGCTTTTAGACATAGGCCGGACAACCCCAAATCTTAACTAGCTTAAGACATGGGCTCTTCCTATACCATATCTCATATGGAATGGTAGGCAACTGATTTGATTAGAACCCAATTCAATAGGTATGCAACTTCTCAAGTGCATAACTCCCAAAAGGAAATAGGAAACACAGTAGTACTCATCATAGAGCACACCATATCACATAGGGTGCTATTGCTCCGTCCCGATATACCATCATGCTATGGTATATACGGAGGAGTAATGTTGAGAGAGAATCTCATTCTCCTTTAGAATAATCCAGGATTTCCGTGCTCAAGTATTCTCCTCCTCGATCTCATCAAAGGACATAATACTTATACCCTTGTTTTGGTTTTCTACTTCCAAATCATATTCTGTGAATATCTCAAAAGGTTTGGACTTGTGTTTCAACAGGAACATATGTCTGAATCTTGAGAGATTATCAGAGAATGTAACGAAGTACAAAGAACCAGTCCTGGCATATGTAGACAGGGGACCTTACATATATCAACATGTATCATCCCAAGAGTTCACTAACTCTTTCTCTGTTTCCAATAAACAGAGCTGGTGTCATTATATCTCTGTGACATGACTGGCAAGTTTCACAAGATGTAGATTCAAACTGATTTAAATATTCATCTTCATGTAACTTCAGCTAGTCGGGTCGCATTGATATGACCTAGTCTACAATGCCTCAAGAAGGATTCGTTCATTTCTGAACTCTTCCTCTTTGTGTGTTCAGTATACTAAAGAACTGTATTTTGATTTAGAACATCAATGCTTTTAGATAACGTGCCTGAACCGATCAACTTTTGATATAGGAAATGTTCAAAACATTATCCAACAATACAAAATTATATCCTTTCTTTACTATAAAGAGACTGATATGATTTTGTATATCAGGTTCGGTATCTAATAACATTCGTTCAGAATCAATGTATTTGGAATACAGGGTGACAGTGACCAACAGACATGGCTGCAACACTTGCCCCATTTTCTGCCTCATGAAACTTATCACCCGTTCTCAGTTTTCTACCTTTCTGTAGCCCTATGTAACAGATTACATATCTGGGATCCTGATCTGGTATCACATACCCAGGATGTAGAGGATACGGAGAAACAGTTCTTTGTAATGAACACACCCGAAGATGATGCATCAGTATGCACTCTCTTCGTTTGGGTGGCACAGGAATTCTGGTAATCCCCTATTTCCTGCTCTGTCTTATAACAATTATAAGTTGGAGCGGGACCAACGTTCCCCAGCTCAGTATAACAAGCGGGTTCGGTCAATAATCCGTATTATTATCTTGATTAAGGCGTGATATGGTCGCTACCTGGAGAGAGAGAGAAGAAAACACTCAGCGTGCGCTCTTGCAAGAATAGATTGGTTATTATTTTATTTAATCAGGATGGCTCCCACTGCTTTTTATCAAATCTTCCTTCAAACCCAAAAAAGGAAAGACTAGCCAGGATTAATTACACACTACAAGTTCGCCAATCTTTCAGCCAGGCCAGTATCGGTACTTTGAGGGAGGTGCCCCGTGCTTTCGCACGGACCTAATTAATGTAAACCTCGTTTTCCCAGAGGCGTAACCTCGTTAACACCTTTTTAGACACCTACTTAATCGGCTAATTGTAATGTGTAAAACTCTCCCAGGAGTAACTCTTACTCACAGCGGGTATCGGGATCCAACTATTTCATAGAAGGTATGCAATCTCATTGAAAATTTCAACACTTGAAATTCCCGATAATATTTTGCCCCTAGCGTCCTATGACCTTGACAGAGGTCAACAAACCATAGGCTGCTAGTCAAGTTCAACCCGTCATTTCCTGATTGAAGTAAACCCACCCGCACGACCCTTGACAGAGGTCAACAAGGTCGCACGACTACCCTAAATCAATCACATCATATGCTTATACAGATAAGCACTAATCAGCTACCGCACACTACGCCTTGACAGAGGTCAACAAACGCAGCACGAATACTAACTACTACTTATCTGAAATGACGGAGGGCTACGTCAGGTTTTTCTGAAAACCTATTGCGTAATGAACTTGATATCGTTGTAGAATCAAATGATTTTAAAATGGAGTGTTTTTTAGGCTTTTCTAGTTTTGCTAAAGGTGTCACTCCCGGTGAAGGGATCGTCGGTCCTTTCCTCGTCGAATGAGGTGCGGGATATATCATATATATCACTATGCAAAGCAAAAAATACTTAAAAGCAATCAAAAGACAAACCGAGTGTGTAGCATCTGCCAGTTTTTGCTAAAGGAGTCACTCCCGGTGAAGGGATCTCGGTCCTTTCCTTATCGAATAAGGTGCAAGATATATCATATATACCGCTGTGCAAAGCAAGAACTGTAGCTACCTGTTTTATTTTGAAATTCGATTCCACAACATCTTTAGGTTTCTTTTCTTTCATTAATCATATTAATGAAGTCCCATCATTTAAATACCTAAACATCACAGATAAATACGACGTACACTTATGCCATCCGCATTCGCCTCGATGTCCCCTCGTGCACCGTTAGGTTAGGTAACTAATGGCAGAGCGGGGCAGGGCTAGCGCGGGTGTAAAACATAAGTAACGTCTATATAATATATCATATATACTATATACTGTATCTATCACAGAACATCACATGATCACATCACAGATATCGCAGCAGAAGAAACATATGAAATATTGGATATACTAGGACGTCCGTGTTTTCAATACGAGCCAGTATAAAACACGGATTCCACGGTCGTGATGAATAGCCAAACCCACACCCCTAGACCCCTACGAGAGCGGCAAGCAACCCTACCAATTCTAGAGTTAGGAGACCCGGACTCGACTCCTCGAGTTGGTCTCCCACTGGACTCCAGAACCCGGTTACTTGTGCTCCCCTCCTTGGGTCTATCCTAGTGCAGAAAAGTAAATAATATACAAACGGTGACATTTTCCGCAACCTGGAAGTGCCCCAATAAAAGAATATTACATACAAGTTTTTACATGAATGAAAATGAAAAACACTCATCTCACATAAAAAACCCCCGGCTATTCAAATACGACGATCCAATATAACATATCCAGCAACACATAACATCACATGTCATCAACGTAAGTAAATATGCGCATCCCAATTGTCGTTGACATATAGCAACGAAATCGGCGATATCACATATTACACTTACGGTCACAGAAAAGAAAGTGTAAAACTACAATAGTTGGAATCCGCAACCTCCATAGACATCGCATGCCTAATCAAATGAATTCCTTAGACATCGCATGCCTAACAATTATAAACCCCGCATTTCAGTCTCATTATCGAAAACACTTTTCAATATCAAGTCGGGCAATTCAACAAGATTCCCGACATCCTGATCGAATGCTCGTCGCAAACTTTAGTAGGCGGCCGCACCCCCGATACCGTCGACGAAGTGCACCAAGGAGGAACACCGCTACCGTGAGCACCCGAACGGATGCTTTCGGCGAAGGGGTTCTCCTACAGTCACTTGGTCGGGGCTATGGGGTGTAGCTGTCTATTAAGTTTACCCGGCGAGTATCCGCGTACGCTACGTGATTGCGACGGACTTTTGATCACATCAAAATTCCGTGGCAACCGATCAAGTGAGACTAAACTGCTATGTTTATAACATTCATTCAGTTATCTCATAACTTCTTGTGAATTCCAATTATTGTATAACATTCCGGATAAGATAGAAAATGTTAAACTTTCCGATCGAACAATCGAACACCCAAGTTTTCCGATACAGCTCAACTCATGAAATAAGTTCAAAGACATTCACTTCGTGCCTCAGTACCAACGGTCCAGCCGTAGAAGGGTCAAGCCAACGCCTCACATGTGGCACGCCGTACTGCCCCAAACCCTAAGGTTCAAAGGGCAGTCCAAGACGGTCACATAATCGAGTTAAGGTTTGTTGTCTTCTAGAGGGACCATCGCGTTACTTGCACTACTAAGAACGTCTTTAAACCACGGAAAAATCCAACAATTGGAAATTTCCCGGCAGGGGAAAAAGTGGGTATTTATATCCGGTCGAACTTTTTAACATATTCAAAAATTACCCGGAAAAACACATAGACAAAGTTTGATAATCCGATCGAAACACCGAGTCCCCAATACAACCCAAAAAATCCAACTCTTGAATAAATATTAAAAATTCCCATAAAACTCAGCATTTAAATAAAGAAGTTACTGTGCAAAAATGGTTGACTGAAGAGACTAAATGAGCGCGGAACCGCCGCAATAGGCGGCTAATGCCGCGGTTCAGCCGCGCTTTAGACAGATCATTAGGTAATTTTTGCACCATAATTCTTAGAATTTCCTGCTGAATTTTTTAAGCATTTTTAATCTGGAAAAAATCACTTTTTTCAGAAAAAGTCCAGAGAGGGTTAAAAGTTAGGGTTTCGGGTCGATCGGGTTTCAAACTTCGTCTACGCATCGCCTAAGGCTCTAGTTAGGCTCTGATACCACTGTAGGGCTCCTAGGCACACTAAAGAGGTCTCACAAGGCATCAACCATGCCAATTTCAAAAATTACGGTGCCGAGAAACCCTAGACTAGATCGTTAACTAGATATTTAGGCGACCAAAGCAACTAGTTTACAACTAAACTAAAAGAACGGAAATACAACCTTTGTAGATCCGGTTCTCCACCTCCATAGCTCCATGATGAAGTCCCCTTGCAGTCCAAATCAAATCCCAGGCTCTAGCGTCGGCTTCATCGGAGAAATGGGCGGGCTAGGTCATCGACGACGATGCCGAAGATGATCTACGTCGAGGTATCACTAGATCAAGCTCCACCTTCACCAAGCCATGAAAACTTGTGAAGGAAACACCCTATACTACTTGGCAAGAGGTAGAGGATGAAGAAATAGGAAGTGGGTTCACTTTAGAATTGGATTTCTCACTCATTTTCATCAATCACTATTGATGGAATCAAGGTTCTTCATCTTGAAAAAGAAGAAGAAGAAGATGATAATATTATGATAAGTATATCTAAAATTAATAATAAAATCAATACTTATCATATGCTAACCTTAGTTAGGTGTAGAGAATAGACTAGGGTTAAGTGGAATGGTTAGGGTTAAGCATGAGACAAAATGGTCACTAAGTCAATGCTTCATGAAGCTTCATAATACAAACAAAGTTAGCAACCATTTTTCTCTTTATGCTTTTCATTTTCCATAAAGAATAAATCAATAAATAAATGAATAAGAAAATGAAAGGAAAACCTTAACCATTACACAACCATGGTTTAATCTTTACACATGCTCAAG
Source organism: Agapanthus africanus (assembly GCA_030015575.1). Lineage (NCBI taxonomy): Eukaryota > Viridiplantae > Streptophyta > Magnoliopsida > Asparagales > Amaryllidaceae > Agapanthus > Agapanthus africanus. Next base: position 394,121,488 of record JASDDO010000019.1, on the reverse strand, counting down.
TTAGCATGTATCATCAAACATGATACAAACTTGTGTACAAAAGTATATCACATATACAATGTGCACAATCCAAGTGAGAAAATCCATTTAAAGTGAACCAATACTAGTTAATGCAAAGTAATATATCAAATATATAATTATGCATTAAATCATTAAATCAACACTTGATTTAATGATCCGGTCATATCGCATATAACCGACTAATATTAACAGTAACAACTTATCGAATCAATACTTGATCCGATAACCCGGCTATATCGCATATAACCGATCAATGTCACAAATCGCGAGAATCGAATACAGTATCACATACTGGTATCATTCTCGGTCCCGCACATATCTCATATGCGCTCCTATTTCGTTTCGCTTGAGCCAGGAAACCTCTGTGTAGGACTCTAAAGACTCGTCAATACGCCGGCAGCAGATGATGATCATATCAATCACCCACAAGCCGCAAGCGGTCTGCTAAACGTAACGGCCACCCGGGTATTGAGCGATCAGAAGATCGACGAGCAAGCCCGCTCACACTCCTGTGAATCCAACCAGTAACACTTACGGTACAGTCCAGTCTGATCGTCTGATATGTCGCATATCTCGCCTAGGGGTGGTAAACGTTAGACCCCAATAGCTCGATAAGTCGTGTCGATATGAGGTCTATAACAGTTCGAGAAACTACTGGTAACACTTACCAGTAAATCTCAGCAACCCTGGCCAGGGATTTCCGGTTATAGCCAATCGAACACAGCGCAACATCAACTCCCTATACCGGGAGAGACGAATCCCCTCCTATCGCTCATTGCCTCCATATGACTCGGGACTGTACCCAAAAACCACCGTTTTGCACGCCCTCTTGGACGTGGTAAGGTGGAAATCAAAGCACAGTGGGAACCACACAAGACTCTATGACGATCTCGGGTCAACAGACTACTCTGTACCAGTGTCACCAGAGAACTGCCATCTGACGTAAGGTATAATACCATCTGGGAGTTCTCGGCGAGTCCGTCCAGTGTACCCAGTCTCCACTGAGCACCCGTATATCATCTCTGATGTCAAACACTAATGGATATGGGATCATCCATCGCCCATCTGTATGGGTCGAGAAGGTATACGGTAGTCTACTCTGGTATATCGATGCCCCGTCTCGATATACCCACGACTAGGGACTTTGAAGGATGTAGTTATGGACTACCATGTCCCCACTAGTATGATCTGCATCATAGTCCAGGTAGTTAAGTACACATCCTAAGGGCTTTACCAACATGTAACAGAGAGACAATCAATGTACACGTTAAGGTAAAGAGTAACCAGATAGCATACTATCATGTCGAGCAAGAAAGTCCTCCCTATATATGTCCCAGCATCCACTACAATATACATCCTATGTATAGCAATGGCCTCTAGGGCATACATATAACTAACACGTAATACTGACGTTACGCTTCGGGATGCTCATCACTGGCATCAAATTTCATGTCATTGATGCCAAGACTTTCTATAATGCTTTGCTTGGCAGGCCTTGGTTACACGAGTACAACGTCATCTCTTCTATACAATGTCAATGTATGAAGTATTTCAAGGACGGCTCGGAGTAGACCGTCACGGGAAAGCTAAATCCGTTCTCCGTAAACGAAGTCCGAAAATACGAAGACGCAAATTACTTCCTACCAGATTTTGAGGATACTGAAAGGTAACACAAGCCGGAGAATAAACAAAAATCCGTCGCCACTATCCCTATCTTTGGGAGCGATACCGAGGAAGATAAAGAAATAGTCTACTCGGGGTAACCCCAGAAATAAAACAATAAGCCCGGACTATCTACTCCTATTTTGGTCTTTGGCAGCGACTCTGAGGACGATGCCAACGCAGTGTTCTCTATCCACCCGTCAATGCAAACCTTCGCCGGAGCAGATGAGAGTTTGCAAATCACAATGGCTCCGCCTCGGTATTATAAGGAACTTGATGCACTCTATACATACAGCGTACATAAAATGCACACTTTCTATATACCTCCCAGGCAAAAAGGTGAAAAAGTGATCCTCTTCTACCAATCTACGGAGATCAAAGTCGAAAAAGAAGTTTGGCATGGTGCCGCTTTTGCACTCGACAGGTTTCAAACAATCTGTCTGCCAAAATACTATGCAGAGGGATTGAAAAGGTTGTTAAGATACCAAGGTGTACCCTTCGAACAAACTATTGGACAAGCCTAATTCTACAATAAGATTTGAGATATTTCCAGGACTCGGCGAAAGATACCCAACGGGAAGATGGAGACAACCGGACTCGGATACATTCGGTCTAAGAAACAGGAGCAGATCCACAGTTGTCGCGTCATAAACAGCTCCAGTGAAGCGGAAGACGCTCTTCCAAATAGCCGTGACGTCAAACTAGAGCGAGATCCCGCTCTAAAAAAGTTAAGCTCATCACTGGAAGAACAAATTGACAGGTTAATAAAAGAAGCATGTCAAACTAACCTAGACAATCACAGCCGCGAAATGGCCATTTATGAAAAGACCAGGACGCAGCGACTTAGTCAGCAATCTGTGGAGAAGATAGACTATAATGCTCTTCATCCCCGGCCCACTGTTCAGACCAGAATATTGCATTTTAATAGCGCTCATTCATTATCTATTTTTTGTATATATCGGTACTATAAACCGATGTTCGCTCAGTAATACAGATTATTGGTATCTGTGACAAAGCACTAGAAATACATCCAGAATCACGGATATATCATTTGTGAGCTGACACTGCAACTAGAACCGCAAACCGACCGATATCCCAAGAGTTATTTTGCAAACAAGTGTGTGCACAATATTTTGGTCCAACACATAACATGTGTACACACTAACTCTTGGGGCTTGGACCATGGACCTAGGGGGCAGCCATGGCATGATGGCTCAGGGCAAGTGGGCATGAGAAGTGATGTGCATTTATTGCAAAAATTAGTGATGTGATTTGCATCTACCAAGTTCCCTCCAAAACTCTGAAGACAAACCAGGGTATTTTAGACCAAGCAGACAACACCAGAGTCATGTTGGAGTGCACACCAGCCTACACTGCAAGTACGAGCACCAGTGCTCGTATTTCAACCGAGCACTTTCCTTCTAAAACCGAGGTCGCCGGCCCCATGTGTCCCAACTGCTTCCATCTTACTGTGGGCCCCTCCTTGCTGCCACGTGGCCCTATTTTTATTGTTTATTTTCTTTTCTTTTGTGCCTATATATAGTAGGAAGTGGGCAAGGGTTCATGGTCTCACATTGTATCTTTCATTTTACACTTTGTAATTCTTTTGTTTTCTTTTTAGTTCTTATACATAGCTTCCCCTTGAGATCCTTGCCTTCTCTTGATTTTTCAACCTCTTCATTGAGCTTAAAGGTTTAAGGGTTGGTATTTGATCTCAAGGGTTGTATTTTCTTGAAGATTAATAAAGTTCTCTCTTTTGTGCCTTCATTTCCCTTGGGTTCTTAGTTTTCTCTTGATCTTGCAACCTCTTAATTGAGCTTGCAAGTTTAAGATTGGGCTATTGAATCCATGGATTGTCACTTGCACTTTGGTTCCCAGTTATTTCTTACTTGCTTTTTATTACTTGCTTTACATTCATGTCTTTTACATTCATGCTTTACATTCTTACAATTTAAATTCCATGCACTTTCTTTCGTGTAATGTTTTCTTTTCTTTGTTATCTTTTCTTTTGCTCTCTTTGTTGTTTTGTGAATGGTTGTGAATACATGTTGTTAGGAAAAGAAACCGATATTTTAAGTTAAGATTTTCGTTTCCCATTTCCTTTTCCCGTATTTTTTCCATTTTGAAACTCCGTCCAAATCTTACACAAGCGCTCCGTTAGGCACCCTACCCTACCAAGGTAATGGTGATTCCTAACCGCGACCGGTTGCGTTCAGTTTGGCCGGAGGCGAAAGCAAGAGACAAGAACGGAAGGACAACGGCCAATAAGCCGGATTCCACAAATACCGTGTTTAAATACCCTAATCCACGTTGTTGCCGATTGCTCTAGCTTCAATTGGTCAAGACTCAGCTCAAAGGACTTGAATACGGATTTCCTTAACTTACATTATCCTATCGTTTCCTAACAAGCTTTATACTTGCATATAACACTTAAGGTAGATAAAGAACTTTCCGCCCACGCGCATTAACTCGTGAGAACAAGAACGTAAAACGCTCCGTCTCCCTGTGGATCGACCCGTGCTCATTGCGGCTAGCTGCAAAGCGACGCCGTCTTGATTGCGGTTAACTTTAATTCTTTCAATCAAATGCGCCGTTGCCGGGAAGACGGTAACGTTTTTATTCTTTTTATTTCGGGTTAATCATTGTACATCTCATTTATACTTCTAATACTATTTTTCAAAATCAAACATAAAAATCAAAAACTTTCAAAACAAAAACAAAAAAATTAACTTTGCTAACTCATTTTGTTCTCTGGAAATTGGACCTTCTTGCACTCTGTAAATCAACTGAAAAGATAAACAATACCAGTGTGGCATTAGTGGAACACTGGGACTACTGTTGAAATTTGGAGCCCTACCTCATCAAGTTGGCCGGCGACATCATCTCCAAATCCGGCGACGCCGGCCCTTTCACTACCTTTTGCCTCCAATTTCTCCTTTGTGCTCCAGTGTTCTATTTTGTCATATTTTTATTGTTTGTTTTTTATAATTTTTAATGTGCAGGTATTTGGACATTCGTATCGCTTTTCCGCACTAATATCCATTTTTCCGACATTTGTAGATTTTGCGGAATTGCGAACAGCGAGCGTGGGGAGAAAAGTGCACATTCAAAGTTAAAGTGGTTATGAAGTACAGTGCCAAAGATTCGGGTAGTTTGACCCGCGCAAGCGAACATTTCAAGCTATTCGGATTTAACTTCAACGGGGGTTTCCTAACCTAAAGACTTAACGGTACGTACTTTACTAACACCTTCTTCTCAAATCCGACACATCCACTATATATCTTTGAAGGATTCTTTGCAAGTTCGCTTCCAAACGCTAAAAATTGACTAACCCATATTTGTTGCAGTGTTGTGCTTAACATAAAAAACGATTGTTTGATTCTTTGAATAATTTTTTATTGCCCATTGCATACGTTAATACGGACTTAAGGGCAACCGAACCCCACAACATACGGTAAAGGATTTCATCACCTTTTCCGTGGCCCACAAATCACGAACTTGAGCATAACGTTTTCCCGCACAAATTTTAAAAGAAACTAGACTTTAAGCCTTAAGGACTTCGCACTCAGTAGGAGAAGTTAACAGTGTTTAGAACATCGCTTAACGGTATATCGTTTACAGGGTGTCAAGGAAAGTGTTAACGGCGAAACTGCCAAAAGAGAAAGGGTTATTTAATTAAGGACCTTCACGAAAGCGTCGGAAAACCTCCCCTTATCTCTGCACTTACCTGGCCTCGTGATCAGTGTATCTTGAGCCCGTTTCTCGACACAATTTTACTTCGACAATCAAGTTCTGGAGCAGGTCTAGTTGACCTAGGAGAACCCTAGACCGATTAGGTGCGTGGTATTTTTGTGTCATGATTATTTTGTCCAGATTATTTTTGTGTGTATATTTCATTCTTTTGTTAATAACTAACTAAAAAACTAAAAATAAAAAAAAAACAAATCACATTCTTTTTCCCCTCCTTTTCTCTTCCTTTCTTTCTTTCTCTTTGCATATCATGGGTACCCCACCTCGCAAAACTCTTGCCGAACTTTGGTACCCACAACCAGACATAACTTCCTACGGTTCTTGCTTTGGTCGAATTTCGAACGACCCTTCCATGTCGAAAATTTCATTGAAAGATCGCATAGATGCGTCTAGGACAAACACTTGCACTCCGCAATCCATTTTGTATCAACCTTTTCAACCTCCCCCACCTCTTATGTTGATACCCCTTTTGCAAGTCGTCTTTTGTCCATCGCTGAACATATTGAACAATCCCGTAGCTGATCTTTTACTCCTTTCACCACTACAAATTCTTTTGATCAACAATTCCATTCACCTTCTTATTCGTATGTTGATCCTACCCCTGTCCAGCCGTTCAATTCCTACCAGTCCTACTCGACTTTTACACCTTCCCTAGACATTGCTTCTGAACCGCCATTTGGGAATTTTCAGTAACCAAACAACTTTGAATATTTTACTGAAACCCCTTCACAACCTATGTCTAGTCTGGAACAGTCGTTGGAAGACTTTAGGGTAGCGTCATGCCAACAGATGATGGATTTGAATGCGTCCATAGCCGCCCTCATACAACCTACTGACCCGGTAGCTAGTTTCCAACTAGCTCCAAATTTTCCAATGTATGAGGAGGCGGTAAGACAGGTTGAGAATTTGAGTGGAGAGAGTGAGCTATACACCCTTCCAAATCAAACCAACCCATTGCAAATTGAATCACACAACTCCAGTTTTGAATGTCTATCAAGTGTCCCAAAGGATTTAACGATTGAAGATAGAATGTTTAATGAGTTGTGCGATTTTGTAGTGTTTGATTTACCTAATTGTGAAGGGTCCCTTTTGAGTGAAACTATACCCATTCCTTTTGACCTCTATATCTCCATCTTAGAACCAGAATCGATTGAAATCCATGCTTTTGATGACGTGTCTGAGAAAATTGATTTTCACCTGATTGAGGATATTGACGCTGGGAATTTTTTGGATGACGAACCCGCAGTTTTGGATGAGTTTTTCTCTCCAATTCATCATCCCGAGTCTTTAACTGTTTTTCCCGAACTTCATATGCGTCTTGATTTTGATGAAATTTGCATGGATAAGATAATTTTTTAGGAGACTTTTGAAGATAGCATTGAGGATGAACCAGTTTTAATTGATGAGTCGGATTTTCCAATTCATCCTATCCCTTTCATTGACTGTGTACACCCTCCTGAACCATTAACCAATGACCTTCCTCAATCACTCCCCTCTATCCTTTTCATCGTTCTGACCTTACAAGAAACCGTATCGCTTTCATTTCCTGTGTCTGGTTTACCAAGTTCGGCTTACCTATGGTTTCTCACGAATCTTGAGGGATTTGACCCCATTTCTCGACAGGTTAATAGATTAACACAAATGCTTCTTATACATCGGTCATCAAAAATTGTGCTAATCTATTCACTCCATTTTAACCCTCAAGTTCGTACTCCATTTCTTTTTCCCTTCCGCCATTCTTCTCCTTCACCGAGACCGGACGCCGCTTCTATCCCCACACGGTCTCGCGTGTTTCTCATTTCTTTTCTCTACATTCAATTCTTTCACCAACCGCCGATTTATAACGATAAGATTTTTGAATGGTTGGTGCTCACTTTTGGCCTTTGTAAGGCCTTGTATAGCTTCATACTGTTCTCTTTCCCTCTTAATCCTGAACTTCAACGCTTAACAGTGGAAACACTGTTTTACTTAAGTTTGGGGGGACTCTTTTTGTGTACATATTTTTGGTTTTGCTTTATGTTTTATATACAATTTGTTTTTGGGGAGCGCCAACAATTTTGACCCTCTTGGTGTAACCTGACAGTGAGGGCACTGTCAAGTTTAAGTTTGGGGGTGTGCTCGGTAAGATTTCTTCCTTCGCATTCATTTGTATATTTTTCATTTGCATACTTACTTTAAAACCCATAAAAATCGAAAATTTTTCCAAAATATAAAAACTTTGTCGTCAAGTTAGCTAATAGGGTAACTTAGATTTTTATTTCAAAAGCTTAGTTGATACGTTAGAAATAACTAAATCCTAGGCTTAGAAATTGAAAACCCTAAAAATAACCCTCCTTCTGTATAAACATGGTAAATATACGTCCTTACAGTTTTTTTTTGAGAAATAGGTAATCTTGAGTTCAGTTCTTTAGTTAAATCAAGATGAAGGGAAAGTATTGAAGATTTACTGAAGGATAAGTCTAAAAAATAGTTTCTATTCTTGAGTCCAAATTTAGAAAGTATATACCCTACAACTGCACATACACGCACCTTCAAACTTTAGAAAGTAGAGGATACCTAGAAATACTCTTGCCTGAAAACCTAGTATGAAAGAAAAAACGGTATTTAAAGATAACACCAAAAGAGCATATTGAAAAATATATCTGGTCTTGAAAAAGAAAAAATAAAGAAAAGAAAAATAAATAAATAAAGTCAAGACCTGGAAACTTCTATTTACGCTTTAAGCTCACATATTCAGTAATCGGCTGTTAGTGCCTCAAGAAGCATTAATAGTCGCATGAAAGGTGTGTGAGCAAATCCTTCCATCATTTAATGAAAAGAAGTAGTATTAGGTATTAGGGCAAGGGTACTATACCTTGAATTGAATTCTTGATTGTAGGGGTGCAAATATACACACACGTAGGGGTATACAATCGATATTTGGATGAAAGATAAAAATGAAGAATAAGACTTATATTTTCTGTAATGTTGATAAAAATCCCTGATTTGAGACCGCATTTTAGAAGGAAAACTCAGGAGATACCGACATCTTTCTAAACTTTTTGGAACGTATATGATCTGGGGTTAAATAGATTAGAGGCGTGAAACATAAGGGTTGAATATTTCTAACTTAGAATGATAGAATTTCTAACGTAGATACTAAACTGTAGGAGTAGAATCGATATTAACTTATGAAACTAACTTGACGGGATTTTGTGGGTAGTATCCGCTGAAAACCCTCCGGAGACAACACTCCTCATACTAGGGACACCTAGAGGTTTAACGGCTTGTTGCACGCGCTCAGTGCAATCGCATTCCCTGTGAAAGTGAGGCTAGGATTTTGTTTCGCTCGGGACGAGCAAAAGATAAGTTTGGGGGTATTTGTTCAGACCAGAATATTGCATTTTAATACCACTCATTCATTATCTATTTTTTTATATATCGGTACTATTAACCGGTGTTTGCTCAGTAATACAGATTACAGGTATCCGTGACAAAACACTAGAAATACATCCAGAATCACGGATATATCATTTGTGAGCTGACACAGCAACCAGAACCGCAAACCGACCGATATCCCAAGAGTTATTTTGCAAACAAGTGTGTGCACAATATTTTGGTCCAACACATAACATGTGTACACACTAACTCTTGGGGCTTGGGCCATGGACCTAGGGGGCAGCCATGACATGATGGCTCAGGGCAAGTGGGCATGAGAAGTGATGTGCATTTATTGCAAAAAGTAGTGATGTGATTTGTATCTACCAAGTTCCTTCCAAAACTCTGAAAACAAACCAGGGTATTTTAGACCAAGCAAACAACACCGGAGTCATGTTGGAGTGCACACCAGCCTACACTGCAAGTACGAGCACCAGTGCTCGGATTTCAACCGAGCACATTCCTTCTAATACCGAGGTCGCCGGCCCCATGTGTCCCAACTGCTTCCATCTTTCTGTGGGCCCCTCCTTGCTGCTACGTAGCTCTATTTTTATTGTTTATTTTCTTTTCTTTTGTGCCTATATATAGCAGGCAGCGGGCAAGGGTTCATGGACTCACATTGTATCTTTTATTTTACACTTTGTAATTCTTTTGTTTTCTTTTTAATTCTTGTACATAGCTTCCCCTTGAGATCCTTGCCTTCTCCTCTTCATTGAGTTTGAAGGTTTAAGGGTTGATATTTGATCTCAAGGGTTGTATCTTCTTGAAGATTAATAAAGTTCTCTCTTTTGTGCCTTCATTTCCCTTGGGTTCTTAGTTTTCTCTTGATCTTGCAACCTCTTCATTGAGCTTGCAAGTTTAAGATTGGGCTATTGAATCCATGGATTGTCACTTGCACTTTGGTTCCTAGTTATTTCTTACTTGCTATTTATTACTTGCTTTACATTCATGCTTTACATACTTGCAATTTAAATTCCATGCACTTTCTTTTTTGTAATGTTTTATTTTCTTTATTATCTTTTATTTTGCTTTCTTTGTTGTTTTGTGAATGGTTGTGAATACATGTTGTTAGGAAAAGAAACCGATATTGTAAGTTAAGGTTTCCGTTTCCCATTTCCTTTTCCCGTATTTTTTCCATTTTGAAACTCCGCCCAAATTTTACGCAAGCGCTCCGTTAGGCACCCTACACTACCAAGGTAACGGTGATTCGTAACCGCGACCGGTTGCGTTCGATTTGGCCGGAGGCGAAAGCAAGAGACAAGAACGGAAGGACAAGAGTCAATAAGCCGGATTCCACGAATACCGCGCTTAAATACCCTAATCCACATTGTTGCCAATTGCTCTAGCTTCAATTGGTCAAGACTCGGCTCAAAGGACTTGAATACGGATTTCCTTAACTTACATTATCCTATCGTTTCCTAACAAGCTTTTTACTTGCATATAACACTTAGGGTAGATAAAGAACTTTCCGCCCACGCGCATTAACTCGTGAGAACAAGAATATAAAACGCTCCGTCTCCCTGTGGATGGACCCATGCTCATCGCGGCTAGCTGCAAAGCGACACCGTCTTGATTGTGGTTAACTTTAGTTCTTTCAATCACCCACTTTATGTTCTTGTAAAAGGGGAAAATCCCGAAATGGAGGCAAAAACAGGATAAAGAACGCAAACAACATTCGAAATCAACAAAGCGGATACAAGACGCAGTGAAATCAAGATTGGAGCCTGTAACGACCCTAAAATCACAGTACAGAAATTTCTTGTTATTGTACAGAAAAGAGTATTACAGCATATGTAAGAGTTAAAAATTATTTTTGTTAAATAAAAGCAAGAAACAAGTTGTAGCTCACTGGTAAATCCACTACAATGCAACGAAATAGCCTGTGTATTCGAATCCCATCAGACACGATTATTTTTAAGATTTTTCTTTTTAATTTTTCGGAAGCCTAAGAGTTGCACGTGCAATGCACGGAGAAATGAAAAGTTTCAGAAAAATCAAATAATACACACCGAAGTTGACACGTGGCATGAATCCCGAGGCAATGCCTCATGATCCAACAGCCCAAACCCATGATAAGGCCGGTGCCGAAGGTCGATATAGCCCCAAATCCTTCTATGCTTTGCACACTTGTCTCTTCAATTCCCCTTAACTCCCATGCACTGTTTTTTTTCCTGCAATCAAACAGAGACTCTTTAATTCACCGTTTAACACCTTTTTAATGCATATTAATCCAAAATTTTATTTCCCAAATCTTAATTCTTCACTATAAATACCACCCCATGCCCTAGATCCCCTCTATTCTGAAAATTTCTAGCAAAATTATCCTAAAAGATCCTAAGTGCAAGTGGAGTGAAGTGGAGTTAGCAACCAAGCTCCTTCCATCAAAGATCGAAACAGTTTCCGGAGCTTCCGCAACACTACGAATCCCCCTCCCTTTTCCTTACTCCATTCTCAATGTTATAAAGCCGTAAGTCCCTCTCATCTCTTCTTCTTTTCTTCTTAATTCATCTCATAAACGTATATCGGTAAAGTGGAGTTACCTCCGATACATTTCTTTTAAAATATGGAACTTCCTTTTCCTTAATGCATAGGTCAAACTAACTTTACCACCTTACTTGTAACTTTGAATACAATCTTTTAGTTTTGAGTTTAACCAAAAATTTCCATATGAAACTATCACAAAACGAACTTTTTATTAAAATACTATGAACTTTAGTATCACCCTCTTATCGATAATTAGATTAAATACATTTAGAAAAACTTCACGGGGTAACGACCCACCCCACATGTACACTATGATTCTATAGCATGGTACTCTAAACATACGACTACCTGAACACATGATTACATCCTGAACATGAACCTGAACATTTCATATATATGGCTTTGTCCAAGACCTGCAATCTTAATGTAAACAATATAATACGCGGGGATAAAGTGGTAGATTGGTACGGAACGTATATCGTGGCACGGGAGGTCACTTAAAAGACACCTACATGAATTCACGTGTCGCTGTTCCATGAGTTATGACGGGGCTTTGTACTACATGTTACCATAATCCACAGGGTAAGATGGTCTTCTCGTATACATGAATACCTTGCTTATCAAAATACAAATAACCACATTAGAATAACTATCTTATATCGGTGAACGATCATATACAACTTTACCTGTTCATTTCACATTATATACTATCTTCTCTTTCTTCTTTTGGGACTTACCGAGCGCTAGTTCGCTAACGACATTTCTCTCTGTTTTCTTTTTTGGAATGTTCATTAGGAGGACCGGACTCTGAAGACGTAGAGCCGAGCCAGGAGGACTTGGACCAGCTTGCAGCTCAGCCTGACTACTAGTTCTTCCTGCACTTATTTTCAGTATGCCATTGTTTAGGCATTTTCTTTTATTATTGTATCTTTTACTTTCAGACAGTTGTATGTAAAGTTGAATGTAAATAAAGTTGTTGTTTTATTTTATTATTCATGTCATTCTTCTTCATTTTTATATTACTTAATTACACTTAACGTGTTTATTTTCATAGTAAATACGTTGCGGGCTTGCCAAGTCACCATTTCCGTCTATTGGGAAGTGGGGCATGATAGGTTTTGTTGGTGGCCCATGCAGGTCAGTTCTACATGAAATCTTAAGCAATATATCACAAGAATTATAGGAATCAACAACTATACATTCCTTGTAATTCAAATTTCTTGAATCTATCCTAACTTTCCTTTTTCTATCAAGATGATGGATTCTCTCAATAACACCAGTACCAACGTCAATGGCAATACACCACCACCTACTTTACCACCTCCCCCTACCGTTGCTGCTCCAATCAACGAACAAACGGTTGTTCTAGAAGCCATCAAAATTCTTCTGGAGGGCCAGCAGCAGCAGACTGCTATTCTCATGAACCGCCCGGAAGCTGAAGCACTTGGTATAAAGCAATTTCGTTCGTTGCATCCAAGAAACTTTTCAGGGAAAGAGAGTCCTCTTAAGGATGAAGAATGAGCACAGAGTATAGAAGACGACCTTGCCGCAGCACAAGTACCAGACATAGCTTGTTAGTTATATGTATGCCCTAGAGGCTATTACTATACATAGGATGTATATTGTAGTGGATGCTTGGACATATTTAGGGATGACTTTCTTGCTCGATATGATAGTATGCTATCTGTTTACTCTTTACCTTAACGTGTACACTGATTGTCTCTCTGTTACATGTTGGTAAAGCCCTTAGGATGTGTACTTGACTACCTGGACTATGATGCGGATCATACTAGTGGGGACATGATAGTCCATAAGTACATCCTTTAAAGTCCCTAGTCGTGGGTGTATCGAGACGGGGCATCGATATACCAGAGTAGACTAGCGTGTACCTTCTCGACCCATATAGATGGGTGATGGATGATCACATATCCATTGGTGTTTGACATCAGAGATGATATACGGGTGCTCAGTGGAGACTGGGTACACTGGACGGACTCGCCGAGAGCTCCCAGATGGTATTATACCTTACGTCAGATGGCAGTTCTCTGGTGACACTGATACAGGTTAGTCTGTATACCCGAGATCGTCATAGAGTCTTGTGTGATTCCCACCGTGCTTTGATTTCCACCTTACCACGTCCAAGAGGGCATACAAAACGGTGGTTTTTGGGTACAGTCCCGAGTCACATAGAGGCAATGAGCGATAGGAGGGATTTCGTCTCTCCCGGTATAGGGAGTTGATGTTGCATTGTGCTCGATTGGCTATAACAGGAAGTCCTTGGCCAAGGCTGTTTTAGGGATTTACTGGTAAGTGTTACCAGTAGTTTCTCGACCCGTTATGAGCCTCATATCGACACGACTTATCGAGTTAATGGGGTCTGACGTTTAATACCCCTAGACGAGATATGCGACATATCAGACGAACAGACCGGACTGTACGGTAAGTGTTACTGGTTGGATTCACAGGAGTGTGAGCGGGCTTACTCGTTGATCTTCTGATCGCTCAATACCCGGGTGGCCGTTACGTTTAGCAGACCGCTTGCGGCTTGTGGGTGTTTGATATGATCATCACCTACTGCCGGCGTATTGACGAGTCTTTAGAGTCCTACGCAGGGGTTTCCTGGCTCAAGCGAAACGAAATAGGAGCGCATATGAGATATGTACGGGACCGAGAATAATACCAGTATGTGATACTGTATTCTATTCTCGCGATTTGTGACATTGATCGGTTGTATGAGATATAGCCGGGTTATCGGATCAAGTGTTGATTCGATAAGTTGTTACTATAGATATTAGTCGGTTATATGCAATATGACCGGATCGTTAAATCAAGTGTCGATTTAATTATTTAATGTATAATTATATATTTGATATATTACTTTACATTAACTAGTAAATGTTCACTTAAGATTGATTTTCTCACTTGAATGTGCACATTGTTTATATGTGATATATGCAAGTGTACAAGTTTGTATCATGCTTGATGATACATACAAGTTGTGTGTATGAGACCTATACCAAATCAAGGTTAAATTAGGGTTTACTAATTTCCTAACAAATAACAAAAGTAGTGAGACTTTTGGTCAAAGTTATCAAGCTTTATAAAGCTTGATAAACATTGACAAAGTCTCATTTGTATAGGATATCAGTTAACCCAACCCTTAACCTAATGCTTTGGTTAATTCTCTACATGAGTTAAGCATGAGAGCTTAACTCAACCATGGTGCCATAATTAAAAGGATAAGTTTCATTTGGATATTTTATTCTATTGATTCTTTTCTTCTTCTTCTTCATCATCAAGCTCCACAAAAGCTTGATAGCTCCAATGGTGCCATGAGAAAAAGAGTGAGAAATCCAATTCTAAAGTGAACCCACTTCCTATTTCTTCATTCTCTACTACATGCCATATAGTATAGGGTGTTCTCTTCACAAAGTTTTTGACCAAGTGAAGGAATAGCTTGAGTTTGAGTCTCCCCGACGTAGATCATTTTCGGCCTCGAAGTCAACGACCTAGCCCGATTATTTCTCCGACGAAACCATCACTAGAGTCCAGGATTCCGATGATCGCAGCGGAGGGACGTCAACACGGAGCTAAAGAAGTGGAGGACCGGATCTACAAAGGTTGTAATCCCTTTCACTTGTTAGTAAAGTTGTTTACTAGTTTATCGTTTCGCCTAATCTCTAGTTAACGATCATACATAGAGTTGTTAGGCACATAAAAATTTGAATTTGGCATGGTAGATGCCTTCTGGAACCTTTTGAGTGTGCCTAGGAACCCTACAGTGGTATCAGAGCCAAGCTAGAGGTTTAGGCGAAGTGTAGACGAAGTTAGAGATCCGATCGAACCCCGAAACCCCGATCAAAACCCTTCTCTGTACATTTTTTCAAACCGTGGATTTTTGTGAATTAAAAATGCTCAGAAAATTAAGCAGGAAAATATAAGAATTACTGTGAAGTACGGACCCCTAACTAAAAAATTTGACCGCGGAACCGCGTCCAAACCAAGGGTTTGGAGGCGGTTCCGCGGCCCAAATTGTGAATTAGTCCCTCAAACTTCACATATTTATTCTTAGGTCCTTTCTTGTCATTTTTTTCTGGAAATTTTTTAATTCCACTCAAGTGTTGAGTTTTCTAGGGTTTTATTGGGGACTCGTTAATTCAATCGGATACTTTAACTTCGTTTATGTTTTTCCGAATATTTTAGAAACTGTTAAAAAGTTCGACCGGATATAAATACCCATTTTTTCCCCTGCCGGGAAATTTCCAAGTGTTGGATTTTTCCATAGTTTAAGAACGTTCTAAGTAGTGCAAGTAACGCGATGGACCCTCTAGAAGACAACAAACCTTAACTCGATTATGTGACCGTCTTGAACTGCCCTTTGAACCTTAGGGTTTGGGGCAGTACGGCGTGCCACATGTGAGGCGCTGGCTTGACCCTTCTACGGCTGGACCATTGGTACTGTGGCATGTGATAGATGTTTTTAAACCCCCCTCAAGTGTTGAGAACCATTTGGGAAAACTTGGGTGTTTGATCATTCGATCGGAAAGTTTAACATTTTCTATTTATCTGGAATGTGATACAATATTTGGAATCCACAAGTAGTTATGAGATAACTAATTTGGATGTTATAAACATAGCAGTTTAGTCTCAATTGATCGGTTGCCACAGAATTTTGATGCGATCAAAACTCCGTCGCAATCATGTAGCGTACGCGGATACTCGCCGGGTAAACTTAATAGACAGCCATGCCCCATAGCCCCGACCAAGTGACTGTAAGAGATCCCCGTAGCCAAAAGTATCCGTTCGGGTGTTCGCGGCAGCGGTGTTCCGCCTTAGTGCACTTCGTCGACGGCATCCGGGGGTGCAGCCGTCTATTAAAGTTTGCGACGAGCATTCGATCAGTATATCGGGAATCTTGTTGAATTGCCCGACTAGATATTGAAAAGTGTTTTCGATATAGAGACTAAAATGCGGGGTTTATAATTGTTAGGCATGCGATGTCTAAGGATGGTTGCGGATTCCAACTGTTGTAGTTTTACACTTTCTTTTCTGTGACCGTAAGTGTAATATGTGATATCGCCGGTTTTGTTGCTATATGTCAACGACAATTAGGATACGCATATTTACTTACGTTGATGACATGTGATGTTATGTGTTGCTGGATATGTTAGATTGGATCGTCGCGTTTTGAATAGCCGGGGGGGTTTATGTGAGATGAGAGTTTTTATTTTCATTCATGTAAAATTATTTGTATGTAATATTCTTTTATTGGGGCACTACCGGGTTGAGGTTGCTGTCACCATTTGTATATTATTTACTTTTCTGCACTAGAAAAGATCCAAGAAGGAGAGCACAAGTAACCGGGTTCTGGAGTCCAGAGGGAGACCAACTCGAGGAGTCGAGTCCGGGTCTCCTAACTCCAGAATTGGTAGTGTTGCTTGCCGCTCTCGTAGGGGTCTAGGGGTGTGGGTTTGGCTATTCATCGCGACTGTGGAATCCGTGTTTTATACAGGTTCGTATTGAAAACACGGACGTCCTAGTATATCCAATATTTCATATGTTTCTTCTGCTGCGATATCTGTGATATGATCATTTGATATGTTATGATAGTTACTGTATATAGTATATACGATATATTATATAGACGTTACTTATGTTTTACACCCGCGCTAGCCCTGCCCCGCTCTGTCGTTAGTTACCTAACCTAACGATGCACGAGGGGACATCGAGGCGAATGCGGATGGCATAAGTGTACGTCGTATTTATCTGTGATGTTTAGGTGATTTAAATGATGGGACTTCATTAATATGATTAATGAAATAAAAGAAACCTAACAGATGTTGTGGAATCGAATTTTCAAAAACAGGTAGCTACAGTTCTTGCTTTGCATCGTGGTGTTCCTTGTAGAACATCCTGCACCTTGTTCGATAAGGAAAGGGCCGAGATCCCTTCACCGGGAGTGACCCCTTTAGCAATAACTGGCCGATGCTACAACCCTCGGTTTGTCTTTTGATTGCTCCTATAGTTCTTGCTTTGCACAGCGGTATATATGATATATCCAGCACCTTATTCGATGAGGAAAGGGCCGACGATCCCTTCACCGGGAGTGACCCCTTTAGCAAAACTAGAAAAGCCTCAAAAACACTTCATTTCAAAATCATTTGATTCTACAACGATATCAAGTTCATTATGCAATAGGTTTTCAGAAAAACCTGTCGTAGCCCTCCGTCATTTCAGATAAGTCCTACTTAGTATTCGTGCTACGTTTGTTGATCTCCGTCAAGGCGTAGTGTGCGGTAGCTAACTAGTATTTATCTGCTTATGCATATGATGCAGATTGGGTTAGGGTAGTCGTACGGCCTTGTTGACCTCCGTCAAGGGTCGTGCGGGTGGGTTTGATTCAATCAAGAAATGACGGGTTGAACTTGACTAGTAGCCTATGGTTTGTTGACCTCCGTCAAGGTCATAGGGTGCTAGGGGCAAAATTATCGGGAATTTCAAGTGTTGAAATTTGCAATGAGATTGCATACCTTCTATGAGATAGTTGGATCCCGATACCCACTGCGAGTAATTGTTACTCCTGGGAGAGTATTACACATTACAATTAGCCGATCAAGTAGGTGTCTAGAAAGGTGTCAACGGGGTTACGCCTCTGGAAAAACGAGATTTACTTTAATTAGGTAAGTGCGAAAGCACAGGGAACCTCTCTCAAAGTACCGACACTGGCCTGGCTGAAAGATTGGCGAACTTGTAGCGTGTAATTAATCCCGACTAGTCTTTCCTTTTAGGGTTTGAAGGAAGATTTGATAAAAACTGTGGGAGCCATCCTGATTAGATAAAATAATAACCAATCTGATCTTGCAAGAGCGCACGCAGAGTGTTTTCTTCTCTCTCTCTCCAGGTAGCGACCTTGTCACCCCTTAATCAAGATAATAAAACGGATATATTGACCGAACCCGCTTGTTATACTGAGCTGGGGAACGTTGGTCCCGCTCCAACTTATAAATGTTATAAGACAGAGCAGGATATTGGGGATTACCAGAATTCCCGTGCCGCCCAAACGAAGAAAGTGCATGTTGATGCATCATCTTCGGGTGTGTTCATTACAGAGAACTGTTTCTCGGTATCCTTTACGTCCTGGGTATGAGATACCGGAATAGGATCCTACATATGTAATTTGTTACATAGGCTACAGAAAGGTAGAGAACTGAGAACGGGTGATAAGTTTCATGAGGCAGAAAACGGTGCAAGTGTTGCAGCTAAGTCTGTTGGTCACTGTCACCCTGTATTACCAGAATACATTGATTCTGAACAAATGTTATCAGATACCGAACCTGATATACAAAATCATATCAGTCTCTTTATTTAAAGAAGGATATAATTTTGTATTGTTGGATAATGTTTTGAACATTTCCTAAATCAAGAGTTGATCGGTTCAGGCACGTTATCTAAAAGCGTTAACGTTCTAAATCAACCTACAGTTCTTAGTATACACAACACACTCAAGAGGAAGAGTTCAGAAATGAACGAATCCTTCTTGAGGCATTGTAGACTAGGTCATATCAAAGCGACTCGACTGGCTAAGTTACATTAAGATGCATATTTAAATTAGTTTAAATTTACATCTTGTGAAACTTGCCAGTCATGTCACAAAGATAAGATGACCATAGCTCTGTTTATTGGAAACAGAGAAAGAGTTAGTAAACTCTTGGGATTGATACATGCTGATGTATGAAGGTCCCCTGTCTACACATGCCAAGACCGGTTCTTTGTACTTCATTACCTTCTGTGATGATCTCTCAAGATTCAAACATATGTTCCTGTTGAAACACAAGTCCGAAGCTTTTGAGATATTCACAGAATATAAGTTAGAAGTAGAGAACCAACAATGGGTATAAGTATTATGTCCTTTGATGTGATCAGGGAGGAGAATACTTGAGCACGGGATTCCTGGACTATTCTAAGAATAAGATTCTCTCTCAGCATTACTCCTCCGTATACACCATAGCACGATGGTATATTGGGGCGGAGCAATAGCTCCCTATGGGATATGGTGTGCTCTATGATGAGTACTACTGAGTTTCCTATTTCCTTTTAGGGAGTTATGCACTTATGAAGTTGCATACCTATTGAATAGGGTTCCGATCAAATCAGATACCTACTATTTTATATGAGATATGAAAACGGAAGAGCCCATCTCTTAAGTCAGTTAAGATTTGGGGTTGTCCAGCCTATGTCTAAAAGCATAATCCGGACAAGCTCGAGGCAAAGTCAGTTCTGTGGAAGTTTGTTGGATATCCCAAATATTC
Organism: Agapanthus africanus; assembly: GCA_030015575.1. Lineage (NCBI taxonomy): Eukaryota > Viridiplantae > Streptophyta > Magnoliopsida > Asparagales > Amaryllidaceae > Agapanthus > Agapanthus africanus. The sequence goes on along the minus strand of JASDDO010000019.1, from coordinate 394,101,845 downwards.
GCAAGGGAATATCTTCTACCTAACCGAGGAACAAAAGATGTTTTATTACTCAGCATGCCACCTTTGTGAAAGGGAATTTCTTATGAAGAAATTAGTGGACATGAGGTAGAACTGGAAAGAGTTCCAGCTATACAAACTGCAACTGATGATTTGGTAGAACCAAAGGATTCAATAGAAACCAACGAACCTCAGCCTCTCCGCCGATCTAGTAGGGTTCCTCACCCACCTGAGAGATACTTCAGTTTCTCTATGACAGTGGGAGCAAGGATTGCATCATGAGATGATGACCCAACTAGTTTCGGGCTGGCCATCAGGAGTAGGACTCTGTAAGAATGGCTGGATGCTTATCGATCTGAGATGGAATCCTTATACACCAACAAAGTATGGACTTTGGTTGATTACCTGAAGGGTTAAATCCCCATCAGGAGCAAGTATTGTAAGTCCATGCTACCTCTCCCGGTACTTTCGGGAATGCGGAATTTGGTAAAAAAAACGATTTTTACGGAGGTGGTAACATGGACCTAAAACCCGGATCTTGGTTAAACATCTATCTAACAACCTAACTATGAGTTTCTAGCTACTCGGTTAGGGGGTTATACCTTGCTTGTCTTGAACTCCTTCGTCTTCAAGCTCCGGTGGTGGTCCGATTGGCTTCTTCTCGTCGTCTCCGTACGCCGAAGATAGATCCACCTGAAAGCTCCAACCTTTAGCTCCTTCTTCGTTCTTTGAAGAAACTAGTTCACTTGGTTTGCTAAACCTAGTGAACTAGAATGAGTAGAGAATACTTTGTGTGGGATTTTATCTATGGTTCTTGATTCTCAACTCATGAGACAAGAGAACCATAGATTAAAGAGAGGGAAAAGGAGCAAGAGGGTGAGAGCAAAAGGAGAGCTCAAGAACAAGAGAGAGAATGAGCAAGAAAGAATGAGGCTCCCTTTTGTCTTTCACCCTCTCATAATCCAAAGTCATGATAACTCATCATACTAAAAAAGTCTTATGTGATGGTTTGAAGCAACCATAACCATATCATTTCATGCACTCATTTTACACAAATGAGCAAGCAAGAAAAAGTCTTTGCCATGAAATGATGGCTATGGTTATCATGATGGTCAACTAGTCAAGCCTAGTCAACCGGTCAACAAAGTCAACAAGTCAACAAAAGTCAACAAGTCAACAAAGTCAACAAAAGTCAACAAGTCAACAAAGTCAACAAAAGTCAACAACCATGTCACCATAATACTTAATTAATATAATAGTTAATCACATATCATATTCTCATTAGGGTTGATCAAAAGGTCAATAGTCAACGGTCAACTGTCAACAACCCTAATGAGAATCCACTGCTTCTGTCTCCCTGTCAACTGTGCATACACACCCGCATCCGCGTTCCGAGGAACACGAATGCAAACTGGATAAATCCAATCCCATAAGGTACACTAGGATCTGGCTTAAACCAAAGCCCGCTAGTGTAAACTGTCCGGACACTGTACGCACACAAGTGCACGGATGTGACCGAACCCTGTCGCAAAACCATGCGACCTGTCGCAATACCATGCGACCTCTACTCTTTTGCCTAAAGACGAAAATCTTTCTGTGTGGGACTCTAAAGACTCGACACTACGCTGGCAGTGGGTTTAACCACAGACCGCAAGCGGCACTAGCTGTGCGTAACGGTCCCCAGGTAATGCCGACAAGAAGACCGACGAGGCGAAACCCATCTGAACTCCTACTGAGCCTGAGTGTGACATTCTCCGTACAGTCCGGTCTGTTCGTCTGATACATCGCATGGCGGGCCTAGGGGGCGGTAAACGTCAGTCCCCCAATAGCGGTACAAGTCGTGCCGGAGCGAAGCCCAAAACACCCTGAGATAACACTGGAAACCTACCAGTATATCTCGTTTGCCCTGGCCAGGGACTACTCGTGTAATGGCTCTCCTAGACACAGAGCGATGTCAACCCCCAATACCGGGAGAGACGAATCCTGTCTAACCGTCACTGCCTCCAAGTGCTTCGGGACTGCACCCAACCACTACCTGTTTGCACGACTCCTTTGAGCCGTGGTAGGGTAGTGATCAAAGTACAGTGGGAACACACTCGAGGCGGAGTGACAGTGTCAAGTCAGCGGACTAAGCTGTACTCATGTCACCTGGGAACTGATAACTGACGATAGGTATAATACCAACTAGTCAGTTCCCGACGAGTCCTGTCCAGTGTACCCGTAACCTAACGAGCACCCGCATACTATCTCAAGTACGACGTACTGACGGCTGTGGGACAGACCGTCTCCCACACTGGGATGAGAAGCGCATGCGCTGGTCTACTCCGGAGTATCGATGCCCTGTCTCGATAGTCCTGCGACCAGGGACCTGCATAAGGATGTGCTTATAGATTACCCAGCCCCACTAGTGTGACGGCCATCACATCGCTGGTAATCAAGCAAAGATCCTAAGGGCTCCACTAATGTGTATAGGCGATATACAAAATATAAACACATGTACACATTGAAGCAGAAACAAACCAAGTAGCATACTACTATTTTGAGCAAGATTGTATATACAAGGTGAATATCCCAAGCATCCATTAAGTAATATACAAACTAGTATGATACAGTAATGGCCTCTAGGGCATATACACTAACAATCTCCCACTTGCACTAAGGCCATGTACTGGCGTATCGAAGACCTATCATCTCGATCAGCCGCTCGAACTGAGTCTGGGGTAGGGCCTTGGTGAATGGATCTGCAGTGTTATCTTCTGAAGCGACTCTCCGAACCTCGATCTCCTGGCGATCCACGATCTCCCTGATCAGGTGATACCACCTCAAGATGTGCCTGGATCTCTGATGGGACCTGGGTTCCTTCGCTAAAGCTATAGCCCCGTTGTTGTCTCAATACAGAGGTATTGGATCAACAATGGACGGAACCACCTGAAGTTCTTTCAAGAACTTCCTCATCCAGACAGCTTCTTTTGCGGCATCAGATGCAGCGATGTATTCCGCTTCCATCGTCGAGTCTGCAACGGTTTCCTGTTTGGAACTCTTCCAACACACCGCCCCTCCATTGAGGGTAAAGACAAAACCCGACATGGACTTGGAATCATCCTTGTCACTCTGGAAGCTGGAGTCAGCAAAGGCCTCGATCTGGAGGTCTTTTCCGCCATACACCAAGAACATCTCCTTAGTCCTTCTCAGGTACTTGAGAATGTTCTTTACCGCTATCCAGTGTTTCTCCCCAGGGTTTGACTGATACCGGCTTACCACACTCAGTGCATAAGCTACATCCGGTCTGGTACACAACATCGCATACATTATAGAGCCTACCGCAGAAGCGTAGGGTATAATAGACATGCGATCCCTCTCCAAATCAGTCTTGGGAGACATCTCTTTAGAGAGGGTGATCCCGTGACAAGCCGGTAGGTTACCGCGCTTGGAATCTTCCATACTGAATCTTTTTAGTACGGTGTCGATGTACCTGGACTGAGAAAGTCCTAATATCCTCTTGGATCTGTCACGGTAGATCCGGATACCCAGAATGTATGAGGCATCACCCAGGTCTTTCATGGAGAACCTGTATGACAAGAACCCCTTGACAGATTGTAGCATAGGAATGTCATTTCCTATTAAGAGAATGTCATCCACGTATAAAACGAGGAATACTACAGTTCTCGCTACAAATCTACTATAGATGCATGGTTCATCTGGATTTTTGATAAAGCCAAATTCTTTGACCGTCTCATCAAAGCAGATGTTCCAACTCCGCGATGCCTGCTTTAGTCCATAGATGGACTTAAGCAACTTGCACACCTTTCCGCTGCTCCCACTCTGAATGAAACCCTCTGGCTGGTCCATATAAACACACTCCTCTAAATTTCCATTTAGAAAAGCTGTCTTTACGTCCATTTGCCAGATCTCATAATCGTGGAAGGCAGCAATGGCAAGAAGGATCCGAATGGATTTCAGCATGGCTACTGGAGAAAAGGTTTCGTCATAGTCCAAGCCAGGTCTTTGACGAAAACCCTTTGCTACCAGCCTAGCTTTATAGGTCTCAACCTGTCCATCTACACCAATCTTCCTTTTGAAGATCCACTTGCATCCTACGGGTTTTACCCCTTCTGGAGCAATGTCCAACGTCCATACCTTGTTGGTGTACATGGACTCCATTTCGGTCCGCATTGCATCCAGCCATTTCACTGAGTCAACGCTCTGAACGGCCTGCTGGAAGCTAGTAGGCTCATCATAATCTATGATGCAATCCTCTCTATCCCCGTCGATGAGAAAACCGTAGTATTTCTCGGGCAGATGAGACTGCCTACTACTCCTGCGGAGCGGCGTAGGAATGTCCTGTTCTTCTGAACCCTCTGGTTCCACTAAACTTTCAGTAATAGTTCGTGGTTCTGGAATTTCTTCCAGTTCTACTGCGCTCCCACTTATTTCCTTTTCTAAGAACTGGTGTTCTAGAAAGTGGGCATGACGAGAAACAAGAACTTTTTGTTCCTCTTCGCAGTAGAAGAAATATCCCTTGGAATTCTTTGGATATCCCACAAACTTGCACAGTACTGAGCGTGCCTCGAGCTTGTCCGCATGCTGCTTTTTGACAAAAGCTGGACTTCCCCATGTCTTAATATGATTAAGATGGGGTCTCTTCCCACACCACATCTCAAATGGCGTAGTAGGCACAGTCTTAGTGGGAACTCGGTTCAAAAGGTATGCGGCTGATTCTAGCGCATATCCCCAGAATGATCGCGGCAACTCAGCGTTACTCATCATGGACCGCACCATATCCAATAGGGTGCGGTTCCGTCTCTCCGATACACCGTTATGTTGTGGGGTGTATGGAGGAGTAAGCTGAGAGAGAATTCCGTTCTCTTTTAAATAGTCCAGGAACTCGGCACTTAAGTATTCTCCACCTCGATCCGATCTTAGAATCTTAATACTTTTGCCGGTCTGTTTCTCTACTTCATTCTTATACTCCTGGAATTTTCCAAAGGCTTCGGACTTATGTTTCATTAAGAAGACATAACCGTACCTTGAGAAGTCATCCGTAAAAGTAATGAAGTAAGAATGGCCGCTTTGCGCATGTGTAGACATTGGACCGCACACGTCACTGTGTACGAGTCCCAAGAGCTCGCTCGCTCTTACTCCATGTCCAGTAAACGGAGTCTTTGTCATCTTTCCTTTGAGACAAGATTGACAAGTGGCATACGATTGATATTCGAGCGCATTCAAATATCCTTCTGCATGTAACTTAGTCAACCTTCTCTCATTGATGTGACCCAGTCTACAATGCCACAAGAAAGTCTGATTTATTTCCGGAGACTTTCTTTTGTGTGTATTCTGGACATTGAAAATCTGTGGTTGGTTTAATACGTATTTACCATTACTCAATGTACCTGACCCAATCAAAACTTGATTAAGGTGAATGTTTACAACATTACTTACAAACGCAAATTCATAACCTTCTTTAGAAACTAAAGATACAGAAATGATATTACAAGTTGCGTTGGGTACAAAAAAGCAATTACGCAAAACCAAAACATGTCCATCTGACATTCCCAGGTGATAGTCCCCCACGGCTTTAGCATCCATGCTAGCTCCGTTCGCAACTCTGAGGGTCATGTCACCTGCCTTCAAAACCCTACGGTTTCTCAACGCCTGCAAAGAATTACAGATATGAGATCCTGATCCGGTATCCAATACCCAGGAAGTAGAGTTTATTGAAAGACAGTTTTCAATAACATACACACCTGAAGCTGAAGCTGCAACCTGCTTCAATTCCTGTGTTCTGGCCTTCCAGGCCCTGCAATCATTCTTCCAGTGTCCTTTCTTATGACAATAGAAGCATTCTTCCTTATCCACAAGCTTCCCCGCTATCTTTGTTGCTTTACCTTTTCCCTTCGTATCCACTTTACTAACACCGTCCCTTGGTTTGGCGGGGGCCTTCTTCTTCTTTCCCTTGGCTTTCGCCTTGGACCTAGAAGAAGATGATCCTCCTATAAACAAAGTGGATGTATCCCTACCTTTCTGTAGGGTGCCCTCTGCGCTCCTCAGCATGTTGAGGAGCTCTGAAAGTTCAACCTCTTTTTCTTGTAAGTTGAAGTTCAGTATAAACTGGGCGTAAGTGGAAGGAAGGGACTGGAGAACTATATCCGTATATAGCTCACTCTCCAATGTGATCCCTAGGTCTGCGAGCTCCTTAATGTAGCCGATCATCTTTAGCACGTGCTCGGCTACTGATGATCCGACGGCCATTCTTGTCGAAAATAACTTTTTCAACGCTTCGTATCTTGCGATACGAGATTGCTCTCCATACAGTTCTTTTGTATGAAGCAATATGGATTCCATGTCCATATTCTCGTGCCTCCTCTGATGTTTGTTGTCCATCGAGGCAAGCAGGAGGCATTTGGCCTTCGCGCTATCAATCTCCCAAGTCTTGCGGATTTCCTTATCCGCGACGCTGGAAGTTGGACCAGGGACAGGGGGAGCTTTGGTGGTAAAAAGATACCCCAGCTTGTCGTAAGTGATTGCTATCTTGACATTCCTGAGCCAATCTTTGTAGTTTGGCCCTGTCAGTTTGTTTTTATCTAGGAGTAACTTAAGTCCAGTCATGTTGATTGGTCGCTGCAATTAGGAGAGAGAAGAAGAAACACTCAGCATGATGCTCTTGCAAGTTTAGAGTGGTTTTTAGTTTGTCTAAACAGGATGGCTCCCACTGTTTCTCGAATCCCTCCTCAAACCATAAAGGAAGAATTAGCCGGGATCAATCCCACCGCACAATACTTGCTTAACCGTTCAGCCAGGCCGGTGTCGGTACTTCGAGGGAGGTTTTCCAACACTTCCGCGAAGTTCCTTAATTAGAGAACCTCTTTTCCCTGGGGGCGTAGCCCCGCTAACACCTTTCTAGGCACCTACTAGGTTTATAGCATTGATCGTTTAGTGTGAAATTTCCCGAGGAGTAGCATATACTCACAGTAGGATCGGGATCCAAATATCATTGCGTGACGAAACTGAAGGAATCCTACCAGAATCATCACACTCCAAATGGTATGCAAATCTAGCAAGTTTCAGTACTTATGAAACTCCCGATGTGGATTTCTGCCCCATGCTCTTATGACCTTGACTTTGGCCAAAATATCATAAGTCACATGTCAAGTTCTACCCGTCATTATCCAGGTTAATTTGGATCCATCCGTACCTACCCTTGACTTTGGCCAAAATGGCAGTACGACTGTCCCAAACCAACGCATCTATCTATGCTACACATGAACACCCAATAGCTACCAATCACTGTGCCTTGACTTTGGCCAACATACACAGCTTGAATACTATTGACTATTCATGTGAAACGACGGAGGGCTACGGATGGTTTTGGCAAAACCGTGAATGTAGTGAACTTGATATAGTCGATGGAACGAGATAGCTTTTAAAAGGAGTGGCTCAAGCTCCGCATTTAAAAGTTGGTTTTGAAAAGAACCGAGCGGTTTTTCGAAAGTGTTCCAACGACTTTAACTTGGTTTATTATCTTGCATTAGTTCTTTTAATGCGTGATATTCTTGCATTAGTTCTTTTAATGCGTCCCATCATTTAATCCTACCATTGCAGAAAACAACCAAAATATGACGTACGCTTATGCCATTCGCATTCGCCACGGGGCCCCGTCATTACCCGTTAGGTTACTTAACTAACGACAGAGCGGGGGCTGGGCTAGCGCGGCTGTAAAACATAAGCAACGCCTAAATAATATCATATATAGATATACTGCAATGATAAACATTTCAGATCACAGATGAATACATTGAATATACTAGGAATCTGTAATTTGCATGAGCCTGTAACAAAAACAGATTACACGGTCGCGGTGAATAGCCAAATACCCCACCCAAGACCCCTACGGGTGCGGCAAACTACCCGCCAAGTACCCGAAGCGTAGTAACCTCCCTCATCTCCATGAGTAGGCCACTCGACACTTCGGCATACCCGGTAGTTTGTGCACCCCCTCCATGGGTCTATCCTAGGAGCAAAAACAGTAAAAAGAAATTATACAATGATGGATACAACCCCGACCCGGTTGTGCGACCATACAAATAATTATTACATCAATTTACAAATTTACATGAATTGAAAGAAAAGAAAACTCTCGTCTCACAACCCCCGGCTATTCACCCGCGACAATCCAACATATTCATATCCACATTCCAGCAACATTACAGATCACAGATTTGTATAACCCCCACTAATCGACATATAGCGATTAGTAGACGTTCAATACAAATATCACATTACAGAAAACCCGTTAGCTTAAGTCTTTTAGAAGTTCGATCAAAAATACGGATTTTCAGGACCCCAAAGTAAATTTTTCGTTCTGGAAAATCTGGGTTGAAAATATATATTCCAAAAATCCCAAAATACCCCCAGAAGCACACTGTAGCAAAGAAACACCAGAGAGGGGGCAAGGAGGCCGCGGAACCGCGGCAATAGCAAGCTATTGCCGCGTTTCCGCGCTCGTTTAGGGGAATCAGTTGGTGATTTTTCTACAGTGTCTTTTAAAAACCCTGAGCCGATTTTAGGTGTTAAAATAATCAACTTTTGAACAGTAAAAAAATCGACAGAAACTGCAAATTTTCGGGGTTCGTTTTCGGGACTTTTTCTTTGATTGATCTTCTAGTAACTTGCTAACAAGTTAGATAGAGTTTAACTAGGCTCTGATACCACTGTAAGTCCATGCTACCTCTCCCGGTACTTTCGGGAATGCGGAATTTGGTAAAAAAAACGATTTTTACGGAGGTGGTAACATGGACCTAAAACCCGGATCTTGGTTAAACATCTATCTAACAACCTAACTATGAGTTTCTAGCTACTCGGTTAGGGGGTTATACCTTGCTTGTCTTGAACTCCTTCGTCTTCAAGCTCCGGTGGTGGTCCGATTGGCTTCTTCTCGTCGTCTCCGTACGCCGAAGATAGATCCACCTGAAAGCTCCAACCTTTAGCTCCTTCTTCGTTCTTTGAAGAAACTAGTTCACTTGGTTTGCTAAACCTAGTGAACTAGAATGAGTAGAGAATACTTTGTGTGGGATTTTATCTATGGTTCTTGATTCTCAACTCATGAGACAAGAGAACCATAGATTAAAGAGAGGGAAAAGGAGCAAGAGGGTGAGAGCGAAAGGAGAGCTCAAGAACAAGAGAGAGAATGAGCAAGAAAGAATGAGGCTCTCTTTTGTCTTTCACCCTCTCATAATCCAAAGTCATGATAACTCATCATACTAAAAAAGTCTTATGTGATGGTTTGAAGCAACCATAACCATATCATTTCATGCACTCATTTTACACAAATGAGCAAGCAAGAAAAAGTCTTTGCCATGAAATGATGGCTATGGTTATCATGATGGTCAACTAGTCAAGCCTAGTCAACCGGTCAACAAAGTCAACAAGTCAACAAAAGTCAACAAGTCAACAAAGTCAACAAAAGTCAACAACCATGTCACCATAATACTTAATTAATATAATAGTTAATCACATATCATATTCTCATTAGGGTTGATCAAAAGGTCAATAGTCAACGGTCAACTGTCAACAACCCTAATGAGAATCCACTGCCTCTGTCTCCCTGTCAACTGTGCATACACACCCGCATCCGCGTTCCGAGGAACACGAATGCAAACTGGATAAATCCAATCCCATAAGGTACACTAGGATCTGGCTTAAACCAAAGCCCGCTAGTGTAAACTGTCCGGACACTGTACGCGCACAAGTGCACGGATGTGACCGAACCCTGTCGGAAAACCATGCGACCTGTCGCAATACCATGCGACCTCTACTCTTTTGCCTAAAGGCGAAAAGCTTTCTGTGTGGGACTCTAAAGACTCGACACTACGCTGGCAGTGGGTTTAACCACAGACCGCAAGCGGCACTAGCTGTGCATAACGGTCCCCAGGTAATGCCGACAAGAAGACCGACGAGGTGAAACCCATCTGAACTCCTACTGAGCCTGAGTGTGACATTCTCCGTACAGTCCGGTCTGTTCATCTGATACATCGCATGGCGGGCCTAGGGGGCGGTAAACGTCAGTCCCCCAATAGCGGTACAAGTCGTGCCGGAGCGAAGCCCAAAACACCCTGAGATAACACTGGAAACCTACCAGTATATCTCGTTTGCCCTGGCCAGGGACTACTCGTGTAATGGCTCTCCTAGACACAGCGCGATGTCAACCCCCAATACCGGGAGAGACGAATCCTGTCTAACCGTCACTGCCTCCAAGTGCTTCGGGACTGCACCCAACCACTACCTGTTTGCACGACTCCTTTGAGCCGTGGTAGGGTAGTGATCAAAGTACAGTGGGAACACACTCGAGGCGGAGTGACAGTTGCAAGTCAGCGGACTAAGCTGTACTCATGTCACCTGGGAACTGATAACTGACGATAGGTATAATACCAACTAGTCAGTTCCCAACGAGTCCTGTCCAGTGTACCCGTAACCTAACGAGCACCCGCATACTATCTCAAGTACGACGTACTGACGGCTGTGGGACAGACCGTCTCCCACACTGGGATGAGAAGCGCATGCGCTGGTCTACTCCGGAGTATCGATGCCCTGTCTCGATAGTCCTGCGACCAGGGACCTGCATAAGGATGTGCTTATAGATTACCCAGCCCCACTAGTGTGACGGCCATCACATCGCTGGTAATCAAGCAAAGATCCTAAGGGCTCCACTAATGTGTATAGGCGATATACAAAATATAAACACATGTACACATTGAAGCAGAAACAAACCAAGTAGCATACTACTATTTTGAGCAAGATTGTATATACAAGGTGAATATCCCAAGCATCCATTAAGTAATATACAAACTAGTATGATACAGTAATGGCCTCTAGGGCATATACACTAACAATCTCCCACTTGCACTAAGGCCATGTACTGGCGTATCGAAGACCTATCATCTCGATCAGCCGCTCGAACTGAGTCTGGGGTAGGGCCTTGGTGAATGGATCTGCAGTGTTATCTTCTGAAGCGACTCTCCGAACCTCGATCTCCTGGCGATCCACGATCTCCCTGATCAGGTGATACCGCCTCAAGATGTGCCTGGATCTCTGATGGGACCTGGGTTCCTTCGCTAAAGCTATAGCCCCATTGTTGTCTCAATACAGAGGTATTGGATCAACAATGGACGGAACCACCTGAAGTTCTTTCAAGAACTTCCTCATCCAGACAGCTTCTTTTGCGGCATCAGATGCAGCGATGTATTCCGCTTCCATCGTCGAGTCTGCAACGGTTTCCTGTTTAGAACTCTTCCAACACGCCGCCCCTCGGTGCTGCCATTTTTGCAACTTGGACTATCGGTGCTGCCCTTTTTGCGACTTAGACTGTCGGTGCTGCCTTTTTTGCGATTTGGACGGTCGGTGCTGCCCATTTAGCGACTTGGACGGTCGGTGCTGCCCTTTTAGCGACTTGGAGGTCGGTGACTTGCTCCGCTTCTTACGGTGTTGGGATTTGATTTGACTTGCTCCGCTTTCCGCGGTGTCGGGGTTTGATTTGACTTGCCCCGCTTTCCGCGATGTCGGGGTTGAAGTTGACTTGCTCCACTTCTTGCGGTGTCAGGGATTGAATTTGACTTGCTTCTAAGGTGGAGCTTGATTCCGCCAAGGAGGTCATTGGTTGTCTTACTGACTTGATATGATTTGGTTTGACATCAGCATTGCTGCACTGGAATAATGCCAGGAGCTACTCATCATTTGCCCCGGGAGGACTCGGAATTTGGTTTTTTGGTCGGCATCAGTATTGCTGCACTGGAATAATGCCAGGAGCAACTCATGATTTGCCGTGAGGGGATTTCCCTTGTTCCCAGTTTAATGACTTAAGGGCCATCTGTTCCCAGTTTAACGACTTAGAGGCCATCTGTTCCCAATTTAAAGACTTAGGGGTCCATTGGATTGGAGTTTGGGATTTTTGGGGTTAGGGTAAGCATCAGGGTTGCTAACACTGAAGCACATGTGCCAGGAGCAATTCATCATTTGCCTCGGGATGACTTGGGATTTGGTTTTTGGGTCGTCATCAGCACCTCTAACACTGAAGCAATACCAGGAGCGAATCATCATTTCCCGTTGGAAAAACTTGGGATTTAGGTTTTGGGTCGGCATCAACACCGCAAACACTGAAGCAATGCCAGGAGCGACTCATCATTTGCTATTGCCCGTTGGGGAGTGATGGCTTAGGAGACAGGTTTAGATCTCTATTGTTGGGCCACGGAGGCGCCCCGGCCATCAAATCGACGCCAAATGCGGAACAAAAACTTTTTACAAAACCGGCGCCACCGTAACCCAAATACCCGGATCGTTCCATTAACCGTAATCTAGCAATATGTAAAAGGAGTTAAAGATTATACCGATTGATCCGTGTCCTTCGGTCTTCAATCTCTGCGCCAAACTTCCCGTTGTTGCGCCGACGAAGTTCGCTCCCCGATCACGCTCGTCAAGATGGCACCACGTCATCGAATCTTTATACGGGCTCCCGCCTCGAACCGAGGCAACTCGGACATGAAGTTTGCTAGCCGACATGTCCAAAATTGAAGTAGAGAGAGTGTGGAATACTTTGTCTCAAGACACCCGACGAAACGGGTGGAGGTAAATCGGAGTTGCCAAGGTAGGATGTGAGCAAAGGATTTTGGCTTCAAAGAAAGAATTGGGGATCGGCCATTAAAAATGTGCTCTGCCAAAAATCCCCAGAGGCTCACTGAGGAATGTCTTGGAAAAAAATTGTGAAGTGTATGAATCAATTGATCTACTCAAGGAAATTAAACCACAAACAAATGCCAACAAACACACCAACCCATGCTGCCAACTCTATCAAATTAATCAATTAACCCCTTCTCCCAAAGAAGCAGCCACACTCACTCCTTATTCTCCACCACAAATAAACCGTTGCATGAAACAGGATGGCGGAATTGCAAAGACCCCCCCAGCCTTAAAATCAGCCATCAAAACAATTCCTTCACTGCATCACACCACAAAAAAGCCCCTGCAATTTCAATGCTTCGCCAAAAATGCAGAGAACCGCCTGGTGCCAAAGGTCAGACGCCAAACATACACCGTGCCCATGCCAATTTAAAACCAAGCCCAGTTCCATGCCTGATAAATGCAGCACCTGTACATAACTCGAAATGGCCAGAACCCCCCCATGGAATTCATTGCAAGAGAAGGTGAGAAAGAATGGTCAAAGCTCATAATGATTAAACAGGGTGTTTTAAGACCGGGAAAGAAAACTGGCAACTCCCAAAATAATCCCGTAACGAATTACGAGATTACACCTCAACTCTAAATACATACCCGCATTTGTATTCCGACTGAATACAAATGCAATAAGACAAAAAAAATTATTCCTACACAATAATACTAAGATCCGGCTTAAACCAAAGCCCGCTAGTATAAGCCGTCCGATCATGATCCGTGCCCAAGTGCACGGATATGATCGAACCCCGCCATATATCCATACGGCCTCTACAACGTTTCGCCCGAACTTGGGAAACTGTCTGGGGGGACTCTAATGACTCATCAATACACTGGCACTGGGTATAACCACTAGCACGTCAGAGGTACTAGCTGTACGTAACAGTTGCCCATGTATTGATCGGAAGGGAAGCTGACGAGTGAACTCATCCAGAAACCCTTCTGAGCCTGACAGTGTGTCACGACCCGAAAGTACGGAACGTGACTGGCACTTAGATTACGAGACGTCTAAAGGCATAACGTAACCTAAGTCAGCCAACGCCCAGAAAAATCTAAACCAAAATCAAAAGAGTGAAGGAAACCTTTCATGAAAACGACTTTGAAATCAATTAAGTTGCATTGAACCCTTTAAAAAAACATCAAAAATTTCCGAAAATTTCGGCAGAGTCTCCTTTGTAAATTCTATCCCCCAAAATGGGTACAACAAGATATATAAACCTGTAATAATGAAATGGCATCCCCAAGCGGGAGCTAACTCTTCGCCCAAGGCGGATCACAACCACACTCAATATATATATGTAATATCAAGAAAAAGTGCATAAAGAAATGCAAAATATAAGAAAACACAACGTCGGCTCAAGTGAGCTCGACCCAAAAGAACCCACATTTACACAAATCTCTCAGTCCCATCACTATGTCGCATATACAAATAAGAAGTGGTAGATAGAGAATACTAGATACAAAAAATAGTACAAAAAGAGATAAAAGTGCCCTCGCAACCCACCTACGAGCAATGTCGCGAGCCTGAGCAAAAGAAGTCAACAATAAGATAAGCCGCCGCTACAAGGCTGATGAGTCCGACCTGCAAGACACTGTGGCACAACGGGGGTGAGTTGCCAGCTCGTGAGTAGCAAGTAACATCTAATAAGGCTATCGTAAGAATGCACGCAAATGCGTCACAACAGGTATGTCTAGATGTGATGTAGTGCCACTAGTATGTATGCACATGTATGCAACATCAATATGAAATCTTTAAGTGTTTTAAAATACTATAAGCTCCGCATTCTTAACTTTTAGAAAAAAAAAGAATATCCATGCAATAGCTAAGTATCCTCATGAAATCATCTGCAAACCGTATCAAGCATCGACACCAAATATGGAAATATATCTGTCTCAATGTCTCACTGTATCAATGTCTCAATATATATCAGGCTCCGTCAGTCCGGATCGGTCTATGTCATCAAATCTCACGACAACGGTCGGTATCCTCCGGATATCCGCCGCGCTAGACATCACCGGTAGGTAGTCTTCCTCTGCCAGGCTCATCGTCTAAAACTCGATCTTCTTGCCCCGGGGTACCATACCGGGCCCACCATATACCCGAGACGGTTCATCCACTCCTCGAATCGGGTCTCGAAATCCAACAGAAAAACATGAAAACTCATGGTGGACGACATATACATCACGAGAAAACCGCAACTTTGTTTTAAAAATGATAATAATAAGCTTTTGTTAAATTCTTGCAGTTTTCCCCAAAATCCAGAAATCGCAGCAATACTGAAATCCTCAAGAAAATAATAATACCCACATGTTGTATATGATAAATGTCTATGATATTAAGGTATGCGATGTGATTTGTGGCTAGAAATCTATGTAAGCATGATGATGATGCGAGGTAGGTACATGCTATGCGATTTCATGTATCGTGTTTAATGCAAGTGGTGATATTAAACTAAACAGGTTCTACAGTGCTCGTGGCATGGCAATTACCAAAGGCGTGTGTGTCACATGAACAGTGCGCATGCAACTGGAACCAATGGTAATGGTGTACGTGTCCCACGAGGTGATTTCACACATGTGTATATGGATATCCATGCAATTCTAGCAGACGAATAGCTAATAAGGTATGCAATGTGAATGAGGGGGGTTAGCTAAGTAACAATGCATATTTTTGCAAGTAATAAGGTAATCCTAACTATGGGGTGCCTCGCGCCATCCAGACGATTCCCCCATAGATGAATACATCTACTCACCTGAATACCTCGCTAATCCGATCCAACCACCGCTTTGCCTTTGCGCGCCGCGTCCGATGTTTCCGCGACCGATCCTAAAATTGCATAACACACAATATAAGATTACATATTCCTAAAATGACGCAAGTCACAATATAAAAAGATCGATGCTCTTGAATTATTCACAACGTGCACTCGGTGCGCGGAAAACACACGAAAATCGCTAAAACCTTAACTAAAGTCGTTATTTCGGGGCAACAGCCAAAACTAAAACCCGACTAGACAAAACCACGCATTCGCACACACTAATAGTCATATGAGATGCTAAATGAATCTCCAATATATCGTAATTATATCACCTCCTAATTTTTTAGAAAATATAGTAAGCATAGACATAGCAATTTCGATGCAAATATCGCGATTTAACGATATAGCGATCGCTACATCGCCCAAACAACCAATCTACCCAACTAGATGGAAAAAACACAACTTTAACCCATCAACCATGCTACAAACCCTAATTACAACACCAATCCTTTACTAGAATTTCCTAAATAAGAATTCATAACCAAATTACACACTAAAACTTTTTAATCTAGCAAATTAAACTACAATTAAACAAATAGATTAGGATTATACCTTACAAGTGTTGATTCCTTTGCACTAAACCTCTAAAGTGGCCTCCTTTCACCTTGTTTTAAACAAATTAGGGTTTGGAAATAGATAGAATAAGGATTAGGTTTGAATTTGCGAAGAAATTTGTTGATTTCGGTGGATTTTGTGCATTTTTTCATGAATTTTTGAAGGAAGAAAATGTGGGGAAAATAGGGGCTGTTGGAAGGGGGGCTCGGCCAGAGCTGGAGAGGGAAAGGGAGAAAGGGAAAAGTGTAGAAAATTCCATGAGGAATGTCTCATTTAGTGCAATTAAAGCTTTCATATCAAACTTTACAAAAAAAAACCTTTTTAGTTCATTTTCAAACCATTCTAAACCACAAAACAACTAAACCTGAAATGTTTGGTAAAATTTTTGTTACTAATATATTTTAGTTTATAATGGTTCCTAATTATGTAATATACATAATTAAATTTGTATTTATCACTAATTAAATGTATTTTTAAAAGCTTAAAATAATATTAAAAATAATTAATTAAGGAAAATTTTAATTAACTAGAAAATTTTAAGTGAAAAATTAGTGACCAAATTTTAGCAATATCTTATCTAAATTTTGTATAATTAGGCCAATATAGAAAAAAATACCTATTTTGACTTTTTACGGAAAAGACTGCTAATTTGCCGATTACCGAAAAACTGCCTAAAAGATTTTCGAAGCATTACACAGTGGCAATATCTGTACAGTCCGGTCTGTTCGTCTATGAGTATCGCATATAGGGCCTGGGGGGCTGGTAAACGTCAGACCCCTAATAGCGGTATAAGTCGTGTCGGAGAGTAGCCCAGAACACACTGAGATACTACTGGAATACCTACCAGTAAATCTCGATTACCCTGGCAAGGGATTTCGTGTAATGGCTCTCCTAGACACAGCATGATCTCACCCCCAATACCGGAGAGACGAATCCCCGACGATCTTCTCACTGCCTCCATGTGGCTCGGGACTGTACCCAACTAAAACCTGTTTGCATGACTCCTTTGAGCCGTGGTAGGGTAGTAATCAAAGCACAGTGGGAAATCACACGAGACAAATGACGATCTCAGGTCGACAGACTAACCTGTACACATGTCACCTGGGAACTGCTATCTGACGATATGTATAATACCAACTAGCATGTTCCCGGCGAGTCCTGTCCGGTGTATTCATAACCCAATGAGCACCTGTATACATCTTAGGTGAACTAACTGACACCAATGGCTTGTGAGACCGGCCACCGCCCCTCGTCGGGGTCTCGACTGTTTACACTAGTCTACTCTGGAGTATCGATACTCTGTCTCGAAACTCCCACGACTAGGGACACTTTAAGGATGTGCTTATAGACCCCAGCTCCCACGTATATGATCGCCATCATACTGCTGGCAGTCAAGCAAGAATCCTATAGGCTCTATCAACATGCAATAGTGAACTAAAGCATGTACACGATAATAAAGATAAACCAGATAGCATACTATCATCTCGAGCAAGACTGTCATATCGGTATAGGTCCTCCCTTAATCATTGCAATCACGTACCTGCGATCCAATAATTGACTTCAAGGGCACTATATCCAACAATCTTCCAATTGCACTTAAGGCTAATTATTGCGATGTCGCGTACTCACAGCTCGTGTGATACCGAACATCCAACTCCTCTACTAATCAGTTTCACAAAGCTCGTTTGTAAAACTATTGTGTTCGAGAAATAGCCTCAGTGAGTAGATCCGCCCTGATGTTTCTTTCCATGTCTCTCTTTTTCTCAAGTTCGCGGAGAAAGCCATCTCCCGAAATGAGCAATACCTGTCTTAGAATATGTCTGGATATCTGATGGGACCCAGTTCATAAATGAACTCCAAATCCAGCAAACTTCTCAGACTGTATCGTTAACTGAATTTAATCATTATCCTGCACCATGCCTCCCTCAGTATCCGCTTGGACTACCTGTCCAAACTACTGCCCCTCGTCAGAGGGAAAACTATAACTCTGACAGTCACTCTGTCATCCGGGTCACCTTGGAAGCCTGGAATGATAATTGTCTCCCGAAGGAGGCTGTTGTTATCAAATCCCTAGAACAACCACTTATGTTCATAAGCTTCTTCCGAACATTTCTCCAGGATTGGAATAATATATCAACCTATTACATCTAGTGCAAAAAACAACATACGATATTATATCCATATCCTTTGTGGAGAAACTACTGTGTGACAACCACGGTATAACCGATCGTAGTGTAGGAATTTCACTTCCTACTATTTGTATGTCATCCAAGTACCAGGACATCACACCCTACTACCTTCTTAACAGATCCATCTCCTATTCTGATGAAGTCAAAACCTATGACCGTTAAATCAAAAATAGATGATCTATCTCCGCTATATCTGCTTTAGTCTATAAATAGACATAAGCTACTTATCCACTGTGCTTCCGCTGCTCCCACTGACTACAACAACCCTCTAGCAGAGTCATATACACGTGCACTTCTAAAACTAGTTTAGAACGATGCTATACTCGTCCTCCTGTCGGGTCTCATAGTCTGGAACAGCAGTAATGGCAAGTCTGGGTAAACAAGAACCTCCCTTTCACCCTCCTTGAGGATACCGAAGTTCTTCTCGGGTGCCTAAGGTTACCCACCATATCTGCGGAGTGGCTAATGGAATGTCAATCCAGATTGAATTTTTAGGTCCTATTAAATTTTCCATAATCATTTGCGGTTCTGGAATCTCTTCCAGTTCTACCATACTCCCACTACTGTTTTCTGAAAAAAATCCATTTTACTAAAAATATGGCGAGTCAAGAACAATATCACTATTGATCTTCCAGATGGTAGAAAGTTAACCCTCGTCATAGCCCGGGTTAACCCACAAACAGCCATTACAGAAACGTGTCTTGAGTTATCCAAAATCTGGTTTTAAGCATAAGCCGGACAACTCCCCGTACCTTAACATCGTTAAGATACGAACCATTCTATATACAATATAGAAATAGAGGCACTGTTTTAATTAGAACCAGATTCAAAACATGCATCTGTTTCCAGTGTATGTTAACTAAATGGAGAGAGGCCGATCAGCATTACTCAACATAGGAGTGTATCCAATTATGAGTAACCTGAAAGAGAAACAAGTTTCTCAAAACTATTACTATCATCTGAATACCTCATACAAGTATCTACATCTTCGATCACATTGAAGAATCCCGATACTTGCGACACCTGGTTCTCTACTTTATTTTTGTACCTATAACTTCTCAAACTTGGACCCTGTATTTCTATGAAACACTTTTCCAAAACTTGAGAAGTCACAAGTAAACAGAATATAGTACGAGGACCAAACCCTTTGTCCTAATGGACACAGGACAATATACAATTCTTTGTATAAGTCCCCTGAGTTGAACAACTCAAACTCTGTGCGTCGTAGGTTGAAAACTATATCCAGGCGATTTCCCCAAATATCACCAATTACAACGAATTCCGATATAATGAGAATGATCACCTAATTCCCAATAACTTACTCCCACTCATCATCTGTAAAACCATACAGATGTGAGAATCATACCTGGTAAATACATACCCTGGAGCAAGGGTGTAATTGGGAAATCATTTTTCTATTAACAATACACAGTGAAACTGAAACATGAATATGTTTCGAAGGGGTATCCGGGTATTCCTAATAATGCCTCTTCCATTATAAGATTCATGACTGTAACCATACATTTCCTTGCCATCTCTCCAATTTCCTTTATTTGTCTTTACTCATTACCTTTTGTACACCATCGTTAGGCTAAGTGGTTTTCTTCCTTGCCTACCGTTCGGCACCAGCCTATAGTTTGGAAGAAGACTATCCAATAAGCATAATAGGTGTACTCTCCTAATCCTAGGAGCACTCGCAACTTGAGAGAAGGTAAAGATAAAAGACAACTGAATAAACCTTATTCCTATTTCTCCTGAACCAGAATCCATCCTCGAAAAAGTTCCTTCGAGTTCGTATATAACCATACGATAGATTTATCCAATGGAATTGGACATTCGTAGTGATACGGGGTGTTCTGGAGAAATACAAAGGTGAAGTAGGAGTGGCGATGAAATACATGGTTTGTTCATGGATATTAAAAGTCGCAATTTACTTTGTCCACTTTCTGATCCCTTTATTTGTCTTTACTTATTACCTTCTGTACACCCAACTTAGGCTAATTGGTTTTCTTCATTCCCTACCTTTCGGCACCTGCCTATGGTTTTGAAGAAGACTATTCAATAAGCGTAATAGATGTACCCTCTCCTAATCCTAGGAGCCCTCACAACCTGAGAGAAGGTAAAAGGAAAAGATAACTGAATAGTCCTATTCAATCTCTTCAGAACCAGAATCCATCCTCGAAGAAGTTCCTCCGAGTTCGTATATAACCATACGATGGATTTATCCAATGGAAGTGGATGTTCGTAATAATACGGGATGTTCTGGAAAAACTCGAAGGGTAAAAGAAAGAGTGGCAATGATGTATGCAACTTAGACAATCCAAAAGCCAGTGTTTTAAGAAAGTTCGGTTAAGTTGGTCACTGAGTTATAGTCTAGGGTCGGGTCATGGTCGCAGTCAAAGAGAGAAAAAGTAGAAACACTCTGCGTGCACTCTAACCTAGATCAGAATGGTTAATCATTTTATCTAATCAGGAAAACTCCCAATGTATCCTCAAATTCTCCTCCAAACCTGAAAAAAGAATTAGTCGGGGTCACCCGAGGAGTAAACCAACTCATCAGTAGGAATCGGGATCCAACTATCATCGCATGACAACGTGATGGAAGCCACTCACGTCATCACACTCCAGAAGGTATGCGCAAGCCTGGCAAGTTTCCTGTATGTTTGAAACTCCCGATATGATTTTTACCCCTAACGACTTCATGGCCTTGATAGAGACCAACGTGCCATAAGTCGCTAGTCAAGTTCAACCCGTCATTATCCAAGATTGATCTAAACCCACCGGCACAAGCCCTTGATAGAGACCAACGTGACTGCGCGGCTGTCCTAGATAATCGCTTATCCATGCTACAGATAAGTATCACGCAGCTACCGTACACTATGCCTTGATAGAGACCAACATACATAGTACGAATACTATGAGATACCTATCTGAAATGACGGAGGGCTACGGCTGGTTTTTGGCAAAAAACCTTTAGCGTAATGAACTTGATATCGTTGAAGGAATCCAAATGGTTTTAGAAAAATATGGTGGCGAAAACTTTTGCTAAAGAGGTCACTCCCGGTGAAGGGATCTCGGCTCTTTCCCCGTCGAATGAGGTGCGGGATATTCCAAACTGAATACCACGATGCAAAGCAAAAAATAATCGACTATAGTGAAGTTATTACCCTGACGCAAACCTCTGTCCAAGGGGTCCTCCCGGTGAAGGGATCTCGGCCCTTGCCTCGTCGAATGAGGTGCTGGATATTCATGACCGAATACCACTGTGCAAAACAAAAGAGAACGTCCTTGCAATAACAGCTTTTGAAAAATTGGTTCCAACAACATCAAATATAGGTTTGATTTCCTTGCATTGATAAGAATCAACGCAGTCCCATCAATTAATCACACCACAAAAAAACGAAAATAAAATGTACGTATATGACATCCGCATTCGCCACTGGGTCCCGTCATCACCCGTTAGGTTACTTAACTAACGACAGAGCGGGGACTGGACTAGCGCGGGTGCAAAACATATACAACATCTACTAGTATATATATCAATATATAATAATTCGCTCCAGGTATGATAAATGCAACATCATAGAAAAGTAATAAGCATCACAGAACAATACAGATAATCTGGGATCCCCGGGTTTCATAGAGCCGCAGATGAAACCCGACGTTCCCCTGCTCATGTGGATAGCCTATGCAATGAAAACCTAGACCCCTACGAGCACGGCAAGTTACCCGCCAAAACCTGAAGCGAGGAAGCCCCCTTCAACAACGTGAATGGACCATCCAGCACTTCACGGAATCCGGTAACTTGAGCACCCCTCCTTGGGTCAACCTGTACCCCCTACGAGTGCGGCGAATAGCCCGCCAATTATAGAGTGAAGCCCCCTCCTCTCAATGCCATGAGATGCGGGCCCGTTGCCCTCTAGAACCCGGCTATCCATGCACCCCACCGCGGGGTAATCCTAGTACAGAAAAAAAATATATACAACGGGTACATCGACCTCATCCCGGTCGTGCCCCAAAAAGAATAATACACAAACATGCAGTGACGGCAGTCCATATGTCGGATGCTCGCCCCGCAATATCAAATGTACAAATAAATCCAAACAGTACTACCATTGCACAGGAGCTATCCACCACGACAAATCCGCAATATCACAGCACAACACAGAATATCAACGTGAATGTCACGTTCGCAAAACCCGTCTAAAAGAACTATAGCAATTAAATAAGTTTTACCGATCGAATGACATTCACGGTCACAGATAATAATGTAAAGCACTGTAAACTAACATATTTAAAATTCTGATCGACAAAACTTCCCGAAGTGGGCCCCAAGTACAGATCTAGTACTCAAAATAAAATCTAGGCCCAAACAAAATATTCCAGAAACCCTAATTCCAAGTTAAAGACCCACAGCAAAATTTTAGTGTAGTGAAAACTCTACACTGCGGCGGAACCGCGGCCAAAATGTGGGTATGGCCGCGGTTCCGCGGCGTCACAGAGTGATCATGCTACAAAATTTTTCCAGTTGTCTTAGAAAAGCCTGCCTAATTTTCTGAAACACTCAAAATAATTTTTCGATTACAAAAAAATTTCGACAGAAACTTTAGTATTGAAATTGCGGTTTCGGAAATTTTGTTCGATCGGGCTTTTAAACATGTTAGAACAAGCTAGCTAACGGTTAATGGGTGGCTCTGATACCATGTTGGGCCAAGGCGGTGTCCCGGCCGTCAAACCAACGCCAAATGCAGAACAAAAACTTTTTACAAAACCGGCACCACCGCAACCCAAATACCCGGATCGTTCCATTAACCGTAATCTAACAATATGTAAAAGGAGTTAAAGATTATACCGATTGATCCGTGTCCTTCGGTCTTCAATCTCTGCGCCAAACTTCCCGTTGTTGCGCCGATGAAGTTCGCTCCCCGATCACGCTCGTCAAGATGGCACCATGTCATCGAATCTTTATACGGGCTCCCGCCTCGAACCGAGGAAACTCGGACATGAAGTTTGCTAGCTGACATATCCAAGATTGAAGTAGAGAGTGTGTGGAATACTTTGTCTCAAGACACCCGATGAATCGGATGGAGATAAATCGGAGTTTCCAAGGTAGGATGTGAGCAAGGGATTTTGGCTTCAAAGAAAGAATTGGGGCTCGGCCATTAAAAATGTTCTCTGCCAAAAATCCCCAGAGGCTCACTGAGGAATGTCTTGGAAAAAAAGTGTGAAGTGTATGAATCAATTAATCTACTCAAGGAAATTAAACCACAAACAAATGCCAGCATACACACCAACCCATGCTGCCAACTCTAGCAAATTAATCAATTAACCCCTTCTCCCAAAGAAGCAGCCACACTCGCTCCTTATTCTCCACCGCAAATAAACCCTTGCATAAAACAAGCTGGAGGAATTGCAGGGACCCCCCCAGCCCAAAAATCAGGCATTAAAACAATTCCTTTGCTCACCCTACATCACACCGCAAAAAGGCCCCTGCAATTTCAATGCTTCGCCAAAAATGCAGAGAACCACCTGGTGCTAGAGGTCAGACACCAAACATACACCATGCCCATGCCAATTTGAAAACAGGCCCAGCTCCTTGCCTAATAAATGCAGCCCCTGTACATAACTCGAAATGGCCAGAACCCCCATGGAATTCAGTGCAAGAGAAGGTGAAAAGGAATGGTCAAAGCTCACAATGATTAAACAGGGTGTTTTAAGACCGGGAAAGAAAACTGGCAACTCTCAAAATAATCCCGTAACGAATTACGAGATTACACCTCAACTGTAAATACATACCCGCATTTGTATTCTGACCGAATACAAATGCAATGAGACAAAAAAAAATTATTCCTACACAATATTACTAGGATCCGGTTTAAACCAAAGCCCGCTAGTATTAGCCGTCCGATCATGATCCGTGCCCAAGTGCACGGATATGATCAAACCCCGCCATATATCCATACGGCCTCTACAACGTTTCGCCCGAACTTGGTAAACTGTCTGTGGGGGACTCTAATGACTCATCAATACACTGGGACTGGGTATAACCACTAGCACGTCAAAGGTACTAGCTGTACGTAATGGTTGCCCATGTATTGATCGGAAAGGAAGCTGACATGTGAACTCATCCAGAAACCCTACTGAGCCTGAAAGTGACAATATCCATACAGTCCGGTCTGTTCGTCTATGAGTATCGCATATAGGGCCTAGGGGGCTGGTAAACGTCAGACCCCCAATAGCGGTATAAGTCGTGTCGGAGAGTAGCCCAGAATACCCTGAGATACTACTGGAATACCTACCAGTAAATCTCGATTACCCTGGTGTTCACACCATAATATTGCATTATTATACTCCCCATTCTTATTCTTTTTATAAATAAACGGGTGCTTTTGACGCATGTCTGCTACATGTTACAGGTTACAGGTTCTTGGATCTAAAACAGTGAAAACGATGTAAAGACGATGTAAAAGTGAGACTTTGACCAACAAACAGAAGACTCTTGATCAAGCCTACATCAAAGATAAAGTTTACAAAGTGCAAGGCAATGCAAGGTCCAAAATCGCGAAGCAAACGGTTAGAAGTCCACTACAATGTTCACTGGAATATCTGGAAGAAACCTGGAAGCCTATTTGAGAAAAATACCAAAGAAACAAGAAGCCCAAAATGACATGAGCCAGCACAGAAAATTACAGAGCCCAAACCCGCTTGTTGGCCGCGGAACCGCGGCCAAACCCTGGCTGCGGCCGCGGTTCCGCGGTAGGATCAGAGAATCAGGGACTAAACATTTTACCAAAATATGGTGGCGGCTTTGACTAGTCAACTTAGGGCTATTTTTGTAAATGTAGACATGCGGTTCAAGATGTAACCCTAGGGTTTCCTATTCTCTATAAATAGGAACTCTACAGATTTTAATTCTTGATGCCTCCTTTTAATCAAAATTCAGAAAACCTTTTGGAGAGCATCGGTGCCTCTCTTTAATTCAGAAATTCAGATCTGACAACCCTGCTTTGATGTTTGGAGAGATCCATCTGTAAGTAATTTAATTTCTTGCCTAGTGTAGATTTCAATTCCTTGCCCTAGGTAGATTTAAATTCATGCCCTAGGAACTTGTTTAGGGTTTCGCTTTGAGGAAGGATTTTGAGAGATGATATCTCTCATCCCTTTCTTACCCACCAAATATTTACAATAGGACTCCATGCATACATGCACATACCGCTCCCTACGACACTCTATCCCTCGAGGTAGCGGTGATACCGTAGTATAAAGGCCCGGGTGTGATGTTTTCCATGGAGGTTAGGGTAAGGATCTCTAAAGGAAGGACAAGAACCTAGAGAAAGGAACACCTTCCCGAACGGATCTAATCCACTTTATTGATAATTACCATAACTCCTCATAGATCTTCATTCGGGTATTGAAAGCGGTGAGATTTAATTACATTCCCAAACCATCCCTAAACCTAGCCCTAGCAAGAGTAGATCTAGATAATTGCCCTAGGTTAATTAGATTTTTAGATTTAATAATCAACTGAACACCCTTCGGAATTAACTCGTAAGAACGAATCGAAAATTCACAAAATCCCTGTGGACCGACCCGTACTCACCGGCTAGCTTCATGCGACGCTGTTCTTGATTGCGGTTACAAATATTTTTGATCTATCTTTTAGAAAGCGCAACCACGCTAAATTAAATCAATTCAATCAAATGGCGCCGTTGCCGGGGATGGCGTGTTATTTCCTTTTTGCAATTTCGGGTTAATCTTAATAAAAAAAATCTGAAAAATCTGAAAAATCCAAAAAATATAAAAATATATCATCTGTTATTTTTGGAAAGGGTACTTTGTTGTTTGAATTTTGCAGGATCTACAATCAAGTTCGGATCTGGAAATCTCCAGAGATCAAAACAGCAAATAGACGATCCTATCAACAGAAGATTGCAACAACCGAGAAACAGAAAAAATTTGGAGGACCGAGTCAACAAGAAGAACAGCAGCGATCTGGTGAGCGCAAAAAAAAAAAATCGCTGAAAGCACCAACCCGCGGCGGATCCGTGGTCGGAGGCGGCACTTCGCGGCGTTTCCGCGGTGGTGGCGACAGATCGGTTGCCAGAAAAAAAGGCAGAAGCGCGGTATAAAAAAAAAAACTGTTCTGCCACTGTAAATTTCTGTGAGTTTTCTCTCTCCTCCTCTGCAAATCTTGATATATCTTCTGTAAATTTGCCTGCAGGATTTCTTTACGCTCAAATTTTTTTTCCCTTCCAAATAACGATCTTGTGCAGGATTTTTGTGCCTTGCTTGAAATGAAATTAGATTGCAAGTAATATTTTGCTGTTGCATTTCTTTTCTATAAAATATTTTGCTGTTCCATATCTTTTCTCTAAAATCTTTTTGCAACAAAATTTTTCCAAATAAAGAGAAAAAGAATGAAAATAAAAAGGATAAATATTTTATAGAAACTTGCAAAATTTTTAGCCGCAAATAAATCCTTGCACACACTAAACTTTCCTTCTTTCCCCTTTTCTTACAACATGGGTACCCCACATAATAAATCATTAGCCGAACTTTGGTATCCCGAACCTAATTTTGCGTCATATGTCAATTTGTTCGGTCAATTTAAAAACGATCCCTCCATGCCTAAAAAATCTTTGAAAGATCACATAGAGGCGTCTAGGAGAAATAGTTTGACTTTTCAACCTACTTTGTGTCAACCGAGTCAACCTTTACCACCTACATATGTTGATACCACTTCTTCAAGTCCTTCTGTCACTCCTAGGCCGATGTCCATTGCTGAGCATATTGCTCAATCTCGCAGTCGATCTTTCACCCCTCTCCACTCATCTAGTTCTAGGGATCCGCACGACTATTCACCTTTTTATCCACATGTTGACCCTACCCCTGTCCAATCACCCACTTCCTACCAGTCCTACCCGACTTTCCCACCTTCACTAGACACTGTTTCTACACAGTCATTAGGGAGTTTCACATATCCAACCAATTTTGAATCTTTTACTGAAACCCCCTCACCATCTAAGTCTAGTTTGGAAGAGTCGTTGGAAGCATACATTGCAGCAACGAATAAAATGGTGAGGAATGTGGAAGCGTCCATGGCCGCCCTTATGCAACCTTGTGAACCGGTAGCTAGTCTCCCACTAGCTTCAAATTTTTCAATGTATAAGGAGGCGGTTGGACAGAGTGAGAATGCGAGAGGATTTCCAAATCAAACCTACCCATACCCTATTGAATCAACCAACTCCAATTTTCAAACATGTGTCCAAAATGATGAGTTGTGTGATTTTGTAGTGTTTGATTTGCCAGATTGTGAAGAACCCCTTTCGAGTGAAACCGCACCTAATCCTTTCGATCTTTACACCTCCACTCTAGAACCTAAATCGATAGATATCCATACTTTTGATGAGGTGTCTAAAGAAATTGATTTTCACTTGATTGAGGATATAGACGCCGGGAATATTTCGGATGATGAACCTGTCGATTTGCTTGAAATTTTATGTTCAAATCATCATCCTGAGTTATTAAATGTTTCTCCCGAATCTCATATGCGTCTAGATTTTGATGATAATGGCATGGATGAGTTGAATATTGAGGATAGTATCGAGAAGAGTCTTGAGGATAATATTGAGGTTGAATCATTTTTGTTTGATGTGTCTGATTTTCCAATTCATCCTCCTGAACCTTTGACTGTTATATCACCCTACCTCCTTCTCATCGTTCCGACCCCGCTTGAAGACTGTGAGCTTGAAAGATTTTCCTTTGAATCCGATACTGTTCTCACAGATGATAACACTTACGAGTGTTTCACTTTTTCGGACGATATTGATGACTCACCGCTCGAGTTTGAGTCCTTTACATTTTTAGATGAGCCATCAGACTCGGTTGATTATAGTAGTTTCGAACCATTAATGGAATCTTTCAAGTTCGAAACAGTTTACTACGGTGAGAAATATAATATCCCTAATTCACTCCCTTTCGTCTCTCCGATTGTCCCGACCGTACAAATGACCGTAACGCTTTCATCTCCGATACCAAATTCGGCGTACCCATGTTTTCTTGCGAATCTTGAGGGATTTGATCCCATTTCTCGACGAGTAGATAGGTTAGCGCAATCGCTTATAACATATCGGTCATCACATATTGCGCTAATTTATTCACTCAATTTACACACTCAAGATCGTACTCCACTTCCTTCTTCTTTTCGCCATTCTTCTCCCCCACCGAGACCATATTCTACCATTCTTCTTTCCACACGGTCTCGCGTGCTTCTCATTTTCTTGCACCAACTCTACCATTTCCACGATAAGATTTTTGAATGGTTGGTGCTAACTTTTGGCTTGTGCAAGGCCAAGCTTAAGTTTGGGGGAATCTTTGTATATATGTATATATTTTTTGTTTTCTTTTCTATAAAAAAATAAAAAAAAATTCAAAACATTAAAAATATAAAAATTATAAATAAATAAACAGGGGAGTGCCGGTATTTTGACCCTCTTGGTTTAGCATGACAGTGAGGACACTGTCAAGTTCAAGTTTGGGGGTATGCTCGGTACGTCTTCTTCCTTCGCATTCATTTGTATATATTTTTGCATTTGCATATTTATTTGAAAACCCATAAAAATTGAAAATTTTCAAAAATTATAAAAATTATTGTATTCAATATTGGCTAATTGACTTGAGTTTGACAAATAGGTTAACTGGCTAGGAACAACTAGATCTTAGACTTAGTAAATTAAAAACCCTAAAGATAACATTCCTTAAAGTTTAACGGTAGAAAGTATATGCCTTATAGTTTATTTAGAAATAGGCAAATTTTGGGTTCACTTCTTGGGCTAAGTCAAAACAAGGGAAGAGTATTGATGCTTTTATTAGAGTATAAGTTTGAAAAATAGTTCCTAACTTAAGTCTAAATTCTGAAAACGTATACCCTACAATTTGCACAATCACGAACCTTGAAACTTGGAATAGTAGAAGAGACCTTGAAATGCTCTTGTCTAAAGTCCTTGGTACGAAGAAAATAAAAGAAAAAAAAAGTGAATAAAGAAAAAAAAATGGACACTGGTTTTTGTGATTACTTAAGGCTGTAAAAAATAGAAAAATATTTAGCGAGGGTGCTTCATCACCCAGTGCCTTAGACCAACTGGTTTGGGAGTCACTGCTAAAGCCTTGGGTGTTGCAAAACTAGGAAGTACGCTTTAAAGTGCTAATGCATCTTGTAATCGGTTGTTGATACCTCAAGAAGTATTAACGGTCGCATGAAGGATGTGTAAGCAAATTTCATTTAAAAATTCACTAATTAATAAGTGCTTTGGACAATGGACGAGAGTACGATTGCTTGATTTGAATTTCCAAGTGTATGGGTGATATTTACACACACGTGGGGGTATGTGATTGGAATTTAGATAAGAGAGAGGAATGAAGAATAGAACTTGTATCTTTAGTAGAGTTGATAGAAATTCCTAAGTGGAGATGGAACTTTAGAAGGAAAACTTAAGAAAAGCCGAAAGCTAAGTAATTCTATAGAACATATATAATCTTAAGTTAGATGATGAGGAAGTATGAAGAATATGGGTGGATAATTTGCGAGTCAAAAGATAATAGAATTCCTTGTTAGAAAACCTTATTGAAAAACAAAAGTCAATAGGCCGAGTTGATAGGATTTTGTGGGTGTAATCCGCTGAAAACCCTCAGGAGACAACACTCCTCCTACTAGGGACACCTAGAGGTTTAACGGCTTGTTGCACGTGCTCAGTGCAATCGCGTTTCCCTGCGAAAGTGTGGTTAGGATTTTAGTGAATAAAAATAAGTTTGCTCGAGGATGAGCAAAAGATAAGTTTGGGGGTATTTGTTCACACCATAATATTGCATTATTATATTCCCCATTCTTATTCTTTTTATAAATAAACGGGTGCTTTTGATGCATGTCTGCTACATGTTACAGGTTACAGGTTCTTGGATCTAAAACAGTGAAAACGATGTAAAGACGATGTAAAAGTGAGACTTTGACCAACAAACAGAAGACTCTTGATCAAGCCTACATCAAAGATAAAGTTTACAAAGTGCAAGGCAATGCAAGGTCCAAAATCGCGAAGCAAACGGTTAGAAGTCCACTACAATGTTCACTGGAATATCTGGAAGAAACCTGGAAGCCTATTTGAGAAAAATACCAAAGAAACAAGAAGCCCAAAATGACATGAGCCAGCACAGAAAATTACAGAGCCCAAGCCCACTTGTTGGCCGCGGAACCGCGGCCAAACCCTGGCTGCGGCCGCGGTTCCGCGGTAGGATCAGAGAATCAGGGACTAAACATTTTACCAAAATATGGTGGCGGCTTTGACTAGTCAACTTAGGGCTATTTTTGTAAATGTAGACATGCGGTTCAAGATGTAACCCTAGGGTTTCCTATTCTCTATAAATAGGAACTCTACAGATTGTAATTCTTGATGCCTCCTTTTAATAAAAATTCAGAAAACCTTTTGGAGAGCATCGGTGCATCTCTTTAATTCAGAAATTCAGATCTGACAACCCTGCTTTGATGTTTGGAGAGAGCCATCTGTAAGTAATTTAATTTCTTGCCCTAGTGTAGATTTCAATTCCTTGCCCTAGGTAGATTTAAATTCATGCCCTAGGAACTTGTTTAGGGTTTCGCTTTGAGGAAGGATTTTGAGAGATGAGATCTCTCATCCCTTTCTTACCCACCAAATATTTACAATAGGACTCCATGCATACATGCACATACCGCTCCCTACGGCACTCTATCCCTCGAGGTAGCGGTGATACCGTAGTATAAAGGCCCGGGTGTGATGTTTTCCATGGAGGTTAGGGTAAGGATCTCTAAAGGAAGGACAAGAACCTAGAGGAAGGAACACCTTCCCGAACGGATCTAATCCACTTTATTGATAATTACCATAACTCCTCATAGATCTTCATTCGGGTATTGAAAGCGGTGAGATTTAATTACATTCCCAAACCATCCCTAAACCTAGCCCTAGCAAGAGTAGATCTAGATAATTGCCCTAGGTTAATTAGATTTTTAGATTTAATAATCAACCGAACACCCTTCGGAATTAACTCGTAAGAACGAATCGGAAATTCACAAAATCCCTGTGGACCGACCCGTACTCACCGGCTAGCTTCATGCGACGCCGTTCTTGATTGCGGTTACAAATATTTTTGATCTATCTTTTAGAAAGCGCAAGCACGCTAAATTAAATCAATTCAATCACCTGGCCAGGGATTTCGTGTAATGGCTCTCCTAGACACAGCGCGATCTCACCCCCAATACCGGGAGAGACGAATCCCCAACGATCCTCTCACTGCCTCCATGTGGCTCGGGACTGTACCCAACAGAAACCTGTTTGCATGACTCCTTTGAACCGTGGTAGGGTAGTAATCAAAGCACAGTGGGAACTCACATGAGACAAATGACGATCTCAGGTCGACAGACTAACCTGTACACATGTCACCTGGGAACTGCTATCTGACGATATGTATAATACCAACTAGCATGTTCCCGGCGAGTCCTGTCCGGTGTACTCATAACCTAATGAGCACCTGTATACATCTTAGGTGAACTAACTGACACCAATGGCTTGTGAGACCGGCCACCGCCCCTCGTCGGGATCTCGACTGTATACACTAGTCTACTCTGGAGTATCGATGCCCTGTCTCGAAACTCCTACGACTAGGGACACTCTAAGGATGTGCTTATAGACCCCAGCTCCTACGTATATGATCGCCATCATACTGCTGGCAGTCAAGAAAGAATCCTATGGGCTCTATCAACATGAAATAGTGAACTAAAATATGTACACGATGATAAAGACAAACCAGATAGCATACTATCATCTCGAGCAAGACTGTCATATCGGTATAGCTCCTCCCTCAATCATTGCAATCACGTACCTGTGATCCAATAATTGACTTTGAGGGTACTATATCCAACATCTATCACCTATGGCTTTTCAATTTTATGAGCCGTAAGGATCTCATAAAAGCACTTTCTCCCTACGAGTCGAGAGGATCTCGCAGGTGTATTTTCTCCCTAGGAATCGTAGAGATTCCTAAATGTGTTGCTCTTTTGTGAGTCGTAAGGATCTCAAGCAGGGATTTTCTCCTCACAATGTCGAGAGGACTTTGCGAGTGTATTTGATCTCTTTTCATGAGTTTGCGCCCTTTCGTGTTTTCACAAAATCGCCGGCAGTCTTGCTGTTTTTACTTACGGGGCCCTTTCGGGTTTTCATCCGTGCTCGTTTTGCTTATGGACATACCGTTTTTTTCTTTTTCTTCTTCTTCTTCTTTTTTGCACCGGTGGGACTTTAAAAGTAGCCTCGCCGGCAGGTTTGGGAGAGATAGGGGTTGTTTACGCCCGTGGATTGTATACGGTTTTACAGAATGCATGATCCAAACCGTAGAGCCGGTGTGCTCAATTCTCCTGTGACTTGGAGCATTCACGTGTAATATTTCTTGAGATATCGGCCATTGATAGGTGGCATAGGCCTTTCTCCCTCGGCATTTATCAGCTGGTAGGATCCTCCATCAAACACTTTCTCGATGACGTATGGTCCTTCCCAGTTTAGCTCGAATTTTCCCTTGGTATGTCGATTGGGGATGATCGGTCTTTTGAAGACCAACACCAATTCGCCTTTCTTGAAAGAGCGGAGACGGGTCATCTTATCATAGGCCCGTGACATTTGGGCTCGGTATAGCTCCAGATTTTGCTGCACCGCGAACCTCCTTTCTTCTAGGGCGTCAAGCTCTTCAAGCCGAAGGAGGACATTTTCCTCCTCCGTCAACTCGTGTTGGACGGCCATTTGTAGGCTTGGAACTTCGACTTCGAGCGGGAGGATTTCTTCCACTCAGAAAAGTAATGAGTATGGAGTGGACTAAGTTGGATTGCGGTGTATGGTACGATATGCCCACAATGCCTCGTGATGTTTGAGATTCCAGTCTCTCTTGTTGGTTGAAGTATTTTTTCTCAGGAGCTTGCACAGAGTCTTATTGAAGGCTTCGACTAGCCCATTGGCTCTTGGATTATAGATGGAGCAATATCTCCAGTCTATCTTGTGCTAAGTAGTGAACCATGAGATTTTGAAGCTCTTGAAAGAAGGACCGTTGTCAGAAATGATTCTTCTTGGTATACCAAAGCGGTATAGAATATTATGCTGGAAGAACGTCAGAATATTTTCTGTTTTGACTTTTTTTAGCGGGACAGCTTCAGCCCATCTGGAGAAGTAGTCAGGTGCAGCCAATAAGGACAGGAGGCCTTTGGATGACGGAGGATCAATTGGACCAACTATGTCGGTGCCCCAAACTTCGAAGGACCACGACGCCACCATAGGATGCAGCAGATTGGGATGCTTGTGAAAGAAGTCACCGTGAATTTGGCAAAGATGACACTTCTTTGCATACTCTTCACAATCCCTTATCATGGTAGGCCAATAATACCCAAGACGTTTGATTTGAAGCTGCATTTTAGGGCCGGATTGGTGGGCCCCGCAGACGCCTGAGTGAACTTCTTTTATGACTTTTCGGGCTTCAGTCGATGATAGGCACCTGAGCCAGAGTTGGTCATATAATCTGCGGTATAACGTATTATTTACAAACACGTATCGGAGAGCTCTCTTCTTCAGCTGAATCCTCGCAGATTTTTCTTTGGGCAGCTTGTCGTATCGGAGGTACTCTATGAAGGGTTCTCTCCAATCGGGCTCGTCTTGAATGATCGATGCTTCTTCGGCAGGATTGTTCTCTTGTTCTGCACTTTCTTCTTCATGCAAAGAGACTGGAAATAGAATTTTTCGGCTTCTGACTATGATTAGAATTTTGTCCATATCAGGATCAGCTAGCTCTTTAGCTAGGCGAGCGAGTATGTCGGCTTTTCCGTTCAACGCCCTAGGGACTCTCATTAGTTCAATGCGGGTGAACTGTTTCATGAGCTCCACCACCCAGCTTCTGTACCAAGCTAACTCAGGTTTGTATATCTTATATTCCCTGCTTACTTAGTTGACGACAAGCTGGGAATCACCGTAAACCCGTAGCCGAAGGGTTCCTATTTCTATGGCGAGCTCCAGACCAGCTATCAAAGCTTCGTACTCAGCCTTGTTGTTTGTGCAAGGCTCGGTGAGAGCAAAAGAACGTAGTAAGGTTCCTCCCGATAGAGTGACGAACACCAATCCTATCCCCGCTTTTATTTCCGGGATGCTTGATTTACTGGAGGTCCTTATTGATGAGGCTCCATCGAAATAAAGCTCCCAACATGGCTCGCTATCCTCGACGTGCAGCACTTGTTCATCGGGTAATTTACAATTTAGTGGCGACCCTTCTAGTATAGGATGAGCAACGAGGAAATCAGCGATGGCTTGCCCTTTTATTGCTTTCTAAGGGGTATAAACTATGTCAAACTCAAGCAGCATGACAACACATCTCTCCATTCTACCAGCTAGGCTTGTTTTGGTCATTAAGTGTTTGAGCGGGTCGACCTTGGAGATCAGCATAACTCGATGAGTAAGCAGATAGTGTCTCATCTTCTTTACAGCAAATATCAAAGCCAGGCATTGCTTTTCGATTGGGGAATAGTTGTGTTCCGCCCCAACTAAAGTTCAACTGAGGGAGTAGAGAGCATTTTATTTTCCCTCCTCGTTGTTCTGGGCAAGGAGTGCACCAAGTGATTCATCTAGCGCGGCAGTGTAGAGAATCAGCGATTTATTTGGAATAGGAGCAGCCAGCACTGGAGGATGCAACAGGTACTGTTTGATGCTTTGGAATGCTCCTTGACATTCGGCATCCTAAACAAAAGGAGCTCCTTTCTTCATGAACTTTAAGAAGGGCCTACATCTCCACGATAAATTTGAGATAAACATTCGTATATAAGCAAGCTTTCCTTGAAAAGATCTTAGCTGCGTCAGACTATTTAGAGGGGGCATCTCCATGATGGCCTTTATCTTGGATGGGTCAACCTCGATCCCCCGATGTCGGACTATAAAGCCCAGGAATTTTCTCGATGACACGCTAAAAGCGCACTTCAGAGGATTCATCTTCAGATCGTATTCCCTCAGTCTAGTGAGAACGGTCCTATGATCTTGGATTCCATCGACCTTAGCTTTAGTCTTGACGACCAGATCATCAACATAGAATTCAACGACTTTATGGATTAGGTCATCAAAGATATTGGTCATTGCCCTTTGATATGTAGCACCTGTGTTCTTCGGTCCGAACGGCATCACTTTGTAACAGTATATGCCGATCAAGGTTCGAAATGCTATATGTTTCTTATCCTCAGGAGACATTTTTATCTAATTGTACCCAGACGAACCGTCCATGAAGGTAAACAGCTCATAATTTAAGGTGTCATCGACCATCATTTCCATGACCGGAAGCGGGAAATCATCTTTAGGGCATGCCTTGTTAAGGTCCCTGAAATCGACACAAACCCGGATCTGCCCATTTTTCTTCTTTACTAGGACAATGCATATGATCCAGTCTGCGTATTTCTCTTCCCTGATGAAGCCAGCATCGATAAGTTTCTTAGTTTCCTCGATGACCTTTTCTTCCAGCTCCCTTATCATTCTTCGGGGAGCTTGTTTGACAGGCTTGGCATCAGGAGATATAGCCAGCTTATGCACGACCACTTCAGGGGAGAGGCCAGGCATTTCTTTATACGTCCACACGAAGCAGTCGACAAACTCATGCAGCAGGGCAATTATCTGCTCTTTTATTTTCTCTTACAAGAGTGAGCTAATGTAGGTCATCCTTGGATTGTCAGGCGTTTTTAAATCGATCTCGGTTAGCTCATCGAAGGTTGCTTATCCGCCATCTTCGAGCTCTTGAGGAGCTTCTTCTAGCTCGGCTAGCTCATCTTCATCATTTGACTCTTCGCTAGCTTCCCCAATATGGATCATGTAGCATGCTTTAGAATCAGGCTGGATGAAACTTATGCCCCGTCTATCTGGAATTCGTCCATCGATGAGTGCTCGGACCTGAGTCGGATGCCATAGCCCTTCATAAAACTTTACTTTGGACACCGTTTGATATAACCGGCATCCTCACCTTTTGAAATATTCCCACATCTCGGATGCATAGTATCTGGGATTGAGGACGGCTCTTATGCCTCTCTCATAGGGAAGGCACGTGACAGACAAATCTTCCGGGTGCACGATAGGATTTGACCCATAAAACAGGATGCCCTTCTGCCCACACTTTCTCCT
This sequence comes from Agapanthus africanus, assembly GCA_030015575.1. Classification (NCBI taxonomy): domain Eukaryota; kingdom Viridiplantae; phylum Streptophyta; class Magnoliopsida; order Asparagales; family Amaryllidaceae; genus Agapanthus; species Agapanthus africanus. The sequence continues at coordinate 394,065,365 of JASDDO010000019.1, read as the reverse complement.
AGGAACGTAAAAGGTATTCAGCTAGTCCACGGTGGAGACTGACAATGCATCGAGCTCTTTGCACATCTGCTCCGGCACCCTTGTGACGGCTAGGGACCCTTCTGCAATTTCGAAGGTCTCTCGTAGTTTTGCTTGTTGCGTGGAGGCCCGATTTGCACATCTGCTGCAAGACGGATCCTCTTCTTCTGATTCTTTAGTGTCACTACCTATATGAGGACGAATTTTGCTGCTGGATGAGCCTTCAATATCGAACTCATCCGTATCGCTACCGAAATGAGGACAGGTTTTACGGAAGGACGGACTTCCAGCTTTTGACACATCAGTGTCACTGCCGAAATGCAAACTCACTTGGGGTTTTTTTCTTTTGAAAGTGACAGCCGGCTCAGATTTGCCTTTGAGTTTCGGGACCGTTCTTTCTTTGGTCAGCTGTGGCTCAGCATTTTGGAGATTCACAAAGTACCGAGAATGTTCATACCGGATTTCATGCACACCGAACGGCTGGATGTCTCTATCAATGCGTCTTTCTTCTCCGTTTTTGGTATATTTCATGCACTGATGGAGAATTGACGGAATGATGCCGTAATCGTGGAGCTACGGCCGTCCCAAGAGAATTTTATAAGACGTGTCAGCGTCGATCACGTATAACTTAGCTTCGATTTGTAGAGCACTAAATTTGATTGGCAAAGATATAGACCCAAAAACTTGCTGGCAGTTTTGATTGAAGCCTTGAATGACAATCCTTTCCCTTAACAGGTGTCAGACGTCCATTGAAAAACTCTTCAGGGTTCGCAAGTTCATGATGTTCACTGAGGATCCCGAATCAATCAATATGCGATTAACCCGATCTCCGTCGTTGTACCTTGTTACGTAGAGCGGCCGATTATGCTCAGCTATTCCCAGTAGCAGGTATTCGTCCTTAAACGTGACTGCGGCAGTATGCAGGGTGTACTGGGATTATTTCATATTAATTTCCGCAAAGCGAGCTTGGTACTGCTCGGGGTTTTGTAGAGCATGAATAAGAATATCACTGAGATACTTGGACAGGACCAGAGCATCATAGATGCTTAAAAGAGACGGAAGCTTCCGGAGATGAGCCAAGACATTGTAGTCCACTGAGGAAGGACTTGAGTTTTCATTAGTCGGTTCCCTGCCATCTTCCTCATTAGCCACATGTTTTTCCTTTCCTTTAGGGGCGTTGCCCTGATTTGGCGGCAGAGCCCTGCCGCTTTTGAGCTGGATTTGGTTGGCCTTTGTGGTGAGCTCATCGTCCTCTTCGGGAAAACATAGCTCCACCTCAGAGTCGCGGCCAAGATGGATGGCGTAGCAGGTCACTATAGGGATCTCTTCATTGAAGTCTTCTTCTAACTCCTTCAGAATCTTAGCCGCTTCTACAGGGAAGAACTCCTTCAATTGAATTAGAGTCCTTTCCTTTTGTTCATAGTCTTCGACGGAATCGATATATTTTTGAATGGTCGATCTCCCTGCAGACTCCTTTTCGTGTCGAGCTACACATTTCTTCTTCTTGAGCTTTTTGGATTTTGAGCCTGATTGAGCCGAATTGGCAGATGGAATGGTGGGCTTCTTCTGCCCTTCCCATTCTGTTCTGGGCTCTTTCCAGAGTATCTTTAGCATCTTCTTCATCTTATTAGATATGTGCGTACTCCACGGAGGCTGTGGTGAGACAGTTTCATTTCTCAAGGCAGCGGGTTCAGCTGTCTGCTCCCAGAAGGCTTCAGCTTCTGTCTGTATAAAGTTGGTGGTTGCAACTTGATTGTTCACCAACACACTTTTAGACAGCTCGATCTCTCCAGCCTTGTACTGCTTCTTGACCCAGTCTTTGAAGATATAGTAATCCTCGATCGCATGGCCCACTACTCGGTGGTACGGGCAATACAGGGGATTGTCGGTCATTTTTGCTTCTTGAGGTCTTTCCGACTCCGGCAATTGTAGACCGTTGTTCAAGGCATCTTTAAATATCTTGCGGACCTTGTCCCTTATGAAAGAGTAAACCTTGTTCTTTTTCTCCTCTCGGGAAGGCCCCTCTCCTCCTAGCTATGGCTTTCGAGACCGGTTGGTTTTGGAATCGCCTGCCCTTCGCTTATCTTCATTATCGGACGCATTAAAGACATTAGTACTGCTGGAATTCCCGCTTCTACGGTTGTCGTCCCGCTTGCTTTTCCAAGTCTTGTCTCTCTGAGAGTCCGGGGTAGACTCTTGCTTCGAGCGTTCTAGCATTTGGACTTTCTTGGTTAGCTCCTGAAATGTCTTGTGGCCTACTGTACATAAGAATAGGACCATACAATTGCAGAGGTTCCCAATGAGAAGGCTGACGGACTGGTCCTGCTCCAGCGGCGGTTCGCACTTGACCGTGAGATTACGCCATTGGGCGATAAAGTCGGTATTGCTTTCATTCTTCCCCCGCTTGGTCCTCACAAGGCCAGCAATGGAGATTTTATCACTAACACTCATGAACCTTTACCGAAACAGAGACTCCATTTGGGCAAAGGTAATGACGGACCCATTTGGTATACTCGCGTACCAATCGAAAGCGACACCGGTCAGGCTGTTGACAAACTGACAAAGAAGGAGCGCATCACTGCCCATGTATTGTTAGTGATATATGCCCTAGAGGCCATTATTGTATCATACTGGATTGTATAATACTTAATGGGAGCTTGGGATATACACGGATATAGTAACAATATTGCTCAAAATGGTAGTATGCTACCTGGTTTGTCTCTACCTCAATATGTGCATGTGTTTTCTTAGCATCTCGCTTATACATATTGGTATAGCCCTTAGGATCTGTGCTTGATTAGCAGTGTTGTGATGGCAGCCACACTAGTGGGGACTGGGTAGTCTATAAGCACATCCTATATAGGTCCCTAGTCGTAGGATTATCGAGACGGGGCATCGATACTCCAGAGTAGACTACTGTATACGCTTCTCATCCCAGCAGGGGAGATGGTCTGTCCTACAGCCATTAGCACGTCATACTGGAGATAGTATGCAGGTGCCCATTAGGTTATGAGTACACTAGACAGGACTTGTCGGGAACTGTTGGTGGGTATTATACCTGTCGTCGGGTAGCAGTTCCCAGGTGACATGAGTATAGCTTAGTCCGTCGACTTGACATTGCTACTTCGCCTCGAGTGTGTTCCCACTGTACTTTGATTACTACCGTACCTTGGCTCAAAGGAGTCGTGCAAATAGGTAGCAGTTGCGTGCAGTCCCGAAGCACTTGGAGGCAGTGGCGGTTAGATAGGATTCATCTCTTCCGGTATTGGGGGTTGATATCGTGTTGTATTCGGAGTGCCATTACGCAAAGTCCCTGGCCAGGGTACGCGAGATTTACTGGTAGGTATTCCGGTAGTTTCTCAGGGTGTTTTTGTCTACACTCTGGCACGACTTATTGCGTTATTAGGGGTCTGACGATTACCGCCCCCTAGGCTCGATATGCGATACTCTTAGACGAACAGACCGGAATGTACAGAGATTGTCACATCCAGGATCAGTAGGAGTCCGGATGGGTTTCCTCATCAGCCTTCTTATCGACAGATACCTGGGTAGCCGTTACGTGCAGCTAGTACCGCTTGCGACTTGTGGTTAAACCCACTGCCAGCATAATGTAGAGTCTTTAGAGTCCCACACAGAGAGTTTCCCTGCATCAGGCGAAAAATGTAGAGGCCGTATGGTTTTACGGCAGGACTTCGATCACGTATGTGCACTTGTGCGCGTATGATGTTCGGGCGGATAATACTAGTGGGCTTTGGTTTAAGCCGGATCCTAGTATTATATTGATGGATCAGTTTCGTCTCTTTGTATTCATGTTTCTCGGAACATGGATGCGGGTATGTATATACGGATGAGAGGGGCATAGAAGGAGACACCTCATTAGGGTTTTGACCATTGACTTGATTAAAACAATTATGAGGTGTGTAAGTCCACGTTGCTCATCCCGGTTCTTACGGGAGGCGAAAACGATGAAAAACAATCATTTGGCGCAAGGCAACATGGACTTAAAGCACGGATCTTTGCTAAACTAGAAACTAGTAAACTACTAGAGGCTATAACTACTATGCTGTAGAAAGTATACCTCACGAAATCGGTCCTTCGGGTCTTCATTCCGCTGTCCCGCTCGTCCATCCAAGCTCCAAGTGTCGATCCGGACCTTGGGCACCTCCGCGGCCTTCTTGAGTCGAAGACGATCCACCTGAGAGATGTACACCGAGCTCCACTTCGAACCGAGGCAAGTAGGGCAAAGAGATTGCTAGTCAAGAAGCCTTAGGATGTGTAGAGGAGATGTATGGATGTGTTTGTCAAGTGGAATCCTTTTTCTCTCAACACATGAGATCAAAGGAAGAATCAAGAGGAGGAAGAAGGAGGAGCAACCATGGAAAAGTTTCTCATTTCTTTTCTATGAGAGAGAATGAGAATGAACAAATGAAAAGCTTAACCAAGAGAAAACACAACCATGGTTGCAATAATACTCATTTTCATCATTACTAATCCTATCATGATAAAGTTGATGGCACTAATGACATGACCATTTTCATAACAAAAAGGAAAAAGAAAAACCAAAGAATACTTTAGACCTTTCAAGAAGATCCTAGTCAACTTTGGTCAAACGGTCAACAAAGTCAAGATGGTCAAATGGTCAATGTAATTAGCCATAACATAATTATCAATAAAAGGATTAGTAAATAATGTCCCCGGCTCATAATGGTTTTGACCGAACCAACTGTCAAAACCCTAATGAGGCACCTCCTCCTTCTCCACTCCGCAAATCTGTGCATACACACCCGCATCCGCATTCCGTAGAATGCGAATGCACTGAAGACAAAATAAATCCATCTGTGCAATACTAGAATCCGGCTTAAACCAAAGCCCACTAGTATTGCCTGCCCGAACAACATACGCACACAAGTATACGCAAGTGATCGCAGCCCTGCCGTAAAACCATACGGCCTCTACATGTTTCGCTCAGTGCAGGAAAACTCTCTGTGTGGGACTCTAAAGACTCGACACTACGCTGGCAGTGGGTTTAACCACAGACCGCAAGCGGCACTAGCTGTACGTAACGGTCCCCAGGTAGATGTCGATAAGAAGGCCGATGAGGTAAACCCATCCGAACTCCTACTGAGCCTGTATGTGACAATCTCCGTACAGTCCGGTCTGTTCGTCTGATACATCGCATGGCGGGCCTAGGGGGTGGCGAACGTCAGTCCCCTAATAGCGGTACAAGTCGTGTCGGAGTGTAGCCCAAAACACCTTGAGATAACACTGGAAACGTACCAGTATATCTCGCTTGCCCTGGTCAGGGACTACTCGTGTAATGGCTCTCCTAGACACAGCGCGATGTCAACCCCCAATACCGGGAGAGACGAATCCTGTCTAACCGTCACTGCCTCCAAGTGCTTCGGGACTGCACCCAACTGCTACCTGTTTGCACGACTCCTTTGAGCCGTGGTAGGGTAGTAATCTAAGTACAGTTGGAACACACTCGAGGCGAAGCGACAGTGTCAAGTCAGCGGACTAAGCTGTACTCATGTCACCTGGGAACTGATAACTGACGATAGATATAATACCATCCATCAGTTCCCGACGAGTCCTGTCCAGTGTACTCGTAACCTAACGAGCACCCGCATACTATCTCCAGTACGACGTACTGATGGCTGTGGGACAGACCACCTCCCGTACTGGGATGAGAAGCGTATGCGCTAGTCTACTCCGGAGTATCGATGCCCTGTCTCGATAGTCCTACGACTAGGGACCTGTATAAGGATGTGCTTATAGATTACCCAGCCCCCACAAGTATGACTGCCATCACAACGCTGGTAATCAAGCAAAGATCCTAAGGGCTCTACTAATATGTATAAGCGATATGCTAAAAGAAACACATGCACATATTGAAGTAGAAACAAACCAAGTAGCATACTACCATTTTGAGCAAGATTGTTTATACAACTGTGAATATCTCAAGCTTCCATTAAATAATATACAATCTAGTATGATACAGTAATGGCCTCTAGGGCATATACACTAACAAGGTGGAGGAAAGTATTTTTTATATTTGTAACTGATAATTGTGGCATAGCTACTTGTTTTGACTACTTAACTTGGTTTGACTACTTAACTTGGTTTGACCACTTGACTTGGTTTGACTCTTTGACTAGATATTTCTTGTGAGATATTTTATAGCACTAGATATTTTGGGTGAGATATTTCCTTGCCATGTTTGTAGTCATATCAAGTGAGCCATCACATTTTCTATTATCATTATCAAAAACAATTTCTCTTTCCTCAAGCTAGCTCTCTTCTTCTTCCTCACATCAAAAACCCTTAAGGTCTCATGAGTTGAGTAAACTAGGGTTCCAAGAGACAAATAAATCCATCTTCATTCTCTACATCTAGTTTAAAAGGCTAGTTGCCCTAGTTACCTCGGATTTGAGGTTGGAGCTCAGACTATAGACACTCGGGTGGATTGTCTTTGACTCGAGGAAGCCGACGAGGAAGCTACGATCCGGATCGATCCTTGGAGCCTACGATGATGAGGAAGACAACGGAGAAGACCCGAAGGACTTATATCATGAGGTATAACATTCTTTCCGAGTAGTTAAATCTCATGTTGTTTGCTAGCTAGGGTTTATGGACGATCCTTGGTTCTAGTCGGTGTTGCGAAGCCCGTAAAAATCATTTTTTGCAGTTTCCGCCTCCCCGCGAATACATGGGGTGCGTGGCATCGACTTACATGTATTTCCGCATGATGCTTTAAAGTGGGCGACGTGCTGATTTGCATTTCCCGTCCCGTCAAATCTTCCGAACTTAGGAATGACGTAGCCGCTCGAGAACTCGATCAGATCGTAATGTGCGGGATGCAGCCGCCCACTACTGCCAATTTCTTTCTGAGCTTCAGCTTCGGCCACTAATGTTTTAACCTTGCTGGTGACCAAATCAATTATCCGATCTTGTGTTAGCGGGATAGTGCTATCTGAGGCCAAGGCGTCCCTAGAAGCGGAATATGGCCGACCTTCATGTGGCTCGACCAATCTTGGACCCAAAGGGACAAGCATCGGCTGCTTCAGGTTGTCATCACCTGGCTCATGAGTAGAGACTTGTGCTTGATTGGGAGGCGTTCGACCAATTTGAGCCGTAAGTTGCATCACAACGTTCGTTAGGTCATCAATTTTCGAATAGAGCTCAACCATCTCTTTATCTTTGCTCCTGAGCTGTTTTCTAAGCTCTTGAAGCAGCTCTTGCTCCGTGGTCCTAGGGCGGAAAGTCAGCTCTTCCTCTCTGTTCGAACTTGAATCTACATGGACTGAAGGGTCTTTCTGCCTATCATCCTCATCGAGATGGTTTTCATCATCCAGCGGAAGCGGCTGTTCTTGGGAAGCGACAACCAATTCAAGCCAGATTGGGCTTGGGATATGGTGCCCCATCCTTGCTTTTGCTGCGAAGTTTGTCACTGGGGCGCGTGCTTGCCATATAGACCGTGTGGAAAACATATCTGGCCATCATTTTATTATTGGTAGCTGATTTTGTAGACCACCGTCTTGGCCCTTCTGTTTTGATAGCGGACAATCGATTGAAGATGGCTGGCCTGACCGGATTCATGAATAGTGCTGGCGCTTCCTTCTGGATTTGCCCCGCTGTTTTCGCATGGCGCAAAGAGTCTAATAGACTCTTGAAGAGATGGTGTCGTGCTTTCTCTTTTAGGGCTAGGACATGTCCCTTTGTGGCATTGTTCGGACCAATGTCTTCTTGATTCTGGCGGTCATAGCATTTTTTTGAACCCACTTAAAAAGTTCGAAGGAATTTCTGACTTTTACGACCGACTCAACCGTCGTCACGGAGTAACCCTGCTCTTGGAACCTCACAAGATTCCATATGTCCGAAGTCCTGGCCCTCTTGTTGGCTCGATACCTGAGCCTCTTCTGCCTTAACTTTTCTATCTTAAGCACTTGGCAGACTTCGGCTCTTCGGGAAGACGCCGTAGACCGATTGAACTAGAGCCCAGAGAAGATGCCTGCTCGCATGATTGTCAAGGGCACCATCTGAGCTTGCTGGAGCTGCTTTTTGGCTCCATTGGTGTTGACGGCCTTGCCCCTAGTTGGAACAGTGGAGAGTCATTCGAGTACGGATTTGCATTTGTGGTGGAATGCTCTGGCGACCACGACGTTTAGCCTCTTGCCCCTTGAGATCGGTTTGGCCAGTTGGTTTATCGGGACCTCCGCCAGATGAGCGCTTCTAGCAGGGTAGATGACGACTGAACCAAATTGACGGGGTGGCTCCTTCCATTGCCGGCTGAGACTAGCAGGGAGAACTACACGGGCATTGATCTTGACCACGTACGAGATCGGGGTCGCGTTGGAAGCTGAATTCATCTTGGAAGACATTTTCGTTGAAAGTTCATTGCTACATAAAAGGAACATTACTTCGGTACAAATATCGGTATATATGTTAAATGAGTTCGCATGAACGCTTGACCCGAGATATGGGAGGAGAGAAAGGTCCCACCGGGCGTGCCAAAATCTGTAGGGTGTTTTTCGTCACCCCATTGAGATGGGAATATGCGCGCTCTTGTCAGGCGCATTACAGATTCCCCATGCCTAGGGTAGGCTGGGGTTTATTGGTTGTGGGGATCCGAATCTCCGGCAGCCGCGAACTAAGCTGCCGTTAATTACCCCTCGCCTTTGGAGCGAGAGAACCTCCGATTGACGGGTCAAACAGGTCATACGAACTCAATGTACAGTGTTGTGTTTTGAAGGGGTTTTGGATATATCGGGGGCCCCGCAGAGTTTTTATAAGGGTCCCGCTACCCGAATAGCGGGCTGGGGGTCAAGGAGGCTAGCAGCCCCCTTGCGGGATGCGGGACAGCGCCCCGTTAGAAATTTTTTCTAACGGGGGAGGTATTTTAATTGTGGAGTGCGTGTAAAATGAGGGGGAAATGGCGTCCAAAGGACGCGTGAGCGCCAGCGCCTCAGGTGCCTAGCACGCAGGCGCTGGGCGCTGGCGCTAGCGCTTGGGTTAGCGCCAGGGCGCTTGGGCGCTGGCGCCTCACGTGTCCGGCCCGTGGGAACTGGGCACTTGGGCGCTGGTGCCTCATGTGCCCGACACGTGGGCGCTTGGGCGCTGGCACCTCTCATGCCCGACACGTGGGTGCTTGGACGCTGGCGCCTCACGTGCCTGGCTCGTAGGCGCTTGGGCACTGGCGCCTCACATGCCCGGCACGTAAGCGCTGGGCGCTTGGGCGCCAGCGGAAAGAAGGGGTTTTTTAGCCCCGAAAAAAGGAGTTAAACTCCAAACTAGGACTTATTATTTATGGACTTAAACTCCGAAAGTTGCTGAATGGAGTTAAACTCCTAAAAAAAGGTTTGATTCATGGAGTTAAACCCCAATAGGTCTTAAATGGAGTTAAACTCCTAGAAATCTTTGGAAATGATTAAAAGGGACCGCTTTCTTCTCCTCTTTTCACCCTGGATCTTCTTTTAGGCCTTGGATCTTCCCAAGGTAGGATTTTTGGATATGGTTCTCCTTCTTCCTCCCCTTCCGTTGGCCGGATCTTGGAGAAAATGGGGGCGAGATTTAAAAAAATCTCCCCTTTTTGAGATCTGATGATAGATCTGAGCTCCCCTTCGTGGGTTTTGTGGTGAAAAACTATTTATTTTTGGGAAAGAAAGAGTTAAACTCTTGATTTAATTCAAAAAAAAAGAGAAGGTTTAGAACCTGGAGGAAGGAGAAGGAGGCACAGACCCTAATTTTTTAAGAGAGAGAAAAAGGTTTTTTAGATATTAACATCATCTTTTCCTTTATAGGCTACACACTTTACATATAGCCCTTTGGGCTTTACAAAATGGCATTTTTTCCATCCCATGCCTCATGTGCTCTTTTGCACATGAGACATGGGTTTTACAAAAACTTGGCTTTATGCCCATTTTTCTTACATATATTCATTAAAAAATACACCAAAATTATTTATTACAAAATTTTATTTTGGCATGGGGTAGAACGCAGCTTCATGTTCGGGCTCGACTCGGGCATGGGCCCACTTGACCTGGGCTTGGGCCCACCTGGCTTGGGGTTGACTTTGATTTTGACTTGGTCAACCGGGGTGTAAATTTTTACCCCAACAGCCACAAGTAGGCTTCGTTCATTTCTGAACCTTTTCTCTTGTGTGTGTTATGTACGTTTAAAACTGTCGTTTGATTTAGAACGTATATACCATTACATAATGTATCAAACCCAATCAACACTTGATTTAGAAAAAAATTCATAACACTATCCTCTAATGTGAAATTATATCCTTCTTTAGTCTGGAAAGAAACTGATATAATATTTCACATTATCTTTGGTACGTAGTAACAGTCGTTCAGAATCAATGTATTACCAGTTGGTAATACAAAGTGATATGCACCAACTGCTTTGGCTGCAACAATTGTACCATTTCCTACTACTAGAGACTTATCATCCTTTCCCAGTTCTCTACCTCTCTTTAGCCCATGTAAAAAATTACATACGTAGGATCTTGATCCGGTATCCAATACCCAGGACGTAGAGCAAACTGAGAAACAGTTCTCGGTAACGAACACACCCGAAGAAGATGCATCAGTATGCTCTTTCGTTTGGGTGGTATGGGAATCCGGGTATTCTACTATTCCTTGCTCGGACTTATGACAATCATAAGATAGAGCAGAACCAACATTCCCTAGCCCAGTATAATAAGTGGGTTCGGTCAATACATCAATATTATTATCTTGATTAAGGCGTGTCATGGTCGCTACCTGGAGAGAGAGAAGAAACACTTTAGCGTGCACTCTTACAAGATTAAATTGGTAATTATTTTATCTAATCAGGATGGCTCCTACTGTTTTTATCAAATCTTCTTTCAAACCCTAAAAGGTAAGATTAGCCGGGATTAATTGCACTCTACAACTTCACCAATCATTCGGCCAGGCAGGTATTGGTACTCCGAAGGAGTCTCCCCATGCTTTCGCATGGAACTAATTAAATAACCTCGTTTCCGCAGGGGCATAACCCCGTTAACACCTTTTTTAGACACCTACTTGATCGGCTAATTGTAAAGTGAAAAACTCTCTCAGGAGTAACACTTACTCGCAATGGATATCGGGATCCAACTATCATATAGAAGGTATGAAATCTCATTGCAAATTTCAACACTTGAAATTCCTGATAATTCTTTTTACCCCTAGCGTCCTATGACCTTGACGCAGGCCAACAAACTATAAGCCGCTAGTCAAGTTCAACCCGTTCATTTCTTGATTGAATTAAACCTACCCGCACGACTCTTGACGCAGGCCAACAAAGTCGCACGACTACCCTAATCCAATCACATCACATGCTGCAGATAAACACTAATTATCTACCGCACACTACGCCTTGACGCGGGCTAACAAACGTAGCACGAATACTAAATAACACTTATCTGAAATAACGGAGGGCTACGACTGGTTTTTAAGAAAACCTTTAGCTTAATGAACTTGATATCATTGTAGAATCTAGTGATTTTGAAAAGGAGTGGTTTAAGCTCCGCATTTAAAATTGTGTAGTTTTCAAAAACAAACCGAGAGAGAGGTAGTTTTCACTAGTTTTGCTAAAGCGGTCAATCCCGGTGAAGGGATCTCGGCTCTTTCCTCATCGAATGAGGTGCTTGATATCCATTAAGGAATACCACTGTGCAAAGCAAGAACTAGAGAAGCTATCAAACTAAACCATGTGGGTTGTAGCATTTGCAAGTTTTGCTAAAGAGGTCACTCTCGGTGAAGGGATCTCGGCTCTTTCCTCATCGAATGAGGTGTTGGATATCCATCAAGGAATACCACTGTGCAAAGCAAAAACTAGAGCTACCTTTTTGAAAAATTTTGATTCTACAATATCTTTAGATTTCTTTTCTTTCATTAATCTCATTAACGAAATCCCATCATTTAATGTTTCCTATACATCACAGAAAATAGAACGTACACTTATGTCATCCGCATTCGCCACGGGGCCCCGTCATGCACCGTTAGGTTACTTAACTAACGGCAGAGCGGGGCTGAACTAGCGCGGGTGCAGAACATAAGTAACGTTTGTTATATATCATATATATAATATAACATTCGTCTCATGCAGTATATGATCAACATCACAGAACCAAGCAGCAGAAGTCAATATATGAAATATTGAATATACTAGGAGGTCCGTGCTTTAGATTCAGCCAGTAATGTAAAACACGGATTCCACATGCTTGATGAATAGCCAAACCCACATCCCTAGACCCCTACGCGAGCGGAAAGTAACCCTGCCAATTCTAGAGTTAGGATACCCGGTCTCGACTCCTCGAGATGGTCTCCCACCGGACTCTAGAAGCCGGTTACTTATGCTCCCCGCCTTGGGTCTATCCTAATGCAAAAAAGTAAATAATATACATCAGTAGTGACATCATCCTTAACCCGTAAGTGCCCCAACAAAAGAATATTACATACAAATTTTACATGAATGAAAATTGAAAAACTCTCATCTCACATAAAACCCCCCGGCAATTCAATCACGACGATCCAATAAAACATATCACAGCAGCATATAATATCACATATCATCAACGTAAGTAAATACGCGTATCCCGAATGTCGTTGACATATAGCAACGAGATTTGGGATACCCCACATATTACACTTACGTACGCAGAAAAGAAATGAAAAACTACCATAATTAGAATCCGTATTTCCTTAGACATCATAAACCCGGAATATCTCATATTCTGAATTTCATGCCTAACTTATAAACCTTGCATTTTAGTCTCAATTCAAAAACACTTTTCAATAACTTAGTCAGGTAATTCAACAAGATTCCCGACGACCCGATCGAATACTCATCGGGAACTTTAGTAGATGGCCACACCCCCAATGCCGTCGACCAAGTGCACTTAGGCCGAACACCGTGGTCGCGAGCACCCAAGTGGACGTTTTTGGAAACAGGGTTCTCCTAAAGTCACTTGGTCGGGACCATGGGGCGTGGCTATGTAGTAAAGTTATCCGGCGAGTATTCACGTACAATACGCGATTGCGAAGGAGTTTCGATCTGAATCGAAACTTCATGGAAATCAATCAAAAGAGACCATAATGCTATATTTACAAAATACTAACTAGTTTTCACAAAACTAATTATTTGGATCCTAAAAATTGTATCATATAACCCGGAACGACGTTAAAATTACGACTACAAAACACTTTGAATAGCCCCAAAAGGAAATTTAACATCACATGAAAACTTGGCTAATCAAACATAACCATGGAACCCTAAACCCAACACCACAGAACTACAAACAAACTCGAGCCCAAAATGTTAAAGGAGGACCAGCCAGGGCGGCCATTTTGCTCATCTAGCCGGTGAAAGTTACAAGTTTGGGTCTCGATTTTGTTCTGTGTTCTAGTTGCATCACATACAACATTCTGTACCTGTTTAAAAAAATTTCAAAGGACTTTAAAAATTCGACAGAAACTTGGTGTTCGGGTTTCCGGTTTCGGAGTTGTTTCGTTTTCACAATCTATCTAACATTGTCTAATCATCTAGCTTTGGCTCGGATACCATGAAAGTGTATGTGAGCACCACCACTGGGTTTTTGTAGCATCATGCATGCTATTTTAAAAAAAATTGGGGTGATTATTTACACTAAACAAGATCTTTAACTAGATGATTAGGATTTAACAATGATATCATAAACTTTACACTAAGAGAAAGGGGCTACAACCTTTGTAGACCGTGTCCTTCTCTTCATATACTCCGGGTAATAGTCTCTACGACTCCACTAGGCTCCACTTGAAGAAGGTGCAAGCTTCTTCTGATGACCTTCGTGCCGAAGATGATCCATCTGAATCTCCACTAATCCAAACTACCTCTTCACTAAACTCTTTAGTGAAGGAAACACACTACACTAGAATGCTAATGAAGTGTAGGATGGTGAAGTTGGGGTTTTGTTTGCTCACTAGGATGCCCACAAGATCAAGAGTTCACAACTCATATGAGGGATTGAGCTTGGAGGAGGAGGTAAGGAAAAGGGAGAGAGCTAGAGATAAAATCATCACATGAGCTCAAGAGAAAAAATGAACTACTCAAGAAGGCAAGTAAAGAATGGCTTGATCAAAAATCAACTCTATTATTGAAGCATGGAATTCATTTCAATAAAGAAATGAACCATATTTCAATAGTAAATCCAAACCATGCTTCACCTATTCCTTTAAAATTCTCCCCATTTTCCACCTCATTTTCTATTTTCTTAAAATAGAAAATCCATGTCATGCTTCATATAATATATATATATATATATGAAGAATAATTAGTGAGCTAATAATATTAGTTAATATATAATTATATCAAATATAAATATATATTATATTATTAAATCAACACTTGATTTAATAATCCGGTTATATCACATATAACCTACTAATATCATTTATCTGTATATCACATTATCAAATCAACACTTAATTCAATAATGCGATCATATCTCATATAACCTAACTGATAACAAATAATCGCCAGATTAGAATACCATATCACATACTCGTATTTAATCAGGCCCCCGCACATATCAACATATGCGCCTTACTTCGTTTCGCTTGAACTAAGAAACTTCTGTGTGGGACTCTAAAGACCCGTCAATACGCCAGCTGTAGGTGATGATCATATTAGTCACCCACAAGCCATCAGCGGTACTAGCTGGACGTAACGGCTACCCAGGTATTGAGCGATTAGAAGATTGGCAAGCAAGCTTGTCCAAAATCTCATGAAACCTATAGGTAACACTTACCGTACAGTCCGGTCTCTTCGTCTGATATGTCGCATATTGAGTCTGGGGGTAGATACGTCAAACCCCAATAACTTGATAAGTCATGATGATATGTGGCCTATAACGGTTCGAGAAAATACTGATAACTCTTACCAGTAAATCTCATCAGCAGCCCTGGCCAGGGACTTCTAGTTATATCCAATCGAGCATAGCGCAACATCAACTCCCTATACCGGGAGAGATGAAACCCCTCCTATCGCTCATTGCCTCCATGTGACTCAGGACTGTACCCAAAATCCACCTGTTTGCACGAATCCTTTGAGCCGTGGTAGGGATGAAATCAAAGCACAGTAAGAACCACACAAGAATCTATGACGATCTCGGATCTACAGACTAACCTGTACCAGTGTCACCAGAGAACTGCTATCTAACAATAGGTATAATACCATCTAGGAGTTCTCGGCGAGTCCTGTTCGGTGTACCCATTCTCTAATGAGCACATGTGTACAATCTTTGATGTTAAACACTAATGGCTATGGGATCAACCATCACCCCCATACAGGGTCAAGAAACGTACACACTAGTTTACTCTGGAACATCGATACCCTGTCTCGATATACCCTCGACTAGGAACAATTGAATGATGTGCTTGTGGACTACCCAGGTCATAGTAGTATGATCTGCATCATAGTCCTGGTAGTCAAGCTAACATCCTAAGGTCTTTATTAACATGTATATGAGAGACAGTATAATAATACAGTGAACATGTTAAGATAAAGGCAACCAGATAGCATACTATCATGTCGAGCAAAAAAGTCATCTATATATATGTCCAAGCATCCACTATATCATACAATAATGCCTCTAGGGCATACATATTCCTAACAATACTCTCACTAATCTTTTCTGAAAAAGAATTCATTTTACTAAAACTGGTGGCGAATCAAGAACAATATAACTATTGATCTTCCAAATGGTAGAATGTTAACCCTCGTCAATGCCCGGGATAACCCACAAACTGCCATTACTGAAACATTCCTTGAGTTTATCAAGATTCTGGTTTTAAGCATAAACCGGACAACTCCATATACCTTAACACCGTTAAGATATGAATCCATTCTATATCTAATATAGAAATAAAGGAACTAATTTAATTGAAACTAGATTCAAAAAACATGCAGCCGTTTCCAGTGCATATCGACAAAATGGAAGAAGGCCAAGCAGCATTACTCATCACGGAATGCACCCATATATGAGTAACCCGAAAGAGAAGCAAGTTCTCAAATATATTACTTACAACGGAATACCTAGAATAAGTATCTACATCTTCGATCACCTCGAAGAATCCTGATATTTCCAACATATGGTTCTCTACTTTGTTCTTATACCTATAACTTCTCTAAATTTGGACCTTGTATTTCAACGAAATACTTGTCTAAAACGAAAGAAGTCATGAGTAAACAGAATATAGTACGAGTACCAATCCCTTTGTCCAAATAGACATCGCTCAAGTATTCTCCTCCTCGATCAGATCGAAGGATTTTAATACTTTTACTCGTCTGGTTTTCAACTTCGTACTTATATTCCTTAAATTTCTCAAAAGCTTCAGACTTGTGTTTCAACAAGAACACATGTCCGAACCTTGAAAGATCATCGGTGAACGTAATAAAGTACGATGAACCATTTCTGGCATGTGTAGACGTAGGACCGCATACAACACTATGTATCAGTCCTAAAAGTTCAGTAGCTCTTTCTTCGTGTCCAGTAAACGGAGTTTTGGTCATTTTACCTTTGAGACATGACTCACAAGTTTTATAAGTTGTAAATTTGAACGGATTCAAATATCCATCTTTTTGCAACTAAACTAGCCTTATCGTATTGATATGACCTAGTCTACAGTGCCACAAGAAGGCTTCGTTCATTTCTGAACTCTTTCTCTTGTGTGTATTCTGTATGTTCAGAAATGGCACAAGAAGGCATCATCATGCACTTTCTTCGTACGGGTTGCATGGGAATACCGGCATTCTACTATTCCTTGCTCATACTTATGACAGTCATAAGATAGAGTGGGACCAACGTTCCCTAACCCTGTATAAAAGATGGGTTCAGTCAATACATCCATATTATTATCTTGATTAAGACGTGTCATTGGTCGCTACCTGGAGAGAGAGAATAAAACACTTTAGCGTGCGCTCTTGCAAGATTAAATTAGTTATTATCTTATCTAATCAGGATGTCTCCCACTGTTTTTATCAAATCTTCCTTCAAACCCTAAAAGGTAAGATTAGCCGGGATTAATTACACCCTACAAGTTCGCCAATCGTTCTACTAGGCAGGTATTGGTACTCCGAGGGAGTCTCTCCATGCTTTCGCATGAAACTAATTAAATAATTTCGTTTCCGTAGGGGCATAACCCCGTTAACACCTTTCTTAGATACCTACTTGATCAGCTAATTGTAAAGTAGAAAAATCTTCCAGGAGTAACACTTACTCGCAGTGGGTATCGGGATCTAACTATCTGATAGAAGGTATGCAATCTCATTGCAAATTTCAACACTTGAAATACCCGATATCTGTTTTTACCTCTAGCAACTTATGACATTGGCTATGGTCAACAAATCATAAGCGCTAGCCAAGTTCAACCCGTCATTTCTTGATTGAATTAAATACACCCGTACGACCCTTGGCTAAGGTCAACAAAGCCGTACGACTACCCTAATCCAATCGCATCACATGCTAAAGATAAGCACTAATTAGCTACCGCACACTACGCCTTGGTTAAGGTCAACAAACTTAGCATGAATACTAAATATTACTTATTTGAAATGACGGAGGGCTATGCTGGTTTCTAAGAAAACCTTTAGCGTAATGAACTTGATATCGTTGGAGAATCCAGTGATTTGGAGTGTTTTAAGCTCCGTTTTTAAAATCGAATAGTTTTGTAGCGTTTGCTAGTTTTGCTAAAGAGGTCACTCCCGGTGAAGGGATCTCGGCTCTTTCCTCATCGAATGAGGTGCTGGATATCCATTAAGGAATACCACTATGAAAAACAAGAACTAGTACAGCTAGCAAAACAAATCGAGTGGGTTGTAGTATTTGCTAGTTTAGCGAACGAGATCACTCCCGGTGAAGGGATCTCGGCTCTTTCCTCATCGAATGAGGTGCTGGATATTCTTTAAGGAATACCACTATGCAAAGCAAGAACTAGAGATATCTTTTTGAAAATCTTGATTCTACAACATCATTAGGTTTCTTATCTTTCATTAATCACATTAACTATATCCCATCATTTAATGTTTCCTAAACATTACAGAAAAATGAAACGAAAATAGAGCGTACGCCTATTCCATTCGCACTCGCCAAGGGGCCCCGTCACGCACCGTTAGGTTACTTAACTAACAGCAGAACGGGGGCTGGACTAGAGCGAGTGCAAAACATAAGCAACGTTTATTATATATCATATATATAATATAACATTCGTCTCATGCGGTTATATAATCACATCACAGAACCAAGCAGCAGAAGACAACATATGAAATATTTGATATATTAAGAGGTCTGTGTTTTAAATTCATCTAGTAATGAGAAACACGGATTCCACGGTCGTGATGAATAGCCAAACTCATATCCCTAGACCCCTACAAGAGCGACAAGTAATCCTGCCAATTCTAGAGTAAGGAGACCCAGTCTCAACTCCTCGAGATGGTCTCCCTCTGAACTCTAGAACCCGGTTACTTGTGCTCCCTGCCTTGGGTCTATCCTAATGCAGAAAAGTAAATAATATATATCAATGGTGACATCATCCTCAACCCGGAAGTGCCCCAATAAAAGAATATTAAATAAAAATTTTACATGAATGAAAATTGAAAAACTCCCATCTCACATAAAACCCCTGGCTATTCAATCACGACGATCCAATAAAACATATCAAACCAACACATAATATCACATATCATCAATGTAAGTAAATACGCGTATCCCGAATGTTGTTGACATATAACAACGAGATTTGGGATACCCCACATATTACACTTACGGTCGCATAAAAGAAATGAAAAACTATAATAATTAGAATCCGCATTTCCTTAAACATCATAAACCCGGAATATCTCATATTCCGAATTTGTTGCCTAACCGGTTAAACTTTGCATTTTAGTCTCGAATTGAAAATCTTTTCAATAACTTAGTCCAGTAATTCAACAGGATTCCCAACTACTCGATCGAATACTCGTCGGGAACTTTAGTAAATGGCTTCACCCCCGATACCGTCGACCAAGTGCACTTAGAGGGAACACCGTGGTCACGAGCACCTGAGTGAATGCTTTTGGTAATGGGGTTCTCCTACAGTCAATTGATCGGGGCAATGGGGCATGGTTACCTAGTAAAGTAATCCGGTGAGTATTCGTGTATGATACGCGATTGCGATGGAGTTTCGATCCAAATTGAAACTTCATGGCAATCGATCAATAGAGACTAACATGCTAGATTTAGAAACACCAACTAGTTTTCACAAAACTAACTTAATGTGGATTCCAATTACTGCATCCTATATTGTCAAGACCCAAAATATTAGCTCATGACCAGCATTTGAATCACGCAACGTCTAAAGGCGTAACGTAATTCATGTAAGCTGAAACCCAAAAATCTAAACCTTTTTAAGAAAATAAAGGAGGTGAAGTTTTTGAAATAAAGGTATAATGATATCAAGTGTGCTTAAATGCATAGAAAAGAAACATGGATGATGCAAGTGAAATTTACTAGTTTGAAAACATGTTTCGTCTTTTAAAAATTTTGGCAGCACCTGCTTTATATATTTGGATCCAAAACCACAAATACATCATAAGGATAAAGACATCCCCAAGCGGGAGCTAGCTCTTCGCCAAACGGCGGATCACAACCATGCAATACAGTAAAAATAAGTATACGACGCCCAACGGCGAAGTTCACCACAAAAAGATAAATAAATAAGCAAGACATCATAACACAAGTAGCGAAAAACCTCTCGCTCTAAGTCTCGCAACCACAATCTCACTAAGTCTCATCACTTATACAATTTACTAATTTTGATTGATGGAGCTTACTAGATACAAAATGAAATATAAATACAAGAGTCGGTACGATACAAGGTCCTACCTACCAAAGCAAAACACCCAAATGAAGCTATGTGCCAGCAATGCCGCAACTGATCCGTGCGGCCAACCTGTAAGAACTATGGCACAACGGGGGTGGGTTGCCAACTCGTGAGTAGAAAAACATCTACAAGTAGAAATCGAATAAACAACGACTCCAAGGTCAACTATATCATAAAGGTAATACTATGATATCTAGTGTGACCGGATCTGTATATGTGCCAACAAGGTAGTCAATACCTATATGCATGCGGAAAACATCCAACAGTAATAATCAATGCGTGTATGCATGTGGATCTCGTCCACCCATATAATCAATGTATGTATGCATGTGGATCACGTCCACCCATATAATCAATGTATGTATGCACGTAAATATCATAAAAGAGTGTGCATAAAAGTATGAGGATATATATCAACGGTGTCCCTCATGATACATCAAAATCATGGAACCTGAGTGCCTAGTATCGACACTCGAAAACATCATGAAAACCGTACCTAGCATCGGCACGTAAATCCTCATATATCGGGCTCCGTCAGGCCGATTCCGTCAGTCCGGATCGGCTCATATCATCTCTCGACTTCGGTCGGTATCCTCCGGATATCCGCCGAGACCAAAAACTATCACCGGTAGGTAGTGCTCCCCTGCCGGGCTCACCGTCTAACATAAATGAGTCTTCTTGCCCCGGGGTACCTCAACGGGTCCACCATGAACCCGCAGACGGTGCCTACCGCTTCTCGAATCGGGTTTCACATGCCACTCTCAGAACCGAGAAAACACATGGTGGACGCACTGAAATATCATATCAAGAGAAACCAGGTTTTAAAACAGTAGATGTTTTCTTTTGAAATAGCCACGGTTCTCAAATCCAGAAATCCCATGAAAACAGCATATCTCAATGCGTAAAAGCGTAAAGCATGATGTATACGACATATAACAGATATGTAAGCATATCAATATATCATGCAACATAGAACAGTGATATGACATATTAAGGGAAAACCGCTCTTTTAAATGATTCCAGTTTTAAAGTATAACCTGCGGTTCCAAATCTCCCAATAAAACCAGTGATCTATGTAGGTACAATATGTATATGCGCAAGTATAGATGTACTATGTATGTGTACACTAATATGGATATACAAATGTGTATATGCGCAAGTATGGGTATATCAATGTATATGTGCACCAATGTGGATATACAATGTGTAGGTGCGCAAGTATGAATATATCAATGTATATGTGCACCAATATAGATATACAATGTGTATGTGCGCAAATATGAATATATCAATGTATATGTGCACCAATATGGATATACAATGTATATGTGCGCAAGTATGAATATATCAATGTATATGTGCACCAATATGGATATACAATGTGTATGTGGGCAAGTATAAATATATCAATGTATATATGCACCAATATGGATATACTATATGTATGTGCACATGTATGAATATATCAATGTATATGTGCACCAATATAGATATACAATGTGTATGTGCGCAAGTATGAATATATCAATGTATATGTGCACTAATATGGATATACAATGTGTATGTGCGCAAATATTGATGTATCAATGTATATGTTAGTTGTATGTATGCCCTAGAGGCCAGTATTGTACAGATGATGTATATTATAATGGATGCTTGGACATATATAGAGAGGACTTTCTTGCTCGATATGATAGTATGCTATCTGGTTGCTCTTTGCTTTAACATGTATACATGTCTCTTTATACTGTCTTATAGTTACATGTTGGTAAACCTCTTAGGATGTGTACTTGACTACCTGAACTATGATGCGGATCATACTAGTGGGGACATGGTAGTCCATAAGTACATCCTTCAAGGTCCCTAGTCGTGGGTGTATCGAGACGGGGCATCGATATACCAGAGTAGACTAGCGTATACGCTTCTCGACCCATGAGATGGGCGATGGATGATCCCATATCCATTGGTGTTTGACATCAGAGATGGTATACGGGTGCTCAGTGGAGACTGGGTACACTGGACGGACCCGCCAAGAACTCCCAGATGGTATTATACCTCACGTCAGATGGCAGTTCTCTGGTCACACTTGTGCAGGTTAGTCTGTAGACCCGAGATCGTCATAGAGTCTCGTGTGATTCCCACTGTGCTTTGATTTCCACCTTACCACGTCCATGAGGGCATGCAAAACGGTGGTTTTTGGGTACAGTCCCGAGTCACATGGAAGCAATGAGCGATAGGAGGGGTTTCATCTCTCTCGGTATTGGGGGTTGATGTTGCGCTGTGCTCGATTAGCCGTAACAGGGAAGTCCCTGGCCAGGACTGATTAGAGATTTACTGGTAAGTGTTACCAGTAGTTTCTCGACCCATTATGAGCCTCACATCGGCACGACTTATCGGTTATTGGGGTCTGACATTTACCACCCCTAGACTTGATATGCGACATATCAGACGAAGAGACCGGACTGTACGGGAAGTGTTGCCGGCAGGCTTTTACAGGAGTTGGAGCGGGCTTGCTTGCTGATCTTCTGATCGCACAATACCCGGGTAGCCGTTATGTCCAGCTAGTACCGCTGACGTCTTGTGGGTGCGTGATGTGATCATCACATATTGCCAGCGTATTGACGAGTCTTTAGAGTCCTACACAGAGGTTTTACTGGCTCAGGCGAAACGAAATAGGAGCACATATGTGATATGTGCGAGACCGAGAATAAATGCGTGTATGTGATACCGTATTCTATTCTCACGACTTTTTGTATCGATCGGTCATATATGATATGACCGGGTTATCGAATCAAGTGTTGATTCGATAAGTCGATACGATGGATGTTAGCCGGTTATATGAGATATGACCGGATTATTAAGTCGAGTGTTGATTTAATAATTAAGTGTATAATTATATATTAGAAATACTAATTTACATTTGCTAACACTTGTTCACTTTAGGGTTTTTCTCACTTTCACACATCTTTACTATATATATATATATATATATATATATATTAAAATGTGTTATATATTTGTATCATGGTTGTTGATACACTAGACATGGATGTGTAAGACTTACACCATTCTATTTTTAAATGGTGGTTTATATTTATCTAAAGTAATTACAAATTAGTGGAATTTTTTCATAAGCATAAAGCTTATAGAAGCTTGTGGATGCTTTGAAAAAGTCCACAAGTTTTGTTTTACTTTAGATTTTTATTGACCTAACCATTTATACTTAGCTATGGTTATGTCTCACCATGAGTTAGTATATGATACTCACTCACCGTGGTTAGCCTTCTCACTTGATCATTATCCTCTTCACTTTCTTTTGTTCATCATCTTCTTCATTGAACAAAAAGAAAAAGCAAGCTAGGGTTTGATCCAAAGTGAGAATCCTTGTGAGAAACAAAATTCTAAAGAGAACCCACTTCCTATTTCTCCATCCTCTACTAGACTAGCCCTTTAGTATAGGGTGTTTGCTTCACTAATTCTCAAGTTAGTGAAGTAGGAGCTTGAGTCGGAATTCCCTCGACGTAGATCATCTTCGGTCTCGGAGACTTCAAGCAAGGTCGCATCCTTCGCATCGTGAAGCCATGCAAGAGCCCGGGAGAACCTTGGTTGCGGCGAAGGGACTTCAACAAGGAGCAAATGAAGTGGAGGACCGATCTACAAAGGTTGTATATCGCGTTCCTTTTAGTTTAAAATTGTTTACTTGCCATAAGTTTCGCCTAAACTCTAGTTAACGATCTTGCTTAGGGTGGTGCGGCACATAAAAATTTAATTTTGGCATGGTCGATTCCTTGTAGAGCCTTGTTAGTGTGCCTAGTAACCCTACAGTGGTATCAGAGCCTAGCTAGAGCATTAGACGATGCGTTAACGAAGTTAAAACTCCGAACGAACCCGAATACGACAAAACGACCCCCTCTCTGGACAATTTTTAAAATCTGGGATTTTTGTGAATTAAAAATACTTAAAAAATACAGCAGGGATTTCTAAGAATTACGGCGCAAAAATGATGATGTAATCTGTACGGACCGCCGCGGTTCCGCGGCAATAACCTGCTTGTGCCGCAGAACCGCGGCCGTACAGTGAGACTTTGACAGTTGGTTTGCACAGTAATTCTTGTATCTGATTGTGTTATTTTATGGGTATTGTTAAACTGACTCAAGTGTTGAGTATTTAGGGGTTCATTTTGTAACTATCGATTCGATCGGAGAATTTAATTTTGTTATGTTTTTCCAGATAATTAAGAAAGCATTAAAATGTTCGAACGGATATCATTATCTCTTTAATTTCCCGGCAAGAAAAACATTCAAGTGTTGAATTTTTCTCGGTTTTAAATTTTTCGGAAAAACGTGCATGTGACGCGATGGACCCTCTAGAAGACAACAAACCAAACTCGATTATGTGACCGTCTTGAACTGCCCTTTGAACCTTAGGGTTTGGGCAGTACAGCGTGCCACATGTGAGGCGTTGGCTTGACCCTTCTACGGCTGGACCGTTGCTACTGTGACGTATTCTGGAATCTTTGAACTCTGCTCAAGAGTTGAGCTATTATGGAAATCTTGAGTATTTGAATATTCGATCGAAAAGTTTAATACTGTCTATTTATCTGGAATGTGATACAATATGTGGAATTCACACAGTTTGGCATGAAATGCGAAATATGTGATATTTCGGATTTACGATGTCTAAAAGGATTGTGGATTCCAAATGTTGTAGTTTTACACTTTCTTTTCTGTGACCGTAAGTGTAATATGTGATATCGCCGGTTTCGTTGCTATATGTCAACGACAATTGGGATGCGCATATTTACTTACGTTGATGACATGTGATGTTCTGTATTGCTGGATATGTTATATTGGATCGTCGCGTTCTGAATAGCCGGGCGTTTTTATGTGAGATGAGAGTTTTTATTTTCATTCATGTAAATTCAAATGTAATGTAATATTCTTTTATTTGGGGCACTTCCGGGTTGAGGTTGATGTCACCTTTTGTATATTATTTACTTTTCCACACTAGGATAGACCCAAGGAGGAGAGCACAAGTAACCGGGTTCTGGAGTCCTGTGGGAGACCAACTCGAGGAGTCGAGTCTGGGTCTCCTAACTCTAGAATTGGTAGGGTTGTTTGCCGCTCTCGTAGGGGTATAAGGGTGTGGGTTTGGCTATTCATCGCGACCGTGGAATCCGTGTTTTATAGAGGCTCAAAATAAAACACGGACGTCCTAGTATATCCAATGTTTCATATATTTCTTCTGCTGCGATATCTGTGATGCGATCATTTGATGTTCTGTGATAAATACTATATATAGTATATATGATATATTATATAGGCGTTACTTATGTTTTACACCCGCGCTAGCCCTGCCCTGCTCTGCCGTTAGTTACCTAACTTAACGGTGCACGAGGGGACATCGAGGCGAATGCGGATGGCATAAGTGTACGTCGTATTTATCTGTGATGTTTAGGTGACTTAAATGATGGGACTTCATTAATGTGATTAATGAAAGAAAAGAAACCTAAAAGATGTTGTAGAATCAAATTTTTAAATAAAAAGGGTAGCTACAGTTTTGCTTTGCATAGCGATATATATGATATACCCTGCACCTTATTCGATGGGGAAAGAGCCGAGATCCCTTCACCGGGAGTGACCTCTTTAGCAAAACTGGCAGATGCTACAACACTCGGTTTGACTTTTGACTGCTTTTGGAGTTTTGCTTTGCATAGTGATATATATGATATATCCTGCACCTTATTCCATAAGGAAAGAGCCGAGATCCCTTCACCGGGAGTGACCTCTTTAGCAAAACTAATGAAAGCCTTAAAATCACTCCATTTCAAAATTCCTGAGATTCTACGACGATATCAAGTTCATTACGCAATAGGTTTTCAGAAAAACCTGTCGTAGCCCTCCGTCATTTCAGATAAGTCCTGCTTAGTATTCGTGCTGCGTTTGTTGACCGTGTCAAGGCGTAGTGTGCGGTAGCTGACCAGTATTTATCTGTTTATGCATATGATGCAGATTGTTTTAGGGTAGTCGTACGGCCTTGTTGACCTTATCAAGGGTCGTGCGGGTGGGTTTAATTCAATCAAGAAATGACGGGTTGAACTTGACTTACGGTCTATGGTTTGTTGACCTTGTCAAGGTCAAAGATCGTTTGGGGCAAAATATTATCGGGAATTTCAAGTGTTCTATGAGATAGTTGGATCCCGATACCCACTGCGAGTAATTGTTACTCCGGGAGAGTTTTACATAGGATAATTAGCCGATCAAGTAGGTGTCTAGAAAGGTGTCAATGAGGTTATGCCTCTGGGAAAACGAGGTTTACTTTAATTAGGTCCGTGCGAAAGCACAGGGAACCTCCCTCAAAGTACCGACACTGGCCTGGCTGAAAAATTGGCGAAGTTGTAGGGTGTAATTAATCCCGGCTAGTCTTTCCTTTTAGGGTTTGAAGGAAGATTTGATAAAAACAGTAGGAGCCATCCTGATTAGATAAAATAATAACCAATCTGATCTTGCAAGAGTATACGCTAAAGTGTTTTCTTCTCTCTCTCTCCAGGTAGCGACCATATCATGCCTTAATCAAGATAATAATATGGAGGTATTGACCGAACCCGCATGTTATACTGTGCTGGGGAACGTTGGTTCCGTTCTTTCTTATAAGAGTTATAAGACTGATCAGGATTTAGGGGAATACCAGGATTCCTATGCCACCCGAATGAAGAAAGTACATGTTGATGCATTTTCTTCGGGTGTGTTCGTTACAGAGAACTGTTTCTCCATTTGCTCTACGTCCTGGGTATTGGATACCGGGTCAGGATCCCATATATGTAATCAGTTACATGGGCTTAGGAAAGATAGAGAACTTGGAGAAGGTGATAAAGACATAAGGGTTGGAAATGGTACAATTGTTGCAGCTAAAACTGTTAGTTATATGTATGCCCTAGAGGCCATTACTGTACATAAGATGTATATTGTAGTGGATGCTGGGACATATATAGGGAGGACTTTCTTGCTCGACATGATAGTATGCTATCTGGTTACTCTTTACCTTAACGTGTATGCTGATTGTCTCTCTGTTACATCTTGGTAAAGCCCTTAGGATGTGTACTTGACTACCTGGACTATGATGCGGATCATACTAGTGGGGACATGGTAGTCCATAAGTACATCCTTCACAGTCCCTAGTCGTGGGTGTATCGAGACGGGGCATCGATATACCAGAGTAGACTAGCGTGTACCTTCTCGACCCATACAGATGGGCGATGGATGATCCCATATCCATTGGTGTTTGACATCAGAGATGATATACGGGTGCTCAGTGGAGACTGGGTACACTGGACGGACTCGCCGAGAACTCCCAGATGGTATTATACCTCACGTCAGATGGCAGTTCTATGGTGACACTGGTACAGAGTAGTCTGTTGACCCGAGATCGTCATAGAGTCTTGTGTGGTTCCCACTGTGCTTTGATTTCCATCTTACCACGTCCAAGAGGGCGTGCAAAACGGTGGTTTTTGGGTACAGTCCCGAGTCACATGGAGGCAATGAGCGATAGGAGGGGATTCGTCTCTCCCGGTATAGGGGGTTGATGTTGCGCTGTGTTCGATTGGCTATAACAGGAAATCCCTGGTCAGGGTTGCTGAGATTTACTGGTAAGTGTTACCAGTAGTTTCTCGAACAGTTATAGACCTCATATCGACACGACTTATCGAGCTATTGGGGTCTGACGTTTACCACCCCTAGGCGAGATATGCGACATATCAGACGATCAGACCGGACTGTACGGTAGTGTTACTGGTCGGATTCACTGGAGTGTGAGCGGGCTTGCTCGTCGATCTTCAGATCGCTCAATACCCGGGTGGCCGTTACGTTTAGTAGACCGCTTGCGGCTTGTGGGTGTTTGATATGATCATCATCTGCTGCCGGCGTATTGACGAGTCTTTAGAGTCCTACACAGAGGTTTCCTGGCTCAAGCGAAACGAAATAGAAGCGCATATGAGATATGTGCGGGACCGAGAATAATGCGTGTATGTGATACCGTATTCTATTCTCGCGATGAATGTGTCGAATGGTTGTATGCGATATAACCTAGTTATCGAATCAAGTATTGATTCGATAAGCCGATACATTGAATACTAGTCGGTTGTGTACGACATGACCGGATCATTGAATCAAGTGTTGATTTAATGATTTAATGCATAATTATATATTTGATATATTACTTTGCATTAACTAGTATTGGTTCACTTTAAATGGATTTTCTCACTTTTTGTGCACATTGTATATGTGATATACTTTTGTACACAAGATTGTATCATGTTTGATGATACATGCTAGTTTGGGTTTGTGTAAAGAATTAAACCATGGTTACTTAAGTGGTTAGGGTTTCATTTCCTTTTCTCATTTATTTATTTCATTTATTCATTTTGAAATAAATAAGAATAAAGAGAAAGAATGGTGGCTTTATTTGTAGTTTAGTTGAAGCTTCATGAAGCTTTGACCAAAGTCCACCATTCTTATCTCATTCTTAACCCTAACCATTCAACTAACTTTGGTTAATTCTCTACACATTAGCATGGTTAGATTATGATAAACATTCCATTTATTTTCCATTTTTGGAGTAACTTATTATAAGACTTTCTTCTTCTTCTTCATCTTCTTCTATGAAGAAAGCAAGCTCCATCAATGGTGATTGATGGAAACAAGTGAGAAATCCAATTCTAAAGTCTACCCACATCCTATTTCTTCATCCTTTACCTCTTTCTAAGTAGTAGAGTGTGTTTTCTTCACAAGTTTTTTGACTTGGTGAAGTCGGAGCTTGATTTAGCGATGCCTCGACGTAGATCATCTTCGGCATGGACATCGATGACCTAGCCCGTCCATTCTCCGATGAAGCCGACGCTAGAGCCCGGGACTTGTTATGGACAGCGAGGAGACTTCATTGCGGAGCTATGGAGGTGGAGAACCGGATCTACAAAGGTTGTATTTCCGTATCTCTTAGTTAAGTGTTAACTAGTTTACTTTTCGCCTAGAAATCTAGCCAACGATCCGTACACTAGGGTTTCTCGGTACCATAATTTTTGAAATTGGCATGGTTGATGCCCTGTGAGACCTCTTGAGAGTGCCTAGGAACCCTACAGTGGTATCAGAGCCTAGCTAGAGCCTTAGGCAAAGTCTAGACGGAATTTGAAGTCCGATCGAACCGAAAAACTAACCCGGAACATGCTCTCTGTCCTTTTTCTAAAAACTGGGATTTTTCCAAATTAAAAATTGCTAAAAAATTCAGCAGGGAAATATAAGAATTACGGCGCAAAAATATTTTCATGAACAGTATTTATTGCGGCGGAACCGCGGCAGAAGCCTAGCTTCTACGGCGGTTCAGCGGCAATCTGGTGACGTCAGCCCTCACTGTTTGCACAGTAACTCTTATTAAATTATGCTGGATTTTCTGGGAATTTTTAATATTAATTCAAGAGTTGAATTTTCTGGGATTGTTTTGGGGATTCGGTGTTTCGATCGGAGTATCAAATTTTGTCTATGTGGCTTTCCGGATAAATTTTAGAATATGTTAAAAAGTTCGACCGGATATAAATACCCAATTTTTCCCCTGTCGGGAAATTTCCAAGTGTTGGATTTTTCCGTGGTTTAAAGACGTTCTAAGTAGTGCAAGTAACGCGATGGACCCTCTAGAAGACAACAAACCTTAACTCGATTATGTGACCGTCTTGAACTGCCCTTTGAACCTTCGGGTTTGGGGCAGTACGGCGTGCCACATGTAAGGCGTTGGCTTGACCCTTCTACGGCTGGACCGTTGGTACTGAGGTACGAACTGAATGTTGTTAGACTTATTTCATGTGTTGATCTGTATCGGGAAAACTTGGGTGTTTGACTGTTCGATCGAAAAGTTTAACATTTTCTATTTATCTGGAATGGGATACAATAATTGGAATTCACAATAAGTTATGTGATAACTGAATGAATGTTATAAACATAGCACTTTAGTCTCACTTGATCGGTTGCCACGGAATTTTGATGCGATCAAAAGTCCGTCGCAATCACGTAGCGTACGCGGATACTCGCCGGTTAAACTTAATAGACAGCCTCACCCCATAGCCCCGACCAAGTGACTGTAGGAGAACCTCATCGCCAAAAGCATCCGTTCGGGTGCTCGCGGCAGCGGAGTTCCGCCTTGGTGCACTTCATCGACGGTATCGGGGGTGCGGCTGTCTAATGAAGTTTGCGACGAGCATTCGATCAGGATGTCGGGAATCTTGTTGAATTACCCGACTTGATATTGAAAAGTGTTTTCGATTTTGAGACTAAAATGCGGGGTTTATAATTGTTAGGCATGCGATGTCTAAGTAATTCATTTGATTAGGCATGCGATGTCTATGGAAGTTGCGGATTCCAACTGTTGTAGTTTTACACTTTCTTTTCTGTGACCGTAAGCGTAATATGTGATATCGCCGGTTTCGTTGCTATATGTCAACGACAATTGGGATGGACATATTTACTTACGTTGATGGCATGTGATGTTATGTGTTGCTGGATATGTTATATTGGATCGTCGTGTTTGAATAGCCGGGGGTTTTTTATGTGAGATGAGTGTTTTTCATTTTCATTCATGTAAAAACTTGTATGTAATATTCTTTTATTGGGGCGCTTCCAGGTTGCGGAAGTTGTCACCGTTGTTGTATATTATTTACTTTTCCGCACTAGGATAGACTCAAGGAGGAGAGCACAAGTAACCGGGTTCTGGAGTCCAGTGGGAGACCAACTCGAGGAGTCGAGTCCGGGTCTCCTAACTCTAGAATTGGTAGGGTTGCTTGCCGCTCTCGTAGGGGTCTAGGGGTGTGGGTTTGGCTATTCATCACGACCGTGGAATCCGTGTTTTATACTGGCTCGTATTGAAAACACGGACGTCCTAGTATATCCAATATTTCATATGTTTCTTCTGCTGCGATATCTGTGATGTGATCATGTGATGTTCTGTGATAGATACAGTATATAGTATATATGATATATTATATAGACGTTACTTATGTTTTACACCCGCGCTAGCCCTGCCCCGCTCTGTCGTTAGTTACCTAACCTAACGGTGCACGAGGGGACATCGAGGCGAATGCGGATGGCATAAGTGTACGTCGTATTTATCTGTGATGTTTAGGTACTTAAATGATGGGACTTCATTAATGTGATTAATGAAATAAAAGAAACCTAAGATGTTGTAGAATCGAATTTCAAAATAAAACAGGTTGCTACAGTTCTTGCTTTGCACAGAGGTATATGTGATATATCCTGCACCTTATTCGATGAGGAAAGGACCGAGATCCCTTCACCGGGAGTGACTCCTTTAGCAATAACTGGCAGATGCTACACACTCGGTTTGTCTTTTGATTGCTTTTAAGAGTTTTTGCTTTGCACAGTGATATATGTGATATATCCCGCACCTCATTCGACGAGGAAAGGACCGACGATCCCTTCACCGGGAGTGACTCCTTTAGCAAAACTAGAAAAGCCTCAAAAACACTCCATTTCAAAATTCATTCGATCCTACAACGATATCAAGTTCATTACGCAATAGGTTTTCAGAAAAACCTGTCGTAGCCCTCCGTCATTTCAGATAAGTACTAGTTAGTATTCGTGCTACGTTTGTTGACTATGTTAAGGCATAGTGTGCGGTAGCTAATTAGTGCTTATCTGCCTAAGCATATGATGTGATTGGATTAGGGTAGTCGTGCGACTTTGTTGACTATGTTAAGGGTCGTGCGGGTGGGTTTAATTCAATCGGGAAATGACGGGTTGAACTTGACTAGCACTTATGATTTGTTGACTATGTTAAGGTCATATAGCTGCTAGGGGCAAAATATTATCGGGAATTTCAAGTGTTGAAATTTGCAATGAGATTGCATACCTTCTATGAGATAGTTGGATCCCGATACCCGCTGCGAGTAAGAGTTACTCCTGGGAGAGTTTTATACATTACAATTAGCCGATCAAGTAGGTGTCTAGAAAGGTGTCAACGAGGTTACGCCTCTGGGAAAACGAGGTTTACATTAATTAGGTTCGTGCGAAAGCACGGGGGACCTCCCTCAAAGTACCGACACTGGCCTGGATGAAAGATTGGCGAACTTGTAGTGTGTAATTAATCCCGGCTAGTCTTTCCTTTTAGGGTTTGAAGGAAGATTTGATAAAAAGCAGTGGGAGCCATCCTGATTAGATAAAATTATAACCAATCTATTCTTGCAAGAGCGCACGCTGAGTGTTTTCTTCTCTCTCTCTCCAGGTAGCGACCATATCACGCCTTAATCAAGATAATAATACGGATTATTGACCGAACCCGCTTTTTATACTGAGCTGGGGAACGTTGGTCCCGCTCCAACTTATAATTGTTATAAGACAGAGCAGAAAATTGGGGAATACCAGATTTCCCGTGCCGCCCAAACGAAGAAAGTGCATGAGATGCATCATCTTCGGGTGTGTTCATTATACAGAACTGTTTCTCAGTATCCTTTACGTCCTGGGTATGTGATACCAGATCAGGATCCCAGATATGTAATCTGTTACATAGGGCTGCAGAAAGGTAGAGAACTGAGAACGGGTGATAAGTTTCATGAGGCAGAAAACGGGGCAAGTGTTGCAGCCAAGTCTGTCGGTCACTGTCACCCTGTATTCCAAATACATCGATTCTGAACGAATGTTATTAGATACCGAACCCGATATACAAAATCATATCAGTCTCTTTATTAGTAAAGAAATGATAAAATTTTGTATTGTTGGATAATGTTTTGAACATTTCCTATATCAAAGGTTGATCGGTTCAGGCACGTTATTTAAAAGCGTTGATGTTCTAAATCAAACTACAGTTCTTAGTATATGGAACGCACAAAAGAGGAAAAGTTCAGAAATGAACGAATCCTTCTTAAGGTATTGTAGACTAGGTCAGATCAATGTGACCCGACTAGCTGAAGTTACATGTAGATGCATATATAAATCAGTTTGAATCTACATCTTGTGAAACTTGCCAGTCATGTCACAAAGATATAATGACACTAGCTCTGTTTATTGGAAACAGAGAAAGAGTTAGTGAACTCTTGGGATGATACATGTTGATGTATGTAGGTCCCCTGTCTACACATGCCAAGATCGGTTCTTTGTACTTCATTATATTCTCTGATAATCTCTCAAGATTCAGTCATATGTTCCTGTTGAAACATGAGTCCGAACCTTTTGAGATATTCACAAAATATAAGCGAGAAGTAGAGAACCAAAATACGGGTAAAAGTATTATGTCCTTTGATGCGATCAAGGAGGAGAATACTTGTGCACGGAAATCCTGGATTATACTAAAGAAGAATGAGATTCTCTCTCAGCATTACTCCTCCGAATACACCATAGCACGATGGTATATCGGGGCGGAGAAATCACACCCTATATGATATGGTGTGCTCTATGATGAGTATTACTGAGTTACCTATTTCCTTTTAGGGGTTATGCACTTGAGAAGCTGCATACCTATTGAATAGGTTCGAATCAAATCAGTTGCCTACCACTCCATATGAGATATGGAAAGGGAAGAGCCCATGTCTTAAGCTAGTTAAGATTTGGGGTTGTCCGGCCTATGTCTAAAAGCAAAATCCGGACAAGCTCGAGGCAAGGTCTGTAATGTAGAACTGGAAATGTTCCAGCCATACAAACTGCAGCTGATGATTTGGTAGAACCAAAGGATTCAGTAGATTCCAACGAACCTCAGCCTCTCCGCCGAACTAGTAGGGTTCCTCACCCACCTGAGAGATACTTCGGTTTCTCTATGACAGTGGGAGCGAGGATTGCATCATGAGATGATGACCCAACTAGTTTCGAGCTGGCCATCAGGAGTAAGACTCTGTAAGAATGGCTGGATGCTTAGTGATCTGAGATGGAATCCTTATACACCAACAAAGTATGGACTTTTGTTGCTATATCTGAAGGGTTAAATCCCCGTCAGGAGCAAGTATATCTTGAGAAGATTACTTGGTGTACATCGAAAAGTTGAGACTTTCAAAGCTAGACTTGTTAAAAGTTTTCGTCATCAACCAAGCGTGGATAATGATGAAACTTTTTCAAGCAACTATGCTTAAGTCCATCCAGATCCTACTTGTCACGGCTACATACCATGACTACGATATCTGGTGGTTGGGTGTCATGACTGCTTTTCTAAATGATGTTTTAGAAGAGGGAGTCTATAAGTACACAGCCAGAGGGCCTCGTAGACAGTGGGAGCAGCGGAAACGTGTGCAAGATGTTTTATAGGATAAAGCAGGCATCGCGGAGATGGAACGTCTGTTTTGATGAATTAGTCAAAGAAGTTGACATCATCAAAATGGTAGATGAACCTTGTATAAACAAAAAGGTAGTAGGGAGTATGGTGACGATCCTCGTAGAGTACGTGGATAACATACTCTTGATAGGGAAGGAGTTTCCTATGCTACGCTCGGTCAATCTCCGCTTATCACAATGATTCTCCATAAAGGATCAAAGTGATACCTCCTAAATCCTGGGTTTGGATCTATGAGATAGATCTAACTGGATGTTAGGATTCTCACTAGTTGTAGTGAGATGGTATCAATCGATCCTGGGGAGAATCACTGGAAGGGTTCCAGGGTGATAAAGACGACTGAATGTCAGTCGCAGGCATTGTCTTATCCTCAGTAAAGGGACGGTATGTTGGAAGAGTTCCAAGCTAGATACCGTGACATACTAGACGATAAAGGAAGGATACATCGCTACTTAAGATGCTACCAAAGTGGCTGTCTGGGTGTATAATGGTTCATGAGATGAACTTAGTTCCTCCCATTGTGTGACAATGGAGTTGTGGCTTATGCCAAGGAACGTCCGTCCCATCAGTGATCCAGACATATTCTAAGGCAGTATCACCTGATCATGGAGATAGTTGATCTCCAGGGTGATCGAGGTTTGGAGAGTAGACTCAGAGGACAATACAGCGGATCCACTCACAAAGGCCTGTTTCCCAGAGGGAGACTTTTATAGGATGGTTGAGTATAAGATACTGCAACCACTGCTACAGATGGCCCTAGTGCAAGTGGGAGATTGTTAGTTATATGTATGCCCTAGAGGCCATTACTGTACATAGGATGTATATTGTAGTGGATGCTGGGACATATATAGAGAGGACTTTCTTGCTCGACATGATAGTATGCTATCTGGTTACTCTTTACCTTAACGTGTATGCTGATTGTCTCTCTGTTACATGTTGGTAAAGCCCTTAGGATGTGTACTTGACTACCTGGACTATGATGCGGATCATACTAGTGGGGACATGGTAGTCCATAAGTACATCCTTCACAGTCCCTAGTCGTGGGTGTATCGAGACGGGGCATCGATATACCAGAGTAGACTAGCGTGTACCTTCTCGACCCATACAGATGGGCGATGGATGATCCCATATCCATTGGTGTTTGACATCAGAGATGATATACGGGTGCTCAGTGGAGACTGGGTACACTGGACGGACTCGCCGAGAACTCCCAGATGGTATTATACCTCACGTCAGATGGCAGTTCTATGGTGACACTGGTACAGAGTAGTCTGTTGACCCGAGATCGTCATAGAGTCTTGTGTGGTTCCCACTGTGCTTTGATTTCCATCTTACCACGTCCAAGAGGGCGTGCAAAACGGTTGTTTTTAGGTACAGTCCCGAGTCACATGGAGGCAATGAGCGATAGGAGGGGATTCGTCTCTTCCGGTATAGGGGGTTGATGTTGCGCTGTGTTCGATTGGCTATAACAGGAAATCCCTGGCCAGGGTTGCTGAGATTTACTGGTAAGTGTTACCAGTAGTTTCTCGAACAGTTATAGACCTCATATCGACACGACTTATCGAGCTATTGGGGTCTGACGTTTACCACCCCTAGGCGAGATATGCGACATATCAGACGATCAGACCGGACTGTACGGTAGTGTTACTGGTCGGATTCACTGGAGTGTGAGCGGGCTTGCTCGTCGATCTTCAGATCGCTCAATACCCGGGTGGCCGTTACGTTTAGCAGACCGCTTGCGACTTGTGGGTGTTTGATATGATCATCATCTGCTGCCGGCGTATTGACGAGTCTTTAGAGTCCTACACAGAGGTTTCCTGGCTCAAGCGAAACGAAATAGGAGCGCATATGAGATATGTGCGGGACCGAGAATAATGCGTGTATGTGATACCGTATTCTATTCTCGCGATGAATGTGTCGAATGGTTGTATGCGATATAACCTAGTTATCGAATCAAGTATTGATTCGATAAGCCGATACATTGAATACTAGTCGGTTGTGTGCGACATGACCGGATCATTGAATCAAGTGTTGATTTAATGATTTAATGCATAATTATATATTTGATATATTACTTTGCATTAACTAGTATTGGTTCACTTTAAATGGATTTTCTCACTTTTTGTGCACATTGTATATGTGATATACTTTTGTACACAAGATTGTATCATGTTTGATGATACATGCTAGTTTGGGTTTGTGTAAAGAATTAAACCATGGTTACTTAAGTGGTTAGGGTTTCATTTCCTTTTCTCATTTATTTATTTCATTTATTCATTTTGAAATAAATAAGAATAAAGAGAAAGAATGGTGGCTTTATTTGTAGTTTAGTTGAAGCTTCATGAAGCTTTGACCAAAGTCCACCATTCTTATCTCATTCTTAACCCTAACCATTCAACTAACTTTGGTTAATTCTCTACACATTACCATGGTTAGATTATGATAAACATTCCATTTATTTTCCATTTTTGGAATAACTTATTATAAGACTTTCTTCTTCTTCTTCATCTTCTTCTATGAAGAAAGCAAGCTCCATCAATGGTGATTGATGGAAACAAGTGAGAAATCCAATTCTAAAGTCTACCCACATCCTATTTCTTCATCCTCTACCTCTTGCCAAGTAGTAGAGTGTGTTTTCTTCACGAGTTTTTTGACTTGGTGAAGTCGGAGCTTGATTTAGCGATGCCTCGACGTAGATCATCTTCGGCATGGACATCGATGACCTAGCCCATCCATTCTCCGATGAAGCCGATGCTAGAGCCCGGGACTTGTTATGGACAGCGAGGAGACTTCATTGCGGAGCTATGGAGGTGGAGAACCGGATCTACAAAGGTTGTATTTCCGTATCTCTTAGTTAAGTGTTAACTAGTTTACTTTTCGCCTAGAAATCTAGCCAACGATCCGTACACTAGGGTTTCTCGGAACCATAATTTTCGAAATTGGCATGGTTGATGCCCTGTGAGACCTCTTGAGAGTGCCTAGGAACCCTACAAAAACCGTCGGGGAATATCACCTAGTATTGCCAACTGGTAATACATTGATTCTGAACGAATGTTATTACATGCCGAACCTGATATGCAACATTATATCGGTATCTTTACCAAGTAAAGAGGGATATAATTTTGTATTACAGGATAATGTTATGAACATTTTCCTAAACCAAAAGTTGGTCGGATCAGGCACGATGTGCAATGGCATTTATGTTCTAAATCAATCAACAGTTCTGAGCATAACAAACACACACAAGAGGAAGAGTTCAGAACTGAACGAATCCTTCTTGTGGCATTGTAGACTGGGTCACATCAATGCGACACGACTCGCTAAGTTGCATAAGGATGGATATTTGAATCCGTTTGAATTTTCATCTTATGACACTTGCCAATCATGTCTCAAAGGCAAGATGACCAAAACTCCGTTTACGGAACACGGAGAAAGAGTTACCGAACTCTTGGGACTGATACATAGTGATGTATGCGGTCCCATGTCTACACATGCCAGGGATGGTTCTTCGTACTTCATTACATTCACTGACGATCTCTCTAGATTCGGATATGTGTTCCTGATGAAACACAAATCAGAAGCTTTTGAGAAATTTAGAGAATATAAATAAGAAGTCGAGAACCAAACCGGAAAAAGTATTAAAATCCTGCGATCTGATCGAGGGGGTGAATACTTGAGCAATGAATTCCTGGACTTCCTAAAAGAGAATGGGATTCTCTCTCAGCTGACTCCTCCATATACACCACAGCACAATGGTGTATCTGAACGGAGGAACCGCACCCTATTAGATATGGTGCGTTCTATGATGAGCACATCTGAGTTACCTATTTCCTTCAGGGGGTATGCGCTGGAGACAGCAGCATACCTATTGAATCAAGTTCCATCTAAATCTGTACCTACCACACCATATGAGATATGGAGTGGGAAGAGACCATATCTTAAATGAGTTAAGATATGGGGTTGTCCGGCCTATGTCAAAAGACAAAATCCGGACAAACTCGAGGCACGGTCAGTTCTTTGCAAGTTTGTGGAATATCCAAAGAACTCATTTGGGTAGTTTTTCTACCACAGTGAGGAACAAAAAGTGTTTGTTGCTCAACTTGCCACCTTTTTAGAAAAGGAATTTCTTGTAAAAGAAATTAGTGGCAAATTGGTAGAGCTGGAAGAGGTTCCAGATACACAAACTGCAACTGAAGATTTAGTGGAACCAGAGGATTCGGTAGTTCCCAACGAACCTCAGCCTCTCCGCCGATCTAGTAGGGTTCCTCACCCACCTGAGAGATACTACGGTTTTCACATGGATGGTGGGAGCGAGGATTGCATCATGGTTGATGATGACCCAACTAGCTTCGAGCAGGCCATCATGAGTGGGGACTCAGTGAAATGGCTGGATGCAATGCGGTCCGAGATGGAATCCATGTACACCAACAAAGTGTGGACTTTGGAAGTTACTCCTGAAGGGTAAAACCCATTGGAAGCAAGTGGATCTTCAAGAAAAAACTTGGTGCAGATGGGAAAGTGGAGACTTTCAAAGCTAGACTTGTTGCAAAGGGTTTTCGTCAAAGACCAGGTGTGGACTATGACGAAACCTTTTCTCCAGTGGCTATGCTTAAATCCATCCGGATCATGCTTGCCATCGCTGCATATCATGACTACGAAATCTGGCAAATGGATGTTAAGACCGCCTTTCTAAACGGTGATTTAGAAGAGTGCGTGTACATGACTCAGCAAGAGGGCTTCGTAGATAGTGGGAGCAGCGGGAAGGTGTGCAAGCTGCTTAAATCCATTTATGGATTGAAGCAAGCATCGCGGAGTTGGAACATCTGCTTTGACGTTGTTATCAAAGAGTTTGATTTCGTCAAAAACGTAGATGAACCTTGTATCTACAAGAAGGTCGCAGAGAGTAAGGTTGTCTTTCTCGTATTGTACGTGGAAGACATACTCTTGATAGGAAATGACATTCCTATGCTGCAATCGGTGAAGCTCTTCTTATCACAAAGATTCTCAATGAAAGATTTTGGTGATGCCTCCTGCATATTGGGAATTATGATCTATAGAGATAGATCTAAAAGGATACTGGGATTGTCCCAATTCAGGTACATTGACACCATACTAAAGAGCTTTAGTATGGAAGAGTCCAAACATGGGTTTTTACCCACGATCGCAGGGCTCACTCTCTCCAAAGAGATGTCTCCCAAGACTGATTTGGAGAGAGCTCGCATGCAAGGGATACCCTATGCTTCGGTTGTAAGCTCTATCATGTACGCGATGCTATGTACCAGACCCGATGTAGCATACTCACTAAGTGTAGTGAGTAGGTATCAAGCTGATCCTGGAGAGAGTCAATGGACAGCTGTGAAGAGCATTCTTAAGTACTTGCGAAGGACTAAAGAGATGCTCTTGGTGTATGGTAACGGAGAACTCCAAGTGGAGTCCTTTACCGATTCAAGCTTCCAGAGTGATAAGGACGACTCTAAGTCGCAGTCGGGATTTGTCTTTACCCTTTACAGAGGGGCGGTTAGCTGGAAGAGTTCCAAGCAGGAAACCGTGGCAGACTCGACGATGGAGGCTGAATACATCGCTGCCAACGATGCTGCCAAAGAGGCTGTCTGGATCAAGAAGTTCATTACTGAACTTGGAGTGGTTCCATCCATTGAGCATCCAATACCTTTGTATTGTGATAACAATGGAGCGGTGGCTTTGGCCAAGGAACCCAGATCCCATCAGCGATCCAGGCATATTCTGAGGCGGTATCACCTGATCCGGAAGATAATTGATCGCCGGGAGATCGAGGTCAGGAGGGTTGACACGAAGAACAACACTGCGGATCCACTCACGAAGGCCATTCCCCAGATACAGTTTGAGAGACTCTTCGGGATGCTCGGTATGCGATACTATAGCACCTGGCCCTAGTGCAAGTGGGAGATTGTTAGTTGTATGTATGCCCTAGAGGCCAGTATTATACAGATGATGTATATTATATTGGATGCTTGGACATATATAGAGAGGACTTTCTTGCTCGATATGATAGTATGCTATCTGGTTGCTCTTTTCTTTAACATGTATACATGTCTCTTTATACTGTCTTATAGTTACATGTTGGTAAAGCCCTTAGGATGTGTACTTGACTACCTGGACTATGATGCGGATCATATTAGTGGGGACATGGTAGTCCATAAGTATATCCTTCAAGGTCCCTAGTCGTGGGTGTATCGAGACGGGGCATCGATATACCAGAGTAGACTAGCGTATACGCTTCTCGACCCATGAGATAGGCGATGGATGATCCTATATCCATTGGTGTTTGACATCAGAGATGGTATACGGGTGCTCAGTGGAGACTGGGTACACCGGACGGACCCGCCGAGAACTCCCAGATGGTATTATACCTCACGTCAGATGGCAGTTCTCTGGTGACACTTGTGCAGGTTAGTCTGTAGACCCGAGATCGTCATAGAGTCTTGTGTGATTCCCACTGTGCTTTGATTTC
This sequence comes from Agapanthus africanus, assembly GCA_030015575.1. Classification (NCBI taxonomy): domain Eukaryota; kingdom Viridiplantae; phylum Streptophyta; class Magnoliopsida; order Asparagales; family Amaryllidaceae; genus Agapanthus; species Agapanthus africanus. The sequence continues at coordinate 394,024,643 of JASDDO010000019.1, read as the reverse complement.
CACCTTACCACGTCCATAAGGGCATGCAAAACGGTGGTTTTTGGGTACAGTCCCGAGTCACATGGAGGCAATGAGCGATAGGAGGGGTTTCGTCTCTCCCGGTATTGGGGGTTGATGTTGCGCTGTGCTCGATTGGCCGTAACAGGGAAGTCCCTGGCCAGGGCTGATTAGAGATTTACTGGTAAGTGTTACCAGTAGTTTCTCGACCCGTTATGAGCCTCACATCGGCACGACTTATCGGTTATTGGGGTCTGACGTTTACCATCCCTAGACTTGATATGCGACATATCAGACGAAGAGACCGGACTGTACGGGAAGTGTTGCCGGTAGGCTTTCACAGGAGTTGGAGCAGGCTTGCTTGCTGATCTTCTGATCGCTCAATACCCGGGTAGCCGTTATGTCCAGCTAGTACCGCTGACGGCTTGTGGGTGCGTGATGTGATCATCACCTATTGCCGGCGTATTGACGAGTCTTTAGAGTCCTACACAGAGGTTTTACTGGCTCAGGCGAAATGAAATAGGAGCACGTATGTGATATGTGCGAGACCGAGAATAAATGCATGTATGTGATACCGAATTCTATTCTCGCGACTTTTTGTATCGGTCGGTCATATATGATATGACCGGGTTATCGAATCAAGTGTTGATTCGATAAGTCGATATGATGGATGTTAGCCGGTTATATGAGATATGACCGGATTATTAAGTCAAGTGTTGATTTAATAATTAAGTGTATAATTGTATATTAGATATACTAATTTACATTTGCTAACACTTGTTCACTTTAGGGTTTTTCTCACTTTCACACATCTTTACTATATATATATATATATATATATTAAAATGTGTTATATATTTGTATCATGGTTGTTGATACACTAGACATGGATGTGTAAGACTTACACCATTCTATTTTTAAATGGTGGTTTATATTTATCTAAAGTAATTACAAATTAGTGGAATTTTTTCATAAGCATAAAGCTTGTAGAAGCTTGTGGATGCTTTGAAAAAGTCCACAAGTTTTGTTTTACTTTAGATTTTTATTGACCTAACCATTTACACTTAGCTATGGTTATGTCTCACCATGAGTTAGTATATGATACTCACTCACCATGGTTAGCCTTCTCACTTGATCATTATCCTCTTCACTTTCTTTTGTTCATCATCTTCTTCATTGAACAAAAAGAAAAAGCAAGCTAGGGTTTGATCCAAAGTGAGAATCCTTGTGAGAAACAAAATTCTAAAGAGAACCCACTTCCTATTTCTCCATCCTCTACTACACTAGCCCTTTAGTATAGGGTGTTTGCTTCACTAATTCTCAAGTTAGTGAAGTAGGAGCTTGAGTCGGAATTCCCTCGACGTAGATCATCTTCGGCCTCGGAGACTTCAAGCAAGGTCGCATCCTTCGCGTCGTGAAGCCATGCAAGAGCCCGGGAGAACCTTGGTCGCAGCGAAGGGACTTCAACAAGGAGCAAATGAAGTGGAGGACCGATCTACAAAGGTTGTATATCGCGTTCCCTTTAGTGTAAAGTTGTTTACTTGCCATTAGTTTCACCTAAACTCTAGTTAACGATCTTGCTTAGGGTTGTGCGTCACATAAAAATTTAATTTTGGCATGGTCGATGCCTTGTAGAGCCTTGTTAGTGTGCCTAGTAACCCTACAGTATATACGCAAGCAGGTTATGCAAAGGGTCATATCATGATGCAGCAATCCTACTGTGTAGTGACATGGCAATTATCGAAGATGAAATGTGTGAGCCTACAATCTGTGTATGTGTAACATACGCATCATCGATAATGGTGCAGGTGTACTATCACAGGTATAAGCAATGCAATGCGAATAACATGAATGCAGCATAAGGTAAAACATATGCAAATGCTGACGGGTATACGTATCTAACATGATCGAGTCGGTGAATCTATGAATCGGCATCCAGCCTAAACAACATCGCGTACGGTATAATCCATTGTACGACAACCTCTAGTCAACGGTAAGGATCAACCATCAAGTCAACTCATCACGCACGGAAAATCATCGTACGGCGGCATTTAAGCTAAAGGGGATCCTATCATCCTATACGACAAATGAGGGTACGGCCTAATATCATGCACGGCTTATCAACCATGATTCACAACATTCTATATATGTATATATATCTCTATATACCTATGTCACAGGTCACTTCCGCAATAATCTCTTATCAGGGGACCGGCAGGGTATAAATCATCTCGGTCGACTCGCATCCGTATACCATCATATCATCATATCATCATCTCATCATATCATCATATCCGTCTTATATTCTTTCGTCGCATTTATATCTCACATCATGTCGAGTTTACATAAACATTCTATCACTACTAATAGTATAAATATCTAATCTAACATACACACCCGAACCATACAAACAGTTTTTGAAAGATGCGAATCGTAGTTTTGAAAATAGGGGTTACGGTGTTTTTAAGGAAAATATATCATTTGCAAATCCGTAACGTTCCTCAAGATAACTGTTTAAAATATGCATACGATTCTTCAGTTTAGAAAAAGGTATGGTCCGGATAATACATCTACGACGACTATCTAGTCCTATAATACCCTAAACGGCAATATCGTTAAACGCCATCCTCAATTCCTGTCATCACATATTAGCCGTAATATATCACTTCTAACTATCCTTAGTTTCTAGTATGGTTTCACTAACTATCATTTAACTCTAACCCTAGTTTCCTACTCTAGGCTTCCTTAACCACATTCTATAAATCAGTTTCCATCAAACCTTTGTGGGGGTGCTATACGCCATCCACCCGACATCCCCCGGTAAATATAGATCTACTCACATTAGCTTGTCGATGCCGATGTCGCCACGAGCTTGCTTGTCGTCTCGAAGTCTTCACGGGGGCACCTTCACATCATAACGTATCGTGCCGCATTAAAATCCAATTCAAAACCAAAACGACACATGAAAACCAAAATGTCGCACGAATCATCCATAGGTCAAAACCTATGGTCTACATCTCGCAATTCAGCCAAATATCAATCGATATAGACGTACAAACGTCAAATAATCGAATACAATACAAATATCAAAACTTAAATCCATAAACATCATGAAAAACAAGGCAGCAACCCAGAAAAGTGTTCCCATATTTCTGTTCAGGTCAAAACTAGGTAAGCAAACAACACTGGGGTCATGTACAGGGGTCCTATGAACTACAGAAACAACCTGGGCACTAACCCACACTACATGGCCGGCCACACAAGCCAAATTTCCGGCCAGGCCGGTTTTCCAGTGGAGTGGGGATCTAGTTTTGGTAGGGTAGTCTCCTGGTGGTCTAACTAAGTCCCTAGTATTGTTTGTTTGTCTCAGAACTTCCCCGGGTCATCCCAGATTTCCCTGCACACCCTAAAAGTTCACAAACCGACATTAACAGTTTCTGTTTTCAGTAAACTTGGTTTGTTTTGAATAGATCTGGGTTTCTAACCTCATAGGGGGGTTTAAGATCATCTCTAAAGTCCAATTGCACTAACACCACTCAAAATCCCACATAACCTCTTCTAGAAATCTTCAAAGTTCACTAAAACACACTAAATTACAACTAAACACGTATGGATACTAAAGTGAATGAAAAACTACACAAATGGCGAAGGGATTATCTCGTTTGGAACTCATGAACCCCCTTAGATCATCAAAATCCAGTTTTTCTTAGTTCTCCATGCTTCTTGTGAGCTTGTGCAAAATTTTTGTGAAGAGGGTGTATGGTTTTTGTGTGATTTTGGGTATGAAGTGAGGTGTTTGAGGAGGGGGAAAAGGGAGTGCTGCCATGGATGAGGGAGGAAGGAAAAAAGATGATGAAGATGATGAGAAGAGAAGGAATGGCCAAGATCTAGGGTTGACCCCTCACACTCTCTCTCTCTCTCTCTCTCTCTCTCTCTCGCTCTCAAGCATGCTTTGTCTCATGTCATGATTGTGTCCCCTCTCTCATCATTTCCTTTCTTTTTCCTTTTCTTTTCTTTTCTAAGGTCAACAGCCATGCAAGATAAATGAAGAAAAGATCATGAAAAAAATGTAACAAGTGTAAAAATGATATGGTACATGTCATGTGCACAAAACACGCTTAATACGCGATTAGCGATACTTAATCTCGATTAGCGTAAAAATGGAATATAATAAATCATAAAAATTGATAATTCACCTAAATCAAAATAAACACCCTCTTTTTAGAAATTTCTATAATTTTTTTCCAATTTTTTTTCCCCATTTAACTGTATTTAATTGCACCACCCTATTAAAATATTCATATTTTATTATTTAATTATAAAAATTCCCAAAATAATATTTTATTTTTCTGAAATGTTACAATCTTCCCCCCTTAAAGAAATTTGGTCCCCGAATTTAAATTTAAACCCCCAAACTCTAAAACATTTCAATAGCCAACTCAAATCAACGACGCTCCAAAATCATGGAAAATACAGAAATAACACAGCGCATCAAGTGCGCATGAAAACGAGCACAAAACTCAAAATCGAACTCCGTCAAGCGTCACGCAAATCATCGGATTTGCACGCATATCTTCGGAGTTACAATAGAGATACAGATCTCGAAATCCACTACTCAGATCCAATATACACTAATCAAATACTATAATACGTATATAGTATGCATCGTTGTAAAACTTTCAAAATCTGAAAAAATACATGCAAAATCTTTTCTGAATCGCGGCATGATGCGTAACTTACGGAATAACTGACGGATGCTCATTTTAAAATAATAATATATTTCCATATATGTTTTCTTAAATACACGTTCCGTCGTTTTCAAAATATCCCAAAAGGTTTTCCTTTATAAACGTTCGTGTCGCTCACGGACACGTAGGAAATAGCGAGACTATATATCTCCTTTTGAAAACCTCTTGATAATATTTTAATGCATGCAAAGTACTCAGGTACTATCCTCGGATCAGTCCTGCTTGGCTACTACACAATATAGTGCCCAACATGAAAACAAAGTGCTCAAAAGCAAAATCAGCCTCAAAAGGCGTATCCAATAATCACATGCGTCTGGTGCGCATGGAAATCAAATCTAAACACAGGTGCCACTATACGCACAAAGCAAAACTAAGTGCAACGGGTGTGCACAAAAGCATCTGTCCACTGCAACGGGTGTGCACGACAACAATACCGGGTGCATCTGATATGCACAAGAATCCAATCAGGTGTACAAGGTGCACAAAAATAATTATCGAGTATCAAAATCAAAATCGACGGTATACAACACCTTTCAATCCAAATCCAAATCAGGTATACTGTGGCTTATAATCTCACAACCATGTGCATCAGTGTGCACAAAAGCAAATCAAAATGCTAAAAGGGTATGAAACTATGCCGAAAGCATAAATCAAATCATATGCATGCCCTGGGCATGAAATCACAATAAATATCTCAAATGACATCAAAACGAAGTCAGGTGCAACTGTGGTGCATAAAATACGTATCAATGCACTACAAGCACATATAAGCTATACCGAGTGCAAAAAATCAAATCATCCCTATGAAATCCACGAAATCATAAACACATGCTACGAAGGTACAAAATCGACATCAATGCAATAGATATGTGCAAATCAACACAACGGTGTATAAATATATATCAAGTGTGTCAACTATGCGCAAAATGTAAATACCCAGTAGGTGCAACCATAGTGCACGAAATCAATATCAGGAAACTCATCATCAAAACTCAAATCCAAGCGATATAAGCGTTATACTCAGATCACACACGCAAATCGCAACAAAGGACATTGAGGTACACCTCCTACAATGTCGAAAAATGAATCGGTGCGCCTAAAACCGGCAGAACAAGAATATCTGCTCGCCTCCTGCTCACGGTTTGACGTCTTCTGTCTCTGGGTACTCATCTTCTACTTGGATTACCAATCTCGCAATCCATCGGCTCATCAGCCTTGTCAGGTGTGCTAACGGGGACGATTCCATTCTGGCACTTCTCTGGCCATCTCTCGGTCAATCATCGCGACCACTCTTAAATCAGCACGTTACTGGTGTCGGCCTATGGTCCTCTGAATACACGTGACACATCTGATCCTGGGTGCAATTCTTATTGCAGCAGTGTCCTGGAAGGAAATCCTGCTCGAGGTCTCTTCCGATCTTGCCTATGCCGAACTGTACGGAGGCTGGTACTCCCATATAATCTTTTCTCGCCTTCCGGACATCTGTGCTTTCCGCACACATTTCCTCGGGAACTGGCCGCATCCTAACGCCTCTGTATACATATCAGATCTCTAATCTCGATGGGGAGTAACAACAGCTCGTCAGCGTCTCGCACGAATCTCTGGCCCCACTTGTCTTTATCGCCGTCCACTATGACATCACGCCATGGTATCTGCGCGCTGCAACTGTTCTCAGCCACGGTCAATCCGAGGTCTCTCGCATGAACTCAAAATCGCATACTCTGTAGTTTCATTGCTCTGTAGAAGATATCTGGCCGAACGCGTCCTTGGGAACTCGCCCCAACCATCGGAGGAATACTCTATACTCGCCCGCTCTCGATCAACTCAAAACACATCTGGGTGAGGTCTTCTAATCGAAGCTGGTCAGCTTGCTGATCTCTTATCACATGGTATCTGGACGACGTTAAACTTTTTGACCGAGTCATCAAGGTCCCAAAATTTCCTGAAGGCTCAACACCTTAGCACAGTCTAAAAATATCTGGTACATACCACAGCACCTCTGGACCAGCCGTAGAAGGGCAAACCCAAGCCTCACTGATGGCACTGCTAAACTGCCACAAACCCTAAGGTTCAAAGCGGTTCCATGGCCATCATGTCGAGTTAGGGTTTCATTCTTCTAGAGGGTCCATAGAATTACCTGTATGTTCCTCCGAACACTTTAAACTTGGGAAAATGGGTTTCTGACACTCGCTCGAACTTTTTAGCTTCGCCTATACAATATATGAATACCCTTTGCCCGCATGCTAAGCAATGCTTCAATGCTCCAGGAAAGGCGACACATGGACGGTCATCTCTGGATCAGTCTGCTCTGGATCAGTCTGCTCTCGATCTGAGTAAGACTCTCTACTCTGAAAATCTTAAACTCAACTGGGCCTGCGTCGGCTCATCAATCTGACGAATCACCTTCGTCCCTCAACTCGGGGTAGACTAGCTATCATCTGTCGCATTCTTCCTGGAAGCTCCGGCGATCTCAGCTTGTAAGCTCTGGAAGCGACATCCTATCATCTCAGCAACAGCTGGGTCACCTGTCTGCACGGTAGGCGACATCAAAATCTCTGAGGTATGCTGTATATCAACAGTCCTCTCGCAAATGGCAGCTCTAACAGTAGCCCGATCATCCGGCATAAAACCAAGCACTCGCCTCAATAAGAGACCACAACACAAACACTACATCGAGACGTTCCCAAGTCACCAGACAACACAATGGTCAGCCTTCATACCAGACGAGCTTGTCCTGGCCGCAACACTAGCAGCAGCTCAAACTGCGCTCAACTATGGTGACAGGAACCTCAATCGAGTATCGAAGAAAGCAGATCAACGGCTTGAGAGAAAACGACAGATCCAGAATGGATACATGATCATAAGAAGGAACATCATTAATGAGAGTATGATCATAGAAATGAATAGAATCAAGGATCTCAAATGGATGTATAATTATGGGTATGAAGAGAATCATAAGTCTCAAAATATGTACATCCTAAGGTTTCTTAAGTGGAGTATCGTATCGTAAATATGCCGCGGAACATACGTACGGTACGTCACTCTACCCAAGCTACCTACTCCATCAATCAGGATAAGCCTATGAAACGAAAGTTCGGGTCTAATACCCCCCCTTCAAGTCTAAGTTCCGTAAGGTCAAACCTAGGTTCTGAAATACACTCCCACCCTAGACTCCGCATAGTCAAACATAGAGTCGAACAAAAGTTAAACCTAACGCTCTGATACCAACTTTGTCATGACCCGAAATATTAGCTCGTGACCAGCACTTGAATCACGCAACGTCTAAAGGCGTAACGTAATTCAAGTAATCTGAAACACAGAAATCTAAACTTTTTTAAGAAAATAAAGGAGGTGAAGTTTTTGAAATAAAGGTATAATGAAATCAAGTGTGCTTAAATGCATAGAAAAGAAACATGGATGATGCAAGTGAAATTTACTAGTTTGAAAACATGTTTCGTATTTTAAAAATTTTGGCAGCACCTCCTTTGTATATTTGGATCCAAAACCACAGATACATCATAAGGATAAAGGCATCCCCAAGCGGGAGCTAGCTCTTCGCCAAACGGCGGATCACAACCACGCAATACAGTAAAAATAAGTATACGACGCCCAACGGCGAAGTTCACCACAAAAAGATAAATAAATAAGCAAGACATCATAACACAAGTAGTGAAAAACCTTTCGCTCTAAGCCTCGCAACCACAATCTCACTAAATCTCATCACTTATACAATTTACTAATTTTGATTGATGGAGCTTACTTGATACAAAATGAAATATAAATACAAGAGTGGGTACGATACAAGGTCCCACCTACCAAAGCAAAACACCCAAATAAAGATATGTGCCAGCGATGCCGTAACTAATCCGTGCGGTCAACCAGCAAGAACTGTGGCATAACGGGGGTGAGTTGCCAACTCGTGAGTAGAAAAATATCTACAAGTAGAAATCGAATAAATAATGACTCCTAGGTCAACTATATCATAAAGGTAATACTACGATATCTAGGGTGACCGGGTCTGTATATGTGCCAACAAGGTAGTCAATACCTATATGCATGCGGATTACATCCAACGTTAATAATCAATGCATGTATGCATGTGGATCACGTCCACCCATATAATCAATGTATGTATGCATGTGGATCTCGTCCACCCATAAAATCAATGTATGTATGCATGTGGATATTGTCCACCCATATAATCAATGTCTGTATGCACGTAAATATTATAAAAGAGTGTGCATGAAAGTATGAGGATATATATCAATGGTGTCCCTCACGACACATCAAAATCATGGAACCTGAGTGCCTAGCATCGACACTCGAAAACATCATGAAAACCGTGCCCAGCATCCATATATCGGGCTCCGTCAGTCCGGATCGGCCCATATCATCTCTCGACTCCGGTCGGTATCCTCCGGATATCCGCCGAGCCTAAAAACTATCATCGGTAGGTAGTGCTCCCCTGTCGGGCTCACCGTCTAACATATACGAGTCTTCTTGCCTTGGGGTACCTTACCGGGTCCACCATGTACCCGCAGACGGTGCCTACCGCTCCTCGAATCGGGTTTCACATGCCACTCTTAGAACCGAGAAAACACATGGTGGACGCACTGAAATATCATATCAAGAGAAACCGGGTTTTTAAAACAGTAGATGTTTTCTTTTGAAATAGCCACGGTTCTCAAATCCAGAAATCCCATGAAAACAGCATATCTCAATGCGTAAAAGCATAAAGCATGATGTATACGACATATAACAGAAATGTAAGCATATCAATATATCATGCAACATAGAACAGTTATATGACATATTAAGGGAAAACCGCTCTTTTAAATGATTCCAGTTTTAAAGTATATCCTGCGGTTCCCAATCTTCCAATAAAACCAATGATCTATGTAGGTACAATATTTATATGCGCAAATATAGATGTACCATGTATGTGTATACTAATATGGATATATAAATGTGTATATGCGCAAGTATGGGTATATCAATGTATATGTGCACCAATGTGGATATACAATGTCTATATGCGCAAGTATGAATATATCAATGTATATGTGCACCAATATGGATATACAATGTGTATGTGCGTAAGTATGAATATATCAATGTATATGTGCACCAATATGGATATACAATGTGTATGTGCGCAAATATGAATATATCAATGTATATGTATATATCAATGTATATGTGCACCGATATGGATATACAATGTGTATGTGCACAAGTATGAATATATCAATGTATATGTGTACCAATATGGATATACAATGTGTATGTGCGCAAATATGGATGTATCAATGTATATATGCAAGCAGGTTATGCGAAGGGTCATATCATGATGCAGCAATCCTACTGTGTAGTGACATGGCAATTATCGATGATGAAGTGTGTGAGCCTACAATCTGTGTACGTGTAACATACGCATCATCGATAATGGTGCAGATGTACTATCACAGGTATAAGCAATGCAATGCGAATAACATGAATGCAGCATAAGGTAAAACATATGCAAATGCTGACGGGTATACGTATCTAACATGATCGAGTCGGTGAATCTATGAATCGGAATCCAGCCTAAACAACATCGCATACGGTATAATCCATCGTACGAAAACCTCTAGTCAAGGGTAAGGATCAACCATCAAGTCAACTCATCACGCACGGAAAATCATCGTACGGCGGCATTTAAGCTAAAGAGGATCCTATCATCCTATACGACAAATGAGGGTACGGCCTAATATCACGTACGGCTTATCATCCATGATTTACAACATTCTATATATGTATATATATCTCTATATATCTATGTCCCAAGTCACTTCCGCAATAATCTCTTATCAGGGGACCGGCAGGGTATAAATCATCTCGGTCGACTCGCATCCATATACCATCATCTCATCATATCATCATCTCATCATATCATCATATCCATATTATATTCTTTCGTCGCATTTATATCTCACATCATGTCGAGTTTACATAAACATTATATCACTATTAATAGTATAAATATCTAATCTAACATACACACCCGAACCATACAAACAGTTTTTGAAAGATGCGAATCGTAGTTTTGAAAATAAGGGTTACGGTGTTTTTAAGGAAAATATATCATTTGAAAATCTGTAACGTTCCTCAAGATAACTGTTTAGAAGATGCATACGATTCTTCAGTTTAGAAAAAGGTATAGTCCGGATGACACATCTACGACAACTATCTAGTCCTATAGTACCCTAAATGGCAATATCGTTAAACGCCATCCTCAATTCCCGTCATCACATATTACCCGTAATATATCACTTCTAACTATCCTTAGTTTCTAGTATGGTTTCACTAACTATATTTTAACTCTAACCCTAGTTTCCTACTCTAGGTTTCCTTAACCACATTCTATAAATCAGTTTCCATCAAAACTTTGCGGGGGTGCTATACGCCATCCACCCGACTTCCCCCGGTAGATATAGATCTACTCACCTTAGCTTGTCGATGCCGATGTCGCCACGCGCTTTCTTATCGTCTCGAAGTCTTCGCAGGGGTACCAACACATCATAACGTATCGTGCCGCATTAAAATCCAATTCAAAACCAAAATGACACACGAAAACCAAAATGTCGCACGAATCATCCATAGGTCAAAACCTATGGTCTACATCTCCCAATTCAGCCAAATATCAATCGATATAGACGTACAAACGTCAAATAATCGAATACAATACCAAATATCAAAACTTAAATCCATAAACATCATGAAAAACAAGGCAGTAACCCAGAAAAGTGGTCCCAGATTTCTGTTCAGGTCAAAACTAGGTAAGCAAACAACACTGTGGTCATGTACAGGGGTCCTATGAACTACAGAAATAACCTGGGCACTAACCCCACACTACATGGCCGGCCACACAAGCCAAATTTCCGGCCAGGCCGGTTTTCCAGTGGAGTGGGGATCTAGTTTTGGTAGGGTAGTCTCTTGGTGGTCTAACTAAGTCCCTAGTATTATTTGTTTGTCTCAGAACTTCCCCGGGTCATCCCAGATTTCCCTGCACACCCTAAAAGTTCACAAACCGACATTAACAGTTTCTGTTTTCAGTAAACTTGGTTTGTTTCGAATAGATCTGGGTTTCTAACCTCATAAGGGGGTTTAAGGTCATCTCTAAAGTCCAATTGCACTAACACCACTCAAAATCCCACATAACGTCTTCTAGAAATCTTCAAAGTTCACTAAACCGCACTAAATTACAACTAAACACGTATGGATACTAAAGTGAATGAAAAACTACACAAATGGCGAAGGGATTACCTCGTTTGGAACTCATGAACCCCCTTAGATCATCAAAATCCTGTTTTTCTTGGTTCTCCATGCTTCTTGTGAGCTTGTGCAAAAATTTTGTGAAGAGGGTGTATGGTTTTTGTGTAATTTTAGGTATGAAGTGAGGTGTTTGAGGAGGGGGAAAAGGAAGTGCTGCCATGGATGAGGGAGGAGGGAAAAAAGTTGATGAAGATGATAAGAAGAGAAGGAATGGCCAAGATCTAGGGTTGACCCCTCACACTCTCTCTCTCAAGCATGCTTTGTCTCATGTCATGATTGTGTCCCCTCTCTCATCATTTCCTTTCTTTCTCCTTTTCTTTTCTTTTCTAAGGTCAACATCCATGCAAGATAAATGAAGAAAAGATCATGAAAAAAATGTAACAAGTGTAAAAATGATATGGTGCATGTCATGTGCACAAAACACGTTTAATACGCGATTAGCGATACTTAATTGCGATTAGCATAAAAATGGAATATAATAAATCATAAAAATTGATAATTCGCCTAAATCAAAATAAACACCCTCTTTATAGAAATTTCTATAATTTTTTTCCAAATTTTTTCCCCATTTAGCTGTATTTAATTGCACCACCCTATTAAAATTTTCATATTTTATTATTTAATTATAAAAATTCCCAAAATAATATTTTATTTTTCTGAAATGTTACATATATCGAACATAAACCCAAAAAGACGTTAAAATTATAACTACGAAACACTCCGTATAGCCCCAATAGGAAAGTTAACACCACATGCAAACTGGGCTAATCAAATATAACCATGAAACCCCAAAACCAACACATAAGACCACCAACAAACTCGAGCACAAAAATTTGCAATTGGACCGGCCAGGCCGGCCAAAATAGGTATCTGGCCGGTGAGATTTGGGTGTATGCGTCTCGATTTTGTCTGGTGTTCTTATAAAATCATATGCAACATTCTGTACCTGTTTAAAAAAATTTCTGAGATCATTTTGAAATCAACAGAAACTTGATGTATGGGGTTTCGGTTTCGGAGTTGTTTCATTTTTGTAACTTATCTAACATCGTCTAATCTTATAGTTTTGGCTCTGATACCATGAAAGTCAGCCCGCCACCCCATCTAATGGGTCGCCGTGGCACCAACGGGTCCCTCAACAGCTACTTTTTACGAATGCCCCCTCACGAGGGTTACAACCCACGGAACACCTTCCAGTCTCAGGACACCATAGGGGTAAGAGCCTATGCTTCACCACACTGTCACACAGTGAGAAGCCCTCGTGGATCGGCATCCAATGCCTGGTGGCTCTAATACCATAAAAGTGTTTGTCAGCACCGCCACTGGGTTTTACTAGTATCAAGCATGCCATTTTAAAAAAAATTGGGGTGATAATTAACACTAACCAAGATCATAACTAGATAATTAGGGTTTTATAGTTTGATATCACTTAATATACCTAAGAGAAAGGGGCTACAACCGTTGTAGACCATGTCCTTCTCTTCTCAAGCTCCATGTAGTAGTCCACGTGACTCCACTAGGCTCCATTTGGAGTTGGATCGAACTTTCTTCAATGACCTTCGTGCCGAAGATGATCCACCCGAAGTCCGCTAATCCAAGCTACTGTAAGTCCACGTTACCCATCCCCTGTTCTTTCGGGGTTGCGGAAATGGTGAAAAACGATTTTTCGGTGGAGGGTAACATGGACTCAAAAACCGGATCTTTGCTAAACAAACTATCTAACAACCTAACTAAGAGTTTAACTACTATGTTAGGGGTTATACCTTAACTTGAACTCCTTCTCTTCGACTCCTTGTGGTGGTCGGATCGGCCTCACCTCGTCGTATCCTTGTGCCGAAGATGGATCCACCCGAAAGCTTCTAACTTTGGCTCCAACCTCAATCTAGAGGAAACTAGAATACTTGGCTTACTAGACCTTGTACACTAGAATGAGTAGAGAAGTGTTTTGGGTTTTATCTCAATGGTTATTGTTTCTCAACTCATGAGATAAGAGAACCATGAACAAGAGGAAGAGGAAGAGGGAGAGGGAGAGCTTGGATGAGAGAGAGAGGATATGATAGAATGAGAGAGGAGTTTTACAACCATGCTCTCAAAAGCCAAAATAATCATGATAATAATTGTAATCAAGTATTTTTGTGATGGTTCATTTCAATGGCAATATCATTTCATGCACTCATTTTGTAAACCACAACAAGCAAGCAAAATTCATAGCCATGAAATGATAGCCATGCAATGATGATGGTCAACAAGTCCAAACTAGTCAACCGGTCAACAAAATCAACAAGTCAACAAAGTCAAACTTTCAACCCAACCATGGCACAATAATACTTAATTAATATTATTATTAATCATATTTCTTATTCTCATTAGGGTTTAGAAAAAGTCAACAGTCAACAACCCTAATGAGAATCATCTGCCTCTGTCTCTATCAACTGTGCATACACACCCGCATCCGTGTTCAGAGGAACACGAATACAAAGAGATCCTCTGCCTCTGTCTCTGTCAACTGTGCACACACACCCGCATCCGTGTTCCGAGGAACACGAATACAAAGAGATAAAACCAATCCCAAAATGTATACTAGGATCTGGCTTAAACCAAAGCCCGCTAGTAATAACTGCCCGGACACCAAACGTGCACAAGTGCGCGGATGTGAACGAACCCTGTCGCAAAACCATGCGACCTCTACTCTTTTTTCCCGAAGGCGAATAGCTCTCTGTGTGGGACTCTAAAGACTCAACACTACTCTGGCAGTGGGTTTAACCACAGACCGCAAGCGGCGCTAGCTATGCGTAACGGCCCCCAGGTAGATGCCGATAAGAAGACTGATGAGGTGAACCCATCTGAACTCCTACTGAGCTTGAATGTGACAGTATCCGTACAGTCCGGTCTGTTTGTCTGAGAATATCGCATGGCGGGCCTAGGGGGCGGTAAACGTCAGTCCCGTAATAGCGGTACAAGTCGTGTCGGAGTGTAGCCTAGAACACCCTGTGATAACACTAGAAACTTACCAGTGTATCTCGCTTGCCCTGGCCAGGGACGACTGTGTGTAATGGCTCTCCTTGACACAGCGTGATATCAACTCCCAATACCGGGAGAGACGAATCCTATCTAACCGTCACTGCCTCCAAGTGCTTCGGGACTGCACCCAACTACTACCTGTTTGCACGATTCCTCTGAGCCGTGGTAGGGTAGTAATCAAAGTACAGTGGGAACACACTCGAGGCGAAGTGACGGTGTCAATTCAGCGGACTAAGCTGTACTCATGTCACCTGGGAACTGATAACTGACGATAGGTATAGTACCAACCAATCAGTTCCCGACGAGTCCTGTCCAGTGTACTCGTAACCTAATGAGCACCCGCATACTATCTCAAGTACGACGTACTGACGGCTGTGGGACAGACCGTCTCCCCTGCTGGGATGAGAAGCGCATATGCTAGTCTACTCCGGAGTATCGATGCCCTGTCTCGATAGTCCTACGACTAGGGAACTGTATAAGGATGTGCTTGTGGATTACCCAGCCCCCACGAGTGTGACTGCCATCATAACGTTGGTAATCAAGCAAAGATCCTAAGGGCTCCACTAATGTGTATAGGCGATATGTTAAAAGAAACACATGTACACACATTGAAGTAGAGACAAACCAAGTAGCATACTACTATTTTGAGCAAGATTGTCTATACAATGGTGAATATCCCAAGCTTCCATTAAGTAATATACAAACTAGTATGATACAGTAATGGCCTCTAGGGCATATGCACTAACAATCTCCCACTTGCACTAAGGCCATGTACTGGCGTATCGAAGACCTATCATCTCGGTCAGCCGCTCGAACTGAGTCTGGGGTAAGGCCTTCGTGAGTGGAACTGCAGTGTTATCTTTTGAATTTACTCTCTTCACCTCGATCTCCCGGCGATCTACGATCTCCCTGATCAGGTGGAACCGCCTCAAAATGTGCCTGAACTTCTGATGGGACCTGGGTTCCTTCGCTAAATTTATAGCGCCGTTGTTGTCACAATACAGCGGTATTGGATCAACAATGGTAGGAACCACCTGAAGCTCTATAAGGAACTTCTTCATCCAGACAGCTTTCTTTGTGGCATCGCAAGCAGCTATGTACTCCGCTTCTATAGTTGAGTCAGCAACGGTTTCCTGCTTGGAACTCTTCCAGCAAACCGCCCCTCCATTGAGGGTAAAGACATAACCCGATATGGACTTGGAGTCATCCTTGTCACTCTGGAAGCTGGAGTCAGCAAAGGCCTCGATCTGGAGGTCTTTTCCGCCATACACCAAGAACATCTCCTTAGCCCTTCTCAGGTACTTAACAATGTTCTTTACTGCTATCCAGTGTTTCTCCCCTGGGTCCGACTGATACCAGCTTACAACGCTCAATGCGTATGCTACATCCGGTCTGGTACAAAACATCGCATACATAATAGAGCCTACCGCAGATGCGTAGGGTATTGATGACATGCGAGCCCTTTCCAAATCAGTCTTGGGAGACATTTCTTTGGAGAGGGTGATTCCGTGACAAGCCAGTAGATTACCATGCTTGGAATCTTCCATACTGAATCGTTTCAGTATGGTGTCGATGTACCTGGACTGTGAAAGTCCCAACATCCTCTTAGATCTATCACGATAGATCTGGATCCCCAGAATGTAGTTGGCATCGCCCAGGTCCTTCATGGAGAACCTCTGTGACAAGAATCTTTTGAATGACTGTAGCATAGGAATATCATTTCCTATTAGGAGAATGTCATCCACGTACAAGACGAGGAATACCACAGTTCTCCCTACAATCTTACTGTAAATGCATGGTTCATCTAGGTTTTTGATAAAGTCAAATTCTTTGACAGTATCATCAAAACAGATGTTCCAACTCCGCAATGTCTGCTTCAGTCCATAGATAAACTTGAGCAACTTGCACACCTTCCCGCTGCTCCCACTCTGAATGAAACCTTCTGGCTGGTCCATATAGACACACTCCTCTAAATTTCCATTTAGAAAAGCGGCCTTTACGTCCATCTGTCAAATCTCATAATCGTGGAAGGCAGCAATGGAAAGAAGGATCCGAATGGATTTCAGCATAGCCACTAGAGAAAAGGTCTCGTCATAGTCCAAACCAGGTATTTGATGAAAACCCTTTGCAACAAGCCTAGCTTTATAGGTTTCGACATGTCCATCTACACCAATCTTCTTTCTGAAGATCCATTTGCATCCCACGGGTTTTACCCCTTCTGGAGCAAAGTCCAAAGTCTAAACTTTGTTGGTGTATATGGACTCCATCTCGGTCCGCATTGCATCCATCCATTTTACTGAGTCATCGCTCTGAATGGCTTGCTGGAAGCTAGTAGGCTCATCATAATCAACTGTGCAATCCTCTCTATCCCCGTCTATGAGAAAACCGTAGTATCTCTCGGGCGGATGAGACTACCTACTACTCCTGCAGAGAGGCGCAGGAATGTCCGATTCTCCTGAAACTTCTGGTTCTTCCAATCTTTCAGTAATAGCTTGTGGTTCTGGAATTTCTTCCAGTTCTACTGCGCTCCCACTTGTTCCTTTTTCTAAAAACTGATGTTCCAGAAAGTGGGCATGATGAGAAACAAAAACCTTTTGTTCCTCTGCGTAATAGAAAAGATACCCCCTGGAGTTCTTTGGATATCCCACAAACTTACACAGTACTGAGCGTGCCTCGAGTTTGTCCGCATGCTGCTTTTTAACAAAAGTTGGACATCCCCATACCTTCAGATATTGAAGATGGGGTTTCTTCCCACACCACATCTGATATGGTGTGGTAGGCACAGTTTTGAAGGGAACCTTGTTCAAAAGATATGCAGCTGATTCTAGTGCATAACCCCAGAAGGATCGCGGTAACTCAGCCTTACTCATCATAGAACGAACCATATCCAATAGGGTTCGATTCCGCCTTTCCGATACACCGTTGTGCTGTGGTGTGTATGGAGGAGTAAGCTGAGAGAGAATTCAATTCTCTTTTAAGTAGTCCAGAAACTCGGCACTCAAGTATTCCCCACCTCGATCAGATCTCAGTGTCTTGATACGTTTGCCTGTTTGTTTTTCAACTTCATTCTTGTATTCTTGAAATTTCTCAAAGGCCTCAGATTTATGCTTCATCAGAAAGACATGCCCGTACGTAGAGAAATCATCTGTGAAAGTAATGATGTATGAATAACCACTTCGCGCATGTGTAGACATTGGACCACACACATCACTATGTATGAGTCCTAAGAGCTCGCTCGCTCTTACTCCGTGTTCATTGAACGGAGTCTTTGTCATCTTTCCCATGAGACAAGATTCACAAGTGGCATAAGACTGATACTCGAACGGATTCAAGTATCCCTCTTTATGTAACTTAGTTAATCGTGTCTCATTAATATGACCCAGTCTACAATGTCATAAGAAAGACTGATTTAATTCAAGAGACTTTCTTTTAAGTGTGTTCTGGACACTGAAAATCTGAGCTTGATTCAATACGTATATCCCGTTTTCTAATGTACCTGACCCAATCAGAACTTGATTTAGGTGGATGTGGACCACATCGCTTACAAAAGTAAAATCATATCCTTCCTTAGAAAGTAAGGATACAGATATGATATTACAAGACGCACCTGGTACATACAAACAGTTACGCAGAATCAATATCTGCCCAGTTGTCAGTCCAAGATGATATTCCCCTACGGATTCAGCGTCAATGCTCATTCCGTTAGCAACCCTGAGAGTCATATCACCTTTCTTGATAACCCTACGGTTTCTCAGAGCCTGTAACGAATTACAGATGTGAGATCCTGATCCGGTATCCAATACCCAGAAAGCAGGGTTAACTGACATACAGTTCTCTATTACAAACACACCCGAAGCCGAAGCCACAACATGCTTCGAATTCTGGCTACTGGCTTTGCTAGCCCTACAATCCTTCTGCCAATGTTCATTCCCGTAACAATAGGAACGTCCCACTTTTACTACATCCAGTCCTGAAACTTTTGCCCTTCCTTTTCCTTCTACTTCCCTGGTTTCCTTCAGGGTAGAAGGTAGAGACTGTAGAATCAAGTCAGTATCTGACCCGTTCTTCAACGTGGTCTTCAGGTCCATGAGCTCAAAATAGCTGGTCTCTGTAAGGACGTTGCCCCCTACAGATGACCCGATAGCCAACCTCGCTGAAAGCAATTCGTTTGAGGTCTCATATCTTGCGATATGAGATTGCCCTCCATATGAATCTTTGTTATGGAGGAAGATAGAAGCTAAGTACATCTTCTCGTGCTGCCTCTGGTATGCACCATCAACTGAGGCTAATATGAGGCACTTGGCTTTCGCACAGTCTTTTTCCGATGTCTTAAGGATATCAATATCCGTGACAGGGGAAACTGGTCCTGAGACGGCAGGGGTTGGATTAGTTAAGAGGTGTCTCAGCTTGTCATGGGCAATGGACATCTGGACAGACCTTTGCCAATCATAACAGTCAGATTCAGTCATTTTATTATCTAGATGTAACCTATGTGTGGTCACTGGGTCGCTGCAATTAAGAGAGAGAGAAGAAAACACTCAGCATGATGCTCTTGCAAATTTAGATTGGTTTTTAATTTATCTAAACAGGATGGCTCCCACTGTTTCTCGAATCCCTCCTCAAACCAAAAAAGAAGAATTAGTCGGGATCAATCTCACCATACAATACTTGCTTAACCGTTCAGCCAGGCCAGTGTTGGTACTTAGAGGGAGGATTTCCAACGCTTTCGCGAAGTTCCTTAATTTAAGAACCTCTTTTCCCTGGGGGCGTAGCCCCGCTAACACCTTTCTAGACACCTTCTTGGTTTATAGCATTGATCGTTAAGTGAGAAAGTTCCCGAGGAGTAGCATATACACACAGTAGGATCGGAATCCAAATATCATCGCGTGACAAAACTGAAGGAATCCTACCAGAATTATCACACTCCAAATGGTATGCAGCGCTAGCAAGTTTCAGTTTCTTTAGAAACTCCCGATGTGGATTTTTGCCCCATGCTCTTATGACCTTGACGAAGGCCAATACTTCATAAGTCACATGTCAAGTTCTACCCGTCATTATCCAGGTTAATTTGAACCCACCCGTACATACCCTTGACGAAAGCCAAAATAGTAATACGACTGTCCCAAACCAACGCATTTATCTATGCTACAGATAAATATTCAGCAGCTACCAATCACTATGCCTTGGTGAAGGTCAAAATACATAGCTTGAATACTACTGAATATTTAACTGAAATGACGGAGGGCTACGAATGGTTTTGGCGAAACCGTGAACGTAATGAACTTGATATAATCGAAGGAATGAGATAGCTTTTAAAAGGAGTGGCTTAAGCTCCGCGTTTAAAAGTTGTTTTTGAAAAGAAACCGAGTGGTTTTGAAAGTGTTCCAACGACTTAACTTTGGTTTATTTTCTTGCATTAATTTAATGCGTCTCATCATTTAATCCTACCATTGCAGAAAACAACGAAAATATGACGTACGCTTATGCCATCCGCATTCGCCACGGGGCCCCGTCATTACCCGTTAGGTTACTTAACTAACGACAGAGCAGGGGCTGAACTAGCGCGGATGCAAAACATAAGCAACGCCTAAATAGATATCATATATAGATATAAACATTTGTCAGATGCAATGATAGACATTCTAGATCACAGATAAACACAATGGATATACTAGGAATCCGCATTTCGTTCGAGCCTGCAACGAAAAGCGGATTACACGGTCGCGATGAATAGCCAAGACCCCACCCTAGACCCCTACGGGTGCGGCAAACTACCCGCCAAGTACCCAAAATGAAGAAACATCCCTCAACAACGTGAGTAGGCCACTCGGCACTTCGAAATACCCGGTAGTTTGTGCACCCCACCTTGGGTCTATCCTAGGAGCAAAAACAATAAAAGAAATTATACAATGGCGGCTACAACCTCATCCCGGATGTGCGGCCATATAAATAATATTACATCAATTACAAATTACATGAATTGAAAGATAAAGAAAACTCTCATCTACAACCCCCCGGCTATTCATCCGCGACAATCCAACGAATTCATATACACATACCGGCAACATTACAGATCACAGATATGTACAACCCCCACTAATCGACGTATAGCGATTAGCAGACGTTCAATACATATATCACATCACAGATATAACCCATTAGCCAAAGTCTATAGAAATTCGATCAAAATACGGATTTGTAACCACCCCAAAACACAAATTTTCTTTCTGGAAAATCTGGGCAGAAAAAACATATTGTAAAAATCCCAAAATACCCCTATAAGAACACTGCAGGAAAATTGACCCACAGTCGAGTCAACTCGGCCGTGGATCCGCGGCAGGAGCAGGCTCGTGCCGCGAGTCTACGGTGCTTTGACCGAGTTAGTGGACCAATTTTCTCCTGTGTTCTTTAAAAACCCTGAGCCAATTTTTAGTGTAAGATTAATTATTGTTTGAACAGAAATAAAAATCGGCAGAAAGTTAACATTTCGGGCATGTTTTGTGATTTTTTCTCCGATCGAACTTCTAGTTACTTTGCTAACATGTTAGATAGTGTTTAGCTAGGCTCTGATACCACTGTAAGTCCACGTTACCCGTCCCCGGTTCTTTCGGGATTGCGGAAATGGTGAAAAACGATTTTTTGGTGGAGGGTAACATGGACTCAAAAACCGGATCTTTGCTAAACAAACTATCTAACAACCTAACTAAGAGTTTAACTACTATGTTAGGGGTTATACCTTAACTTGAACTCCTTCTCCTAGACTCCTTGTGGTGGTCAGATCGGCCTCACCTCGTCGTCTCCTTGTGCCGAAGATGGATCCACCCGAAAACTTCTACCTTTGGCTCCAACCTCAATCTAGAGGAAACTAGAATACTTGGCTTGCTAGACCTTGTACACTAGAATGAGTAGAGAAGTGTTTTGGGTTTTATCTCAATGGTTCTTGTTTCTCAACTCATGAGACAAGAGAACCAAGAGCAAGAGGAAGAGGAAGAGGAAGAGGGAGAGCTTGGATGAGAGAGAGAGGATATGGTAGAATGAGAGAGGAGTTTTACAACCATGCTCTCAAAAGCCAAAATAATCATGATAATAATTGTAATCAAGTATTTTTGTGATGGTTCATTTCAATGGCAATATCATTTCATGCACTCATTTTGTAAACCACAACAAGCAAGCAAAAGTCATAGCCATGAAATGATAGTCATACTATGATGATGGTCAACAAGTCCAAACTAGTCAACCGGTCAACAAAGTCAACAAAGTCAAACTTTCAACCCAACCATGGCACAATAATACTTAATTAATATTATTATTAATCATATTTCTTATTCTCATTAGGGTTTAGAAAAAGTCAACAGTCAACAACCCTAATGAGAATCCTCTGCCTCTGACTCTTTCAACTGTGCATACACACCCGCATCCGTGTTCCGAGGAACACGAATACAAAGAGATCCTCTACCTCTGTCTCTGTCAGCTGTGTATACACACCCACATCCGTGTTCCGAAGAACACGAATACAAAGAGATAAAACCAATCCCAAAACATATACTAGGATCTGGCTTAATCCAAAGCCCGCTAGTAATAACTGTCGGGACACCAAACGTGCACAAGTGCGCGGATGTGAGTGAACCCTGTCGCAAAACCATGCGACCTCAACTCTTTTTGCCCAAAGGCGAATAGCTCTCTGTGTGGGACTCTAAAGACTCGATACTACGCTTGCAGTGGGTTTAACCACAGACCGTAAGCGGCACTAGCTGTGCGTAACGGCCCCCAGGTAAATGCCGATAAGAAGACTGATGAGGTGAACCCATCGGAACTCTTACTGAGCCTGAATGTGACAGTCTCCGTTCAGTCCGGTCTGTTCGTCTGAGAATATCGCATGGTGGGCCTAGGGGCGGTAAACGTTAGTCCCCTAATAGCGGTATAAGTCGTGTCGGAGTGTAGCCCAGAACACCCTGAGATAACACTGGAAACCTACCAGTGTATCTCGCTTGCCCTGGCCAGGGACGACTGTGTGTAATGGCTCTCCTTGACACAACGCGATATCAACTCCCAATACCGGGAGAGACGAATCCTATCTAACCGTCACTGCCTCCAAGTGCTTCGGGACTGCACCCAACTACTACCTGTTTGCATGACTCCTTTGAGCCGTGGTAGGGTAGTAATCAAAGTACAGTGGGAACACACTCGAGGCGAAGTGACAGTGTCAAGTCAGCGGACTAAGCTGTACTCATGTTACCTAGGAACCGATAACTGACGATAGGTATAGTACCAACCAATCAATTCCCGACGAGTCCTGTCCAGTGTACTCGTAACCTAACGAGCACCCGCATACTATCTCAAGTACGACATACTGACGGCTGTGGGACAGACCGTCTCCCCTGCTGGGATGAGAAGCGCATATGCTAGTCTATTCCGGAGTATCGATGCCCTGTCTCGATAGTCCTACGACTAGGGACCTGTATAAGGATGTGCTTGTTGATTATCCAGCCCCCACGAGTGTGACTGCCATCACAACGCTGGTAATCAAGCAAAGATCCTAAGGGCTCCACTAATGTGTATAGGCGATATGTTAAAAGAAACACATGTACACACATTGAAGTAGAGACAAACCAAGTAGCATACTACTATTTTGAACAAGATTGTCTATACAATGGTGAATATCCCAAGCTTCCATTAAGTAATATTCAAACTAGTATGATACAGTAATGGCCTCTAGGGCATATACACTAACAGCTACCTCTTCACTAAACTCTTTAGTGAAGGAAACACACCACACCTAAGTGCTAATCTAATGTGGGACGGTGAATTAGGGGTTTTGTTTGCTCACTAGATTTTATCCAAGTCCCATGGTTCACATCACATGTGAGGGGTTGGAGCTTGAAGCATGAAGGGGAAGAAGAAGAAGAGAGCTAGAGAGCAAAATGAGCTCAAGTGAAGAAAATCACAAGTGTTGTGTTGAAAAGAAGAATGGCTCCTCAATAATACCTCACTCATTCAAGCATCCATTTTCCCCAAATAAAAATATATAACCATGCTTGTATAGTGTGTCAAGAGTAATAAAATATTAGATAAAACCATGCTTCAACCCATGCTCTCATTTTCCACCTCATTTTCTATTTTCACAAGAAATAGAAAATCAACCATGCTTCATTATATATTTATATATATATCAAATATATATATTAATATATATATATGAAAATAATTAGTGAGCATTTATATTAGTTAATATATAATTATATCAAATATAAATATATATCATATTATTAAATCAACACTTGATTTAATAATCCGGTTATATCATATATAACCGACTAATATCTTTTATCTGTATATCACACTATCAAATCAACACTTGATTCGATAATCCGGTTATATCACATATAACCTGACCGATAAAAAATAACCGCCAGATTAAAATACGATATCACATACTCGTATTTAATCAGGCCCCCGCACATATCAGCATATGTGCCCTACTTCGTTGCGCTTGAACTAGGAAACCACTTTGTAGGACTCTAAAGTCTCATCAATACGCTAGCAGTAGGTGATGATCACATCAGTCACCCAAAATCTGTCAGCAGTACTAGCTGGACATAACAGCTACCCAGGTATTGAGCGAGTGGAAGATCAACAAGCAAGCTTGTCTAAAACCTCATGAAGCCTATAGGTAACACTTACCGTACAGTCCGGTCTCTTCGTCTGATATGTCAGATATCGGGTCTAGGGGTGGAATCGTCAGACCCCAGTAACTTGATAAGTTATGCCAATGTATGGCTCCTAACGGTTCGAGAAACTATTGATAACACTTACCAGTAAATCTCATCAGCAGCCCTGACCAGGGACTTCCAGTTATAGCCAATCGAGTATAGCGCAATATCAACTCCCTATACCGGGAGAGATGAAACCTCTCCTATCACTCATTGCCTTCATATGACTCGGAAATGTACCCAAAATCCACCTGTTTGCACGACTCCTTTGAGCCGTGGTAGAGATGAAATCAAAGCACGGTGGGAGCCACACAAGACTCTATGACAATCTCAGGTCTATGGACTAACCTGTACCAGTGTCACCAGAGAACTGCTATCTGACGATAGATATATTACCATCAAGAAGTTCTCGGCGAATCCTGTTCGGTGTACCTATTCTCTAATGAGCACCTATGTACAATCTTTGATGTCAAACACCAATGGCTATGGGATCAACCATCGCCCCCATACAGGGTCAAGAAATGTACACACTAGTCTACTCTGGAATATTGATGCTCTGTCTCGATATACCCTCGACTAGGAACAATTTAAGGATATGCTTGTGGACTACCCCGGTCCCAGTAGTATGATCTGCATCATAGTCCTGATAGTCAAGCTAACATCCTAAGGGCTTTATCAACATATATAAGAGAGACAGTATAATAATACCAGTGAACATGGTAAGATAAAGAGCAACCAAATTGCATACTATCATGTCGAGCAATAAAGTCCTCTATATATGTCCAAGCATCCACTATATCATACGATAATGGCCTCTATGGCATATATATTCCTAACAATCTCCCACTTGCATTAAGGCCAGTTGTTGTAGTATCTCATACCCAACATCCCAAATAGTCTCTCGAATTGCGTCTGGGGGAGGGCCTTCGTGAGTGGATCCACAGTGTTATCCTTCGTGTCAACTCTCCTGACCTCGATCTTCTGGTGATCTACTATCTTCCTGATTAGGTGATACCGCCTAAGAATATGTCTGGATCGCTGATAGGTTTGGGGTTCCTTGGCCAAAACCACAGCTCTATTGTTATCACAATACACAGGAATTGGATGCTCAATGGATGGAACCACACCAAGTTCAGTAATGAACTTCTTCATCCAGACGGCCTCTTTTGCAGCATCGTTGGCAGCGATGTATTCAACCCACATCGTCGACTATGCTACGGTATCTTGCTTGGAACTCTTCTAACTTATCGCCCTTCCATTGAGGGTGAAGACAAAACCTGAGACCGACTTACTGTCGTCCTTATCACTCTGGAATCTTGAATCAGTAAAAGACTCCACTTGGAGTTCACCATTACCATACACCAAGAACATTTTTTTAGTCCTTCTCAAGTACTTAAGAATGTTCTTCACAGCTGTCCAGTGGTTTTCTCCAGGATCTGATTGATACCTACTCACTACACCTAGTGAGTAAGCTACATCCGGTCTGGTACATAACATCACAAACATGATAGACCCGACTGCAGAAGCATAGGGTATCTCTTGCATGCGAGCCCTCTCCAAATCAGTCTTGGGAGACATCTTTTTGGAGGGAGTGATTCCTTAGCAAGCGGGTAAATTACCATGCTTAGAATCTTCCATACTAAACCTCTTTAGTATGGTATCTATGTACCTGGATTAGGACAATCCCAATATCCGTTTAGATCTGTCTCTATAAATCTTAATACCCAGGATGTAGGAAACATCACCTAGATCTTTCATGGAGAACTTGTGTGATAAGAAGAGCTTGACCGAGTGTAGCATAGGAACATCGTTTCCTATCAAGAGTATGTCATCCATGTATAATACGAGGAAGATAACCTTACTCTCTACAACCTTCTTGTATATACAAGGTTCATCTACGTTTTTGATGAAGTCAAACTCTTT
Organism: Agapanthus africanus; assembly: GCA_030015575.1. Taxonomy (NCBI): domain Eukaryota; kingdom Viridiplantae; phylum Streptophyta; class Magnoliopsida; order Asparagales; family Amaryllidaceae; genus Agapanthus; species Agapanthus africanus. The sequence goes on along the minus strand of JASDDO010000019.1, from coordinate 393,997,933 downwards.
GATAGCTTCATCGAAACAGATGTTCCAGCTCCGCGATGCCTGTTTTAATCCGTAGATAGATTTAAGCAGCTTGCACACCTTTCCGCTGCTCCCACTGTCTATGAAACCCTCAGGCTGTGTCATGTACACGCTCTCTTCTAAATCACCATTTAGAAAAGCGGTCTTGACGTCCATCTGCAAGATTTCGTAGTCATGGTATGCAGTAATGGAAAATAGGATCCTGATGGACTTAAGCATGGCAACAAGAGAAAAGGTCTCATCATAATCGATACCAGGTCGTTGACGAAAACCTTTTGCTATAAGTCTAGCTTTGACAGTCTCAACTTTTCCATCTATACCAATTTTCTTTTTGAAAATCCACTTCCTCCCGATGGGTTTTTCCCCATCAGGAGAAACTTCTAAAGTCCATACTTTGTTAGTGTACATGGATTCCATCTCAAATAGCATAGCATCCAGCCATTTCACAGAGTCTCCACTCATGATGGTCTGCTCGAAACTAGTCGGGTCATCATCTTCCATGATGCAATCCTCACTCCCACCATCTACGAGAAAACCGTAGTATCTCTCATGTGGATGAGGAACCCTACTAGATCTGCGGAGAGGGTGAGGTTCGTCGGGAACTATTGAATCCTCCGGTTTTACCAAATCGTCTGGAACAGTTTGTGTAGTTGGAACTTCTTCCAGTTCTACCTCATTACCACTAATTTCTTTTACAAGAAATTCATTTTATAAAAAGGTGTCATGTTGAGAAACAAATGCCTTTTGTTCCTCAGAATGGTAGAAGATATATCCATAAGAATCTTTTGGATATCCAATAAACTTGCACAGAATAGACCTTGCCTCGAGCATGTCCGGATTTTACTTTTTAACATTGGCCGGACAACCCCATATCTTAACTTGTTTAAGAGATGGCAACTTCCCATTCCACATCTCATATAGAGTGGTAGGCATAGATTTGGTCAGAACCCTATTCAATAGGTATATGGCTGTCTCAAGCGCATAACCCCAAAAAGAAATAGGTAACTCATCAGTACTCATCATAGAGCGCACCATATCTAATAGGGTGAGATTCCTCCGCTCCGATACACCGTTGTGCTGTGGTGTATACAGAGGAGTAAGCTGAGAGAGAATCACATTCTCTTTTAAATAATCCCGGAACTCTGTGCTCAAGTATTCTCCTCCCCGATCAAATCGAAGGAGTTTAATATTTTTATCCGTCTGGTTTTCAACTTCGTACTTATATTCCTTGAATTTATCAAAAGCTTCAGACTTGTGTTTCAACAAGAACACATGTCCGAACCTTGAAAGATCATCGGTGAATGTAATAAAGTACGATGAACCATTTCTGGCATGTGTAGACATAGGACCGCATATATCACTATGTATCAGTCCTAAGAGTTCGGTAGATCTTTCTCCGCGTCCAGTAAACGGAGTTTTGGTCATTTTACCTTTGAGACATGACTCGCAAGTTTCATAAGATGTAAATTCTAACGGATTCAAATATCCGTCTTTATGCAACTTAGCTAGCCTTGTCGCATTGATATGACCTAGTCTACAGTGCTACAAGAAGGCTTTGTTCATTTCTGAACTCTTCCTCTTGTGTGTGTTCTGTATGTTCAGAACTGTAATTTGATTCAGAACGTATATACCGTTACACAACATAACAAACCCAACCAACACTTGATTTAGGAAAATGTTCAAAAAATTATCCTCTTATGTGAAATTATATCCATCTTTAGTTAGCAAACAAACTGATATAATGTTACACATCATCTTTGATACGTAGTAACAGTCATTCAGAATCAATGTATTATCAGTTGGTAATACAAGGTGATATTCACCAACTGCTTTGGCTGCAACAATTGCATCATTCCCTACTTTTAGAAACATATCACCTTTTCCCAGTTCTATACCTTTCTTTAGCCCATGTAACAAATTACATACGTGGGATCCTGATCCGGTATCTAATACTCAGGACGTAGAGTAAACTGAGAAACGGTTCTCTGTAACGAACACACCCGAAGAAGATGCATCATCATGCACTTCCTTCGTACAGGTTGCATGGGAATCCTGGCATTCTACGATTCCTTGCTCATACTTATGACAGTCATAAGATAGAGCAGGACCAACGTTCCCTAGCCCTGTATAAAAGATGGGTTCGGTCAATACATCCATATTATTATCTTGATTAAGACGTGTCATCGGTCGCTACCTGGAGAGAGAGAGAGAAGGAGACACTTTAGCATGCGCTCTTGCAAGATTAGATTGGTTATTATCTTATCTAATCAGGATGTCTCCCACTGTTTTTATCAAATCTTCCTTCAAACCCTAAAAGGTAAGATTAGCCGGGATTAATCACACCCTACAAGTTTGCCAATCGTTCAGCCAGGCAGGTATTGGTACTCCGAGTGAGTCTCCCCGTGCTTTCGCATGGAACTAATTAAATAACATCGTTTCCTCGGAGGCATAACCCCGTTAACACCTTTCTTAGATACCTACTTGATCAGCTAATTGTAAAGTAAAAAAATCTTCCAGGAGTAACACGTACTCACAGTGGGTATCGGGATCCAACTATCTGATAGAAGGTATGCAATCTCATTGCAAATTCCAACACTTGAAATACCCGATATCTGTTTTTACCTCTAGCAACTTATGACATTGGCTATGGTCAACAAATCATAAGCGCTAGCCAAGTTCAACCCGTCATTTCTTGATTGAATTAAATACACCCGTACGAACCTTGGCTAAGGTCAACAAAGCCGTACGACTACCCTAATCCAATCGCATCACATGCTAAAGATAAGCACTAATTAGCTACCGCACACTACGCCTAAGCTAAGGTCAACAAACGTAGCACGAATACTAAATAGTACTTATCTGAATTTACGAAGGGCTGCGCTGGTTTTTAAGAAAACCTTTAGCGTAATGAACTTGATATCGTTGTAGAATCCAGTGATTTGGAGTATTTTAAACTCCGTTTTTAAAATCGAATAGTTTTGTAGTGTTTGCTAGTTTTGCTAAAGAGGTCACTCCCGGTGAAGGGATGTCGGCTCTTTCCTCATCGAATGAGATGCTGGATATCCATCAAGGAATACCACTATGCAAAACAAGAACTAAAGCAGCTAGCCAAAAAAATCGAGTGGGTTGTAACATTTCCTAGTTTCGCTAAAGAGGTCACTCCCGGTGAAGGGATCTCGGCTATTTTCTCATCGAATGAGGTGCTGGATATTCATCAAGGAATACCACTATGCAAAGAAAACTAGAGCTACTTTTTTGAAAATCTTGATTCTACAACATCTTTAGGTTTCTTTATCTTTCATTAATCTCAATAACGAAATCCCATCATATAATGTTTCCTAAACATCACAGAAAAATGAAACGAAAATAGAACGTACGCTTATGTCATCCGCATTCACCACGGGACCCCGTCATGCACCGTTAGCTTACTTAATTAACGGCAGAGCGGGGGCTAGACTAGCGTGAGTGCAAAACATAAGCAATATTTATTATATATCATATATAAAATATAACATTCGTCTCACGCAATTATATGATCACATCATAGAACCAAGTAGCAAAAGACAACATATGAAATATTGGATATACTGGGAGGTTCGTGTTTTGAATTCAGCAAGTAATGAAAAACACGGATTCCAAGGTCATGATGAATAGCCAAATCCACATCCCTAAACCCCTACGAGAGAGGCAAGTGACCCTACCAATTCTAGAGTTAGGAGACCCGGTCTCGACTCCTCGAGATGGTCTCCCTCTGGACTCTAGAACCCGGTTACTAGTGCTCCCCGCTTTGGGTCTATCCTAATGCAAAAAAGTAAATAATATACATCAATGGTGACATCATCCTCAACCCGGAAGTGCCCCAATAAAAGAATATTACATACAAATTTTACATGAATGAAAATTGAAAAACTGTCATCTCACATAAAACCCCTGGCTATTCAATCACGATGATCCAATAAAACATATCACGGCAACACATAATATCACATATCATCAACGTAAGTAAATACACTTATGCCGAATGTCGTTGACATATAGCAACGAGATTTGGGATACCCCGCATATTACACTTATAGTTGCAGAAAAGAAATGAAAACTACAATAATTAGAATCTGCATTTCCTTAGACATCATAAACCCGGAATATTTCATATTCCGAATTTCATGCATAACCAGTTAAACTTTGCATTTTAGTCTCAAATTGAAAACTCTTTTCAATAACTTAGTCGGGTAATTCAACAGGATTCTCGACTACCCAATTGAATGCTCGTTGGGAACTTTAGTAAATGGCCGCACCCCCGATGTCGTCGACCAAGTGCACTTAGGCGGAACACCGTGGCCGCGAGCACCCGAGTGGATGCTTTTGGCAACGGAGTTCTCCTACAGTCAATTGGTCGGGGATATGGGGCGTGGCTACCTAGTAAAGTAATCCAGCGAGTATTCGCAAACGATATGCGATTGCGATGGAGTTTAGATCCAAATCGAAACTTCATGGCAATCGATCTATAGAGACTAACAAGCTAGATTTATAAACACCAACTAGTTTTCAAAAACTAATTTAATATGGATTCCAATTACTGCATCCTATGTCAAACTTAAACCCGAAATGACGTTAAATTACGACAACAAAACACTCCGTATAGCCCCAATAGGAAAGTTAACATCACATGCAAACTGCGCTAATCAAACAAAACCATGAAACCCCAAAACCAACACATAAGACCACCAAACAAACTTGAGCCCCAAATTTTACAATTGGACCTGCCAGGCTGGCCAAAACAGGTATCTGGCCGGTGAGAATTGGGTGTATGGGTCTCGATTTTGTCTGGTGTTCTTATAACATCATATGCAACATTCTGTACCTGTTTAAAAAAAATTCAGAGATCATTTTGAAATTGACAAAAACTTGATGTTTCGGGTTTCGGTTTCGGAGTTGTTTCATTTTCGTAACTTATCTAACATTGTCTAATCTTCTAGCTTTGGCTCTGATACCATGAAAGTAAAGCAGCCACCCCATCTAATGGGGTCGCCGTAGCACCAACGGGTCCCTCGATAGCTACTTTTTACGAATGCCCCCTCACGAGGACTACAACCCGCCAGAACACCATCCGGTCTCGGGACACCCTGGGGGTAAGAGCCCTTGCTTCACCACACTGTCACACAGTGAGAACCTCCCATGGATCGGCATCCAATGCCTAGTGTCTCTAATACCATGAAAGTGTTTGTTAGCACCGCCATTGGGTTTTACTAGCATCAAGCATTCCATTTTAAAAAAAATTGGCGTGCTAATTAACATTAACCAAGATCTTAACTAGATGATTAGGGTTTTATAGTTTTATATCACTAAACCTAGCTAAGAGAAAGGGGCTACAACCTTTTGTAGACCGTGTCCTTCTCTTCTCAAGCTCCGTGTAGTAGTCCACGCGACTCTACTAGGCTCTACTTGGAGTTGGATCGAACTTGCTTCAATGACCTTCGTGCCGAAGATGATCCACCCGAAGTCCGCTAATCCAAGCTACCTCTTCACTAAACCTCTTTAATGAAGGAAACACACCACACCTAAATGCTAATATAATGTGGGATGATGAAGTAGGGGTTTTGTTTGCTCACTAGATTTTATCCAAGTCCCATGGTTCACATCACATGTGAGGGGTTAGGGCTTGAAGCATGAAGGGGAAGAAGAAGAAGAGAGCAAAATGAGCTCAAGTGAAGAAAATCACAAGTGTTGTGTTGAAAAGAAGAATGGTTCCTCAATAATACCTCACTCATTCAAGCATCCATTTTCCCCAAATGAAAATATAGAACCATGCTTGAATAGTGAGTCAAGAGTAATAAAATATTAGATAAAGACATGTTTCAACTCATGCTCTCATTTCCACCTCATTTTCTATTTTTCACAAAAATAGAAAATCAACCATGCTTCATTATATATATATCAAATATATATTAATATATATATGAAAATAATTAGTGAGCAATTATATTAGTTAATATATAATTATATCAAATATAAATATATATCATATTATTAAATCAACACCTGATTTAATAACCCGGTTATATCACATATAACCGATTAATATCTTTTATCTATATATCACACTATCAAATCAACACTTGATTCGATAATCCGGTCATATCACATATAACCTGACTGATAACAAATAACCGCCAGATAAGAATACGGTATCATATACTCGTATTTAATCAGGTCCCCGCACATATCAGCATATGTGCCCTACTTCGTTTCGCTTGAATTAGAAAACCTTTGTGTGGGACTCTAAAGACTCGTCAATACGTCAGGAGTATGTGATGATCACATCAGTCACCCATAAGCTGTCAGCGGTACTAGCTGGACGTAACGGCTATCCAGGTATTGAGCGATTAGAAGATCAACAAGCAAGCTTGTCCAAATCTCATAAAGCCTAACACTTACCGTACAGTCCGGTCTTTTCGTCTGATATGTTGCAAATCGAGTCTAGGGGTGGAATTGTCAGACCCCGGTAACTTGATAAGTCGTGCCGATGTATGGCTCATAACGGTTCGAGAAACTACTGATAATACTTACCAGTAAATCTCATCAGCAGCCCTGGCTAGGGACTTCTAGTTATAGCCAATTGAGCATGGCGCAACATCCACTCCCTATACCGGGAGAGACGAAGCCTGTCACGACCCGAAGGTACGGAACGTGACCGGCACTTAAATTACGAAACGTCTAGAGGCGCAACGTAATCTAAGTAAGCCGAAGCTCAGAAATCTAAACCATTTAAGAGAAGAAGTGTAGGAAAACATGTTTAAAAGCAACATCAAATTTTTCCAAAATTTTCGGCAGAGTTTCCTTTGTAAAAACTAGCCCCAAACTGGTACAAACAAGAATAATATACATAAGCAATAATAAAGGCGTCCCCAAGCGGGAGCTAGCTCTTCGCCAATTGGCGGACACAACCATAAGCAATAATATACAATGCCGTAGGGCGAGGAACAAAACTCAGAAGAAAACCAAAAATCCACCAGAAAACCATAATAATACAAGCGTGACTCTAAGGTCAAAAAATAAACAACCGTCTTCTAAATCTATCAAAAATACAAGTCTGGTTGATGGAGCTTACTGGATACAACTGGTATAAATAAAAGTATAACGGCGGTCACGATACAAGTGAACCAACCTACCAAGCAATCACCCTAAACGAAATAGTGTGCCAGCAAGCCGCTAAGGAAACCTGTACATCTAAACCTGCAGGAAAATTTGGCACAACGGGGGTGAGTTGCCAACTCGTGAGTAGAAGACATCTGCGGGTGGAAATTGCATGCACGACGATCTCCTAGGTCATAATACTATACTTAACATAACACTAGACACCTAGTAGTGATAGGGTACTAAGCTATACACAAGTGTAATACTCAGTGCTCGTGCCAGTGTCACAACAGTAACAAGTCATACATCTGATGTATGAATGCATCATGAATAAGAAAATCAACTACGAAATCTGAATAATCTGATATAAGAAAACATCAATGAATGTTGTATAATAAAACTGAAACATCATCAGTGAAATCGACAGAAAGTCCATGCCAAGCATCGACACAATATCTCAATATCGCAATGTCTCGATATCTCGATGTCTCAAAATCTCAATGTCTCAATATCTCGGGTTCCGTCCGTCCGGATCGGCCCATATCATCAAATCTCATGACAACGGTCGGTATCCTCCGGATATCCGCCGCACCAGACATCACCGGTAGATAGTCCGTGCCCCTGCCAGGCTCATCGTCATCCCCACGAAATCTTTATCTCGCCCCGGGGTACCTACCGGGCCCACCATGTACCCGAGACGGTTCCTCCACTCCTCGAATCGGGTCTCGAAATCCAACAGAAAACATGAAAACTCATGGTGGAAAACCCATACATCATGAGAAAACCGCAACTTGCATTTTAAAATGAGAGAGAAAGAGAGAAGTTATTATAAATTCTTGCGGTTTTCCCCCAAAATCCAGAAATCTCATGAAATTCCAAAATCCAAGAATCAGGACTAAGTAAACAGTGGATATCGGCATAAAGCCCCAGAATAGTACATGAATGAATATATGAATGCATGAAGTATCTATGTAACGAATGCAATCTCTGAGTTAACACATGAGAGCAATCACACAAATATTATGTGGTAACTAGCCTTTAGCTGATTATATCAATGAGATAATATTTTCTAAAGTGTATGTGACATGGCAATTACCGATGATGATGTGTGTGAGCCGACAAATATGTGTACGTGGAACATGCGCATCATCGGTAATGGTGCTGGTGTCCTAACAGATGGAATCATAACAGTGAAGGAAACATATGTATAAACATGCAGTGAAATGAGAATAACATGAATATAACAGAGAAAGAGTAATAACCGCAATACCGAAGAATATACATTTCTACAATACGAGTCATACCGTTTTGGTATTTGAAAAAGCACGAATCTTGGTTTTTAGAAAAATAGGGGCTACGGTGTTTTTAAGAAAAGATACAACTTTTGAAAAATCCGTAGTATCCCTCAGGCTGTTTTTAAAATGCGCACGATTCGTTAGTTTTGAAAATATGTATGACTCGAGCCTAAACTAATATCTACCTAACCAACTAAGAGACTAAACTCAAGAACTGGTCGAAAGGTAAGAAAAATCCACCTAAAGTCCGAGTCGATATCTCTAGTAGTCGGCGATCCAGCCTCAATAGCGTCACATACAAAGTACAACTTCCTCAAGTCAAGAGTGAGGATCAATCATCACATACATACCTCGTACGGTAAAATCCATCATACGGCATCCCAAAATTAGGGTATGGGTCAACTATCAAATATATATCATCATTCATATGGTATCATCAACAAACAATATCATGATCTGGTTACTGATCTAAAGTCTTATACAATCCAATGTCATCAACACATATTATCATATAGAAGTATACGTCGCCCAAGCGATCCATTATAAATATCATAACATATCTCATATCAAATCCCCATCATATGTCAACTATCATATATATATCATCAATCACATGGTATCATCGTCCAACGATCCGTTATAATATCATAACATATCTCATATCATAACTCGATCACAAATTAAATATTTCACGGCATCATGCCCGATCATATCGACTCATTCCCAAGTATCACATAATATCCTTATCACCCGTATAAATGTATGTATATATATATATACTAACTCACATCCTATACACACACACACACACATACACACACACACAAGAAACAAGTGTGTGTGTGTCAACCTATAATCTAGGGTATCGCGCCTAAGAACTAGACCTAAAGCACTATCATCCAACTTACACAATTTTCAATCCATGGTCTCCTAAAACCTTTCTTTCTCAGTATTCGTATCTCGCAATAACATATCTATATATAACTATCTCAATACCACGTCATATCCTACGAAGTTGCGGGGGTGCTATACTCCATCCACCCAACTTCCCCCGTAGATATACATCTACTCACCTGGTCCTTGTCTGCCGAAGTCGATACCGCCATCCTCTTCTTCATCGTCCAAAGTCTACGTGAGAGGTATCTATATGCAAACATATATCATATCGTAAACTGAAATCGCGGATAAAAACCAAGAAGGCACACGAAACGCGCATAGGTTAAAACCTATGACCCGCTCATGCAAAAGAACCAAATAACCCTCGACTTCGGAGTACAAACGCCGATTGATCGAGAAAAACCCAAACGCACTAATCGTGGTTTTACAACTCACTAAATATAATATGAAATAAATTGTAACTTATCGAAATCTCAAAATAAATCAAATCGATTTATTTCCGAAAACCTAGAAAGCCTCGAATAACCGTTTAAGTACAAAACTTGATGTTTAAACAAATCTAGTGGCCACAATATTCACTAAATATCATAACTAGGTTACACAAACCATTACTTAAATTTTATATCACCAATTTAATTAAATCCTAAAAATCTTGTTTGCAAAATTTCCTAATTTTAACAATTTCAAATTAACAATGCACAAAACAACAACTACACTAGGTTTTGCATGATCTAAGCTGCTAAACTACAAATTATAATGTTAGTGATATGATGAAACCCCTAATTAGATTTTAATCTCAATTATTTAATCAATTTCTATAAACCTAGTTTGCTAAAAATCATAATTAGTACAATTTTAAATTAACAATTAGCAAACTAGTAATTAGATTAGGTCTTACATGCTTTGATGTGTTAAACTACATCCCACAACAACAATCAAATTATCAAAACCCCTAACTTGAATTCAAAACCTAATCTTGAGTTTCAAAATTTGAAATTAAAACCTAATTAAGTATCTAATTAGCTTAATTTGAAGTATTATAGCAACAATTAAACACTTGGGTTAGGATTATATCTCCACAAACATGAGATCAAACATACAACCTAGCCTCCAAAATGCTGACTTTGCTCCAAGATCTTTGCTAGATAGGCCAAAAAATAATGGGTAAGGGTTTAATTTGGAATTAGTGGTGTTTTAATTTGATTTTTGATGGAATTTTTGATGATTTTTGATGAGAAAAGAGCTTAGGAAAAAAATGGGGATGCCTCATGGAGGGCTCGGCCAAGATGATGGGAGGAAAAGAAAGAGAGTGTGAAGTGTGTAGACAAGTGTAGAAACTTCCCCCTTTATTACGCATTTTCACTTAAACCCTTAATTATTTATTTTTTTCCAATTTAACCTTTTTCCTAGAAATCTCTTGAACCATGGAGAAATTTGAGAAAGAATTTTTGCATGTTACACACTTGATTCCAATATGTCATGGTTCACTTTTGTAAAATTAACCCATTCCAATTTGTAATTTACACTAATTTAATGGATATTTAAAAGCTTATAATAATATTTGAAATAATTAGTTTAGGAAAAATATTTAATTAAACTAACAATTTATAAGTGACTAAATAAATACCAAATATTAGCAATTACATAGTTAAATAGGCGTATTTAAGTCTAAATTGAAAAATAATTATAGTTGAGTTTTACGGAAAATACGGTTTATTTTACCGATTATCAGAAAATTCACCTAAAGGATTTTTATTTATCTAATTATTTATTTATTTATTTTTGAAACGTTACAATCTTCCCCCCTTAAAGAAATCCGTTCCCCAAATTTAAATTAAAACTCCCCTAAATACTAAAACATTTAGCAAAACACTCAAATCGTCGGGGCTCCGAAATCATCAATACTTAAAACACATTTTAGCGCAATGCATACGCATGAAAAACAATTACATAACTCAAAAATCAAAACTCCGTCAAGCATAACGCAATCATCGGAGTTATGGTGAAAATACTGATGTCAAAGTCCAATACGAAAACTAATTTGATATACTCAAAACCATAACATGTACATATAGTATGCTTCGTAGTAAAATCGTCCAAACATCTGAATAGAGAAGCATGCAAAAACATTTCGGTATTGTTCTCAGAACAGTCCTGCTCGGTTACTAAACTAAACAGAAATTATCATAAAAACGTACTGCTCAAAATGGAATCAATCTTAAATACAGTATACAGGGTACCACGTGCGTCCGGCGCGCACGAAAATCGAAACCAAATACAGATGCCACGACTATGCACATAAACAAAAATGAGGGCAACGGGTGTGCACCAAAAACATCTGTCTAGTGCAACGGGCATACACGAAAACAATATCAGGTGCATCTAATCTACACAATATCCCAATTTAGTGCATCTGGTGTGCACAAAATCGCATCAAGTGCGCCAAGTGTGCGCAAAAATCTCAGTCAAGTGCACATGGTGCACGAAAACATATATCGAATATCAAAATCGAAATCAGCGGTATACGACATACACCAAATCAAAATCTGTAATGACCCCAAAATCATTATACATTTGTATTATCCCTCTTCAATAATATACCGTATTTATTTGTACTTGATATTTTCCTTTTTCTATTAAATTTATTATTATTTTATTCCTCAATCTATTATGTATTTTTTTCTAGGTACAATTTCTTTTTCTTATATTTAAGTTTTTAACTTCTCATTCTTAATTTTCCTTTCATAAATATTTAACCCAAATCCACTATTCTTATTCTTTACAGCCCATCTAAAAAGCCCATTTTCTTTTTAAGAAACATCGTATATTTAATTCTAATTAAATATATACATGAACAACCTTGTAGCTTATTGGTTAAGTCCTTGCATTGTTATTCCATAAGTCACATCTTCAAATCCCCATTCTTGCAATTATTTTTTATCATTTTTATTCTTCTCATAACCTACAAATGAGACCTTTCATTTCCAAAATGAATGGTGACCTTTCATTTCTCTTTTAATTCTCATGTTGAATGCATATATTATTATACATAATTCACCATTACACCATCTTTATTGTCCTCCTCTATCTTTTCCTTCCTCACATTTTTCTATCTCTCATTTCTTCCTCTTCACCTAGAGTCCAAGAAGAAGAATATGAAGAAGTCTTCAAGAAAGTCTCGCTACTAACGCGAGGCTATCGGCGGATAGACAAGCCCGGTGACAATACCGGCTTGTGCACGTAAGTCCCTTCTATCTTTCCTTCCCTCCATCTCTTTCTTTTTCTCTTTATATTTCTCTTATTTTATATTGCCATGAAAAACTTTCCTTGACATATCATAGTTCCTAAATAATTAATTAAATGGATACATATATAAATAATGAACACACAAACATACACACATATATAGTTTGTAAAGTCTTTTTCATTACTCTCAATTCACATGTTAACATTTCAGCTAAAGGCTAGTAGGGGTGCATGTTTGTTGTTTTATTTTAAATCACTTTATTTAAAGTTTGTAAAAAAAAATGAAGTTACGAATAAATACCATGGTTTTCTCATTTCTCACATATGACATATCAATACCTTTAGTTTTAAAATAATTTTTATAAATTAATTTTTAATTCTGAAAATTTCATGAAATTTACATATGATATAATATATTATTTTGTACACGCTGTAAAAATTTTAGATCGATCCGCATAACGGTTTAGGAATTACATCGTATTTATTCACTGATCGTAAAACAGAAAACTGCAGTTATCGGTCAATTTCTAGGACATATAACTTGGTATACCGGTATCCAAATTGAGCAAACTCAGGTGTTTTTGATATCTACATAGAATGATCTAGATTTTCTTAGTTTTATAGTTTTACTGAAAATCCATCTAAGATAAAGAAAACTGCGTTGCAATATTAAGTGACGGATCTGGACAGAATCTGTTCCGATTCGCACACTGTTTTTAAATTGGACATAACTCGAACACCCGATGTCCGTTTGTGACAAAATTTAGATGTGTAGATACACCATTGATAGAAATATAATTTTCTGTATATTATATTACTTAGGAATGCATGAAACAGCCTGATATAGGCTTTGCAATAGAATATATAGTTGCTGTCCAGAAATCTGAATTTCTGTTTTAAACGCTGATATTAAAATGATCATAACTAGAGCTTCAGAAATCCAAATCATATGAATCTTGGTATTTTCGATAAGTACATCAAAATACCTACAATTTTCTAATAATTTTCGTAACCTGAAACCCGATAGAAGTTAACTCAAACTGCGTTTTAAAAATATGTGACGGTGCCGAATAGATTCTGATCTGTTTTGCGCGACGATACGAAAACATATATATCTCTCAAACCGGTAGTTATATTTAGGTGAAACTGGAACTCACACATGCAAAACATTTAGAGCCATATTTCTGTTTATATTCCGCATTCGTTCAACTTGATTAATTATTCGTACATAATATTTCTTTACAGCATTGTTTATGGCAGTTACTCGAATAATATACTTGACTCATTTCATGCTATTCGAACATGTATACATATTTATCTCGATCATTAAATTGTTGTATGTACATAAAGATGATAATTAAATACTTAGGTTGTATTTTGAAAACTATACAAAAGTATTTTTACATAAAACCCCCTCAAGTTTTATAAATTACCTTAAGGACCCTAGCAATTATAAGACTTCGATTCACATCCCTGATTGTCTGACTCGGGTTTGAGTCTGATTAATCTGAATTGATTATGATTCAAGTCAATCTACAAACTACAAGATTCCAAGTCAATATGAACACATGAATTCATGAATACAATTATCAACTTATACAATTTGACTGAACCGAACCATGGATATATATTCCTTTTACATGATTCTCAGTATTCCATTTACATGACTCCACGGTTACAACCGTTTCCTGATATCATGATTTCGGTCAGTCAGTCAATCAATCATACAACCAATACAATTTACAAGATAACAATACAAACAAGATATCGCGGGGTTTAAGGGGTAGATTGGTACGGAAGGTGTTAAAGGTGGCACGAGGTGGTCAGATTTAATACACCTAACATGAATCCAGTTGCTGTTGTACCATGGCATAAACGGTTCCTTGTACTATACGTGCCTCTAGTCTCTGGCATATAGAAACTCCCCTCGTATACACTGGCATCCTTCTGTATCAAGCTACAAACAACAGCGTTAACACAATATTACAACAATAGTATACAACTTTAAAAGATATCTTCTTATTCTGTCTTTTTCTACTTTCCTCTTACCTTTGGGACTTACCGAGCTACCTGTTCGCTGACGACATTCTGTTTCTTTCTTCTTTGAATGTCGTCAGGTAATTTGGACCCGGCAGAGATCGAGCCATCTCAAGAAGACTTGGAGCAGTTTGCCGAAGACCCTGCACTTTAGTTTCATTGTACACTTTTCCTTTCTGTACTTTTCATTCCATGTTATGCCATTGTTTAAGCATCTTTTATTTCAGTTGTATTTCCTTTCATGCATTGTACAAAGAATGTTAATAAATAAAAGTTGCTGTTCTTTTTATTTCTTGTCTCTTGTGTATTTATTTTATATTGCTTAGATACGCTTAGCGTATGTACTTCTGAGTATATACGTAGCGGACCTCGTCGCGTCCCCTTCGCCGTACACTGGGAAGCGGGGCGTGACAAAATCAAGTATATCGTGATAGATAAACTTACAACCACCTGCATCAGTGTGCACAAAACCAAATAAAAGTACGAAAAATGCATGAAAACTATACTGAAAGGAAAGTTCGAAATCGTGTGCAACCCATATACACGAAATCAAATCAGTATCTCAAAATATATAAAATCAAATCAAGTACAATGGGTATGCACAAAACGAACATCAATACAACCGATACATGGAACACTAATCGAGGGCAATGAATGTGCACGTAGGAAATACCAATCATAAAACAAAATCCTCAAAATACCAAAATCCAAACAACAGAAATGTGAAATTCAAATCACCAAATCGCAAATCGTAACACTGACTTCAAAGTGCTCCGCTTTCCTATGGTGATGACTAATTCAAACTCATCTCCTCGTAGCTGTATGAACGGCGCTACAAACGGCTATACTCATATCTAGAGTCTCCCAAGTAATGTATCCCATCACACGATATCCGGACTACGTTAAACTTTTCAATCGATTCATCAAAGTCCCAAAATCCCACCAGAGCTCAACACTCGAGTATAGTTTAAAAATATCCAGTACATGCCACAGCACCTGCGGACTAGCCGCAGAAGGGCAAACCAAAGCCTCACTAATGGCACCACGGAACTGTCGCAAACCCTAAGGTTAAAAGGCGTTCTCATGGTCATTATGTCGAGTTAGAGTTTCATTCTTCTAGGGGGTCCATAGAATTACCTACATGTTCTTCCAAATACCTTAAACTTGGGGAAATGGGTTTCTGACATTCGTTCGAACCTTTTAACTTTGCCTAGATGACAAGTGAATACCCTTCGTCCGCACGCTAAACAGTGCCTCGATCCTCAAGAATAGACGATACACTAATGGTCATCACATTCTAACCGGTCTCTAGCAGTGGCCCAATCACCCGATGCAGATATCAAACGCTCGCGTCCATAAGAAAACATAGTAAACGACATATCGAAACGCTCATGCTGACAGCAACTCTAGCCGTAGCTCTCTCCGCCCGTGCAACCGTGGTAACAGAAACCACCATCCGACATCGACGAGGACAGATCATAGGAACGAATAGAAATACGGTGCAAAGAAATGTACATCCTAAGGCTTCTTAAGTGGAGTAGCATATCGTAAGTATGCCGCGGAACATACACACGGTACGTCACTCTACTTTAGTCACCTACTCCATCAACCAAGGGTCATCCTATACGTGAAAGGTAAAACCTAACGCTCTGATACCAAGTTTGTCACGACCCGAAGGTACGGAACGTGACCGGCACTTAAATTACGAAACGTCTAAAGGCGCAACGTAATCTAAGTAAGCCGAAGCTCAGAAATCTAAACCATTTAAAAGAAGAAGTGTAGGAAAACATGTTTAAAAGCAATATCAAATTTTTCCAAAAATTTCGGCAGAGTTTCCTTTGTAAAAATTGGCCCCAAACGGGTACAAAAAAGAATAACATACATAAGCAATAATAAAGACGTCCCCAAGCGGGAGCTAGCTTTTCGCCAAATGGCGGACACAACCATAAGCAATAATATACAATGCCAAAGGGCGAGGAACAAAACTCAGAAGAAAACCAAAAATCCACCAGAAAACTATAATAATACAAGCGTGACTCTAAGGTCAAAAAATAAACAACCGTCTTCTAAATCTATCAAAAATACAAGTCTGGTTGATGGAGATTATTGGATACAACTGGAATAAATAAAAGTACAACGGCGGTCATGATACAAGTGAACCAACCTACCAAGCAATCACCCTGAACGAAATGGTGTGCCAGCAAGCCGCTAAGGAAACCTGTACATCTAAACCTGCAGGAAAATTTGGCACAACGGGGGTGAGTTGCCAACTCGTGAGTAGAAGACATCTGCGGGTAGAAATCGCATGCACGGCGATCTCCTAGGTCATAATACTATACTTAACATAACACTAGACACCTAATAGTGATAGGGTACTAAGCTATACACAAGTGTAATACTCAGTGCTCGTGTCAGTATCACAACAGTAACAAGTCATATATCTGATGTATGAATGCATCATGAATGAGAAAATCAACTACGAAATCTGAATAATCTGATATAAGAAAACATCAATGAATGTTGTATAATAAAACTGAAACATCATCAATGAAATCGACAGAAAGTCCGTGCCAAGTATCGACACAATATCTCAATGTCTCAAAATCTCAATGTCTCAATATCTCGGGCTCCGTCCGTCCGGATCGGCCCATATCATCAAATCTCACGACAACGGTCGGTATCCTCCGGATATCCGCCACGCCAGACATCACCGGTAGGTAGTCCGTGCCCCTGCCAGGCTCATCGTCATCCCCACGAAATCTCTATCTCGCCCCGGGGTACCTACCGGGCCCACCATGTACCCGAGACGGTTCCTCCACTCCTCGAATCGAATCTCGAAATCCAACAGAAAACATGAAAATTCATGATGGACGACCCATACATCACGAGAAAACCGCAACTTGCATTTTAAAATGAGAAAGAGAGAGAAGTTATTATAAATTCTTACGGTTTTCCCCCAAAATCCAGAAATCTCATGGAAATCCGAAATCCAAGAATCAGGACTAAGTAAACAGTGGATATCGGCATAAAGCCCCAGAATAGTACATGAATGAATATATGAATGCATGAAGAATCTATGTAACGAATGCAATCTCTAAGTTAACACATGAGAGCAATCACACAAATATTATGTGGTAACTAGCCTTTAGCTGATTATATCAATGAGATAATATTTTCTAAACTGTACGTGACATGGCAATTACCGATGATGATGTGTGTGAGCCGGCAAATATGTGTACGTGGAACATGCGCATTATCGGTAATGGTTCTGGTGTCCTAACAGATGGAATCATAACGGTGAAGGAAACATATGTGTAAACATGGAGTGAAATGAGAATAACATGAATATAACAGAAAAAGAGTAATAACCGCAGTACCGAAGAATATACATTTCTACAATACGAGTCATACCATTTTGGTGTTTGAAAAAGCAAGAATCGTGGTTTTTAGAAAAATAGGGGCTACGGTATTTTTGAGAAAATATACAACCTTTGAAAAATCTGTAGTATCCCTCAGGTTGTTTTTAAAATGTGCACGATTCGATAGTTTTGAAAATATGTATGACTCAAGTCTAAACTAACATCTACCTAACCAACTAAGGGACTAAACTCAAGAACTGGTCGAAAGGTAAGAAAAATCCACCTAAAGTCCAAGTCGATATCTCTAGTAGTCGGCGATCCAGCCTCAATAGCGTCACGTACAAAGTATGACTTTTTCAGGTCAAGTGTGCGGATCAATCATCACATACATACCTCGTACGGTAAAATCCATCATACGGCATCCCAAAATCGGGGTACGGGTCAACTATCAAATATATATCATCATTCATATGGTATCATCATAAAACAATATCATGATCTGGTTACTGATCTAAAGTCTCATACAATCCGATGTCATCAACACATATTATCATATAGAAGTATACGTCACCCAAGCGATCCATTATAAATATCATAACATATATCATATCATATCTCGATCATATGTCAACTATCATATATATATCATCAATCACATGGTATCATCGTCCAACGATCCGCTATAATATTATAATATATCTCATATCATAACTCGATCACATATTAAATATTTCACGGCATCATACCCGATCATATCGACTCATTCCCAAGTATCACATAATATCCTTATCACCCGTTTATATGTATATATGTATGTGTGTGTGTGTGTGTACACACACTTACTCACATACCTATATATACACACACACACAAGAAACAAGTGTGTGTGTGTCAACCTATACTCTAGGGTCTCGCGACTAAGAACTATACCTAAAGCCCTATCATCCAACTTACACAATTTCCAATCCGTGGTCTCCTAAAACCTTTCTTGCTTAGTATTCGTATCTCGCAATAACATATATATATATATAACTATCTCAAGACCACGTCATATCCTGCGAAGTTACGGGGGTGCTATACGCCATCCACTCGACTTCCCCCTTAGATAAACATTTACTCACCTGGTCCTTGTCTACCGAAGTCGATGCCGCCATCCTCTTCTTCATCGTCCGAAGTCCACGTGAGAGGTACCTATATGCAAACATATATCATATCGTAAACCGAAATCGCGGATAAAAACCAAAACGTCACATGAAACGCGCATAGGTTAAAACCTATGACCGCTCATGCGAAAGAACCAAATAACCCTCGACTTCGGCGTACAAACGCCGATTGATCGAGAAAAACCCAAACGCACCAATCGTGTTTTTACAACTCACTAAATATAATATGAAATAAATTGTAACTCATCAAAATCTCAAAATAAATCAAATCGATTTATTTCCGAAAACCTAGAAAGCCTCGAATAACCGTTTTAGTACAAAAATTGATGTTTAAACAAATCTAGTGGCCACAATATTCACTAAATATCGTAACTAGGTCATACAAACCATTACTTAAATTTTATATCACCAATTTAATTAAATCCTAAAAATCTAGTTTGCAAAATTTCCTAATTTTAACAATTTCAATGTAACAGTACACAAAACAACAACTACACTAGATTTTTCATGATCTAAGGTGCTAAACTACAAATTATAATGTTAGTGATGTGATGAAAACCCTAATTATATTTTAATCTCAATTATTTAATCAATTTCTAAAAAGCTAGTTTGCTAAAAATCATAATTAGCACAATTTTAAATTAACAATTAGCAAACTAGTAATTAGATTAGGTCTTACATGCTTTGATGTGTTAAACTACATCCCACAACCACAATCAAATTATCAAAACCCCTAACTTGAATTCAAACCGTAATCTTGAATTTCAAAATTTAAAATTAAAACCTAATTAAGCATCTAATTAGCTTAATTTGAAGTATTATAGCAACAATTAAACACTCGGGTTAGGATTATACCTCCACAAACATGAGATCAAACATGCAACCTAGCCTCCAAAATGCTAACTTTGCTCCAAGATCCTTACTAGATAGGCCAAAGAATAATGGGTAAGGGTTTAATTTGGAATCAGTGGTGTTTTAATTTCATTTTTGATGGAATTTTTGATGATTTTTTATGAGAAAAGAGCTTGGGAAAAAAAATGGGGCTGCCTCATGGAGGGCTCGGCCAAGATGATGGGAGGAAAAGAAAGAGAGTGTGAAGTGTGTAGACAAGTGTAGAAACTTCCCCCTTTATTACACATTTTCACTTAAACCCTTAATTATTTAATTTTTTCCAATTTAACCTTTTTCCTAGAAATCTCTAGAACCATGGAGAAATTTGAGAAAGAATTTTTGCATGTTACACACTTGATTCCAATATGTCATGGTTCACTTTTGTAAAATTAATTCATTCTAATTTGTAATTTACACTAATTTAATGTATATTTAAAAGCTTATAATAATATTTGAAATAATTAATTTAGGAAAAATATTTAATTAAACTAACAATTTATAAGTGGCTAAATTAATCCCAAATATTAGCAATTACATAATTAAAATAGGCGTATTTAAGTCTATATTGAAAAATAATTATAGTTGAGTTTTACGGAAAATAGGTTTATTTTACCGATTATCAGAAAATTCACCTAAAAGATTTTTATTTATCTAATTATTTATTTATTTATTTTTGAAACGTTACAAAGCCCTTCCTATCGCTCATTACCTCCATGTGACTCGGGACTGTATCCAAAATCCACCATTTTGCATGACTCCTTTGAGCCATGGTAGGGAGGAAATCAAAGCACAGTAGAAGCCAAACAAGGCTCTATGACGATCTCGGGGCTACAGACTAACCTTTACCGGTGTCACCAGAGAACTGTTATCTTACGATAGGTATATTACCATCTAGGGGTTCTCGGCGAGTCCTGTTCGGTGTACCCATTCTCTAATTAGCACCTGTGTACAATCTTTAATGTCAAACACCAATGGCTATGGGATCAACCATTGCCCTCATACAGTGTTAAGAAACGTACACACAAGTCTACTCTGGAATATCGATGCCCTGTCTCGATATACACTCGACTAGGAACAATTGAAGAATGTACTTGTTGGATATAGTGCCCTCAAAGTCAATTATTGGATCGCAGGTACGTGATTGCAATGATTGAGGAGGACCTATACTGGTAGCACAGTCTTACTCGAGATGATAGTATGCTATCTGGTTTGCCTTTATCAGTCGTGTATAGGTTCAGGTGACTGATCACGATTACACGTTGATAGAGCCCTTAGGATCTTGCTTGACTACCAACAATATAATGGCGATCATATGCGTGAGAGTTGGATGGTCTATAAGCTCATCCTTAAAAGTGGTCCCTAGTCGTAGGAGTTTCGAGACAGGGCATCGATACTCCGGAGTAGACTAGTGTATACAGTCGAGACCCTGACGAGGGGCGGTGGCCGATCTCACAAGCCACTGGTGTCAGTTGGATCACCTAA
Organism: Agapanthus africanus; assembly: GCA_030015575.1. Lineage (NCBI taxonomy): Eukaryota > Viridiplantae > Streptophyta > Magnoliopsida > Asparagales > Amaryllidaceae > Agapanthus > Agapanthus africanus. The sequence continues at coordinate 393,976,411 of JASDDO010000019.1, read as the reverse complement.
GATGTATACAGGTGCTCATTGGGTTATGAGTACACCGGACAGGACTCGCCGGGAACCTGCTAGTTGGTATTATACCTATCGTCAGATAGCAATTCCCTGGTGACATGTGTACAGGTTAGTTCATCGACCTGAGGTCGTCATTTGTCTCGTGTGAGTTCCCACTGTACTTTGATTTCTACCCTACCACGGCTCATAGGAGTCGTGCAAACAGGTATTTTTTGGGTACAGTCCCGGGCCACATGGAGGCAAGTGAGCGGATCGGCAGGGGATTCGTCTCTCCCGGTATTGGGGGTTGAGATCGCGCTGTGTCTAGGAAAGCCATTACACCAAGTCCTTAGCCAAGGCAGGTGAGAATTACTGGTAGGTACTCCAGTAGTTTCTCAGGGTGTTCAGGGCTTGTCTCCGACACGACTTATACCGCTATTGGGGGTCTGACGTTACCAGCCCCCTAAGCCCGATATGCAATACTCATAGACGAACGGACCGGACTGTATGTATATTGTCATTGTTAGGCTCAGTAGGGTTTCAGGATAAGTTCGCTCATCAGCCTCCCTTGAGGTCAGTATATGGGCAGCCGTTACGCACAGCTAGTGCCGCTGACGGCTTATGGTTAAACCCACTGCCAGGGTACTGACGAGTCAACAGAGTCCCCCACAGATAGTTTCCCAAGTTCGGGCGAAACGTTGTAGAGGCCGTATGGTTTTATGGCAGGGTTCGGAAAATGCACGTGCGTTTACGCACGTGTCATATTTCGGACAGATAATACTGGCGGGCTTTGGTTTAAGCCGGATCCATGTATTATACTTTGTAGATATAATATATTTGTCTCGGTTGTATTTGTATTCGATCGTAATACAAATGCGGGTATATTTATACAGTTATGGGGTTATCCTGAAATTCGTTTCGGGGTCACTTTTGGAAGTTGCCAGTTTTCTATCACCCGTATTAAACATTCGATTTAATACGGATTTATCTTTTCTTGAGGTGAGTCATGAGTGTGGAAGATTCTAGAAGCTTCTTGTTTTGGTGACTAGGTTCATGAATCATTCATTTTCATTAATTGAATGGATGACTAGGTTAATGACTCATTAGGTTGCATTTAATGTTTTTAGTGATTCATTCTTTCCTTTAATGAAGTGATAAGGATTCATGCTTATGGTCACCCTCTCTCTTGTTCCTACACTCACCCTCCCCCCCGTCTTATATTGTGGCCGGCCAATTCTTTTGGAGGCTAAGAATGATTGGAAAAAATTGAGATGATAGTTTTGTTCATGGAAATTTCATATAGCTCATTTTCTCATTTACCCGATTCAAAAAGGCAACTTCATTAACCGTTCATCCATGGCTTTGGATGAAGCGAGACAAAGTGTTCTACTCATTCTCTACATCAATCTTGGTCATCTCTTTTAGCAAACTTGATAACTGAGTTGCCTCGGTATAGAGGCGGGAGCCCGTTTAAAGATCCCTAGATGTGGTGCCACCTCGACGAGGAGCCAGGAGATCGGAGCAGCCGCAACGGAGCGTGGGATGATGGTTAAAGAATGAAAGACTCGGATCGTTCGGTACAACCTTTCTACCCACTTTATAGTTTGTTAGTTTAGCGTTAATGGCAGATCCGGGTTATAGTATACGATAGCGCCAGTATAAAAGTTTTTTGTTCCACATTTGGCGTCAGTTTGACGGCCGGGGCGCTACCGTAGACTTACATGGTATCAGAGCCACGTCATTAAGCTTTACTAACTTGTGCTAACGCGTTTAAAATATCGATCGAACGGAATTTCGAAAACTACAATTTTCTGTACAAAAGTTTCTGTCGATTTTAAATCTGGTCTAAAAATTATTTTGAGCATCACAGAAAATTGTGCAGGCTTTTTGAAGCAAACTGGTGAAATTTGGTCACGTAATCCCACAGTGATGCCGCGTCCACGGCCCAAATCAGGGTTTGGCCGCGGACCCGCCACCACTTTGTGGGAACAGTGAGCCAAATTTCTACAGTGTGTTCTTCATGGGAAATTGTGGTTTCTGGAATATTTTTTTTGGGCCTAAATTTTGTTACTGTACAACAGATGCACGTGGGGCCCACTTCGGGAAATTTTGTCGATCGAAATTTAAACGTGTTAGTTTGCAGTACTTACATTATATCTCCGACCGTGAATGTCATTCGAGCGGTAAACCGCGTCTAATTGCTATAGTCCTTTTAGACGGGTTTGCGAACGTGGCATTCGCGTTGATGTTCTGTGTTGTGCTGTGATGTTGCGGATTTGTCGTGGTGGATAGCAGTGTGCAATGGTAGTACAGTTTGGATTTATTTGTATATTTGATATTGCGGGGCGAGCGTCCAACATGTAGACTGCCGCCACTTCCTGTTTGTATAATATTCTTTTGGGACACAACCGGGCTGAGGTCGATGTACCCGTTGTACATATTTTTCATTTCTGTACTAGGTTTTACCCCACGATGGAGTGCACGAATAGCCGGGTTCTGGAGGGCAACGGGTCCGCATCTCATGGCTTTGAGAGGCAGAGGGGCCTCACTCTAGAATTGGCAGACTATTCATCGCTCTCGTAGGGGGTACAGGTTGACCCAAGGAGGGGTGCTCAAGCTACCGGATTCCGTGAAGTGCAGGGTGGTCCATTCACTATGCTGTAGGGGCTGCCTCGCTTCAGGTTTTGGCGGGTAACTTGCCGCACCCATAGGGGTCTAGGTTTCATTACACAGGCTATCCACACGACCAGGGGAACGTCGGGTTTCAGCAACGGCTCTGTGAAACCCAGGGATCCCAGATTATCTGTATTGTTCTGTGATGCTTATTACTTTTCTGTAATGTTGCATATTATCACGCCTGGAGCGATTATTATATATTGGTATATATACTAGTAGATATTATATATGTTTTGCACCCGCGCTAGTTCAGTCCCCGCTCTGTCATTAGTTAAGTAACCTAACGGGTGATGACGGAACCCAGTGGCGAATGCGGATGGCATATACGTACATTTTATTTTTCGTTCTTTTCTGGTGTGATTAATTGATGGGACTGCGTTGATTCTGATCAATGCAAAGGAAAACAAATCTGTTTGGATGTTGTTGGAACAGTTTTAAAAAGTGTTATTACAAAGACGTTTTCTTTTGTTTTGCACAGTGGTATTCAGTTGGAATATCCTGCACCTCATTCGACGAGGCAAGGGCCGAGATCCCTTCACCGGGAGTGACCCCTTGGGCAGAAGTTTGTGTCAGGATAATAACTTCACTATAGTCGATTACAAGTTGCTTTGCATCGCGGTATTCAGTTAGAATATCCTGCACCTCATTCCACGAGGAAAGAGCCGAGATCCCTTCACCGGGAGTGACCTCTTTAGCAAAGGTTTTCGCCACTATATTTTTATAAAAAAGCTATCAGGTTCCTTCAACGAGATCAAGTTCATTACATTAAAGGTTTTTCACCGAAAACCAGCCGTAGCCCTCCGTCATTTCTTATGGATGGTCAGTAGTATTCAAGCTATGTTTGTTGGCTTTCGTCAAGGCATAGTGTTTGGTAGCTGCTGGGGTATTCATATGTTGCATAGATAGATGAGTTGGTTTGGGAAAGTCGTATTACTTTGTTGGCTTTCGTCAAGGGTATGTACGGGTGGGTTCGAATTAACAAGATAATGACGGGCAGAACTTAACATGTGACTTATGATTTGTTGGCTTTCGTCAAGGTCATAAGAACATGGGGTAAAAATCATATCGGGAGTTTCTAAAGAAACTGAAACTTTCCAGGCATGCGCATACCTTCTAAAGTGTGATAACGTGAGTGGATTCCGTCACGTTATCATGCGATGAGAGTTGGATCCCGATTCCCACTGATGAGTTAGTTTACTCTTCGGGTGATCCCGATTGATTCTTCTTTCAGGTTTCGAGGAGAATTTGACAGTACTGTGGGAGGTTTCCGGATTAGATAAAGTGATAACCATTCTGATCTAGGTTAGAGTGCACGAGAGTGTTTCTTTTATCTTTCTCTTTGGCAGCAACCTTTGACCGACCCTAGACTATGACTCAGGGACCAAGTTGACCGAACCTTCTTAAAATACTGGCTTTTGGATTGTCTAAGTTGCATAAGTCATTGCCACTCCTTCTTTTACCCTTTGCATTTCTCAGAACACCCCGTATTACTACGGACATCCACTTCCATTGGATAGATCCATCGTATGGTTATATACGAACTCGAAGGGACTTCTTCGAGGATGGATCCAGGTTCAGGAGAAATAGAATTGGTTTATTCAGTTGTCTTTTATTATCACCTTCTCTCAGGTTGCGAGGGCTCCTTGGTTTAGGAGAGTACACCTATTACGCTTATTGGATAGTCTTCTTCCAAACCATAGGCAGGTGCCGAAAGGTAGGGAATGAAGAAAACCAATTAGCCTAAGTAGGGTGTACAGAAAGTAATATGTAAAGACAAAATAAAGGAATTAGAAAGAGAGCAAAGTAAATTGTGACTGCTATCATTCACAACCAAACCGCGTACTTCATCGCCACTCCTATTTCACCTTTGCTTTTTTCCCCAGTTCGGGAGAAATAGAATAAGGTATTATTCAGTTGTCTTTTATCATCACCTTCTCTCAGGTTGCGAGGGCTCCTTAGTTTAGGAGAATACACCTATTATGCTTACTGGATAGTCTTCTTCCAAACCATAGGCTAGTGCCGAACGGTAGGGAAGGAAGAAAACCATTTAGCATAACGATGGTGTACAGAAGGTAATGACTAAAGACAAATAAAGGGATTTGGAGAGATGGCAATGAAATATACGGTTATAGTCATGAATTGGATTATGGAAGAGGCATTACTAGGAATACCAGGATACCCATACGAAACATTTTCATGTTTCAGTTACACTGTGCATTGTTAAAGGAAAACTGATTTCCCGATTAGATACTTACTCCAGGATATGTATTTACCAGGTATGATTCTCACATCTGTATGGTTTTACAGATGGTGAGTGGGAGTAAGTTATTGGGAATAAGGTGATCATCCTCATTATATCGGAATTCGTTGTAATTAGTGATATTTGAGAAAGTCGCCTGGGTTTAGCCGGATGGCATGTATTTGGTTTTGAGTATCCGTTGTTGTGCACCAATTTCAAAATGATATATCTGTACGTTTATTTTTATAAAGTGAGATATAACTTTTTGATATTATGTCGATGACATTTACCTATATCAGTTGACGATTGGGTAAGGAGTATTGAACAGCGGAGTAATTCTTAACCATAAGTACAGTTTTCAACCTACGATGCACAGGTTTTGAGTTATTCAACTCAGCGGACTTATACAGAGTATTGTATGTTGTCCAGTGTCCATCAGGACAAAGGGGTTGGTCCTCGTACTATGTTCTGTTTACTTATGACTTCTCTAGTTTTTAGACAAGTGTTTCATAGAAATGCAAGGTCTAAGTTTTGAAAAGTTGTGGGTATAAGAATAAAGTAGAGAACCAGATGTCGCAGGTATCGGGATTCTTCAAAGAGATCGAAGATGTAGATACTTGTGATTGGTATTCAGTTGATAGTAATGGTTTTGAGAAACTTGTTTCTCTTTCAGGTTACTCATAATTGGATGGATTCCTAAGTTGAGTAATGCTGATTAGCCTCTCTCCATTAAATTGATATGCACTGGTAACAGCTGCATGATTAGAATCTGGTTCCAATTAAATAAGTGCCAAAGTCAATGAGCCGAGTTGATAGGATTTTGTGGGTGTAATCCGCTGAAAACCCTCAAGAGACAACACTCCTCCTACTAGGGACACCTAGAGGTTTAACGGCTTGTTGCACGTGCTCAGTGTAATCGCGTTTCCCTGCGAAAGTGCGGTTAGGATTTTAGTGAATAAATAATAAGTTTGCTCGAGGACGAGCAAAAGGTAAGTTTGGGGGTATTTGTTCAGACCATAATATTGCATTTATCATTCCCCTATTCTTATCCTTTTTATAAATAAACAGGTACTCTTGACGCACGTTTGTTGCATATTACAGGTTACAGGTTTCTGGAGCAAATACAGTGAAAAAGACACAAAACAATAGAAAAAGGGACTTTTGACCAACTATTAGACGGATCCTAGTCTAGCCTAGATGAAGAACAATGCAAGGTCCAAAATGTTAACGCAAACGGTCAAAAGATACTTACAAGTGTTCACTAAAACATCTGGAGGAAAACCAGAAGCCCAAAAGAGAAAATAAGTGAAGAAACAGAAGCCCACAGAGCCACTGAACCAAGCCCAAACTTTTGGCAGCCCAAGACAACCAAAGGGCTGCGGATCCGCGGCCCAAGCCAACATTTGCCGCAAATCCGCGGCCGTCTAATACACGTGTCGGTGGAATTTTGGTGCGTCGGTGCGTCGGTGCAGATGTTAGGATTTTCAGGGGTCAAATCTGTAATTTTGCATGTGCGAGAGTCTGTAACCCTAGGTTTCCTAATTTCCTATAAATTGTAATTTTAGATCTAAAAATTGTATGCCTCTTTTCAATAAATAAAAATTCAGAAATTCTGGACGTGACATTCAGATCTGTTCTTTATCGCTTGGAGGGAGCCATCACCATTAGTAAGTATTTTATTCTTTAATTATAATGTCTTTTCATCCCCTAATGAGCGAGTAGTCTCCTCGCTTGTTAGGGTTAGCCTTAGGGAAAGGGTTGAGAGATGAGATCTCTCACCCCTTTCAATGCCTAACCCATTAAGAACTCCATGCATGCGCGCACAACCGCTCCCTGCGGCACCCTACCCTTCGAGGTAACGGTGAACCGCAGTATAAAGGGCCGGTTGCGCGCGTTTTCCATGGGGGTTAGGGTAATTAACGATAAAGGAAGGATACGAATCTAGAGGAAGAAAACATCTTCCCAAAAGAGTCGTATCCACTTTATCGATAATTACTATAACACCTAATGGATCTATAATACGGCATTGAAAGCGGTGAAGGAAACATCAATCTCCAAAACTTCCTCTAAGCCTAACCCTAGCAAGAATTTAAATTAGATTAATTAAGTTTTAGATCTAGATTTTTATAAAACCAAAACGACAAATAGAATCAACTCGTTAAGACACACTAAAGGAATTTACCCGTCTCTGTGGATCGACCCGCACTCACCGGCTAGCTGCAAAGCGACGCCGTTTCTGATTGCGGTAATTATATTTTTGATCGTAAAATCTCTACCAATCAAATGGCGCCGTTGCCGGGGACGGCGTAATCTTTCTTTTTTGTGAATTTTCGGGTTGATATAAATTTTAAAAATTATAAAAATCTGAAAATATAAAAAAAATAAAAAAATAATCAAATTTGATCTGTTTGAAGGGTGGATCTTTTGGATCTTGCAGGAACAACGAAGAATCGTAGATCTGGAATTTTACAGAGGGCAAATCAAAATTTGGTACATAAGAACAGAGAGGAATTGAATGTTCAGAACTACAGAAAATTTTCCAGAACACGAACCCACCCCTTGACCGCGCTTCCGCCGCATAAACAGGCATTCCGCCGTGGATCCGCGCTCATAGTGCCACGTCAGCGCACCAACTTTTGTGGGTTTGTCTCTCTTTCTTCCCTCTGCAACCTAAAGTATATCTCTCTGTAAAAAATTTTCTGCAGGATTTCTTTGCGTAAAGAGTCTTTCTCCCCCTTCTAAATAACAGATTTCTGCAGGTTTCTTTGCGCCGCGCTAAAAAATTCTGATTGCAAGTAAAATTTTATTTGTTTTGCATAATTTAACCGGATTCTAAGGGGCTATTTGACCAAATTCAGATTGGGTGGGGATTTCATCACCCTTCCCAGGACCCCAGAAAACACCTAAGCATTTTGCATCAACCACCTTTAATTAAAAAAAGATTAGACTCAGACCTAAGGACAGCGAGCTCAATAGGAAAAGGACTAGGGTAGGCATCGGCCGTTTATCCTAACCGACATTGCGGTGTCTAGGCTAGTGGTTTTTAATTAGGCCCACTGTAGTGGTGGTTCCTTCCCACTTACCTGGCCGTATTTGTCCGTGAAGAGGCGGTTTGAGGTCTATTTCTAGCCCTAGTTAGGAGCTGTCTAGCAGACCTAGGCGACCCTAGATCTAGGCCTGATTGTGCATGTGTGGTTGATACTTTTGTGTCACGAGTCCGTTTTCTAAAAACTTCTTTGCAAAACTCACACAAAAAAATAATAATAAAAATAAAAAAATAAAAAAATCTTTTCAAAACTTGCAACTTGCCGCTAAAGAAACTTGAAACTCACTTCCACCACTTCTTCTCACTGACGTTATCTTACCCCCACATTCTGTTTTTCTCTTTTTTCTGACTGCACTACCCTTTAGTGTATGTCATTTTGGACTAGGGATACTAACGCCCGATTAGTCCGTGTTTCGTTGGTACCGACCAACGAACCCTTCGACGAACCCTTCGTCGATCTTCCGTCCACTTCCTTACCTCCACATTCAAATTCTTCTTTCGAAGGTATGTCGGGATTCAACCCCAACGATACCTTAACGACGGGAATGATTCCACCTCCGCCAGGTGCGAATAACCCGAATCTTCCGCCTGTTGTAGCGCCCGCACGAGTTGCGCTCCAGGATCTCTTCTACCCCGTCCGCACTTCTTTACCCACATGTCTTTCACCCCCACCGGCGAATGGGGATAATTTTGAAATAAAACCACACTTCATCAATATGCTGCCTAAGTTTCATGGTTTGGAATCCGAAGATGCATATATTTTCATTAATAAATTCCAAAACGTTTGCAGCATGATGAAGACAACCCAATTAAGTGATGACGCAATAAGGCTAAGGGTCATTCCTTTCAACTTATGTGACCTAGCAGAGAAGTGGCTATATAGCACCGCATCACACTCCATTAGAAATTGGGACGAGTTTGTGAGAGCTTTTCTGAAAAAGTTCTATCCTCACCACAAAACTGCTAGAATCAGAAACGAAATCATACAATTTTCACAGCTTCCTTCCGAACCATTTTGGAAGTGCTTCGAGAGATTTAAAGACCTACTTGTTCAATGTCCTCATCATGGGATAGAAAATTGGCAACTTTGCCAAACTTTATACGAGAGATTGAACGCAGCAACGAAGCAGTTGCTAGAAATAATATGTCAAGGTCATTTTCTTTCCAAGTCTAGCGACGAAGCTTGGCAGTTTCTTGAGGACCTAAGTGAGCAAACAATTCAGTGGGAGAGTACAAAGACCACATCATCTTCTTCAGTTGGTCAATCTAGGGCAGGCATACATCAAATAGATATGTCGATTGCTATGAAGGCCGAGATGGCCTCACTTATGAAAAAGCTAGAAGCCATTGAGACCAAAATCTCATCGTCTTCTCCTGCCCCTACTCTACCCACACGAACTGTTTGTGCTTGTTGTTCGAACCCATCGCATTTAACCGAAGAGTGTCCTTATAATGCACCTATTCAAGGACAGGATCAAGTCAATGCTGCATTCCAGCAACGACAAAGAAATGATCCTTACTCTTCGACATACAATCAGGGGTGGAGGAGTCACCCGAATTTCGCTTGGAACCAAAATCAACAAGTCCAAGGGAATAATAATTTTCAAAGACCTCCTCCACAACAACAACAAGCACCCTTACAAACTCAAAACCAGCAACCTTTCCAACAACAACCTTATACAAATCAAACGAACAATTTGGTTCAACCTAATGATGATAAGGTTAGCTCGCTCGAGAAAAGTCTTGAAGCATTTCTCAAGCAAACCACAGAATCCGCAGCAAGATTTGAAAGTTATGTGCAATCTTTAATGAATAACAATGCCTCACACGATCAAAGTATCAAATCTATTGAGGCACAAATTGCACAATTAACTGCTGCGTTGAGCGAGAGAGAAAAGGGAAAGCTTCCATCTCAACCATTGCCCAATCCCGGTCACCCACAAAACGCATATCCCAATCACAATGTTAATGCGGTGACCACGTTGAGATCCGGAAGAGAGTTGCAAAATAATGTGGAAACTAGTGATGACATCCCCGCCGGTGGTTCTTCTTCTTCTTCCCCTTCTTCATTTTCTTCACCTCCTTCTTCACCTTTTTCTTTAGAGCCTATTCTCCACCCTTCACACGGCTCTACTTCTTCTGACTCGAACGGACCCATTTCTCACAACACGAACACATCCACACTGGGATCCGTTCCTATTCCACATTCTACTCCACAGACTTTTGACTCAACAAATTTTCAGAATGCACCATTTCCAAACAGGTTGAGTCCTAATAAACCAAATACACAAGTGGAGAAGATTGTGGAGATATTTAAGCAGGTTAGCATAAATATACCCCTCTTGGATGCTATCTAACAAGTCCCTTCATACGCGAAAATCTTAAAGGGATTATGCACTTCAAAGAGAAAAGCATCTCAAGTACCCAAGAAAGTGCTAGTGGCTAGTGCAGTGAGCAATGCTATTAACCACCATCAAACCTTACCCCAAAAACGAAAGGACCCCGGCTGTCCTACGATTTCAATTACAATTGGGGATAAGAAAATTAATCAAGCACTTTTAGATCTTGGGGCTAGTGTTAACCTGATTCCCTACTCCGTGTACGAACAATTAGGGGTTGGAGAGTTGAAACACACTCGTTGCACTCTCCAAATGGCTGATCGATCAATCACCTATCCAAGGGGTCAACTAGAGGATGTGTTGATCAAAGTCGGGGAGTTCATATTCCCCGTTGATTTTATCGTTATGGATACACAACCTGTTGCCAACCCAATAAACCAAATTCCGGTGATTCTTGGTCGACCATTTTTGGCCACTTCCAATGCCGTGATAAACTGCCGTAATGGCTCCATGACTCTATCCTTCGGAAAGAGGTCTAGTGAGTTCAATATTTATAAGATGGGAAGTCTGCCCCCCGTACCTAAAAGTAGTACACGAGAAGTTTGCTCTATTCACGAAATCACGCAGGAGGACTGCGAGCTTGAAAGATTTCTATTTGATGAAAACAGTTTTGACGCCACTAGTGCGTCCCTCCTTGAACCTACTACCGTTGACACAACCGATGTTGATTATGAATGTTTCACTTTTTTGGATGATGACGCCTCACAGCCCGAATATGAGTCGTTTGAATTTTTGGATGAGTCAGTCGAACCATCCGAATCGGTTGTTTGCAGTGATTTCGAACCTGTGTTAGAGTCCTTTGAGTTCGAGGTAGATTCCGCAATGGTTCTTTCGCCTCATAAATTCGAACTCATGCCCTTGCCGTCTCACCGTAGATATGCTTACATAGTTGAGAATGAGACTTTTCCCATTATCATATCAGCCTCTCTAGCCTTCGAGCAAGAGAACGCTATTTTAAAAGTCTTACAAGATAGGCGGCAAGTTTTCGGTAGGACTATGGCGGACATCGAGGAGATCAGTTCCCTCATAATTGAATATCATACACAATTGATGGATGATGCCATGTCAATAGAGGACACACGGGAACATCTTGGGGGTATTGTGGTGAGCCAACTTCCTCCCTTAGAAGTTGAAATACCCCCATTTCTTTTAATAAGGTACGAGAATGCTAACACTCCACTGATTGCTGATCATTTACATTCTCGTTTCGATGCATCACCATCACCTGTATATTCACCTCCACACCTCCCATTCCATTACTTATATCTTCCCCAATTCTTTGCGGACCACCACAACTTAATTTTCCACCAACCAATATTCTTTACTGATAAATTTTTCAAATAGTTGGTGTTGACTTTTGGCTGATGCAAGGTTTGGCAGTATTGTCTAACATAGTTTAAATGAAGTTTGGGGGAGGGTCTTTTTGTATATATGTTTGTTTTTCTTAACAATAAAAAAAATTATAAATAAATAAACAGGGGAGTATCGGTATTTTGACCCTCTTGGTTTAGCATGACAGTGAGGACACTGTCAAGTTCAAGTTTGGGGGTATGCTCGGTACGTCTACTTCCTTCGCATTCATTTGTACATATTTTTGCATTTGCATATTTATTTGAAAACCCATAAAAATTGAAAATTTTCAAAAATTATAAAAATATTTGTATTCAATTTTGGCTAATTGACTTGAGTTTGACTAATAGGTTAACTGGTTAGGAACAACTAGATCTTAGACTTAGTGAATTAAAAACCCTAAAAATAACCTTCCTTAAAGTTTAACAGTAGAAAGTATATGCCTTGTAGTTTATTTAGAAATAGGCAAATTTTGGGTTCACTTCTTGGGCTAAGCCAAAATGAGGGAAGAGTATTGATGTTCTTATTAGAGTATAAGTTTGAAAAATAGTTCCCACCTTAAGTCTAAATTCTGAAAATGTATACCCTACAAATTGCACATTCACGCAACTTGAAATTTGGAATAGTAGAAGAGACCTTGAAAGGCTCTTGTCTAAAGTCCTTAGTATGAAAAAGTGTGAATAAAGCAAAAAAAAAATGGACACTGGTTTTTGTGATTACTTAAGGCTGCAAAAATAGAAAAAATATTTAGCGAGGGTGCTTCATCACCTAGTGCCTTAGACCAACTGGTTTGGGAGTCACTGCTAAAGCCTTGGGTGTTGCAAAGACTAGGAAGTATGCTTTAAAGTGCAAACGCGTTTTGTAATCGGTCGTTGGTACCTCAAGAAGTATTAACGGTCGCATGAAGGATGTGTAAGCAAATTTCATTTAAATTCACTAACTAATTAGTACTTTGGACAACGGACAAGGGGTTGATTGCTTAATTTGAATTTCCAAGTGTAGGGGTGATCTATACACACACGTAGGGATATGTGATTGGAATTTAGATGAGAAAAAGGAATAAAGAATAGAACTTGTATCTTTAGTAGAGTTGATAAAAATTCCTAAGTGGAGATGGAACCCTAGAAGGAAAACTTAGGAAATGCCGAAAGCTAAGTAAGTCTACATAACATATATAATCTTAAGTTAAATAATGAGGAAGCGTGAAGAATATGGGTGGATAATTTACAAGTAGAAGATAATAGAATTCCTTATTAGGAGACCTAATTGGAGAACAAAAGTCAATGAGCCGAGTTGATAGGATTTTGTGGGTGTAATCCGCTGAAAACCCTCAGGAGACAACACTCCTCCTACTAGGGACACCTAGAGGTTTAACGGCTTGTTGCACGTGCTCAGTGTAATCGCGTTTCCCTGCGAAAGTGCGGTTAGGATTTTAGTGAATAAATAATAAGTTTGCTCGAGGATGAGCAAAAGGTAAGTTTGGGGGTATTTGTTCAGACCATAATATTGCATTTATCATTCCCCTATTCTTATCCTTTTTATAAATAAACAGGTACTCTTGACGCACGTTTGTTGCATATTACAGGTTACAGGTTTCTGGTGCAAATACAGTGAAAAAGACACAAAACAATAGAAAAAGGGACTTTTGACCAACTATTAGACGGATCCTAGTCTAGCCTAGATGAAGAACAATGCAAGGTCCAAAATGTTAACGCAAACGGTCAAAAGATACTTACAAGTGTTCACTAAAACATCTGGAGGAAAACCAGAAGCCCAAAAGAGAAAATAAGTGAAGAAACAGAAGCCCACAGAGCCACTGAACCAAGCCCAAACTTTTGGCAGCCCAAGACAACCAAAGGGCCGCGGATCCGCGGCCCAAGCCAACATTTGCCGCGGATCCGCGGCCGTCTAATACACGTGTCGGTGGAATTTTGGTGCGTCGGTGCGTCGGTGCAGATGTTAGGATTTTCAGGGGTCAAATCTGTAATTTTGCATGTGCGAGAGTCTGTAACCCTAGGTTTCCTAATTTCCTATAAATTGTAATTTTAGATCTAAAAATTGTATGCCTCTTTTCAATAAATAAAAATTCAGAAATTCTGGACGTGACATTCAGATCTGTTCTTTATCGCTTGGAGGGAGCCATCACCATTAGTAAGTATTTTATTCTTTAATTATAATGTCTTTTCATCCCCTAATGAGCGAGTAGTCTCCTCGCTTGTTAGGGTTAGCCTTAGGGAAAGGGTTGAGAGATGAGATCTCTCACCCCTTTCAATGCCTAACCCATTAAGAACTCCATGCATGCGCGCACAACCGCTCCCTGCGGCACCCTACCCTTCGAGGTAACGGTGAACCGCAGTATAAAGGGCCGGTTGCGCGCGTTTTCCATGGGGGTTAGGGTAATTAACGATAAAGGAAGGATACGAATCTAGAGGAAGAAAACATCTTCCCAAAAGAGTCGTATCCACTTTATCGATAATTACTATAACACCTAATGGATCTATAATACGGCATTGAAAGCGGTGAAGGAAACATCAATCTCCAAAACTTCGTCTAAGCCTAACCCTAGCAAGAATTTAAATTAGATTAATTAAGTTTTAGATCTAGATTTTTATAAAACCGAAACGACAAATAGAATCAACTCGTTAAGACACACTAAAGGAATTTACCCGTCTCTGTGGATCGACCCGCACTCACCGGCTAGCTGCAAAGCGATGCCGTTTCTGATTGCGGTAATTATATTTTTGATCGTAAAATCTCTACCAATCAGAAAGCCATTACACCAAGTCCTTGGCTAAGGCAGGTGAGAATTACTGGTAGGTACTCCAGTAGTTTCTCAGGGTGTTCAGGGCTTGTCTCCGACACGACTTATACCGCTATTGGGGGTCTGACGTTACCAGCCCCCTAGGCCCGATATGCGATACTCATAGACGAACGGACCGGACTGTATGTATATTGTCATTGTTAGGCTCAGTAGGGTTTCAGGATAAGTTCGCTCATCAGCCTCCCTTGAGGTCAGTATATGGGCAGCCGTTACGCACAGCTAGTGCCGCTGACGGCTTATGGTTAAACCCACTGCCAGGGTACTGACGAGTCATTAGAGTCCCCCACAGATAGTTTCTCAAGTTCGGGCGAAATGTTGTAGAGGCCGTATGGTTTTATGGCAGGGTTTGGAAAATGCACGTGCGTTTACACACGTGTCATATTTCGGACAGATAATATTAGTGGGCTTTGGTTTAAGCCGGATCCATGTATTATACTTTGTAGATATAATATCTTTGTCTCAGTTGCATTTGTATTCGGTCGTAATACAAATGCGGGTATATTTATACAGTTACGGGGTTATCCTGAAATTCGTTTCGGGGTCGTTTTTGGAAGTTGCCAGTTTTCTATCACCCGTATTAAACATTCGGTTTAATACGGATTTAGCTTTTCTTGAGGTGAGTCATGAGTGTAGAAGATTCTAGAAGCTTCTTGTTTTGGTGACTAGGTTCATGAATCATTCATTTGCATTAATTGAATGGATGACTAGGTTAATGACTCATTAGGTTGCATTTAATGTTTTTAGTGATTCATTCTTTCCTTTAATGAAGTGATAAGGATTCATACTTATGGTCACCCCCTCTCTTGTTCCTACACTCACCCCCCAACTTATATTGTGGCCGGCCAATTCTTTTGGAGGCTAAGGAATGATTGGAAAAAATTGAGATGATAGTTTTGTTCATGGAAATTTCATATAGCTCATTTTCTCATTTACCCGATTCAAAAAGGCAACTTCATTAACCGTTCATCCATGGCTTTGGATGAAGCGAGACAAAGTGTTCTACTCATTCTCTACATCAATCTTGGTCATCTCTTTTAGCAAACTTGATGACCGAGTTGCCTCGGTATAGAGGCGGGAGGCCGTTTAAAGATCCGTAGATGTGGTGCCACCTCGACGAGAAGCCAGGAGATCGGAGCAGCCGCAACGGAGCGTGGGATGATGGTTAAAGAACGAAGGACTCGGATCGTTCGGCACAACCTTTCTACCCACTTTGTAGTTTGTTAGTTTAGCGTTAATGGCAGATCTGGGTTATAGTATGCGATAGAGCCAGTATAAAAGTTTTTTGTTCCGCATTTGGCGTCAGTTTGACGGCCGGGGCGCTACCGTAGACTTACAGTACTTGTAGACTACCCAGGTCCCAGTAGTATGATCTGCATCATAATCCTGGTAGTCAAGCTAACATCCTAAGGGTTTTATCAACATGTATAAGATAGACAGTATATTAATATCAGTGAACATGTTAAGATAAGAGCAACCAGATAGCATACTATCTTGTCGAGCAAGAAAGTCCTCTATATATATGTTCAAGCATCCACTATATCATACAATAATGGCCTCTAGGGCATACATATTCCTAACATATTCTACTCCCACTCAACATCTGTAATGCCATACAGATGTGTGAATCAAGTCTGGTAAATTATAACGACTCTGATTTTACTATCCGAAAATTTTTAAGTTAATGTACAGAATGGAGTTTGCAAACCTGAGTACACTTTAAAAGTTGTTTTTGTTTAAGAACAGCAAGAAATAGCTTGTAGCTCATTGGTAAAACCTTTGCACTGCTGTGACATAGCCTCTGTGTTCGAATCCCATCATCCGCATAATATTTTTCTGAATTTTTTCTTTTAAACATTTTAGAAGCCCAAAAGTTTACACGTGCACTGCACATAAGAAATGAAAAGACAGAAAAACAAACATGTGCAAAATGTTGCGTACACAGAGGACACGTAGCAAGCATCCAACGGGCCCCCTCATACAAACAACTGCCGAGATTCCATTATTGGCCGGCGACAACGGTAAGACCGTAGGTAAAGGTCTCCGTGTTTTGCACACAAAACCTTTGGCCTACTGGTTGTCGTAAAATTATGTGTTCTACCTTGTCCTATTTGTTCTACTTACCGCAATCAAGACGGTGTCGTTTTGCAGCTAGCCGGTTGAGCACGGGTCATCCGCAGGGAGATGGTAGTATGTTCGTTTGTTTTTTAGACGAGTCAATAAAGAATATGTATGTGTATGTTCAAAACTAGCCTAAGTGTTCGTATTTATATTCAAGTAAGCTTGTTAGAGTTAAGGTTGGTTAGTTGAGTCAGGATTAGTCTTGTGCTCTTCTTTTGCCAATCTTAAAATGAAATCGGGATAAAAGAAAGTAGCGGGGATTAGGAGGACATAGGAATGGGATTTGCGAGTTTAAGCAAGTTTTCCAACGCTAAATCCATTCCTAGTGCCCCTTATCCGTCCACTACGTGCCCCTTGTCTGTCCGCTACGTGTGCTTATTTCCAACTCTAGACCAAACAACTGCAGCCATGTATCCAATTGGATCACAACTACATGTCATGTTGCAGCGCTAAAAGGACTTCTCGACTTAGGTCGCGGTTATATGTCACGTATAGCGCGCCTAAGTGAGGAGGTTGTGTTTGTTTAGTTTAAGCTCTTTTTAGGATGTTTGGCGAAGAAAAACACAAAGGATTTTTCCGTCCCTCATACTAACCTTCCATAGCCCCTAACAAGTGGAAACTATTCACACATGAAAATGAAAAGAAAACAAAGCAAGAAAGAAGCAAAGAAAGAAATGAAAAATACGATTTTACAAGCTAACTACTTGGGTCCTCACCTAAACAAGGAACTCTGTCGAGTATAATGGCTTGAAAATAATACGGATAAGGAGGGAAGGAAAATAAAACAAGAAAAGAAATAACAACAACTACTTAACAATAAGAAATAAAATTACACCAGGAATTAAAATTATAATACAAGAATTAAAAGATACAAGTAAAATAAAAACTCTCATCTTTATTGATTTTCCACTCAAGAGCTCTAACTACACTTTAATGGAGAATAGATGAAGAGAAAGAAGAAGATACAAACTAACCTACACTAAAATCTAACTAAAAAGAAGCATTCCTCACTTGGCATAAAACTGGGCTATTTATAGGCAGAGAGATGAAACCCTGGGGCTAAATTCTGAGCCCAAATACAATGGAAAAAATACCCCCAAAATATCATCAGGAGAAGACATGTGTCCGCGGCGGAACCACGGTGAAAGCCCACATTTGGCGGCGGTTTTGGGGAATTAGCTCCTTGTTTTTTCTATGCTTTCTTATGTTGCTATCTTATGTTGTTCTACATGTCCCAAATTGCAAATTACTACCAAAATTTCTTCAGATCTGCAACAGTCCAAAATGGATTCACTTTTAATTCATTTGACCTTATCTCCCTCGAGCTCCGCGCACCCATTGAATCTTGTGCTGCCCCTATCATGCTCTGTGCTTGTCCGAGACATGAATGACCGCTGTTCTTTGTCTTGTCTCTTGAACTGGTAAGCGGCACTGGACGAATACGGATGACCGGAACCCGCCTTTTATCTTTCGGCAACAGATGTTCTGGATGTTGGCGTAACTGCGGAGATTTTGTATGATTTGCGTTATTTTGGACTAAGAACCTGTAACCTGTAAATATGTAGCAAACACGGATCAAAAGCACCTACGTACAAACAAACGAGCAGATAAATGGGCGGTATTAAATACAATATTCTGGTGTGAACAAATACCTCCAAACTTAACTTTTGCTCGTCCTGAGCAAAACCAATTATTCAAAAAAATTCCTAACCCTAATTTCGCAGAGAACGCGATTGTACTGAGCTCGTGCAACAAGACATTAAACCTCTAGGTGTCTCTAGTAGGAGGAGTGTTTGTCTCCTGAGGGTTTTCATCGGATACTACCCACAAAATCCTGTCAAGCTAGTTTCACAAGTTAACGTTAATTCTACTCCTACAATTTAGCATCTAAGTTAGAAATTCTATCATCCTAAATTAGAAATATCCAACCCTTATGTTTCACACCTCCTATTTATTCAACCCCAGATCCTATACGTTTTACAGTTTAGAAAGATCTCGGTTTCTCTTGAGTTTTCCTTCTAAAGCGCAGTCTTCAATCCGGAATTTTTATCAACTTTACGGAAAATATAAGTCTTATTCTTTATTCCTATTTTGCCTCCAAATATCGATCGTATACCCCCACGTGTATGTAAATTTTCACCCCTACACTCAAGAATTCAATTCAAGCTATAATACCCTTGCCTTATTACCTAATACTACTTCTTTTCATTAATGGATGGACGGTTTTGCTCACACATCTTTCATGCGACTATTAATGCTTCTTGAGGCACTAACAACCAATTAATGAATGTGTGAGCTTAAAGCGTAAATAGCAGTTTTCAGGTCATATTTATTTTTTCTCTTTTTTTCATTTCCAAGACCGGATATATTTTTCAATGATGCTCTTTTGGTAGTTAGATTTAAATACCGTTTTTTCTTTCATACTAGGTTTTCAGGAAAGAGTATTTCTAGGTATCCTCTACTATCCCAAGTTTCAAGGTGCGTGTATGTGCAGTTTGTAGGGTATATACTTTCTAAATTTGGATTAAAGAATAGAAACTATTTTTCAGACTTATCCTTCAGTAAAGCTTTTAATAATTTCCCTTCATCTCGACTTAACTCAAGAACTGAACTCAAGATTATCTACTTCTCTTAAAAAAACTGCAAGGATGTATAATTACCAAGGTTAAACATAATGAAGGTTATTTTTAGGGTTTTCAATTCCTAAGCCTAGGATTCAGTTATTTCTAACGTATCAACTAAACTTTCGGAATCAAAATCTAGGTTGCCCTATTAGCTAACTTGACAACAAAGTTTTTATATTTTTGTAATTTTTTTATTTTTATAGGTTTTTAAATAAGTATGTAAATGCAAAATATACACATGAATGCGAAGGTAGAAAGATTACCGAGCACACCCCCAAACTTAAACTTGACAGTGCCCTCACTGTCAGGCTATACCAAGAGGGTCAAAATTGTTGGCGCTCCCCTGTTTTTTTATGTTTTTTTTTTATACAAAACAGAACGCAAACCAAAAATATATACACAAAAAGCCCCCCCTCTAAACTTAAGTAAAACAGTGTTTCCACTGTTTAAGCATAAAAGTTCAGAGTTAGGGGGGATGAGAACAGTATTAATCTATACAAGGCCTTACACAAGCCAAAAATTAGCACTAACCATTCAAAAAATTTATCGGGATAAAGCCCGGGCTGGTGAAAGAAGGCGTAGAGAAAAGAAATGGAAAATACGCGAGACCGTGTGTAGATGGAAGCAAGGTACGGTCTCGGTGGAGGAGGAGAATGGTGGAGGGGAGAAAGAAATAGAATATGAACTTGAGAGTGAAAATGGAGTGAATAAATTAGTACAATTTGTAATGACCGATGTGTAAAAAGCGATTGTACTAGTCTATCAACCCGTTAAGAAATGGGGTCAAACCTCTCAAGATTCGTGAGAAAACATGGGTAGATCGAACTTGGTGAACCAAACATAAGAAAAGAAGGTGATACGGTGACTTGCGTAGTGGGAACAATGGAAGGGATGGAGGGATGTGATCAAGGAGTGGGATCGGTTAAACATTCATGAGTGTGTTCACAGACAATGAAAAGGACATGATGAATTGGAAAATCCGACTCATCAAATGAAACTGGTTCATCCTCAACTCTATCCTCAAGACTCTCCTCAAAATTTGGCTCATCCATGCATTTATCATCATCAAAATATAGACGCATATGGAGTTTGGGAAAAACAGCTAATGACTCAGGATGATGTCCACACGGAAGTGAAAGAACATGATAAATTGGTGAGAAAAACTCATCCAAAACTGTTGGTTCATCATCCAAAATATTTCCAGCGTCGATATTCTCAATCAAGTGAAAATCAAATTTCTCAGACAGCTCATCAAAGGCATAGATTTCAATCAATTCTGGTTATAGAGTGGAGATGTAGAGATCAAAAGGATTGGGATTGGTTTTGCTTGAAATGGACCCTTCACAATCAAGTAAATCAAACACTACAAAGTCGCACAACTCATCAAACATTCTATCTTCAACTGGTGATTCATGTGGGACACTCGAGACTTTCGAAACCGGAGTTGTGGAATTCAATTTGCAATGGGTAGGTTTGATTAGGAAGGGTGTACCGCTCACTCTTACTACTCAAATTCTCAATCTGTCCTATCGTCTCATCATACATTGAAAAATTCGGAGCTAGTTGGAAACTAGCTACTGATTCGTTGGGTTGTATGAGGGCGGCTATGGACGCATTCAAATATACCATCTGTTGGCACGACGCTACCCGAAATTCTTCCAACGACTGTTCAAGACTAGATATGTGTCATGACCCGAAAGTACGGAACATGACCGGCACTTAAACTACGAACGTCTCGAGGCGTACGTAATCTAAGTAAACCGAAAACCCAGAAATCCAAACCAAGAAAAGATGTAGAGTGCAGGAAAAACCAACTTAAAGCAAGTAGTTTCAATAGCATAAGCCGAGTTATGCGGTTTTAAAAACATCAAGTATTTCCTGAAAATTTCGGCAGAGTCTCCTTTGTAAAACCGGCCCCCAAACGGGATACAACATGAATAGTATACGAAATCAATAAAAAGGCATTCCCAAGCGGGAGCTAGCTCTTCGTCAATCGACGGTCACAACCATACAAGCAATATAATATACAACGCCAAGGGCGAGGATCAAACCTCAAAAGGAAACTCAAAACAACAAGAAATCCAAAGAAATATAACGCGCGACTCTAAGGTCGAAAGAATAACATCACTGGTCTCTATCTCACCTACTAGCAAGTCACCCGGAAATGGAAATAGTGCCAGCAAGCCGTAATGAAACCTGTACGGCGAAACCTGCAAGAACTATGGCACAACGGGGGTAAGTTGCCAACTCGTGAGTAGAAAAACATCTACGCACAGAAATCGCATAAATAATGCAATCCTAGGTCAATGATCATAATATATCCTCAAATATGTATATAACATGCAGCCTATAACAATAGCTAGGGTAAATATCTAACCCGAGTGTAATCTCATGTGCCCCTGTCAGTGCCTCAGGTAGCAATATATCATATGAATGAGGTATGAATGCATGAAAATAGAATACATGTAAATGAAGAAACTGTTTTCATAATTTAGTGAGATTTCCTTTGTATTTTTAAAATGAGGTATCATAATGAAATCAGCATCAACAGTGTTTAGCATCGACACAAAACATAAATCTCAATGTCTCAAAATCTCAGGCTCCGGCTATCCGGACTGGCCTGTATCATCAAATCTCGGTACCTCAATATCTCGAAATCTCAATGTCTCAATCTCAATATCTAGGGCGCCGTCAGTCCAGACCGGCCCCTACCATCCATCTCAAGACCACGACGGTATCCTCCGGATATCCGACGCGTTGGGTAATATCACCAGTCGGTAGTGCTCCCCTGCCAGGCTCAACGTCAGCAACACGACCTTCTTGCCCCGGGGTACCTTACCGGGTCCACCATGTAACCGAAACGGTTCATCCGTCTCCTCGAATCGGGTCTCGAAATCCATCAGCAAACTCATGGTGGACGACTCATACATCATGGGAAAACCGCGCTTTTTATTTAAAAAGAGAGAAGAAGTTTGTATAAGTTTTGCGGTTTTCCCCCAAATCCAGAAAATCTCAAGGAAATCCGAATCCAAAACCTCAATAGCATGTAAAATAGTGAATATATACATGAGAATCCATGAATGCGGCATAACTACAATGTCTAAACTGGCATATAAGGCAAGTACACTAATATCATGTCTAAACTATTAGCTAACAACCTATGTCAATGATATAGTATTTCCTAAAGTGTTCGTGACATGGCAATTACCGATGAAGATGTGTGTGAGCCGGCAAGTAAGTGTACGTGGTACATACGCATCATCGGTAATGGTGATGGTGTCCTAACATCATGATATCAATAATGAAATATGAATTACAATAAGTATGCGATGCAGAGCAACAGCAATAATATGCGGGAGCTGAATACTAGACACAACGATAACTAAACTGCATTACCCTAATATAAGTCCTATAATAGTGCCTTTTGAAATGACACGAATCGCGGTGTTTTGAAAATAAGGGCTACGGTGTTTTTAAGAAAAGATACGTCTTTTGAAATATCCGTAGAATCCCTTGATCGGTCTTTTTAAAATACCCACGATTCGCTAGTTTTGAAATAGGTAGGAGTCTAATCTAGTCTAACAACTACACTAAACTATACGGCTGAACTAACAAGAAGAACTACAGGTAAGGAAACCGCCTAACATCTGAGTCGATACATATACATACATGTATATATATATTAGTCGGTGATCCCGCCTCAGTAATATCATATCCGATACCATATCTAAAATCAGACATCCCAAGTCAAGAGTGCGGATCAATCATCAATATATAGCTCGTACGTAAATCCGTCGTACGGCATCCCTAAATCTGGGTACGGGTCAATATCGCATTCATCATACTATTCACCCGGTATCCTCTTTATCAAAAATCATGATCGGGGTACTGATCTACGTCTAGTACAATACTGATACCGCCTAAGTATGCATGCACGTGTGTGAAACACTACGTCAAGACCCGTTACAACGTCATGTCGTATCTCAAATACGAACCCTGCTATATCACCGATCTCACGGCCTCAAATCAAATCTCATCGACTCATCTTAAATCCCAGGTACTATCCTTATTATCCATGCATGTGTATATGAATGTACATATGCATAGTCCCATACCCACGCATATATACATATATACACATCCTAATCGGCGCACAAGAAAGTAATGTATGCAAGTCTGTGTGTGCGTATGTGGGTATAACAACTACTCTAGGGTTTCGCAACTAACCTAAAGCTAATCCATGAACACATAATCATAACATGAATAAATATTCTCGTATCATAAAACACCTATATAAACATATATATATATATGAGCTACACTACGGACTGCGGGGGTGCTATACGCCATCCACTCGACTTCTCCCCGTAGATATAAATCTACTCACCTGGTCCTCGCTAGCCGGTGCCGACGTCGCCACGCGCTTGCTTGTCGTCTCGAAGTCCACATGGGGTACCTACATATCATAACACACCGTGTCGTATTAAAATCCGACTCATGACCCAAAAACGACACGTGAATCCCACATAGGTCAAAACCTATGGTTGCTTTCACAAATCAACCCAAAAACCCTCGGCGTCGGTGTACAAACGCCAAACCATCGAGAAAAACTCAAACGTATCAATCGTGGTTTCACAACACCTTAATTATATATATAAAATAGGGTTAAAATCACCAAAACTTCAAATTCGCTTTAAAGCTATTTTTCCGAAAACCTAATAAGTAAAATTAACCGCTTTAATACAACCTCTTGATGTTTAAACGAATCTAGTGGCCAAAATATTCACTAAATATCATAGCAAAGTCATATAAACCATTCCTATAATTTATTCTCATCAATTT
This sequence comes from Agapanthus africanus, assembly GCA_030015575.1. NCBI lineage: Eukaryota > Viridiplantae > Streptophyta > Magnoliopsida > Asparagales > Amaryllidaceae > Agapanthus > Agapanthus africanus. The sequence goes on along the minus strand of JASDDO010000019.1, from coordinate 393,952,311 downwards.
CCATAAATTCCAAAATTCTAGTTTACAATATACCCAAATTTAACAATTTTATAGCAAAAATGCACAAACAACAATTTAGCTTGGATTTTCATAAACTAAAGTATTAAACTATATTTTATAATGTTAATGAATTCATGAAAAACCTAATCACATTTTTAAACCCAATATTTAAACAATTTTTTAAAACCTAGTTAGCAATTTAGCAAAATTATCACCATTTTAATTTAACAAATTAGCAAGTAGCAACCAACTTAGATTTTGCATACAATTACATGTTAATCTCCTCATTACAGCCATAAACTAATGATAAAAACCCTAATTAAATTCAAACCCTAGTCTTGAATTTCCTAAAGTTGCAATAAAACCCAATTAAACATCAAATTTGTTAACATAGAAGCAATTAAACAACAATATATGAATAAGGTTAGAATTATATCCAAATAAATTTGAAGATCCCACAAGCACATTTAGCCTCCCAAATTGAAATCTAAATCCCTAGATCCATGCTATGGTAGCCAAGGGAAAATGGGTAGGAATTAGATTTTGATTTTGTGGGATTTTTGAAGCATTTTGGATGATTTTTTTGATAGAGTTTTGAAGAGAAAAGAGAAGGAGAAAGGGGGAGCTGCTGCTGGTCCAGGTTCAGCCAAGGGGAAGTGGGGGAAAATGTGAGGGAATGGTGCCAAAAATATCCAAGTCAAAGCCCCTCCCAATTACCATAATACCCCCACCTACTTTACTATATAAAAAAACCTTATTTTAACCCATTTCTCACATGATTTAAGGTCAAAAAGAGGGAAATAAAATTCTTGGGCTGCTACAATAGTGTGAGGCCGGCCAAGGGGAGTGAGGGTGAGTGTGAGAGACTTTACAAAAAAATTCTATGCAAAAAGACCCCCCACAATACCATATTTGCAAGTTTTAGTTCAAAATAACTATATTTTTGTTTTCCATAAAATAAATCAATTAAAACTTGAGATAAAATAATAAAAAATTATATTACAACTAGATTTTAATTAACATGATTTTAAAGATTAAAATTAGCCCATTTAAATTTGTATTTATCGCTAATTTAATGTATTTTTTTACCGGCTTAAAATAATATTAAAATAATTAATTTCGGAAAAAATTTCAGAAAATTTGAAATTTCAGCAGTGGCTCAATAAACACCAAATACTAGCAATTATATAGCTAGAATATGTATATTTAATTTTATAATAAAAATATTTGCATTTTGATTTATTACAGAAAACCCCCTTATTTTACCGTTTTTTCGAAATTTCACCGAAACGATTTTCAAAACGTTACAATCTTCCCCCCTTAAAGAAATTCGGTCCCTGAATTTAAATTAAAACTCCCCCCAAATACTAAAACATCTAAGCAAAACCATCAAGTCGTCGGGGCTCCGAAATCGTAAATACATAAAACAAATCGTAGCGCAGCGCATGCGCATGAAAAAATGAGCATATAACTCAAATCAAAACTCCATCAAGCATCCCGCAATCATCGGAGTCATGGGGAAGACATCAATGCCAAATCCAAAGCAAAACCAATATGATATAACTCGAAACTATACATGTAAATATCGAATCTATATATGTAAGTATCTGAAGGAAATGCATGCCAAATCTCTTTAAGTCTCTGTTCAACACGTATAACACTGCACAGTGGCGGACGTCTATCATAAGAAAATAACTATATACATATATACCTTTGTTTGAAATGTGCGTTCCGCCGTTTTGGAAACAATTTAGAAGGGTCTCCTTGTTTTAAACATTTCGTGTCATATCAGACACGTAGGTAAATACTGAGGCTATAGCTCGTTTTTTGGAAATCCCTTCAATAACTATCAATGCATGCAAAATATATTCAGGTACTGTCCTCTGACTAGTCCTGCTTAGTACGAAAACACATCGCAATTATCATAAAAAAAACGTACTGCTCTATAAGAAATCAATCCCAAAATACGCGTATGAATACTACGTACGTCTGGTGCGCACGACAATCAAAATCCATATACATGCCATATAAGTGCACAGAAACAAGATCTAAGTGCATCGGGTGTGCACAAAGCATCTGTCGTAGGCAACGTGTGTGCCTGAAAGCAAAATCAGGTGCATCTGACATGCACGAAGAATCTCGATTTAGTGCATCTGGTGTGCACCAAAATCGCACCTCAAAACATGCGCCCAACATGCGCGAAAATCCAAATCGGGTGCATCCATCGTGCACGAAATCATGAAATCCAATATCAAGCGCCGAATATGTGCAAAATCAAATCAGGTGCACAAGGTGCACAAAACAAATATCGAGTATCACAATCGAAATCGAAGTCCAGTGCATCTAAGTGCACAAAAGGCGTATCACTGCACTGCAAGCATATATAAACTAAACAGAGTGCAGGAATCAAATCGTGTGCGTGCATACGCACAAAATCAACTCAAATGTCTAAAACCGTAAAATCACAAACATGTGAAACCAAAGCACGAAAACGATATCAAGTGCAACACTGTGCAAAGATCGTAAATCCTCAATCATCAAAATCAAATCATGCGAATAAATCACCCAAAACATCGAAATCAATAATGGCGGAATAGTACCGCTCAAGTGCATCCTCTAAGAATCTCGGGCCAACTGTCGCGGTCACTAGTGGGACGTCTCGTCGATGATCATGAACTCTGGCCTGCTGGTGTGCGTAACAATGACCACTCCTGGGTCAAGGTCTTCACTGTGAATTACCAATCTCTCGGTCCATCGGCTCATCGGCCCTGTCAGATGTGCTAACGGGGATGATTCCGTTCTGGCACTTCTCTGGTCATCTCTCGGTCAATCATCATGACCACTCGTAAGACAGCATATCACTGGCGTCGGCCTCTGGCTCTCTGAATGTATGTGACACATCTGATCCTGGGTGCAAGTATCATTGCAGCAGTATCCTGGAAGGAATCCTGCTCACGGTCTCTTCCATGTCTCGTCTCTGCCAACTGTCCGGAATTCATCGTCCTTTCCTATATCTGCATCTTGCTTTGGAACGACTGCATACTCATCGCGACTCCTTCTGGAAGGTAAATCCAAGTACCATGCCTCGGCATGCGCATCGTATCTCTGATGTCGGCGGAATGGAACGTAGTCTCATCAAGATCTCGTACGAACCTCTTACTCTACTTTTCTCTAACGTCGACTGCTTCGGACTCGTCTCGTCGTGGCTGCATGGACTGAGCTCCAACGGATATCCTCGTATCTGGAGTCTCCCAAGAATGCATCTCACCACCTAGCATCCGATTGAAGTCGAACCATCCGATTGATTCGTCAGAACCTCATAATCCCCCAAAAGCTCAACATCTTGGGTACAGTTTAACAGTATCGAGTATGTACCACAGCATCGATGGTCCAGCCGTAGAAGGGCAAACCCAAGCCTCACTAATGGCGCCGTGGAACTGCCGCAAACCCGAAGGTTCAAAGGCTTTCACACGGTCATTATGTCGAGTTAGGGTTTCATTCTTCTAGAGGGTCCATAGAATTGCCTGCATGTCTTTCCGAATACATTAAACTTGGAATAATAGGTTTCTGACAGTCGATCGTCTATGTCGACCCTTACGTCTCTGTGTGAAGTCGTCTCTAGCTGGAATCAATCTATCTGATGACCTTGCATCGGGGTAGCGAACGAACCACATGTCCTAGTCATTTATTCTCAGTGGCTAGCGACCTTCTATCATCTCTTCGTACAACTCTACTGCAATAGCTCCAACATCTGGGGCGATATCTCGTCGTTCGCAGCAATAACTGGCTCGCTCGTCTGCACGCTGAACGGTGCCTCAATCATCAAGAGTAGGCAATACTTCAATGGTCATCAAAGTCTGGCTGGCCTCTGTCAGTGGCTCAATCTTCTGGTACTGATCGGCACGTCCGAGGTATCGCGTAAAGGCGATCCGCCAAACGCTCGTGGCGCAAAAACACAGTAAAAAGTCACACCCTGGTCAGTCCTCGTTCGTAACGAGCTCGTGCTGACCGCAACTCTAGGCATAGCTCTCCCTGCCTGTAATCATGGCAGCAGAACCATAACTGGCACCGATGAGGCTAGATCAGGAATGAATATAATACTGAGCAAACAAATGTACGTCCTAAGGCTTCTTAAATGGAGTAGCGTATCGTAAGTATGCCGCGGAACATACCCACGGTACGTCACTCTATTTTAGTCACCTATTCCATCAACCAAGGGTCATCCTACACTCCGAAGGTAAAACCTAACGCTCTGATACCAACTTTGTCACGACCCGAAAGTACGGAACATGACCGGCACTTAAACTACGAACGTCTCGAGGCGTACGTAATCTAAGTAAACCGAAAACCCAGAAATCCAAACCAAGAAAAGATGTAGAGTGCAGGAAAAACCAACTTAAAGCAAGTAGTTTCAATAGCATAAGCCGAGTTATGCGGTTTTAAAATCATCAAGTATTTCCTGAAAATTTCGGCAGGGTCTCCTTTGTAAAACTGGCCCCCAAACGGGATACAACATGAATAGTATACGAAATCAATAAAAAGGCATCCCCAAGCGGGAGCTAGCTCTTCATCAATCGACGGTCACAACTATACAAGCAATATAATATACAACGCCAAGGGCGAGGATCAAAACTCAAAAGGAAACTCAAAACAACAAGAAATCCAAAGAAATATAACGCGCGACTCTAAGGTCGAAAGAATTACATCACTGGTCTCTATCTCAAAAATAAATACAAGTTTGGTTGATGGAACTTCTAGATACAATAGAATAATGATATACAAGATATAATGATGGGTGCGATACAAATAAACCCACCTACTAGCAAGTCACCCGGAAATGGAAATAGTGCCAGCAAGCCGTAATGAAACCTATACGGCGAAACCTGCAAGAACTATGGCACAACGGGGGTGAGTTGCCAACTCGTGAGTAGAAAACATCTACGCACAGAAATCGCATAAATAACGCAATCCTAGGTCAATGATCATAATATATCCTCAAATATGTATATAACATGCAGCCTATAACAATAGCTAGGGTAAATATCTAACCCGAGTGTAATCTCATGTGCCCGTGTCAGTGCCTCAGGTAGCAATATATCATATGAATGAGGTATGAATGCATGAAAACAGAATACATGTAAATGAAGAAACTGTTTTCATAATTTAGTGAGATTTCCTTTGTATTTTTAAAATGAGGTATCATAATGAAATCAGCATCAACAGTGTCTAGCATCGACACAAAACATAAATCTCAATGTCTCAAAATCTCAGGCTCCGGCTATCCGGACTGGCCTGTATCATCAAATCTCAGTACCTCAATATCTCGAAATCTCAATGTCTCAATCTCAATATCTAGGGCGCCGTCAGTCCAGACCGGCCCCTACCATCCATCTCAAGACCACGACGGTATCCTCCGGATATCCGACGCGTCGGGTAATATCACCGGTCGGTAGTGCTCCCCTGCCAGGCTCAACGTCAGCAACACGCCTTCTTGCCCCGGGGTACCTTACCGGGTCCACCATGTAACCGAAACGGTTCATCCGTCTCCTCGAATCGGGTCTCGAAATCCATCAGCAAACTCATGGTGGACGACTCATACATCATGGGAAAACCGCGCTTTTTATTTAAAAAGAGAGAAGAAGTTTGTATAAGTTTTGCGGTTTTCCCCCAAATCCAGAAAATCTCGAGGAAATCCGAATCCAAAACCTCAATAGCATGTAAAATAGTGAATATATACATGAGAATCCATGAATGCGGCATAACTACAATGTCTAAACTGGCATATAAGGCAAGTACACTAATATCATGTCTAAACTATTAGCTAACAACCTATGTCAATGATATAGTATTTCCTAAAGTGTTCGTGACATGGCAATTACCGATGAAGATGTGTGTGAGCCGGCAAGTAAGTGTACGTGGTACATACGCATCATCGGTAATGGTGATGGTGTCCTAACATCATGATATCAATAATGAAATATGAATTACAATAAGTATGTGATGTAGAGCAACAGCAATAATATGCGGGAGCTGAATACTAGACACAACGATAACTAAACTGCATTACCCTAATATAAGTCCTATAATAGTGCCTTTTGAAATGACACGAATCGCGGTGTTTTGAAAATAAGGGCTACGGTGTTTTTAAGAAAAGATACGTCTTTTGAAATATCCGTAGAATCCCTTGATCGGTCTTTTTAAAATACCCACGATTCGCTAGTTTTGAAATAGGTAGGAGTCTAATCTAGTCTAACAACTACACTAAACTATACGGCTGAACTAACAAGCAGAACTACAGGTAAGGAAACCGCCTAACATCTGAGTCGATACATATACATACATGTATATATATATTAGTCGGTGATCCCGCCTCAGTAATATCATATCCGATACCATATCTAAAATCAGACATCCCAAGTCAAGAGTGCGGATCAATCATCAATATATAGCTCGTACGTAAATCCGTCGTACGGCATCCCTAAATCTGGGTACGGGTCAATATCGCATTCATCATACTATTCACCCAGTATCCTCTTTATCAAAAATCATGATCGGGGTACTGATCTACGTCTAGTACAATACTGATACCGCCTAAGTATGCATGCACGTGTGTGAAACACCACGTCAAGACCCGTTACAACGTCATGTCGTATCTCAAATACGAACCCTGCTATATCACCGATCTCACGCCTCAAATCAAATCTCATCGACTCATCTTAAATCCCAAGTACTATCCTTATTATCCATGCATGTGTATATGAATATACATATGCATAGTCCCATACCCACGCATATATACATATATACACATCCTAATCGGCGCACAAGAAAGTAATGTATGCAAGTCTGTGTGTGCGTATGTGGGTATAACAACTACTCTAGGGTTTCGCAACTAACCTAAAGCTAATCCATGAACACATAATCATAACATGAATAAACATTCTCGTATCATAAAACACCTATATAAACATATATATATATATGAGCTACACTACGGACTGCGGTGGTGCTATACGCCATCCACCCGACTTCTCCCCGTAGATATAAATCTACTCATCTGGTCCTCGCTAGCCGGTGCCGACGTCGCCACGCGCTTACTTGTCGTCTCGAAGTCCACATGGGGTACCTACATATCATAACGCACCGTGTCGTATTAAAATCCGACTCATGACCCAAAAACGACACGTGAATCCCACATAGGTCAAAACCTATGGTTGCTTTCACAAATCAACCCAAAAACCCTCGGCGTCGGTGTACAAACGCCAAACCATCGAGAAAAACTCAAACGTATCAATCGTGGTTTCACAACACCTTAATTATATATATAAAATAGGGTTAAAATCACCAAAACTTCAAATTCGCTTTAAAGCTATTTTTCCGAAAACCTAATAAGCAAAATTAACCGCTTTAATACAACCTCTTGATGTTTAAACGAATCTAGCGGCCACAATATTCACTAAATATCATAACACAGTCATATAAACCATTCCTATAATTTATTCTCATCAATTTCCATAAATTCCAAAATTCTAGTTTACAATATACCCAAATTTAACAATTTTATAGCAAAAATGCACAAACAACAATTTAGCTTGGATTTTCATAAACTAAAGTATTAAACTATATTTTATAATGTTAATGAAGTCATGAAAAACCTAATCACATTTTTAAACCCAATATTTAAACAATTTTTTAAAACCTAGTTAGCAATTTAGCAAAATTATCACCATTTTAATTTAACAAATTAGCAAGTAGCAACCAACTTAGATTTTGCATACAATTACATGTTAATCTCCTCATTACAGCCATAAACTAATGATAAAAATCCTAATTAAATTCAAACCCTAGTCTTGAATTTTCTAAAGTTGCAATAAAACCCAATTAAACATCAAATTTGTTAACATAGAAGCAATTAAACAACAATATATGAATAAGGTTAGAATTATACCCAAATAAATTTGAAGATCCCACAAGCACATTTAGCCTCCCAAATTGAAATCTAAATCCCTAGATCCATGCTATGGTAGACAAGGGAAAATGGGTAGGAATTAGATTTTGATTTTGTGGGATTTTTGAAGCATTTTGGATGATTTTTTTGATGGAGTTTTGAAGAGAAAAGAGAAGGAGAAAGGGGGAGCTGCTGCTGGTCCAGGTTCAGTCAAGGGGAAGTGGGGGAAAATGTGAAGGAATGGTGCCAAAAAGATCCAAGTCAAAGCCCCTCCCAATTACCATAATACCCCCACCTACTTTACTATATAAAAAAACCTTATTTTAACCCATTTCTCACATGATTTAAGGTCAAAAAGAGGGAAATAAAATTCTTGGGCTGCTACAATAGTGTGAGGCCGGCCAAAGGGAGTGAGGGTGAGTGTGAGAAACTTTACAAAAAATTCTATGCAAAAAGACCCCCCACAATACCATATTTGCAAGTTTTAGTTCAAAATAACTATATTTTTGTTTTCCATAAAATAAATCAATTAAAACTTGAGATAAAATACTAAAAAATTATATTACAACTATATTTTAATTAACATGATTTTAAAGATTAAAATTAGCCCATTTAAATTTGTATTTATCGCTAATTTAATGTATTTTCTTACCGGCTTAAAATAATATTAAAATAATTAATTTCGGAAAAAATTTCAGAAAATTTGAAATTTCAGCAGTGGCTCAATAAACACCAAATACTAGCAATTATATAGCTAGAATATGTATATTTAATTTTATAATAAAGATATTTGCATTTTGACTTTTTACAGAAAACCCCCTTATTTTACCGTTTTTTCGAAATTTCACCGAAACAATTTTCAAAACGTTACAATATGGGTTGTTAGGGTGTTTCAGTAAATGATTCAAACTCGTTTGGATATGTGAAACTCCCAAAAGGCCGTTCAGAAGCAATGTCTAGGGAAGGTGTAAAAGTCGGGTAGGAGTGATAGGAATCAAATGGTTGGACAGGATTAGAATCAATGTTATGATAAGAAGGTGATTAGAATTGTTGATCAAAATAATTGGATGTGGTGAAAGGGGTGAAAGATCGGCTACGAGATTGTTCAATTCGGTCAGCTATGGACATGGGTTTTGGAGTCGCAACATGACTCGCAAAAGGGGTATCAACGTAAGAAGGTGGAGTAGGTTAAAACGGTTGATACAAAGTGTATTGCGGAGTCCAATTGTTTGTCCTAGACGCGTCTATTCGATCTTTCAATGAAAGTTTGGGTATGGATGGATCGTTCGCAGTTCGGCCAAAGGAAGAACCATAAGAAGAAATGTCTGGTTATGAGTACCAAAGTTCGGCAAGAGTTGGTCGTTTTGGGGTACCCATGTTATGAAAAGGTAGGGAGGGTAGAAAGTGGTTGGATTTTTATAAATTTTTGAATTTTTTTGAAATTTTTTTATTTTTTATTTTTTTGCATTTTTCGAAATTGTTTGTTTGGAAAGAATATGGAATTATATGACTAAATTTTACATAAGCACAATCACAATCACAATATATACAAACCATCACTTAGAGTTAGGGTCTTCAAAGTCCAACTAGACCGCTCCTAGACTTCCAAGTGACAAGTTGCAGGATAACTCTCGAATCGCCTCTTCACTGCCAATTGTGGTCAGGTAAGCACAAGTGAGGTAAGGAGGGTTCCGCTCACGAATCATCGTGAGACGAGCCTTTTAAAATTACCTCCTTACATGTCTAGCCTTGGCACCACAAAGTCAAGATTAGATAAACGACCGATTCCGCGCAACCCTCACTTTTCCTAAATGTGCGCGACAAGTCCTTATAGATTTGGTCTAGATATTTTTTATTAACTAAAGGTGATGTGTATGCCTTTTTTGATTTGTGGGGTCTTAGGAAGGGTGATGAAATCCCCACCAATCTTAATTGGTGTTTAAGCCCCTTAATGTCCGTATTAGTATATGCAAAGCGTCTAAACAAACAAAATCTAAAACAACAAAAAAATTATTTGGCGGCAGCGCAATCTGTGCAATTAAACCTGCAGAAAATACAGTTCAATAAGGTTCACAAAGGAATAAAAGGAAAGAGAAAGGGTGGAAAAAATTGAGGCTCAGAAGCCTTAATAGAACAGCGGAACCGCCGCGAATCCCTACTTTTGACCGCGGTTCCGCGGTCAAAATATGGACTTGGGTCTTCAACTTTGGTCCCTGCACTCCACTTGTTCTCAACTCCAAAATAAAATGCTCTGTTTTCTTATTTGATTACTGTACTTGCTCCAGATAGCCTGCACACTTGCATACAAAAAATATTTAAAATAACAAAAATGTTTTTTTATTATATTTATTTTATTATATATATATACAAAAAAAATATTAACCTGAATAACAAGAAAAAAATACTTTACCGTCTCCTCGGCAACGACGCCATTTGGTTGTCATAGAATTATGCGTTACCTTGTCCTATTTGTTCTACTTACCGTAATCAAGACGGTGTCGCTTTGCAGCTATCCGGTTGAGCACGGGCCGTCCGCAAGGAGATGGTAGTATGTTCGTTCGTGTTTTAGACGAGTCAATAAAGAATATGTATGTGTAAGTTCAAAACTAGCCTAAGTGTTCGTATTTATATTCAAGTAAGCTTATTAGGGTTAAGGTTGATTAGTAGAGTTAGGATTAGTCTTGTGCTCTTCTTTTGCCAATCTTAAAATGAAGTTAGGATAAAAGAAAGTGGCGGGGATTAGGAGGACATAGAAATAGGATTTACGAGTTTAAGCAAGCTTTCCAAAGCTAAATCCATTCCTAGTGCCCCTTGTCCGTCCGCTACGTGCGCTTATTTTCAACCCTAGACCAAACAACCACAACCATGTATCCAATTGGGTCACAACTACATGTCACATTGTAGTGCGCCAAAAGGACTTCTCGACTTAGGTCGCGGCTATATGTCACGTATAGGGCGCCTAAGTGAGGGGGTTGTGTTTGTTTGGTTTAGGCTCTTTTTAGGATGTTTGGCGAAGAGAAGCATAAGGTATTTTTCCGTCCCTCATACTAACCTTGCTTAGTCCCTAACAAGTGGAAACTATTCACACATGAAAATGAAAAGAAAACAAAGCAAGAAAGAAGCAAAGAAAGAAAGGAAAAATACAGTTTTACAAGCTAATTACTTGGGTCCTCACTTAAGCAAGGAACTCCGTCAAGTATCATGGCTTGAAAATAATACGGATAAGAAAGGAAAGAAAACAAAACAAGCAAAGAAATAAAAACTACTTAACAACAAGAAATAAAATTACACTAGGAATTAAAATTATAATACAAGAATTAAAAGATAACAGTTAAATAAAAAAACCATCTTCATTGATTTTTCACTCAAGAGCTCTCACTACACTTTAATGGAGAATAGATGAAGAGTAAGAAGAAGATACAAACTAACCTACACTAAAATCTAACTAAAAAGAAGCATTCCTCGCTTGGCACAAAACTGGGCTATTTATAGGCAGAGAGATGAAACCCTAGGGCTAAATTCTGAGCCCAAATACAATGACAAAACTACTCCCAAAATATCATCAGGAGAAGACACGTGTCCGCGGCGGAACCGCCGCGAAAACCCACATTTGGCGGCGTTTCCGCCGCGGTTTTGGGGAATTAACTCCTCATTTTTTCTTTGCTTTCTTATGTTGCTATCTTATGTTGTTCTACATATCCCAAATTACAAATTGCTTCCAAAATTTCTTCAGATCTGCAACAGTCAAAAATGGCTTCATTTTTAATTCATTTGACCTTATCTCTCTAGAGCTCCGCGCACCCATTGAATCTTGTGCTGCCCCTCTCGTGCTCTGTGCTTGTCTGAGACACGAATGACCACTGTTCTTTGTCTTATCTCTTGAATTGGTAAGCGTCACTGAACGGATACGGATGACCGGAACCCGGCTTTTATCTGTCGGCAACAGATGTTCTAGATTTTGGCGTAATTGTGGAGATTTTGTATAATTTGCATTATTTTGGACTAGGAAACTATAACCTTTAAATATGTAGCAAACACGGATCAAAAGCACATGCATATAAACAAACGAGCAGAAGAATAGGCAGTATTAAATGCAATATTCTGGTGTGATCACCTACCCCCATTACCCCTGCACTGTTTGATTTCTCTGAAATGAAACAGAGACTTCAATTTCACCATAAAATCCAATTTAAATGCATTTTAATTCATTCTTTCAATTTCAAAACCCTAATTTCATACTATAAATACAACTCGATACCCTAGCCCATCCTCATTCTGAAAATTCTAATCAAAATTATCATATTTTTCTAAGTACAAGTGGAGTAGAAGTGGAGTTAGCCCAAGACCAATTTCCGGTGAGGATTTGAGGCAATTCTGCGGACACCATGACAAGCTCAACCTCTTCCTCTCTCTATTCTTAAGCCACGTCACTTGTAAGTCTCTAATAATTCTCCCCCTTCTTCTTTAAATGCCTCTTTTCATAAAACATGTCGGTAAGTGGAGTTATACCGACATCTTATTCTAAACTCATAAAAACTTCACTATTTCTTCAATATCTTTCATGCAAATTCTTAACACATGTTTATAACCAAGAATCTATTGTTTAGAAATAATTTTCACCTATATACATCATGCTAGATAACTTAAAATCAACTTTTACATTTTAATACTATGAACTTTGTATCTACCGTATTTTATTTATCTTGCTTAATCATACCTTTAGAAAATCTTCATGGGGTAATGACCTACCCCCCACATACACACACGTCTACACAGCAAGATATTTCCTTGAGCATATTTTTGTGGTAAATACAACATTTCATTAAAATACCAAGAACTATAAAGCCCGGTTTTCTTTTAAATAGTATTATTAAACTCTTTGCGATTATGCCTCTACAACCCACTTTGGGGAACCCGCTATTGGATTGTGCGGATTATCGCACATCCTCGGGCTAGTAGAGCGAGATGCAGACCTCCTCACGGAGCATTCGGTCTCGAAAGATTTTTAATACGATTTTTAAGAAAAACGAGATTTTCTATTTAATAATAAAATTAATTTTTAATAATTATATAAATATTAGCAAACTACATATTTTCAAGATATAATAAAATTCTATGTTTTCTAGAAAGTAAAAGATTGGCAAGTTTCACTAAAATACCATCAAGTATCAATACAAGACAAGCTTTACACTAAAACATCTTGAACTATTCAAGCTATGTACATATTCACTAATATACCTCACTCTTTAAAATTCACATCCATGAAAACCCTAAATAACATAAATAATTACTCGAGATTTATTTTGAAAGTATATAAAATATTTTTTCATAAAACCCCTTCGAGTTATATAAAATTACAATTAAGGACTTTAGTAAATATGGGTTTAAGAGAGAAAAATTCTCTTGAGCCTCAGAGAGCCAGAGAAAGTGATTGATTGCCTATTTAAGATAGAAAAACTTAGCGGTGTTATCAATGGTAATTATCTTGAAAAAAGACTCAAATCCTGCCGTCCATGTGCAGCAGTTACCGATAACACCCAAACATAATTCAGGATCTAAATTTGTTTAAAGTGTCTGACTCAATCTGAATCTAAGTGTAAATCTGAATCCAATCCAAACATAAATCCAATTCAACAGGAATCCAATATACCAAACATGAATTCTTGAACCTGAATACCAGAACAATATCAAACATGCAACATGAATTGACTTTACCGAACCATGGCTATAACTTTACTTGATTACATGACTACTTGTTTACATCCTGAACCTGACTACATGAACAACTTGTATCCATAGTCTCGGCAAGTCTGATAACTATAAATCTATACAATATATATTACGGGGTTTAACGGGGTAGACTGGTATGGAATGTGTTAAAAGTAGCACGATGATGGACACTAAAAGACACCTCCATGAACTCTCGTGCCGTTGTCCCGTGGGTTTTGATGGGGCCTTGTACTTACATGTTACCATAGTCTATAGGATAGTTGGACTCCTCTTGTATATACTGATACATTCTGTACCAACTTACAAACAACTACGTTAGCAAAACAAACATATACTTGTACCAATTACCAGTTCTATTCTCTTTACTTATCTATTCCATTCTATCTTTTAGGACTTACCAAGCGCTAGTTCGCTGACGACATTCATATCTCTTCTTTCTTTGGAATGTTCGTCAGGATGACCCGACTCTCAGGAGACTGAGCCCAGCCAGGAGGACTCAGATCAGTTCACAGAGGAGCCAGACTTCTATATTTTCATTGTACTTACTTTTCATTGTATGCCACTGTTTAGGCATTGCTTTCTATCATTGTACTTTTCTTTTCAGTTGTATATAAAGAATGAATATTAATAAAAGTTGTTGTTTATATTACATCTCTTGTCTTTCTTGTGCATTTATTTATATTGCTTATTTACGCTTAACGTATTTATTTCTGAGTAAATACATTGCGGCCCGTCATGTCTTCTTCTCCGTATATTGGGAAGCGGGACGTAACAGGTTTTTTTGGCGGCCCATGCAGGTCAGTTCTGCATGGAATCCAAAGCAATATATATCACAAGAATTATAAGAATCAACAACTAAACATTCTTTACATTTCAAATTCCTTGAATCTATCCTAACATTTCCTTTTCTCTCAAGGTCATGGATTCACCGAACAACACAACCACAAACGTCAATAGAAACACCCTACCACCTCCTCTACCACTACCACCTACCATAGCAGCTCATATCAATGAGCAGACGGTATTGCTTGAGGCAATCAAGAGCCTCTTGGAGGGACAGCAGCAGCAGACTACTATCCTCATGCACCGCCAAGAAGCTGAGGCACCCGGAGTCAAACAATTCTAGGCACTGCACCCGAAACACTTCTCTGGGAAGAGAGCCCCCTGGAGGCAGAAGAATAGTCTCAATCTATAGAAGATGACCTGGCAGCGTCACAAGTGCCAGAGATTGCTTGGGTAAGAGTTGCAAAGCTGCAACTCACAGATAATGCCATAGTATGGTGGAAAGCTGAAGAAAACCGACTCGACCAACCGATTGAATGGAAGACGTTTCACGACATGTTCTACGTGAAGTACTTCCCTGAGACTGCCCGTTTTGACATGGAACAGCAGTTCATCCACTTGCAACAAGGCTCTATGTGGAGCAAATCTGTGGATGAATACGATGTTGAGTTTACCATGCTTAGCAGGTAAGATATGTCTCAATATTCAATTTCATAATATCACTTATTACACTTCTAACACAAGGTCGTAACAAGTTTGCAGCACACCCGATTCCAACTGCTGAGATCCGGGCTCAACAATTTTAGCAAGGGTTGGACCCGGAAATCCAAGCTGCACTCTCTACAGGGGATTTCCCAACCCATGATCTTGCTCTGAAGGCTGCCGACGATATGAGGCAATAGTGAAGAAGAAGGGCAGACCTCAGACTGCCGGTGTGAAGCGCCCTGCCACTCAGATGCCAGGAAGAGCCTCTTTCAGGCCAACTTTTGCACCCAGGGGATCGGGAGTACCAACTAACCGGCCCGGTCCAGATTTTTTCTTCTATTGAAAAAAGAATGGATACCTAGCGAAGGACTGCAGGCGTGCAAACAGCATGTGCTTAGTTTATGGCGTATCTATTCACACCATCAGAGATTGTCCACATCGTCTCAACCCAGCTCCTGCACCCCGACCAGCAATCACCTTTCCGCAGCGGCTAGCTATTCAGGCTCTTGTACCTCATCTTGCTTTACCCGCTCCACCTCTACGTAGACCTCCTGCACAGCCTCCTCGTCAATTCCATCAGGCACAGAAGAACATACCTCAAGGGCAGAGGAACGTGCCTCAGGGACAGAGGAGTGTGCCTCCAGCAAGGAGGAATGTACCTAGGCGTCAGGCTTTCACAATGAATATGGAAGAAGCTGAAGCCACTGGCCAAGTCATCACTAGTAACTCCCTGTCTTTCAAATCTTTTTCACTCCATACATATCAATGTATTTTTTCCTATACCTAAACATATCCCACACAACTTAGGTATAATCTTAGTAGCCTCCCTACCTGCTTTAGCTCTCTTCGACACTGGAGTATCACATTGCTTTATGTCGTAACGGTTCGTCTGAACTCGTGCAGTTCCAGTTAAACCACTTGTATCCAGCTGGAATGTCAATTCAAGGAACGGCGTTCTAAAGGCAACTATGGGATATGATCTATGTCCAGTGGTCGTCTAAAGTAGAGAATTTTATGCAGACTTCAAGGTGCTGGACATACCGAACTTCGATATAGTCTTAGGAATGGATTGGCTGGGAACTTTCTTCGCTACAATCGACTGTCGTCAAAGGAGGGTAGTGTTCGAGATACCAGATCATCCAGTCTTCTATTTCAAGAGTAGAGATCATACCCTGGAACCTAGCACCTACAAGGCTAAACCAAAGACGGCAGTAGTTGCAACACTACAGGCAGAAGAAGAAAAGCCAAAGGTAGTTCAAGAGTTTAAACATTTAGTTCCTGAAGACATCTCAGGTTTGCATCCCGATCGAGCTCTTGAATTCAGCATTGACTTAATACCCGGTGCGCAACCGGTGATAAAAACTCTGTACCGATTAAGTCCAGAATGAATGAAGGAGATCCATACTCAATTGGATGAACTTCTGAAGAAAGGTTGATTCGTCCCATTACTTCAAGTTGGGGATCTCCAGTTTTCCTTGTGAAGAAGAAAGAATGTTCATACAGAATGTGTGTAGACTACTGAGCTCTGAACGAAGTAACGATAAAGAACAAGTATCCACTACCGCGCGTCGACGATCTGTTCGATCAGCTTAGTGGGTCTTGCGTTTTCTCAAAGCTAGATCTTCCTTCGGGTTATCATCAGGTGAAGGTCAAAGAGTCTGATATTCCGAAGACGGCATTCAGGACTCGCTATGGTCATTATGAATATCTTGTAATGCCATTTGGAGTGACTAATGCACCAGCTATCTTCATGAATCTGATAAACCAAGTTTTCATAGGTTTGTTGTTATTTTCATTGATGACATCCTGGTATATTCAAAGAGTCGGAAAGAACACGCTGAGCACTTACGAATTGTCCTGGAGACATTACGACAACACCAACTCTATGCCAAGTACAGCAAGTGCGAATTTTGTCTAGATCAAGTCGGATTTCTCGGACATATCATTTCAGGCGAAAGAATCTCAGTAGATCCAGCTAAGGTATCAGCTGTAAGAGAATGGCCGACACCAAAGACGGTGAAGGACATTCGAAGTTTCTTGGGACTAGCAGGATACTACCAACGATTCATCGAAGGCTTTTCAAAAATTGCAGCATCCCTGACCAAGCTCACACGTAGAGATGAAGCATTCGTGTGCTCAGAAGTATGTGAACAAGCTTTTGTAGAACTCAAGTCGAGGTTAACTTCTACTCCTATTCTTTTAATACCAGACCAATCTGGAGGATTTATTATGCATTGCGATGCATCTGGCAAATGATTAGGATGTGTTCTACACCAGCATGGAAAGGTTGTATCTTTTGCATCAAGACAGCTGAAAGTTCATGAGCGCAACTATCCAACACATAACTTGGAGTTGGCAGCCGTTATCTTTGCACTTAAGATTTGGCGACACTATCTTTTAGGAGAACGAGTAGATATATACACGGACCACAAAAGTCTGAAGTATGTGTTAACTCAGAATGCATTGAACATGCGGCAGAGAAGATGGCTTGAACTTATGGCAGACTTCAACATCAACCGCAGTATCATCCAGGGAAAGTGAATGTAGTTCCTGATGCACTTAGTCGCCAGACACTATCGATGAATCTCGCCACTCAGTGGAAGCTATAGCAGGAATTGCACGGAATGGAGATAGAAGTGGTTATGCCAGGTAACGCTTCGTATTTGATGAACTTACAAGTTCAGTATACTATTGTCAATCAGATCAAAGCAGCTCAAGCAAGTGATGCCAAGATCCAAAAGATCCGAGAAGAATAGAAAGTGGACTTCGAACAGACTTCAGCATCCATGAAGACGGATCTTTGAGATACGGAAGTAGATTGTGTGTACCACAAGGTCCTGTTCGAGAAGAGTTGATGAAAGAAGCTTACAGCTCTCCAAACTCAGTACACCCTGGTGGTACAAAGATGTACAAAGATCTACGGCAACATTACTGGTGGCACGGAATGAAGCGTGAAGTAGTCAGAAGCGTAGCCAAGTGTTTGGTGTGTCAGCAAGTAAAAGTTGAACATCACAGAACTGCTGGACTATTTCAACCGTTACCAATCCCAGAATGGAAATAGCAGCACATTACCAAAGATTTCGTGACTACCCTTCCTCGCAGCGCGAAAGGTAACGATGCAGTATGGGTTATTGTGGATCGACTCACCAAGTCGGCTCACTTTATTCCCTTTCGAGTTGCCAATCTACCGAAACATTAACAAAGAAATACATAGAGATAAGCATGAATCTAAAGTAAGATTTAACCTTCAAAGTGTACTATATTTGATACCCATGAACTCATGCAGGAGATCGTGAGATTACATGGAGTACCAGTTTGCATCATCTCAGATCGTGACACCAGATTCCGATCACGGTTTTGGCAGAGTATGCAAGCTATCCTGGGAATGAGTTTGAACTTCAACACAGCTTACCATCCACAAACAGATGGACAGTCTGAGCGAACAATTCAGATTCTAGAAGATATGTTAAGAGTTTGTATGTTAGATTTTGTAGGTTCGTGGGAAGATCACCTACACCTTGTGGAGTTTTCATACAACAACAGCTATCAAGCAAGCATTGGAATGGCATCGTTTGCAATGCTCTATGAAAGGAAGTGTCGTTCACCACTAAGTTAGGACGACATCGGAGATCGAGAACTCCTTGGACCAGAAATGATCGTGGCAACTTTGAACATAGTTCGCACGATCAGGGAAAGAATGCGCATAGCCCATGACCGACAGAAACACTGGGCTAATGCAAAGAGCCGACACCTAGAGTTCCAACCGGAGATCATGTTTTCTTAAAGATCTCTCTAAAATGAGGAGTAATCCGCTTTGGAAAGAGGGGTAAACTCAGTCCAAGATTTATAGGACCGTTCGACATACTCGAACGAGTCGGAGAAATAGCATATCGTTTAGCACTTCCACCCTCATTGGAAGGAGTGCACAATGTGTTCCATATATCCCAACTTCGAAGATATGTGAGCGACCCCAGCCACATCCTTGATCACTCCGAGCTCATTATACAGACGGATCTATCTTGTGAGCAACAACCCGTTGATATCCTGGACAGAAAAGTGAAGACACTACGGAACAAGGAAGTAAACTTGGTCCGAGTGATGTGGAGAAAAGATTCTCTAGGAGAATCAACGTGGGAACGAGATGATGACATATGTACAAGATACCCTTTCTTATTTTTAAACTAGTCCTTATGTAATTGTAAATTTCAAGGACGAAATTTTTATAAGGAGGGTAGAATGTAACAACTCTGATTTTACTGTACAAATTTTTTTAATTTAATGTATAGAATGGAGTTTGCAAACATGTGTACACTTTAAAAGTTTTTTTTTTAAGAATAGCAAGAAATAGCTTGTAGCTCATTGGTAAAGCCTTTGCACTACTGTGGCATAGCCCCATGTTTGAATCATATCAGCCACATATTATTTTTCTGAATTTTTTCTTTTAAACTTTTTGGAAGCCCAAAAATTTACACGTGCACTGCACATAAGAAATGAAAAGACAAGAAAAACAAACATGTAGAAAATGTTGTGTACACAGCCAGGGACACGTGGCAAGCATCCAACGCCACCTTCACACTGACGACCAGGGAGATCCCTATCACGCCCCGCTTCTCAGTATACGGACAGAGGACGTGATGAGGTCGCTACGTATTTACTCTGAAATAAACACGCTAAGCGTATCTAAGCAATATAAGTAAAATGCACAAGAGACAAAGACAAAATATATAATTGAACAGCAACTTTATTTATTAACATTATTTTTACAATATATCTGAAAGTAAATACATGGAATGGAATGCAATGCCTAAACAGTGGCATAACAGAAATGGAAAATACAGAATGTAAATATATACAAGTAACTAGAGCTCCGGGTCGAAGGCTAGCTGATCTAAGTCCTCGCTGGTGGGCTCGATTTCCAGTAAATCATCTGACGACATTCCAAAGAAGAAGAAAGAAAATGTCGTTAGCGAACAAATCGCTCGGTAAGTCCCGTAAATAGACAAGAATGGAATAGACAGAATAGAGAGTATATTGTTATAATGTTGTATTTAGTGTTAACGCTATTGTTTATAGCTTGGTACAGAAGAGACCAGTGTATACGAGAGGAGTCCAACTTTCCCCGTGGACTAAGGTATAAGGAGCACAAGGAGCCGTTCAGCCACAGTACAACGGCAATTGAATTCAGGTTAGGTGTATTATGGTTACAGTCTCGTGCCACTTCTAACACATTCCGTACCAGTCTACCCCTTATAAATACCGCGGTGTCTTGATTGTATTGTTTGTATTGTTTGAACTGTATATGGATGACTTGCCGAAACCATGATATCAGTAAATGGATGTAACTAGAGAATCATACAGATGGATGTATATCCATGGTTCAGTTTAGTCAATATAGATTGAATAGACGGATTCATAGATCCATGTTGTATTGAAGTTTTATATATGAATCATATTCAAGTCAGTTTGATTATATAGAGAATCGGTCTGTATCAGACAATTTAAAAAGAAATTGAATCCTGAATTATGTTTTGGTGCTATCGGTAACTACTGCACATCGACGACAGGATTTGTGTATTTTTCAAAGACAATTACCGTGTTGATAACACCGTTTGTTAAGTTGTCTATTTTAAATAGGCAAGCACCCATATCTTCGGCTCTCTGAGGCTCAAAAGACCGGTCCTGCTTAAACCTATGTTTACTAGGGTTCTTATTGTAATTTAGTATAACTTGAGAGGGTTTTATGTAAAAATAATTTTGTATAATTTTCAAAATACACCTCAAGTATTTTATTATCATCTTTAAAGTTTTCATGATGTATATTTTATCAATGTGACATTTCTAGGGAATAAAACCTAATTTCATAATATATGGTATTTATTTGTAATATTGGAATTGTATGGTATTTTCTTGTAAATGAGAAGTTTTTCTTGAATTTTGGAAATGTGGAATATTATAAATATTAAAAATAGATATTTTGATATTAATTACATATATATTTATTAATTAAAAATATAAGTTTTTATTTATAATAGAAATCACATTTTCTAAAGAAAATTGTATTTTAAATCTTTCGAGATCGTATGCTCCTTGCGGAGGTCTGCATCTCACTCTATTAGGCCTGAGGATATGCGATAATCCGCACCATACTGAACGGGTTCCCCGAAATGGGTTGTATAGGCGCATTTACAAAGATTTGTTAAAATACATATCTTGTAGAAAAATGTTTTTATAAGTCGGAGATAGTTATGTGTAAAATCGTATTTTTCCCAAATATATATTCCCAAATTTCATCATGCTATATTATATATGAGTGTTGTGAGGAGGTAGGTCATTACCTCATGAGTTTTCTAAGGTAATACGGTTTTAAAAAGTTTAAGCATGTCGAAATGAAACATAAGGGTATTTTAATGTAAAAGTGGAATAAAACTTGCTACGGTTATTATTTTGATGCCAAACCTGTTCTATTATTTTCGTTAATGTTTAATGGTCATGACATATGAGTTTGTTATTATTTTGTTTAAGAAAAATAGAACTTTTTAAGGAAAAACTGAATCGGAAGTCGGATTAACCCTGCTTCCGTCGGGTTTTAGTATTGAATGTTTTTAGAATAGAGAAAAGGAGAAGAATTAGGGACTTATGGGTTATTAGACTAGAAGAGAGAAGGACGAAGATGTAGGAGGTGCCGGTGCGTCGTTTCGTCGGCGGAATCTCCTCGGATAGTCGTTGGAATTTCGTCGGAGTTTCGCCCGTTGCTAACTCCACTTGCACACAAAAAGTCTTGGGAATTTTCTTGAGAGTTTGGGCAGGGATTTGTGAGTGATGGGGTGATCCGAGGGGTGGTATTTATGGGAAAAATCTAGGGTTTAGGGTAGTGAAAGGGTGTGATAAAAATTGTATTTAAATTTGCATTAAAAATGATTAAAAGGGGGTATTTTAATTCTCTGGTTAATTACAGAGAATTTAAATAGTGTAGGGGGAGTGGGGTAGGCCAAAGGGTGCAGGAGAAAAAAGAAAATTAAGGTTTGGGCCGAGTTGACCCGGCGGCGCCGGCCTCATCAGGCGAGTCGCCGGCCCGAGTTAGGCGACTCAGGGCATTTCTCTTCGCCACGTGTCCCTGACGATTGTTCTAGCCTCGTGGTCATGTTTGTTTATTCTGTGACTTACCCTATTACGTGTAGTGAACATGTAGACTCTTGAGCTTCTAACAGATTAAAAGAATTTTAAATAAAAATAATGTGTGGCTGATGGGATTTGAACTCTGGTGCTTTGGTTCAGCAATGCAAGGTCTTCCCAATGAGCTACAAGTTCCTTCTTGCTGTTCAAAAGCAAATCAAACTTATAGCTTGTGCTCAGGCTCAAGTACCCCTTTCTGTATTTTTGAAAAAAAATTGTACAGAAAGTTTAGGGTTGTTACAATTCCATTATTGGCCGGCGGCGACGGTAATTCCGTAAGTAAAGGTCCCCGTGTTTTGTACACAAAACCTTTAGCCTACCCCCATTACCCCAGCACTGTGATTTCTCTGAAATTAAACAGAGACTTCAATTTCACCATAAAATCCAATTTAAATGCCTTTTAATTCATTCTTTCAATTCCAAAACCCTAATTTCACACTATAAATACAACCCCATACCCTATCCCCCCCTCATTCTAAAAATTCTAGTCAAAATTATCATATTTTTCTAAGTACAAGTGGAGTAGAAGTGGAGTTAGTCCAAAACCAATTTCCGGCAAGAATTCGAGGCAATTCCGGCGATCCCGCGACACCACGATAACCTCAACCTCTTCCTCTCTCTATTCTTAACCCACGTCGCTGTTTCCCGTCGAAAACGGAGACGAAACCGCATAGGTTCATCTGGCAAGAATTTGGGGGAAGATGCTATTTGGTTTTATCCGTCCACCTCTCCGAAGATGCCAAGTTGATTTATGGCACCATGTATCGAAGGTTTAGACGGATGCGGCCGTTGTAGCAGACTTCGTCAGATTACCCCTCATTTGGAAGGGTTTTTGATAGTGGGGACTCTCTTCCCTGCAGACGCAAGCCCCTGCAGTTAATTAAGCTACCGTATCGCAGTAACAACTTTCTCCTTCTCCAGATGGTCACTTCGTGTCGTGTGTATTTGTTTTAATTTTGGTTGCCCGTGGATTATATACGGAGACTAACTTATATTGTTGCCCGTAGGGCATGGATTAGTCCAAATCCATATTTTCTTATATTTGGGTTTTAGGCTGGGTTTAAGGATCGTTAATCTCATTTGAGACTAAGATCAACTTAAACGTTTGTTAAGGATACGTTAGTCTAATTTTAGACTAAGATCTACTTAATAATTTGTTAAGGATACGTTAGTCTAATTTTAGACTAAGATCTGCTTAACAGGATTATTTAGATCCAACAAAAGAGCATTTGGGCTCTATTGGTTTAGTTTAGGGACATTGTGGTCCAAAAGTTTAAGGACATTATAGTCCATGGAGTTTAAGGACATCATAGTCCATAAAGTTTAAAGACATCATGGACTATGAGTTTAAGGACCCCATAGTCCGTGGTAGTTTAGAGACATCATAGTATGTAAAGTTTAAGGACATCATAGTACATGAGTTTAAGGACTTCACAGTCCATAAGGTTTAAGGACATCATAGTCCATGAGTTTAAGGACCCCATATTCCATGGTAGTTTAGAGACATCATAGTCTGTAAAGTTTAAGGAAATCATAGTCCATGAGTTTAAGGACCTCACAGTCCATGGAATATCTGGTTGTTGGGACCCATCACCTCTCTGAAGACGTTGAAGAATTACAACGACATATATCAGAGGTATGGAGAGATGTACCCTTGAGCCAATGTTGGTTGGAAGGCTCTGGGAATCACTTTGAATGCCATATGAGATAATCAGTTTTGGAAGACAAGAGTTTAATTGGGGTTCAGTTTCAAGAGATTTTGCCTCTGGAAGACTTAGCTAATTTGGGCTAAGATTGAATCGAATATAGTGTTAAACACTAGAGTACATTCGGCGCTCACGTGCTCCCACGTGAGGCGCTTAAAGTAGTGTTAAATACTAAAACTGAAGCGCTCATATGGGGTCACGTAAGACGCCTGATGATTTGGCCTTGCTTCTCTTATTTTACCCACAGAATGTGCATATAAGTGTTAAACACTTGACCTTTATAACCATCACTTGTGGACACGTGATGGGTATCCATACGTTGGATATTAATCCTTTAGTTTTTACCCCATTTTTTCTTTAAAATGGTGTTTGTCAGGGGTCACGTGGGGACACGTGAGGCATCCTTTAGGCGGGCATTGCCTTTGGGTAGAATCCTCTTTTGTTTGATAATGGCTAAGGGTCACGTGGGAACACGTGAGACGCCCAAAAAGTGAAACTGCCTTGGCTTTACTCCCTTTTGTTTTAAGGAGCTTTTTAAGGGTCACGTGGGAGCACGTGATACACCCTAAAATAGAAACTGTCCTTATTGTTTTCCCTTTTCCCTTTTAAATAAGTGTTAAACACTTTGGGAAATCTTTTTTTCTGTTTCAAAGAAAGGGGGTCACGTGTTACCACGTGATCATGTTGGGTACTGATCTCTTTTACGTGCATGGAGAGTTAAATCCCTTGTTTAAGAATTAAATTCTTTTATAGGGTTAAAACCTAATTTTATTTAGAGGAATTAAATTCCTATTTGTTTGAAAGAATTAAATTCTTTAAACCCAATTCTCCCTTTAAGTTTTGGATCTGCATGGCAGAATCTCCCCGATGAGAATTAAATTCTCAACTTGTGGGGAGATCTGCTTCTACAGATCTTCAACCAGAGGAAGAACTAAGTTCTTTTTAGAAGAGTTAAACTCTTGGTTTGAGAATTAAATTCTCTTTTGTTTTTTAGGAGCTTATAGAATGATCTCCTTCCTTCTCTTAACTAGAGTTTTTTTCTATGAAGAGATCTTCTTTTCTCTCTGGAGAATTAAATTCTCTTCTCTTTTTTTCTCTCTGTTGTTCTATCCCTTTTTTTCTCTTCTCTTCTTAGCTCCTATTTATAGGAGAAAGAAAAGAATCGGTTTGTTCAGCCAATCTCTCATTGAGAGATTTTTGATTGATTTTATAACCAACCTGATCTTTTAGATCACTCGGTGAATTTTATTCACCATTGGATTTTTAATCCAAAAGATATTTTATTTGTTGTTCCTGACAAATTTTAGGAAAATATATCCTTATATAGAATCTTTCTATAAATTGGTGATTTTTAATCACCATTGGATTTTTAATCCAACGGTACTCCCTTTTACAGAGTGCAATCTTTTTTGTTTGGAAAGATCTAGGGAAATATTTTTCCAATTAGGGTTTTTGATTCCTTTTAATTAGAATTTAATTCTATTAGTTCAGAGGGTTTAGGAGTTTATCACGTGTTGGCACGTGACCTCACTGATCAAGCAATTAATTAGAATTTAATTTTATTGGTTCAGAGAGTTTAGGAGTCTACCACGTGTTGGCACGTGACCTTACTGATTAAGCAATTAATTAGAATTTAATTCTATTGGTTCAAAAGGCTCAGGAACCCATCACGTGTTGGCACGTGACCCCACTGATTAATCATTTAATTAGAATTTAATTCTATTAGTTCAAAGGGCTCAGGAACTCATCACATGTTGGCACGTGACCCCACTGATACAGCATTTAATTAGAATTTAATTCTATTAGTTCAGAGGGCTCAACAACCCATCACGTGTTGGCACGTGACCCCACTGATTAAGCATTTCCAATTGTTTATTTTATTCAGCACATATAAGCTTTGCCTGTAAAAGGTCACGTGTCTGCACGTGAGACCCGGTCACGTGTGAGCACGTGATGCCCCCTTTGGGGGTTTCCCTTGCTGCTTTATTTACATCTTTTATTCAATTCCCATGAGGGAACAAATGCTTTTAATTCCTTTTAATTAGAATTTAATTCTATTAATTCAGTGGGTTCAAGAGCCCATCACATGTGGGCACGTGACTTTATCAATTAGGCATTCGGGTGTAAATAGAATCTGCCCATAAAAGGTCACGTGTTTGCACGTGGGGCCTGGTCACGTGTGAGCACGTGATGCCCCATTTAGGGATTTTCCTTGCTACTTTATTTGTATTTTATTCAGTTCCCATGAGAGAACAAATTCCCCCACTACTTTACCCACGTAAGCATTTACGTGGGTGAAATAGTGCAGAGTTATACATGGCAATAGAATTGAGGACTTAGGAGACAAGTTTATGGTCCTTGTAGCCTAAGACTTTTTCATCTTCATGGGTCGTAAGGGTCTCAAGAAGGTTTTTTCTCCTTACAATTCAAGAGGATCTCTTAAGTGCATATTCTCCCTAGAAATCGTGAGGATTTCTAAGTGTTCGTTGCTTCCGTGAGTCGTAAAGATCTCACTCGGGCATTTTTCCTTACGAATCGTGAGGACCCATAAGTGGCTTCTTTATTTCATTGGCGAATGTGGCTTTGGCAAATGTGGCCCACAGATGGTCCATCTTGACCTCCTTGTAGAGCAATAATGGCTTAGGAAACAGGTTCAGATCTGCCGTCTAAGACTTTTCAACTTTATGAGCCGTAAAGGTCTCATAAAGATTTTTCTCCCTACGAGTCGAGAGGATCTCATAGGTGTATTTTCTCCTTAGGAATCGTGAGGGTTCCTAAGTGTGCTTTCTCTTGAGAGTCGTAAGGATCTCGCAAGAGAATTTTCCCGCTTACAAGTCGAGAGGACTCATAAGTGTTTGTTTCCCTCCTTGTCGGTGTTCGGCTTCGGAGAGTGTGGCCCGTGAATAGTATGCAAGCGCCCATCTTGGACTGACTTGCAGGGCCCCCGTCCTTATCCCCATTGCCTAAGCCTTTTCCCTACGAGTCGAGGCGAATCGAGAGGTTCTCGCAAGGACATTAATTTCCTCACAAGTCGAGGCGAATCAAGAAGTTCTAGCAAGAATGTCCTAACGTCACAGTTAACCTCTGCTCTTTACGACAAAGGTTCGTTAGGGTCTATGGTACTATAGTTTTTTCCGTCATACTGTCGCGTTAGCTAATGTATTCCTCGATAGGCAATCTTGTTGTTCGAGCAGCATTGTAACTGTCGTGTCTCTGCTCCCTTCGGGGGCTGAACAAGATGTCTTCAAGCACTCTTCCAGGTAGTATTACAGTCGAAAGAGCAAGCGTTAGGGATATTCCATGTCGCTTTTTACTTGAGGTTAGGCTCAGTTTGGGAGCCCCGATGAGTCATAACCACTCCGCGCTGGTGTGGGATGATCTCCGATAGTCTTTCAGGTTTTATTTGAGTTGCCGTCAAGACCCTAAAGCTAAGGATTTTCCTTTGCTTCGTTTGCTGACATTGCGTCTACTGTAACGAGACGAATGTCGAGGTGATCTCTTTAAACCGTCGAGATTTAGAACTAGGGACTTTGTCATGGCTCCGCTTTGCTGACGTTGCGTCTGCTGTAACGAGACGAATGTCGAGGTGGTCTCTAGGTTGTCTGTGAACCATTGAGATTTGGAACTAGGGACTTTGTCGTGGCTCCGCTTTGCTGACGTTGCGTCTGCTGTAACGAGACGAGTGTTGAGGTGGTCTCTAGGTTGTCTGTGAACCGTCGAGATTTGAAACTAAGGACTTTGTCGTGGCTCCGCTTTGCTGATGTTGTGTCTGCTGTAACGAGACGAATGTTGAGGTGGTCTCTAGGTTTCCTGTGAACCGTCGAGGTTTGGAACTAGGGACTTTGCCGTGGCTTCGCTTTGTTGACGTTGCGTCTGCTGTAACGAGACGAATGTCGAGGTGATCTCTGTGAACCATTGAGATTTAGAACTAGGGACTTTTCCGTGGCTCCGCTTTGCTGACGTTGCGTCTGCTGTAACGAGACGAATGTCGAGGTGGTCTCTAGGTTGCCTGTGAACCGTCAAGGTTTGGAACTAGGGACTTTGTCGTGGCTCCGCTTTGCTGACGTTGCGTCTGCTGTAATGAGACGAATGTCGAGGTGGCCTCTAAGTTGCCTGTGAACCGTCGAGATTTGGAACTAGGGACTTTGCCGCGGCTCCGCTTTGCTGACGTTGCGTCTGCTGTAACGAGACGAATGTCGAGGTGGTCTCTAGGTTGTCTGTGAACCGTCGAGATTTGGAACTAGGGACTTTGTCGTGGCTCCGCTTTGCTGATGTTGCGTCTGCTGTAACGAGACGAATGTCGAGGTGGTTTCTAAGTTGCCTGTGAACCGTCGAGGTTTGGAACTAGGGACTTTGCCATAGCTCCGAGATTGATTGTCGCATCAGAATCCTGATGGAATGAGGATGAACGCTGTTATGGGTCTCCAGGTTATAGATGTGGCCGTCAAGACTTGGAACTATGGACTCTGCCGCAGCTCCGAGATTGATTGTCGCGTCCGAATCCTGCTGGAATAAGGAGGAACGTTATTGTAGGTCTCTTGAGATGCAGATGTTGCCATCAAGACTTGGCTCTCTTTCTGATGAAGCCTGATGGATGATATGGTTCCTTCTTTGTTTTTGCCCCTGGATTGTATATAGAGATCAATATGATCTCATCTGTAGGGCAAAAGTTTTATGGTATATGTATTATTTTTTTGTTTTCTTTCCGTGATACTCTATCATTTCAGCTTTTTGTATCGCGAAAGTCGCGATTGCCCAATCATTTCGGCTATTTTTCGCGGTGCCCAATCATTTCGGCTATTTTTTTTTTACTCGCTGCTTTTTATTGCGATATGCCCGATCATTTCTGCTATTTTGTATGCATATATTTTTACTTGCTGATTTTTTTGCAAGTTGCCCCATCATTTCGGCTATTTTATATGTACTTTTGGCTCGCTGATTTTTATCGCAAGTATGGAACTTGGAATCTGGTGCCAGTCTTAGCATCAACATCGCTGTGACTGGAATATTGCCAGGAGCGAATCATCATCTGCCATGAAAGGACTTGGAATTTGATACCGATTTCAGCATCAGCATCGCTACAACTGGGATATTGTCAGGAGCGAATCATCATTTGCCTTTGTCGGTTCGAACAAAGGTGGCTTAGCAATCAGGGTTAGGATCCTGTCGACTAAAGCTTTTAACTTCATGAGCCGTAAGGGTCTCATAAAGGTGTTTCTCCCTACGAGTCGTTAGGATCTCGTAGGTGTCGTTTCTCCTTAGGAATCGTGAGGATTCCTAAGTGTATGTTCTCTTGTAAGTCATAAGGAGTGCAAGAGTGTTTTCTCCTTGTAAATCGAGAGGACTTACAAGGGTCGTTCACCGTGTGAGCATATTCTCTAGTTGCTGGTGGGACTTTGTTAGGGAAATGTTTATTTGTGCCTGTGGATTGTATACAAGGGTCAATATTGAAACGCTTGTAGGGCAAAATCGGAATGTATGACGGCTTAAGAACATGTTCAAATCCCTGTATCTTAAGGCTTTTGAATCCTGGGAGCCATGAGGGTCTCAAAGGGGAATTCTCCTTACGAGTCATGAGGATCTCGTAAGTGTGTTTCTCCTTTGGAATCGTGGGGATCCCTAAGTATGTTGCTCCTTTGTAAGTCGTAAGGATCTCACGCAGGTATTTTCTCCTTACAGGGTCGAGAGGACCTTGCAAGTGTCTTTTAACGAGATTGCGCCCTTTCGGGTTTTCACAAACTCGCCGGTAGTCCTGCTGTTTTTATTCACGGAGCCCTTTCGGGTTTTTATCCGTGCCCATCTCACTTATGGACGTACCATTTTTTTTTTTTTGCGTCAGCCTTGGGATGCTGCGGTCCGTAGTAATTTATAGACGTCTCGGTCATGCGTAGTATTTCTTCAAGAAACGTTCGTTTATTGGCCTGAAGGGTCTTTCGCTGAGCAAGTAAGCCCCACCCTGGTAGACTTTGTCTATGATGTACGGGCCTTCATAGTTCGGCTCGAATTTCCCCCGTTTGGCACGATTGGGGATCATAGGTCTCTTGACCACTAGCACGAGTTCGCCTTGGCGGAATGTTCTCGGCTTAATCAATCTCTCGTATGAGCGCGTCATTTTTACTTTGTAAGCTTCCAAGTTTTGCTGCGCTATGAGCTGGTTTCGTCAAGGGCATCAAGTTCCTCAAGCTGAAGATAAGCATTATCTTTTTCTGTTAGCTCATAATGAACTGCCACTCGTAGGGAGGGTATCTCTATATCTAAGGGGAGTACTGCTTTAGTGCCGAATACCAATGCATACGGCGTTGTGTTTGTAGCCGTTTTGAACGTAGTTTGATACGCCCAGAAATCTTCATGCAGTCTCTCATACCAGTCCTTTCTATTTTTAGACACCGTCTTCTTTATGATCTTCATCAAGGTCTTGTTGAAAGCATCAGCTATGCCATTAGCTCGGGGATTATAGACCGAAGAGTATCTCTAGTCTATATTATGTTGTTGTTCGAAGCGGCTGATCTTATGATTTCTATAGGCCGGCCCGTTATCGGAGATAATCCGTCGCAGAGTACCGAACCGATAAATGACGTGTGTCTTGAAGAAATGGAGGATATTCTCCGTCTTCACTTCTTTTAGTGGTGCTGCTTCTGCCCACTTGGAGAAGTAATCAGTTTTCGCCAGTATGAACCGATGTTCTCTGTACGACGCTGGTTCAATGGGCCCGATTATGTCAGTTCCCTACATTTCGAACGGCCAGCTAGCCACCGTTGGATGTAGCGGATTTGGATGCTGGTGGATAAGGTCCCCGTGAATCTGGCACGAGTGGCACTGCTCACGTATTCGAGGCAGTCTTGGATCATTGTGGGCCAATAGTAGCCCATCTTTTTTATCTTCAGTTTCATCTTCGGCCCGGCTTGGTGAGAACAGCAGAGTCCATCGTGAGTTTCTTGGACGACTCTCCTTGCTTCTTCGGGTCCCAGGCATCTTAGCCATAGAGAATCAAATGATCTCTTATATAAAGTGTCATTGACGAAGGCGAAAGATAGAGCTCGTTTCATGAGCTGATGTCTCGAGGATGCATCTTCAGGTGTTTGACGGGATTTGAAGTAGTCTATAAAGACTTCTCTCCAATCTTTGGCCTTTTCCTGGTCCTCTATTAGTAGGGTTGTTTCCTCGATCGCTTCCTTTTCTTCAGACGACTTCGGAGATATTTCTACCGGTGCGAGAACCTGACGGCTTTGCACAACGATCCTCACATCATCAAGGTTTTCGTCAGCCAGTTCTTTCGCGAGCTTGGCTAATGCATTTGCTCTGCTATTTTCCGCACGTGGTATGCTTTTCAGGGTGTAGGAAGGGATTTGAGTCAGCAATTGTTGTACTCTCTCGCCGTACTTCACCAACTCTGGTTTGCACGTTTGATAGTCGCCGTTTACTTGACTAACGACTAGCTGGGAGTCTTTGTATATGAGGAGGTTTTCGATCCCCATGTCGACAGCGATCTCAAGTCCTGCTATCAAAGCTTCATATTCGGCTTCATTGTTTGTCCTCGGCTCTGTTAGGGAAAAGGAAAAGCGCATTATCCCTCCTTGTGGAGTCACAAAGATAAGGCCTACGCCAGATTTGATTATAGGGATGTTGTGTTGTCGTTTCTTCATGGAAGATGCCCATCGAAGTAAAGTTCCCATCGAGCGTCGCTCTCTCCTTTCTCCTTGTCAATCGTGTCAAACGCGTGCTCGTCTGGCAATTTGCAATTTATGGGTGAATCGGCAGGTATCGGATGCTCAGCGAGGGAGTCGGCAATAGCCTGGCCTTTCGCTGCCTTAAGAGGTCGGTATGTTATCGAGAACTCCATCAAGAGGAGGGCCCATTTAGTGAGCCGTCCTGTTAGTATGGCTCTTGACATCAAATATTTGAGAGGATCCACTTTTGATATGAGGTGGACCTCATGCGCCAACGCATAGTGTCTGAGATTCATTATCGCAAAGATTAATGCGAGGCAGTGTTTTTCGATTGGGAATAGTTGTTTTCTGCCCCCGGGAGAACTTGACTCAAATAGTAAAGGGCAGTTTCCTTCCCTTAATCATTCTCTTGTGCCCATAGTGCACCTAAGGAACCTTCAAGGGCTGTTGTGTACAGGATGAGGGGCTTTCCTTTGACCGGAGCGGTCAGTACTGGCGGATTCTGCAGGTATTGCTTGATTTCGTCCAGTGCGCTCTGGCATTTACGATCCCAGACGAAAGGGGTCCCCTTCTTCATTAGATGACTGTAGGGGCGGCATTTACCGGAGAGGTTGACTTGGAGTTTGACACCTGTTCAGGCATCTACATCGCTACAACTGGAATATCGCTAGGAGCGACTCATCATTTGCCCCTGTCAATTTGGATAAAGGTGGCTTAGTAGACATGGTTAGGGCTCTGTCGATTAAGACTTTTGACTTTATGAGCCATAAGGATCATTTCTTGCCATTTGTAGAACTTAGCAAAGAAGTATTTATTTGTGCCTATGCCTGTAGGGCAATTTGAGAGATATGGTGGCTTAAGAACAGGTCTAGATCTCTGTAACTTTAGGCTTTTGAATCCTATGAGCCGTGAGGGTCTCACAGGGGGGTTCTCCTCATGAGTCGTGAGGATCTCGTGGGTGTATTTATTTTAACGAGGTTGCGCCCTTATGGGTTTTCACAAGCTCGCCGACAGTCCTGCTGTTTTTACTCACGGCGCCCTTTCGGGTTTTCATCCATGCTCATTTTGCGTGTGGACATACCTTTTTTTAGAGCGTTATTTATGAAATCAATATCCAACTCGTGCTCTATTCTTTCTCCAGGTGTGTCTTCAGGATTTGCCTTAGACGATAGATTAGCGAGTGATGCCGCCTGAGCAAGCATCTCCTGCAGATTTTCACGTTGCAGTTGAACTTTTATCAAGGACCGAGTTTGAGATCGGTGACTAGTAGAAGCTTGAACTTCGTCTTTGGAATTCACCACATAGACTATGTGAACTACCATGCCCCCAGGCTTGGGATGTTTAGAGTTTTGGCCTTTGGAGTTTTCTTCGGGCACTTGAGCTTTATTGGACCTCTCTTTTTCATGAAAAGCCGCTTTGTATTTAGGAGGAGCCGCTGTATCAGGATCCATCTTGGGGTGAGTCCCCTTCACCTGCTTCCACACCTTATATATAGATGAGGAAAGTTGTCTCAGGGAGCGAACTGGTTTCTGCTCTCGTGGGATCTCTATGGGCTGCGGAGACTTCTTCAATATTGCGGTAGGAGAACTTTGTCTGGCCTTTCACAACAATTTGAAGCTGTTCCCAGTTGGAACAACAACATTCACCACTGGGGTTGAAACAGGACCATACAAAGAACTGCCCCCATCTCATTTTGTATGACGCCGATATCGACGTCGATCGTTTCTTACGACCAGGATTTGATTAACTTCAGGATTTTGCCGAGCCTTCCCCCTGTTTCCTTTAAGAGCCTGAATATTCTTCCCCCTGTGTCTACCTTGGTTCTTGGCATGTGCCAGTTGTTTGAGGACTGATTCCATCGGTAAAGCTGCTGCTTGGGGAGCCCGCCTGTGGAAGACAGACTTCCTCTGGGCTTCCTCCATCGGCGTTGAGGCACCGAGGGTGGAAGGTGGGAGCATCGACCTAAAGAGAAGCCCGTTGATTTCTTGAAGAGCTGGATTGCAGAGATTTGAGCCTGCAAGTGGCCCGTACTTGACTCCACCAGATATGACAGAGCCTGTGTTGCTAAGGTGGGAACAAACGCCATTCTTCATAGAGACGAAGCGCCGACTTCAGTATCCACTCCCCTAAGGGAAACCAAAAACATATATACCGCGATTATTTGATCGCAGAAAAACACGACACACGAAGTGTGGAGTGGAAAAAGCAAAAGGTCCCACCGGGCATGCCAGAATCTGTTTCCCGCCGAAAACGGAGACGAAACAGCGTAGGTTCGGCTGACCTGAATTTGGGGGCAGATGCTATTTGGTTTTATCCGTCAGCCTCTCCGAAGATACCAAGTTGATTTATGGCACCATGTATCGAAGGTTTAGACGGATGCGGCTGTTGTAGTAGACTTCGTCAGATTCCCCTCATTTGGAGAGGTTTTTGATTGTGGGGATGCTCTTCCCTGTAGGCGCAAGCCCCTGCAGTTAATTACGCTACCGCATCGCGGTAACAACTTTCTCCTTCTCCAGATGGTCACTTCGTGCTGTGTGTGTTTGTTTTATTTTTGGTTGCACGTGGATTGTATACGGAGACTAATTTATGTTGTCGCCCGTAGGGCGTGGATTAGTCCAAATCCGTATTTTCTTAGATTTGGGTTTTGGGTTGGGTTTAAGGATCGTTAATCTCATTTGAGACTAAGATCAACTTAAACGTTTGTTAAGGATATGTTAATCTAATTTTATACTAAGATCTACTTAACAATTTGTTAAGGATACGTTAGTCTAATTTTAGACTAAGATCTACTTAACATGATCATTTAGATCCAACAAAAGAGCATTTAGGCTCTATTGTTTTAGTTTAGGAACTTTGCGGTCCAAAAGTTTAAGGACATCATAGTCCATGGAGTTTAAGGACATCATAGTCCATAAAGTGTAAAGACATCATAGTATGTGAGTTTAAGGACCCCACAGTCCGTGGTAGTTTAGAGACATCATAGTCTATAAAGTTTAAGGACATCATAGTCCATGAGTTTAAGGACCTCACAGTCCATAAGGTTTAAGGACATCATAGTCCATGAGTTTAAGGACCCCATAGTCCATGCTAGTTTAGAGACATCATAGTCTGTAAAGTTTAAGGACATCATAGTCCATGAGTTTAAGGACCTCACAGTCCATGGAATGTCTGGTTGTTGGGACCCGTCACCTCTCTGAAGACGTTGAAGGATTACAACGACATATATCAGAGGTATGAAGAGATGTAACCTTGAACCAATGTTGGTTGGAAGGCTCTGCGAATCACTTTGAATGCCATATGAGATGATCAGTTTTGGAAGACAAGAGTATAATTGGGGTTCAGTTTCAAGAGATTTTGCCTATAGAAGACTTAACTAATTTGGGCTAAGATTGACTCGAATATAGTGTTAAACACTAGAGTACATTCGGTGCTCACATGCTCCCACGTGAGGCGCTAAAAGTAATGTTAAACACTAAAACTGAAGCGCTCACGTGGGGTCACGTGAGGCGCCTGAAGATTTGGCCTTGCTTCTTTTATTTTACCCACAGAATGTGCATATAAGTGTTAAACACTTGACCTTTATGACCATCACGTGTGGACATGTGATGGGTATCCATGCGTTGGATATTAATCCTTTAGTTTTTACCCCATTTTTTCTTTAAAATGGTGTTTGTCAGGGGTCACGTGGGGACAGGTGAGGCATCCTTTAGGCGGGCATTGCCTTTAGGTAGAATCCTCTTTTGTTTGATAATTGCTAAGGGTCACGTGGGAACATGTGAGACGCCCAAAATGTGAAACTGCCTTGGCTTTTCTCCCTTTTGTTTTAAATTCTCTCTGAAGAATTAAATTCTCTTCTCTTTTTTTTCTCTCTGTTGTTCTATCCCTTTTTTTTCTCTTCTCTTCTTGGCTCCTATTTATAGGAGAAAGAAAAGAATCAGTTTGTTCAGCCAATCTCTCATTAAGAGATTTTTGATTGATTTTATAACCTACCTGATCTTTTAGATCACTCGGTGAATTTTATTCGCCATTGGATTTTTAATCCAAAAGATATTTTATTTATTGTTCCTGACAAATTTTAGGAAAATATTTCCTTGTATAGAATCTTTCTATAAATTGGGAGTCTATCACGTATTGGCACGTGACCTCACTGATTAAGCAATTAATTAGAATTTAATTCTATTGGTTCAGAGAGTTTAGGAGTTTATCACGTATTGGCACGTGACCTTACTGATTAAGCAATTAATTAGAATTTAATTCTATTAGTTCAAAGGGCTCAGGAACCCATCACGTGTTGGCACATGACCCCACTGATTAATCATTTAATTAGAATTTAATTCTATTAGTTCAGAGGGCTCAGGAACCTATCACGTGTTGGCACGTGACCCCACTGATACAACATTTAATTAGAATTTAATTCTATTAGTTCAGAAGGCTCAGGAACCCATCACGTGTTGGCACGTGACCCCATTGATTAAGCATTTCTAATTGTTTATTTTATTCAGCGCATATAAGCTTTGCCTGTAAAAGGTCGCGTGTCTACACAACCCAGTCGCGTGTCTACACAACCCAGTCACGTGTGAGCACGTGATTCCCCCTTTGGGGGTTTTCCTTGCTGCTTTATTAACATATTTTATTCAGTTCCCATGAGAGAACAAATGCTTTTAATTTCTTTTAATTAGAATTTAATTCTATTAATTCAGTGGGTTCAAGGGCCCATCACATGTGGGCACGTGACTTTATCAATTAGGCATTCGGGCGTAAATAGAATATGCCCATAAAAGCTCACGTGTTTCCACGTGAGGCCTAGTCACGTGTGAGCACATGATACCCCATTTGGGGATTTTCCTTGCTGCTTTATTTGTTTTCCCTTCTACAGAGTGCAATATTTTTTGTTTGGAAAGATCTAGGGAAATATTTTTCCAATTAGGGTTTTTGATTCTTTTTAATTAGAATTTAATTCTATTAGTTCAGAGGGTTTAAGAGTCCATCACGTGTTGGCACGTGATCTCACTGATTAAGCAATTAATTAGAATTTAATTCTATTGGTTCAGAGAGTTTAGGAGTTTATCACGTGCTGGCACGTGACCTCACTGATTAAGCAATTAATTAGAATTTAATTCTATTGGTTCATAGGGCTCAGGAACCTATCACGTGTTGGCACGTGACCCCACTGATTAATCATTTAATTAGAATTTAATTCTATTAGTTCAGAGGGCTCGGGAACCCATCATGTGTTGGCACGTGACTCCACTGATACAACATTTAATTAGAATTTAATTCTATTAGTTCAGAGGGCTCAAGAACCCATCACGTGTTGGCACGTGACCCCACTGATTAAGTATTTCCAATTGTTTATTTTATTCAGCGCATATAGGCTTTGCTTGTAAAAGGTCGCGTGTCTGCACGTGAGACCCGGTCACGTGTGAGCACGTGATGCCCCTTTGGGGGGTTTCCTTGCTGCTTTATTAACATATTTTATTCAGTTCCCATGAGGGAACAAATGCTTTTAATTCCTTTTAATTAGAATTTAATTCTATTAATACAGTAGGTTCAAGATCCCATCTCGTGTGGGCACGTGACTTTATCAATTAGGCATTCGGGCGTAAATAGAATATGCCCGTAAAAGGTCACGTGTTTGCACGTGAGGCCTAGTCACGTGTCAGCACGTGATGCCCCATTTTCCTTACTGTTTTATTTTTATTTTATTCAGTTCCCATGAGGGAACAGTCACTTGTAAGTCCCTCATAATTCTCTCCCTTCTTCTCTAAAAGTCTCTTTTCATAAAACATGTCGGTAAGTGGAGTTATACCGACATCTTATTCTAAACTCATAAAAACTCCATTGTTTCTTTCATATCTTTCATGCAAATTCTTAACATATGTTTATAACTATGAATCTATTGTTTAGAAATAATTTTCAGCTATATACATCATGCTAGATAACTTAAAATCAACTTTTATATTTTAATACCATGAACTTTGTATCTACCGTATTTTATTTATCTTGCTTAATCATACTTTTAAAAAATCTTCACGGGGTAATGACATACCCCCCACATACACACTTGTCTACATAGCACGATATTTCCTTGAACATATTTTTGTGGCAAATACAACATTTCATTAAAATACCATGAACTATAAAACCCAGTTTTCTTTTAAATAGTATTATTAAACTCTTTACAATTATGCCTCTACAACCTACTTTGGGGAACCCTCTATTGGATAGTGCGGATTATCACACATCCTTGGGCTAGTAGAACGAGATGTAAACCTCCTCACAGAGCATTCGGTCTCGAAAGATTTTTAATACGATTTTTAAGAAAAACGAGATTTTCTATTTAATCATAAAATTAATTTTTAATAATTATATAAATATTAGCAAACTACATATTTTCAAGATATAATAAAATTTCATGTTTTCTAGAAAGTAAAAGATTGGCAAGTTTCACTAAAATACCATCAAGTATCAATACAAGACAAGTTTTACACTAAAACACCTTGAACTATTCAAGCTATGTACATATTCACTAATATACCTCACTCTTTAAATTCACATCCATGAAAACCCTAAATAACATAAATAATTACTCGAGCTTTATTTTGAAAGTATATAAAATATTTTTTTATAAAACCCCCTCAAGTTATATAAAATTGCAATTAAGGACTTTAGTAAATATGGGTTTAAGAGGGATCAATTCTCATGAGGCTCGGGGAGCCGGAGAAAGTGAGTGCTTGCCTATTTAAGGTAGAAAAACTTAACGGAGTTATCAATGGTAGTTGTCTTGAAAAATGACACAAATCTTGCCGTCCATGTGCAGCAGTTACCGATAACACCTGAACTTAATTCAGGATCCAAATTTGTTTAAAGTGTCTGACTCAATCTGAGTCTAAGTCTAAATCTGAATCCAATCCTAACATGAATCCAATTCAACATGAATCCAATATACCAAATATGAATACTTGAATCTGAATACCAGAACAATATCAAACATGAAACATGAATTGACTTGACCGAACCATGGTTATAACTTGACTTGATTACATTACTACTTGTTTACATCCTAAACCTGACTACATGAACAACTTGTATCCATGGTCTCGGTAAGTCTGATAACTACAAATCTATACAATATAAATTACGGGATTTAACGGGGTAGACTGCTACGGAATGTGTTAAAAGTGGCACGATGATGGACACTAAAAGACACCTACATGAACTCTCGTGCCGTTGTCCCGTGGGTTTTGACGGGGCCTTGTACTTACATGTTACCATAGTCCACGGGATAGTTGGACTCCTCTCATATACACTGGTACATTCTGTACCAAGCTACGAACAACTATGTTAGCATAACAAACATATACTTGTACCAATTACCAGATCTATTCTCTTTACTTGTCTATTCCATTCTATCTTTTGGGACTTACCGAGCGCTAGTTCGCTGACGACATCCATGTCTCTTCTTTCTTTAGAATGTTCGTCAGAAGGACCCGGCTCTCAAGAGACCGAGCCCAGCCAGGAGGACTTGATCAGTTCACAAAGGAGGCAGACTTCTAGACTTGCATTATACTTACTTTTCAATATATGCCACTGTTTAGGCATTGCTTTCTATTATTGTACTTTTCTTTTCAGTTGTATATAAAGAATGAATATTAATAAAAGTGGCTATTTATATTACATCTCTTGTCTTTCTTATGCATTTATTTATATTGCTTATTTACGCTTAACGTATTTATTTCTGAGTAAATACGTTGCAGTCGGTCACGTCTTCTTCCCCATACATTGAGAAGCGGGGCGTGACAGACATACCCTGGAGTTAGAATCTAATTGAAAAAACAGTTTTCAATTAACACCACATTGTAAAACTGAAACATGAAAATGTTTCGAAGGGGTGGCCGGGTATTCCTCGTAATGCCTCTTCCACTATCCAGATTCATGACAATAACTATATATTTCCTTGCGCTCACTCCAATCCCTTTATATGTATTTACTTCTTACCTTCTGCACACCATACTTAGACTAATTGGTTTGCTTCCTTCCCTACCTTTTGGCACCAGCCTAAGGTTTGAAAGAAAACTATCCAATAAGCGTAATAGGTTTACTCTCCTAATAATAGGAGCCCTCATAACCTGAGAGAAGGTAAAGAAAAAAGATAACCAAATAAACCTATTCAATTTCTCCAGAACCAGAAACCATTCTCAAACTGAAACAAGTTTCTTCGAGTTCGTATGTAACTATACGATGGCATAACCAAGCAATATGGATCTTCATAGTGATACAGAGTGTCCTGGAGAAAAGCAAAGGGGAAGTTGGAGTGGCAATGATATACGAGGCTTGATCGTGAATGATAGTAGTTGCAATTTCCTTTGCCCTCACTCAAATCCCTTTATATGTTTTTACTTATTACCTTATGTACACCACATTTAGGCTAATTGGTTTTCTTCCTTCCCTACCTTTCCGCACCTGCCTATGGTTTGGAAGAAGACTATCCAATAAGTGTAATAGGTGTACTCTCCTAATATTAAGAGCTCTCGCAACCTGAAAGAAGGTAAAGAGAAAAGACAACCGAATAATCCTATTCAGTTTCTCCAAAACCGGAAACCATCCTCAAAATGAAACAAGTTTCTTCAAGTTCATAAGTAACTATACAATGGCATATACAATAAATATGTATCTTCGTAGTGATACAGAGTGTTCCGGAGAAATGCAAAGGGAAAGTAGGAGCGGTAGGGATATTTGCGACTATGACAATCCAAAAGCCAAAGTGTTTTAAGAAGGTTCGGTTAACTTGGTTCATGAGTTTTAGTTTAAGGTCAGGCCATGGCCGCTGCAAAAGAAAAAGAGAAAAGAAATACTCAGCGTGCACTCTAACCTAGATTAGATTGATTAATCATTTTATCTAATCAGGATGGCTCCCACTGTTTCCTCGAATTCTCCTTCAAACCCTAAAAGGAGAATTAGTCGGGATCATCTGAAAATCACCCGAGGGGTAACACCTACTCATCAGTGGGAATTAGGACCCAACTATCACCGCATGATAACTTGATAGAAGCCACTCAAGTCACCACACTCCAGAAGGTATGCGCATGCCTGGCAAGTTTCCTTTATGTTTGAAACTCCCGATGTGGTTTTTACCCGTAGGACCCTAGTGACCTTGATGGAGTCAACAAATCAAAGAGTCATAGTCAAGTTCAACCCGTCATTATCTTGATTGCATTAAACCCACCCATACGAGCCATTGATGGAGTCAACAAGGCCGCACGACTGACCTAACCAATCGCATCGTATGCTACAAATAAGAACTACTTAGCTACCGTACGCTACGCCTTGACGGAGTCAACAAACGCAGCATGAATACTAAGCACTACTTGTAGGAAATGACGGAAGGCTACGGCTGGTTTTTGGCGAAAAACCTTTAACGTAATGAACTTGATATCGTTGAAGGAACCGAATGGTTTTACAAATATATAGTGGCGTAAACTTTTGCTAAAGATGTCACTCCTTGTGAAGGGTTCTGGGCTCTTTCTTCGTCGAGTGAGGTGCAAGATATTCCCAACTGAATACCACGATGCAAAGCAAAAGAATATAGTGTAGTTATTACAATGAAGCAAACTTTTGCCGAAGAAGTCACTCCCCATAAAGGGATCTCGGCTCATGCCTCGTCGAATGAGGTGCTGGATATTCATAATCGAATACCGCTGTGCAAAGCAAAAGGAAACGTCGGTAATGTCAGTTTTCAAAATTTTGTTCCAACAACATCATTTAGGTTTATTTTACTTTGCATTAATCAAAATTAACACAGTCCCATCAATTAATCCATATCACACTAGAAAAAGGAACGAAAATAAAATGTACGTATATGCCATCCGCATTCGCCACGGGGCCCCGTCATGCACCGTTAGGTTACTTAACTAACGGAAGAGCGGGGGATGGACTAGTGCGGGTGCAAAACATATACAACATCTACTAGTATATATAAATATATATAACATTCGTCCCAGGCATGATATACATTACAGAAAAGCGATAAACAACACAGAATAATGGATAATTTAGGAGCCCCGGGTTTCCTTTGAGCCGCAAATGAAACCCGACGTTTCTCGGTCGTGTGGATAGCCCATGCAATGAAAAACCAAGACCCCTACGAGTGCGACAAGCTACCCGCCAATCCCAGAAGTGAGGAAACCCCAATCAACAAAGTGAATGGGCCACCCAGCACTTCACGGAATCCAGTAACTTGAGCACCCCTCCGTGGGTTGTCTTATAGCCCCTACGAGTGCGGCGAATAGCCTGCCAATTCTATAGTAAGACCCCCTCCGTCTCAACGCTATGAGATGCGGTCACATTGCTCTCTAGAATCCGGCTACCCGAGCACTCTACCATGGGGTAATCCTAATTCAGAAAAGAAAAGTATATATACAATGGCGACATTGACCTCAACCCGGTCGTACCCCAATAAAAAAATATACAATCTGACCGAGACGGCTGTCCACATGTCGGACGCTCGCCCCGCAATAATGAATATACAAATGAATCTGAACTGTACTACAACCATTGCACCATAGGCTATCCAACACGACAATCCATCCACAATATCAGCACAACACAGAATATCAACGTGAATATCATGTTCGTAAGCCCGTCTAATTGAACATATAGCAACTAGTCGAGTTGTGCCGCTCAATAATATTCACGGTCGCAGATATAAACACATGCACTGATAAACACATATTTAAAATTTCAATCGACTAAAACTTTTCTATATTGGCCCCAAATGCAAACCAGCTCTCAAACAAATCTGGGCCAAAAACATACATCCCAAAAATCACATTTCCACATTATAAAGTTCAAGAAGAAATTTGGAGCACAAAGGCTACAAATCGACCGCGGAACCGCCGCCAATAGGCATGTTATGTAGCGGTTCCGCGGCCATATATTTGGCTCATGTGCCCAAATTTCTTGAGGTGCTCTAAAAATGCCTGCACGTATTTTTAAGGCAATCTGAAATATTTTTTGACTAAGTTTCAAAATCGACAGCGGGCATGTTAAAATGGAAATGCAGTTTGGAAAATTTCATCGATCAATTTTTTAACCTTGTGTAAACTAGCTAGTGAAGGTTTATAGGATGGCTCTGATACCATGTTGGGG
Organism: Agapanthus africanus; assembly: GCA_030015575.1. Classification (NCBI taxonomy): domain Eukaryota; kingdom Viridiplantae; phylum Streptophyta; class Magnoliopsida; order Asparagales; family Amaryllidaceae; genus Agapanthus; species Agapanthus africanus. Next base: position 393,909,451 of record JASDDO010000019.1, on the reverse strand, counting down.
TTTACTGACGCCCTGGCCATCTACCGTGGCCGATGCGGAACAAAAAATGGTGTTTAAAATTTTTGGTGCTAAAAACCCGTCCTAGAATCGAACCATAAATCTACACTAGCTAACTACAAGATGTTCTAGCTAATGAGTTAGAAGTGTTATACCGAACGGTTCGTGTCCTTCGGTCTTCTACCATCTTCCTTAGCTCCTAGAGGTTTCCTCGATCGAGATTGGCCGCTGGTCTTCCTCCGTCGAAGATGATCCACCCAAAAGATGTAACTCATGGCTGTAGCTCCACACTAAGAAACCAACGGAGCAACTAGGGACTCTAAGTTGCTAATCTAGAGTGTCTAGGGATGTAGTGAGTGGCTCTAAGTGTTTATCTATCTCTCTTCTACCCTTCATTCTCAACACATGAGATGTATGGTAGAAAATGAAGAAGAAAGAGGAGAAGTTCAAGAAAGGTAATGAAGAGAGAAAGCAAAATGGCGAGAGTGTTTACAAAACCAATCATGCCAAACTCTCAAGTGAAGAAAACTCAAGTGAGTAAAAACTCAAGTGGAAGAACAAGTGAAAAAAAAATTAGAGAGAGAAACACATATAGCATGGTTTTGTAAAACACAATTTTTCAATAAAAATATACAACCATACTTAAATAGTTTGCACAAATGAATTAACAATTCATTTGTCAACACTTTTCAAGCATGGTTCTCACCATTCTCTTTTCTTTACCTTTACACCTCATTTCCAATTAAATTAATAAATGGATAAATCAAAATGAGATGTCCACCATCTAGAATATTTTCCGTATAAATATAGATTACACTGTATATACATACCTGTATACGTACCAAAATACGAATACGTAAAGAGATAGAATAACACAAAGAACATAATACTAAAATATACATATCGAAATACATATACGTAAATTATTAAATCAATACCTGATTTAATAATCCGGCTCAATCCCGAGCCGGCTGGTATTATCAAACGTCCGATCGAAAGTCCGGATAACTAGTACAATCATTCGATCAAGACCCTGCACGTATCAAAATACGGTTACTGCATCATTTCTCCTGAATCAGGAAAACCCTCTGTGTATGATTCTAAAGACTCGTCAATGCGCTGGCAGTGGGTTTAACCATAAGCACGTCAGCGGCACTAGCTGTACGTAACGGCTACCCAGCTATTGAGCGAAAGGAAGGCCAACGAGCAAACTCATCCGAACCCCTACTGAACTTGTCCGTGAAAATCTCCATACAGTCTGGTCTGTTCGTCTAAGAGTATCGCATATCGGGTCTAGGGGGTGGATAAAGTCAGACCCCTAATAACGCGATATTTTGTGTCGGTGTGAAGCCCATCACCCACTGAGAAACTACTGATCCAAATCAGTAATTCTCGTCTATCTTGGCCAAGGATTTCTGGTGATGGTCATCCGTGCACAGTGCGACATCAACCTCCAATACAGGGAGAGATGAATCCCAGACGATCCGCTCACTGCCTCCATGTGGCTCGAGACTGTACCCAACTAAAACCTGTTTACATAACTCGTTTGAGCCATGGTAGGGTAGTAGTCAAAGCACAGTGGGAACTCACACGAGACAAATGACGATCTCAGGTCGACAGACTAACCTGTACTTATGTCACCTGAGAACTGCTATCTGACAATAGGTATAAAACCATCTAGCATGTTTCCGGCGAGTCCGTCCAGTGTAACTCACAACCCAGTGAGCACATGTATATTATCTTAGGTAACTAACCGCCACCAATGGCTTGTGAGACTGACCACCGCCCCTCGTCGAGGTCTCAAAAAGTCTATACTAGTCTACTCAGGAGTATCGATGCCCAGTCTCGATACTCTCTCGACTAGGGATATTTAAGGATGTGCTTATGGACCACCCAGCTCCCATATATATGATCGCCATCATAATATTGGTAGTCAAGCAAGAATCCTATAAGCTCCATCAACATGTAATAGTGATCTGTAATACCACATAATGCATGTACATGATGATAGAGACAAACCAGATAGAATACTATCATCTCGAGTAAAACTAATCTACCCGTATAGGTCCTCTCTCAATCATCACAATCGCGTGCCTGTGATTACAATAATTGACTTGAGGGCACTATAGCCAACAGATAGAGCCCTGGTGCTCACGTATGAAGCACGTGGGACGCCAGATTTCAGGTTTCCAAGAGTGTTTCACGTGTATTTCATGTGACTGTTTTATTTTTAGAGTGCTGAGCTGCTTTATTTGGTGACTGCCCAGTCAACACAGAGGAGTTTTTCTTTGCTCTTTGGACGCTCACGTGGGAAGAACGTGAGACGTCTGAGTTTTTCTTTTGTTTGTTTTAAGCACTCACGTGGGAAACGCGTGAGGCACAACAATAGTGCTAGGCACTAATTTTACTCACGTGTGTTTCACGTGAGACGCCAAGTTCTTCTTAATTTTAAAGATTTTGATCTCTGTTATTGACATTTTAGTCATTGATGATCATCAAGCTGTCTGTTTTGAAGATCTTGGATCATCATCATTATTTTTATTGGAGAACTAAGTTTTTTTTATAAGAACTAAGTTTTTTTATAAGAATTATGTTTTTTTTTTGTAGGGTTAAACCCTAATTTTGGAGGAATTGAATTCCTAGAACACATGTTCTTTTTCTTTCTTTTTCTCTTTAACTTAGTTATTTTCCCTAATTTTTGAGTCTGAAGAATAGAATCTCCCCTATAAGAATTAAATTCTCAAGTTGTGGGGAGATTTGCTCTTGCAAATCTTAAACTAAAGGAAGAAATGAGTTCTTGTATGAAGAGTTAAACCCTTATATCCATTATACTAGGCAAAGGGGATACTTATTAATCTCTCCTTTTTTATTTACCTAGAGTTTTTTATGGAGAAAAGTCTTCTTTCTTTGAGAATTAAATTCTCTGTTCTCTCATGAGCTCACTGTATTATTTATTTTGCAGAAGCTTCTGTTCTTCCCTATGTCTCTCTTTTTTTCCTCTCTTTCTTCTTGTGAGACTTGAAGTCTCAGGTTCTTTATATAGTGAAGGCCGATTTGTTAATTAAAATCTCTCATTGAGAGATTCCATTGATTTTATTGGTCTTAAAATATATTCAGGGGATTTCTGTAAGTCCACGTTGCCCACCCCGGTGCTTGCGGGAAGGCGGAAACGGTATAAAAAATGGATTTTTATCGAACTAGGCAACATAGACTATCAAAAGGAGGATCTTTGCTAAACAAAAACTAACTACAAAGCTAACTAGTTTTAGCTACATGGAAGACAGGTTATACATAGGGCTTTATGTCCTTCTCTCCTTGCTCCTTGGAGTAAATAGATGTGATCTTCTTGTCGCCTTCTCGTGTCAAAGAAGGATCCACCCGAGAGCCTCAACCTTTGGCTTCAACATCAAGCTAGAGGTAACTAAGATGCTTGGAGTGCTAATGCTAGAACCTTAGAAGAGAGTAGAGAGTATCTTAGAATGGTTTATCTCAAGCTCAAGGGATTCTCAACTCATGAGAGGGGAGAGCTAGAGAGAGAGGAAGAGGAGGAGAGAGAACTAGAATGATAGAATGAGAAGAAAAATGAACCATTCTAACATATATGGATAAATTATGAAAATAGATAATTAGCTAAGATAATTATCATGGTTAATCAAGACTTGACCATTATCATTTCACATTAAATGCAAATTGCAAGGATCAAAGAGCATCTTTCATATGGAATGATGATGGTCAACATGTCAACCTAAGTCAACAAGTCAAGATAGTCAAATGGTCAACAACCCTAACCATGCACAATTATAATTAACTAATATCAATTAATCATAATACACACATAAGCATTAGGGTTATGAAAATGACAATGGTCATCAACCCTGATCAAAGTCCTCTCCCTCTGTCTCAGTCAACTGTGCATACGCACCCGTATCCGTGATCCGAGGAACACGAATACAAAGAGATAAAACCAATCCCAAATCATATACTAGGATCCAGCTTAAACCAAAGCCCGCTAGTATAAGCTGTCCGGACAGCAAACGTGCACAAGTGCGCGGATGTGAACGAACCCTGTCGCAAAACCATGCGACCTCTACTCATTTTGCCTAAAGGCGAATAACTCTCTGTGTGGGACTCTAAAGACTCGACACTACGCTGGCAGTGGGTTTAACCACAGACCGCAAGCGACACTAGCTGTACGTAACGGTCCCCAGGTAGATGCCGATAAGAAAACCGATAAGGTGAACCCATCTGAACTCCTACTGAGCCTGAATGTGACAGTCTCCGTACAGTCCGGTCTGTTCGTCTGATACATCGCATGGCGGGCCTAGGGGGGCAGTAAATGTCAGTCCCCTAATAGCGGTACATGTCGTGTCGGAGTGTAGCCCAGAAAACCCTGAGATAACACTGGAAACCTACCAGTATATCTCGCTTGCCCTGGCCAGGGACTACTTGTGTAATGGCTCTCCTATACACAGCGCGATATCAATCCCCAATACCGGGAGAGACGAATCCTGTCTAACCGTCACTGCCTCCAAGTGCTTCGGGACTGCACCCAACTACTACCTGTTTGCATGACTCCTTTGAGCCGTGGTAGGGTAGTAATCAAAGTACAGTGGGAACACACTCGAGGCAATGTGACAGTGTCAAGTCAGCGGACTAAGCTGTACTCATGTCATCTGGGAACTGATAACTGACGATAGGTATAATACCAACCAACAGTTCCTGACGAGTCCTGTCCAGTGTACTCGTAACCTAACGAGCACCCACATACTATCTCAAGTACGACGTACTGACGGCTGTGGGACAGACCGTCTCCCGTGCTGGGATGAGAAGCGTATACGCTAGTCTACTCCGGAGTATCGATGCCCTGTCTCGATAGTCCTACGACTAGGGACCTGTATAAGGATGTGCTTATGGATTACCCATCCCCTACGAGTATGACTGCCATCACAACGCTGGTAATCAAGCAAAGATCCTAAGGGCTCCACTAATATGTATATAAGCGATATGCTAAAAGAAACACATGCACATATTGAAGTAGAGACAAACCAAGTAGCATACTACCATTTTGAGCAAGATTGTCTATACAACTGTGAATATCCCAAGCTTCCATTAAGTAATATACAAGCTAGTATGATACAGTAATGGCCTCTAGGGCATATACACTAACAATCTCCCACATGCACTAAGGCCATGTACTGGCGTATCGAAGACCTATCATCTCGATCAGCCGCTCGAACTGAGTCTGGGGTAGGGCCTTCGTGAGTGGATCTGCAGTGTTATTCTCCGTATTTACTCTCTTCACCTCGATCTCCCGGCGATCTACGATCTCCCTGATCAGGTGGTACCGTCTCAAAATATGCCTGGACTTCTGATAGGACCTGGGTTCCTTCGCTAAAGCTATAGCGCCGTTGTTGTCACAATACAGTGGTATTAGATCAACAATGGTAGGAACCACCTGAAGCTCCGTGAGGAACTTCTTCATCCAGACAGCTTCCTTTGCGCCATCGCAAGCAGCTATGTACTCCGCTTCCATAGTCGAGTCTGCAACGGTCTCCTGCTTGGAACTCTTCCAGCAAACCGCCCCTCCATTGAGGGTAAAGACATAATCTGACATGGACTTGGAGTCATCCTTGTCACTCTGGAAGCTGGAGTTAGCAAAGGCCTCGAGCTGGAGGTCTTTTCCGCCATACACCAAGAACATCTCCTTAGTCCTTCTCAGGTACTTGAGAATGTTCTTTACCGCTATCCAGTGTTTCTCCCCTGGGTTCGACTGATACCGGCTTACAACGCTCAATGCGTATGCTACATCTGGTCTGGTACATAACATCGCATACATTATAGAGCCTACCGCAGAAGCGTAGGGTATAATAGACATGCGATCCCTTTCCAAATCAGTCTTGGGAGGCATCTCTTTGGAGAGGGTGATCCCGTGAAAAGCCGGTAAATTACCGCGCTTGGAATCCTCCATACTGAATCTTTTCAGTATGGTGTCGATGTACCTTGACTGTGAAAGTCCCAACATCCTCTTAGATCTATCACGATAGATCTGAATCCCCAGAATGTAGTTGGCATCGCCCAGGTCTTTCATGGAGAACCTCTGCGACAAGAATCCTTTGACTGACTGTAGCATAGGAATATCATTTCCTATTAGGAGAATGTCATCCATGTACAAGACGAGAAATACCACGGTTCTCCCTACAATCTTACTGTAAATGCATGGTTCATCTAGGTTTTTGATAAAGTCGAATTCTTTGACAGTATCATCAAAGCAGATGTTCCAACTCCGCGATGCCTGCTTAAGTCCATAGATGGACTTTAGCAACTTGCACACTTTACCGCTGCTCCCACTCTGAATGAATCCTTCTGGCTGATCCATATAGACGCACTCTTCCAAATTTCCATTTAGGAAAGACGTCTTTACGTCCATCTACCAGATTTCATAATCGTGGAAGGCAGCAATGGCAAGAAGGATCCGAATGGATTTCAGCATAGCCACTGGAGAAAAGGTCTCGTCATAATCCAAGCCAGGTCTTTGACGAAAACCCTTTGCAACAAGTCTAGCTTTATAGGTCTCAACCTGCCCATCTACACCAATCTTCTTTCTGAAGATCCATTTGCAGCCTACGGGTTTTACCCCTTCTGGAGCAAAGTCCAAAGTCCAAACTTTGTTGGTGTACATGGACTCCATCTCGGCCCGCATTGCATCCATCCATTTTACCGAGTCGCCGCTCTGAATGGCTTGCTGGAAGCTAGTAGGCTCACCATAATCCATAGTGCAATCCTCTCTATCCCCGTCAATGAGAAAACCGTAGTATCTCTCGGGCGGATGAGACTGCCTACTACTCCTGCGGAGTGGCGTTGGGATGTCCGGTTCTCTTAAAACTTCTGGTTCTTCCAAGCTTTTAGTAATAGCTTGTGGTTCTAGAATTTCTTCCAGTTCTACTACGCTCCCACTTGCTTCTTTTTCTAAAAACGGATGTTCCAGAAAGTGGGCATGACGAGAAACAAAAACCTTTTGTTCCTCTGCGTAATAGAAAAAATACCCCCTGGAGTTCTTTGGGTATCCCACAAACTTACACAGTACTGAGCGTGCCTCGAGCTTGTCTGCATGCTGCTATTTTACAAAAGCTGGACATCCCCATATCTTCAGATACTTAAGACAGGGTTTCTTCCCACACCATATCTGATATGGTGTGGTAGGCACAGTCTTGGAGGGAACCTTGTTCAAAAGATATGCAGCTGATTCTAGTGCATAACCCCAGAAGGATAGCGGTAACTCAGCCTTACTCATCATGGAACGAACCATATCCAATAGGGTTCGATTCCGCCTTTCCGATACACCATTGTGTTGTGGTGTGTATGGAGGAGTAAGCTGAGAGAGAATTCCATTCTCTTTTAAGTAGCCCAGAAACTCGTCACTCAAGTATTCACCACCTCGATCAGATCTCAGTGTCTTGATACTTTTGCCTGTTTGTTTTTCAACTTCATTCTTATATTCCTGAAATTTCTCAAAGGCCTCGGATTTGTGCTTCATCAAGAAGACATGCCCATACCTAGAGAAATCATCTGTGAAAGTAATGAAGTATGAATAACCACTTCGCGCATGTGTAGACATTGGACCACACACATCACTGTGTATGAGTCCCAAGAGCTCGCTCGCTCTTTCTCCGTGTCCAGTGAACGGAGTCTTTGTCATCTTTCCCATGAGACAAGATTCACAAGTGGCATAAGACTGGTACTCGAACGGATCCAAGTATCCTTCTTTATGTAACTTTGTCAACCGTGTCTCATTAATGTGACCCAGTCTACAATGCCATAAGAAAGCCTGATTTAATTCCGGAGACTTTCTTTTAAGTGTGTTCTGGAAACTGAAGACCTGAGCTTGATTCAAAACGTATATACCGTTTTTCAATGTACCTGACCCAATCAGTACTTGATTTAGGTGGATGTTTACTACATCGCTTACAAAAGTAAAATCATATCCTTCCTTAGAAAGTAAGGATACAGATATGATGTTACAAGTCGCACCTGGTACATAAAAACAGTCACGCAGAATCAATATCTGCCCAGTTGTCAGTCCTAGATGATATTCCCCTACGGATTCAGCATACATGCTCATTCCGTTAGCAAACCTGAAAGTCATATCACCTTTCTTGATAACCCTACGGTTTCTCAGAGCTTGTAACGAATTACAGACATGAGATCCTGATCCGGTATCCAATACCCAGGAAGTAAGGTTAACTGACATACAGTTCTCTATTACAAACACACCCGAAGCCGAAGCCACAACATGCTTCGAATTCTGGCTACTGGCTTTGCAAGCCCTGCAATCCTTCTGCCCATGTTCATTCCCGTAACAATAGGAACATCCCTCTTTTACTACATCCATTCCCGAAACTTCTGCCCTTCCCTTTCTTTCTACTTCCCTGGTTTCCTTCAGGGTAGTAGGTAGAGACTGTTGAACTAAGTCAGCATCTGACCTATTCTTCAACGTGGTCTTTAGGTCCGAGAGCTCAAAAGAGCTGGTCTCTGTAAGGACGTTGCCCCCTACAGATGACCCGATAGCTAACCTCGCTGGAAGCAATTCGTTCGAGGTCTCATATCTTGCGATACGAGATTGCTCTCTATATAAATCTTTGTTATGGAGGAAGATAGAAGCTGAGTCAATCTTCTCGTGCTGCCTCTGGTTTACGCCATTAACTGAGGCTAACACGAGGCACTTGGCTTTCGCACAGTTCTTTTCCGATGTCTCGCGGATATGAATATCCGTGACAGGGGAAACTGGACCTGAGACGGCAGGGGTTAGATCAGTCAAGAGGTGTCCCAGCTTGTCATGGGCAATGGACATCTGGACAGACCTTTGCCAGTCATAACAGTCAGATTCAGTCATTTTATTATCTAGATGTAACCTAGGTGCGGTCATTGGGTCGCTGCAGTTAAGAGAGAAAGAAGAAAACACTTAGCATGATGCTCTTGCAAGTTTAGATTGGTTTTTAATTTATCTAAACAGGATGGCTCCCACTGTCTCTCGAATCCCTCCTCATACCATAAAGGAAGAATTAGTCAGGATCAATCTCACGGTACAATACTTGCTTAACCGTTCAGCCAGGCCAGTGTCGGTACTTCGAGGGAGGTTTTCCAACGCTTTCGCGAAATTCCTTAATTAAGTAACCTCTTTTCCCTGTGGGCGTAGCCCCGCTAACACCTTTCTAGACACCTACTTGGTTTATAGCATTGATCGTTAAGTGAAAGAGTTCCCGAGGAGTAGCATATACTCACAGTAGGATCGGGATCCAAATATCATCGTGTGACAAAACTGAAGGAATCCTACCAGAATTATCACACTCCAAATGGTATGCAGCGCTAGCAAGTTTCAGTACTTTTGAAACTCCCGATGTGGATTTTGCCCCATGCTCTTATGACCTTGACGAAGGCCAACATATCATAAGTCACATGTCAAGTTCTACCCGTCATTATCCAGGTTAATTTGAACCCACCCGTACATACCCTTGACGAAGGCCAAAATAGTAGTACGACTGTCCCAAACCAACGCATCTATCTATGCTACAGATAAATATTCAGCAGCTACCAATCACTATGCCTTGGCGAAGGTCAAAATACATAGCTTGAATACTACTGAATATTTAACCGAAACGACGGAGGGCTACGAATGGTTTTGGCGAAACCGTGAACGTACTGAACTTGATATAATCGATGGAACGAGATAGCTTTTAAAAGGAGTGGTTCAAGCTCCGCGTTTAAAATGCTGGTTTTTGAAAAGAACCGAGTGGTTTTCAAAGTGTTCCAACGACTTTTATTTGGTTTATTTTCTTGCATTAATTCTAATGCGTCCCATCATTCAATCCTACCATTGCAGAAAACAACCAAAATATGGTGTACGCTTATGCCATCCGCATTCGCCACGGGGTCCCGTCATCACCCGTTAGGTTACTTAACTAACGACAGAGCGGGGGCAGGACTAGCGCGGATGCAAAACATAAGCAACACCTAAATAGATATCATATATAGATATATAGCAATGATAGTCAATCCAGATCACAGATGAACACTTTGGATATACTAGGAATCCGCGATTCGTTCGAGCCTGCAACGAAAAGCGGATTACACGGTCGCGATGAATAGCCAATACCCCACCCAAGACCCCTACGGGTGCGGCAAACAACCCGCCAAGTACCCGAAGCGAAGCAACCTCCCTCAACGACGTGAGTAGGCCACTCGGCACTTCGAGATACCCGGTAGTTTGTGCACCCCACCATGGGTCTATCCTAGGAGCAAAAACAATAAAAAGAAATTATACAATGACGGATACAACCCCGACCCGGTTGTGCGGCCAAACAAATAATATTACATCAAATTACATGTTACATGAATGAAAGAAAAAAGAAACTCTCATCTCACATCCACCCCGGCTATTCATCCGCGACAATCCACCGAGTTCATATACACAAACCAACAAGCATTACAGATCACAGATATGTATAACCCCCACTAATCGACGTATAGCGATTAGCAGACGTTCAATACATATAAAACAACACAGATATAACCCAATAGTCAAAGTATAGGGAAGTTCGATCAAAAATACGGATTTATAGCCACCCCAAATACAAATTTCAATTCTGGAAAATCTGGGCAGAAATAAAATATCTTTAAAACCCTAAAACCTTAACAGAAGAACACTGCACCAAACTCGGTCCACGACCGAGTCAACTCGACCGCGGATCCGCGGCAAGAAGCATGTTCTTGCCGCGGAACCGCGGTGAGTTGAACGGTTCACTGGATCGGGTTTGGTGTGTTTCTTAACAAAACCCTGAGCCGATTTTTGAAGTATGATTTATTATTTTTAGAGCAGAAAAAAAATCAACAGAAACTTAGGGTTTTGAAATTTAGTTTTGTGATTTTTACCAATCGAACTTCTATACACTTTACTAACTAGCTAGTTTATGTTTAGTTAGGCTCTGATACCACTGTAAGTCCACGTTGTCCACCCCGGTGGTTGCGGGGAGGCGGAAACGGTATAAAAACGGATTTTTATCGAACTAGGCAACATGGACTATCAAAAGGAGGATCTTTGCTAAACAAAAACTATCTACAAAGCTAACTAGTTTTAGCTACATGGAAGAGAGGTTATACCTAGGGCTTTATGTCCTTCTCTCCTTGCTCCTAAGAGTGAATAGATGTGATCTCCTTGTCGCCTTCTCGTGTCAAAGAAGGATCCACCCGAGAGCCTCAACCTTTGGCTTCAACTTCAAGCTAGAAGTAACTAAGATGCTTGGAGTGCTAATCCTAGAACCTTAGAAGAGAGTAGAGAGTATCTTAGAATGGTTTATCTCAAGCTCAAGGGATTCTCAACTCATGAGAGGGGAGAGCTAGAGAGAGAGGAAGAGGAGGAGAGAGAACTAGAATGATAGAATGAGAAGAAAAATGAACCATTCTCACATATATGGGTGAATTATGAAAATAGATAATTAGCTAAGATAATTGTCATGGTTAATCAAGACTTGACCATTATCATTTCACATTAAATGCAAATTGCAAGAATCAAAGAGCATCTTTCATATGGAATGATGATGGTCAACATGTCAACCTAAGTCAACAAGTCAAGATAGTCAAATGGTCAACAACCCTAACCATGCACAATTATAATTAACTAATATCAATTAATCATAATACACACATAAGCATTAGGGTTATGAAAATGACAATGGTCATCAACCCTAATCAAAGTCCTCTCCCTCTGTCTCAGTCAACTGTGCATACGCACCCGTATCCGTGATCCGAGGAACACGAATACAAAGAGATAAAACCAATCCTAAATTATATACTAGGATCCGGCTTAAACCAAAGCCCGCTAGTATAAGCTGTCCGGACAGCAAACGTGCACAAGTGCGCGGATGTGAACGAACCCTGTCGCAAAACCATGCGACCTCTACTCATTTTGCCTAAAGGCGAATAACTCTCTGTCTAAAGACTCGACACTACGCTGGCAGTGGGTTTAACCACAGACCGCAAGCGGCATAGCTGTACGTAACGGTCCCCAGGTAGATGCCGATAAGAAGACTGACGAGGTGAACCCATCTGAACTTCTACTGAGCTTGAATGTGACAGTCTCCGTACAGTCCGGTCTGTTCATCTGATACATCGCATGGCGGGCCTAGGGGGCGGTAAACGTCAGTCCCCTAATAGCGGTACAAGTCGTGTCGGAGTGTAGCCCAGAACACCCTGAGATAACACTGGAAACCTACCAGTATATCTCGCTTGCCCTGGCCAGGAACTACTTGTGTAATGGCTCTCCTAGACACAGCGCGATGTCAACCCCCAATACCGGGAGAGACGAATCTTGTCTAACCGTCACTGCCTCCAAGTGCTTCGGGACTGCACCCAACTACTACCTTTTTGCACGACTCCTTTGAGCCGTGGTAGGGTAGTAATCAAAGTACAGTGGGAACACACTCGAGGCGAAGTGACAGTGTCAAGTCAGCGGACTAAGATGTACTCATGTCACCTGGGAACTGATAACTGACGATAGGTATAATACCAACCAACAGTTCCCGATGAGTCCTGTCTAGTGTACTCGTAACCTAACGAGCACCCACATACTATCTCAAGTACGACGTACTGACGGCTGTAGGACAGACTGTCTCCCGTGCTGGGATGAGAAACGCATACGCTAGTCTACTCCGGAGTATCGATGCCCTGTCTCGATAGTCCTACGACTAGGGACCTGTATAAGGATGTGCTTATGGATTACCCAGCCCCCACGAGTATGACTGCCATCACAACGCTGGTAATCAAGCAAAGATCCTAAGAGCTCTACTAATATGTATATAAGCGATATGCTAAAAGAAACACATGCACATATTAAAGTAGAGACAAACCAAGTAGCATACTACCATTTTGAGCAAGATTGTCTATACAACTGTGAACATCCCAAGCTTCCATTAAGTAATATACAAGCTAGTATGATACAGTAATGGCCTCTAGGTCATATACACTAACAATTTTACCCACCGTTAGATCTTTAATCCAAGTATTTCTGTCTCACAAAATATATTTTCATATTTTAACAAGATTGGGGGAATATTTCCCTACATATAGAATTTTATTCTATAAAACGGTGATATTTTTATCACTATTGGATTTTTAATCCAAAGATGCTCGGTTTAACAGCACAATCTTTCTTTGTTTAGAAAGATATGGGAAATATTTTCCATCTCATTGGATTTTTGATCCACTAACTTTCTGTTTAATAGAAAATATCCTTCCCAATAGAATTTAATTCTATACTTAATCACCATTGGATATTGATCCAACGATTCATTGAGTAGAATTTAATTCTACGTAAGGAGTGTTGGGTTATGCCAACGTCCTAGCCATCAAACCGTGGCCGATTACGAAACAAAATTTTTCTAAACTGGCAATAACACAACCCGATGCCCGAATCTACCCTAAACCCTAATCTAGCAAGCTAAGGAAATGAGTTTAGATGGTTATACCGAATGATCTGTGTCCTTCGATCTTTAACCTACTTCCCAAGCTCCTAGTGGCCACCATGATCAAGCTTGATTTCCGGTCTCCCTCCATCGAAGATGGTCCACCTGAGAGTTGTTCATACCAGAATATTGCATTTTATACCGCCCATTCTTACACTCGTTTGGTTATAGGCAGGTGTTTTTAATCAGTGTTTGCTACATATTTAGAGGATACTGGTTCTCATCTCTAGACAGTGAAATTCATAGAAAAATACGTCAAATTCCGGATTACTGCCAACAACAGATAAAACACGGGTCTCCGCTCTCTATCCTTATGTTGCCACACACCAGTTTAAGGGACAAAATGGCAAATCGATGTCATTTTCGTCTACAAAGATCAATGTCAACACAAGATCCAACATATCTACGCGGAGCTCGAGGAAATCTTGGCAAAAGATCCACATCACATCACCTTTTGATCTACTGAAATTCTGGAAGAAATGGGAAGAGTTTCTGAGAAAAAGTCATATACCACACTAAAGAGTAATAAAAACTAGGGAAAACCACCAAATTTCATGGCCTAACTCCTCTAAACGGCCGCGGTTCCGCGGCATAAGCACGCTTAGGCCGCGGTTCCGCGGCCATTTAGTCTCCTCTCTCAATCGTTTTTTGGGGTTAGTTTGGTACTTTCATATTATGCCAGATTCTTGCCCTAGGTTTCCATTTCTCCTCCTATAAATACCCCAGATCTGAGCCAAACCAAAGGTGTTAATTTCTTTAGCCTCTTTTAGTGTAGTTTTGTTCTTCTTCTTCTTCTTCTTCATCTTTCCTCCATGAAAATGTAGTGAGAGCATTGAGTGGATGTTAAATGAAGATGAGAGTTTTTGTATCATTCTTGTTTGTTTAGCTTCCCCTTGAGATTCTTGCTTTCTCTTAATCTTTCAACCTCTTCATTGAGCTTGAAAGTTTAATGGTTTGTTATTGATCTCAAGGGTTGTATCTTCTTATGGAATTAGTGTTTCATTTCACATGAGTTCTTTACCCTTCTCTTGATCTTGCAACCTCTTGATTGAGCTTGCAAGTTTAAGGGTTGGCTATTGATCCCATGCTTGTCTTGAGTTCTAGTTTCTAGTTCTTTTTATTGCTTATTTCTTTCTTGCTTTTTATTACCTTGCTTTACTTTCTTGCACTTTAAATTCCATGCCCTTACTTACTTGTAATCTTTTCTTTTCTTTGGTCTTTTTGTTCTCTCTTTTTGGTTCATTTTATGAATGATTGTAATTATCGTTGTTAAGAACAGATACGGTATTGTAAATTAATGTTTCTTTGCTCATTTCCTTTTCCCGTTATTTTCCATTGAACTCCGCCCAAACGTTACGCAAGCGCTCCGTTAGGCACCCTACCCTACCAAGGTAACGGTGATTCCTAACCGCGACCGGTTGCGTTCGGTTTGGCCGGAGGCGAAAGCAAGAGACAAGAACGGAAGGACAAGGGTAAATAAGCCGGATTCCACGAATACCGTGCTTAAATCCCCTAATCCACGTTGTTGCTGATTGCTCTAGCTTCAATTGGTCAAGACTCGGCTCAAAGGTTTTGAGTACGGATTTCTTTAGCTTACAATTTCGTATCTTTTTCTTAACAACTTCATACTTGCATATAAAACACATAGGTTAGTTTGAACAAACACATACAAATTCTTTATTGACTCGTCTAAAACTCGAACGGACATACAACCATCTCCCTGTGGATCGACCCGTGCTCAACCGGCTAGCTACATAGCGACACCGTCCTGATCGCGGTTATACTTTAGAACTTTGAACATCCGACACGCCAAAAGCGTGCGATCAAATGGCGCCGTTGCCGGGGAGACGGTAGCGTATTTTCTTTCTTATTATTCGGGTTAATATTCTTTTTGTATATATTTAAAAAAAATCTTTTTGTTTTTTTTGATAATTTTTGTGGGCAAGAGTGCAGATTTTTGCAGATTTGCAAACTGCGATTGTGGGGAGCAAAGTGTACGTTCAAGGCTAAGGTGATTGCAAAGTACAGTGCCAAAGATCCGGGTAGTTTGACCCGCGCAAGCGAACTTTTCAAGCTTACCGGATTTGATTCAACGGGGGTTTCCTAACCCAAAAACTTAACGGTACTTACTTTACTAACACCTTCTTCTCAAATCCGACGCATCCAATATACTATTCTTTGCAGGATTCTTTGCAAGTTCGCTAGCAAACGCTAAAAATTGACTAACCCGTATTTGTTGCAGTGCCGTGCTTAAACTAAAAAACGATTGTTTGATTCTTTATAGAATTTTTATTGAATTGCGCATTTCATACATTAATACGGACTTAAGAGCAAGCGAACCCCACAATATACGGTAAAGGATTCATCACCTTTTCCGTGGCCCACAAATCACGAACTTGAGCATAACGTTTACCCGCACAAAATTTAAAAGAAACTAGATTTTAAGCCTTAAGGACTTCGCGCTCTCTAGGAGAAGTTAACTGTGTTTAGAACCTCGCTTAACGGTATATTGTTTACGGGGTGTCTAGGAAAGTGTTAACGGCGAAATCGCCAAAAGAGAAAGGGTTATTTAATTAAGGAACTTCGCGAAAGCGTTGGAAAACCTCCCCTTATCTCTGCACTTACCTGGCCTCGTGATCAGTGTATCTTGAGCCCGTTTCTCGACACAGTTTTACTTCGACAATCAAGTTCTGGAGCAGGTCTAGTTGACCTAGGTGAACCCTAAAACGACTAGGTGTGGTATTTTTGTGTCGTGATTGTTTTTATCCAGATTCTTTTTGTGTGTATATTTCATTCTTTTGTTAATAACTACCAAAAAAAATATCGCATTCTTTTTCCCCTCCTTTTCTCTGTCTTTCTTTCTTTCTTTCTTTCTTTCTCTCTTCATATCATGGGTACACCACCTCGCAAAACTCTTGCCGAACTTTGGTACCCACAACCAGACATTACTTCTTACGGTTCTTGCTTTGGCCGAACGTCGAACGATCCCTCCATGCCCAAAATCTCTTTGAAAGATCGGATAGACGCGTCTAGGACAAACACTTGCCCTTCGCAATCCACTTTGTATCAACCTTTTCAACCTCCCCCACCCTCTTATGTTGATACCCCTTTTGCAAGTCGTCCTTTGTCCATCGCTGAACATATTGAACAATCCTGTAGCCGATCTTTCACTCCTTTCACCACTACAGATTCTTGGGATCAACAATTCCATTCACCTTCTTATCCAAATGTTGATCCTGCTCCTGTTCAGCCATTCAATTCCTACCAGTTCTACCCGACTTTTGCACCTTCCCTAGACATTGCTCCTGAACCGCCATTTGGGAGTTTTCAGTATCCAAACAACTTTGAATTTTTTACTGAAACCCCTTCACAACCCATGTCTAGTCTGGAACAATCTTTGGAAGACTTTAGGGTAGCGTCGTACCAACAGATGATGGATTTGAATGCGTCCATGGCCGTCCTCATGCAACCTAGTGACCCGGTAGCTAGTTTTCAACTAGCTCCAAATTTTCCAATGTCTGAAGATGCGGTAGGACATGTTGAGAATTTGAGTGGAGAGAGTGAGCTGTACCCCCTTCCGAATCAAGCCTACCCATTTCAACTTGCATCCCACAACTCTGGTTTTGAATGTCTATCTAGTGTTCTAAACGATTCATTGATTAAAGATAGAACAGATAATGAGTTGTGTGACTTTGTAGTGTTTGATTTGCCCGATTGTGAAGGGTCCCTTTCGAGTGAAACCACACCCAATCCTTTTGACCTCTACACCTCCACTCTAGAACCTGAATTTATTAATATCCATGCTTTTGTTGAGGTGTCTGAGAATATTGATTTTCACTTGATTGAGGATATTGACGCCGGGAATATTTTGGATGATGAACCTATAGATTTGGCAGAGTTTTTCTCTCCAGTTCATCATCCTGAGTCATTAACTGTTTTTCCCGAACCCCATATGCGTCTTGATTTTGATGAAATTTGCATGGATAAGCTGAATTTTGAGGAAACTTTTGAGGATATTTTTGAGGATGAATCAGTTTTAATTAATGAGTCGGATTTTCCAATTCATCCTGTTCCTTTCATTGACTGTGTACACCCTCCGGAACCTTTAACCGCCAACCTTCCTCAATCACCTACCTCCATCCTTTCTATCGTTCCGACCTTGCAAGAAACCGTATCACTTTCATTTCTTATGTCTGGTTTACCGAGTTCGGCGTACCCATGTTTTCTCACGAATCTTGAGGGATTTGACCCCATTTCTCAATGGGTTAATAGATTAGCACAAACACTTCTTACACATCAGTCATCACAAATTGTGCTAATCTATTCACTCCATTTCCACCCTCAAGTTCGTATTCCACTTCCTTCTCCCTTCCGCCATTCTTCTTCTCATATACCGAGATCGTATCCCGCTTCTATCTCCATACGGTCTCGCGTATTTTCCATTTCTTTCCTCTTCACCTTCTTTCACCAACCCGGATCTTACAGAGATAGAATTTTTGAATGGTTGGTGTTAACTTTTGGCCTTTGTAAGGCCTTGTATAGCTTGATACTATTCTCTTTCCCCCCTAATCCTGAACTTCAATGCTTAACAGTGAAAACACTGTTTTACTTAAGTTTGGGGGGACTCCTTTTTTGTATATATATATTTTTTTTGTTTTCCTTTTTGTTTTGTATATAATTTTTTTCTAGGGAGCGCCGACAATTTTGACCCTCTTGGTGTAGTCTGACAGTGAGGGCACTGTCAAGTTTAAGTTTGGGGGTATGCTCGGTAAGCTTTCTTCCTTCACATTCATTTGTATATTTTGCATTTGCATACCTTATTAAAAACCCCACAAAAATTGAAAATTTTCTAAAAAATATAAAAACTTTGTCGTCAAGTTAGCTAATAGGGTAACTTAGATTTTTATTCTGAAAGTTTAGTTGATATGTTAGAAATAACTAAATTCTAGACTTAGGAATTGAAAATCCTTAAAATAACCCTCATTCTATCTAACTTTGGTAAGTATACGTCCTTACAGTTTTTTGAGTTCAGTTCTTGAGTTAAGTCAAGATGAAGGGAAAGTATTGAAGCTTTACTGGAGGATAAGTCTAAAAAATAGTTTCTTTTCTTGAGTTCAAATTTAGAAAGTATATACCCTACAAACTGCACTTACACGCACCTTGAAACTTGGGATAGTAGAGGATACCTAGAAATACTCTTGCCTGAAAGCCTAGTATGAAAGAAAAATTGGTATTTAAAGCTAAACACCAAAAGAGCATATTGAAAAATATATCCGGTCTTGAAAAAGAAAAAGAAAAAGAAAAAGAAAAAGAAAAAGAAAAAATAGAATAAAGTCAAGACCTGGAAACTGCTATTTACGCTTTAAAGTTCACACATTCAGTAATCGGTCGTTAGTGCCTCAAGAAGCATTAATAGTCGCATGAAAGGTGTGTGAGCAAATCCGTCCATCCTTAATGAAAAGAAGTAGTATTAGGTATTAGGGCAAGGGTATTATAGGTTGAATTGAATTCTTGAGTGTAGGGGTGCAAATATACACACACGTAGGGGTATACAATCGATGTTTGGATAAAAGATAGAAATAAAGAATAAGACTTGTGTTTTCTGTAAAGTTGATAAAAATCCCTGATTTGAGGCCGCACTTTAGAAGGAAAACTCAGGAGATCCAAGGTTAAATAGATAGGAGGTGTGAAAAATAAGGGTTGGATATTTCTAACTTAGGATGATAGAATTTCTAACGTAAATACTAAACTGTAGGAGTAGAATCGACGTTAACTTATGACACTAGCTTGACGGGATTTTGTGGGTGTAATCCGCTGAAAACCCTCAGGAGACAACACTCCTCCTACTAGGGACACCTAGAGGTTTAACGGCTTGTTGCACGTGCTCAGTGCAATCGCGTTCCCTGCGAAAGTGCGGTTAGGACTTTTTTGTGAATAATTGGTTTTGCTCGGGACGAGCAAAAGTTAAGTTTGGGGGTATTTGTTCATACCAGAATATTGCATTTTATACCGCCCATTCTTACGCTCGTTTGGTTATAGGCAGGTGCTTTTAATCAGTGTTTGCTACATATTTAGAGGATACCGGTTCTCATCTCTAGATAGTGAAATTCATAGAAAAGTACGTCAAATTCCGGATTACTGCCAACAACAGATAAAACACGGGTCTCCGCTCTCTATCCGTATGTTGCCACACACCAGTTTAAGGGACAAAATGGCAAATCGATGTCATTTTCGTGCACAAAGCTCAATGTCAATACAAGATCCAACATATCTACGCGGAGCTCGAGGAAATCTTGGCAAAGGATCCACATCACATCACCTTTTGATCTACTGAAATTCTGGAAGAAATGGGAAGAGTTTCTGAGAAAAAGTCATATACCACACTAAAGAGTACTAAAAACTAGGGAAAACCACCAAATTTCATGGCCTAACTCCTCTAAACGGCCGCGGTTCCGCGGCATAAGCACGCTTAGGCCGCGGTTCCACGGCCATTTAGTCTCCTCTCTCTGTCGTTTTCTGGGGTTAGTTTGGTACTTTCATATTATGCCAGATTCTTGCCCTAGGTTTCCATTTCTCCTCCTATAAATACCCCAGATCTGAGCCAAACCAAAGGTGTTAATTTCTTTAGCCTCTTTTAGTGTAGTTTTGTTCTTCTTCTTCTTTTTCTTCATCTTTCCTCCATGAAAATATAGTGAGAGCATTGAGTGGATGTTAAATGAAGATGAGAGTTTTTGTATCATTCTTGTTTGTTTAGCTTCCCCTTGAGATTCTTTCTTTCTCTTGATCTTTCAACCTCTTCATTGAGCTTGAAAGTTTAAGGGTTTGTTATTGATCTCAAGGGTTGTATCTTCTTATGGAATTAGTGTTTCATTTCACATGAGTTCTTTACCCTTCTCTTGATCTTGCAACCTCTTGATTGAGCTTGCAAGTTTAAGGGTTGGCTATTGATCCCATGCTTGTCTTGAGTTCTAGTTTCTAGTTCTTTTTATTGCTTATTTCTTTCCTGCTTTTTATTACCTTGCTTTACTTTCTTGCACTTTAAATTCCATGCCCTTACTTACTTGTAATCTTTTCTTTTCTTTGTTCTTTTTGTTCTCTCTTTTTGGTTCTTTTTGTGAATGATTGTAATTATCGTTGTTAAGAACAGATACGGTGTTGTAAGTTAATATTTCTTTGCTCATTTCCTTTTCCCGTTATTTTCCATTGAACTCCGCCCAAACGTTACGCAAGCGCTCCATTAGGCACCCTACCCTACCAAGGTAACGGTGATTCCTAACCGCGACCGGTTGCGTTCGGTTTGGCCGGAGGCGAAAGCAAGAGACAAGAACGGAAGGACAAGGGTAAATAAGCCGGATTCCACGAATACCGTGCTTAAATCCCCTAATCCACGTTGTTGCTGATTGCTCTAGCTTCAATTGGTCAAGACTCGGCTCAAAGGTTTTGAGTACGGATTTCTTTAGCTTACAATTTCGTATCTTTTTCTTAACAACTTCATACATGCATATAAAACACATAGGTTAGTTTGAACAAACACATACAAATTCTTTATTGACTCGTCTAAAACTCGAACGGACATACAACCATCTCCCTGTGGATCGACCCGTGCTCAACCGGCTAGCTGCATAGCGACACCGTCCTGATCGTGGTTATACTTTAGAACTTTGAACATCTGACATGCCAAAAGCGTGCGATCAAGAGTCTATGAAACGAGCTCCAACCTCATAGCCAAGATAACTAGGGTACCTAGTTCGCTAATCTATATAGCCTAGAAAATATAGAGTCTAATAATGGATTGATTTGTTTTTAAACACCCTAGATTTCTCAACACATGAGATTATTAGGGTGGAGGTAGAAAAAGAAAAAGCATGAGGATGAGAGTGTGAAGCAAAGCAACCAACTCAAGAAAATTGGCTAAGCGTTGTGAGTAATACAAATGAATCCTCAACCAAAGAAAATATCTCACACCACAACAAATATCAAGCATGCCTCAATAGTGTACCATGAGTCACACCCATGAGTCACCACATGAGTCATGCTTGAATTAATGCCACACACAACTCATCCTCCACCTCATTTAATCATTTAAACAAAATGATTAAAACTAAAATGAGTTGTTATCTTCTAGAAACTATCTTGTAATAAATTACAAGAATACCCCTCATCCATATATACATACTCATATCCGAATTCCGAAAAATACGAATACAAAGAGACGAAAATAATCCAATAATATAATACTAGGATCTGGCTTAAACCAAAGCCCACTAGTGATACGTGCACAAGTGCATGTATATGATCGAACCCTGCCGTAAAACCATACGGCCTCTATATCGTTTTGCCCGAAGCAGGGAACCCCTCTATGTGGGACTCTAAAGACTTGTCAATACGCTGGCAGTGGGTTTAACCATAAGCACGTCAGCGTCACTAACTGTATATAACGGCTACCCGGGTATTGAGTGAAAGGGAGGCCAATGAGCAAACTCATTCTGACCCCTACTGAGCCTGTCCATGACAATATCCGTACGGTCTGGTCCGTTCATCTAAGAGTATCGCATATCGTGTCTAAGGGGTGGAAAAGGTTAGACCCCTAATAACGCGACATTTCGTGTCGGTATGAAGTCCATCACCACCTAAGAAACTACTGATCCAAATCAGTAATTCTCGACTACCTTGGCTAAGAATTTCTGGTGATGGCCACCCGTACACAACACAACATCAACCCCCAATACTGAGAGAGACGAATCCCCGACGATCCGCTCACTGCCTCCATGTGGCTCGGGACTGTACCCAACTAAAACCTGTTTGCACGACTCCTTTGAGCCGTGGTAGGGTAGTAATTAAAGCACAGTGGGAACTCACATGAGACAAATGACGATCTCAGGTCGACAGACTAACCTGTACACATGTCAACTGGGAACTGCTATCTGACAATAGGTATAATACCAACTAGCATATTCCCGGCGAGTCCATCCAGTGTACTCATAACCCAATGAGCACTTGTATACTATCTTAGGTGAACAAACTGATACCAATGGCTTGTGAGACCTGGCCACTGCCCCTCTTCGGGGTCTCGATAAGTATACACTAGTCTACACTAGAGTATCGATTCCCAGTCTCGATACTCCGACGACTAGGGACATTTAAGGATGTGCTTATTGACCACCCAGCTCTCACGTATATGATCGCCATCATAATGCTGGTAGTCAAGCAAGAATCCTATGGGCTCTATCAACATGTAATAGTGATCTGTAATAACACATAAATCATGTACATGGTGATAAAAACAAACCAGATACCATACTATCATCTTGAGCAAGACTGTTCTATCCGTATAGGTCCTCCCTCAATCATCACAATCGCGTGCCTGCGATTCAATAAATGACTTGAGGGCACTATAGCCAACAATCTTCCACTTGCACTTAAGGCTAATTATTGCGGTGTCGCATACTCACAGCCCGTGTGATACCGAACACCCAACTTCTCTAATAATCAGTCTCGTAAAGCCCGTTTGCGAAACTATTATGTTCGAGAAATAGCCTCAGTAAGTGGATCCGCTCCAATGATTCTTTCTGTATATCTCTATATCTCAACTTCGCGGAGAAAGACTATCTCCCGAAATGAGCGATACCTGTCTTAGAATTTGTCTGGATATCTGATTGGTCCCAGTTCATAAAAGAACTCCAAATCCAAAAAACTTCTTAGACTGTATCATCCACTGAATTTAATCAGTATCCTACGCCATGCCATCCTCAGTATCCGTTTGGACCAACTGTTTAACATACTGTTTCTCAGAAGAGGGAAAACTATAAATTTGACAGTCGCTCTGTCATCCAGGTCACCTTGAAAGCCTAAAATGATAACCGCCTCCTGAAGGAGGCTGCCCTTACCATATACCATGAACATCCACTTATGTTCAAAACTGCTTCCCACCGTTTCTCCAGGATTGGATTAATATATATATTTATTGCAGCTAGTGCAAAATCAATATCTGGTATGGGACTTGACATCTCATAATTAACTCAATTTCCTAAACAAGTGATATGCTAATCATGTAAATCCCTCTCCTCATCAGTCAAGAAGACATCTCTTTAGAGAGGATGACTCCATCACCTGCGGGCACACCACCATGCCAGGAGCCGTCCATTCTAAAACACTTTAGAATATTATCAAAATACCCAAATTGGGACACTTTCCAAATCTAGATCTAAAAATACAGATCTAGTGACCAGAATCCCTAATATTTTATCCATATCCAATATGGAGAAACACCTTTGTGACAACTACAGTATAACCGATCGTAGTACAGGAAGATCTCTTCCTATTAAAAGCATGTCATCCAAATACCAGGACATCACTCCTTACTACCTTCTTACCAGATCCATCTCTTATTCTGATGAATTCAAACTCTATGACAGTCACATTAGAAATAGATGATCTATCTCCGCTATACCTGCTTTAGTCTATAAATAGACATAACCTACTTGCTCACTATGCTTCCGCTGCTCCCACTGACTACAACAATCCTCTAGCAAAGTCATATACATATGCACTTCTAAAGCTAATTTAGAACGACGTTATACTCATCCTCCTGCCGGATCTCATAGTCTATAACAACAGCATTAGCAAGTTTGGGTAAACATAAACCTCCCTGTCACCGTTCCTGAGGAGACCGAAGTACCCATCGGGTGTCTGAGGTTACCCACCAAATCTGCGGAGTGGTTAATGGAATGTCGAATCCAATTTGAATCTTTAGGTTCTATTAAATTTTCAGTAATCATCTGTGGTTCTGGAATTACTTCCAGTTCTACTATACTCCCACTAATGTTTTCTGAAAAGAATCCATTTTACTAAAACTGGTGGCGAGTCAAGAACAATATAACTATTGATCTTCCTGATGGTAGAATGTTAACCCTCATCAAAACCCGAGATAACCCACAAACTGTCATTACTAAAACGTGCCTTGAGTTTATCCGGATTCTGGTTTTATGCATAAGCCGGACAACTCCATATACCTTAACATCGTTAAGGTATGATACATTCTATATCCACTATAGAAACAAGAGGCACTAATTTAATTGGAACCAGATTCAAAAAACATGCAACTGTTTCCAGTGCATATCAACTAAATGGAAGAAGGCCAAGCAGCATTACTCATCTAGGAGTGCATCCACATATGATTAACCTGAAAGATAATCTAGTTCTCAAAACCATTACTTACAACGGAATACCTAGCACAAGTATCTACATCTTCGATCACCTCGAAGAATCCGGATACTTCCCGCATAAGGGTTCTCTACTTTATTCTTATACCTATAACTTCTCAATATCTGGACCCCGTATTTCAACGAAATACTTGTCTAAAACTAGAGAAGTCAAAAGTAAACAGAATATAGTATGAGTACTAACCCCTTTGTCTTGCAACATATGGTTCTCTACTTTATTCTTATATCTATAACTTCTTAAAATTTGGACCCTTTATTTCAACGAAATATTTGTCTAAAACTATAGAAGTCAAAAGTAAACAGAATATAGTATGAGTACCAACCCCTTTTTCCTAATGGACATTGGACAACATACAATACTATGTATAAGTCCCCTGAGTTCAATAACTCAAAACTGTGCATCGTAGGTTGAAAACTGTGCTATGGTTAAGAAGAATTGCACCGCTGTTAAATGCTCCTTACCTAATCATCAAATGATATAGGTAAATATCTTAGACATAATTTAAAAAAGTTATATCTCACTTTATAAAATAAATGTACAGATATATCAGTTTGAAATTGATGCATAACAACGGATATTCAAAACCAAATATTTGTCGTCCGGCAAAAACCCAGGTGATTTCCTTAAATATCACCAATTACAAAGAATTCCGATAGTTTGAGGATATAATCACCCAATTACCAATATCTTACTCCCTCTCATCATCTATAACGCTATACAGATGTGAGAATCAAATCTGGTAAATACATACTCTGGAGTTAGAATCTAATTGGGAAAACAGTTTTCAATTAACATTGCACATTAAAACTGAAACATGAAAATGTTTCAAAGGGGTATCCGGGTATTCCTAGTAATGCCTCTTCCACTATCCTGATTCATGACCATAACCATATATTTACATGTCCTCACTCCAATCCTTTTATTTGTCTTTATTTATTACCTTCTGTACACCGCACTTAGGCTAAATGGTTTTCTTCCTTCCATACCTTTCGGCACCAGCTTATGGTTTGGAAGAAGACTATCCAATAAGCGTAATAGGTGTACTCTCCTAATCCTAGGAGCTCACTCAACCTGAGAGAAGGTAAAGGGGAAAAGACAACTTGAATAATCATATTCAATTTCTCCTGAACCGGAAACCATCCTCGAACTAGAACAAGTTCCTTCGAGTTCGTATGTAATTATATGATGGCATATCCAAGTAATGTGGATCTTCGTAGTGATACGGAATATTCCGGAGAAATACAAAGGTGAAATAGGAGTGGGAATGATATACGCGGTTTCATCATGAATGATAGCAGTCGCAATTTCCTTTACCCTCTTTCTAATCCTTTTATATGTCTTTAGTTATTACCTTCTGTACACCACACTTAGGCTAATTGGTTTTCTTCCTTCCCTACCTTTCAGCACCTGCCTGAGGTTTGGAAGAAGACTATCCGATAAGCGCAATAGGTGTACTCTCCTAATACCAGGAGCCCTCGAAACCTGAGAGAAGGTAAAGAGAAAAGACAACTGAATAGTCCTATTCAATTTTTCCAGAACCAGAATCCATTCTTGAACTGGAACAAGTTCCTTCGAGTTCGTATGTAACTATATGATGGAGTATCCATATAATGTGGATCTTCGTAGTGATACGGAATGTTCACGAGAAATTCAAAGGGTAAGAGTAAGAGCGGCAATGATATATGCGACTATGACAATCCAAAAGCCAAAAGTGTTTTAAGAAGGTTCGGTTAACATGGTTTATGAGTTCTGGTCTAGGGTCGGGCCATGGTCACTGCCAAAGAGAGAGATAAAAGAAACACTCAGCGTGCACTCTACCCATGATCAGAATGGTTATAACTTTATCTAATCAGTATGGCTCCCACTGTCTACTCGAATACTCCTTCTAAACCCAAAAGGAGAATTAGTCGGGATCATCTAAAATCACCCGAGGAGTAACACCTACTCATCAGTGGAAATCGGGATCCAACTATCATCGCATGATAACTTGATGGAAGCCACTCAAGTCACCGCACTCCATAAGGTATGCACATACCTGGCAAGTTTCCTGTATGTTTGAAACTCCCGATGTGATTTTTACCCCAAGCGTCTTATGACCTTGACAAAGGCCAACAAATCATAAGTCGCAAGTCAAGTTCTACCCGTCATTGTCCTAATTAATCTAAACCCACCTGTACTCTCCCTTGACGAAGGCCAACAAGGCTGTACGACTGTTCTAAATTAATGCATATCCATGCAATAGAAAAGTAACACATAGCCACCATACACTATGCCTTGATGAAGGCCAACAAACATAGCATGAATACTAGGCGCTATCCATCTGAAATGACGGAGGGCTACGGCTGTTTTTTGGCAAAAAACATTTAACGTAATGAACTTGATATCGTTGAAGGAATCTAAGTAGTTTAACAAATATATAGTAGCGAAAACTTTTGCTAAAGAGCTCACTCCTTGTGAAGGAATCTCGGCTCTTTCCTCATCGAATAAGGTGCAGGATATTCCCAATCGAATACTACGATGCAAAGCAAAAGGAAATGACTATAGTAAAGTTATTACGATGATGCAAACTTCTTCTCAAGAAGTCATTCCCGGTGAAAGGATCTCGGCTCTTGCCTCGTCGAATGAGGTGCGGGATATTCATGACCGAATACCACTGTGTAAAGCAAAAGAAAACATCTGTAATGTCTGTTTTCAAAACCTGGTTCCAACAACATCATATAGGTTTATTTTCCTTGCATTGATCAGAATCAATGCAGTCCCATCAATTAAACATATCACACCACATAAAGGAACGAAAATAAAATGTACGTATATACCATCCGCATTCGCCTTGGGGCCTCGTCATCACCCGTTAGGTTACTTAACTAATGGCAGAGCGGGAGCTGGACTAGCGCGGGTGCAAAACATATACAACATCTACTAGTATATATATAAATATATATAACATTCGTCCCAGGCATGATATAAGCAACATCACAGAATCTTAGCAAGCAACACAAAATGGTGGATAATCCTGGAGCATCGAGTTTCATTTGAGCCGCAAATGAGACCCGACGTTCCCTGTCATGTGGATAGCCTGTGTGTCACGCCCCACTTCCCGGTGTATGGTAAGGAGACGCGACTGGACCCACTACGTATTTACTCAGAAGTAAATACGCTAAGCGTAACTAAGCAATATAAAGTAAATATACACAAGAAGACATGAAGTGTAAATGAACAGCAACTTTTATATATTAAACATCCTTTACAAGTACAACTGGAAATGCAAATACAAGTCTAGAAAGCAATGCCTAAACAATGACATGAACTGAAAGTAAAGTTAATACAAGTAAAGTCAATACTCCGGGTCTTCTTTGAACTGCTCCAAGTGCTCCTGGATAGTCTAGAACTCTTCAGAGTCGGGTCCTCCTGACAACATTCCAAAGAAGAAAGAAATAGGAATGTCGTCAGCGAACAATCGCTCGGTAAGTCCCAAAGAGAGAAATGAAAAGAATAGACAGAGAATAGAACATGTGAAGTAGATAAGATTATGTTTGTTATGCTAACGTAGTTGTTTGTACCTTGGTACAGAATATGCCAGTGTATACAAGAGGAGTCCAATTTACACCGTGGACTATGGTAACCCGTAGTACAAGACTCCATCGATAAAACCAGGGAACAACGGCAATGGATGTATAGTACGTCTTTTAATAACCACCTCGTGCCACTTTTAACACCTTCCGTACCAGTCTACCCCTTTAAAAACCCTGTAATGTATTGTTGTATTGATTGTATTGAATTGTAGATAGATGACTTGCCGAAACCATGATATCAGTCGAAATGGATATAAATGGATAGTCATGTAATCAGAGTATATCCATGGTTCGGTTTAGTCGAGTCATGTTATGTTGATATAGATCGAAATTCTGGTATAAATGGATTCATGTTGTAATGGAGTTGAATTGAATTGAATTCAAGTATAGATTGTTTCCATTTTTTACTGAGACTCTGCCTGAGTCAGACACTTAAACAGAATTGAAGTCTTGAAATAGTTTTGGAGTTATCGGTAACTGCTGTACATGGACGGCAGGATTTGTGACTTTTTCCAAACCAATTACCATATTGATAACACTGTTTTAGTTGTCTTCCTTAAATAAGCAAGCACCCAAATTCTCCGGCTTCGTGAGGCTCAAGAGAATTGGTCCCGCTTTAACCTATGTTTACTAGGGTCCTTATTGTAAATTAATATAACTTGAGGGGGTTTATGAAAAATAGTTTTGATATATTTTCAAAATACACCTCAAGTATTTAATTATCGTCTTTAGGGTTTTCATAATTGTAATTTTTATAAAGTGAAATATTCTAGTGGATATAACCTAGACTTCAATGTATATGGTATTTTAGTGTAATTTTGGAATTGTATTGAGTTGTAATGGTAGTTTCATGAAATTTGTGATTCCTTTGATTTAGAAAATATGGAATATATAGATTGTATACTTAAAGTAGATATTTTTATTATATATATATATATAGAACTTATTTATTAAATAGAAATCACATTTTTCTTTAAAATTGCATTAAAAATTCCATCGAGGTCGAATGCTCCTTGCGGAGGTCTGCATCTCGCTCTACTAGGCCTGAGGATATGCGACAACCCGCACCATCCCGATCGGGGTTCCCCAAAATGGGTTGTAGAGGTGTATTTGCAAGGAATTAAATAATACGCTTTTAAAGAAAATGGTTTTTGAATGTTTATGGTATTTAGTGTAAACTCGTATTTTCCCATAAACTAATATTCCACAAATCATCATGCTATGTCAAGAATGTGTATTGTGATGAGGTAGGCCATTACCTTGTGAGCTTTCTAAAGGTAATATGGTTAAAATGAATAAACAATGGCGTATGTAAACATGATGGTATTTTAGTGTAAAAGTGAAATAGAAATTGCAATACGAATTATTTTGAGATGAAACTTGTTTTGATGTATTTATTTATATTTGTTAAACATTATAAGAAGATATGGTAATTTATTGTTTAAGAGAAATTGTGTTTTTAAAGAAAAGAGAGTCGGAAGTCGGAATAACTCCGCTTCCGACGAGTTTTAAAAGAAAAATGTTTAAGACAAGAAGTTGAGAAGGGTGAAAGGAACTAACAGATTGAAATTAAAGAGGAGAGATAGAGGAAGCTATTGGAATAGTCGGAAAGTCATTTCGTAACCGGATTCTTCCCGAAACGTCGCCGGAACCTTGCCCTTTACTAACTCCACTTGTACAACTTGGGACTTGGAAATTTTAGAGAGTTTTTGTATGGGATTTCTGAATGAGGTGGGGTGAAATGTAGTGTGGTATTTATAGGGAAAATTAGGATTTAGGATAATGAATTTGAGAATTAAAAATTGCATTAAAATTTGGATTTAAGAGAGGAATTATCACTCTCTGGATGAATGCAGAGAAATCAAACAACATGGGGGCAGTGGGGTAGGCGAAGGGGTGCTAGGGTTAAAAATCCAAAGCATTCCCTACGGATATGCCCGGCGGTGCCAGCCCCCCAATATATCTCGCCGGTCCAATCCGGTGGGATGGGGTTGGGATCTTGGCCATGTGTCCCTGTCGCTAGTGCACATATTTGATTACTTTGTGACTTTTTATTTTACGTGCAATGCATGTGCAAACTTTCGAGCTTCTACAAGTTTAAAAGAAAAATTAACAAAAATAATATGTGACTGAGGTGGTTTGAACACAGGGGCTATGTCACGGCAGTACAAGGCTTTACCAATGAGCTATAAGCTTGTTCTTGCTGTTCAAAAGCAAATTAAAGTTATAACTTGTGCTCAGGCTTAGGTGCTCCTTTCTGTATTTTGAAAAAATTCTGTACAGAAAGTTTAGGGTTGTTACACTGTGTAATGAAAACCTGCACCCCTATGAGCGCGGCAAGTTACCCGCCAATCCCAGAAATGAGGCAGACCCAATCAACAAAGTGAGTGGGCCACCCAGCACTTCACGAAATCTGGTAAATTGAGCACCCCTCCATGGGTCAACCTATAACCCCTATGAGTGCGGCGAATAGCCCGCCAATTCTAGAGTAAGGCCCCCTCCGTCTCAACGCCATGAGATGCGGACCCGTTGCCCTCTAGAACCGGCTATTCAAGCACTCCATTACGGGGTAATCCTAGTACAGAAAAGAAAATAATATGTACAAGAGTGACATCGACCTCAACCCGGTCGTGCCCCAAACAAATAATATACAAACTGGCAGAGACAGCAATCCACATGTCGGACGCTCGCCCCGCAATATCAAATGTACAAATGAATCTAAACTGTACAACTATCATTGCACCACTGGCTATCTGCCACGACAATCCAACCACAACCTCAGCATAACACAAAACATCAACGTGAATGTCATGTTCGCAAACCGTCTAAAAGAACATATAGCAGTTAGACGAGTTCTACCGCTCTAATGACATTCACGGTCACAGATAGTAATGTATGCACTGAAAAACACACAATTAAAATTTCGATCAACTAAACTTTTCTAAATTGGCTCCCAAATGCAAAACCAGCGCTCAAAAAAATCTGGACCAAAACAAAATATTCCGAAAATCATATTTCCATGAACTAGAGGCCCAAAAAAAAATTTGGGCACTGTAGCAAAAAAAGCGCCGCGGTTCCTAGGCAAAACATGCCATTTGGCTTGGATTCCGCGGCGGAATTTTGGACTCAAGTGCCCAAATTTTTTTCTTAGCTCTAGCTTTGCCTGCACATATTTTTAAGATATTCAGAAAAAATTTTGAACAACTTTGAAATTCGACGGCAAGCACTAATATGGAAGTACGATTCGGAAAAATTTGTCGATTGAGATTTTAACCTTATGCAAACTGAGTCAGACCCCTAATAACGCGACATTTCATGTCGGTATGAAGCCCATCACCACCTGAGAAACTACTGATCCAAATCAGTAATTCTCGACTACCTTGGCAAAGGATTTCTGGTGATGGCCACCCATGCACAACGCGACATCAACCCCCAATATCGGGAGAGACGAATCCCCGACGATCCGCTCACTGCCTCCATGTAGCTCGGGACTGTACCCAACTAAAACCTGTTTACACGACTCCTTTGAGCTGTGATAGGGTAGTAATCAAAGCACAGTGGAAACTCATACGAGACAAATAACAATCTCAGGTCAACAGACTAACCTGTATACATGTCACCTGGGAACTGTTATCTGACAATATGTATAATGTAGGGATTCTTTAGCACCATGCCTAAGTTTAGGGTTGCATCACACATGCTATAAGAAAAATTTAAGGGGGTGCTGAACAATCCAACCATGAATCGAACTAGAAAATTAGGGTAACAAACTATAGTATCACATACTATATAGTGTCCAACACTAAGTGGGGAGAAAATACAACTTTTGTAGACCTCCTCCTAGACTCCTTGGATCGAGTAGGGTTTGAACCAGTTGGCTTTTGTCCTTCCAAGTCCATAATGATCCACCACGAAGTCCCTTTGCACCAAGCTCCAAGCTTCACTTGATCAAGGATGAAAATGAAGCAAACACTCCACACTAGTGGGCTAGACTAAAGTGGAATGGTGATATGGGTTTGGATCTCATTTAAAAACCTTTTCTTTTTAATTCTTTCTCTTTCTTTTAAAACCCTAGAGAGCTTTGAGGAGAGAGAGGAAGAAGGAGATGGCTCAAACTAAACTCAAGAGAATAATATGATAACTTTCCCTAAACTCAAGAGAGTAAGTGAGAGTCATGTCATGCTAAACCATGGTTACAAAATATCTAGATATTTTGTGACTTGAGTTTAAGCAAAACCATAGGCAATGAAACCATGGTATTGACTTTGTTAACACAAGAAATGAGGGTTGAATAGTCAACCATGATTTAATTGCCATTTTGCTTTTCTCAAATATACAAAATATATAAATATGCAACCATGTGAGTCTTGCATTGCTACCACCAATGTATCATCAACCATGACACATGTATGCTTGCATGTGTGCATCTATATCAACATATACATATACTCATGCATGCATCATAAAGAAATAGGTTTTAATAAATGAGCTAATGGACTTAATATTAAATCAACACTTGATTTAATAACCCGGTCATATTACATACGACCCGTCCAATAGAAAACGCCCGATTAAAATACGGTATCCAATACACACATTTAATCGAGCTCCCACGCATATCTCATATGCACCTTCACATCTTTTCGCCTGAGCTAGGAGACCCCTTTGTGGGACTCTAAGACTCGTCAATAAGCTAGCAGTAGGCAGTGATCACATCGCATGCCCACAAACTATCAGTGGCACAAGCTGTACGTAACGGCTCCCAGGAATTGAGCGATCAGAAAAAGCACAAGCAAACCTGCTAAAACACCCGTCGAGCCAACTGGCAACACTTACCATACAGTCCGATCTCTTCGTCAAATATGTTGTATATGTGAGTCTAGGGATGGTATCGTCGACCCCAATAACCCAATAAGTCATGCCGATATTGTTAGTGATATGTATGCCCTAGAGGCCATTACTGTACATACGATGTATATTGTACTGGATGCTTGGACATATATATGGAGGACTTTCTTGCTCGACATGATAGTATGCTATCTGGTTTCTCTTTATCTTAACATGTACTATGATTGTCTCTATGTTACAAGTTGATAAATCCCTTAGGATGAGTACTTGACCACCAGAACTATGATGCAGATCATACTAGTGGGGACAGTGTAGTCACTAAGTACATCCTTCAAATGTTCCTAGTCGTAGGTGTATCGAGACAGGGCATCGATATACCAGAGTAGACTACGTATGCTTCTCGACCCATGTAGATGGGCGATGGATGATCCCATATCCATTGGTGTTTGACATCAGAGATAGTATACGGGTGCTCAGTGGAGACTGGGTACACTAGACGGACTCGTCGAGAACTCCCAGATGGTATTATACCTCACGTCAGATGACAGTTCTCTGGTGACACTGGTACAGGTTAGTCTGTAGACCCAAGATCGTCATAGAGACATGTGTGATTCCCACTGTGCTTTGATTTCCATCATACCACATCCAAGAGGGTGTGCAAAACGGTGGCTTTTGGGTACAGTCCTGAATCACATGGAGGCAATGAGCGATAGGAGGGGTTTTGTCTCTCCCGGTATAGGGAGTTGATGTTGCGCTGTGTTCGATTGGCTATAACTGGAAATCCCTGGCCAGGGTTAATGAGATTTACTGGTAAGTGTTATCAGTAGTTTCTCGAACTGTTATGGACCTCATATCGACACGACTTATCGGTTACTGGGGTCTGACGTTTACCATCCCTAGACTGGATATGCGACATATCAGACGAAGAGACCGGACTGTACGGGAGTGTTACTGATTAGATTCGTAGGAGAATGTACAGGCTTGCTTGTTGATCTTCTAATCGCTCAATACCTGGGTAGCTGTTACGTTTAGCTGACCTCTTGCAGCTTGTAGGTGTTTGATATGATCATCACCTACTGCCGGCGTATTGACGATTCTTTAGAGTCCTAAACAGAGGTTTCCTGGCTCAAGCAAAACGGAATAGGAGCACATATGTGATATGTGCAGGACCGAGAATAATACGATATGAGATACTGTATTCTCTTCTCGCGATATGAGATCTCGACCGGGTATATGTGATATAGTCGGGTCATTGGATCAAGTGTTGATTCAATGAATTGGTACATGTTATATTAGTCGGTTATATGTATTATAGCCGGATTATCGGATCAAGTGTTGATTCGATAATTTAATGTATATTATATATGAGATATATTACATTAGATTAACTAATATAAGTTCTCTTTATTGATTCATTTTCTCACGGGATAATACATTGTTGTATGTGTGGTATATGTTAATTGTATTATTTTCTTTTGTTACAAAATATATTATATATGTGATATATAATATTGTAACATGTTAGGGTTACAAATGCAACATGCTTTGTAGAGTTTAAACATGGTTAGGGTTTGGATTAGGGTTAAGCTTGGATGAAGCTTCATGAAGATTTGACTTTTGTCACTTGCCTTGATTTTTTGTGTAGATATTTCTTAACCCAACCCAAACCCTTTACCCTAATTTATTCTCTACAAGGGTTAAGCCTTCATGCTTAACTCATGGTTGATTTGTAACCACAACAAGAATTCATTATTCATCACAAAAAGATTTGCTTCATCTTCTTCTTCTTTCTTCTTGGATGAAAACCTTCACTAGGTTTTTGATAAGTGATGATAATGAGTGAGAATATGAAAACAAAAGAGAATAAAATTCCTACTTCATTATTCTCATCTATTCTAGCCACTTAGATTAGGGTGTTTGCTTTACTAATACTTGATTAGAGAAGCAAGAGCTTGGGTTTGAGATTCTTCAAGCTAGATCATCTTGGATTAGCGAAGTCTTCAAGTAAGGGTGCATCGTTCTCTTCATGGAACCTCTCTAAAGTCCGGGTACTTGATAATCGCAGCGAAGGGACCTCAACACGGAGCTTATGAAGCAAAGGAATGGACTACAAAGATTGTAATCCCTAACTCTTAGATATTAAAGTGTTACCATGCTTGTTTGGTGTGATTCTCTAGTTAAAGTTCCTAGGTTTAAGGTTATCTTCAATGGAAAAATTTTAACTTGGCATGGATGATGCCTCCCTAAACCTTGCTGCCGTTGTAGGTAAACCAACAGTGGTATCAGAACTTAGCTATAGAATTAAACGGATAAGTGTAGGATTACGAAACCGAAACAACTCCGAAACACCCGATGCGAAACCCCACTTTCTGTCGAATTTAAATTGAGCTCTAAAAATTTTTCAAACATGTGCAGAATCATGTATGTGATACATAGTGAACATGGCCCAAACCCCACCCCCCTGCTCGAATTTTGGCCGATCGCTTGGCCAAAAATTCCGAGCAGGCCGGCCCCCCAGAGGGTTCTGGGCTCCAGGTATTGGTCATGGTCAAGTCTCTGGGGTTTGGTATTTTTGGTGTTGTTTATTTTCGCTAAATTTGCATAAGATGTTTATTTACTCAAAAGGTAATTCGGAGTGTTTCGTATTCGCGATTCTAGCTTGGTTTCATGATTGTTTAGACAGTGTTAAAAAGTTTGAACGGATATCAATAACTCACTTTTTCCCCTGCCGGAAAATTTCCAAGTGTTGGATTTTTCCTTAGTTAAAGAACATTCAAAGTCGTGCAAATAACGCGGTGGACCCTTTAGAAGAACGAAACCTTAACTCGATTTTGTGACTGTCAAAACTGCCACAAAACCCTAGGGTTTATGATGGTTTAGCGGTACCACAAGTGAGGCGTTGGTTTGACCCTTCTACGGCTGGACCATTGGTACTGTAACATGTGATGGATGCTTTTAAACTAAGTTTAAGTGTTGAGCAAATAGGGAAATTTTAGGTATTTGTTGATTCGATCGGAATGTTTAACATCGTCTAACTTTTTCTGTAATGTGATACAATATTTGGAATCCACATGTAGTTATGAGATAACTAATTTGAATGTTATAAATCTAGCACTGTAGTCTCAGTTGATCAGTTGCCACGGGATTTTGATGTGATCAAAAGCCCATCGCAATCACGTAGCGTACGCAGATACTCGCCGGGTAAACTTAATAGATAGCCACGCCCCATAGCCCCGACCAAGTGACTGTAGGAGAACCCCGTCGCCAAAAGCATCCGTTCGGGTGTTCGTGGCAGCGGTGTTCCGCCTTAGTGCACTTCGTCGACGGCATTGGGGGTGCAGCCGTCTACTAAAGTTTCCGACGAGCGTTCGATTAGGATGTCAGGAATCTTGTTGAATTGCCCGATTAGATATTGAAAAGTGTTTTCGATATTGAGACTAAAATGCGGGGTTTATAATTGTTAGGCATGCGATGTCTAAGGAATTCATTTGGTTAGGCATGTGATATCTAAGAAGGTTGCGGATTCCAACTGTTGTAGTTTTACACTTTCTTTTCTGCGACCGTAGGTGTAATATGTAGTGTATCGCCAGTTTCGTTGCTATACATCAACGGAAATTGGGATACGCATATTTACTTACGTTGATGACATGTGATATTATGTGTTGCTGTGATATGTTATATTGGATCGTCGTGTTTTGAATAGCCGGGGGTTTTATGTGAGATGAGAGTTTTTATTTTCATTCATGTAAAATTCATTGTATGTAATATTCTTTTATAGGGGCACTTCCGGGTTGAGGATGATATCACCATTGCATATTATTTACTTTTCTGCATTAGGATAGACCCAAGGCGGGGAGCACAAGTAACCGGGTTCTAGGGTCCAGTGGGAGACCATCTCGAGGAGTCGAGACCGGGTGTCCTAACTCTAGAATTGGTAGGGTTGCTTGCCGCTCTCGTAGAGGTCTAGGGGTGTGGGATTGGCTATTCATCACGGCCGTGGAATCCGTGTTTTATACAGGCTCGCAATAAAACACGGACAACCTAATATATCCAATATTTCATATGTTTCTTCTGCTGCGATATCTGTGATGTGATCATTTGATATATTGTGATGAATACAGGATATAGTATATGTGATATATTATATAGGCGTTGCTTATGTTTTACACCCATGCTAGCACTGCCCCGCTCTGCCGTTGGTTACCTAACCTAACGGTGCACGAGGGGACATCAAGGCGAATGCGGATGGCATAAGTGTACGTTGTATTTATCTGTGATGTTTAGGTAAACTTAAATGATAGGACTTCATTAATGAGATTAATGAAATAAAAGAAACCTAAAGATGTTGTTGAATCGAATTTTCAAAAACAGGTAGCTCTAATTGTTGCTTTGCATAGCGGTGTTCCTTGTAGAACATCCAGCATCTTATTCGATAAGGAAAGAGCCGAGATCCCTTCACCGGGAATGACCTCTTTAGCGAAACTAGCAGATATTACAAACTCGGTTTGTCTTTTGATTGCTTTTATAGTTTTTGCTTTGCATAGCGGTATTTGTGAAATATCCTGCACCTTATTTGATAAGGAAAGAGCCGAGATCCCTTCACCGGGAGTGACCTCTTTAGCAAAACTAGTAAAGGCCTCAAAAACACTCCATTTAAATCATTTGATTCTACAATGATATCAAGTTCATTACGCTCATGGTTTTCTTAAAAACCTGCGTAGCCCTCCGTCATTTGAGATAAGTACTACTTAGTATTCGTGCTGCAGTAGTTTGGCCTCCGTCAAGGCGTAGTGTACGGTAGCTGATTAGTGCTTATCTGCAAGCATATGATGCGATTGGATTAGGGTATTCGTACGGCGTAGTTTGGCCTCCGTCAAGGGTCGTGCGGGTGGGTTTAATTCAATCAGGAAATGACGGGTTGAACTTGACTAGTGGACTATGGGTAGTTTGGCCTCCGTCAAGGTCATAGAACGCTAGGGGTAAAATATTATCAGGAATTTCAAGTGTTGAAATTTGCAATGAGATTGCATACCTCCTATGAGATAGTTGGATCCCGATACCTGCTGCGAGTAAGAGTTACTCCTGGGAGAGTTTTACACATTACAAATAGCCGATCAAGTAGGTATCTAGAAAGGTGTTAACGGGGTTATGCCTCTGGGAAAACGAGGTTTATTTTAATTAGGTCCGTGCGCAAGCACGGGGAAACTCCCTCAAAGTACCGGCACTGGCCTGGCTGAAAGATTGGTGAACTTGTAGGGTGTAATTAATCCTATCTAGTCTTTCCTTTTAGGGTTTGAAGGAAGATTTGACTAAAACAGTGGGAGCCATCCTGATTAGATATATTAATAACCAATCTAATCTTGCAAGAACATATGCTGAGTATTTTCTTCTCTCTCTCTCTCCAGGTAGCGACCATGTCACGCCTTAATCAAGATAACAAATTTGGATGTATTGACCGAACCCGCTTGTTATACTGCGCTAGAGAACGTTGGTCCCGCTCCAACTTATAATTGTTATAAGATCGAGCAGGAAATTGGGGATTATCAGAATTCCCGTGCCGCCCAAATGAAGAAAATGCATACTGGTGCATCTTTTTCGGGTGTGTTCATTACAGAGAATTGTTTCTCAGTATCCTTTACATCCTGGGTATGAGATACCGGATCAGGATCCCGCAAATGTAATATGTTACATGGGCTACAGATAGGTAGAGAACTGAGAAAGGGTGATAAGTTTTAAGAGTTAAAAATGTGGTGCAAGTGTTGCAGCCAAGTCTGTTGGCATTTATCACCCTGTATTACCAAATACATTGATTCTGAATGAATGTTATTAGATACCGAACCTGATATACAACATCATATCAGTCTCTTTATTTAGTAAAGAAGGATATAATTTTGTATTGTTGGATAATATTTTGAACATTTCCTATATCAAGGGTTGATCGATTCAGGCACGTTATCTAAAAGCATATACGCTCTAAATCAAATTACAGTTCTTAACATATACAACACAAACAATACGAAGAGTTCATAAATGAACGAATCCTTCTTGAGGCATTGTGGACTAGGTCATATCAATGCGACCCGACTAGCTAAGTTACATTTAGATGCATATTTAAATCAGTTTGGATTTACATCTTATGAAACTTGCCAGTCATGTCTCAAAGATAAATATGACCATAACTCCGTTTATTAGAAACAGAGAAAGTGTTAGTGAACTCTTAGGATTGATACATGATAATGTATGTAAGGTCCCCTGTCTACACATGCCAGGACCGGTTCTTTTTACTTCATTACATTCACTGATTATCTCTCAAGATTTGGACATATGTTACTGTTGAAACACAAGTATGAACCTTTTGAGATATTCAAAGAATATAAGTTAGAAGTAGAGACCCAAAAACGGGTATAAGTATTATGTCCTTTGATGAGATCAAGGAGGAGAATACTTGCACACGGAGATCCTAGACTATTCTAAAGGAGAATGAGATTCTCTCTCAGCATTACTCCTCCGTATACACCACAGCTTGTCGGTGTATCGGGGCGGAGCAATCGCACCCTATGAGATATGATGTGCTCTATGATGAGTATAACTGAGTTACCTATTTCCTTTTGGGGGGTTATACACTTGAGAAGCTGCATTCCTATTGAATAGGGTTCCAACCAAATCAGGTGCCTACCACTCCATATGCGATATGGTATGGGAAGAGCCCATCTCTTAAGGATGTTAAGATTTGGGTTTGTCCGGCCAATGTCTAAAAGCAAAATCCGGACAAACTCGAGACAAGGTCAGGTCTGTGGAAGTTTGTTGGATATCCCAAGCATTCGCAAGGGAATATCTTCTACCAAACTGAGGAGCAAAAGGTGTTTTATTTCTCAGCATGCCACCTTTTGGGAAAGGGAATTTCTTGTGAAGAAATTAGTGGTCATGAGGTAGAACTGGAAGGAGTTCCAGCTAAACAAACTACAGCTGATAATTTTGTAGAACCGAAGGATTCAATAAATCCCAATGAACCTCAGCCTCTCTGCCGATCTAGTAGGGTTCCTCATCCACCTGAGAGTTACTTCGGTTTTCTCTATGACAGTGGGAGTGAGGATTGCATCATGAGATGATGACCCAACTAGTTTTGAGCAGGCCATCAAGAGTGGGAACTCTGTAAGAATGGCTGGATGGTAAGCGATCTGAGATGGAATCCATATACACCAACAAAGTATGGACTTTGGTTGCTTTATCTGAAGGGTTAAATCCCCATCAGAAGAAAATATATCTTGAGAAGATTACTTAGTGTACATAGAAAAGTTGAGACTTACAAAACTATGCTTAAGTCCATCCATATCCTACTTGCCATTGCTACATACCATGACTACGATATATGGCGGTTGTGTGTCATGACTGCTTTTCTAAATAGTGATTTAGAAGAGAGCGTTTATAAGTACACAGCCAGAGGGCTTCGTAAACAGTGGGAGCAGCGGAAACGTGTGCAAGTTGTTTTATAGGATAAATCAGGCATCGCGGAGTTGGAACGTCTGTTTTGATGTGGTAGTCAAAGAGTTTGACTTCATCAAAATGGTAAATGAACCTTGTATATACAAAATGGTAGTAGAGAGTATGGTGGTGATCCGCGTATTGTACGTGGATGACATACTCTTGATAGGGAAGAAGTTTCCTATGCTACGCTCGGTCAATCTCCTCTTATCACATGGATTCTCCATATAGGATCATGGTGATACCACCTGAATCCTGGATTTTGGATCTATGAGATAGATCTAAATGGATGTTAGGATTCTCACTAGGTGTAGTGAGACGGTATCAATTGATCGTGGGGAGAATCACTGGATAGCTTCCAGGGTGGTAAGGTCGACTGAATGTCAGTCACGGGCATTATCTTTACCCTCAGTGGAGGGACGGTATGTTGGAAGAGTTCCAAGCTAGATACCGTGACACACTAGACGATTAAAGGAAAGATACATCGTTACCAAGGATGCTACCAAAGAGGCAATCTGGATACATATAAGTTCATGAGATGAACTTCGTTCCTACCATTGTGAGACAATGGAGTTGTGGCTTATGCCTAGGAACCCCCGTCCCATCAGAGATCCAGACATATTCTTAGGAAGTATCACCTGATCATGGAGATGGTTGATCTCTAGGGAGATCGAGGATAGGAGAGTAGATACAGAGGACAAGAGCGTGGATCTACTCACAAAGGCCTATTTCCCAGTAGAGACTATTATGGGATGGTTGAGTATGAGATACTTCAACCACAGCTGATTGTTGGGTATGAGATACCACAACAGATGGCCCTAGTGCAAGTGGGAGATTGTTAGTTATATGTATGCCCTAGAGGCCATTACTGTACATACGATGTATATTGTACTGGATGCTTGGACATATATATGGAGGACGTTCTTGCTCGACATAATAGTATGCTATCTGGTTTCTCTTTATCTTAACATGTACTCTGATTGTCTCTATGTTACATGTTGATAAAGCCCTTAGGATGAGTACTTGACTAGCAGGACTATGATGCAGATCATACTAGTAGGGACAGTGTAGTCGCTAATGTAAGTCCACGTTGCCCATCCCGGTGCTTGCGGGGAGGTGGAAAACGGAATAAAAATCGGATTTTTATGAGCTTAGGCAACATGGACTAGACTTTAAAGGATCTTTGCTAAACAAAAACTTGCTAAAGCTAACTAGAAACTAGCTAAGTGCTAGAAAGGTTATACCTTTGGTCTTTATGTCCTTCTCTCCTTACTCCTTGGAGTAATGGAAGGAGGTCACCTTGTCGTCTTCTCCCGTCAAAGAAAGATCCACCCGAAAGCCTCAACCTTTAGCTTCAACTCCAAGCTAGAAGTAACTGGGGTTCAAGAAGTGCTAGTCCTTCAACCCTAGATGAGAGTAAAGATGATCAAGAGAGGGTTTTTCTCAAGCTCAAGTGTTTCTCAACACATGAGAGGGGAGAGCTTGAGGGAGAGGAAGAACAAGAGAGAGAAATGAAATGATAGAATGAGAATAGATGTGAACCATTCTCACAAATATATGGGTATTATTTTAATTAGATAATTAGTAAGATAATTGTCATGGTTAATCATGATGTGACCATTATCATTTCAATTTGCAAGGATCAAAAAGCATCTTCTAAAAGAAATGATGATGGTCAAAGTGTCAACCTAGGTCAACAAGTCAAGGAAGTCAAATGGTCAACAACCATAACCATGCACAATTATTAAACTAATTATCAATTAACTATAATACACACATAAGCATTAGGGTTAATAAAATGACAATAGCCATTAACCCTAATCAAGGTCCTCTCCCTCTGTCTCAAACAACTGTGCATACGCACCCGCATTCGTGATCCGAGAAACACGAATACAATGAGAAAAACCAATCCCAAAACATATACTAGGATCCGGTTTAAACCAAAGCCCGCTAGTATAAACTGTCCGGACAGCAAACGTGCACAAGTGCGCGGATGTGAACGAACCCTGTCGCAAAACCATGCGACCTCTACTCATTTTGCCTAAAGGCGAATAGCTCTCTGTGTGGGACTCTAAAGACTCGACACTATACTGGCAGTGGGTTTAACCACAGACCGCAAGTGGCACTAGCTGTACGTAACGGTCCCCAGGTAGATGTCGATAAGAAGACTGACGAGGTGAACCCCATCTGAACTCCTACTGAGCCTGTATGTGACAATCTCCGTACAGTCCGGTCTGTTCGTTTGATACATCGCATGGCGGGCCTAGGGGGGCGGTGAACGTCAGTCCCCTAATAGCGGTACAAGTCGTGTCGGAGTGTAGCCCAGAACACCCTGAGATAATACTGGAAACCCATCAGTATATCTCGCTTGCCCTGGCCAGGGACTACTCGTGTAATGGCTCTCCTGGACTCAGCGCGATGTCAACCCCCAATACCGGGAGAGACGAATCCTGTCTAACCGTCACTACCTCCAAGTGCTTCGGGACTGCACCCAAAAACTACCTGTTTGCACGACTCCTTTGAGCCGTGGTAGGGTAGTAATCAAAGTGCAGTGGGAACACACTCGAGGTGAAGTGACAGTGTCAAGTCAACGGACTAAGCTGTACTCATGTCACCTGGGAACTGATAACTGACGATAAGTATACTACCAACCAACAGTTCCCGACGAGTCCTGTCCAGTGTACTCGTAACCTAACGAGCACCCGTATACTATCCCAAGTACGACGTACTAACGGCTGTGGGACAGACCGTCTCCCACACTGGGATGAGAAGCGCATACGCTAGTCTACTCCGGAGTATCGATACCCTGTCTCGATAGTCCAACGACCAGGGACCTGTATAAGGATGTGCTTATAGATCACCCAGCTCCCACGAGTGTGAGCGCCATCACAACGCTGGTAATCAAGCAAAGATCCTAAGGGCTCTACTAATATGTATATCAGCAATATGCTAAAAGAAACACATGCACATATTAAAGCAGAGACAAACCAAGTAGCATACTACCATTTCGAGCAAGATTGTACATACAACTGTGAATATCCCAAGCTTCCATCAAGTAATATACAAACCAGTATGATACAGTAATGGCCTCTAGGGAATATACACAACAATCTCCCACTTGCACTAAGGCCATGTACTGGCGTATCGAAGACCTATCATCTCGATCAGCCGCTCGAACTGAGTCTGGGGCAAGGCCTTGGTGAATGGATCTGCTGTGTTATCCTCTGATGCAACTCTCCGGACCTCGATCTCCTGGCGATCCACGATCTCCCTGATCAGGTGATACCGCCTTAAGATGTGTCTGGATTTTTGATGGGACCTGGGTTCCTTCGCTAAAGCTATAGCCCCGTTGTTGTCGTAATACAGAGGTATTGGATCAACAATGGACGGAACCACCTGAAGTTCTCTCAAGAACTTCCTCATCCAGACAGCTTCTTTTGCGGCATCAGATGCAGCGATGTATTCCGCTTCCATAGTCGAGTCAGCAACGGTTTCCTGTTTGGAGCTCCTCCAACACACCGCCCCTCCATTGAGGGTGAAGACAAAACCCGACATGGACTTGGAATCATCCTTGTC
This sequence comes from Agapanthus africanus, assembly GCA_030015575.1. NCBI lineage: Eukaryota > Viridiplantae > Streptophyta > Magnoliopsida > Asparagales > Amaryllidaceae > Agapanthus > Agapanthus africanus. Next base: position 393,865,239 of record JASDDO010000019.1, on the reverse strand, counting down.
ACTCTGGAAGCTGGAGTCAGCAAAGGCCTCAATCTGCAGGTCTTTTCCGCCATACACCAAGAACATCTCTTTAGTCCTTCTCAGGTACTTGAGAATGTTCTTTACTGCTATCCAATGTTTCTCCCCAGGGTTTGACTGATACCTGCTTACCACACTCAGTGCATAAGCCACATCCGGTCTGGTACACAACATCGCATACATTATAGAGCCTACCGCAGAAGCGTAGGGTATAATAGACATGCGATCCCTCTCCAAATCAGTCTTGGGAGACATCTCTTTAGAGAGGGTGATTCCGTGACAAGCCGGTAGATTACCGCGCTTGGAATCTTCCATACTGAATCTCTTCAGTATGGTGTCGATGTATCTGGACTGCGAAAGTCCTAATATCCTCTTGGATCTGTCACGGTAGATCCGGATACCCAGAATGTATGAGGCATCACCCAGGTCTTTCATGGAGAACCTGTGTGACAAGAACCTCTTGACAGATTGTAGCATAGGAATGTCATTTCCTATTAAGAGAATGTCATCCACGTATAAAACGAGGAATACTACAGTTCTCGCTACAAATCTACAATAGATGCATGGTTCATCTGGATTTTTGATAAAGCCAAATTCATTGACCGTCTCATCAAAACAGATGTTCCAACTCCGCGATGCCTGCTTTAGTCCATAAATGGACTTAAGCAACTTGCACACCTTTCCGCTGCTCCCACTCTGAATGAAACCCTCTGGCTGATCCATATAGACACACTCCTCTAAATGTCCATTTAGAAAAGCTGTCTTTACGTCCATCTGCCAAATCTCATAATCGTGGAAGGTAGCAATGGCAAGAATGATCCGAATGGATTTCAGCATAGCTACTGGAGAAAAGGTTTCGTCATAGTCCAAACCAGGTCGCTGACGAAAACCCTTTGCTACCAGTCTAGCTTTATAGGTCTCAACCTGTCCATCTACACCAATCTTCCTTTTGAAGATCCACTTGCATCCTACGGGTTTTACCCTATCTGGAGCAATGTCCAACGTCCATACTTTGTTGGTGTACATGGACTCCATTTCGGTCCGCATTGCATCCAGCCATTTTACCAAGTCGACGCTCTGAATGGCTTGCTGGAAGCTAGTAGGCTCATCACAATCTATGATGCAATCCTCTCTATCCCCGTCAATGAGAAAACCGTAGTATCTCTCGGGCGGATGAGACTGCCTACTACTCCTGCGGAGTGGCGTGGGAATGTCCTGATCTTTCGAACCCTCTGGGTCTACTAAGCTTTCAGTAATAGTTCGTGGTTCTGGAATTTCTTCCAGTTCTATTGCGCTCCCACTTAATTCTTTTTCTATGAACTGGTGTTCTAGAAAGTGGGCATGGCGAGAAACAAGGACTTTTTGTTCCTCTTCGCAATAGAAGTAATATCCTTTGGAGTTCTTTGGATATCCCACAAACTTGCACTGTACTGAGCGTGCCTTGAGCTTGTCCGCATGCTGCTTTTTTACAAAAGCTGGACATCCCCATGTCTTAATGTGATTAAGATAGGGTCTCTTCCCATACCACATATGATATGGTGTAGTAGGCACAGTCTTAGTTGGAACTCGGTTCAAAAGGTATGCCGCTGATTCTAGCGGATATCCCCAGAACGATCGCGGCAACTCAGCGTTACTCATCATGGACCATACCATATCCAATAGGGTTCGGTTCCGTCTCTCCGATACACCATTATGTTGCGGAGTGTATGGAGGAGTAAGCTGAGAGAGAATTCCATTCTCTTTTAAGTAACCCAGGAACTCGGCACTCAAGTATTCACCATCTCGATCAGATCTCAGTGTCTTTATACTTTTGCCTGTTTGTTTTTCTACTTCATTCTTATATTCCTGGAATTTTTCAAAAGCCTCGGATTTATGTTTCATTAAGAAGACATAACCGTACCTTGAAAAGTAATCCGTAAAAGTAATGAAGTAAAAATAACCGCTTCGTGCATGTGTAGACATTGGACCGCACACGTCGCTGTGTACGAGTCCCAAGAGCTCGCTCGCTCTTTCTCCGTTTCTAGTAAACGGAGTCTTTGTCATCTTTCCTTTGAGACAGGATTGACAAGTTGCATACGATTGATATTCGAACGGATCCAATTATCCTTCTGCATGTAACTTAGTCAACCTTCTCTCATTGATGTGACCCAGTCTACAATGCCATAAGAAAGTTTTATTTATTTCTGGAGACTTTCTTTTGTGTGTATTCTGGACATTGAAAATCTATGGTTGGTTTAATACGTATATACCGTTGTTCAATGTACCTGACCCAATCAAAACTTGATTAAGGTGAATGTTCACTACATTACTTACAAATGCAAATTCATAACCTTCTTTAGACAATAAAGATACAGAAATGATATTACAGGTTGCATTTGGTACATAATAACAACTACGCAAAACCAAAAAATGTCCATCCGACAATCCCAGGTGATAGTCCCCCACGGCCTCAACATCCATGCTAGCACCGTTCGCAACTCTGAGGGTCATGTCACCTGTCTTCAAAACTCTACGCTTTCTCAACGCCTGCAAAGAATTACAGATATGAGATCCTGATCCGGTATCCAATACCCAGGATGTAGAGTTTATTGATAGACAGTTTTCAATAACATACACACCTGAAGCTGAAGCTGCAACTCGCTTCAAATCCTGTGTTCTGGCTTTCCAAGCCTTGAAATCCTGTTTCCAGTGACCACTTTTGTGACAATAGAAGCATTCTTCCTTCCCCACTAGCTTCCCCGCTATCTTTGTTGCTTTTCCTTTTCCCTTCGTATCCACTTTACCGACACCGCCTCTTGGTTTGGCGGGGGCTTTCTTCTTCTTGCCCTTGGCTTTCGCCCTGGACCTAGAAGAGGAAGATCCTCCTACAAACAAAGTGGATGTCTCCCTACCCTTCTGTAGGGTGCCCTCAACAGTCCTCAACATGTTCAGAAGTTCGGAAAGTTCAACCTCCTTTCCTTGCATGTTGAAGTTAAGAATGAACTGGGCGTAAGTGGAAGGAAGGGACTGGAGAATCAAATCAGTATAGAGTTCATTCTTCAACGTGGTCCCAAGGTCCGCGAGCTCCTCAATGTAGCCAATCATCTTAAGCACGTGTTCCGCTACCGATGATCCGACGGCCAACCTTGCCGAAAAAAGCTTCTTCGACACTTCGTATCTTGCGATACGAGACTGCTCTCCATACAGTTCTTTTGTATGGAGAAATATGGACTCTAGGTCCATATTCTCGTGCCTCCTCTGATGTTCGTTGTCCATCGAGGCTAGTACGAGGCATCTAGCCCTCGCGCAATCTATCTCCCATGTCTTACGGATTTCTACATCCGCGACGCTGGAGGTAGGACCTGGGACAGGGGGAGCTTTGGTGGTAAGTACATACCCCAACTTGTCATAAGTGATTGCCATCTTGACATTCCTGAGCCAATCTTTGTAGTTTGGCCCTGTCAGTATATTTTTATCTAGTAATAACTTAAGTCCGGTCATGTTGAATGGTCGCTGCAATTAGGAAAGAGAAAAGAAACACTTTAGCATGATGCTCTTGCAAGTTTAGAGTGGTTTTTAGTTTGTCTAAACTGGATGGCTCCCACTGTCTCTCGAATCCCTTCTCAAACCGTAAAGAAAGGATTAGTCAGGATCAATCTCACCGTACAATACTTGCTTAACCGTTCAGCCAGGCCAGTGTCGGTACTTCGAGGGAGGTTTTCCAACGCTTTCGCGAAGTTCCTTAATTAAGTAACCTCTTTTCCCTATGGGCGTAGCCCCGCTAACACCTTTCTAGACACCTACTAAGTTTATAGCATTGATCGTTAAGTGAGAGTTTTCCCGAGGAGTAGCATATACTCACAGTAGGATCGGGATCCAAATATCATCGCGTGATAAAACCGAAGGAATCCTACCAGAATCATCACACTCTAAATGGTATGCAGCGCTAGCAAGTTTCAGTACTTATGAAACTCCCGATGTGGATTTTTGCCCCATGCTCTTATGACCTTGACTTTGGCCAAAATATCATAAGTCACATGTCAAGTTCTACCCGTCATTCTCCTGGTTAATTTGGACCCACCCGTACCTACCCTTGACTTTGGCCAAAATGGCAGCACGACTGTCCCAAACCAACGCATCTATCTATGCTGCACATGAATACCCAATAGCTACCAATCACTATGCCTTGACTTTGGCCAAAATACATAGCTTGAATACTTTTTGACCATTCATGTGGAATGACGGAGGGCTACGGATGGTTTTGGCGAAACCGTGAACGTAGTGAACTTGATATAATCGATGGAACGAGATAGCTTTTAAAAGGAGTGGTTCAAGCTCCGCGTTTAAAAGTTTAGTTTTGAAAAGAACCGAGTGGTTTTCAAAGTGTTCCAATCGACTTTTACTTGGTTTATTTTCTTGCATTAGTTCTTTTAATGCGTCCCATCATTTAATCCTACCATTGCAGAAAACAACCAAAATATGACGTACGCTTATGCCATTCGCATTCGCCACGGGGCCCCGTCATCACCCGTTAGGTTACTTAACTAACGACAGAGCGGGGGCTGGGCTAGCGCGGCTGTAAAACATAAGCAACGCCTAAATAGTTATTATATATAAATATATATAGCAATGATAGACATTACAGATCACAGATGAATACATTGGATATACTAGGAATCCGCAATCCGTTCGAGCCTGCAATGAAAAGCGGATTACACGGTCGCGGTGAATAGCCAAATACCCCACCCAAGACCCCTACAGGTGCGGCAAACTACCCGCCAAGTACCCGATGCGAAGCAACCTCCCTCAACACCGTGAGTAGGCCACTCGGCACTTCGAGATACCCGGTAGTTTGTGCACCCCTCCATGGGTCTATCCTAGGAGCAAAAATAGTAAAAAGAATTATACAATGACGGCTACAACCCCGACCCGGTTGTGCGGCCATACAAATAATAATATTACATCAATTTACATATTACAATGAATGAAAGGAAAAACAACACTCATCTCACATCCACCCCGGCTATTCACCCGCGACAATCCAACCCATTCATATACACATACCAATATCAAACACAGATCACAGATATGTATAACCCCGACTAATCGACATATAGCAATTAGCCGACGTTTAATACATATAAACAACACAGATATAACCGTCATAGTCAAAGTGTAATGAAGTTCGGAAAAAATACGGATTTATAGGCCCCCAAAAATAAATTTCTATTCTGGAAAATCTGGGCACATATAACATATCTTAAAAATCCTAAAACCAAGCCAGAGATACACTGCACCAAACTCGACCCAGTGAAGAGCCAACTTGGCCGCGGTTGCGCGGCAATAGCTTGCTATTGCCGCAGAACCGCGGCTCTTTGGTCGAGTCACTGGATCGGGTTTGGTGGTTATCTTTAAAAAACCCTGAGACGATTTTTGGAGTATAACAAATTTTGTTTTGACCAGAAAAAATTTTAACAGAAACTTGGGTTTTTGAAAACTCGGTTTTTGGATTTTTCGGTTTCGAACTTCGTTACACTTCACTACCTAGCTAGTTTATGTTTAGTTAGGCTCTGATACCACTGTAAGTCCACGTTGCCCATCCCGGTGCTTGCGGGAATGCGGAAAACGGAATAAAAATCGGATTTTTATGAGCTTGGGCAACATGGACTAGACTTTAAAGGATCTTTGCTAAACAAAAACTTGCTAAAGCTAACTAGAAACTAGCTAAGTGCTAGAAAGGTTATACCTTTGGTCTTTATGTCCTTCTCTCCTTGCTCCTTGGAGTAATGGAAGGAGGTCACCTTGTCGTCTTCTCCCGTCAAAGAAAGATCCACCCGAAAGCCTCAACCTTTGGCTTCAACTCCAAGCTAGAAATAACTAGGGTTCAAGAAGTGCTAGTCCTTCAACCCTAGATGAGAGTAAAGATGATCAAGAGAGGGTTTTTCTCAAGCTCAAGTGTTTCTCAACACATGAGAGGGGAGAGCTTGAGGGAGAGGAAGAACAAGAGAGAGAAATGAAATGATAGAATGAGAATAGATGTGAACCATTCTCACAAATATATGGGTATTATTTTAATTAGATAATTAGTAAGATAATTGTCATGGTTAATCATGATGTGACCATTATCATTTCAATTTGCAAGGATCAAAAAGCATCTTCCAAAAGAAATGATGATGGTCAAAGTGTCAACCTAGGTCAACAAGTCAAGGAAGTCAAATGGTCAACAACCATAACCATGCACAATTATTAAACTAATTATCAATTAACTATAATACACATATAAGCATTAGGGTTAATAAAATGACAATAGCCATTAACCCTAATCAAGGTCCTCTCCCTCTGTCTCAAACAACTGTGCATACACACCCGCATTCGTGATCCGAGGAACACGAATACAATGAGAAAAACCAATCCCAAAACATATACTAGGATCCAGCTTAAACCAAAGCCCGCTAGTATAAACTGTCCGGACAGCAAACGTACACAAGTGCGCGGATGTGAACGAACCCTGTCGCAAAACCATGCGACCTCTACTCATTTTGCCTAAAGGCGAATAGCTCTCTGTGTGGGACTCTAAAGACTCGACACTTGGCAGTGGGTTTAACCACAGACCGCAAGCGGCACTAGCTGTACGTAACGGTCCCCAGGTAGATGTCGATAAGAAGACTGACGAGGTGAACCCCATCTGAACTCCTACTGAGCCTGTATGTGACAATCTCCGTACAGTCCGGTCTGTTCGTTTGATACATCGCATGGCGGGCCTAGGGGGGCGGTGAACGTCAGTCCCCTAATAGCGGTACAAGTCGTGTCGGAGTGTAGCCCAGAACACCCTGAGATAATACTGGAAACCCACCAATATATCTCGCTTGCCCTGGCCAGGGACTACTCGTGTAATGGCTCTCCTGGACACAGCGCGATGTCAACCCCCAATACCGGGAAAGACGAATCCTGTCTAACCGTCACTGCCTCCAAGTGCTTCGGGACTACACCCAAAAACTACCTGTTTGCACGACTCCTTTGAGCCGTGGTAGGGTAGTAATCAAAGTGCAGTGGGAACACACTCGAGGCGAAGTGGCAGTGTCAAGTCAACGGACTAAGCTGTACTCATGTCACCTGGGAACTGATAACTGACGATAGGTATACTACCAACCAACAGTTCCCGACGAGTCCTGTCCAGTGTACTCGTAACCTAACGAGCACCCGTATACTATCCCAAGTACGACGTACTAACGGCTGTGGGACAGACCGTCTCCCACACTGGGATGAGAAGCGCATACGCTAGTCTACTCCGGAGTATCGATGCCCTGTCTCGATAGTCCAACGACCAGGGACCTGTATAAGGATGTGTAGATCACCCAGCTCCCACGAGTGTGAGCGCCATCACATCGCTGGTAATCAAGCAAAGATCCTAAGGGCTCTACTAATATGTATATCAGCAATATGCTAAAAGAAACACATGCACATATTAAAGCAGAGACAAACCAAGTAGCATACTACCATTTCGAGCAAGATTGTATATACAACTGTGAATATCCCAAGCTTCCATCAAGTAATATACAAACCAGTATGATACAGCAATGGCCTCTAGGGCATATACACTAACAGCTAAGTACATCCTTCAAATGTTCCTAGTCATAGGTGTATCGAGACAGGGCATTGATATACCAGAGTAGACTAGCATATGCTTCTCGACCCATGTAGATGGGCGATGGATGATCCCATATCCATTGTTGTTTGACATCAGAGATAGTATACTGGTGCTCAGTGGATACTGGGTACACTGGATGGACTCGTCGAGAACTCCCAGATAGTATTATACCTCACATCAGATGGCAGTTCTCTGGTGACACTGGTACAGGTTAGTCTGTAGACCCGAGATCGTCATAGAGTCTTGTGTGATTCCCACTTTGCTTTGATTTCCATCATACCACGTCCAAGAGGGAATGCAAAACGATGGCTTTTGGGTACAGTCCCGAATCGCATAGAGGCAATGAGCGATAGGAGGGGTTTCGTCTCCCCCGGTATAGGGAGTTGATGTTGCGCTGTGTTCGATTGGCTATAACTGGAAATCCCTGGCTAGGGTTGCTGATATTTACTGGTAAGTGTTATCAGTAGTTTCTCGAACTGTTATGGACCTCATATCGACACGACTTATCGGTTACTGGGGTCTGACGCTTACCACCCCTAGACTGGATATGCGACATATCAGACGAAGTGACCGGACTGTACGGGAGTGTTACTGATTGGATTCGCAGGAGAATGTACAGGCTTGCTTGTTGATCTTCTGATCGCTCAATACCTGGATAGCTGTTACGTTTAGCTGACCGCTTGCAGCTTATGGGTGTTTGATATGATCATCACCTACTGCCGGCGTATTGACGATTCTTTAGAGTCCTAAACAGAGGTTTCCTGGCTCAAGCAAAATGGAGTAGGAGCACATATGTGATATGTGCAGGACCGAGAATAATACGATATGAGATACCGTATTCTATTCTCACAATATAAGATATCGGCCGGGTATATGTGATATAGTCGGGTCATCGGATCAAGTTTTAATTCAATGAATTGGTACATGTTATATTAGTCGGTTATATGTATTATAGCCGGGTTATCGGATCAAGTGTTGATTCGATAATTTAATGTATATTATATATGAGATATATTACATTACATTAACTAATATAAGCTCGCTTTATCGATTCATTTTCTCACGGGATAATACATTGATGTATATGTGATATATGTTAATTGTATTATTTTCTTTTGTTACAAAATATATTATATATGTGATATATAATATTGTAACATGTTAGGGTTACAAATGCAACATTCTTTGTAGAGTTTAAACATAGTTAGGGTTTGGATTAGGGTTAAGCTTCGATGAAGCTTCATGAAGCTTTGACTTTTGTCACTTGCTTTGATTTTTTGTGTAGATATTTCTTAACCCAACCCAAACCTTTTACCCTAGTTTATTCTGTACAAGGGTTAAGCGTTCATGCTTAAATCATGGTTGATTTGTAACCACAACAAGAATTCATTATTCATCACAAAAGGATTTGCTTCATCTTCTTCTTCTTTCTTCTTGGATGAAAACCTTCACTAGGTTTTTGATAAGTGATGATAATGAGTGAGAATATGAAAACAAAAGAGAGCAAAATTCCTACTTCATCATCCCCATCTATTCTACCCACTTAGATTAGGGTGTTTGCTTTACTAATACTTGATTAGAGAAGCAAGAGCTTGGGTTTGAGATTCTTCAAGGTAGATCATCTTAGATTAGTGAAGTCTTCAAGTAAGGGTGCATCGTTCTCTTCATGGAGCCTCTCTAAAGTCCGAGTACTTGATGATCGCAGCGAAGGGACCTCAACACAGAGCTTATGAAGCAAAGGAACGGACTACAAAGGTTGTAATCCCTAACTCTTAGATGTTAAAGTGTTACCATGCTTGTTTGGTGTGATTCTCTAGTTAAAGTTCCTAGGTTTAGAGTTATTTTCAATGGAAAAATTTTAACTTGGCATGGATGATGCCTCCCGAAACCTTGCTGCCGTTGTAGGTAACCTAACAGGTATATGTCTCATAACAGATCGAGAAACTACTGATAACACTTATCAGTAAATCTCAATAGCCCTGGACAGGGACTTCCTGTTATAGACAATCGTATATGGTGCAACATCAACCCCCAATACCGAGAGAGACGAAACCCCTCCTATCGCTCATTACCTCCATGTGCCTCGGGACTTTACCTAAAATCCACCTGTTTGCACGACTCAGTAGAGCCATGGTAAGGTGGAGATCAAAGTACAGTGGGAGACACACAAGACTCTATGACGATCTCGGGTCTACAGACTAACCTGTACCAGTGTCACATGAGAACTGCTATCCGACAATAGATATAATACCACATAGAAGTTCTCGGGGAGTCCGTTCAGTGTACCCAGTCTCATTGAGCACCCGTATACGGTCTTTCGTGTCACCACACCAATGGATATGGGATCATCCATCGCCCATCATATGGGACAAGTAACATATACGCTAGTCTACTCTGGTGATATCGATACCCCGTCTCGATACACCCACGACTAGGAACATTTAAAGGATATGCTTATATGAACTACACATGTCCCATTAGTATGATCCGCATCATAATCTCAGTATTCTAGCGCTATATCAACATGTACCAAATGAATGAAAGCATGAACAAATGAACATGTCAAGATAAAAGTGCAACCAGATAGCATACTATCATGTCGAGGAAGAATGTCCCCTGAATACACACACACACACACACACACACACACACACATACCGGTACATACACTATCATATAATGGCCTCTAGGGTATACATATATCCAAAAATCTCCCACTTGCACTAAGGCCAATTATTGGCGTATCTCATACCCAACATCTCAAAAAGTCGCTCATGCTGCGGCAAAGGGAGGGCCTTGGTGAGTGGATCCGCGGTGTTATCTTTCGTATCTACTCTCTGAATCTCGATCTCGCGGCGATCAAATATCTCCCGGATCAGATGATATCGCCTGAGGATATGTCTGGATCGCTGATGAGACCTGGCTCTTTGGCTAACGCCATAGCCCTATTATTATCACAATACAATGGTATTAGATCAATAATGGTCGGAACTACTCCTAGCTCCGAGATAAACTTCCTCATCCAGATGGCTTCCTTGGCAGCATCATTTGCAGCAATATACTCAGCTTCCATCGTGGAGTCTGCAACGGTATCCTGTTTGGAACTCTTCCAACACACCTCCCCTCCATTAAGGGTAAGGACAAATCCTGAGATAGATTTGCTATCATCCTTATCACTCTGGAAGCTCGAATCGGTAAAGGCCTCCATTTGGAGATCTTTGTTACCATACACCAAGAACATTTCTTTAGTCCTTCGCAAGTACTTAAGAATGTTCTTCACAGCAGTCCAGTGATTCTCTCCTGGGTTGGATTGATACCTTCTTACTACACCCGGTGCATAAGCTATATCAGGGCGTGTACATAACATCGCATATATTATAGATCCTACAACAGAAGCGTAAGGTATAATGCTCATGCGAGCTCTCTCTTCATCAGTCTTTGGGCAAAAGTCCTTAGAGAGAGTGACCCCATAAATAGCGGGTAAGGAACCCCGCTTGGAGTCTTCCATACTAAACCTCTTTAGGATGGTGTTAATGTACCTGGTTTGGGACCCAATAACCGTTTAGATCTATCCCTATAGATCTTCATGCCCAATATGTACGAGGCATCACCCAGGTCCTTCATGGAGAACCTTTGTGATAAGAACAGTTTGACCGATTGTAGCATAGGAACGTCGTTTCCTATCGGAAGAATGTCATCCACGTACAATACGAGGAATGTGACAGTACTTCCTACAATCTTCTTATAAACACAAGGTTCATCTGGATTTTTGACGAAATCAAACTCTTTGATAACATCATCAAAACAGATGTTCCAACTCCATGATGCCTGCTTTAATCCATAAATGGATTTAAGCAACCTGCATGCTTTCCCGCTGTTCCCACTATCAATAAAGCCCTCTGGCTGATCCATATAAATGCATTCTTCTAAATCACCATTTAGAAAAGCCGTTTTAACGTCCATCTGCCAAATTTCATAGTCGTAGTGAGCAGCAATAGCAAGTAGGATCCGAATGGATTTAAGCATGGTCATAGGAGAAAAGGTTTCGTCATAGTCCAGTCCTGGTCTTTGTCGAAATCCTTTCGCCACAAGCCTTGCCTTATAGGTCTCCACCTGCCTATCTACACCGATCTTTCTCTTAAAGATCTATTTGCACCCTATGGGTTTTACCCCAGAGGGTACAACATCCAAAGTCCATACTTTGTTGGTGTACATAGACTCCATTTCGGATCTTATGGCATCCAGACACTTCACAGAGTCACCACTCGTGATAGCTTGCTGAAAACTGGTAGGATCATCATCATCCATGATGCAATCTTCTCCATCACCATCAACGAGAAAACCATAGTATCTCTCCGGTGGGCGAGAATTCCTACCAGATCTACGGAGTGGTTGAGGTTCATTAGGTTCTGTTGCAACTTCAGGTTTAACCAAGTCATCATTTGTAACTTATGTCTCTATAACTTCTTCTAGATCTACCACATTGCCATCAACATCGTTTGGAAAAATCTCATTTTCCAAAAACGTGGCATACTGAGAAACAAACACCTTTTGTTCCTCCTTGTGGTAGAAAAGATACCCAAACAAACGTTTCGGATATCCCACAAATATACACTTGACCGATCGAGTCTCGAGTTTGTCTGGATTCTGCTTTTTAACAAAAGCTGGACAACCCCAAATCTTAAATCGTTTAAGAGATGGTCTCTTCCCATACCATATCTCATATGGATTGGTAGACACGGTCTTGGTTGGAACTTTGTTCGACAGAAAAGTTATAGTCTCCAATGCATGCCCCCTAAAAGGAGAGGGGTAACTCAGTATCACTCATCATGGATCGTACCATATCTAATAGGATTCGATTCCATCACTCTGACACACCGTTATTCTGTGGTGTGTAACGGGGAGTGAGCTGAAAGAGAATCCTATTCTCTTTTAGGAAGTTCGAAAACTCAGTACTAAGATACTCTCCACCTCGATCTGATCGAAGTATCTTGATGCTCATTCCAGTTTGTTTTTCTACTTCAAGTTTGTACTCCTTGAATTTCTTGAAAGCTTCAAATTTATGCTTTAACAAAAACACATAACCGAATCTTGAGAAATCATCAGTAAAAGTTATGAAGTAAGAAAAACCGCCTCTTGCATGTGTAGACATTGGCCCGCATACATCACTATGTATGAGGCCCAAGAGCTCAGTAGCTCTTTCTCCGTGTCCAGTAAACGGATTTTTGGTCATTTTCCCTTTGATACAAGACTGACAAGTCGCATAAGATTTATACTCAAAAGAATTTAAATATCCATCTTTATGAAGCTTGTTTAGTTTTGTTTCATTAATATGACCAAGTCTACAATGCCAAAAAAAATCTTCATTTATATCTGAAAACTTTCTTTTATTTGTGTGTTGTATGTTAAAAACTGTGTTTTGATTCAGGACGTATATCCCGTTATTAAGTGTACCATAACCAATCAACTCTTGATTCAGTTTAATGTTCATAACATTATGCTGCAATACAAAATGATGTCCTTCATTGTCTAACAAAGAAACGGATATTATATTACAAAGCATGCTTGGTATAAAATAACATGGGTTCAGAACCAATATACAACCCAATGGCAACCACAGATGATACACTCCCACTGAAACTACATGTACATTGGAACTATTTCCAACCCAGAGAGTATGATCATCTGTCTACAAAACTCTGCTATTTCTCAGCCCCTGCACAGAATTGCAGTTATGAGAACCCGAACCGGCATCCAATACTCAGGAAGTAGAGTTTATAGAAAAACAGTTTTCGGTTACGAACACACCTGAAGCTGAAGCATCACCATGCTTCTTTTTCTTGAGACCAAGGTACTCAGTACAGTTCCGCTTCCAGTGTCACGTCTTCATGCAAAAGAAACATTCTCCTTTTCCCGACTCCGCGGCTTTGGATTTGTCTTTCCCCTTTGCCTTCTTGATTCCACCTCTCGGCTTGGTGGATTTCTTCTTGTTCTTTCCTTTGGCCTTAGCTTTTGGGACGGAAGAGGAAGATTGTCCAACAAGCAGGGAGGGAGACTTCGCCTTAAGCGTGCTCTCCACATTTCTCAACATATTGAGAAGTTCGGGTAATGATTTCTCTATGCTATGCATGTTGAAGTTCACTACAAAAGGAGCAAAGGCAGAGGGGAGAGACCGTAAAATAATATCCGTATATTGCTCGTCGTCCATTGTCCATCCGAGGCCCTCAAGCTCTTCAATAAGAGCTATCATCTTCAAAACGTGATCACCTACTGATGTGCCAGGAACCATCCGCATCTGAAACAGCTTTCGAGATGCTTCATATCGCAGGATACGAGATTGCTCCCCATACAACTCTTTTGTATGGAGAAAGATGGATTGAACATCCATCTCCTTGTGCTGCTTTTGATTTGTATTGTCCATCGATGCAAGCGCGAGGTATTTGGCGGTAGCACAGTCAATATCCCACGTTTTGTGGATCTCCCTATCCACAACAGAAGATTCGGGGCCTGTTTTGGGCGGGGCTATGGCAGTGAGGACATATGATACTTTATCATATGTGAGAGCAATATTAATGTTCCTCAGCCAATCTTTATAGTCCGGTCCACTTAGCTTATTTTTCTCTAATAGTAGCTTAAGTCCAGTCATGGTTATCTGCCATTAGGAGAGAGAAAAGAATACACTCAGCGAAAGCTCTTGCAAAGATCAGATTGGTTTATTATCTTATCTAATCGATATCTCCCACTGCTTTTATCAAATTTTCCTTCAAACCTTAAAAGGAAAAAATTAGCCAGGATTAATTACATTCTACAACTTCGCTAACCGTTCAGCCAGGCCGGTGCCGGTACTTCTGAGGGAGGTTCCCCGTGCTTTCGCACGGACCTAATTAAAATAAAACTCATTTTCCCAGAGGCATAGCCCCGTTGACACCTTTCTAGACACTTAATGAGTTAGCTAATTGTAAAATGCAAAACTCTCCCGGGAGCAACTATTGCTCACAGTGGGATCGGGATCCTACTATCATATAGAAGGTATGCAATCTCATTGCAAATTTCAACTCTTGAAACTCTCGATATGGTTTTTACCCCTAGTACTCATCATCTTAACTATAGTCAACATATCATAAGTACTAGTCAGGTTCTTCCCGTCATTTCGTGATTAACTAGACCCATCCATATGACCCTTAACTATAGTCAACATAATCATATGAATGTCTTAACTAATCGCATCTATGTGGTGTAGGAAGACATCACTTAGCTACCGTACACTACGCCTTAACTATAGTCAAAATACGCAGCACGAATACTAAGTACTCTACTTTCTAAAATGACGGAGGGTTGCGAATAGTTTTTAAGAAAACCTTTAACACTTCGAACTTGATATCATTGTAGAATCCAATGGTTTAAAAGGGAGTGGCTTAAACTCCGCCTTTTGAAATCTTGCTTTTTCATAAAAAGCCGAGTATGTTTCAAATCTGATTCTACAACATCTTTTTAGGTTTCTTTTTGTTTACATTAATCTTATTAATGTATTCCCATCATTTAAGTCCTTAAGCCATTACAGAAAATAAACGAAAATGGAACATAAGCTTATGCCATCCGCATTCGCCACAATGTCCCGTTATGTACCGTTAGGTTACTTAACTAACGGTATAGCGGGGCGGGACTAACGCGGATTCAAAACATAAGCAACGTTTATTATATATCATATATATAATACATCATTCGTCTCAGCATATAAAGTGATCACATCACAGAATATCAACAGCAGAAGCACATATATGAAAATACAGGATATACTAGGAGGTCCGTATTTTGTATTTAGCCAACAATAGAAAATACGGATTCCACGGTCGTGATGAATAGCCAAGCCCACACCCCTAGACCCCTACAAGAGCGGCAAGTGACCCTACCAATTCTAGATTTTAGGAGACCCTGTCTCGACTCCTCGAGATGGCCTCCCACTGAACCCTAAAACCCGGTCACTTGTGCTCCCCTCCTTGGGTTTATTCTAATGCAGAAAAGTAAATAATATACAAAAATGGTGACATCATCCTCAACCCGAAAGTGCCCCAATAAAAGAATATTACATACAATTAATTTTACATGAATCAAAAGAAAAACTCTCATCTCACATAAAAAAAACCCCAGCCATTCATTCACGACGATCCTGTACATCATATTTCAGCAACACATAATATCACATATTATCAACGTAAGTAAGTATGCGTACCCCAATTGTCATTGATGTATAGCAACGAAACCGGCGATACACCACATACTACACTTACGGTCGCAGAAAAGAAAGTGAAAAACTACAACAGTTGGAATCGATACTGCCTTTAGACATCATAAACCTGGAATATCACATATTCAGAATTTCATGCCTAATAATGCAAATCTTATATTTAGGTCTCAACTATGAAAACACCTTTCCAAAAGAAGCCGGGTAATTTAACAAGATTCCCGATTCTACCGAAGCCAAAATATTAGATTTACACGCAACTAATTACTTTTCACAAAACTAATTAGTGTAGATTCCAATTATTGTATCACATCACAAATATCTAGACAATGTTAAACATTTCGATTGAGTCAACAAACACCCTCAAATTACCCCGAGAGCTCAACACTTGAGCAAAACTAAAATACCCAAAAACGTGCCACAGTGCATATGGACCAACCGTAGAAGGGTCAACCCTTGCCTCGCCTGTGGCGCCACAGGACTACGGAAAACCCTAAGGTTTAACCATGGTTCCATGGTCATAGAATCAAGTTAGGGTTTTGTTCCTCTAGAGGGTCCATAGGATTACTTGCATGAACATTCAAATACATCTAACTTGGAAAATTCCAACACTTGGAAATTTTCAGCGAGGGTAATAGGGGGTGATTGATGTTCGCTCTAACTGTTAAACATCGTCCAAGTTACCAATACAATGTTAAAATATATGACTACGAAACACTCCGAATAAGCCCCTAAGCAAAATTAGCATCACATGAAATTTTGGCTTAAACAAACAATACCTGAAACCCCAAAACCTAGACACCAGAGCACAGGAAAAATTCGAGGCAAAACTGAGCAAAAGGGGCCGGCCTCACCGGATTTTAGGGGGATGTGCTCGGCCAAAATCCGAGGGAATTGCCTCAAATTTGTTTTGTGTTCTCAGTGCATTACCAGTAAGCTTCTGCAGTTGTTTAAAAAAAATTTCGAGCACATTTAAAAATTGACAAAGAAGCCAAATTTCAGGGTTGCAGTTTTGTTAATTCGGAGTTGTTTCGGTTTCGTATTTAATATAACATCGTCTAAGTTTCTAGCTTGGCTCTGATACCACTGTAAGGATTCTTTAGCACCATGCCTAAGTTTAGGGTTACATCATACATGCTATAAGAAAAATTTAAGGGGGTGCTAAACAATCCAACCATGAATCGAACTAGAAAATTAGGGTAACAAACTATAGTATCACATACTATATAGTGTCTAATACTAAGTGGAGAGAAAATACTGTAGGGTTGCTAGGCACGCGCACAAGGGTCTACGAGGCATCAACCATACCCGATTTAAAATTTAGCCGTGCCGAACAACCCGAATACGGAACTTTAAACTAGAGATTAGCCGAAAACTAACATGCTAAACATTTTAACACTAAGTGAGAGGGATTACAACCTTTGTAGATCCGGTCCTTCACTTCATATGCTCCGTGTTGTGGTCCCTTCGCTGCGATCATCGGGGTCCGGACTCTCGAGAGGTTCCACGAAGAGAAAGACGCAACCTTTGCTTCCGATCTTCGATACTAAGATGATCTACCTTGAAGTTTCTTTAACACAAGCTAACACTCATGAAATGATGTGAACACCCTCATCTAAATGGCAAGGGAAGATGAGGATGATGAAGTAGGATTTTTGCTCTCTTTATTTATCTTTTTCTCATATTTATCCATCACAAAAATCAAAGCAAGAAACCATTTCAAGTAAAGAAGAAGAAGGAAGAAGATGATGAACAATATTAGAATTCTTTTGTGATGAATAGAAAATGAAATGATATGAAGAATAATGCAACCATGGTTGACTTAACCATTGTAGAGAATTGACTAGGGTTAGGGTTTGGATTGGGTTAAAGCATGAGTCACTTGAAAATATCTTTATCATGACAAAAAGAAAAGCTTCTAGAAACATCTAGAAAGCTTAACCCTAATCCAAACCCTAACATGTTTAAACTCCACTAAACAAGTTGCATTAGTTATCATATCATGTTACAATATTATATATCATATATATAATATTTATCGTAACAAAATAAAATAATACATTTAACATATATCGCATATATATCAATGTATTACCCGAGTGAGAAAAAGAATCTTTTAGTGAGCAAATATTAGTTAATGCAATTTAATATATCATATATATTATTATACATTAAATTATCGAATCAACACTTAATCCGACAATCCGGCTATTTCGCATATAACCGACTAATATTTATCCGTACCGATTCATCGAATCAACACTTGATCCGATGACCCGGCTGATATCAAATATCGCGAGAATAGAATACGGTATCTCATATCGCATTATCCTCGGTCCCGCACATATCACATATGTGCCCCTTGTTAGTTATATGTATGCCCTAGAGGCCATTACTGTACATAGGATGTATATTGTAGTGGATGCTGGGACATATATAGGGAGGACTTTCTTGCTCGACATGATAGTATGCTATCTGGTTGCTCTTTACCTTAACGTGTATACTGATTGTCTCTCTGTTACATGTTGGTAAAGCCCTTAGGATGTGTACTTGACTATCTGGACTATGATGCGGATCATACTAGTGGGGACATGGTAGTCCATAAGTACATCCTTCAAAGTCCCTAGTCGTGGGTGTATCGAGACGGGGCATCGATATACCAGAGTAGACTAGCGTATACCTTCTCGACCCATACAGATGGGCGATGGATGATCCCATATCCATTGGTGTTTGACATCAGAGATGATATATGGGTGCTCAGTGGAGACTGGGTACACTGGACGGACTCGCCGAGAACTCCCAGATGGTATTATACCTTACGTCAGATGGCAGTTCTCTGGTGACACTGGTACAGAGTAGTCTGTTGACCCGAGATCGCCATAGAGTCTTGTGTGGTTCCCACTGTGCTTTGATTTCCATCTTACCACGTCCAAGAGGGCGTGCAAAACGGTGGTTTTTGGGTACAGTCCCGAATCACATGGAGGCAATGAGCGATAGGAGGGGATTCGTCTCTCCCGGTATAGGGGGTTGATGTTGCGCTGTGTTCGATTGGCTATAACAGGAAATCCCTGGCCAGGGTTGCTGAGATTTACTGGTAAGTGTTACCAGTAGTTTCTCGAAGTGTTATAGACCTCATATCGACACGACTTATCGAGCTATTGGGGTCTGACGTTTACCACCCCTAGGCAAGATATGCGACATATCAGACGATCAGACCGGACTGTACGGTAGTGTTACTGGTTGGATTCACTGGAGTGTGAGCGGGCTTGCTCGTCGATCTTCTGATCGCTCAATACCCGGGTGGCCGTTACGTTTAGCAGACCGCTTGCGGCTTGTGGGTGTTTGATATGATCATCACCTGCTGCCGGTGTATTGACGAGTCTTTAGAGTCCTACACAGAGGTTTCCTGGCTCAAGCAAAACGAAATAGGAGCGCATATGAGATATGTGCGGGACCGAGAATAATGCGTGTATGTGATACCGTATTTTATTCTCGCGATGAATGTGTCGAATGGTTGTATGCGATATAACCTAGTTATCGAATCGAGGATTGATTCGATAAGCCGATACATTAGCAACTAGTCGGTTATATGCGATATGACCGGATCGTTAAATCAAGTGTTGATTTAATGATTTAATGTATAATTATATATTTGATATATTACTTTGCATTAAATAGTATTGGTTCACTTTAAATGGATTTTCTCACTCGGTTGTGCACATTGTATATGTGATATACTTTTGTACACAAGTTTGTATCATGTTTGATGATACATGCTCACTAGGGTTTGTGTGAAGATTAAACCATGGTTGTAGATTGGTTAGGGTTTTCATTTTCTTATTCGTTTATTTATTTATTTATTCTTTTTGGAAAAATGAAAAGCATAAAGGAAAATGGTGGCTTTGTTTGTTTTCTAGTTGAAGCTTCATGAAGCTTTGACCAAAGTGACCATTTTGTCTCATGCTTAACCCTAACCACTCCATTAACCCTAGTTTAATCTCTACACTTGACCATGGTTCATTTAATGATAAGTATTGATTTACTTTTGATTTTAAAAATAACTTATCATAATACTTTCTTATTCTTCTTCATCTTCTTCAATGAAGAAACCTTCACTTGATCAATGGTGGATTGATGAAAAGTGTGAGAAATTCAATTCTAAAGTGAACCCACTTCCTATTTCTTCATCCTCTACCTCTTGCCAAGTAGTAGAGTGTGTTTCCTTCACAAGTTTTCTTGACTTGGTGAAGTTGGAGCTTGATCTAGCGATGCTTCGACGTAGATCATCTTCGGCATGGACATCGACGACCTAGCTCGCCTATTCTCCGATGAAGCCGACGCTAGAGCCCGGAATTTGTTTTGGACAGCGAGAAGACTTCATTGCGGAGCTATGGAGGTGGAGCACCGGATCTACAAAGGTTGTATTTCCGTATTCTCTTAGTAAAGTAGTTTACTAGTTGCTTTTTCGCCTAGTTTTCTAGCCAACGATCCGTTCTAGGGTTTCTCGGCACCGTTTAAATTTGAAATTGGCATGGTTGATGCCTTGTGAGACCTCATTAGGGTGCCTAGGAACCCTACAGTGGTATCAGAGCCTAGCTAGAGCCTTAGGCGAAGTCTAGACGAAGTTAGAAGTCCGATCGAACCAAAACCTAACCCGGAAAACGGCTCTCTGGACTTTTTTGTAAAATGTGGATTTTTGTAAATTAAAAATATGCAGAAAAATCAGCAGGCGATTGTATGGGTTACTGTAAAATTCGAGTCGATAACTCCATCATTCAGCCGCGGTTCCGCGGCATGAGCATGCCTCATGCGGCGGATCCGCGGCAGTTTTGTCGAGTTGGTCATCGAATTTTGCACCATAATTAATAAGTTTCTGTGCTGGTTTTCCTGGGAATATTTTAATATTTATTCCAGAGTTTTATTTTCTGGGTTGTATGAGGAACTCCGTGTATCGATCGGAATATCTAATTTTGTCTATGTGGCTTTCCGGATAATTTTTTGAATTTGTTAAAAAGTTCGACCGGATATAAATACCCACCTTTTCCCCTGCCGGGAAATTTCCAAGTGTTGGATTTTTCCGTAGTTTAACGACGTTCTAAGTAGTGCAAGTAACGCGATGGACCCTCTAGAAGACAACAAACCTTAACTCGATTATGTGACCGTCTTGAACTGCCCTTTGAACCTTAGGGTTTGGGGCAGTACGGCGTGCCACATGTGAGGCGTTGGCTTGACCCTTCTACGGCTGGACCGTTGGTACTGAGGCACGAACTGAATGTTGTTAGACTTATTTCATGTGTTAAGCTGTATCGGGAAAACTTGGGTGTTTGATTGTTCGATCGGAAAGTTTGACATTTTCTATTTATCCGGAATCGGATACAATAATTGGAATTCGCAATGAGTTATGAGATAACTGAATGAATGTTATAAACATAGCACTTTAGTCTCACTTGATCGGTTGCCACGGAATTTTGATGTGATCAAAAGTCCGTCGCAATCACGTAGCGTACGCGGATACTCGCCGGGTAAACTTAATAGACAGCCTCACTCCACAGCCCCGACCAAGTGACTGTAGGAGAACCCCGTCGCCGAAAGCATCTGTTCGGGTGCTCGCGGTAGCGGTGTTCCGCCTTGGTGCACTTCATCGACGGTATCGGGGGTGCGGCCGCCTACTGAAGTTTGCGACGAGCATTCGATCAGGATGTCGGGAATCCTGTTGAATTGCCCGACTTGATATTGAAAAGAGTTTTCAATTTTGAGACTAAAATGCGGGGTTTATAATTGTTAGGCATGCGATGTCTAAGTAATTCATTTGGTCAGGCATGTGATGTCTGAGGTAGTTGCGGATTCCAACTGTTGTAGTTTTACACTTTCTTTTCTGTGACCGTAAGTGTAATATGTGATATCGCCGGTTTCGTTGCTATATGTCAACGACAATTGGGATACGCATGTTTACTTACGTTGATGACATGTGATGTTATGTGTTGCTGGATATGTTATATTGGATCGTCGTGTTTGAATAGCCGGGGGTTTTTTATGTGAGATGAGTGTTTTTCATTTTCATTCATGTAAGAACTTGTATGTAATATTCTTTTATTTGGGGCGCTTCCAGGTTGCGGAAGTTGTCACCGTTGTTGTATATTATTTACTTTTCCGCACTAGGATAGACCCAAGGAGGAGGGCACAAGTAACCGGGTTCTGGAGTCTAGTGGGAGACCAACTCGAGGAGTCGAGTCCGGGTCTCCTAACTCTAGAATTGGTAGGGTTGCTTGCCGCTCTCGTAGGGGTCTAGGGGTGTGGGTTTGGCTATTCATCGCGACCGTGGAATCCGTGTTTTATACTGGCTCGTATTAAAAACACGGACGTCCTAGTATATCCAATATTTCATATGTTTCTTCTGCTGCGATATCTGTGATGTGATCATGTGATGTTCTGTGATAGATACAGTATATATAGTATATATGATATATTATATAGACGTTACTTATGTTTTACACCCGCGCTAGCCCTGCCCCGCTCTGTCGTTAGTTACCTAACCTAACGGTGCACGAGGGGACATCGAGACGAATGCGGATGGCATAAGTGTACGTCGTATTTATCTGTGATGTTTAGGTATTTAAATGATGGGACTTCATTAATGTGATTAATGAATTAAAAGAAACCTAAGATGTTGTAGAATCGAATTTCAAAATAAAACAGGTAGCTACAGTTCTTGCTTTGCACAGCGGTATATGTGATATATCCTGCACCTTATTCGATAAGGAAAGGACCGAGATCCCTTCACCGGGAGTGACTCCTTTAGCAATAACTGGCAGATGCTACACAGTCGGTTTGTCTTTTGATTGCTTTTAAGAGTTTTTGCTTTGCACAGTGATATATGTGATATATCCCGCACCTCATTCGATGAGGAAAGGACCGACGATCCCTTCACCGGGAGTGACTCCTTTAGCAAAACTAGAAAAGCCTCAAAAACACTCCATTTCAAAATTCATTCGATCCTACAACGATATCAAGTTCATTACGCAATAGGTTTTCAGAAAAACCTGTCGTAGCCCTCCGTCATTTCAGATAAGTTGTATATAGTATTCGTGCTGCATTTGTTGGCTTTCGTCAAGGTGCAGTGTGCGGTAGCTATATGCTGCTTATCTGCTAGCATACGATGCGATTGGATTAGGGTAGTCGTGCGGCTTTGTTGGCTTTCGTCAAGGGTCGTGCGGGTGGGTTTAATTCAATCAAGAAATGTACGGGCTGAACTTGACTAGCGGGCTATGGTTTGTTGGCTTTCGTCAAGGTCATAGCAGGTTAGGGGCAAAATATTATCGGGAATTTCAAGTGTTGAAATTTGCAATGAGATTGCATACCTTCTATAAGATAGTTGGATCCCGATACCCGCTGCGAGTAAGAGTTACTCCTGGGAGAGTTTTATACATTACAATTAGCCGATCAAGTAGGTGTCTAGAAAGGTGTCAACGGGGTTACGCCTCTGGGAAAATGAGGTTTACAGTAATTAGGTTCGTGCGAAAGCACGGGGGACCTCCCTCAAAGTACCGACACTGGCCTGGCTGAAAGATTGGCGAACTTGTAGTGTGTAATTAATCCCGGCTAGTCTTTCCTTTTAGGGTTTGAAGGAAGATTTGATAAAAAGCAGTGGGAGCCATCCTGATTAGATAAAATAAAAACCAATCTATTCTTGCAAGAGCGCACGCTGAGTGTTTTCTTCTCACTCTCTCCAGGTAGCGACCATATCACGCCTTAATCAAGATAATAATACGGAATATTGACCGAACCCGCTTGTTATACTGAGCTGGGGAACGTTGGTCCCGCTCCAACTTATAATTGTTATAAGACAGAGCAGGAAATTGGGGATTACCAGAATTCCCGTGCCGCCCAAACGAAGAGAGTGCATGCTGATGCATCATCTTCGGGTGTGTACAATATAAAGAACTGTTTCTCAGTATCCTTTACGTCCTAGGTATGTGATACCAGATCAGGATCCCAGATATGTAATCTGTTACATAGGGCTACAGAAAGGTAGAGAACTGAGAACGGGTGATAAGTTTCATGAGGCAGAAAACGGGGCAAGTGTTGCAGCCAAGTCTGTTGGTCACTGTCACCCTGTATTACCAATACATTGATTCTGAACGAATGTTATTAGATACCGCATGCCTGGCGAAAAAGAAATCTAGTTAACACGTTATCTAAAAGCATTCATGTTCTAAATCAAACTACAGTTGTTTAGTATACTGAACACACAAAAGAGGAAGAGTTCAGAAATGAACGAATCCTTCTTGAGGCATTGTAGACTAGGTCATATCAATGCGACCCGACTAGCTGAAGTTACATGTAGATGCATATTTAAATCAGTTTGAATCTACATCTTGTGAAACTTGCCAGTCATGTCACAAAGATATAATGACACTAGCTCTGTTTATTGGAAACAGAGAAAGAGTTAGTGAACTCTTGGGATGATACATGTTGATGTATGTAGGTCCCCTGTCTACACATGCCAAGACCGGTTCTTTGTACTTCATTACATTCTCTGATAATCTCTCAAGATTCAAACATATGTTCCTGTTGAAACACAAGTCCGAACCTTTTGAGATATTCATAGAATATAAGTTAGAAGTAGAGAACCAATAAGGGTATAAGTATTATGTCCTTTGATGTGATCGAGGAGGAGAATACTTGAGCACGGAAATCCTGGACTTTTCTAAAGGAGAATGAGATTCTCTCTCAGCATTACTCCTCCGCATACACCATAGCATGATGGTATATCGGGGTGGAGCAATTACACCCTATGTGATAAGGTGTGCTCTATGATGAGTAATACTGAGCTACCTATTTCCTTTTGGGTGTTATGCACTTGAGAAGCTGCATACCTATTGAATAGGGTTCTAATCAAATCAGTTGCCTACCGCTTCATATGTGATATGGAATGGGAAGAACCCATGTCTTAAGTTAGTTAAGATTTAGAGTTGTCCGGCCTATGTCTGAAAGCAAAATCCGGACAAGCTCGAGGCAAGGTCTGTTATGTAGAACTGGAAATGTTCCAGCTATACAAAACAACAGCAGATGATTTGGTAGAACCAAAGGATTCAGTAGATTCCAACGAACCTCAGCCTCTCCGACGATCTAGTAGGGTTCCTCACCCACCTGAGAGATACTTCTGTTTCTCTATGACAGTGGGAGCAAGGATTGCATCATGAGATGATGACCCAACTAGCTTCGAGCAGGCTATCGAGAGTAAGACTCTGTAAGAATGGCTGGATGTTTATCGATCTGAGATGGAATCCTTATACACCAACAGAGTATGGACTTTGGTTGCTATATCTGAAGGGTTAAATCCCCATCAGGAGCAAGTATATCTTGAGAAGATTACTTGGTGTAGATGGAAAAGTTGAGACTTTCAAAGCTAGACTTGTTAAAGGTTTTCGTCATCGACCAGGCGTGGATAATGATGAAACCTTTTTCCAGTGGCTATGCTTAAGTCCATCCGGATCCTACTTGCCACGGCTACATACCATGACTACGATATCTGGCGGTTGGGTGCCATGACTGCTTTTCTAAATGATGTTTTAGAAGAGAACGTCTATAAGTACACAGCCAGAGGGCCTCGTAGACAGTGGGAGTAGCGGAAACGTGTGCAAGATGCTTTATAGGATAAAGCAGGCATCGTGGAGTTGGAACATCTGTTTTGATGGATTAGTCAAAGAAGTTGACATCATCAAAATGGTAGATGAACCTTGTATAAACAAAAAGGTAGTAGGGAGTATGGTGACGATCCTCGTAGAGTACGTGGATGACATACTCTTGATAGGGAAGGAGTTTCCTATGCTACGCTCGATCAATCTCCGCTTATCACTATGATTCTCCATATAGGATCAAAATGATACCTCCTAAATCCTGAGTTTTGGATCTATGAGATAGATTTAATTGGATGTTAGGATTCTCACTAGTTGTAGTGAGGTGGTATCAACCGATCCTGGGGAGAATCACTGGAAGGGTTCCAGGGTGATAAGGACGACTGAATGTCAGTCACAGGCATTGTCTTTACCCACATTAAAGGGACGGTATGTTGGAAGAGTTCCAAGATAGATACCGTGACATACTAGACGATAAAGGCAGGATACATCGCTACTTATGATGCTACCAAAGAGGCAGTCTGGGTGTATATTGGTTCATGAGATGAACTACGTTCCTACCATTGTGAGACAATGGAGTTGTGGCTTATGCCAAGGAACGTCCGTCCCATCAGTGATCCAGACATATTCTAAGGCAGTGTCACCTGATCATGGAGATGGTTGATCTCCAGGGAGATCAAGGTTAGGAGAGTAGACTCAGAGGACAAACACAGCGGATCCACTCACAAAGGCCTGTTCCCAGAGAGAGACTTTTATGGGATGGTTGAGTATAAGATACTACAACCACTGCTACAGATGGCCCTAGTGCAAGTGGGAGATTGTTAGTTATATGTATGCCCTAGAGGCCATTACTGTACATAGGATGTATATTGTAGTGGACGCTGGGACATATATAGGGAGGACTTTCTTGCTCGACATGATAGTATGCTATCTGGTTGCTCTTTACCTTAACGTGTATACTGATTGTCTCTCTGTTACATGTTGGTAAAGCCCTTAGGATGTGTACTTGACTATCTGGACTATGATGCGGATCATACTAGTGGGGACATGGTAGTCCATAAGTACATCCTTCAAAGTCCCTAGTCGTGGGTGTATCGAGACGGGGCATCGATATACCAGAGTAGACTAGCGTATACCTTCTCGACCCATACAGATGGGCGATGGATGATCCCATATCCATTGGTGTTTGACATCAGAGATGATATATGGGTGCTCAGTGGAGACTGGGTACACTGGACGGACTCGCCGAGAACTCCCAGATGGTATTATACCTTACGTCAGATGGCAGTTCTCTGGTGACACTGGTACAGAGTAGTCTGTTGACCCGAGATCGTCATAGAGTCTTGTGTGGTTCCCACTGTGCTTTGATTTCCATCTTACCACGTCCAAGAGGGCGTGCAAAACGGTGGTTTTTGGGTACAGTCCCGAATCACATGGAGGCAATGAGCGATAGGAGGGGATTCGTCTCTCCCGGTATAGGGGGTTGATGTTGCGCTGTGTTCGATTGGCTATAACAGGAAATCCCTGGCCAGGGTTGCTGAGATTTACTGGTAAGTGTTACCAGTAGTTTCTCGAAGTGTTATAGACCTTATATCGACACGACTTATCGAGCTATTGGGGTCTGACGTTTACCACCCCTAGGCAAGATATGCGACATATCAGACGATCAGACCGGACTGTACGGTAGTGTTACTGGTTGGATTCACTGGAGTGTGAGCGGGCTTGCTCGTCGATCTTCTGATCGCTCAATACCCGGGTGGCCGTTACGTTTAGCAGACCGCTTGCGGCTTGTGGGTGTTTGATATGATCATCACCTGCTGCCGGCGTATTGACGAGTCTTTAGAGTCCTACACAGAGGTTTCCTGGCTCAAGCAAAACGAAATAGGAGCGCATATGAGATATGTGCGGGACCGAGAATAATGCGTGTATGTGATACCGTATTTTATTCTCGCGATGAATGTGTCGAATGGTTGTATGCGATATAACCTAGTTATCGAATCGAGGATTGATTCGATAAGCCGATACATTAGCTACTAGTCGGTTATATGCGATATGACCGGATCGTTAAATCAAGTGTTGATTTAATGATTTAATGTATAATTATATATTTGATATATTACTTTGCATTAACTAGTATTGGTTCACTTTAAATGGATTTTCTCACTCGGTTGTGCACATTGTATATGTGATATACTTTTGTACACAAGTTTGTATCATGTTTGATGATACATGCTCACTAGGGTTTGTGTGAAGATTAAACCATGGTTGTAGATTGGTTAGGGTTTTCATTTTCTTATTCCTTTATTTATTTATTTATTCTTTTTGGAAAAATGAAAAGCATAAAGGAAAATGGTGGCTTTGTTTGTTTTCTAGTTGAAGCTTCATGAAGCTTTGACCAAAGTGACCATTTTGTCTCATGCTTAACCCTAACCACTCCATTAACCCTAGTTTAATCTCTACACTTGACCATGGTTCATTTAATGATAAGTATTGATTTACTTTTGATTTTAAAAATAACTTATCATAATACTTTCTTCTTCTTCTTCTTCATCTTCTTCAATGAAGAAACCTTCACTTGATCAATGGTGGATTGATGAAAAGTGTGAGAAATCCAATTCTAAAGTGAACCCACTTCCTATTTCTTCATCCTCTACCTCTTGCCAAGTAGTAGAGTGTGTTTCCTTCACAAGTTTTCTTGACCTGGTGAAGTTGGAGCTTGATCTAGCGATGCTTCGACGTAGATCATCTTCGGCATTGACATCGACGACCTAGCTCGCCTATTCTCCGATGAAGCCGACGCTAGAGCCCGGAATTTGTTTTGGACAGCGAGAGGACTTCATTGCGGAACTATGGAGGTGGAGCACCAGATCTACAAAGGTTGTATTTCCGTATTTTCTTAGTAAAGTAGTTTACTAGTTGCTTTTTCGCCTAGTTTTCTAGCCAACGATCCGTTCTAGGGTTTCTCGGCACCGTTTAAATTTGAAATTGGCATGGTTGATGGCTTGTGAGACCTCATTAGGGTGCCTAGGAACCCTACACCCCTACTCCGTTTTGCCTGAGTCAAGAAACCTCTGTGTAGGACTCTAAAGAATCGTCAATACGCCGGCAGTAGGTGATGATCATATCAAACACCCACAAGCTGCAAGCGGTCAGCTAAACGTAACAGCTACCCAGGTATTGAGCGCCCAGAAGATCAACAAGCAAGCCTGTACATTCTCCTGCGAATCCAAACAGTAACACTCCCGTACAGTCCGGTCTCGTCGTCTGATATGTTGCATATCTCGCCTAGGGGTGGTAAACGTCAGACCCCAGTAGCTCGATAAGTCATGTCGATATGAGGTCTATAACAGTTCGAGAAACTACTGATAACACTTACCAGTAAATCTCAGCAACCCTGGCCAGGGATTTCCGGTTATAGCCAATCGAACACAGCACAACATCAACTCCCTATACCAGGAGAGACGAATCCCCTCCTATCGCTCATTGCCTCCATGTGATTCGGGACTGTACCCAAAAGCCACCTTTTTGCACGCCCTCTTGAACGTAGTATGATGGAAATCAAAGCACAGTGGGAACCACACAAGACTCTATGACAATCTCGGGTCAACAGACTACTCTGTACCAGTGTCACCGGAGAACTGCCATCTGACGTATGGTATAATACCATCTGGGAGTTCTCGGCGAGTCCGTCCAGTGTACCCAGTCTCTACTGAGCACCCGTACACCATCCTTGATGTCAAACATCGATGGATATGGGATCATCCATCGCCCATCATATGGGTCAAGATGCGTATACGCTAGTCTACTCTGGTGTATCGATGCCCTGTCTCGATACACCCTCGACTAGGAACAGTTATAGGATGTACTCGTCGACTACCGTGGCCCCACTAGTATGATCTCATCATAGTCCCAGTAGTCGAGTACATATCCTAAGGGCTTTATCAACATGTAATATAGAGACAATCAGAGTACATGTTAAGATAAAGTACAACCAGATAGCATACTATCATGTCGAGCAAGAAAGTCATCCCTATATATGTCCTAGCATCCACTACAATATACATCGTATGTACAGTAATGGCCTCTAGGGCATACATATAACTAAAAAATACAACTTTTGTAGACCTCCTCCTAGACTCCTTGGATCGATTAGGGTTTGAACCGGTTGGCTTTTGTCCTTCCAAGTCCACAATGATCCACCACGAAGTCCCTTTGCACCAAGCTCCAAGCTTCACTTGATCAAGGATGAAGATGAAGCAAACACTCCACACTAGTGGGCTAGACTAAAGTGGAATGGTGATGTGGGTTTGGATCTCACTTTAAAACCTTTTCTTTTTAATTCTTTCTCTTTCTTTTAAAACCCTAGAGAGCTTTGAGGAGAGAGAGGAAGAAGGAGATGTCTCAAACTAAACTCAAGAGAATAATTTGATAAATTTCCCTAAACTCAAGAGAGTAAGTGAGAGTCATGGCATGCTAAACCATGGTTACAAAATATCTAGATATTTTGTGACTTGAGTTTAAGCAAAACCATGGGCAATGAAACTGTTAGTTATATGTATGCCCTAGAGGCCATTACTGTACATATGAAGTATATTGTAATGGATGCTTGGACATATATAGGGAGGACTTTCTTGCTCGACATGATAGTATGCTATCTGGTTACTCTTTATCTTAACATGTACTCTGATTATCTCTATGTTACATGTTGATAAAGCCCTTAGGATATGTACTCGACTACTGCGACTATGATGAGATCATACTAGTGGGGCCACGGTAGTCGATGAGTACATCCTATAACTGTTCCTAGTCGAGAGTGTATCGAGACAGGGCATCAATACACCAGAGCAGACTAGCGTATATGCATCTTGACCCATATGATGGGCGATGGATGATCCCATATCCATCGGTGTTTGACATCAAGGATGGTGTACGGGTGCTCAGTAGAGACTGGGTACACTGGACGGACTCGCCGAGAACTCCAAGATGGTATTATACCTCACGTCAGATGGCAGTTCTCCGGTAACACTGGTACAGAGTAGTCTGTTGACCCGAGATCGTCATAGATGTGATTCCCACTGTGCTTTGATTTCCATCATACCACGTCCAAGAGGCGTGCAAAAAGGTGGCTTTTGGGTACAGTCCCG
The DNA here is from genome assembly GCA_030015575.1 of Agapanthus africanus. Lineage (NCBI taxonomy): Eukaryota > Viridiplantae > Streptophyta > Magnoliopsida > Asparagales > Amaryllidaceae > Agapanthus > Agapanthus africanus. The sequence goes on along the minus strand of JASDDO010000019.1, from coordinate 393,834,570 downwards.
AATCACATGGAGGCAATGAGTGATAGGAGGGGATTCGTCTCTCCCGGTATAGCGAGTTGATATTGTGCTGTGTTCGATTGGCTATAACTGGAAATCCCTGGCCAGGGTTGCTGAGATTTACTGGTAAGTGTGTAAGTCCACGTTGCGACCCCCGGTTCTTACGGGGAGGCGGAAACGGTATAAAAGTCAAATTTTTAGCGCATGGGGCAACATGGACTAACAAAGTCAGGATCTTTTCTAAACTAAACTAGCAAACAAGCTAAAGAGAATTAGCTACTCGGATGAAAGGTTATACCTAACTTGAACTCCTTCTTCTTGAAAACTTGTAGAGGTTGATGGTTCTTCCTCGTTACCTTCTTCCGTCAAAGATGGATCCACCTGAGGGTTCAACCTTCGGGCTCTTTCTCGAACTTTGAGAGAACTAGAATCCTCGGCTTGCTAAACCTTTGATCCTAGAGTGAGTAGAGAGTGTCTAAGGGGTGTTTTTATCTCAAGGAGAGGGATTCTCAACTCATGAGAAGGATTCTCCTTGAACTAGAGAAGGAAGAAGAACAAGTGAGGAGAGAGAATGGTTATGATAGAATGAGCTCTTTTTCTTTTGCAACCATAACATAAAGCAAAAAGAATTATCAAATTAATAATAATAATGAAAATGGAATAGTTGATGGAAGGTTTATGAATGACCATTATCATTTCAAACATTAAATGAATTTTGCTAGAATCAAAGAGCATCTTTCTTTTGTAATGATGATGGTCAAAACTTAAACCATGGTCAACAAGTCAACCATGGTCAACAAGTCAACAAAAACCAACCATGACACAATTTCATTTTATTAATATTATTAATTGATATATCATAATTCCATTAGGGTTTGGAAAAAGACGACTGTCAACTGTGCATACGCACCCGTTCCGAAACCCTAATGAAAAACCTCTTCCTCCGCCTCAATCAACTGTGCATACACACCCGCATTCTTGTTCCGAGGAACATGAACACCAAGAGATAAAATCAACCCCAAAACATATACCAGTATCTGACTCAAACCAGAGCCAGCCAGTAATATCCGTCCGGACTCCAAACGTGCACAAGTGCGCGAATGAGAACGAACCCTGTCGCAAAACCATGCGACCTCTACTCTGTTTTGCCCAGAGGCGAATACCCTCTGTATGGGACTCTAAAGACTCGACACTACGCTGGCAGTGGGTTTAACCACAGACCGCAAGCGGCACTAGCTGTGCGTAACGGTCCCCAGGTAGATGCCGATAAGAAGGCTGACGAGGTGAACCACATCTGAACTCCTACTGAGTCTGAATGTGACAGTCTCCGTACAGTCCGGTCTGTTTGTCTAATACATCGCATGTCGGGCCTAGGGGGCGGTAAAACGTCAGTCCCCTAATAGCGGTACAAGTCGTGTCGGAGTGAAGCCCAAAACACCCTGAGATAATACTGGAAGCCTACCAGTATATCTCGCTTGCCCTGGCCAGGGACTACTCGTGTAATGGCTCTCCTAGACACAGCGCGATGTCAACCCCCAATACCGGGAGAGGCGAATCCTGTCTAACCGTCACTGCCTCCAAGTGCTTCGGGACTGCACCCAACCACTACCTGTTTGCACGACTCCTTTGAGCCGTGGTAGGGTAGTGATCAAAGTGCAGTGGGAACACACTAGAGGCGAAGTGCCAGTGTTAAGTCAGCGGACTAAGCTGTACTCATGTCACCTGGGAACTGACAACTGACGATAGGTATAATACCAACCGGTCAGTTCCCGACGAGTCCTGTCCAGTGTACTCGTAACCTAACGAGCACCCGTATACTATCTCCAGTACGACGTACTGATGGCTGTGGGACAGACCATCTCCCACACTGGGATGAGAAGCGCATACGCTAGTCTACTCCGGAGTATCGATGCCCTGTCTCGATAGTCCTGCGACTAGGGACCTGTATAAGGATGTGCTTATAGATTACCCAGCCCCCACTAGTGTGACTGCCATCACAACGCTGGTAATCAAGCAAAGATCCTAAGGGCTCCACTAATGTGTATAGGTGATATACTAAAATAAACACAAGTACACATTGAAGTAGAAACAAACCAAGTAGCATACTACTATTTTGAGCAAGATTGTTTATACAAGGTGAATATCCCAAGCTTCCATTAAGTAATATACAAACTAGTATGATACAGTAATGGCCTCTAGGGCATATACACTAACAAAGTGTTATCAGTAGTTTCTCGAACTGTTATAGACCTCATATCGACACGACTTATCAAGCTACTGGGGTCTGACGTTTACCACCCCTAGGCGAGATATGCGACATATCAGACGACGAGACCGGACTGTACGGGAGTGTTACTGATTGGATTCGCAGGAGAATGTACAGGCTTGCTTGTTGATCTTCTGATCGCTCAATACCTGGGTGGCTGTTACGTTTAGCTGACCGCTTGCAGCTTATTGGTGTTTGATATGATCATCACCTACTGCCGGCGTATTGACGATTCTTTAGAGTCCTACACAGAGGTTTCTTGGCTCAGGCAAAACGGAGTAGGAGCATATATATGATATGTGTGGGACCGAGAATAATACGTGTATGTGATACCGTATTAGATTCTCGCGATATGAGATATCGGCCGGATCATCGGATCAAGTGTTGATTCGATGAATCGGTAAATGATATATTAGTCGGTTATATGCGATATAGCCGGATTATCGGATCAAGTGTTGATTCGATAATTTAATGTATAATAATATATATGATATATTAAATTACATTAACTAATATTAGCTCACTAAAAGATTCTTTTTCTCACCCGGGTAATACATTGATATATATGCGATATATGTTAATTGTATTATTTTATTTTGTTACAATAAATATTATATATGTGATATATAATATTGTAACATGATATGATAACTAATGCAACATGTTTAGTGGAGATTAAACAAGGTTAGGGTTTGATTTGGGTTAGTGCATTCATGAACTTTCTAGAAGGTTTCATTTTGTTTTGTGTTAGATATTTTAAAGTGACTCATGCTTTAACCCAACCCAAACCCTAGCCCTAGTTAAATCTCTACAAAGATTTAGTTAACCATGGTTGCATTATTCATCATTATTATCTTTTCATTATTCATCACAAAAGAAAACAAATGATTATTCATCTTCTTCTTGCTTGAGTTCTTCATGAAAAGCTTTCTTGCTTTGATTTTGTGATGAAAAAAAGTGAGAATAAGAAAACAAATGAGAGCAAAAATCCTACTTCATCATCCTCATCTACCCTTGCCCTTTAGACGAGAGTGTTCACTTCATTTAGTGAGAGAGAGCTTGTGTTAATGAAACTTCAAGGTAGATCATCTTTGTTATCGAAGATCGGAAGCAAGCTTGCATCTTTCTCTTCATGGAGCCTCTTGAAAGTCCGGAATACGATGATCGCAGCGAAGGGACCTCAACACGGAGCTTAAGAAGTGAAGGACCGGATCTACAAAGGTTGTAATCCCTCTCACTTAGTGTTAAAGTGTTTAACATGCTTGTTTTCGCCTAATCTCTAGTTTAAAGATCCGGTTTTGGGTTGTTCGGCACGGCTAAATTTTAAATCGGGCATGGTTGATGCCTCGTAGACGCTTGTGCGTGTGCCTAGCAACCCTACAGAAACCATGATATTGACTTTGTCAACACAAGAAATGAAGGTTGAATAGTCAACCATGATTTAATTGCCATTTTGCTTTTCTCAAATATAAAAAATATATAAATATGCAACCATGTGAGTCTTGCATTTGTACCACCAATGTATCATCAACCATGACACATGTATGCTTGCATGTGTGCATCCATATTAACATATACATACACTCATGCATGCATCATAAAGAAATAGGTTTTAATAAATGAGCTAATGGACTTAATATTAAATCAACACTTGATTTAATAACCCGGTCATATCACATACGACCCGTCTAATAGAAAACTCCCGATTAAAATACGGTATCCAATATACGCATTTAATCGAGCTCCCGTGCATATCTCATATGCACCCCCATATCTTTTCGCCTGAGCTAGGAGACCCTTTTGTGGGACTTTAAGACTCGTCAATACGCTAGCAGTAGGCAGTGATCACATCACATGCCCACAAACTGTCAGTGGCACAAGCTGTACGTAACGGCTCCTAGGTATTGAGCGATCAGAAGAAACACAAGCAAACCTGCTAAAACTCCCGTCGAGTCAACTGGCAACACTTACCGTACAGTCCGGTCTCTTCGTCAAATATGTTGTATATGTGAGTCTAGGGATGGTATCGCCGACCCCAATAACCCAATAAGTCATGCCGATATATGGCTCATAACAGATCGAGAAACTACTGATAACACTTATCAATAAATCTCAGCAGCCCTGGCCAGGGACTTCCTGTTATAGCCAATCGTATATGGCGCAACATCAACCCCCAATACCGGGAGAGACGAAACCCCTCCTATCGCTCATTACCTCCATGTGCCTCGGCCCAAAATCCACCTGTTTGCACGACTCAGTAGAGCCATGGTGGAGATCAAAGTACAGTGGGAGGCACACAAGACTCTATGACGATCTCGGGTCTACATGCTAATCTGTACCAGTGTCACCTGAGAACTGCTATCCGACGATAGATATAATACCACATAGGAGTTCTCGGCGAGTCCGTTCAGTGTACCCAGTCTCACTGAGCACCCGTATACGGTCTTTGGTGTCACCAAACCAATGGATATGGGATCATCCATCACCCATCATATGGGACAAGTAACGTATACGCTATTCTACTCCGGTGATATCGATGCCCCGTCTCGATACACCCACGACTAGGAACATTTAAAGGATATGCTTATATGAACTACACATGTGGGGCAAGGCACATGGAGTCAAGCATATCCTATGGGCTATATCAACATGTACCAAATGAATGAAAGCATGAACAAATGAACATGTCAAGATAAAAGTGCAACCAGATAGTATATTATCATGTCGAGCAAGAATGTCCCCTGAATACACACACACACACACACACACACACACACACATACCGGTACATACACTATCATATAATGGCCTCTAGGACATACATATATCCAACATATAATACCAACTATTATCTTCCCGGCGAGTTCGTCTAATGTACTCATAACCCAATGAGCACCTGTATACTATCTTAGGTGAACAAACTAACACCAATGGCTTGTGAGACCTGGACACCGCCCCTCTTCGGGGTCTCGATAAGTACACACTAGTCTACACTGGAGTATCGATGCCCAATCTCGATACTCCAACGACTAGGGACATTTAAGGATGTGCTTATAGACCACCCAGCTTCTACGTATATGATCGCCATCATAATACTGGTTGTCAAGCAAGAATCCTATGGGCTCTATCAACATGTAATAGTGATCTATAATACCACATAAAGCATGTACATGATGATAAAGACAAACCAGATAGCGTACTATCATCTTGAATAAGACTGTTCTGTCCGTATAGGTCCTCCCTCAATCATCACAATCGCGTGCCTGCGATTCAATAATTGACTTGAGGGCATTATAGCCAACAAAGAGGTGCCCTCACGTGTTTAACACGTGGGTCTTATTTAGCTCCTCTAATTTGGCGCCCATATGCCTTGCATATGGGCGCTCACGTGTTTAATACGTGAGGCCAATTTATCCTTTAATTGTCTGACTGCAGCGTCTATATGTTTTGCATATAAGCGCTCACATGTTTAACACATGAGCATCATTTAGCCCATTAGTTATTTGATTGAAGCGCCTATATACTTTGCATATAGATGCTCACGTGTTTAACACGTGAGGCTTGAGTTGTGGGGAATTTCCCCCCCTTTTTTATAAAGGAACAGTACCGCTGACGGCTTGTGGGTATCTGATGTGATCATTACCTACTGCTTGCATATTGACAAGTCTTTAAAGTCCTACACAGAAGTTTCTTTGCTCAAGAGAAATGAAGTAGGGCACATATGGTGATATGTGTGGGAGCTTGATTAAATACGAGTATGTGATACCGTATTCTAAGCTAGCGATATTTGATATCGGTTAGGTTATATATGATATAACCGAATTATTGAATCAAGTGTTGATTCAATGATTTGATTTATGTGTATATATTTGATATTGGCTGGTTATATATGATATGACCGGATTATTAAATCAAGTGTTGATTTAATATCTAATATTGAATATTAGTCGGTTATATGTGATATAACCAGATTATTGAATTAAGTGTTAATTTAATAATTTGATATACATACACATATATATAATATTAATCGGTTATATATGATATAACCAGATTATTGAATCAAGTGTTGATTAAATAATTTGATATATATTTATATTTGATATATTTATATATATTAACTAATATATGTTCACTGAAGATTTTATTCTCTTTACATACATTTATATGTGTGTGTGTGTGTGATATTTATATATGTATTTTGGATTTGTATCATGGTTGATGATACAAGGGATATGGGTGTATGAGAAATACACTAGAGTCTAAAGATTATTGGGATAATTTTTGTTTAAGAAAATTAGAAATGGTGGAAATGAGTCATGGCTTTGGATGCTTGGAGAAGCATTGAGAAGCCATGACTCATCTCCTCATTTTTGTTTTACTCTTAGATATTTATTCATCCCAACCTTATCTCTAGCTCACATGGTTCATTTCTCCCATTCACAACACACATCCAAGTTCATCTTCTTCCTCAATTTTCCTCTCTAGGTTTTTTCTTGAGTTGAAAAAGGAAAAGAGAAATATTTCTAAGTGAGCAAATCTCCTACTTCATCAACCTACACTAATCTAGCACATTAGTTTAGGTTGGTTGCTTCACTAATGCCTTGATAAGTGAATAGTGGGCTTGGGTGAGAGAGACTTCAAGGTGGATCATCTTCGGCTTCGAAGACTTCTAGCAAGCTCGATCCTTTCTTTAAGTGCAGTCAAAGAAGAGTTCTAGGGACTACTACTTGGAGCTTTAGAAGTGAAGGACCGGTCTACAAAGGTTGTAAACCTCCATCACTTAGTTTAGAACTTGTATTATTGCAATGAAACCCTAATTCTCTAGTTCGATTCTTGGATTGTATGCTTAGCACTCTAGATTTTTTTAAGTTGCATACTTGATACTCCTTGAACCTAGTAATGGTGGTAAGACATACTTTCACAGCTGGAGGGTAACCCCACCACAAAAGCATGAGCCAAAGAGGACCTATACCGTGAGGATAGGATCAGCTCAACATCAAGAATGGAAGCGAACTCATACCTGCCATATGATAACACTATCAAAAGAGAGAGGGCACGAGATTATGGATGACCTCCACATGTGCTTCGCAAATGAAGACAAGGAAGGGGTAATCTCAGAGTTTCCACCAGCACCAAAAGAGCTGGAAGATGGGATACATACCACGGCGGACAACCTAAGAAAAATTGACTTAGGGACGGAAAATGATCTGAGACCAACGTTCGTCAGTGAACTGCTATCTAAAAAACAGGTGGCCACGTTAAAAGACGTGCTCATGCAGTATAAATATTGCTTTGCCTGGAACTACCCTGAAATGCCGGGTCTAGATCCAAAGGTAGCAGTACATAAACTGGCTATATCACCGGGTATAAAACCAATCAAACAGGCACCAAGAAGGATGTGACTCGAATTTAAGATGAGCATCAACGCTAAAGTCAAGAAATTAATCAACTCCGGTTTCATCCAAGAAGTTCAATATCTGGATCGCCAACATCATTTCAGTGATGAAGAAAAATGGGACAATGCGCATCTGCATGGACTTTCGGGACCTCAACAAAGCTTGCCCGAAGGATGATTTCCCAGTACCTGTTACTGAGCTGATGATCGATAACACGACTACAGTAACATTTCAGAAAATATAAAATATTATTTTTGGAATTTAATATTAAAATAATATATTTCGTGAAAACTACCCGATTTGCGAAATTGGGGTTTTCGTAAAATGGTATAAATATATACCAATAATTGTGAAATAATTGGAGATTAAAATGATTTATTCATTTAAAAAATATATTTATTGGATTTGGCATTTTTATAATTAATTATATACAGTTTAAATAAAAACTTGATTAGTGCACTACTAACCGCAATTAGGTCAAATCCGTATTTTTATCATTTTCCATGGCTAGTGCACCATGACATGAAGCATTTTGTTGCATGTTGATTTAAGTGTGTTTGTGGTATTGGTTTTATTTGGTTTAGATGAGAAAACGAAAAGAAAAAGAGAAAAGGGAAAAACGAGACAATTATTCGAGAGAGAGAGAGTGAGACATGAGTTGTAGAGGGTGAGAATAAGAAAAAGAGAGAGAGAGAGGGCAGCCACCATTTCATCACCCCATAGTTTTCCCTTCACCTCCTTCATCCTCATCTCCCTCCACCTCCACCTCCAAGTATCATCTCCATTTCTTCACCAAAACCCTACACCCTCTTCATTAAAAATGATCCACACTTCATCCTCAACATATTAGACCTTGCAAGTTTGGATTTTGGAGACTTTGGGAAGCTAGGGTTTTTACTAAGTTGCATCCATGAGGTATAATTCCTTTCATTTAGCTTAGTTTTAGTTTCTTGCACCCTAGTTTAGTTTAGAATGTGATTTGGTTAGGGTATGTGATGTTTGGAAAATTCAAGAGAAGGGTTGGGTGATTATGTGGAATCATGATCTGTAGTGGGTGTCTACAAGACCTTAGTGTTGATTTTGCGGGCCTAGAACAGAGAATACAAACTTAAGATTTGTTCTGTGTCGGTTTTGTGAGGTTGTGTTGGCCTACAGGTAATCTGGGGCAACCTGGGAGGTTTCTGAGAAAAACTAGCAACTCCAGAGACCTAGTTAGACCAATAGGAGACCATCCTGAGAAGACGAACCAGAACGGACCAGTATTGGCCAAGCTGGCTGGATTTATAGGGGATGTGGCCGGCCTCATTGTGGTATCTGGTGTTGAAATAGGTTGTGTAGCTCACTTATCTCATATGCTATCCCCTGTACTTGCTAGTTTTGTCCCCTTTTACCTGAGACCAAATCTGGAGCTAGATTTCTGAGTGGTTGTTCTTAAGTTTCATGGTTTTCAATAACTTGGTTTTGGTATTTGATATTGTATTGGGTTGTTGGATGTTTGTACGTCAACGAAGAGAGTTGTTTGGTTGTTTTTGCATGCGTAAGCTATAGATTCTAACCTATGAGCACGCCATGTGCTGTATTGGTTTTCCGGACTTGATTTTAATAGCTTTGCGATTGCGTATTGTTTGTAGGTACCTCGCGTGGATTCTGAGACAACGAAGCACATCGACTACGGCTGAACGAGGAGTTTCGCAGGTGAATAGATTTATATCTACGGGGAAAGTTGGGTGGATGGCGTATAGCACCCCCGCAAACTTTGATGGAAACCGATATATAGAATATGGTTAAGGAAACCTATATTTGAAAACTAGGGATATGGTTAAATAGATAGTTAGAGATGATATGAATGATTAAATATATATATCGGGATATGAGATGAAAACCTTAGGGATATGACTCTTTGACATGATATGATAGAAATGATGTCTCGAATTGATATATAAGGATATGAAAAGTGAATGTGAATCACGACATATAGATACGTAGTTGCAAGAAAGTAAGTATGAAATTTAGAGTAGCATGACATGGGATTTATAAGATAGAATGTATATGTAAAATGACTTGATGTGAGATATTGATGTGATGAAAAGAGTATACGATGAGATATAATGACTAGGTTTGATATGTCGTTATATGGATGCGAGTCGATAGGTGATAATTGATACCCTTGCTGATCCTATGATCTGAGATTGATACGGATGTGATCTGGGATATAGGTATATAGACATATATAATGTTGTGAATCATGAGTGATATGCCGTATGAAACGTTAGGTATGTACCATCATTGTCTTATAGGTTGATAGGATCCCAAATTGTTTAATTCCGCCGTACGATGGATACCGTACGTGATAAGTTTTACTTGATGATTGATCCATACCCTTGACTGGAGGATGTCGTATGATATATTATACCATACGTGATGTTGTGAGGCTGGTTGCCGATTGATAGATTCACCGACTCGGACATATTATAGATACGTATACCCATTAGCATTTCGCATACAATGTACCATATGCTACGCTCATGTTATTCTCATTGCATTATATAAACATGTGCTAGTACACCTACACTATTATCGATGATGTGTATGTTACACTTACACAGATTTGCCGGCTCACACTCCTTCATCTATGTTACTTACACAGATTTGCCGGCTCACACTCCTTTATCTATGTTACTTACACAGTAGAATTGCTACATCATGCTATGATATATTGCTATGCTCACATCACCATACCATGTCGTACAATATACTTGATATGCTCACATTTCTGTTATAAGTTGCATACATCATGCTTTATGATTATACGCATTGAGATTTGCTGTTTTCATGAGATTCTGGATTTGAGAACCGTAGTTACATTTCAAAGGAAAATATGTATTGTTTTAAAACCCCGGTTTCTCTTGATATGATATTTCAGTGCGTCCACCATGCGTTTTCTCGGTTCTGAGACGTGTGATAGAAACCCGATTCTGCAGGGTTACCTAGCATGGCAACAAGGTTTCGGGAGGCATCATCCATGCCATATTAAAAAATTTGCCGTTCTAGGTAACCCTAACCCTAGAATCGTATACTAGAAATCGACGGAATTACATATGTAAACACTTTACATCCTAAGTGAGTAAGGAATACGACCTTTGTAGACCGGTCCTTTACTTCAATAGCACCGTGTAGTAGTCCCTTCGCTGCGATCGTGAACTCCGGACTCTAGAGAGGCTCCCATGAAGAAACGAACATGCTTGCTTCGAAGTCTTTGAGGCCGAAGATGATCTACGTCGAGGAAACACTAACCCAAGCTATCTCTTCACTAATTGCAGAATTAGTGAAGCAAACACCCTATACTAAATGGCAAGTAGTAGAGGATGATGAAGTAGGAGGTGGGCTCACTTTAAATTTCATGTTCTCACAAGATTTCATCACAAACTCAAACCCTAGAAAGCTTCAAGTGAGAGAAAGAAGAAGAAGAGAAGTAGTGATGAATAAAATGAGATAAGGTTAGAAAATGTAACCATGGTTAGATAATATCATGCCTAACCCTTGTAGAGACTAAACCATACCATAAGGTTAATGGTTGAGTTAATAAATATCCTAAGCTAAAAACAAACAAGTGGACAAAGTCAATATTTCTCCAACCTTCTTTCAAGCTCAACCTTGACTAATTCCAAATGGTTTGTAAATAAATTAATGAGAAATATTAAACCCTAATCTTAACCCTAGCATGGTGTGAGTCTCATACATATATGTTGCATTTGTAACCTAGCATTACACAAACATGTACACAAATATACATATCACATATATACAATGTGCACATCAAGTGAGAAAAGAAATCATAAGTGAGCAAGTATTAGTTAATGTAACTTAATATATCATATATATAATTATACATTAAATATTAAATCAACTCTTGATTTAATAATCCGGCTATATCATATATAACCGACTAATATCATGTGTAACAACTTATCGAATCAACACTTGATCCGATAACCCGGCTATATCGCATATAACCGACTACTGTCACAAATCGCGAGAATAGAATACGGTATCTCATATCGTATCAATCTCAGTTTTTCACATATCACATATGTGCTCCTACTCCATTTCGCTTGAGCCAAGAAACTCCTGTGTAGGACTCTAAAGGCTAGTCAATACGCCGGCAGTAGGTGATGATCATATCAAACACCCACAAGCCGCAAGCGGTCTGCTAAACGTAACGGCCACCCGGGTATTGAGCGATCAGAAGATCAACAAGCAAGCCTGCTCGTACTCCTGTGAATCCAATCGGTAACACTACCATACAGTCCGGTCTCTTCGTCTGATATGTCGCATATCTCGTCTAGGGGTGGTAAACGTTAGACCCATGTAACTCAATAAGTCATGTCGATATGAGGCCCATAACGGGTCGAGAAACTACCGATAACACTTGCCAGTATATCTCTGAAGCAGCCATGGCCAGGAACTTTCTGTTATAGCCAATCGAGCACAGCGAAACATCAACTCCCAATACCGGGAGAGACGAAACCCCTCCTATCGCTCATTGCCTCTATGTGATTCGGGACTGTACCCAAAATCCACCGTTTTGCACGTTTTCTTGAACGTGGTGAGGTGGAAATCAAAGCACAGTGGGAATCACACAAGACTCTATGACGATCTCGGGTCTACAGACTAACCTGTACCAGTGTCACCAGAGAACTACCATCTGACGTGAGGTATAATACCATCTGAGAGTTCTCGGCGAGTCCGTCCAATATACCCAGTCTCCACTGAGAACCCGTATACTGTCTCTGATGTCAAACACCAATGGATATGGGATCACCCATCATCCATCTACATGGGTCGAGAAGCTATACGCTAGTCTACTCTGGTATATCGATGCCCTATCTCGATACACCTACGACTAGGAACATTTGAAGGATGTACTTAACGACTACTCTGTCCCCACTAGTATGATCTGCATCATAGTCCTGGTAGTCAAGTACTCATCCTAAGGGCTTTATCAACATGTAATGTAGAGACAATCAGTATACATGTTAAGATAAAGAGCAACCAGATAGCATACTATCATGTCGAGCAAGAAAGTCCTCTATGTATATGTCCAAGCATCCACTACAATATACATCGTATGTATAGTAATGGCCTCTAGGGCATACATATAACTAACAATCTCCCACTTGCACTAGGGCCATCTATTGTAGTATCCCATACCCAACAATCAGCAGTAGTTGTAGTATCTCATACTCAACCATCCCATAAAAGTCTCTCCTGGGAATAGGCCTTTGTGAGTGGATCCGCCATGTTCTCCTCTGTAGTCTACTCTCCTAACCTCGATCTCCCTGGAGATCGACCATCTCCATGATCAGGTGATACTGCCTAAGAATATGTCTGGATCACTGATGGGATGGGGGTTCCTAGGCCAAAGCCACAACCCCATTGCCACACAATGGTAGGAACGAAGTTCATCTCATGAACTAATATATATCCAGACTACCTCTTTGGTAGCATCCTTGGTAGCAATGTATCCAGCCTTTATCGTCTAGTTTGTCATGGTATCTAGCTTGGAACTCTTCCAACATACCGTCCCTCCACTGAGGGTAAAGAAAATGCATGTGACTGACATTTAGTCGACCTTACCACCCTGGAAGGTATCCAGTGATTCTCCCTAAGATCGATTGATACCATCTCACTACACCTAGTGAGAATCCTAACATCCACTTAGATCTATCTCATAGATCCAAAACCCAGGATTTAGGAGGTATCACCTTGATCCTATATGGAAAATCCTTATGATAAGATGAGATTGACCGAGTGTAGCATAGGAAACTCCTTCCCTATTAAGAGTTTGTCATCCGCGTACAATGCGAGGATCAACACCATACTCCCTACTACTTGTACGTATATACAAGGATCATCTACCATTTTGATGAAGTCAAACTCTTTGACTACCACATCAAAACAGATGTTCCAACTCCGCGATGCCTGCTTTAACCCATAAAGCAACTTGCACACGTTTCCGCTGCTCCTACTGTCTAGGAACCCCTCTGGCTGTGTACTTATAGATACTCTCTTCTAAATCACCATTTAGAAAAGCAGTCATGACACCCAACCGCCAGATATCGTAGTTATGGTATATAGCAATGGCAAGTAGGATCTGGATGGACTTAAGCATAGACACTAGAAAAGGTTTCATCATTATCCACACCTGGTTGATGACGAGAACCTTTTGCAACAAGTCTTAGCTTTGAAAGTCATAACTTTTCCATGTACACCAAGTAATCTTCTCAAGATATACTTGCTCCTGATAGGGATTTAACCCTTCAGATAAAGCAACCAAAGTTCATACTTTGTTGGTGTATATGGGTTCCATCTAAGATCGCTTAGCATTCAGCCATTCTCACAGAGTCATTACTCTTGATGACCTGCCCGAAATCAGTTGGGTCATCATCTTATGATGCAATCCTCACTCCCACTGTTATTGAGAAAACCGAAGTATCTCTCAAGTGGATGAGGAACCCTACTAGATCGGCGGAGAGGCTGAGGTTCGTCAGAAGTTATTTAATCCTTTGGTTCTACCAAATCATCAGCTGTAGTTTATATAGCTGGAACTCCTTCCAGTTCTACCTCATAACCATTAATTTCTTCACAAGAAATTCCCTTTCCAAAAGGTGGCATGCTAAGAAACAAAACACATTTTGCTCCTCAGTGTGGTAGAAGATATTCCCTTGCGAATGCTTGGGATATCCAACAAACTTCTACAGAACTGACCTTGCCTCAAGCTTGACCGGATTTTGCTTTTAGACATAGGCCGGACAACCCCAAATCTTAACATCCTTAAGAGATAGGCTCTTCCCATACCATATCTCATATGGATTGGTAGGCACCTGATTTGGTTGGAACTGTATTCAATAGGTATGCAGCTTCTCAAGTGCATAATGTATGGTTTCCTAGCACGGCAGCAAGGTTTCGGGAGGCAAGTTCAAAAATTTGCCATTCTAGCTAACCCTAACCATGAATCGTTAACTAGAAATATACGGAAAATATATGCAAACACTTTGCATTAAGTAGTGAGCAAGGAATACAACTTTTGTAGACCGGTCCTTCATTTCAAATAGCTCCGTGTAGTAGTCCCCTTCGCTGCGATCGTAAAATCCGGACTTTAGAGAGGCTCTATGAAGAAACGAGCGTGCTTGCTTCAATGACTTCGAGGCCGAAGATGATCTACGTCGAGGAGACACTAACTCAAGCTATTCCTTCACTAGGTAATGAACTTTGTGAAGAGAACACACTCTACTACATGGCAAGTGGTAGAGGATGAAGAAGTAGAAGGTGGGCTCACTTTAGAATTGATTTTCTCACATTATTTCTCATACCTCCATTGAAGCTAGAAAGCTTTTCATGGAGCTTGAAGAAGAAGAAGAAGAACTCATGAATAATTCATCCAAATGAATTACTGCACCCATGGTTGAGTTAAAGCTATCATGCCTAACTCATGTAGAGAATTAACTCATGGTTATGGTTAAGGGTTGGGTCAAGTAAATATCCTAAGGAATGACAAAAGAGTGGACTTTGTCAAAATTCTACAAGCTTCTCCAAGATTAAAAACTTTGACCAAGTCTTTTACTTTTTTGTAATTACTTAAGAAATAATCAAAACCCTAATTTAACCCTAGCATGGTTTAAGTCTCATACACCCATCTTATATGTATCATCAAACATGACACAATACATGTACACAAATATACATATCACATATATACAATGTGCACATCAAGTGAGAAAAGAAATCATTAGTGAGCTAAATATTAGTTAATATAATTTAATATATCAAATATATAATTATACATTAAATTATCAAATCAACTCTTGATTTAATAATCCGGCTATATCGCATATAACCGACTAATATCAAATGCAACATCTTATCGAATCAACGCTTGATCCGATAACTCGGCTATATCACATATAACTAATCATGTCACACATCACGAGAATAGAATGCGGTATCTCATACACGCATTAATCTCGGTCATGCACATATCACATATGCGCTCCTACTCCGTTTCGCTTGAGCCAGGAAACCTCTGTGTAGGACTCTAAAGACTCGTCAATACGCCGGCAGTAGGTGATGATCATATCAAACACCCACAAGCCGCAAGTGGTCTGCCAAACGTAACGGCCATCCGGGTATTGAGCGATCAGAAGATCAACAAGCAAGCCTGTTCATACTCCTGTGAATCCAATCAGTAACACTACCGTACAGTCCAGTCTCTTCGTCTGATATGTCGCATATCACAGCCTGAGGGTGGTATAACGTCAGACCCCAATAGCCTGATAAGACATGCCGATGTAAGGTCCATAACGGGTGAGAAACTACTAATAACACTTACCAGTAGATCTCAGCAAGCCTGGCCAGGGATTTCATGTTATAGCCAATCGAGCATAGCGCAACATCAACTCCCTATACTGGGAGAGACGAAACCCCTCCTATCGCTCATTGCCTCCATGTGACTCGGGACTGTACCCAAAAGCCACCGTTTTGCACGTTCTCTTGAACGTGGTAAGGTGGAAATCAAAGCACTGTCGGAATCACACAAGTCTCTATGACGATCTCGGGACTACAGACTAACCTGTACCAGTGTCACCAGAGAACTGCTATCCGACGATAGGTAAAATACCATCTAGGAGTTCTCGGCGAGTCCGTCCAGTGTACCCAGTCTCCACTGAGCACCCGCATACCTTCTCTGATATCAAACACCAATGGATATGGGATCATCTATCGCCCATCATATGGGTCTAGAAGCGTATACGCTAGTCTACTCTGGTATATCGATGCCCTGTCTCGATACACCCTCGACTAGGAACATTTGAAGGATGTACTTAACGACTACTTTGTCCCCACTAGTATGATCTGCATCATAGTCTTAGTAGTCAAGTACTCATCCTAAGGGCTTTATCAACATGTATTATATAGACAATCAGTGTACATGTTTAGATAAAGAGCAACCAGATAGCATAATATCATGTCGAGCAAGAAATCCTCCCTATATATGTCCAAGCATCCACTACAGTATATATCGTATGTACAGTAATGGTCTCTAGGGCATACATATAACTAACACATAACCCCCAAAAGGAAATACGTAATTCAGTAGTACTCATCATAGAGCGCACCATATCTAATAGGGTGCGATTACTCCGCCCCGATATACCAACGTACTGTGGTGTATACGGAGGAGTAATGCTGATAGAGAATCTCATTCTCCTTTAGAATAGTCCGGGAACTCTGTGCCCAAATATTCTCCTCCCTGATCTCATCAAAGGACATAATACTTATACCCGTTTTTGGTTCTCTACTTCTAACTTATATTCTTTGAATATCTCAAAAGGTTCAGACTTGTGTTTCAACAGGAACATATGTCCGAATCTTGAGAGATCATCAGTGAATGTAATGAAGTACAAAGAACCAGTCCTGGCATGTGTAGACAAGGGACCTTCATGTTGGATATAGTGCCCTCAAAGTCAATTATTGGATCGCAGGTACATGATTACAATGATTGAGGGAGGACCTATACCGGTAGTACAGTCTTGCTCGAGATGATAGTATGCTATCTGGTTTGTCTTTATCATAGTGTACATGCTTTAGTTTACTGTTGCGTGTTGATAGAGCCCATAGGATTCTTGCTTGACTG
Source organism: Agapanthus africanus (assembly GCA_030015575.1). Taxonomy (NCBI): domain Eukaryota; kingdom Viridiplantae; phylum Streptophyta; class Magnoliopsida; order Asparagales; family Amaryllidaceae; genus Agapanthus; species Agapanthus africanus. The sequence goes on along the minus strand of JASDDO010000019.1, from coordinate 393,817,217 downwards.
CCAGCAGAATGATGGCGATCATATATGTGGGAGCTGGGGTCTATAAGCACATCCTTAAAGTGTCCCTGGTCGTGGGAGTTTCGAGACAGGGCATCGATACTCCATAGTAGACTAGTGTATACAGTCGAGACCCCGACAAGGGGCGGTGGCCGGTCTCACAAGCTATTGGTGTCAGTTGGATCACCTAAGATGTATACAGGTGCTCATTGGGTTATGAGTACACCGGACAGGACTCGCCGGGAACATGCTAGTTGATATTATACATATCGTCAGATAGCAGTTCCCTGGTGACATGTGTACAGGTTAGTCTGTCGGCCTGAGATCGTCATTTGTCTCGTGTGAGTTCCCACTGTGCTTTGATTACTACCCTACCACGGCTCAAAGGAGTCGTGCAAACAGATTTTAGTTGGGTACAGTCCCGAGCCATATGGAGGCAGTGAGCGGATCGTCGGGGCTTCGTCTCTTCCGGTATTGGGGGTGAGATCGCGCTGTGTTAAGGAGAGCCATTACACGAAATCCCTGGCCAGGGTAATCGAGATTTACTGGTAGGTATTCCAGTAGTATCTCAGGGTGTTCTGGGCTACTCTCCGACACGACTTATACAGCTATTGGGGGTCTGACGTTTACCAGCCCCCTAGGCCCGATATGCGATACTCATAGACGAACGGACCGGACTGTACGGATATTGTCACTGTCAGGCTCAGTAGGGTTTCTGGATGAGTTCGCTCATCAGCTTCCCTTCCGATCAATACATGGGCAACCGTTATGTACAGCTAGTACCTCTGACGTGCTAGTGGTTATACCCAGTGCCAGTGTATTGATGAGTCATTAGAGTCCCCCACAGACAGTTTCCCAGGTTCGGGGGAAACGTTGTAGAGGCCGTATGGTTTTATGGCAGGGTTCGATCATATCCGTGCACTTGTGCACGGATCATGATAGGACGGATAATACTAGCGGGCTTTGGTTTAAGTCAGATGCTAGTATTATAGTGTAGGAATATTTTTTGTCTCATTGCATTTGTATTCGGTCGGAATACAAATGCGGGTATGTATTTACAGTTGAGGTATAATCTCGTAATTCGCTACGGGATTATTTTGGGAGTTGCCAGTTTCCTTTTTTGTCTTAAACTTCATCCTCTATGTTTTATTTATGTGAGCATTGATCTTTGACTTTGACCATTCCTTTCTTTGCCCATTTCGAGCACTATGCTGAGGCTGCCCATTTATGAGGCATGGCCAATTAGGCATAGTCTTGATTGCTTTAGCTGGTGACTGATTTTGTGCTTGAGGGGGTTCCTTGCAATTCTGCCAATTGATTATGCAAGGGCTTTTTTGTGGTGAAAAAAAGGGCAATTTCGCATACTCTTTATTGCCAGGGGTTTTTGTGTGGTGGGAAAATATCGCTTTTATATAGGGGCTTGACTGTGGTGATTGTTTTTAATATGAGGAGATTTCTTTAGTTGCTATATTATTATACACAACACCACTACTTGATGACTCCCTTCTTGAAAACCACAGAGCCTATTTCCATTCTTTCTCTGGCCGAGCAACACTTTGGAGAGCCCCACTTGTAAATTGTTTTTTCCTTTGTTAAAATCCTATGCTCACAAGTTCATCCTAATTGGCAACTTCCGTCTTGAGACAAAACATTCTACACTATCTCTACATCATTCTTGGACATGTCGGCTAGCAAACTTCATGTCCGAGTTGCTTCAGTTTGAACCGGGAGCCCGTATAAAGATTCATTGACGTGATGCCACTTTGACGAGCGAGACGGGGAGCGGACTTCATCAGCGCAGCAGCGAGGAGTTTGGCGCAGAGATTGAAGACCGAAGGACACGAATCGATCGGTATAATCTTTCCAAACTCTTTTACAGTTTTCTAGTTTACGGTTAATGGAATGATCCGGGTATTTGGGTTGCGGTAGCGCTGGTTTTGTAAAAAGTTTTTGTTCCGCATTTGGCGTCGGTTTGACGGCCGAGGCGCCGCCGGGGCCCAACATGGTATCAGAGCCACCCATTAACCATATACTAGCTTGTTCTATCATATTTAAAATATCGATCAAATAAAATTTCCGAAACCGCAATTTCAGTTCTAAAGTTTCTGTCGAATTTTTTTTGTCGTCGAAAAATTATTTTGAGAGTTTCAGAAAATCAAGCAGGCTTTTCTAAGACAACTGTAGAAATTTGGTAGCGTGATACATCTTTAACACCACGGAACCGCGGCCGTACCCACGTTTTGGCCACGGTTCCGCCGCTGTTTTGATGTTTCAGTGCTCCATTTTTCTACAGGTGATCTTTTGCATGGAATTGTGGTTTCTGGAATTTTTAGTTTTGGCCCAGATTATTTTGAGTGCTGGGTTTTGTACTTGAGGCCCACTTCGGGAAATTTTTGTCGATCGAAAATTTAAACAAGTTAGTTCACAGTGCTTACATTTCTATCTGCGACCGTGAATGTCATTTGATCGGTAAATCTTGTCTAATCGCTATAGCTCTTTTAGACGGGTTTGCGAACGAGAATTCACGTTGATGTTCTATGTTGTGCTGTGATGTTACAGATTTGTCATGGTGGATAGCTCCTGTGCAATGGTAGTGCAGTTTGGATTTATTTGTACATTTGATATTGCGGGGCGAGCGTCAGACATGTGGACTTCCGTCACTGCCTGTTTGTATATTATTCTTTTGGGGCACGACGGGGATGAGTTCGGTGTACCCGTTGTATTTTTTTCTGTACTAGGATTACCCCGCGGTGGGGTGCACGGATAGCCGGGTTCTAGAGGGCAACGGGCCCGCATCTCATGGCGTTGAGACGGAGGGGGCTTCACTCTAGAATTGGCGGTTTATTCGTCGCACTCGTAGGGGGTACAGGTTGACCCAAGGAGGGGTGCTCAAGTTACCGGATTCCGTGAAGTGCTAGGTGGTCCATTCATGTTGTTGAAGGGGGCTGACTCGCTTCAGGTTTTGGCGGGTAACTTGCCGCGCTCGTAGGGGTCTAGGTTTTCATTGCACAGGCTATCCACACGACCAGGAGAACGTCGGGTTTCATTTGCGGCTCTATGAAACCCGGGGATCTCAGATTATCTGTATTGTTCTGTGATACTTATTACTTTTCCGTGATGTTGCATTTATCATACCTGGAGCGATTATTATATATTGATATATATACTAGTAGATGTTGTATATGTTTTGCACCCGCGCTAGTCCAGTCCCTGCTCTGTCGTTAGTTAAGTAACCTAACGGGTGATGACGGGACCCAGTGGCGAATGCGGATGGCATGTACGTACATTATATTTTCGTTCTTTTCTGGTGTAATTAATTGATGGGACTGCATTGATTCTTATCAATGCAAGGAAAACAAACCTATATCTGATGTTGTTGGAACTAAATTTTCAAAAAGCTGTTATTGCAAGGACGTTCTCTTTTGTTTTGCACAGTGGTATTCGGTTATGAATATCCAGCACCTCATTCGACGAGGCAAGGGCCGAGATCCCTTCATCGGGAGTGACCCCTTGGACAGAGGTTTGCGTCAGGGTAATAACTTCACTATAGTCGATTACTTTTTGCTTTGCATCGTGGTATTCAGTTTGGAATATCCAGCACCTCATTCGACGAGAAAAGAGCCGAGATCCCTTCACCGGGAGTGACCTCTTTAGCAAAGGTTTTCGCCACTATATTTTTTTATAAAAAACTATCCGGTTCCTTCAACGATATCAAGTTCATTACGTTAATGGTTTTTCACCAAAAACCAGCCGTAGCCCTCCGTCATTTCAGATTAGTATTGCTTAGTATTCGTGCTACGTATGTTGACTGTGTCAAGGCGTAATGTGCGGTAGCTCTGTAATGCTTTTCTGTCGTATGGATATGTGGATTGGTTAGGACAGTCGTACGGTCATGTTGACTGTGTCAAGGACTCGTACGGGTGGGTTTAATGCAATCAAGATAATGACGGGTTGAACTTGACTAGGATCCTTTGATATGTTGACTGTGTCAAGGTCACTTGGGTCCTAGGGGTAAAAACACACATCGGGAGTTTCAAACATACAGGAAACTTGCCAGGCTTGCGCATACCTTCTGGAGTGTGATGACGTGAGTGGCTTCCATCACGTTATCATGCGATGATAGTTGGGTCCCGATTCCCACTGATGAGTTGGTTTACTCCTCGGGTGATCCTGACTAATTCTTCTTTTAGGTTTGGAGGAGAATTTGAGAAAACAGTGGGAGGTTTCCTAATTAGATAAAATAATTAACCATTCTGATCTAGGTTAGAGTGTACGCAGAGTGTTTCTTCTATCTCTCTCTTTGGCTGCGACCATGACCCGACCCTAGACTATAACTCAGTAACCAAGTTAACCGAACTTTCTTATAACACTGGCTTTTGTATTGTCTGAGTTGCATACATCATTGCCACTCCTTCTCTTACCCTTTGCATTTCTCCAGAACACCTCGTATCACTACGAACATCCACTTCCATTGGATAAATCTATCGTATGGTTATATACGAACTCGAAGGAATTTCTTCGAGGATGGATTCTGGTTCTGGAGAGATTGAATAGGATTATTCAGTTGACTTTTCTTTTTACCTTCTCTCGGGTTGTGAGGGCTCCTAGGATTAGGAGAGGGTACACCTATTACGCTTATTGAATAGTCTTCTTCCAAACCATAGGCATGTGCCGAAAGGTAGGGAATGAAGAAAACCAATTAACCTAAGTTGGGTGTACAGAAGGTAATAAGTAAATACAAATTAAAGGGATCAGAAAGAGGGCAAAGTAAATTGCGACTGTTAACATTCGCGACCAAACCATGTATTTCATCGCCTCTCCTAATTCACCTTTGTATTTCTCCAGAACACCCCGTATCACTACGAACATCCAATTCCATTGGATAAATCCATCGTATGGTTATATACGAACTCGAAGGAAATTTTTCGATGATGGATTCTGATTCAGGAGAAATAGGAATAAGGTTTATTCAGTTGTCTTTTATCCTTACCTTCTCTCAGGATGCGAGTACTCCTAGGATTAGGAGAGTACACCTATTATGCTTATTGGATAGTTTTCTTTCAAACCATAGGCTGGTGCCGAACAGTAGGGAAGGAAAAAAACCATTAAGCCTAATGATGGTGCACAGAAGGTAACAACTAAAAACAAATAAAGGGAATTAGAGAGATGGCAAGGAAATATACGGTTACAATCATGAATTTGATAATGGAAGAGGCATTACTAAGAATACCTGGATACCTTTTCGAAACATATTCATGTTTCAGTTTCACTGTGTATTGTTAATAGAAAACTGATTTCCCAATTAGACACTTGCTCCAGGGTATGTATTTACCAGGTATAATTCTCACATCTGTTTGGTTTTACAGATGATGAGTGGGAGTAAGTTATTGGGAATTAGGTGATCATTCTCATTATATCGGAATTCGTTGTAATTAGTGATATTTGAGAAAATCGCCTGGGTACAGTTTTCAACCTACGACGCACAGAGTTTGAGTTATTCAACTCAGAGGACTTATACAAAGTATTGTATATTGTCCAGTAGGACAAAAGGGTTGGTCCTTGTACTATATTCTGTTTACTTGTGACTTCTCAAGTTTTAGACAAGTGTTTCGTAGAAATACAAAGTCCAAGTTTGAGAAGTTATAGGTACAGCAATAAAGTAGAGAACCATGTGTTGCAAGTATCAGAATTCTTCAAGGTGATCGAAAATGTAGATACTTGTGGTTGGTATTCAGTTGATAGTAATGGTTTTTGAGAACTTGCTTCTCTTTCAGGTTACTCATAATTGGATGCACTCCTAAGTTGAGTAATGCTGATCGGCCTCTCTCCATTCAGTTGGCATGCACTGAAGACAGCTGCATGATTTGAATCTGGTTCTAATTAAATCAGTGCCTCTATTTCTATATTGTATATAGAATGGTTCGTATCTTAACGATGTTAAGGTATGGGGAATTGTCCGGCTTATGCTTAAAACCAGACTTCGGATAACTTAAGGCACGTTTCTGTAATGGCTGTTTGTGGGTTAACCCGGGCTTTGGCGAGGGTTGACTTTCTATCATCTGAAAGATCAATAGTGATACTGTTCTTAACTCTCCACAGTTTTAGTAAAATGGACTTTTTCAGAAAACTGTAGTGGGAGTATGGTAGAACTGGAAGAGATTCCAGAACCACAAACGATTACGGAAAATTTAATAGGACCTAAAGATTCGATCAGGATTGACATTCCATTAGCCACTCCGCAGATATTGTGGGTAACCTCAGGCGCCAAAGAGGTACTCCGGTATCCTCAAAGACGGTGACAGGGAGGTTCTTGTTTACCCAGACTTGCTATTGCTGCTGTTCCAGACTATGAGACCCAGCAGGAGGATGAGTATAGCGTCGTTCTAAACTAGCTTTAGAAGTGTACGTGTATATGATTCTGCCAGAGTGTTGTCGTAGTCAGTGGGAGCAGCGGAAGCATAGTGGACAAGTTGCTTATGTTTGTATATGGACCAAAGCATATATAGCGGAGATAGATCATCTATTTTTGATGGTACAATCATGGACTTTGACTTCATCAGAATAGGGGATGGATCTATTAAGAAGGTAGTAGGGTGTGATGTCCTGGTATTTGGATGACATACACAGAGTAGGAAGTAAAATTCCTATACTGCGGTCAGTTATACAGTAGTTGTCACATAGTGTTTTCTCCACATAAGGATATGGATATAATATCAGGCATTCTGGTTACTAGATCTATAGGTTTAGATCTAGATTTGGGTAGTTTCCCAATCTGGGTACTTAGACAGTATTCTAAAGATATTTAGAATGGACGACTCCTGGCATGGTGGTAAACCTGCAGGTGATGGAGTCACCCTCTCTAAAGGTGTCTTACAGACTAAAGGGGAGAGGGATGTGCATGATTGGCATATCACTTGCTTAGGCAATTGAGTCAATCATGAGATGTCAAGTACCACACCAGATGTTGTTTTTTGCACTAGATGCAATAAATTGAGATATTAATCCAATCCTGGAGAAAAGTTAGGAATCAGTTTATGAACATAAGTGAATGTTCTAAGAATTTGATAACGGCAGCCTCCTTCGGGAGACGGTTAACATTCCAGGCTTCTAAGGTGACCCGGATGACAGAGTGACTGTCAGAGTTATAGTTTTTCCTCTGACGAGGGGCAGTAGTTTGGACAGGTGGTCCAAGCGGATACTGAGGGAGGTATGGTGCAGGATACTGATTAAATTCAGTTGACGATACAGTCTAAGAATTTTGATAGATTTGGAGTTCATTTATGAACTGGGTCCCATCAGATATCTAGACATATTCTAAGACAGGTATTGCTCATTTCGGGAGATGGCTTTCTCAGCGAACTTGAGACAAAGAAAGACATAGAAAGAAACATCAGGGCGGATCCACTCACTGAGGCTATTTCTCGAACACAATAGTTTTACAAACGAGTTTTATGAAACTGATTAGTAGAGGAGTTGGATGTTCGGTATCACATGAGCTGTGAGTACGCGACATCGCAATAATTATCCTTAAGTGCAAGTGGGAGATTGTTGGATATAGTGCCCTCAAAGTCAATTATTGGATCACAGGTACATGATTACAATGATTGAGGGAGGACCTATACCGGTAGTACAGTCTTGCTCGAGATGATAGTATGCTATTTGGTTTGTCTTTATCATAGTGTACATGCTTTAGTTTACTGTTGCATGTTGATAGAGCCCATAGGATTCTTGCTTGACTGCCAGCAGTATGATGGCGATCATATATGTAGGAGCTGGGTTCTATAAGCATATCCTTAAAGTGTCCCTAGTCGTGGGAGTTTCGAGACAGGGCATCGATACTCCAGAGTAGACTAGTGTATACAGTCGAGACCCCGACGAGGGGCAGTGGCCAGTCTCATAAGCCATTGGTGTCAGTTGGATCACCTAAGATGTATACAGGTGCTCATTGGGTTATGAGTACACCGGACAGGACTCGCCGGGAACATGCTAGTTGGTATTATACATATCGTCAGATAGCAGTTCGCTGGTGACATGTGTACAGGTTAGTCTGTCGATCTGAGATCGTTATTTGTCTCGTGTGAGTTCCCACCGTGCTTTGATTACTACCCTACCACGGCTCAAAGAAGTCGTGCAAATAGGTTTTAGTTGGGTACAGTCCCGAGCCACATGGAGGCAGTGAGCGGATCGTCGGGGATTCGTCTCTCCCGGTATTGGGGGTGAGATCGCGCTGTGTTTAGGAGAGCCATTACACGAAATCCCTGGCCAGGGTAATCGACATTTACTGGTAGGTATTCCAGTGTATCTCAGGGTGTTCTGGGCTACTCTCCGACATGACTTATACAGCTATTAGGGGTCTGACGTTATTGTTGGAGATAGTGCCCTCAGGGTCAATTATTAGGTCACAGGTACGTGATTGCAATGATTGATGGAGGACCTATCCCGGTAGGACAGTCTTACTCGAGATGATAGTATGCTATCTGGTTTACCTTTATCATCGTGTACTGCTTTAGGTGACCTGACAAGTCGCTATTGCACGTTGATAGAGCCCCTAGGATTCTTGCTTGACCACCAGCAGTATGAGGGCGATCATATAAGTGGGAGCTGGGGTCTATAAGCATATCCTTAAATGGTCCCTAGTCGTGTGAGTTTCGAGACAGGGCATCGATACTCCAGAGTAGACTAGTGTATACAGTCGAGACCCCGACGAGGGGCGGTGGCCGGTCTCACAAGCCACTGGTGTCAGTTGGATCACCTAAGATGTATACAGGTGCTCATTGGGTTATGAGTACACCGGACAGGACTCGCCGGGAACATGCTAGTTGGTCATATACCAGACGTCAGATGGCAGTTCCCTGGTGACATGTGTACAGGTTAGTTCATCGACCTGGGGATCGTCATTTGTCTTGTGTGAGTTCCCACTGTACTTTGATTACTACCCTACCACGGCTCAAAGGAGTCGTGCAAACAGGTTTTAGTTGGGTACAGTCCCGAGCCACATGGAGGCAGTGAGCGTATCTTCAGGGGTTCGTCTCTCCCGGTATTGGGGGTGAGGTCGTGCTGTGTCTAGGAGAGCCATTACACGAAGCCCTCGGCCGAGGCAAGGAGATTTACTGGTAGGTATTCCAGTAGTATCTCAGGGTGTTCTGGGCTACACTCCGACACGACTTGTACCGCTTTTGGGGGTCTGACTTTTACCAACCCCCTAGGCCCGCCATGCGATGCTCATAGACGAACGGACCGGACTGTACGGATATTGTCACTGACAGGCTCAGTAGGGTTGTCAGGCTGAGTTCGCTCGCAGACGTCCCTTTTAGTCAGCACCTGGTAGCCCGTTACGTATTGGCTTATACCTCTGACGTGCTAGTGGTTAAATCCACAACCAAGGTGTTGACGAGTCTTTAGAGTCCCCCACATTCAGTTACTCAGCTTTCGGGCGAAAAGTTGTAGAGGCCGTATGGAGATATGGCAAGGTCCGATCAGATACGTGCGGTATTGCACGGATCAGGATCGGACAGTTTGTACTACAGGCCGTATGGATATATGGCAGGGTTCGATCAGATACGTGCAGTATTGCACGGATCAGGATCGAATGGATATTACTAGCCGCCTTTGGTTTAAGACGGATCCTAGTATAGTACAGTGTAGATTTTGTCTCATTGCATTTGTATTTCGGTCGGAATACAAATGCGGGTGTGTATGCACAGTATCGGGGTTTTCCTGTAATTTATTACGGGACCAGTTTTCTAGAGTTGCCAGTTTGCTTTCCGTTTCGGCCATTCTCATTTGTATCTTTCAATGGCCGAAGATTGGTGGAGGAGGGCTTATTTGCATTTGTGCAAATAAGCAATTGTGGAGGGGGTCTTTGCATTTTTGTTGTATCATGATGGTGCACCATCCTTTGACCTTGCTTGACTTTTTGCTTCATGATAGTGTCATGATGGCTTGACCTTTGTTGTGATGATGAGGTTGGTGGAGTATGGCTTTGTCGATTATCATTTCCTTTCATGATATCATTTTGACCTCTCTCACTTGTATTATTGTGTGAGAACCTCCCTCATTCTTTTACACTACACACTCTCTCATTCACCCCACCACCTAGCCATGGCCGGCCAAGACATTGGAAGGGCTGTCCAAAATTTTGAGTGGGGAATTCTTGTACATTTCATGCTACAAAATTCCTACAAGTTCTATTTAAAAACCAAGTATCATTCCTCCACCAAAAATGGCACCTCCATGAACCCCATATGAGATATAGCCTCTACACTAGATTCTACAGCAAACCTTGGGCACGTCGACTAGCCAGCTTCGTGCCCGAGTTGCCTCGGCATTGAGGTGGGAGCCCGTAAAAGATGTAGGCGATGTGGTGCACTTCCGGCGACGAGGTGGAGACAGGACATTCCGCGGGAGATCGGGACGACGACGAGAAGACCGGAGGACTCGGATCAGTCGGAATATCTCTCTTCCCCATCTTTTAGCTAGCTAGGACTAGTTAATGGTTCGATCCGGGTATTGGTGCGCGGTGGTGCCAGTTCATGAAAAATTTAAGTATATCACCGCCTCCGCATTTTGGCCTCGGGATGGAGGCCGGGGCGCCGCCGTGCACTTACAGTGGTATCAGAGCCTCGCCATTAACCTAGTCTAGCTTTGTGTAATGTGTTTACATTTCCGATCGACCAAAATTCCAAAAACCGTATTTTGTTCACATCAGTTTTCTGTTGAAATTTTTTGGAGTCTAAAAATTTTTCAGGTTACAGAAAAGTGATGTACTGGAAATTATAAGGCTACTGTAGAAATTCGACAAAGTGACTCCATAGTGGGAGCGCGGAACCGCGGCCAAACCCCCCTTTGGGCCGCGGTTCCGCCGCACTATGATAAGATCACTCTGTCAATTTTCTCCAGTGGGCTTCTGGGCTGATTTTAGGGGTTTTGGAATAATAACATTGGGCCCAGAATTTCTTGATCTGCTACAGTAATGCTTTGGGGCCCGCTTGTTAAAATTTGATCGATCGGATATTTTGAACACATTATTTCACAGTATTTACATTATATCTGCGACCATGAATGTCACTCGATCGGTAAATCCTGTCTAACTGCTATAGCCCGGTTAGACGGATTTGCGAACGTGACTTTCACGTTGATGTTCTATGTATTGCTGTGATGTTGCGGATCGGTCGTGGGGGATAGCCTGGTTGCAGTGGTAGTACAGTTTTGTTGTATTATGTACATTTAATATTGCGGGGCGAGCGTCCGACATGTGGACTGCCGTCACTGCCTGATTGTATTATTATTTTGGGACACGACCAGGTTGCGGTCGATGTACCCGTTGTATGTATATTTTACTTTCTGTACTAGGATTACCCCGCGGAGGGGTGCACGGATAGCCGGATTCTAGAAGGCAACAAGCCCGCATCTCATGGCATTGAGACGGAGGGGGCTTCACTCTAGGATTGGCGGGCTATTCGCCGCACTCGTAGGGGGTACAGGTTGACCCAGGAGGGGTGCCCAAGTTACCGGATTCCGTGAAGTGCTGGGTGGTCCATTCACGGTGCTGAAGGGGGCTGCCTCGCTTCAGGTTTTGGCGGGTAACTTGCCGCGCCCGTAGGGGTCTAGGATTTCATTGCACAGGCTATCCACACGACCAGGGGAACGTCGGGTTTCAGTAGTGGCTCTGTGAAACCCGGGGATCCCAGATATCTGTATTGTTTCTGTGATGCTGTACATTTCTGTGATGTTGCATTTTATCACGCCTTGAGCGAATATAATATATTGGTATATATATTAGTAGATGTTGTATATGTTTTGCATCCGTGCTAGTCCAGTCCCCGCTCTGTCGTTAGTTAGCTAACCTAACAGGTAATGACGGGACCCAGTGGCGAATGCGGATGGCATATACGTACATCAGTATATTTTCGTTCTTTGTGGTGTGATCAATTGATGGGACTGCGTTGATTCGGATCAATGCAAGTTAAGAAACAAACCTATTCTGATGTTGTTGGAACACTTTTTTAAAAGGCTGTTATTGCAAGGACGTTCACTTTTGTTTTGCATCGTGGTATTCAGTTGGAATATCCTGCTCCTCAGTCGACGAGGCAAGGGCCGAGATCCCTTCACCGGGAGTGACCCCTTGGACAAAAAGTTTGCGTCAGGGCATTAACTTCACTATAGCCGATTACTTTTGCTTTGCATCGTGGTATTCATTTGGAATATCCTGCACCCCATTCTACGGGGAAAGAGCCGAGATCCCTTCACCGGGAGTGACCTCTTTAGCAACGGTTTTCGTCACTATATTTTAAAAAGCTATCAGTTCCTTCAACGATATCAAGTTCATTACGTTAAAGGTTTTCGCCAGAAACCATTCGTAGCCCTCCGTCATTTCAGTTAAATATTTGGTAGTATTCAAGCTATATATTTTGACCTCACGCCAAGGCATAGTGATTGGTAGCCGCCGGGTATTTATCTGTTGCATAGATAGATGCGTTGGTTTGGGACAGTCGTACTACTATTTTGGCCTACGTCAAGGGTATGTACGGGTGGGTTCAAATTAACCTGGATAATGACGGGCAGAACTTGACATGTGACTTATGATATTTTGACCTCACGCCAAGGTCATAAGAGCATGGGGCAGAAATCCCATCGGGAGTTTCAAAAGAACTGAAACTTGCCAGATATGCGCATACCTTCTGGAGTGTGATGACGTGAGCGGATTCCGTCACGTTATCATGCGATGATAGTTGGATCCCGATTCCCACTGATGAGTTGGTTTACTCCTCGGGTGATCCCGACTAATTCTTCTTTTAGGTTTGGAGGAGAATTTGACGGTACAGTGGGAGGTTTCCAGATTAGATAAATTGGTAACCATTCTGATCTAGGTTAGAGTGCACGCTGAGTGTTTCTTTTCTCTCTCTCTTTGGCAGCGACCATTGACCCGACCCTAAGACTATGACTCAGTGACCAAGTTGACCGAACCTTCTTAAACACTGGCTTTTGGATTGTCAGAGTTGCACACCTCATTGCCACTCCTACTTTTACCCTTTTCTCCAGGACACCCCGTATTACTACGAACGTCCACTTCCATTGGACAAAACCATCGTATGGTTAGATACGAACTCGAAAGAATTTATTCGAGGATAGTTTCAGGTTCTGGAGAAAACGGATAGGATTATTCAGTTGTCTTTTCCTTTTACCTTCTCTCAGGTTGCGAGTACTCCTTGGTTTAGGAGATAGTACACCTATTACGCAAATTGGATAGTCTTCTTCCAAACCTTAGGCTGGTGCCGAACAGTGGGGAATGAAGAAAACCAATTAGCATAACGATGGTGTGCAGAAGGTATTAAGTTAAGACAAAGCAAGGGATTAGTAAGAGGGCAAAGTAAATTGCAACAGATATTCACGACCAAACCAAATATTCCTTCGCCAATCCTAAATCACCTTTGTATTTCTCCAGGACACTCCGTATCACTACGAAGATCCACAGTTTTTTGGATACTCCATCGTATGGTTATATACGAACTCGAAAGGAACTTGTTCCAGTTCGGGGATGGATTCTGGTTCAGGAGAAATAGGAATAAGGTTTATTCGGTTGTCTTTTATCCTCACCTTCTCTCGCATTGCGAGTGCTCCTAGGATTAGGACAGTACACCCATTATGCTTATTGGATAGTCTTCTTCCAAACCATAGGCTGGTGCCGAACGGTAGGGAAGGAAGAAAACCATTTGGCCTAAAGGGGTGTGCAGAAGGTAATGACTAAAGACATATGAAGGGATTTGGAGAGCTGGCAAAGGATTATACGGTTACAGTCGTGAATCTGGAAGAGGCATTACTAAGAATACCGGGATACCCCATCGAAACATTTCAATGTTTCAGTTTCACTATGTACTGTTAAAGGAAAACTGATTTCCCAGTTAGACACTTGCTCCAGGGTATGTATTTACCAGGTATGATTCTCACATCTGTATGGTTTTACAGATGATGAGTGGGAGTAAGTTATTGGGAATTGGGTGATCATCCTCATTATATCGGGATTCGTTGTAATCAGTGATATTTGAGGAAATCACCTGGGCTGTTTGCCGGTCGGCAAATATTTGGTTTTGAATATCCGCTGTTATGCACCAATTTCAAATTGATATATCTGTACGTCTATTTTCATAGAGTGAGACATACCTTTTTGAAATTATGTCTGTGACATTTACCTATATCAGTGGATGGTTAGGTAAGGAGCATTAAACAGCGGTGTAATTCTTCTTGACCATAAGTACAGTTTTCAACCTACGACACACAGTGAATGAGTTATCAGACTCAAGAGACTTATACAGAGTATTGTATGTTGTCCAGGGTCCATCAGGACAGAGGGGTTGGTCCTCGTAGTATATTCGGTTTACTTATGACTTCTCTAGTTTTTAGACAAGTGTTTCGTGGAAACACAGGGTACGAATTTTGAGAAGTTATAGGTATTTGAATAGAGTAGAGAACCAGATGTTGCAAGTATCGGGATTCTTCAAAGTGATCGAAGATGTAGATACTTGTGTATGGTATTCAGTTGATAGTAATGATAAAGAGATCTTGCTTCTCTTTCAGGTTACTCATGATTGGAAGCATTCCTAAGTTGAGTAACGCTGATCGGCCTCCTTCCATTTAGTTGACATGCACTGGAGACAGTTGCATGATTTGGATCTGGTTCAATTAAATCAGTGCCTCTGGTTCTATATTGGATATAGAACAGTTCATATCTTAACGATGTTAAGGTACGGGGAGTTGTCCGGTTTATGCTTAAAACCAGACACTGGACAACTCAAGGCACGTTTCTGTAATGGTTGTTTGTGGGTTGACCCAGGCTATGACGAGGGTTGACTTTCTACCATCTGGCAGATCAATAGAAATATTGTTCTAGACTCGCCACAGTTTTAATAAAAATGGATTTTTTCAGAAAACAGTAGTGGGAGTATGGTAGAACTGGAAGTGATTCCAGAACCACAAACGATTACTGAAGATTTGATAAGGAACCTAAAGATTCAATCTGGATTGACATTCCATTGGCCACTCCGCAGATAAGGTGGGTAACTTCAGGCACCCGAGAGGTACTCCGGTAGCCTCAAGGACGGTGACAGGGAAGTTCTTGTTTACCCAGGTTTGCCATTGCTGTTGTTCCAGACTGTGAGACCCGGCAGGAGGATGAGTATAGCGTCGTTCTAAACTAGTTTTAGAAGTGTACGTCTATATGACTCTGCCAGAGGGTTGTCGTAGTCAGTGGGAGCAGCGGAAGCATTAGTGGACAAGTAGCTTATGTCTATTTATAGACTAAAGCAGATTTAGCGGAGATAGATCATCTATTTCTGATGTGACAGTCATGGGTTTGACTTCATCAGAATAGGGGATGGATCTGTTGAGAAGGTAGTAGGGTGTGATATCCTGGTATTTGGATGACATACACAGAGTAGGAAAAGAAACTCCTATACTACAATCGGTTAATCTTTGGTTGTCACACGGTGGTTTCTCCACACAGGACTTGGATATTATATCAGACATACTGGTTACTAGATCTATGGTTTTAGATCTAGGTTTGGGTGGTTTCCCAATCAGGGTACTTTGGCAGCATTCTAAGAGTATTTAGGATGGACGACTCCTGGCACGGTAGTGTACCTGCAGGTGACGGAGTCACCCTCTCTAAAGGTGTCTTATAGACTAAAGGGGAGAGGGATGTGCATGATTGGCAGATCACTTGCTCAGGCAATTGAGTCAATCATGAGATGTCAAGTACCACACCAGATATTGTTCTTGCACTAGATGCAATAAGTTGACATTGATCCAATCCAGGAGAAACAGTCGGAAGCAGTTTTAGAACATAAGTGGATGTTCTAGGGATATGATAACGACAGGCTCATTCGGGAGACAGTTATCATTCCAGGCTTCCAAGGTGACATGGACGACAAGGAGGTTGTCAGAGTTATAGTTTTTCCTTCTGACGAGGGGCGGTATTTTGGACAGGTGATCCAAGGCAATACTGAGGGAGGCATGGCGCAGGATACTGATTAAGTTCAGTTGACGATACAGTCTAAGAAGTTTGGATTTGGAGTTCATTTATGAGCTATGTCCCATCAGACATCCAGACACATTCTAAGACAGGTATTGCTCATTTCGGGAGATGGGTTTCTCCGCGAACTTGAGATATAGAGAGACATGGAAAGAGACAACAAAGCGGATCCACTCACTAAGGTTATTCCTCGAACGCAATAGTTTCGCAAACGAGCTTTGTGAGACTGACTAGTAGAGGAGTTGGGTGCTCGGTATCACACGGGCTGTGAGTATGCGACATCGCAATAATTAGCCTTGAGTGCAAGTGGGAGATTGTTGGAGATAGTGCCCTCAGAGTCAATTATTAGGTCACAGGTACGTGATTGCAATGATTGATGGAGGACCTATCCCGGTAGGACAGTCTTACTCGAGATGATAGTATGCTATCTGGTTTACCTTTATCATCGTGTACTGCTTTAGGTGACCTGACAAGTCGCTATTGCACGTTGATAGAGCCCCTAGGATTCTTGCTTGACCACCAACAGTATGATGGCGATCATATAAGTGGGAGCTAGGGTCTATAAGCATATCCTTAAATGGTCCCTAGTCGTGTGAGTTTCGAGACAGGGCATCGATACTCCAGAGTAGACTAGTGTATACAGTCGAGACCCCGACGAGGGGCGGTGGCCGGTCTCACAAGCCACTGGTGTCAATTGGATCACCTAAGATGTATACAGGTGCTCATTGGGTTATGAGTACACCGGACATGACTCGCCGGGAACATGCTAGTTGGTCCTATACCAGATGTCAGATGGCAGTTCCCTGGTGACATGTGTACAGGTTAGTTCATCGACCTGGGGATCGTCATTTGTCTTGTGTGAGTTCCCACTGTACTTTGATTACTACCCTACCACGGCTCAAAGGAGTCGTGCAAACAGGTTTTAGTTGGGTACAGTCCCGAGCCACATGGATGCAGTGAGCGTATCTTCAGGGGTTCGTCTCTCCCGGTATTGGAGGTGAGGTCGTGCTGTGTCTAGGAGAGCCATTACACGAAGCCTTCGGCCGAGGCAAGGAGATTTACTGGTAGGTATTCCAGTAGTATCTCAGGGTGTTCTGGGCTACACTCCGACACGACTTGTACCGCTTTTGGGGGTCTGACTGTTACCAACCCCCTAGGCCCGCCATGCGATGCTCATAGACGAACGGACCGGACTGTACGGATATTGTCACTGACAGGCTCAGTAGGGTTGTCAGGCTGAGTTCGCTCGCAGACGTCCCTTTTAGTCAGTACCTGGTAGCCCGTTACGTATTGGCTTATACCTCTGACGTGCTAGTGGTTAAATCCACAACCAAGGTGTTGACGAGTCTTTAGAGTCCCCCACATTCAGTTACTCAGCTTTCGGGCGAAAAGTTGTAGAGGCCGTATGGAGATATGGCAAGGTCCGATCAGATACGTGCGGTATTGCACGGATCAGGATCGGACAGTTTGTACTACAGGCCGTATGGATATATGGCAGGGTTCGATCAGATACGTGCAGTATTGCACGGATCAGGATCGAACGGATATTACTAGCCGCCTTTGGTTTAAAATGGATCCTAGTATAGTACAGTGTAGATTTTGTCTCATTGCATTTGTATTTCGGTCGGAATACAAATGCGGGTGTGTATGCACAGTATCGGGGTTTTCCTGTAATTTATTACGGGACCAGTTTTCTGGAGTTGCCAGTTTGCTTTCCGTTTTGGCCATTCTCATTTGTATCTTTCAATGGCCGAAGATTGGTGGAGGAGGGCTTATTTGCATTTGTGCAAATAAGCAATTGTGGAGGGGGTCTTTGCATTTTTGTTGTATCATGATGGTGCACCATCCTTTGACCTTGCTTGACTTTTTGCTTCATGATAGTGTCATGATGGCTTGACCTTTGTTGTGATGATAAGGTTGGTGGAGTATGGATTTGTCGATTATCATTTCCTTTCATGATATCATTTTGACCTCTCTCACTTGTATTATTGTGTGAGAACCTCCCTCATTCTTTTACACTACACACTCTCTCATTCACCCCACCACCTAGCCATGGCCGGCCAGGACATTGCAAGGGCTGTCCAAAATTTTAAGTGGGGAATTCTTGTACATTTCATGCTACAAAATTCCTACAAGTTCTATTTAAAAACCAAGTATCATTCCTCCACCAAAAATGGCACCTCCATGAACCCCATATGAGACATAGCCTCTACACTAGATTCTACAGCAAACCTTGGGCACGTCGACTAGCCAGCTTCGTGCCTGAGTTGCCTCGGCATTGAGGTGGGAGCCCGTAAAAGATGTAGGCGATGTGGTGCACTTCCGGCGACGAGGTGGAGACAGGACATTCCGTGGGAGATCGGGACGACGACGAGAAGACCGGAGGACTCGGATCAGTCGGTATATCTCTCTTCCCCATCTTGTAGCTAGCTAGGACTAGTTAATGGTTTAATCCGGGTATTAGTGCGCGGTGGTGCCAGTTCATGAAAAATTTAAGTATATCACCGCTTCCGCATTTTGGCCTCGGGATGGAGGCCGGGGCGCCGCCATGCACTTACAGTTTACCAGCCCCCTAGGCCCGATATACGATACTCATAGACAAACGGACCGGACTGTACGGATATTGTCATTGTCAGGCTCAGTAGGGTTTTTGGATGAGTTCGCTCGTCAACTTCCCTTCCGATCAATACATGGGCAACCATTACGTACAGCTAGTACCTCTGACATGCTAGTGGTTATACCCAGTGCCGGTGTATTGATGAGTCATTAGAGTCCCCCACAGATAGTTTCCCAAGTTCGGGCGAAACGTTGTAGAGGCCGTATGGTTTTATGGCAGGGTTCGATCATATCCGTGCACTTGTGCACGGATCATGATAGGACGGATAATACTAGCGGACTTTGGTTTAAGTCAGATGCAAGTATTATAGTGTAGGAATATTTTTTGTCTCATTGCATTTGTATTCGGTCGAAATACAAATGCGGGTATGTATGTACAGTTGAGGTATAATCTCGTAATTCGCAATGGGATTATTTTGGGAGTTGCCAGTTTCCTTTTTCGTCTTAAACTTCATCCTCTATGTTTTATTTATGTGAGCATTGACCTTTGACTTTGACCATTCCTTTCTTTGCCCATTTCAAGCACTGTGTCGGGGCTGCCCATTTATGAGGCATGGCCAATTAGGCAAGGTCTTGATTGCTTTAGTTGGTGGCTGATTTTGTGCCTGAGGGGGTTCCTTGCAATTCTGCCATTTGATTATGCAAGGGCTTTTTTGTGGTGAAAAAAGGGCAATTTCGCATACTCTTTATTTCCAGGGGTTTTTGTGTGGTGGGAAAATATTGCTTTTATATGGGGGCTTGACTGTGGTGATTTTTTTTAATATGAGGAGATTTCTATAGTTGCTATATTATTATACACAACACCGCCACTTGATAACTCCCTTCTTGAAAGCACAGAGCCTATTTCCATTCTTTCTCTGGCCGAGCAACACTTTAGAGAGCCCCACTTGTGAATTGTTTTTCCTTTGCTAAAATCCTATGCTCACAAGTTCATACTAATTGGCAACTTCCGTCTTGAGACAAAACATTCTACACTATCTCTACATCATTTTTAGACATGTCGGCTAACAAACTTCATGTCCGAGTTGCTTCGGCTCGAAGCGGGAGCCTGTATAAAGATTCATTGACGTGGTGCCACTTTGACGAGCGAGACCGGGAGCGGACTTCGTCAGCGCAACAGCGAAGAGTTTGGCGCAGAGATTGAAGACCGAAGGATACGGATCGATCGGTATAATCTTTCCAAACTCTTTTACAGTTTTCTAGTTTACAGTTAATGGAACGATCCAGGTATTTGGGTTGCAGTAGCGCTGGTTTTGTAAAAAGTTTTTGTTCTGCATTTGGCGTCAGTTTGACGGCCGGGCACCGCCATGGCCCAACACTTCATACATCATCATGTATCAATCCCAAGAGTTCACTAACTCTTTCTCCGTTTCCAATAAACGGATCTATGGTCATCTTATCTTTGTGACATGACTGGCAAGTTTCATAAGTTGTAAATTCAAACTGATTTAAATTTGCATCTTTATGTAAGTTAGCTAGTCGGGTCGCATTGATATGACCTAGTCTACAATACCTTAAGAAGGATTCGTTCATTTCTGAACTCTTCCTCTTGTGTGTGTTTTGTACATTAAGAACTGTGGTTTGATTTAGAACGTATATGCTTTTAGATAACATGCCTGAACCGATCAACTCTTGATATAGGAAAATGTTCAAAGTATTATCCAACAATACAAAATTATATCCTTCTTTACTAAATAAAGAGACTGATATGATGTTGTATATCAGGTTCGGTATCTAATAACATTCGTTCAAAATCAATGTATTTGGTAATACAGGGTGACAACTGCCAACAAACTTGGCTGCAACACTTGCACTGTTTCCAACTCTTGAAACTTATCACCCATTCTCAGTTCTCTACCTATCTGTAGCCCATATAATATATTACATATGTGGGATCTTGATCCGGTATCTCATACCTAGGACATAGAGGATACTGAGAAATAGTTCTCTATAATGAACACACCCGAAGATGATGCGTCAGCATGCACTTTCTTCGTTTGGGCAACACGGGAATCCTGGTAATCCCCTATTTCCTGCTCGATCTTATAACAATTATAAGTTGGAGCGGGACCAATGTTTCTTAGCTCAGTATAACAAGAGGGTTCGGTCAATACATCCGTATTATTATCTTGATTAAGGAGTGACATGGTCGCTATCTGGAGAGAGAGAGAGAAGAAAACACTCAGCGTATGCTCTTGCAAGATTAGATTAGTTATTAATTTATCTAATCAGGATGGCTCCCACTTTTTTAGTCAAATCTTCCTTCAAACCCTAAAAGGAAAGACTAGCCAGGATTAATTACACCCTACAAGTTCACCAATCTTTCAGCCAGACCAGTGCTGGTACTTTGAGAGAGGTTCCCCGTGCTTTCGCACGGACCTAATTAAAATAAATCTCATTTTCCCAGGGGCATAACCCTGTTGACACCTTTCTAAACACCTACTTGATCGGCGAATTGTAATGTGTAAAACTCTCCCAGGAGTAACTCTTACTTGCCGTGGGTATCGGGAACCAACTATCTCATAGAAGGCATGCAATCTCATTGCAAATTTCAACACTTGAAATTCCCGATAATATTTTATCTCTAGCATCCTATGACCTTGACGGAGGTCAACAAACCATAGGCTATTAGTCAAGTTCAACCCGTACATTTTCTGATTGAATTAAACCCACCCGCACGACCCTTGACGGAGGTCAATAAGGTCGCACGACTACCCTAACTCAATCGCATCATATTCTTATACAGATAAGCATAAATAGCTACCGCACACTACGCCTTGACGGAGGTCAACAAACGTAGCACAAATACTATGAAGTACTTATCTGAAATGACGGAGGGCTACGACAGGTTTTTAAGAAAACCTTTTGCGTAATGAACTTGATATCATTGTAGAATCAAATGATTTTAAATGGAGTGTTTTTTTAGGCCTTTAGTAGTTTTGCAAAAGAGGTCACTCCCGGTGAAGGGATCTCGGCTCTTTCCTCGTCGAATGAGGTGCAGGATATTCACAATACCATTATGCAAAGCAAGAACTAGAAAAACAATCAAAAGACAAAACCGAGGGTTGTAGCATCTGCCATTTATTGCTAAAGAGATCACTCCCGATGAAGGTATCTCGGCTCTTTCCTTATCGAATAAGGTGCTGGATATTCTATAAGGAATACCGCTATGCAAAGCAACAACTAGAGCTACCTGTTTTTGAAAATTCGATTCCACAACATCTTTAGCTTTCTTTTATTTCATTAATCTTATTAATGAAGTCCCATCATTTTAAGTTACCTAAACATCACAGATAAATACAACGCACGCTCATGCCATCCGCATTCGCCTCGATGTCCCCTCGTGCACCGTTAGGTTAGGTAACTAACGACAGAGCGGGGCAGTGCTAGCGCGGGTGTAAAACATAAGCAACTTCTATATAATATATCACATATACTATATCCAGTATCTATCTCAACATATATATCAAATGATCACATCACAGATATTGCAGCAGAAAACAACATATGAAATATTGGATATACTAGTATTTCCGTGTTTTAAATTAAGCCAGTATAAAACACGGATTCCACGGTCATGATGAATAGCCAATCCCACACCCTTAGACCCCTACGAGAGCGGCAAGCAACCCTACCAAGTCTTGACTCCTCGAGATGGTCTCCCACTAGACCCTAGAACCCGGTTACTTGTGCTCCCCGTCTTGGATCTATCCTAATGCGGAAAAGTAAATAATATACAATGGTGACATATCCTCAACCCGGAAGTGCCCCAATAAAAGAATATTACATATAATGAATTTTACATGAATGAAAATGAAGAAACTCTCATCTCACATAAAACCCCCGGCTATTCAAAACACGACGATCCAATATAACATATCAGAGCAACACATAACATCGCATGTCATCAACGTAAGTATATATGCGTATCCCAATTGTCATTGACGTATAGCAACGAAACCGGCGATACACCACATATTACACTTACGGTCGCAGAAAAGAAAGTGAAAACTATAACAGTTGGAATCCGCAACCATCTTAGACATCATAAACCCGAAATATCACATACTTTGAATTTCATGCCTAACCAAATGAATTCCTCAGATATCGCATGCCTAACAATTATAAATCCTGCATTTTAGTCTCGATATTCAAAACACCTTTTAATATCTAATCGGGCAATTCAACAAGATTCCCGACATCCTGATCGAATACTCATCGGAAACTTTAGTAGACGGCCGCACCCCTCCCCCGATACCGTTGACGAAGTGCACTAAGGCGGAACACCACTGCCGCGAGCACCCCGAACGGATGCTTTTGGCGACAGGGTTCTCCTACAGTCACTTGGTCGGGGCTATGGGGCATGGCTATCTAATAATGTTACCCGGCGAGTATCCGCGTACGCTACGTGATTGCGATGCACTTTTGATCACATCAAAATCCCGTGGCAACCGATCAAATGAGACTAAATTGCTAGATTTATAACATTCAAATTATTTATCTCATAACTACTTTTGTGGATTCCAAATATTGCATCACATCACATGATACCCGGACGACGTTAAACTTTTCGATCAAGTCATCAAAGTCCCATAATTTCCCGATGGCTCAACACTTGAGCACAGTTCAACAATACCCAGAATATGCCACAGTACCTATGCACTAGCCGTAGAAGGGCAAACCCAAGCCTCACTCATGTCGCCACGGGACTGCGGCAAACCCTAGGGTATGACCGCGGTTCCGCGATCCATAAAGTCGAGTTAGGGTTTCATTCTTCTAAAGGGTTCATAGACTTACTTGCATGTTTTTCCGAATACGTTAAACTTGGAAAAATGGGTTTTTGACATACGATCGAACTTTTTAACTTCGTCTAAACAACATGCGAATAATCCGAAACATTGTTAAAACTACGAATACGAAACACTCCGAATTGCTTATAGCGTAAGATTACATCACATGCAAAATTAGCCAAAACAAACAACACCTGAAATATCAAAACTAAGTCACTGGAACACACAAAAAATTTCAGGGGGGAGCTCGGATTTGGCCGAGATTGGGGGTGTGGTGGCCGGCCAAAATTGCATGAAACCCCCTCAAATTTTCACAGTGTTCATATTATATCACATAAAACACATTGTACTTGTTTAACAAAAATTTTGACAACATTTTAAATTCGACAGAAACATAATTTTCGCGTTTCAAGTTTCGGAGAATTTCGGTTTTGTAATCTTAACAAAATCCGTATAAATTTCTAGCATGGCTATGATACCACTGCAGGGTTACCTAGCACGGCAGCAAGGTTTCGGGAGGCATCATCCATGCCATATTAAAAAATTTGCCGTTCTAACCAACCCTAACCTTAGAATCGTATACTAGAAATCGACGGAATTACATATGTAAACACTTTACATCCTAAGTGAGCAAGGAATACAGCCTTTGTAGACCGGTCCTTCACTTCAATAGCTCCGTGTAGTAGTCCCTTCGCTGCGATCGTGAACTCCGGACTCTAGAGAGGCTCCCATGAAGAAACAAACATTCTTGTTTCGAAGTCTTCGAGGCCGAAGATGATCTACGTCGAGAAGACACTAACCCAAGCTATCTCTTCACTAATTGCGGAATTAGTGAAGCAAACACCCTATACTAAATGGTAAGTAGTAGAGAATGATGAAGTAGGAAGTGGGCTCACTTTAGATTTCATATTCTCACAAGATTTCATCACAAACTCAAACCCTAGAAAGCTTCAAGTGAGAGGAAGAAGAAGAAGAAGAGAAGTTGTGATGAATAAAATGAGATAAGGTTAGAAAATGCAACCATGGTTAGATAATATCATGCCTAACCCTTGTAGAGACTAAACTATACCATAGGGTTAGTGGTTGAGTTAATAAATATCCTAAGCTAAAAACAAACAAGTTGACAAAGTCAATGTTTCTCCAAGATTCTTCCAAGCTCAACCTTGACTAATTCCAAATGGTTTGTAAATAACTTAATGATAAATATTAAACCTTAATCTTAACCCTACCATGGTGTGAGTCTCATACATGTATGTTGCATTTGTAACCTAGCATGACACAAACATGTACACAAATATACATATCACATATATACAATGTGCACATCAAGTGAGAAAAGAAATCATAAGTGAGAAAGTATTAGTTAATGTAACTTAATATATCATATATATAATTATACATTAAATATTAAATCAACTCTTGATTTAATAATCCGGCTATATCATATATAACCGACTAATATCATGTGTAACAACTTATCAAATCAACACTTGATCCGATAACCCGGCTATATCGCATATAACTGAATAATGTCACAAATCGTGAGAATAGAATACGGTATCTCATATCGTATCAATCTCGGTCCCGCACATATCACATATGTGCTCCTACTCCGTTTCTCTTGAGCCAGGAAACCCCTGTGTAGGACTCTAAAGACTCGTCAATACGCCTGCAATAGGTGATGATCATATCAAACACCCACAAGCCGCAAGCGGTCTGCTAAACGTAACGGCCACCCGAGTATTAAGCGATCAGAAGATCAACAAGCAAGCTTGCTCGTACTCCTGCGAATCCAATCAGTAACACTATCGTACAGTCCGGTCTCTTCGTCTGATATGTCGCATATCTCGTCTAGGGATGGTAAACGTCAAACCCCGGTAACTCAATAAGTCATGTCGATATGAGGCTCATAACGGGTCGAGAAACTACTGATAACACTTGCCAGTATATCTCTGAAGCAGCCCTGGCCAGGGACTTCCTGTTATAGCCAATCGAGCACAGCGCAACATCAACTCCCAATACCGGAAGAGACGAAACCCCTCCTATCGCTCATTGCCTCCATGTGATTCGGGACTGTACCCAAAAGCCACCGTTTTGCACGTTCTCTTGAACGTGGTAAGGTGGAAATCAAAGCACAGTGGGAATCACACAAGGCTCTATGACGATCTCGGGTCTACAGACTAACCTGTACTAGTGTCACCAGAGAACCGCCATCTGACGTGAGGTATAATACCATCTAGGAGTTCTCGGCGAGTCCGTCCAGTGTACCCAGTCTCCACTGAGCACCCGTATACTGTCTCTGATGTCAAACACAAATGGATATGGGATCACCCATCGCCCATCTACATGGGTCGAGAAGCTATATGCTAGTCTACTCTGGTATATCGATGCTTTGTCTCGATACACCCACGACTAGGAACATTTGAAGGATGTACTTAACGACTACTCTGTCCCCACTAGTATGATCTGCATCATAGTCCTGGTAGTCAAGTACTCATCCTAAGGGCTTTATCAACATGTAATATAGAGACAATCAGTGTACATGTTAAGATAAAGAGCAACCAGATAGCATACTATCATGTCGAGCAAGAAAGTCCTCTATGTATATGTCCAAGCATCCACTACAATATACATCGTATGTATAGTAATAGCCTCTAAGGCATACATATAACTAACAGATTCGAGGAGCTGGATGATCCATTTGCGGGTTCATGGTGGACCCGGTATGGTACTCCGGGGCAAGAAAGAGATGTCGCTCAGTAGACGATGAGCCTGGAAGAAGGACTACCGGTGATTGGTTGGACCTGGCGGTTATCCGGAGGATACCAACCGGAGTCGAGAGATGGATATGGGCTGATCCGTACTGCCGGAGCCTGAGGGCCAATCCAGACAGACGAGACCCGTGGGCCGATCCGGACTGACGGAGCCCGATATATGAGGATTTACGTGTCGATATTGGACACGGGTTTCATGATGTTTCGAGTGTCGGTATTGGACACTCTGGTTCCATGATTTTTTTGTGTCGTTAATGGACACACGTTGATTAACATCCTCGTATTTACACTTTACCCTATTTTCAAGCGTCTGTCTAAGTGACATGCACGGTACAAAGTTCATGGTGCAGAACATTTTTGATTCATCTATTGTTTTTGTTTCTGCTCAAACAAAAAGGATATCTTCCAAATTCTAGAACAAAACAAAAAATATTCCTTGACTTGAATAAAATATGGAGTCATGTCGTATAAGTGAACATTAGTTTCTTATCATTCAATGAGCATCTTGTATTTCATAAAAATTAGGGGTAATATAGTCCTTACGTAAGGGCCAGCCTATCCAACTTTCAGGCATCAAGATACGTTTAAGGCGCGGATGATTATCATAAGAAATTCCCAACATATCATAAGATTCCCGTTCTTGAAAATCGGCACTTCTCCAAATCCAGAAAACTGACGGGATTCTAGCATGATGTTGTTGTGTTATTGATGGACACGTAGATGTTATCCACATGCTGATAGGCATTGATTATATGGTCGGCACATATGCAGATACGGTCACCCTAGATATCATAGTATTACCTTTATGATATAGCTGGCCTAGGAATCGGTGTTTTATTCGATTTATATCTGATGATGTTTTCTACTCACGAGTTAGCAACTCACCTCCGTTATGCCACAGTTCTTGCAGGTTGACCACATGGATCAATAGCGGCATCGCTGGCACACAACTGCATTCGTGTGTTTTGCTTTGGTAGGTGGTACATGTTGGATCGTACCACTCTTGTATTTACTATTCCATTGTATCTAGTTAACTCCATCAATCAGAAACTAGTATTTGTATAAGTAGTGAGACTTAGCAAGACTTGTAGTTGGGAGATTTAGAGCGATGGGTTATATATTCGCTTGGTGGGTTGATGTCTTGCTTATTTCATTATTCTTTGTGTTGATCTTCGTCGTTGGGCGTCGTATACATATTTTATTACTTGCGTGGTTGTGATTCCGCTGATTGGCGAAAAGCTAGCTCCCGCTTGGAGATGCCTTTATTATTGTTATATATATATGGTTTTGGATCAAAAAATACAAAGGAGGCGCTGCCCAAATTTTTAAAAAATGAAACATGTTTTTCAACTACTAAAATCCATTTGCATTTTCATGTTCCATTACTTATGCATTTAAGAAAACTTTTGATTTCATCATACCTTTATTTCAAAACTTCACCTCTTTTATTTTCTTAAAAAGGTTTAGATTTCTGGGTTTCGGCTTACTTAATTTACGTTGTGCCCTTTAGACGTTGCGTGATTTAAGTGCCGGTCATGAACTAAATTTTGGGTCGTGGCATCTACCCATAAGTTCTTCTCCTTCATGGATGAATCTTCAGGATACAACCAAATAAAAATGAATTCAGAAGACCAAAAGCAAACCATCTTCTAGACCCCACTGGGCATATTCTGTTATAAGGAGTTGCCCTTCGGTTTGAAGAACGTTGGCGCTATCTACCAGAAGGTCATGACAAAGATCTTTGATGACCTCATACACAAGATCGTCGAATGCTACATCGACGACCTTTTTGTGAAGAGTAAATCTCATGAGGAATATTGGGAACATCTAAAAATAGTGCTCCAACGCATTCGGAAGTATAATCTGAAGATGATGTTGGATATAGTGCCCACAGAGTCAATTATTGGATCACAGGAACGTGATTGCAATGATTGAGGGAGGACCTATGCCGGTAGGACAGTCTTACTCAAGATGATAGTATGCTATCTGGTTTATCTTTATCATCGTGTACTGCTTTAGATAACATTACTGATCACTATTGCACGTTGATAGAGCCCCTAGGATTCTTGCTTGACTACCAGCAGTATGATGGCGATCATATACGTGGGAGTTGGGGTCTATAAGCACATCCTTAAAAGGTCCCTAGTCGAGAGAGTTTCGAGACAGGGTATCGATACTCCAGAGTAGACTAGTGTCTACAGTCGAGACCCCGACGAGGGGCGGTGGCCGGTCTCACAAGCCACTGGTGTCAGTTGGTTCACCTAAGATGTATACAGGTGCTCATTGGGTTATGAGTACACCGAACAGGACTCGCCGGGAACCTGCTAGTTGGTATTATACCTGACGTCAGATAGCAGTTCCCTGGTGACATGTGTACAGGTTAGTTCATCGACCTGAGATCGTCATTTGTCTCGTGTGAGTTCCCACTGTACTTAGATTACTACCCTACCACGGCTCAAAGGAGTCATGCAAACAGGTTTTAGTTGGGTACAGTCTCGAGCCACATTGAGGCAGTGAGCGGATCTGCAGGGGTTCGTCTCTCCCGGTATTGGGGGTGAGGTCGCGCTGTGTCTAGGAGAGCCAGTACACGAAAGTCCTTGGCCAAGGCAGGAGATTTACTGGTAGGTATTCCAGTAGTATCTCAGGGTGTTCTGGGCTACACTCAGACATGACTTGTACCGCTTTTAGGGGTCTGACTTTTACCAACCCCCTAGGCCCGACATGCGATGCTCATAGACGAACGGACTGGACTGTACGGCTATTGTCACTGACAGGCTCAGTAGGGTGTCAGGATGAGTTCGCTCATCGACGTCCCTTTTGGTCAATACCTGGTAGCCCGTTACGTATGGCTAATACCTCTGACGTGCTAGTGGTTAAATCCACAGCCAAAAGTATTGACGAGTCTTTAGAGTCCCCCACAGACACTTCTCAAGTTTCGGGCGAAACGCTGTAGAGGCTGTATGGAGATATGGCAGGGTTCGATCATATACGTGCGGTATTGCACGGATCATGATCGGACGGATAATACTAGCGGGCTTTGGTTTAAGCCGGATCCTAGTATTGTACAGTGTAGATTTTGTCTCTTTGCATTTGTTCGGTCGGAATAAAAATGCGGGTATGTATATACGGTAGCGGGGTTTTCCTGTAATTTATTATGGGATTAGTTTTTTTTTTTTGAAGTTGCCAGTTTGCATTCCGTTTCGGCCAGTTTTCCTTTGTTCCTTCATGACCGGATCTTTATGATGAAGGGGCTAATTTGCAAGTGTGCAAATTAGCAATTGTGGAGGGTTTATTTGTAAATGGGGATTATGATTGATCTAGCATCTTATGATGCTTTTCTTGTACTCTTTTCTTTGCATTAATTGTGATGGGTTTTGATGGGCTTTTGATTGGACTTGGTTGTGACTCCTTTTTCTTGTTATCATACCATTTTCTCCTCTTGCATTATTGGATTGATTTTTCCTCCTCCATGAGTAAAGGGCCGGCCACTTCTTGATAGAGGGAAAAATTTCTTCATCTCATTTTTTTTTTGCTTGCTACAAAATTCCCAAGTTCATTTGAAAGTTCATTCCACCTCCATCAAATGGCAACTTCAAACCCCAAGAGACAAAACATTATATACTTATCCTACAGCATCTTTGGGCATGTCGGCTCGCCAACTTCATACCCGAGTGCCTCGGTCCAGAGGTGGGAGCCCGTAAAAGAATCCGACGATGTGGTGCCCTTTCCGACGAGGAGGTGAAGACCGGAGATTCCGCGAGGAGATCGGAGTGGAGGCCGAAGACTGAAGGACACGGATCGCTCGGTATAGCTCTCTACCCCATTCTCTAGTTAGTTAGCATTAGGTTAATGGCCCGATCCGGGATTTTAGTACGCGGTAGCGCCGGTCTTAAAAGTTAAAGAAAAGTATCGTTTCCGTATTTTGTCCTCGGAATGACGGCCGGGGCGCTGCCGTGCACTTACAATGGTATCAAAGCCACGCCATTAACCTAGTCTAGCTTTCTCTAACGTGTTTACAAGTTCGATCGAACGGATTTTCCAAAAACCGCGTTTCCATGTCGTACTTTCTGTCGAATTTTTCTGTGTTCTAAAAATTATTTGGTATATTAGAAAATTACGTGCAGGGTTTTTTATGCATTCTATGAAAATTTGGTAGGCTAAAGTTACTGTAGAGTGGCGGATCAGCGGCCAAAACCACGTTTTGGCCGCGGATCCGCTACTGCATCAAATTTTTACAGCAGCTCTCTGACATGGAAATAGGGTTTCTGGTATATTCTTTTTGGGCCCAGATGTTTTTGAGTGCTACAGTTGTGCTTGGGGCCCACTCCGAAAAATTTAGTCGATCGAAAATTTTAAACATGTTAGTTCACAGTATTTACATTATATCTGCGACAGTGAATGTCATTTGATCGGTAAATCCTGTCTAACTGCTATAGCCCTTTTAGACGGATTTGCGAACGTGACATTCACGTTGATGTTCTGTGTTGTGCTGTGATATTGCGGATTGTCGTGGTGGATAGCCTGGATGCAATGGTAGTACAGTTTGGTTGTATTTGTACATTTGATATTGCGGGGCGAGCGTCCGACATGTAGACTTCCGTTACTGCCTGTTTGTATATTATTCTTTTGGGGCACGACCGGGCTGAGGTCGATGTACCCGTTGTATGTATATTTTACTTTCTGTACTAGGATTACCCCGCGGTGGGGTGCACGGATAGCCGGGTTCTAAAGGGTAACGGGCCCGCATCTTATGGTGTTGAGACGGAGGGAGCTTTACTCTAGAATTGGCGGGCTATTCGCCGCACTCGTAGGGGGTATAGGTTGACCCAGGAGGGGTGCCCAAGTTATCGGATTCCGTGAAGTGTCGGGTGGTCCATTCACGTTTTTTGAAGGGGGCTGCCTCGCTTCAGGTTTTGGCGGGTAACTTGCCGCGTCCGTAGGGGTCTAGGATTTCATTGCACAGGCTATTCACAAGACCAGGGGAACGTCGGGTTTCAGTAGAAGCTCTATGAAACCCGGGGAACCCAGATATCTGTATTGTTCTGTGATGCTGATTACATTTCTGTGATGTTGCATTTTATCACGTCTTGAGCGAATATTATATATTGATATATATACTAGTAGATGTTGTATATGTTTTACACCCGCGCTAGTCCAGTCCCCGCTCTGTCGTTAGTTAAGTAACCTAACGGGTGATGACAGGACCCAGTGGCGAATGCGGATGGCATATACGTACATCATTATTTTCGTTCTTTATTGGTGTGATCAATTGATGGGACTGCGTTGATTCGGATCAATGCAAGCTAAACAAACCTATTCTGATGTTGTTGGAACATTTTTCAAAAAGTTGTTATTGTAAGGACGTTCTCTTTTGTTTTGCACGGTGGTATTCGGTTATGAATATCCAGCACCTCAGTCGATGAGGCAAGGGCCGAGATCCCTTCACCGGGAGTGACCCCTTGGACAAAAGTTTGCGTCAGGGCAATAACTTCACTATATTCAATTACTTTTGCTTTGCATCGAGGTATTCAGTTGGAATATCCTGCACCTCATTCTACGGGGAAAGAGCCGAGATCCCTTCACCGGGAGTGACCTCTTTACCAAAGGTTTTCGCCACTATATTTTTATAAAAGCTATCCAGTTCCTTCAACGATATCAAGTTCATTACATTAAAGGTTTTTTGCCAAAAACCATTCGTAGCCCTCCGTCATTTCAGTTAAATGTTCGGTAGTATTCAAGCTATGTATTTTGACCTACGCCAAGGCATGGTGATTGGTAGCTACCGGATATTTATCTGTTGCATAGATAGATGCGTTAGTTTGGGACAGTCATACTATTATTTTAGCCTACGTCAAGGGTATGTACGGGTGGGTTCAAATTAACCTAGACAATGACGGGTAGAACTTGACATGTGACTTATGATATTTGGCCTATGTCAAGGTCATAAGAGTATGGGGCAAAAATCATATCGGGAGTTTCTAAAGAAACTGAAACTTGCCAGATATGCGCATACCTTCTGGAGTCTGATAACGTGAGCGGATTCCGTCACGTTATTATGCGATGATAGTTGGATCCCGATTCCTACTGATGAGTTGGTTTACTCCTCGGGTGATCCCGACTAATTTTTCTTTCGGGTTTGGAGGAGAATTTGACGGTACATTGGGAGGTTTCCAGATTAGATAAATTGATAACCATTCTAATCTAGATTAGAGTGCACGCTGAGTGATTCTTTTCTCTCTCTCTTTGGCAGCGACCATGACCCGACCTTTGACTATGACTTAGTGACCAAGTTGACCGAACCTTCTTAAACACTAGCTTTTGGATTGTCTGAGTTGCATACCTCATTGCCACTCCTTCTTTTACCCTTTTCTCCAGGACACCCCGTATTACTCCGAACATCCACTTCCATTAGATAAAACCATCGTATGGTTATATACGAACTCGAAGGAATTTATTCGAGGATGGTTTCCGGTTCTGGAGAAAACGAATAGGACTATTCAGTTGTCTTTTCCTTTTACCTTCTCTCAGGTTGCAAGTGCTCCTTGGATTAGGACAGTACACCTATTACGCAAATTGGATAGTTTTCTTCCAAATCATAGGCAGGTGCCGACTGGTAGGGAATGAAGAAAACTAATTAGCCTAACGATGGTGTACAGAAGGTATTATGTAAAGACAAATAAAGGGATTAGTAAGAGGGCAAAATAAATTGCGACTGTTATTCACGACCAAACCAAGTATTTCATTACCACTCCCACTTCACCTTTGTATTTCTCCAGAACACTCCGTATTACTACGAAGATCCACAGTTATTTGGATACTCCATCGTATGGTTATATACAAACTCGAAAGGAACTTGTTCCAGTTCGGGGATGGATTCTGGTTCAGGAGAAATAGGAATAAGGTTTATTCAGGTGTCTTTTATATTTACCTTCTCTCGGGTTGTGAGTGCTCCTAGGATTAGGACAGTACACCCATTATGCTTATTGGATAGTCTTCTTCCAAACCATAGGCTGGTGCCGAAAGATAGGGAAGGAAGAAAACCATTTAGCCTAAGAGGGTGTACAGAAGGTAATGACTAAAGACATATGAAGGGATTTGGAGAGATGGCAAAGAAATATACGGCTACAGTTGTGAATCTGGATAATGGAAGAGGCATTACTAGAAATACCCGGATACCCCTACGAAACATTTCAATGTTTCAGTTTCACTGTGTACTGTTAAAAGAAAACTGATTTTCCAATTAGACACTTGCTCCAGGGTATGTATTTACCAGCTTTGATTCTCACATCTGTATGGTTTTACAGATGATGAGTGGGAGTAAGTTATTGGGAATTAGGTGATTGTCCTAATTACATCAGAATTCGTTGTAATTGGTGATATTTGAGGAAGTCACCTGGGTTGTTTGCCGGACGGCAAATATTTGGTTTTGAATATCCGTCGTTGTGCACCAATTTACAATTGATATATCTGTACGTCTATTTGTATAGAGTGAGATATACCTTTTTGAAATTATGTTTATGACATTTACCTATATCAGTGGATGGTTAGGTAAGGAGCATTAAACAGCGGTGTAATTCTTCTTAACCATAAGTACAGTTTTCAACCTACGACACACAAGGAATGAGTTATTAGACTCACGGGACTTATACAGAGTATTGTATGTTGTCCAGTGTCTATTACGACAGAGGGGTTGGTACTCGTACTATATTCTGTTTACTTTTGACTTCTCTAGTTCTTAGACATGTGTTTCGTAGAAATGCAGGTTCTGAGTTTTGAGAAGTTATAGGTATAAGAATAAAGTAGAGAACCAGGTGTTGCAAGTATCGGGATTCTTCAAGGTGATCGAAGATGTAGATACTTGTGAATGGTATTCAGTTGATAGTAATGATTAAGAGAACTTGCTTCTCTTTCAGGTTACTCATAATTGGAAGTACTCCTAAGTTGAGTAATGCTGATCGGCCTCTCTCCATTTAGTTGACATGCACTGGAGACAGCTGCATGATTTGAATCTGGTTCAAATTAAATCAGTGCCTCTGTTTCTGTATTGGATATAGAACAGTTCATATCTTGACATTGTTAAGGTACGGAGAGTTGTCCAGCTTATGCTTAAAACCAGACACTGGACAACTCAAGGCACGTTTCTGTAATGGCTGTTTGTGGGTTGACCCGGGCAATGACGAGGGTTGATTTTCTACCATCTGGAAGATCAATAGTGATATTGTTCTTGACACGCCACAGTTTTAATAAAAATGGATTTTTTTCAGAAAACAGTAGTGGGAGTATGGTAGAACTGGAAGTGATTCCAGAACCGCAAACGATTACTGAAGATTTGATAAGAACCTAAAGGTTCAATCTAGTTTGACATTCCATTGGCCACTCTGCAGATATGGTGGGTAACCTCAGGCACTCGAGAGGTACTTCGGTATGCTCAAGGACGGTGATAGGGAGGTTCTTGTTTATCCAGACTTGCCATTGCTGTTGTTCCAGGCTGTGAGACCCGGCAGGAGGATGAGTATAGCGTCATTCTGAACTAGCTTTAGAAGTGTACATCTATATGACTCTGCCAGAGGGTTGTCGTAGTCAGTGGGAGCAGCGGAAGTATGGTGGACAAGTGGCTTATGTCTATTTATAGACTAAAACAGATATAGCGGAGATAGATCATCTATTTCTGATATGACAGTCATAGGTTTGACTTCATCAGAATAGGGGATGGATCTGTTAAGAAGGTAGTAGGGTGTGATGTCCTGGTATTTGGATGACATACACAAAGTAGGAAGTGAAATTCCTATACTACGATCGGTTATACTTTGGTTGTCACACAGTGGTTTCTCCACATGGGACTTGGATATAATATCAATACATTCTGGTTACTGGATCTATGGTTTTAGATCTAGATTTGGGTAATCTCCCAATCTGGGTACTTAGACAGCATTCTAAGGTGTTTTAGAATGGACGACTCTTGGCACGGTAGTATACCTGCAGGTAATGGAGTCATCCTCTCTAAAGGTGTCTTACAGACTAAAGGGGAGAGGGATGTGCATGATTGGCAGATCACTTGCTTAGGCAATTGAGTCAATCATGAGATGTCATGTACCACACCAGATGTTGTTTTTGCACGAGATGCAATAAGTTGATATTAATCCAATCTGGGAGAGACATTCAGAAGCAGTTTTAGAACATAAGTGGATGTTCTAGGGATTTGATAACGGCAGCCTCCTTTAGGAAACGGTTATCATTTCAGGCTTCCAAGGTGACCTGGTTGACAGAGTGGCTGTCAGAGTTATAGTTATCCCTCTGACGAGGGGCAGTGTTTTGGACCGGTGATCCAAGAGGACACTGAGGGAGGCATGGCGCAGGATACTGATTAAGTTCAGTTGACGATACAGTCTAAGAAGTTTGGATTTGGAGTTCATTTCTGAACTAGGTCCCATCAGACATCCAAACATATTCTAAGACAGGTATTGCTCATTTCGAGAGATGGCTTTCTCCGCGAACTTGAGATAAAGAGAGAAATAGAAAGAAACATCAGAGCGGATCCACTCACTGAGGCTATTCCTCGAACGCAATAGTTTCGCAAACAGGCTTTGTGAGACTGATTAGTAGAGGAGTTGGGTGTTCGGTATCACACGGGCTGTGAGTATGCGACATCGCAATAATTAGCCTTGAGTGCAAGTGGGAGATTGTTGAATATAGTGCCCTCAGAGTCAATTATTGGATCACAGGCACGTGATTGCAATGATTGAGGGAGGACCTATGCCGGTAGGACAGTCTTACTCAAGATGATAGTATGCTATCTGGTTTATCTTTATCATCATGTACTGCTTTAGGTGACATTACTGATCACTATTGCACGTTGATAGAGCCCCTAGGATTCTTGCTTGACTACCAGCAGTATGATGGCGATCATATACGTGGGAGCTGGGGTCTATAAGCACATCCTTAAAAGGTCCCTAGTCGAGGGAGTTTCGAGATAGAGCATCGATACTCCAGAGTAGACTAGTGTATACAGTCGAGACCCCGACGAGGGGCGGTGGCCGGTCTCACAAGCCACTGGTGTCAGTTGGTTCACCTAAGATGTATACAGGTGCTCATTGGGTTATGAGTACACCGGACAGGACTCGCCGGGAACCTGCTAGTTGGTATTATACCTGACGTCAGATAGCAGTTTCCTGGTGACATGTGTACAGGTTAGTTCATCGACCTGAGATCGTCATTTGTCTCGTGTGAGTTCCCACTGTACTTAGATTACTACCCTACCACGGCTCAAAGGAGTCGTGCAAACAGGTTTTAGTTGGGTACAGTCTCGAGCCACATGGAGGCAGTGAGCGGATCTGCAGGGGTTCGTCTCTCCCAGTATTGGGGGTGAGGTCGCGTTGTGTCTAGGAGAGCCAGTACACGAAAGTCCTTGGCCAAGGCAGGAGATTTACTGGTAGGTATTCCAGTAGTATCTCAGGGTGTTCTGGGCTACACTCCGACACGACTTGTACCGCTTTGGGGGGTCTAACTTTTACCAACCCCCTAGGCCCGACATGTGATGCTCATAGACGAACGGACTGGACTGTACGGATATTGTCACTGACAGGCTTAGTAGGGTGTCAGGATGAGTTCGCTCATCGATGTCCCTTTTGGTCAATACCTGGTAGCCCGTTACGTATGGCTAATACCTCTGACGTGCTAGTGGTTAAATCCACAGCCAAAAGTATTGACGAGTCTTTAGAGTCCCCCACAGACAGTTTCTCAAGTTTCAGGCGAAACACTGTAGAGACCGTATGGAGATATAGCAGGGTTCGATCATATACGTACGGTATTGCACGGATCATGATCGGACGGATAATACTAGTGGGCTTTGGTTTAAGCCGGATCCTAGTATTGTACAGCGTAGATTTTATCTCTTTGCATTTGTATTCGGTCGGAATACGAATGCGGGTATGTATATACGGTAGCGGGGTTTTCCTGTAATTTATTATGGGATTGGTTTTTTTTTTTG
This sequence comes from Agapanthus africanus, assembly GCA_030015575.1. Classification (NCBI taxonomy): domain Eukaryota; kingdom Viridiplantae; phylum Streptophyta; class Magnoliopsida; order Asparagales; family Amaryllidaceae; genus Agapanthus; species Agapanthus africanus. The sequence goes on along the minus strand of JASDDO010000019.1, from coordinate 393,780,026 downwards.
AAGTTGCCAGTTTGCATTCCGTTTCGGCCAGTTTTCCTTTGTTCCTTCATGGCCGGATCTTTATGATGAAGGGGCTAATTTGCAAGTGTGCAAATTAGCAATTGTGGAGGGTTTATTTCTAAATAGGGATTATGATGGATCTAGCATCTTATGATGCTTTTCTTGTACTCTTTTCTTTGCATTAATTGTGATGGGTTTTGATGGGCTTTTGATTGGACTTGGTTGTGACTCCTTTTTCTTGTTATCAAACCATTTTCTCCTCTTGCATTATTGGATTGATTTTTCCTCTACCATGAGTAAAGGGCCGGCCACTTATTGATAGAGGGAAAAATTTCTTCATCTCATTTTTTTTTGCTTGCTACAAAATTTCCAAGTTCATTTGAAAGTTCATTCCACCTCCATCAAATGGCAACTTCAAACCCCAAGAGACAAAACATTCTACACTTATCCTATAGCATCCTTGGGCACGTCGGCTCGCCAACTTCGTGCCCGAGTTTCCTCGGTCCAGAGGTGGGAGCCCGTAAAAGAATCCGGCGATGTGGTGCTCTTTCCGATGAGGAGGTGAAGACCGGAGATTCCGCGAGGAGATCAGAGTGGAGGCCGAAGACTGAAGGACACGGATCGATCGGTATAGCTCTCTACCCCATTCTCTAGTTAGCTAGCATTAGCTTAATGGCCCAATCCGGGTTTTTAGTACACGGTAGCGCCGGTCTTAAAAGTTAAAGAAAAGTATCGTTTCCGTATTTTGGCCTCGGAATGACGGCCGGGGCGCTGCCGTGCACTTATAAATGAATCCTCTAAAATGTGCGCTTGGAGTTTCCTTGGGAAAATTCCTAGGATTCATCATACATCACTGGGGTATCGAAATCGACCCTTCAAGGATCAAGGTGATTATGGAAATACCCATGCCAAGAACCCTTAAACATCTGCGGTCTCTCCAAGGAAAGATCGTGTATATCCGGCGGTTCATAGATAACCTCTCCGGGAAATGTCATCCCTACAGTCATTTGATGAAGAAGGGGACCTCATTCATCTGGGATCAAAAGTGCTAAAGTGCATTGGATGAAATCAAACAATACCTGTAAAATCTGCCAGTACTGACTGCTCCGGTTAAGGGAAAACCCCTTACCCTATATACAATGTCCCTTGAGGGTTCTTCAGGCGCTTTGTAGGCACAAGAGAACGATCAAGGAAAGGAGAGAGCTCAATACTATTTAAGTCGAGTTCTTCTGGGGGTAGAAAACAACTATTCCCCCATCGAAAAGCATTGTTTGTAGATGATCTTCACAATAACAAAGCTCAGACTTACGCCTTGGCACACGAAGTCCATCTTATATCAAAGGTGGATCCTCTCAAATATCTAATTTCAAAGGCCATACTAATAGGAAGGCTTGCCAAATGGGCCCTCCTCCTGATGGAATTCTCGATAATGTATCGACCCGTTAACGCAGTGAAAAGTCAGGCTATAGCTGACTTTCTAGCGGAGCATCCAATACCAGCCGACTCCCCGTTAAATTGCGAATTGCCAGACAAGCATGCTTTCGACACAATCAAAGAACAGAAAGAAGAAAATGATTCCTAATGGGAACTCTACTTCGATAGAGCATCTTCCATGAAGCAACGAAAGCAAAACACCCCCATAATCAAAGCCGGGGTGGGCCTTATCTTCGTGACTCCGCAAGGAAGGATTTTGCATTACGCCCTCTCCTTAACAGAGCCAAGGACTAATAACGAGGCTGAATACGAAGCTTTGATAGCAGGTCTAAAAATCTCTATCGACATGGGAATCAAAGACCTCCTCATATATGAAGACTCCCAGCTGATCGTTAGCCAAGTAAATGGCGACTATCAGACATGCAAGCCAGAGCTGATAAAGTATGGAGAAAGAGTGCGGTAACTGCTGACACAAATCACTTCCTACACCCTGGAAAATATACCACGAGCGGAAAACAGCAAGGCGGATACATTGGCCAAATTGGCTAAGGAACTGGCCGATAAAGACCTCGATGACGTAAAGATTATTGTGCAAAGCCGCAGGATTCTCGTGCCAACAAATATTTCTTCAAAAGACCTGATAGAGCCATCCGAAGGAAAAGAAATGACTGAACAAATAGCCCTTCAAATAGAGGACGAAGAAAAGGTCAAGGATTGGAGGAAAGTCTTCATAGACTACTTCAAATCCCAACGAACGCCCAAAAATATGTCGTCTAGACATCAGCTCATGATACGAGCTTTGTCTTTCGCCTTCGTCAATGATACTCTATATAAGAAATTGTTTGACTATCTGTGGCTAAGATGCTTGGAGCCAGAGGAAGCAAAGAAATTCGTTCAAGAAACTCACGACGGACTCTACGGTTCTCATCAAGCCAGACCAAAGATGAAGCTGAAGATAGAAAGAATGGGTTACTATTAGGCCATAATGATTCAGGACTGCCTCAAATATGCGGAGCAGTGTCACTCGTGCCAAATTCATGGGGACTTCATCCACCAACATCCAAATCCGCTACACCCAACAGTGGCTAGATGGCCGTTCGAAATGCGGGGAACGGATATAATTAGCCCCATTGAACCGGTATCGTCCAAAAGACATCGGTTCATACTGGCAACGACCGACTACTTTTCTAAATGGGCAGAAGCAGTACCACTAAAGGAGGTAAAGATGGAGAATATCCTCCATTTCTTCAGAACACATGTCATCTATCGGTTCGGCACTCCACGACGAATTATCTCGGATATTGGGCCAGCTTATAGAAGCCATAAATAAGCTGCTTCGCATAGCAACATAAAATAGATCGGAGATACTCTTCAGTCTATAATTCTCGGGCCAACGGTCTAGCTGAAGCTTTCAACAATGTTGGCTATAGTGCCCTCAAGTCAATTATTGTAATCGCAGGCACGCGATTGTGATGATTGAGGGAGAACCTATACGGGTAGTACAGTCTTACTCGAGATGATAGTATACTATCTGGTTTGTCTCTATCATCATGTACATGCATTATGTGGTATTATAGATCACTATTACATGTTGATAAAGCCCATAGGATTCTTGCTTGACTACCAGTATTATGATGGTGATTATATACGTGGGAGCAGAGTGGTTTATAAGCACATCCTTAAATGTCCTTAGTCGAGGGAGTATTGAGACTGGGCATCGATACTCCGGAGTAGACTAGTGTATCTTTTCGAGACCCCGACGAGGGGCGGTGGCCGGTCTCACAAGCCATTGGTGTCAGTTAGTCACCTAAGATAGTATATAGGTGCTCAATGGGTTATGAGTACACTAGACGGACTCGCCGAAAACATGTTAGATGGTATTATACCTATGTCAGATAGCAGTTCTTAGGTGACATGAGTACATGTTATTCTGTCGACCTTAGATCATCATTTGCCTCATTTGAGTTCCCACCGTGCTTTGATTACTACCCTACCACAGCTCAAAGGAGTCATGCAAACAGGTTTTGGTTGGGTACAGTCCCGAGCAACATGGAAGCAGTGAGCGGATCGTCGGGGATTCGTCTATCCCGGTATTGGGGGTTGATGTCGCGCAGTGCACGATGGCCATCACTAGAAATTCTTAGGCAAGGGAGACGAGAATTACTGATTTGAATCAGTAGTTTCTCAGTGGGTGATGGGCTTCACACCGACACCAAATATCGCGTTATTAGGGGTCTGACTTTATCCACCCTCTAGACCCGATATGCGATACTCTTAGACGAACAGACTGGACTGTATGGAGATTGTCACTGACAGACTCGGTAGGGTACGGATGAGTTTGCTCGTCGGCCTTCCTTTCGCTCAATACCTGGGTAGCCGTTACGTACAGCCAGTGCCGCTGACGTGCTTGTGGTTAAACATACTGCCAGCGTATTGACAAGTCTTTAGAGTCCCACACAGAGGGTTTCCCTGGTTCAGGCGAAATGATGTATTAGCCGTATTTTGATACGTGCAGGGTTCCGATCGAATGATTGTACTAGTTACCCGGATTTTCAATCGGACGGTTGATAATACTAGCCGGCTCGGGATTGAGCCAGATTATTAAATCAGATATTGATTTAATAATTTACGTATATATATTTCGATATGTATATTCTAGTATTATGTTCTTTGTGTTATTCTATCTCTTTGGGTATTCGTATTTTGGTATGAATACGGGTATGTATATACAGTAGAGTGTATTCCGTATTTATACAGAAAACATTTTAGAAGGTGGACACCTCATTTTGATTTATGCATTTATTAATTTAAATGGAAATGAGGTGTAAAGGTGATGAAAAGAGAATAGTGAGAACCATGCTTGAATAATGTTGATAAATGAATTGTTAATTTATTTGTGCAAACATTCAAATATGGTTGCAATATGTTTATTGAAAATATTGTTTTACAAAACCATACTTGAGGTTTTTCTCTCTCTAGTTTTTTTTTCTCACTTGAGTTTTTCCGCTTGAGTTTCTTCACTTGGGCCTTGGCATGGTTGCATTTTGAAAAACACTTTCACTGTTTGCTTCTTCTCTCTTCACCACCTTTCTTGAACTCCTCCTTCTTCTTCATCTTCTATCCTACCATCTTATATGTTGAGAATCAAGGGTAGAAGAGAGATAGATATTCACTTAGAGCAACTCACTACATCCTTAGGCACTCTAGATTAGCAACCTAGAGTCCCTAGTTGCTTCACTAGATTCTTAGTGTGGAGCTAGGGCCATGAGCTACATCCCTCGGGTGGATCATCTTCAACGGAGGAAGACCGGCTTGCAAGCGCGATCCGGAACACTTGAAGAAAGCTTGAGGATATGAATATTCTACACATAGTAGATTAGTTTAGCTCACTAGGTTTTGTATACAAGTTCTAGCTATTTAGTTCTATTCTTAGTTTGGGAATTTCGGCAAACTAGAAAATTTTGAAATCCATGTAGCCATCTTTGAAAATTAGCTTGCTAGTGTACCTAAGTTCCCAGCAAACAAGACCTTGATAAAGATTATAAAGAAAACAATGTCCAGAAACAAAAAGGACTCGCACGAAAGGCTGCATGAAGCTCTCTGGGCATACCGAACAACGTTCAAGATGGCCACGAATACAACACCGTATGAATTGGTGTTCGGCACGGAAGCAGTGCTCCCATTGAAAATAGAACTCCCCTCTCTACGAGTAGCGGTTCGATACGAGCTGAAAGATAAAGAAAATGCTCATCTTCGGCTTGAGGAGCTCGATGCCCTCGACGAAACTCGCCTTATAGCACAACAAAATCTGGAGGCTTATAAGGCAAGGATGACACGGTCATATGAAAACTGACCAGACCGAGAACGTTCCGTCAAGGCGAACTCGTGCAAGTCGTCAAAAGACCAATGATCCCCACTCGTGCAAAATGGGGGAAGTTCGACCCTAACTATGAAGGCTCGTACATCATAGACAAAGTCTATCAAGGTGGAGCCTACCTACTCATAGACATAGATGGCGAAAGACCCTTCCGGCCAATAAACGGCCGATTCCTCAAAAAGTACTATGCTTAAGAGTCATGACTTAGGTCAATAATAGATGACGACGCTTGTGGCCGCTCTCTATCTTCCTGAGTCAGAACTCTATAAGTAGTATCCAAAAAGCTCCGTCGCCTCAAAAAAAACGGTGACATCGGACCGAGATATTCCTAAACTAACAACGAACCGAGATGTCCCTAAACTAACAATGGACCGATACGTCCCTAAACTAATAATAGACCGAAACATTCTTAAACTAGCTTTCGTCCCCAGAACGGGAATAAAGGACTGAAACATCCTTAAACTAATATTCGTCCCCAAAACGGGAATGTTAGACCGAGATGTCCCTAAACTAATAATGGCCTGAAACGTCCTTAAACTAATATTCGTCTCCAAAATAGGAATGTTGGACCGAAACGTGCTTAAACTAATATTCGTCCCCAAAATAGGAATGTTGGACCGAAACGTCCTTAAACTAGCGTTCGTCCCCAAAACGGGAATAAAGAACCGAAACGTCCTTAAACTAATATTCGTCCCAAAAACAGAAATATTGGACCGAAACGTCCCTAAATTAATAATGGACCGAAACTTCCTTAAACTAATATTCGTGCCCAAAATAAGAATGTTGGACCGAAACATCCTTAAACTAATATTCGTCCCAAAAACGGGAATGTTGGACCGAAATGTCCATAAACTAATATTCGTCCCCAAAATGGGAATGTTGGACCGAAAAGTCCTTAAACTAAAGATTCGCCTCAAACATGGCAATAATGGACCGGAACATCCCTAAACTAGCGAATCGCCCCAAATATGGCAATATGCTCTCTTGAGATCTATATTGCAATCGAAGTCCTAGCTGTAAACGTTACAACTCAAGTCCCACTGGCTACACAGCTACTCCAGCAATGGAGCCACCCCCAAGTCCCACTGGCAGACAAATGGGTCACCTGTGACGAAACTATTCTCGAGAGTTAAAAAAAGGGATGTCCACAAGAGAAATAGGCACGGATGAAAACCCGAAAGGGCGCCGTGAGTAAAAACAATAAGACTGCCGGCGAGTTTGTGAAAACCCGAAAGGGCGCAATCTCGTTAAAAAAACGGTATGTCCACAAGCAAAATGGGCCAGGATGAAAACCCAAAAGGGAACCGTGAATAAAAACGGCAGGACTGCCGGCGGGTTGTGAAAACCCAAAAAGGGTGCAAACTTGTAAAATAAAAAAATTCATGTGCGCTTACAAGGTCTTCTCGACCTTTTGAGGAGAAAATACCTGCGTGAGATCCTTACGACTCACAAAGGAGAAACACACTTAGGAATCCCTACGATTCCTAAGGAGAAATTACACTTGCGAGATCCTTACGACTCGTAAGAAGAATTTCCCCCCTATGAGACCCTCACGGCTCATAAGATTCAAAAGCCTTAAGCTAAAGGGATCTAAACCTATTCTTAAGCTGTCATATTCCCCTAATATTACCCTACAGGAGGTCTATATTGACCTTTGTATACAATCTACGGGCATAAATAAATATATCCCCCACCAAGTTCCACCAATGACGAGAAATGTCCCCATATGATGAACGACACTTGTAAGTTCTCTCAACTTATAAGGAGAAACCACTCTTGGAAGATCCTTACGACTTACAAGAGAAAATATCACATAGAAATCCCTACGATTCCTAAGGAGAAAATACACCTACGAGATCCTCACGACTCGCAGAGAGAAACACCTTTATGAGACCCTTACGGCTCATAAAATCAAAAGCTTTAGTCGACAGGATCCTAACCCTGTCCAATAAGCCATCTTTATTCAAATCGAAAAAGGCAAATGATGATTTGTTCCTGGCAACATTCCGGTTGTAGCGATGCTGATGCCTAAACAGGTGTCAAATTCCAAGTTCTCTCACAACAAATGATGACTCGATCCTGGCAATATCCCAGTTGAAGCGATACTGATGCCTAAATAGGTATCAAATTTCAAGTCCTCGCAAAGGCAAATGATGATTCGCTCCTGGAAATATTCCAGTTGTAGCGATGCTGAAACCGCAATGGGTATCAGGACTAAGTCCCCAACTTGCGATAAAAATCAATGAGCAAGAAATATGCATAAACAGCCAAAATGATGTGGCAACTTGCAACAAAAATCAGCGAGCAAAAAATATGCATATGAAACAGCCGAAATGTTTGGGCAACTCGCAATACAAAGTAGAGAGTAAAAATAAAAAATGAAATAGCCGAAATGATTGGGCAATCGCGACTTCCGCGATATGAAAAGCTGAAAAGATAGAGCATCGCAGAAATATAAAATAAAATAAAATTTCATCTGCCCTGCAGGTATATCCATATTAACTCTTATACACGATCCATGGGCACAAATAAAAGAAAAGGGACCATATCTCCCACCACGCTTTGTCAAAAGGAGCCCTAAGTCTTGACGGTTCATATACAACCTAGAGACTATCCCTGTGTCCCCCCTCCTCATTCCAGCAGGAGCAGACACAACAATCAAATAAATGTGAAGTAACGGCAAAATCCTAGCTTTAGATCTTAATGGCAACATCTAAATCCTAGAAATCAACCCGACGTTCTTCTCATTCCAGCAGGATGCAGATGCAATGTCAACAAAAGACCCAAGGGTCAAAGCAAAAAATAGAGCCATGGCAAAATCCTAGCTCCATGTCTCGACGGTACATATACAACCTAGGGACTATCCCGGCGTTCCTCCCTCATTCCAGCAGGATACGGACGCAGCTATCAAATGAAATTGAAGCAATGGCATATTCCTAGCTCCGGACTTCAATTGCAATATATACAGCATAGAGGTCTTGCAGATGTTTACCCTACTTCAGCAAAGAATTGGCGTGATATTGTCAAGCAAAAAACGAAGTAACAGCATATTCCTAACTTTGGATCTTGACGGCAAGTTATATAAAGTCTAAAGATCGTTGGAGATCATCCCACCTCAGAAGGGCGCGGTTATAACTTATCGGGGCTCCAAATTGAGCCAACCTCAAGTAAAAAGCATCATGGCAAATTCCTAACGCTTGCTCTTCCGACGGTAATATGACCTAAGAAGATTACTCGAACACATCTTGTCTAGCCCCCGAAAGGATCAGAGACACGACAGTCGCAGGGATACTCGAACAACGGGTTAAAGACTGCATATCGAGGAATATATCAGCCAACGTGATGGTACCACAGACTAAAACCCTAGTACCACAAACCTAACGGACCCCTGTCATAAAGAATGGGGGTTATCTACATACAACGTTAGGACAAGTTTGCCTGTAAACCCAAGGGATGTAAACTAAAAACACTCCGAAATGAATGAATAAACTACAAACTCCGAAATGAGTACATAAACTAGAGACTCCGAAATGAGTACGCAAACTAGAAACTCCGAAATGAGTGAATAAATTACAAACTCCGAAATGAGTACATAAACTACAAACTCCAAACGAGTGAATAAACTACAAACTCCGAAATGAGTAAATAAACTAGAGACTCCGAAACGAGTGAATAAACCACAAACTCCGAAATGAGTGCATAAACCTTTTTGCGCCAGATCAAAACATTAAGAAACAGAAAGGCCGAAATTTTAAAAGTTATATACGATATCCCAAGCCGAAAACAGCCATATGCTATGCATTACTCTACCCTACTTCACTCACAGGTATACCTCCATGAGCAAGGTAGTAGGGGGAAGCATTTGTTCATATCAGTCCAGTGTTCACCTATAATTAGATGCATATTTATGTGTGCGTGTGTGCGCGCCACATATGCGCGCATCATTGGCATTTGTACGCATCAGAAACTCATAAGGGTAAAGTGCAAAGTATATGTGCAGAGGCAAAATGCCCACATGGATATATGATGGGGATGAAACATTCAGCGGGAGATGATAAAGAAATATATTTAAATAAACACTTTATTGCACAGGAAAAAAATCACCAAACACGGGATTAAAAGTAAAAGGGTTTACAAAACTATAAACAAAGTTTTCTAAAGCCCTCTCAGCTTTCTCCACCATGTCGAAGCGGTGATCTTCGCAAGGAGTCGCTCCCCATCGATCAGCGCTATGCCCGTCAACGAAAGCAGACAAGATGGCCCGCTGAGCCCGTATCTGGCTTAGCAACTGAAGAGAGCGATCCCTCAGAGGCTGGATAATCAAATATTCCTCATGAAGCACTCGATCTTGTCCTCCGCTGCATCGAGCATCGCCAGAGTCATCTCCGCTGGATGAGGAAGAATGTCAGCAAGCACGGACAGGAAGATCATCCGGAGCCAAATGGAGCCGATGGGAAGAGGAGACCCTCTACGAGTCAGGAGCTCGTACATCACCGTATCGCATTGGTCATCAGTAAGAACGGGATTCACCAAGCGTGCAGCAAAATGAGAAACAATTCTCTCGATAGGCACCTCCCATGGTTACTGACGACCATGAGTACAATTGCAAGTCATGACCCTTGATCTGTTAAAAATGGCTCTCCTTGTGAAGAAGAAAGAAAATATTTCTTCAGACTATAAAGAGAAGCATTTTAGTCTAGGCACAGAAAATGTTATGCATGGTGCGACTATTTCCAAGCCTTGACAAAAAGGGCATAAGAAAAGAAAGAGTTGACTCATGAAAAGTGGAGCAAGAAGATGAAACAATTCCTTCGTTTCCCGTAGCAGCGCCTCACGTGCATGACACGTGAGCGCAGGCGCTAGTTTTCTTTTAGGGTTAAGTCCTATAGCAGCGCCTCACGTGCATGAACGTGAGCGCCGGCGCTAGTTTTTTAGGGTCAGGTCCTATAACAGCGCCTCACGTGCATAACACGTGAGCGCCGGCGCTAGTTCATTTATATAAAAACACTTCACGTGAAGCACATGTGAGCGTTGGCGTAAAAAAGGGGGAAAGGGACTTTGTCATTCATACTTTAAAAGAAATTTATACTTCAGTAATGAGGAAGATGATGCAAAAAAAATATCATCAAAATGTCTACAATGGCAAGACACTGAACTCTGGACATGGATTCTCAAACTCAAAAGCAAGTTTGAGCAATGCACGTTCAGCCTTATTAACCATCTTTTTGTGCATCTTCTCTCGGATGCAAGCGTCAGGGTCACTACTGATGTCCTCCATCCACTGATATGCTGATATTATTGCTTTCTGTTGAAAGACGCGGTGCAAAATGGCAACGAGATTATCTATTTATTTTTTCGAGATCAACCCCATCATATACACAGAATGTACCTTATCTTCAGCATCATTGAGTGCTTGAAGTAGCATAGTCTCAAACCGCCCGGGTACAGCTTCCCAGATCGACCCAACGACGATCTTCAAAAGGGCAGAACAGTGGGGGAGCAATCGACCGCTGTAATCGTCGAAACGACGCATCATCTCATCGCATTGGGCATCAGTGAACTCCTGGCCTTGATAGCGGCCTTGGATGCGAATCTCCTCATAAGAGATAATCTCTTCAAGATCATACGGACGACAAGCCATGGTACCTGAAAAGAAAAACCAGTGGAGGGTTAGTGATTGGCATATTAAAATCACTACAGTCTAAAGGAAAAATCAGTGGGCCCCACAAAATCAAGGAGATGGCTTATCAATGATGAGATATGCGTCCATTGTGAGAATCCAAAAGAATTCTTATTAAATGAATAGTGCCCATTAAACAGTGGAGTTAAAAACTCCTAATATTCCTCAAAAGGCGGGCTCTTTAAAACAAGCAACAAATTCAAATCTGTAAGAAAAATTAAAAGGGGGAAGATTAAAACCCCAAAAAAAAAAATACAAGAACAGCAAAGGGAATAAAATTGTCAAAGTTCTTAAGATCCAAATCAGAGCCAAGCTCTGCAAAAAAATGGAATTAAATTCCCCTAAGCAGTGGGATCAAATCCCAGAACAATCCCCATGCTAAAAAAATTCATGGGTTAATTGAAGGAATCATATTCCAAAACGAAGTGTCAAGATTGATAGTAGGGTAAAACCCTAAATAAGAGAATTAAACATTCTCAAGTCTTGGATGAGAACATTACGATCCATGATCTGTAAAAAGAAAGTTTTTTTAGATCTCCAAGAGATCGATTCATAAAAAAAAGAGCTAAGCTCTGTCGAAACTGATAATGGACTTAAAATCCAAAACTAAGAAAATATATATGCTCATAAGGAGTTAAGAGCTAAGCACTGTTCATAGTTCTTACCAAGAAATCTGGCAGAGTATACTCTGTTCAAAAGAGTTCTGGGAGACAGAGATCTAAACTTTGGGAAACGAGAATTAAATTTTCAAAAGAAAGGAAGGTTCAAGAAAGAAGATGAAGAGACGACAGTCATCTTAAGGGCCAAAGACCATATTTATAATAGGTGAAGGGACGGTTCAACTCCCTAGAAGATCAAACAGTGGAAAAAGTGACACCATTGCACTGACGTGTGAGCCATGTGAGAACAACGGTGGGAGGCATTTGTTCCCCCAATATTTAAACATAATAAAAGATCTAAGCTCTGTTAAATTTAATGAGGCGGCGCCTCACATGCTCCCCATGAGAGCGCCAGCGCCAACCCCTTAGGATTAAATCATATGATGGCGCCGCACGTGAAGCTCACGTGGGCGCCAATGTACGAAGCATAGGAGCGCCTATCATAAAAAATAATTAAATTCTTAAATGGCGTCCACATGCATAACACGTGAGCACTGACATCCAAGTAAAATCAAGTAAAATGAACTTCTACATGGGGATATTTTCCTAAAAATTAGGATACTCTCTGTTAAATAGAGTCGTTGGATCAAAAATCTAATGTTGATGATAAATTATCAAATAATAGAATAAAATTCTATTAAAGGAAAATATTCCGCTAATCTTTCTAAATGAACAGAAAATTGTTGGATCAAAGATCCAATGACATGGGAAAATATTTCTTTATATCTTTCTAAAACAAGAAAACATATTCTGTAAAATAGAAATCTTTGGATCAAAAATCCAACGGTAGGTAAAATTCCTCAAACAAAATTTGAGACCGATTAAATCAATTGGAATCTCTCAATAAGAGATTTTCTCAAAAACTAATTAATAATTTTCCTCCACCATATAAAGGAACTGAGACTTCAAGTCTCAACACACAGACATATAGAGGGAACCCCCCATAAGCTTCTGCAAAAATAAATACAGAAGGCTGTCAAAAGCAATAGAGAATTTAATCCTCAATAGAGAAGAAGATTTTTTTCCTCTCAAATCCTAGGTAAAGAAACCACAGAAATCAAAATATCTCATTTACTTATCATAGCATACCCAAGGGTTTAACCCTTCTTAAGAACTTAGTTCTTTCTCTGGATTTGAGATACACAAGATAAGTCTCTCACAAGTTGAGAATTTAATTCCCATCGGAAAAATCTTATTCTTGAGAATAAAAAATTTAGAAAAGAACCAAGTTAAAAAGAAAGAGAAAAGGAAAACAATCTACCCTATGGGAATTTAATTTCTCAGAAAATAGGGTTTAATCCTGAAAAGAAACTTAGTTCTTATAAAAAAATCTTAGTTCTTAAAAAAAACCTGATCCCATATCTTCAAAACAAAGATCTTGGTGATCATTAATGGTCAAAATGCCATTAATAGAGATTCAATCTCTGAAGAAGAAAAGAACTTAGTGTCTCACGTGTTTCACACATAGGCGCCCTCCCAACAACGCGCCAGCGCCTCATGTGAAAAACACGCGGGTGCCCAAACCAAAAGGCCAGTGCCTTACGCGAAATACATGTGAGCGCTGAATAAAAGTGCTTAGCACTTCATATACAGCGAAAACGGCTGAGTGCTTAGCACGGATTGGGCAGCGCCCAGCGCCTCACGTGCTCCTCACGTGGACGCCATACAAAAGTGTTTAGCACTTCATATACAGCCAAAACGGCTGAGTGCTCAGTACTGATTGGGCAGCGCCCAGCGCCGCACGTGCTCCTTACGTGGACGTCATATAAAAAAAGTGCTTAGCACTATATATATATATTTAGTCAAAATGGCTGAGTGCTCAGCACTAATTGAGCAGCGTCCAGCGCCGCACGTGCTACTCATGTGGACGCCATATAAAAAAAGTGTGCTGCACGTGCTACTCACGTGGACGCCATATAAAAAAGTGCTTAACACTATATATATATATTCAGTCAAAACGGCTGAGTGCTTAGCACTGATTGGACAGCACCCAGCGCCGCATGTGCTTCTCACGTGGACGCCATATAAAAAAGTGCTTAGTATTATATATATATATATATATATATATATATATATATATATTCAATCAAAATAACTGAGTGCTTAGCACTAATTGGGCAGCGTCCATAACTGAAGACTTCACATGATACCCATGTAAGCACCATAGTTTCAAACAAGTGTTTAACACTTTTGCATTAAAAAAAAGGCCTGAATAAACAGAGCCTAAATAAGTGCTTAGCACTTTTGAACAAAAAAAGACTGAGCAGACTTAACCCAAATTGGCTAAGTCACTCTGAAAAGTTTCTCATAGGTGAGCCCAAATGCTCTGTTATTGAATCTAAAATAAAAATGATCCTTGAAATTTTGCTAAATTGATCTTAGTCTCAAATTAGACTAACGTATTCTTAGTTAAAATAAATTGAGCCCAAATACTTATATATTTAAGTTGATCTTAATCTCAAACTAGATTAACGGTACTTAAATGAAACAAACCCAAATTTAAAATATACGGATTTGGACTAATCCGCGACTTACGGACGACGATATAAACCAGTCTCTGTATACAATCTACGGACAACCAAAACAAACAAAAATACAACACGACACGAAGTGAACTGCTGGAGAATGAGAAAGTGGTTATTGTAATGCGGTAACGCAATTAACTGAAGGGAGCTTGCGCCTGCGGGGAAGAGCGTCCCCACAATCAAAAAACCTCACAAATGAGGGGGGATCAGATGAAGTCTGCTGCAATGGTCGCGTTTGTCCAAATCTCTGATATATGGTGCCATAAATCAACTTGGTATTTTCGGAGAAATGGATGGATAAGTCCAAATAGTCTCTGCCCCCAAATTCAGATCAGACGTCCCAACGTTTTGGTCCGGTCTTTCGTCGGTGAACAAGGTACTCCCTCAATTATCATAATCGTGGACCTGCAATTACAATTATTGCATTGAGGGCATTATATCCAACAATGCATCGGATGGAGTTTATGTTGCATTATGAGATATTTGCACCCATGGGATTAAGATAATAAACTTTATTATCTTAAATAAAAACATTTAAGATATTTCTTGAACAAAAAATAAAGAGATTTAGCCTCTTTTCGTGCCGTTGACCATAAATCCTGAGAGTGCCATTGTAAGCAACTGTTTGCTCAACAATTAAATATTAAACCGGGTATTTGTTTAATTTTTATTTTTTTAAAACATACGGGTTCATTTTTTTCCTGTGGTTTCCAGCAGCCCAACAAATCAAAAATAAAGATATCGTGTGCGCTGACGCATGCTCCATCTTTTTAATTTTTCATGAAAAGAAACCGCCATATTTTGCGGGTCAAACATCTGGTCTTTTCCTCTCTCTATAAATACAACCAACAAAAAATCAAGAGAAATGCATCACAAAAGAGATCGAGGAAATATAATAATTAAAATTTTTTTACGAAATGGCAAAGTTTTTTAGACTCAACACAGGAGCAAAGATCCCCTCTGTGGGCCTTGGCACTTGGCAGGCTGCTCCTGGCGTTGTTGGTGACGCTGTGGTTGCTGCTGTTAAGGTCCCAAATTTCTTTCTTTCTTTTTAATTTGATGTGGTTTGAAGTTCAAAATTATAAGCAACTAAGATAATGCGAAATTGATGTTGCAGGCTGGATATAGGCACATTGATTGCGCTGCGGTTTATGGGAATGAGGAGGAGGTATGTTTTATTTAGTCGGATTAGAGATTTTGTTTTTGTTGATAATGAATTGTGTGTGGGGTTGATGATTAGAGTCTAGAACACAAGTTATGAATTTGCTAGTTGGGTGTTTGTAAAAATGCGTATAAGAACTTGGAGATTCTGGTGCTATTGATTTTATAATATTTAAAATGAAAAAGGTATGCATACGAATAGGAACAAACATACAAAGACAAATTTATTAATTATAGAAAGTAAACACTTGCAGTCGAACCCTTTTCAAGTAATGTTTTGATTATCCAAAGTCTATTTCTAACTTCATTTTTTCGGGCTGTTCGGTTGCTTGTAAATTGAGTTGCATGCACCATTTGTTGCCAGAAAGATTCATTTCTCATGTTTGATGAGCAACACACTTGAGTTAGATTAGGAAATGAAGTTGCAATAATCGGTCAAACAAATAGTTTGGATTTGGAAATCCAACAACAGAAGTTGTGCTACCCAAAGAATGGATGTTAGTATTTATTTGCAACAAATGATGTAGGTACCGTTTATTGCACGCAACAAACCAAACACCCTCATTTTGTTGCAAACCAAACACCCTCATTGTTGCAAACCAAACACCCTCATTGTTGCAAACCAAACATGCACCCTCCTTTTGTTCTTCACTTTCCATCAGTTTCTTGATGTTGGACTATTCCAATCACACATGAATATATGAATGGACGAATGTAAATGGTGTGACGTTCTCCATGGTTTAGTCCTTAAGTTATGTAGCCTCTTAGATATTAGCTATTTCGGATTTAATTACAATCACTCATTTGAGAAAACAGTTCTTATATCTATTTTCATACGCCTTGTTAAGAACATTTTCTTAATTGATCCTCAGAGCTTTACAAATGAAATACAACATCTATATATACACTGTAGAACTACAGTACCACACAGCATTACACTGTTCTTTAACAGCCCCCTCAAACTTACGGTAGATCGTAAACCGAGAGTTTGGACAAGAAATACAGAAGTTGGGTATGTGTGAAGATGCATGGGGAGGGCTGATGCTCCATGAGGGCCGATGCACGAGGAAGGCCAATGCGCCGTGAGAGCAATGAGGGCCGATGAGCCATGAGGGCAATGGGCGAAGAGAGCTGATGCGCTATGAGGGCCGGATCAAAGAGGAGGGCCGATGCGTGATAAGGGCCAAGAGAGCATGAAGGCTTGAAGGAGCATGCAAGCTAGAGAAAGCATGAAGGCTCGAAGGCAGAAAGGCTTAAAGTACGAGAGCACGAAAGCTCGAAGTCCGGCTCGAAGGCTCGAAGCACAAAGACTTGAAGTCCGGCTCGAAGGCTCGAAGCACAAAGACTTGAAGTCCGGCTCGAAGGCTTGGAGCACACATAAGAGAGCACGAAGGCTCGAGGAAGCTCGATGGCTCATATAAAAGAGAGCACGAAGGCTCAATGAATTGGAGCTCGAGGGCTCAAAGAAACCGAAAGAATGAAGCTCAAATCGATGTTGGAGCTCAAGGAGACGAAGAGCTTGGAGATCTCGGGTTTGAAACCGAGAAGATGAAGCTCAAGTCGATGATGGAGCTCAAGACGACAGAAAGTTAAGATCTCGGGTTTGATGATCAGGAGCTCGAGAAGGCGCGGTTGGGATCCAATACTGAAAGCAGTGAAACGGCGATGAGAATTCAAGGCTGTGCGGAGGCCGATGGGGATCAGTGGTGCGGAGGCCGTGTGGTCGGTGAGGCCGAGGCTCAATGAGTGGAAGAAAAACCGAGGATGCTCGGGTTGATGTGCAATGAAAGACCGAAGCGCAAAAAATGCAAATGCATGGTTAGGGCCGATGCGCAATGAATGGCTGAAGCGCTAAGAGTGTAGATGCGCGAGGCCGCGGTGCGATGAGGATCTACTCAATGGATGGCCGAAGTACAAAATAGGATTCCATTCTCTAAGAGGAAAATACAAAAGATTTATAATAACACTCTAATCCACCCAATATTCTGGATTCCATTCTAGAAGAGGAAAATACAAAAGAGTTATAATAACACTCTAATCCACCCAATATTCACTACAAACGAACACTCACAAAAGAGAACACTCAAACAAAAAAAGAACAAATGAGAGTAGAACACTCTCAATCCAAACACTACTCTCTCAAAGCTAAGTTCTCAATATGCTCTCTAAATAACAGTCCGTTCTCACAGTATGTGCACGAATTCGCTCTCTGTATAATGAATGCCATGTTGGAAGAGCAAACTTTTTTTTCTTTTTCCTTTTTGGAGTGAAGCCAAATCACTAATTTGTCAAAGTTGTACACAACACAAGTCCTCTTTTGCCAAAATGCATTAATTATCCTTGTCCCCCAGCTTCACAGACATCACCAAGACATTTTGCACTTGGTGTGCTGTCGCAAATGTTTTCAAGTATGAGAAATATTTGACAAAGGAGTTGGTATCGATAATTTCTTCTTTAACAATAGCAAATTCCCAAAAGCTTGGCATGAGAAACAGGCTCGAGGAGATGGCTCAGCGAGGGCAGCGGCTGGAAGTCGAGGACGATGAAGCGGGCAGCAAAGGAGGCGGGTAGTGACACGGACAGAAGAGTTGCCGAGGTGGTTTAGGTAGTCGAGAGGTGATGTCGTGGTCGGGGTCGAGTTCAGATCTGAGACAACGAGATCAAGAGTAGTCGCTATTGAAAGATCTTAACGCCGATGGAGGGCAGCGACGAGGGATCTCGTCAAGGTTGATCATGGGTACTCGAAGATGGGCTCGACGACGAAGGAGGCAGTGGGTCTTTAGAAGGCGGCCGATGAGTAAAGGTGACGCCTTTGTGGAGAAGGTGGCTGCGGAGTGGCTGCTTGATCTCGGAGGTTGAGGAACAGTGGCCGTCGGTGGAGAGGTGGAGCTCAACAATGGAGAGGGATTCGAAGCTCGCTCTGATACCATGTTAAGAACATTTTATTAATTGATCCTCAGCGCTTTACAAATGAAATACAACATCTATATATACAATGATAACAGCACTATACTGTACTACGTCGTATAAGTACTGTGCTACACTGTACTACGCCGTATATACTGTGCTTTAACACGCCTTCTTTTAAACATAATGGTTGTATACGCTGTAATAAAGCAACTAAGCTGACACCACTTTATTTCCCAAAAAAAAAAACTGTTTGAACAAGGTGTCTTAAAAGCGGGAAGAGCTCTTTATTTTCCATATTGGTAACATCATCAATTCTTTATTAAGGATGATGTGATGTAACCTTGTATGCTAATTGCAGATTGGTTTGGCTTTGAAAAAACTATTTGAACAAGGTGTCATAAAGCGGGAAGAGCTCTTTATCACCTCCAAACTTTGGTCAGTTTTCAACATTTTTTTCCTCTGATCATTCGTCAGTCAGAAACAATTATAATGGTAAATTGTGGAGAATATTAACCTTAATAATAATGAAACTCACAGGTGCACCGAGCATGATCCTGAAGATGTACCCGTGGCATTGGATTCAACTCTGAATCGCCTTCAGCTTGGCTATGTGGATCTTTATCTCGTAAGTTCCATGTTTTTCTGTTATCTTATTTCCAGCGGAAGAGCTATTAGTAGAATAAATCAAAAGTTTGCTAATGTTTACCGATATATAATTGTAGAATTTCATAGACCTCTAATGTTGGTATACTTTCTTTATTCATTAACATGCACTTGAAAAGAAGAAGGGTTTTGATACCCTAAATGAACAGGAATTGATGCAGTAACTGAAGCCCTGGTAGTATCATGGAGATTGCATTTAACAGAGTTGAATGACAATCAATGATCTAACCAAACCCCAAAAGGTTTGGGAAAAAGATTGTTTTTGGTCATATACATGTTGATAATTCTTATATATAGAAACAAAGTAGAGGTGTATGGTTTTAGAATTCTAGCTATTGCAGAGTTTAATGTATTCAATTTATCCTTTTTTTAAAATCAATTGATAGGCATTGTAAGGCAACCATAATGCAGAGTGGAGCACAACAAGTTTATGGTTCTGAGCTAGGGTTAAGTCTCAAGTTCTTTTGTACAAGACTTCATATGTCGTTTAGAAAACTTCTTATCTATCTATTTACGTCAATTTCTATTGATTGGCATAGGTTTTTCATTTTTGCTAACATGTTTTGAAGGTCTCTGAACATAAAAGACAGAACTAAAAATAGAAGCATCACAAACTAGAATCAAATTACACCTAAAGATTTGTACAGCTGGTCAGGACACCCATAATAATCGTAGCTGGGAAGTGCTCCACAAATCAACCCAATCTCGAAGAATGCTCGCCAAATCATTAAAAAAAACAAAAACCAGTGCTTATTTGTATTCCTCTGAAAACTGCGCACTTTCCCCTTCCACTCGAGACTAGGATTCCGACAAGCTGAAGGGTAGTCAAAAGTGCAGAACCAACCTGCTAATCCTCTTTTACCAAATCCATACTTCTTTTTATCTCCTATATATGTATATATACTTTTATGGATAATCATCTGCTATAGTTTTAAGTTATATAGAGTAAAATATCTATCCAAATTTATTCTGTTTATACAGTTTTAAAGTGGCCCAAAAGCTCACGTGAGGGGATGTGTTAAGAGTTATATTAGCTTGATATACATTGTTATCCCACAACCCAACATCTTAAGCATTTGGGTCAAGTGGTTCTTGATATTTTCACATTAGATCTTCAAATTTGTGATAGACCGGCTATATTAATGTTTTCCTTGAATACAATCAATGTATGTAGATTTAATCAATCTCCAAATCTTTTGCAGGTCCATTGGCCATTCAGGCTAAAAAAAGGAACCACTCTAAGTCCAGACAATGTAATTCCATCAGATATCCCAAGCACCTGGGCTGCAATGGAGAAGCTGTATGATTCAGGCAAGGCTAAAGCCATTGGTGTCAGCAACTTCTCTTCCAAAAAACTGGAGGATTTGCTCGCAGTTGCTCGGGTCCCGCCTGCCGTCAACCAGGTTGAGTGCCACCCTGCTTGTCACCAAAAGAAGCTTCGGACAGCTTGCGAGTCCAAGGGAGTGCACCTCAGTGTAAGTCTGCGAGACCTCAGATTTTGTGCAGTTGTATTTTTTTTAAGTATGCTTTAAATGTGGATCTGGTGGGATTTGAAAATTGATTGCATTGAGACAATCTTATAATCTCCGTCATTTACTGCAACTCAAGTCGTGGTGAGGGACCGAGGGTATATAATTAAATTCAGACACGAAATTGTAGGTTTATATTCTTGCGTTAGGTTGTAAGTGGAATCGAAATGATATACTTCCCTCCTTAAGACTTGCCATGTTGGGCCTAGAGATGATATCGTGAGATGGTGAGATGTGAGCTTATCGTGAGACGGTCCAATCCGACTGTCGAATCATTGATCGACTCCATCTATCTTGTTCTACATATTAATTGATCTTAGAACAAAAACCTTTGAATGATCCAAGGCATTCTAGGTAACGGATAAGTGTTCCAAGCGCCAGATAAACATCATGCATCAATATCACTTGATTCATCACCTCGAAGGCTTCATATCTACCAAATTTTCGTACACACGGATCACTTCGTATATAGAACAAGTTAGACGGAGCCAATCATCTATATGACGTCGGATTGGGCCATCTCGCTTCAAAAATTTCATCTCACATCATATTTTATCATTATGATTTTATCGCTAAATATATTGGGTATTGCCATGACCATGTTACTATGATCTATTAATCGATGAATGAAGAAGATTTCACTATATATTGCTGTTGTTTTCTCCTAGAATATATGAAGATAACTATAATATTGAGATCAATTCTTTTCTATTGATTGATTAATAGGCACACAATCATGATGCTACAATAACTGAGTTTGACTATGATCCTATCGATTGTATGGGAGATTCAAATCATCCAATCAGAAAAGCACATGCAAGAGCATGAAGATTTAAAATCACTCATTTACATATGTTGTATGTTATGTGAACTTAGCCTAAATACAAAGATTATGTGATTTAGAGATTGTGTTTTTATTCAGCGATCGACAGCTTTACAAAATGAGCTTAAAACACTATTTCATGTTCATTTTGCAAGATGATGATCAATATAGAAAAGTTCTTCAATCATGAAAAATATTATACCTTAGCTAATTAGATATCACAGATCAAATTCAGAAAAGAAAGGATCATATCTTTTAATGCTTATATCAAATTCTTCACGAACTCAATTTTTCAAACTAATATGATAAATCTATAATTACAATCTTAATTGTGTTGTAGAGTCTCAACTCAAGTTGTAATACATAATCTCAACTATTATTTTTCCGATTCGTTTGAACTCCGAATAAAATTCCCAATTCATTATCTTGTTTCAGGCTTATTCTCCACTTGGTTCACCTGGTACAAAATGGATCAGTGGTAATGTGCTAGCACACCCAATTATTAATGAAGTTGCAGAAAAATTAGGCAAGACTCCTGCTCAAGTTGCTCTACGTTGGGGGATCCAAATGGGTCACAGTGTATTGCCTAAAACCACAAATGAAAGGAGGATCAAGGAAAATCTTGATATATTCGATTGGTCGATACCGGAGGACTTGTTCGCTAAGTTCTCTGAAATTGAACAGGCAAGTTGCTCTTTTCTTTAATCCCATAAATAACTATATTACCCAATTTTATTTGTTAACATAAACTTGAAATTTGCAAGCACAATTTCCCGGTAATTGGATGAAAATCTTTATTTTTTCCATATTAGGAATCTGGTATTTCCTAAAATTCAGATATTTTTATTTGGTGATCGCGAAGAAGAAAACATATTGAAATTTGGAAGAAGAACAAGAAAAGAAAATGAATCAAAACTTTATTGTGATTTTGATTTTATCTTCCTCTGAACTTTTTATTTTGTAATGAACAGGTGAGGCTAGTGAGAGGTCACTTCTTCATTAAACCTGATGGCATCTACAAGAGTGAGGAGGAGCTTTGGGATGGAGAGATATGAACAAGAAATGAATTAAAACTTCATTGAGTGCTATATTATTGAGCCTTTTCTCAGAAAATTATAGTGATTTTAGTTTTCGATGATTAATTGTAGTACCAGATTATCATCTTTCAGCTGGTGAAATGTGTCCTCTAAATAAATATCAGGCTATAAATAGAGACTTGTGATTTGAATGAATACAAATACAAATCAATTTTTCTTTCAGAAAGAATGCGGGCATTTTGCTTCTCATTTCCAATTTTCTCCGATTTGTTGATGTTCCGGTGTTGCAAGCGATGCAACTGTACATCTTGGTGTTTAGGAGAAAAAGTGTGCACTTGATTGTGACTTGATCTTATATTTGGAGCTTCTCTCTGCGAGTCTGTCGAAAACCAATATTATTGACCATGCGGTTGTTTTTGTAATTTCTGTCGAATAATTATGCATCTTAACAGCTTTTGTTGAGAAAGTTTCAGATAAACATCGATCTTTTTCACTTTCTGAGAAAGTAACTAGCATTTTATCCTATAAACTAATGCTGAAAATAGTGAATTAACGAAGTAATTGATTTTGAACATGAATTTTCTGGACAAGGGATCTTTGTTCAAGTTGTAGCTTTTTTTTTATGAAAATTATTTCATTTTATATGAAAAAGAATTTTAGCAAAAATATCCGGCTAATTAATCTGAGGGTTGTTAAACGAGCCGAACAAGCCAAGCTGGCCTTGTTCGGCTTGAGTCCGTGTAGCTAAAATTGAGCTTGAGCTTGTTTACCTGAAACCGAGCTCAAGCCCGCAAGAAGTTTGGCTTGTTCAGCTCATGTAAAAAGTTTGGCTCAGTTACCTTATTTTTTGCTCCACTCATCTTAATTCAGTCTTGGCTTGTTCATCTCATATGGGGCTCGATTAAAGCTCATATAGGCTCATTTTAAATATAATAATTAAGAAAGACCCATTCTAGCACATGATATAATTAGCATCTTTATCTAAAAAATAACATAGGGTAACATTACATATAACAAAATTACATATATACCTAATGCTTGAAAAACATCATCGCATTAAAAGGCATGCCTGCTCACACAACAATATAAAAACTTTGGCATAGAAAATTGCATTCAACTACCAAATTTAACAATTTTAAAACACATATCATATGAAAATTAATTCGATCAATAGACTAATAAAACATAAATAGGAAGTTCTACACTCTATAGACTAGATATATCAGTTGAACCTATATGTTCTGTACAAGCCCTAAACGAATCGAGCATGAACACAAGTAGAGCTCGAGCCTGTCCATATTCACGTTCGTTTGTTTATTTTATCGAGTTTAGATTTCTGTTTAAGATCCACTCATTTAATTGTCAAATGAGCTCGATGGAGTTTTTATCAGGCCAATGTTCCAGCCTGTAGATTTTTTAACAGCCCAAAGTAATTTAGCATCGAAGTATTCGGATCTAATGTGAACCCGAAGCAGACCCGACCCGAAGGCACTCTGATTTATAAACCCCTTTCATTTCACCATTCCTTAAACCCTACCGATAAATATCACACCTTTGCTCCTCAAAACCCTAGCCTCCATGGCCACAGCTATTCGTCGCGCCGCCGCTTCTGCCGCCCCCGTCTTCGCCCGATACCTCGCCGGAGCTCGACGCAGCCACCACTCCACCGCCGCCGTCGCCGCCGCCGCCTCCCTACTCAGTCGCCGGACCACCACTCGGCGCTTATTCCAACAAACATGCGGATCGAGTCAATGTACTCAGAGGTTTAATTTCTCTTCGGTGGCTGAGAAACGCGCCTCTGATGCGGATCTTGTCAAAATCATCGAGTCCGAGATCAAGTGTGCTGAAGAGAGTGACGATCACAACCAGGTATTCATTTTTCTAATTTTTCTAATTTTCTATGCTTTTTTTTCCTGCATCTTTTCCCATTGCTATATTCATATTCATAACATATTATCAAGGTGTTTTCTTTAAACGGAACACACTTCACCTGTAGATTTAGTAGCATGAAACACAGAAGTTCGATTACAGGTATATAGATGAGCCAGCCGGGTCATAACTACAAATAACCAGGTTCAAAGCTAAGAGAAGCTAAGAAAACACATAACATGAACTAGAAGTACATGAACCAAATAGACAACATAAGCATTAAAGTAAAGCAAGAGACTTTCCACAACACGCAAGTAGCAGGTGCACCGAAAACTGCCAATCTGCACCTTTGCTTGCGAAGACCAAAAAGCTGAGTCCAACACTAAGAACCAGCCAAACAAAGGTCATGCACGTCTCATACCGTAAGTTGTCCTCACCCCTGGCCAAAGAGATGATGATACCATAGCATTCATGATGAGAATGAAATGAGATACATGTAGAATTAATACATATATCATTAGTTTGAAGCCAAATCGACCAAATGACCGTTGCAGCGCATAGGTCCAAAAGATGTAACTTGTTGAACCCCTAAATCTCGCTTTCCACCCACCCCAGCGAAAGATGAACTTGTGTCCAGGAAAAGTAGCAGCATCAAAAATGCATACTACCGAACTCCACACTCTAAAGTAGAAAGTGCACCTAAAAGATAAATTCTCTACCATCTTGCTTTTCCACAACAAAGATATTCACTAACCACAACAAGAATATCCTCACTTTGATGCGAGTTACGTGTATCCCAAATGAGATCAGCATACAAGGAGCCCATACCACTACAGTCAAGAAACCAATAAGCTGACCTCACACCCAAATGGCTCCAATTTCCAAATCCTAGCATCTAACCGTCTTGATGGGATATGCTAGGACATGTGCAAAGCATGACGAAGGCTGTCAATGTCAAATTCCTATTGTTCCCCACATTACAAATCCTATCTAATTCTAGTTCGACCACCTCCACGATTTGTGCACCTCCTCATTCTTATGGTTTGAATTTTTGTTCATACTCAGGAATGTATACCTCAACGGGACCATGGAGTACCACACATCAACCAGAAATTTAATATCCTTGTCATTCCATAATCACACTGGTACTACGAAAAAAGTGCCTCAAGTCCACAATTCCTTTCCTGAAAATGGGACATCCCAATCTAGATAAGTTACCGAGCTTATATCTATTTTGCCTCCGATAAACCTCAATCAATGGTTTCCTAACTCGTTTAGGCGGATGGTTGATCAACCACTATCATTTTGTAAGAAACATCTTGTTTTTTGGTGAGACACGCCCGACGCCATATGTTCTCTATTGTCGCGCTCTATCCTAATTCACTAAACACATTCTACAACCTTCGTCATCATTATTATTCCAGAGAGAATCTTTCTGATCTTAACTAGTTTATTCAATAACCAATTTAAAACCTTAAAAAATCGATACATATATAGGAGAATAACTGAAAGTGCAAAACTATCGAGAATCACTCTACCATGTGGATAGACACCGATTCTTCCGAATTGCCATTCTACAATGATCATCTTTCTTCAGACAATTCGGTCTAAGACGGATCTTAAGACATTTGATGGGGTGTTCACCTTGACATCCAAAAATATCTACCAAGTGGGTCACACCGAACATTCTATTCCCTAGCTATAAGGTCATGCTTTGGTGAAAGTTGATTTTAGGTCTCGACCAATATTGAAACAGATATAAAATTCATTTCAAGATAATGACACTTCAAACATCATTACTTCCAACAAAAGAGTAACATCCACTTATTGTAGGATCGAGTAGTCATCATGCCCATGATTTTCTTTTAAGAGGACCGACAATTCCTCTTTGACATAGATCTTAACCGTACAATGAAGCTTGTTTGCAACTAATGTAAAGAGTGATGTGGATAAGGTGTCACCCTGCCATAACCCCTATTGACACAATGTGTCTTCCCATAACACCGTTGTTAAGAGTCATCAAAGGTTCCCCTAACACAATCATTGATCCATTGGATTCACTAATCACCAAATACTTTACAAGTTAGGGTTTCTGAATTACAACCTAATATGGCCGAATCATAGGCCTTCAAAAAATCTAGCTTCAATATTAGGCCTCTATCTTTCAACCTTGGTATCTACAAATGATTTCATGGGTACACATAATGGAATCAAAGGTACACCTTCCCTTCATGAAACCATTTTGTTCTACCGCAATCAATTCTTCGAATACCCCACTCAATTTATTTGCTATGATTTTGGTAACAATCCTAAATGAGCAAAGGAAAATCGGATGAAGTCTTCTGCTCTATAAACCTCCTCGAACTTTAAGACTACATCACATAAAATTACTTAATCCTATCTAAAGCCTCAATCCCTTTTAATAATCTCTATACTATGGTAATCCTCTCTGATGGTATTCTAAAATCTAGAGTAGAAAAATATTGGGAAGCTATCATCCATCGGCGCTTTATCCTTTCCTAAGGATGCTATAGCCTTTTTTATCCTTCCTTACGAATGCTATAGCCTTCGAATTCGTCCATTTCAATCTTGTTTTCCAAGGGTGTCAATGTCTATGTTGCATGGATTCATCGTTTATATGATGTATCTGTATCAGATTCTTTCTCATGTCGGACTCTTTCGGATTCACTAAAATCACTTGTGGAACTTTATTTTTGATGTCTTATAATCCATCTTATATTGTAGATGCATTGAGCATATGTCAGTGGTTAACTTACCAACAATCCATGCTACGACAGCCAACAAATTATTTATTTTTTTAGTTTAGATTTGCTAAAATGACATTTTTTGTATTATGTACTATGAAACACGGACACTTCTACTTGCTCGTTATGTCCGTGTCCAGCATGTATGGGACACTTGGACACGCGAACACTCCGTCCGACACGTATCCGACACACCTGGGCCGTGTCCACTCATATTGGATGTTTCTGAAATTTCTGGATTGAATTTTTACATGTTTTGTTTTTAGTTTTATATATGTATTTGTTTGTGTTTAACAAAACTCACGGGTTTGAATGAAAATTATAACATTGATTTTATTTTTATTATGTTGTTAATGATAAACTAATACTTGCTTCCTCTCGTAGTGTATTATAGTTTGTCCAATATATACTCCCTCCATTTTTATATGCATACACTTTTTTATTTTTTTTTGTTTCAAAATATATGGCCATATCAAATATCAATGAAGAAAACTTACATTATCAATAAAAGTCATAAATTTTTAGTCCAAACTACCATTCATTGGAGGAAGAGAATATATAATGAAGTCAAGTTTTAAAATATGTTACCGTTAGTCTTTTCATTTTCTAATACTTTCTAATCTATTTAAACCTACATTTGTGTGAGATTCATTGATTGGCGTAAAAAATTTAGTGCCAAAAAAGAAAGATTAGGGAAATAATTATGGGCAACTAAGGAATATTGTCATCATGGTATTATTGCTCCACAATTTTTAAGTATTCTTTAAAGGGAGTGCAAAAATAAAAAAGTTGCATACATATAAACGGAGGGAGTATAATTTAATATATTAAAAAAATAATATAGTCGTGTCCTCGAGTGTATCTTTTTACAAATTTGTCGTGTCCGCGTCTGTGTTCGTGCTTCATAGATTATGTATTGTATATTTAAGTAATATAATATTTTGGAATATATTTCATTTCGCTCTTGGTTGTATGTGTGCCAAAGGGTTTAGCATTATACCATATAGCAAATATACTCTCTTTTCTCCTTCTTAGAGAATTTTATAGTCAATGAGAATTGGAGGATGCCAACTGTTCATCTATGACTATGACAGGCCTCTCTCTTGTTATAGTTTTTTTGAACTAGACATTTGACATGCACTTAGATATGGTTGGCGTTAGGTCGACAACCAGCCGTATCTCTACAGAAGCTTTACTTCATAGCTAACCCTATATGATGAGAAAAGGCTTAAATGATGATGATGATGATTTAAGTAATATAATAAGGCGTATCCAAACGAATTCTTGATTTTTGAAATATAAGAATTCACGAATCCGACTCGTACCGTGTAGCGTACCTGTATCCAAATCCATGCTACTCAGGTCGAAATTGTTGGTCAGAGACATAGGAACGACCACGAAGGTGTTCTCTCCTCTACATACCTTGGTCGAAGAAAACGACAGTATAATCATATATTGTTCAATCAAACACCCAATGTTGATCCATCCTCTTGTACTATATTCTAAGCTTGTACAAGGTTCTTTCTGTGAGAGACGAGAGTTCACATCTCCTCTGTGCAACCAAGTATCTCTTGATGGCCGTTTCCAATAAATTTCCTATAAACCTTAATTTAAAGATCTCACCTTTCAATATCAATCTCATCTCTTTCTGAGTCGCGGTTAACCCTCCACTCTTCTCAACAATGCTCAAATTTTCTAAAGATTTAATGAAACTCGGAATTAAATATGCTACCAAATTCACCCCTCGCAAAGACCATAAGTTTTCTTATAGTCTACACACTCACTCCATTATGGATTATCGGGCCGTGACGAAGCTTCTAAGTGTCTAAATTAACCCTCTCAATAAACAAGTTTGACAACCACAACTTTTCCAAGATGTGAGGTCTTCTAACCACGTTCTTATCCGAGCCAACAAGGACTGGGACATGATCCAAGGCGAACTTGGTGACCAACCTCACCTCAGCTGAAAACAAGTTCTCCATGCAATATCATTTAAAGCCCTATCTAATTTGGCCAAGATGGTGTCATCTTGATGATTAGACCAAGTAAACATTTTAGTAGCAATAAGCTACTTAATCAAATGCTGACACACTAATGAGATCATTATAGATATGTCACGTCCCATTTCCCAAGATACGGGAGCGGAGACACGACCAGTCCCGCGACGTAATTATACCGAGTGAATAACTCAACTCGATACAATTACGTTAAGCGTAAGTAATGCAGGCAAGTATACAAAGACAAGTAATTAAAAGAAATCTTAATTCATTAACCAGTATTTATTACAAATAAGATTTAAAGTCTTATTACATCAATAATTGGAAAAGGCATGGAAATAAAACAAGCCTTAACAGTTAGGCTGAAAACAGATATGAATAAAAGACTAAGCCTTAATAGTTCATAACGAAGTAAGCATAGTCTTTCGCAGTTACTTCGGTGTCAACTACTCCATCTCCATTTCCTTCTAATCCTGACGGACATTTCGGGGAAGAGAGAAACATTCGTCAGCGAGCTTTCGCTTCGAGTAGGATTCTCAAAGGAGGTTATAAGCAACAAAGATGAACTAAAGCATAATATGATGTAGATAAAGTGATAAATGTGGTGTCACAAGTATGCAAGTGAAGGTATGAGTAAAATGTTAAAAGCTAAAGTCTATATTTTAGTTTATTTAATTTGGTCATAAGGGTGCACTTGTTCTCGAGAGTATTCCGTTCCACCATGGAACAACGGTAACAGGAATAAGGTTAGCAATCCATTCCACCACGGAAACCCGGTAACGGGTATGGGAAAGTTAGCATTCCGTTCCACTATGGAACCACGGTGACTAGAGGGGATTCTCGAGATACATCGTACGACCTTACTGTTCAAACTACCCAACCTCGTGTAATGATCTGTTTTAAGTTATGGGTTTGATAAGGCGTTAACGCGTGGGTTTGCTAGGCATAGGAATTGGAGGGGTTCACTTTCCATATCAGGGATATCCGAAAATCGGATTTTTCTATTATCACCTCATGCCTAGGGTCCTTGCGTCTAACCCCAATCATTCAAGTATATGACATATTATAGTGTCGAAGGTTAAACCGAATATAGTCCTCTTTAGGCGCAATAAAGTTATAACATTCCTCTATAGAATAAATAGGGTCGTCTACAGTGTAACGTATCTTACTAAAATATGGTTTTTAAGCTCAGCATTTAAGTAAAAGGGATCTTAGGAAGTCTGGGGTATTTTACTGTAAAAAGGAATTTTAGAAAGATTGAGGTACTTTTATGAAAATACGACTTTTAGAAAAGTCGCGGTACTTTTATGAAAATAATAATTTTCGAAGTCCAAGGTGTTTTAGTGAAATTATAGTTTTAGAAAAGTTAAGGGTTGTTGGGGTCAAAATTTGCATTCCAGTTGACCAAGTCAAGGTCAACCCCAAGTAAACGGGCCCAAGCCCAAGCAAGTGGGCCCATGCCCAAGTCGAGCCCCACGGCCGGCCTCCCTCATGCCGAAATAAAAAATCATGTAATAAATAATTTTGATGTAATTTTTTATGCATGAATGTAAGCAAAATGGGCATAAAGCCAAATTTTTGTAAAGCTCATGGCTTATGTGCAAAAGAAATGAGCACATGAGGCATGCGATGGGCAAAATGCTATTTTGTAAAGCCCAAGAGACTATATGTAAATGTGTAAGCCTATATAAGACAACATGATGATGAATAAAGGATACATTTTCATTCTCCCCAAAAAACTAGGGTTTGTGCCTCCACTCTCTTTTTTTCAAGTTCTTCCTTTTCATTTTCCAAATAAATCAAGAGCTTAGCTCTTTTTTTTAAAAACTAAATAAAGTTTTACCATAAACCCATCTCTCAAGACCCCATCAAGAGAAGAAAAATGGTTTCTTTTTTAATCATTCAAGATCTAGATCTTGGAGTTTCAAGAGAACCCATTTTGGGTTTCTTCTCAAAAGAGAAAGAGAAAATCTTTTTTGGGGAGTTTAACTCCACAAATAAAATTATTTTGGAGTTTGACCCTATAATAGAACCTTTTTTTTGGAGTTTAACTCCGAATAAAATTGTCTTGGGAGTTTAACTCCAAATAAACTTTTTTTTGGAGTTTAACTCCATCACAGAAAAAAAAATTCTTTTTGGAGCTCCTGCTTTCTCTCACGTGAGGGAGAGGGGATCTCCCACTAAGTGGGAGCTTTCCCTCCTTCTCACGTGAGGGGAAGGCTCCCCATTTAGTGGAGTTTAACTCCTCACCATATTAAATCTTTTTAGGAGTTTAACTCCACAATAAAAAATCTTTTTGGAGTTAAACTCCATTTAAATTTTTTTTGGAGTTTAACTCCACATTTAAAATTCCTTCGGAGTTCAACTCCACAATAAAAATTCTTTCGGAGTTTAACTCCATAAATAAAATTCTTTTGGAGTTCAACTCCACGATAAAAATCTTTTTGGAATTGAACTCCATTTAAAACTCTTTTTGGGGAGTTTAACTCCATATTAAATCTTTTTGGAGTTGCACTCCATTTAAAACTCTTTTTGAAGTTTAACTCCACAATAAAAATCTTTTTAGAGTTGAACTCTATTTAAAATATTTTTGGAGTTGAACTCCATATTTAAAATTCTTTTGAAGTTTAACTCTACAAAAAAAATTCTTTTGGAGTTGAACTCCACGTAAAAAAAATTTGGAGCCCTTTAGCCCCCTCACGTGCTAGGGGAAGGGCTCCCATTAAGTGGGAGCGCTTTTTGCCCCCATCACATGCTAGCACGTGAGGGGGAAGGCTCCTATTTAATGGGAGCTTCTCCTCACATGCTAGCATGTGACCATGTGAGGAGAGGCTCCCATTTAATGGGAGCCCAGGTTCCCCCCTTTTTTATTTTAATAATTTTTTTCTTTTTCTTTTCTTCTTTCTTCCTTTTTTTTATTTTAATCGTTTTTTTATTTAAAAAAATAAAAAAATATAAAATAAATAATATTTTAAAATTTAAAAAAACGTTTCTCTAAATATTTATCTACTTATTTATTTTTGTTTTTTTATAGAAAAATATATTTATCCTTTTTTTTAACAAATGGAACAGAACAAAAAAACTCACACACCAACGCATCGCATTGAGTTCGCATGCCCAGTTTGACCCGTCAATCGGAGGTTCTCTCACTCCTAAGCCAAGGGGTAATTAACGGCAGCTTAGTCCGCGGCTGCCGGAGATTTGGATCCCCACAATCAATAAATCCCCGTCTACCCTAGGCAGGGGGAATCTGTACTGTGCCTGACCAGCACGCACGTATTCCCATCTCAATGGGATGACGAAAAACACCCTACAGATTCTGGCACGCCCGGTGGGACAATCTCTCCTCCCATGTTTCGGGTTAAATATCTATGCGAACTCAATCAACATATACATTGATTGCCTGTACTGAAATCATGTTTCTATTTGCAGGTTAACAATTTTCAATTGCAATTTTCGGACGCAACAAAAATGTCTCCAAGGGCAAGCTCAGCTCTCAACACAACTCCCATCTCCCTACACGATAAAGATGGACGTCAGGACGGTCCGCCCGGCCAGTCTCGAGCGACAATGGGAGGAGCCGCCGCTACTATTTGGCTCTATTCTGTTCGTGTCAACTAGCGCCATCCCAGCTTTTCAAGCTTCAGCAACAGACAGACCAGTCTTGAAAGGCAGGATGCCAAATGTGGTGGTCTCGAAGGCGTCCCAACCCAAATGCAAATCGGTGTCTGAACGGATTTTCATGGCCCCAGCTGGGGGCAAAGCCGTCAGAACAAAAGAAGTTGCCAGACGTCGCGGGCAAGCCCAGGCGATACCTTCGACGGACACGTGGGCGGACGTCTTCTCAAGCCTCCCCATCACTCGGCCTATGGCGGCTTCCCAAAGAGTAGAAGCCTGCCAAGTGCTCAAGGCAGAGAAGCTGAGGCAGAAGCGGCTCAGATACAGAGCCAACAAAAGGGCTAGGGCTTCGGCCATGTTAAAATTTATGAATTTCCAAAGCCCGGACCGCTCCGCGAAACCAGCTGCCAGTGATGAAAGGATGGTTGAATGTGTTATCCACACAGTTTACATGGTGGGCATGCGTCCCAGCGACAACCTTTGCAGCAAGGATGGGGTCATCACATCTCAAATCCAATCTGGTGTGAATATGGCTGCCACATTCCAAGACCAGCCTCCTCTGGAAGGTAATGAAGACCCTTCCAGTGAGTCGGGCTCGGAAAGCGAAGATGAGCCAACTTTCCATCCTAAGACCGAAGAGCAGAAACTTCTTCAGGAGCTCCGAAAGCAGCTTAGAAACAAAGACAAGGAGATGGCCAAGCTCTACTAAAAAATTGACGACTTGACAAATGTCGTCTTACAGCTCACGGCCCAACTTGCCTCTCAGCCGTCCAATCAAGCGCAGGGCTCTGCTCATGAACCGGGAAACGGTGTCCCGAGAAAGCCGACGCCTATTCCCTCAAATCCAAAGATGGGCGGACCGCATGAGAGTCAGTCGCATCCTATCTCGGGAAATGTTTTGGCTACCGATGATAGTAGCCCGCTAACTCAAGATCAAATCTTGGATTTGGTTACCAACAAAGTCAAAACATTGGTAGCCGAAGCTGAAGCGCAAAAAGATGTTAGCAGTAGTGGGAGACCATATCCTGCTCAGTATGATCTGGTAGAATTTCCTAACGGCTATGTCATCCCTAAATTCGGAAGATTCGATGGGACGGGAAATGCGAATCAGCACATCGCTTATTTTAAAGCCTCATGCGGGAATACTGGGGCAATGATGCGCTTCTCCTCCGCCAGTTCGTTAATAGCTTGATTGATATTGCTTTCGACTGGTACGCGAGCATACCGGATGGCTCCGTCACAACTTTCTCCAAATGGAATCTCTGTTCCGACAAAGGTTCATGAGTGTCAGCGATAAGATCACCATTGCCGACCTTGTAAGGACCAAGCCAAAGAACAACGAAAGCAGCACGGATTTTATAACCCGATGGTGCAATCTCTCCGTCAAATTTGAACCGCCGATAGAGCATGACCAATCTGTCAGTCTTCTCGTCGGAAATCTCAATAGTTGGATGGCCCCGTTTCTATACACCGCGGGTCTCAAAACATTCCAAGAGCTGACCAGGAAAGTTCAGATGTTGGAACGCTCAAAGCAGGAGTTCTCCTCTGACTCCCAAAATAACAATAGGTCCTGGAGAAACCGAAAGAACGAAAATCGCAAAGAAGGAAATTCCGACGATTCTGAATCTTTCAACACCTTGGCTAACCGAAATAAGCAAGGGATGAGCGGGCCTAATGCCAACCAGCTTCGGAAGCCAGTGTTTGGAGAGAGAGGAGAAGCTCCACTGAAAGAGAAGCTGGATAAGGTATATTCCTTTAGAAGGGACAAGGTCCGTAAAATATTCAAAGACGCCCTAAGAAACGGTCTACAATTGCCAGAATCAAAAAGACCGCAAGAAGCGAATATGACCGACGATCCTAAATACTGCCCCTATCACAGAGTGATAAGTCATGCTATTGAGGACTGTTTCGTCTTCAAAGATTGGATCGAAAAACAATATAAGGCGGGAGAGATAGAACTGTCTAAAGGCGTGTTGGCAAACAGTCAAGCTGCGACCGCCAACTTCATACAAAACAGCTGACCACCATGTCATTAAACTGGGAATAATCGACCTCTAAGTCGTTAAACTGGAGATGTAAAAATGTGTAAATAAAAAAAAAGATTAAAATAAATAAATAAATAAATAAAAAGTCGAAATGATGGGGCAACTCGCAATAAAAATCAGCGAGTAAAAATAAAGATGAAAATAAAACCGAAACGATAGGGCAATCGCGACCTTCGCGATAAGAAAAGCTGAAATGGTAGAGCAACCGCAGTAAAAAAATTCTCTAACGGCGAATGATGAGTCGTTCCTGGTACCATATTCCAGTGCAGCGATGCAGACGCCGACCAAAATCTAAATCCCCAAGTGGCGAATGATGAGTCGCTCCTGGTACCATATTCCAGTGCAGCGATGCAGACGCCAACCAAATTCAAATTTTCAAATCCCTGGATGTCCCAATGGTGAATGATGAGTCGCTCCTGGTATCATATTCCAGTACAGCGATACAGAGGCCAACTAAAATTCAATTTCCCAAAATTCTTCCAGCCCTACGGTTGGTCCCCAAGTTGACTGCCATATACAATCCACGGGTTCAAATAATTCTCATCACGCCCATGCCCCACCGCAACCACCAGTTACGCGGCTGATCTCCGCCCTTGGAATTATGGTCCATTGGGAAGACCCACTTGTGTCCTCACGATACATTAGGAGAACAAACCTTCGTGAGATCCTTACGACTCACAAAGGAAAAACACACTTAGGGTCCTCACGACTCCTAAGGAGAAAATGCACATACGGGATCCTTACGACTCGTAGGAAGAAAATGCTTTTATGGGACCCTTACGGCCCATAAAATTGAAAAGTCTTAGGTGATGGGACTCTAAACCTGTCTCTTAAGCCATCGCTTCCCAACAGGGAAAGCCAAATGATGAGTTGCTCCTGGCATTATTCCAGTGCAGCAATGCAGATGCCGACCAAAAACCCAAATCCTAAGTTTTCCCAACGGCGAATGATGAGTCGCTCCTGGTACCATATTCCAGTACAGCGATGTAGACGAACAAAG
This sequence comes from Agapanthus africanus, assembly GCA_030015575.1. Classification (NCBI taxonomy): domain Eukaryota; kingdom Viridiplantae; phylum Streptophyta; class Magnoliopsida; order Asparagales; family Amaryllidaceae; genus Agapanthus; species Agapanthus africanus. The sequence continues at coordinate 393,744,434 of JASDDO010000019.1, read as the reverse complement.
TCCCAAAATTCTTCCGGACCTACGGTCTGGATCATACATCCTTCAAAACCGTATACAATCCACGGGCGTAAAACGATCTCAATCTCTCCCAAGTCTTACCGGCGAGACCACATTCAAAGTCCCACCAGCGATGAAGATTCCCAAAAAAAGGATATGTCCACAAGCAAAATGGGCACGGATGAAAACCCGAAAGGGCTCTGTGAGTAAAAACAGCAGGACTGCCGGCGAGTTTGTGAAAACCCGAAATGGCGCTAATTCGTGAAAAAGAGATGAAATGCACTCGCAAAGTCCTCTCGACTTTGCGAGGAGAAAATTCCCGCGTGAGATCCTTACGACTCACAAAGGAGCAACACACTTGGGGGTCCTCACGACTCCTCAGAATAAAATACACCTACGAGATCCTTTCGACTCGTAGGGAGAAAATGCTTTTTTGGGACCCTTACGGTTCATAAAATTGAAAAGTCTTAGGTGATAGGGACCTAAATCCGTCTCTTAAGCCATCGCTTCCCAACGGGCAAAGGCAAATGATGATTCGCTCCTGGTACCATACTCTAGTGTAAGCGGTGCTGATGCCAAACTAAAACCAAAATCCCAAGTCCTCCCAGAGAAAATGATGAGTTGCTCCTGGAATTATTCCAGTGCAGCAATACTCATGCTAAACAAATTCCAAATTCCTCTCAAATTCAAAAGTCCCACCGAACATGGCAAAAATCAAACAAATCAAACCAACCAATTCCAACAAGCTCTGCGCTGGAATCATGTTTCGTCTCAGAGTGTACCCCGCATCGAAATCAAGTTTCGCCTCGGTGTATCTGCCTTCCCTATCGGAATTATGCTTCGGTTTGGAATCAACCAGTGACCTCCTCGTCGGAATTAAGCTCCGCCTCGGAATCAAGTCGACTAACAAGCTCTGCGTCGGAATCATGCTTCGTCTCAGAGTGTATCCCATGTCGAAATCATGCTTCGCCTCGGTGTATCTGCCTTCCCTGTCGGAATTATGCTTCGGCTCGGAATCAACCAGCGACCTCCTCGTCGGAATTAAGCTCCGCCTCGGAATCAAGTCAACAAACAAGCTCTGCATCGGAATCATGCTTCGTCTCAGAGTGTACCCCGCGTCGAAATCAAGCTTCGCCTTGGTGTATCTGCCTTCCCTGTCGGAATTATGCTTCGGCTCGGAATCAACCAGCGACCTCATCGGAATTAAACTCCACCTCGGAATCAAGTCGACCAACAAGCTCTGCGTCGGAATCATGCTTCGTCTCAGAGTGTACCCCGCGTCGAAATCAAGCTTAGCCTCGGTGTATCTGCCTTCCCTGTCGGAATTATGCTTCGGGTCGGAATCAACTAGCGACCTCCTCGTCGGAATTAAGCCCCGTCTCGGAATCAAGTCGACCAACAAGCTCTGTGTCGGAATCATGCTTTGTCTCAGAGTGTATCCCGCGTCGAAATCAAGCTTCGCCTCGGTGTGTCTGCCTTCCCTGTCGGAATTATGCTTCGGCTCGGAATCAACAAGCGACCTTCCGTTGGAATTAAGCTCCGCCTCGGAATCAAGTCAACCAACAAGCTCTGCGCCGGAATCATGCTTTGTCTCAGAGTGTACCTCGTGTCGAAATCATGATTTGCCTCGGAGTATCTGCCTTTCCTGTCGGAATTATGCTTCTCCTGTGAATCAACCTCTGCATCGAAATTATGCTTCGGTCAGAATGCCTGCCGCTCGTCGGAATTATGCTCCGGCCCCCTGGAAATTATGCTCCGCTCTTCAAAATTATGCTCCGCTCTTCGGAATTATGCTCCGATCCCTAAAATCATGCTCCGCTCTTCAGGAATGATGCTCCGATCTCGGAATTACGTTCCAATCCTCGGCATTATGCTCCCGGGATGATGCTCCGCCCTTGGAATGATGTTCCACCTCGAAGTCCAACTTAGATCCATCAATTTCATGCACACAACTCATATACGTGGTGTGCATTCATTGATGGGAGGTACTTTGTTGGGGTCAAAATTTGCACTCCAGTTGACCAAGTCAAAATCAAGGTCAACCCCAAGTAAGCGGCCCAAGCCCAAGCAAGTGGGCTCATGCCCAAGTCGAGCCCCGCGGCCGGCCCCCATGCCGAAATAAAAAATCATGTAATAAATAATTTTGATGTAATTTTTTATGCATGATTGTAAGCAAAATGGGCATAAAGCCAAATTTTTGTAAACCCCATGGCTTATGTGCAAAAGAAATGAACACATGAGGCATGAGATGGGCAAAATGCCATTTTGTAAAGCCCAAGGGGCTATATGTAAATGTGTAAGCCTATATAAGACAACATGACGATGAATAAAGGATATATTTTCATTCTCCCCAAAAAACTAGGGTTTGTGCCTCCAATCTCTCTTTTTCAAGTTCTTCATTTTCATTTTCCAAATAAATCAAGAACTTGGCTCTATTTTTTTTAAACTAAATAAAGTTTTACCATAAACTCACCTCCCAAGACTCCATCAAGCGAAGAAAAAGGGTCTCTTTTTTTATCATCCAAGATCTAGATCTTGGAGTTTCAAGAGAACCCATTTTATCATCCAAAATCATTTAAAATTTGTTATTAACTCAGAAAAATCATTTAAAAATTGTTTTTAATTCAGAAAAATCATTTAAAATATTTTAAAATTTCAGAAAATTCTAAAAAATTCCAATTGAAGTTTTTTTCATTTTCCAATAATTTTTGCTAAAAATAATTTCCTTTTTCTATACAAATAATATTTCATAAAACATTTTTCTTTAAAAATTAAAAATAAATTCCTAAAAATTTCCAAAAATAATATTTAATACTTTTAAATATAAAACGCCATTTTCAAACCTTTTCCATCAAAAATACTAAATTAAATATAATGGCGCAAAGGAAAATTATAAAAAGACTTTTATCATCATATACACAAACGAAGTCGTTACAATCTACCTTAAAATAATTTCGTCCCCGAAATTTCCTAAGGGGATGTTGTAACAGGGGAAGAAGGTAAAGGATAACTCGGTCGTTAGACGCCATCACGCTGCCAAGTGTCGCTCTTTAAGTATGGTTGTATCGTCCAATAGATGACGAGTCTTGAAAGGTCATGATACAACGAAGTTGGAAAGACGTCAGGAGATGCTTCAGGATAGAAAAAGTTTGGAAGTTGAAACAAGGTTATAAGGATTTCTAAGACAACGAGAATGGTATCATAGGTGGATGCAGGAAAAGTTTTAAGAAGACATGTATAAATAACAACGGACTGGAATTTAAGAAGTTAAAAGGTTACTAGTGCGTTATGTAGCTTCGGTCTCAACTGCTGTCATGGTAAAAGCTTGACGTTTCGAAGCGCCTCTATGTGCTTGATGAAACACTTGCTGCTGATGGGGCAAGGGTGGACCTCGTCGTGGTGCCCCTGAATTGGTTGGCCTCGATGTATGCTGTGGATAGGCACTGACAACGTGATCCACCGATCCGCTTGGCCAAACAGAGTCTGTTCAACTTACATCGGTCCTTTCTAAGATGTCTCGGTTTGAAACATTGTGGCAAACAACCGGACGAGGGGAGTCGAACGATGCTACAGGTCCCCTGTGTTCAGGATTGCTGATCGGCCCGGAAGGAGTTTTGCTAGACATCTGACTAGCCGGTCGTTTTTTCCGACTGGTTGGTTCTTCTGTTTCATCTACGTCTCCAAGTCCTTAAATCGACGGGAAGCGTCAAGGACTTCATCATACGAGCGGCTTATCCCATTGGAGATGGACAAATCTCTTCTCCATGTCTAAGTGAGTCACGGCCGGGAAATACTGGGCGTCAAAAACGTCCCTTAAAGGTTTCCTAACTGATCGGCTTCTCCAGCCAACTCTCCTCAGTAATCCACCAAATGTGAGCGTTCTTAGTGAGTTAGAGCTTCGCAATGTCCACCCAGGATTCAACCAGGACTTGAGTGGCGCCTAGGTCATCCACTGTGCTCGGCAGCCACTCTTCGGCTTCAAGTGGCATCTCCTTCCCAGTGAAGGACTTAGGTTGCAGCGATTGAAACCGTTTCACTCCTGGCGTTCCTTGGTTGTTTGATGTTAACGCCTTCTCAAGAATGGAAGCCTGCTTTTGACGGCTTTCCATTAGTTCCCTTTGCAGTGCTGTGGTTTGCTGCTGTTGGTGTTCTATCAGCCCCTGCATCATCTGGATCAAAGCAGCCTGATTGTCGTTACCGTTCCTGTTCCTATGCATGTTCAAGGTTTTAAATATCGGATATCGGCGGGTATCAGAATCATATCAGCTAGGTCTTTCTTTTATCATATACGGACGTTATATCGGTCGATATTGCTATATTGGCCGATATTTATCGGTTTTACCGTATCGTGTGGGGTCCCGATATGATATATCAGCCTATACGACCAATATTTGATTCAATGTGCATGTTCCTATTCTCGTCGCGTCCGGCCATCGTCTTTATAAGGAAAATAACGAAGGGTCAAATCGGATTCAAAGAGAGTAGCAGATGTTGAGATGGAAAGTAGATTCTATAAAAGGAAAACAAAGTAAGCGTCGAGCATGGATTCAAGGATATAATAAGTGTCGGTTAATGTTCTTGCATTTGAATACGGACTTGCATGGGCCACTACTAAAACCTGTCAAGTCCGGCTTCCCAAGATACGGGGGCGGAGACACTACGAGGTCCGTGATGTAATTATGTCGAGAGAATAATTCAATTCGATACAGTTACGTTAAGCGTAAATAATGCAGGCAAGTATACAAAGACAAGTAATTAAAAGAAGTCTTTATTCATTAACCAACATTTATTACAGACAAGATTCAAAGTCTTATTACATCAATAGTTGGAAAAAGGCATGTAAATAAAACAAGCCTTAACAGATAATCGGAAAACATATATGAATAAAAGATTAAGGCCTAATAATCCGTAACGAAGTGAGCATAGTCCTTCACGGTTACTTCGATACCTGCTGCTCCATCTCTATTTTCTTCTAACCCCGACGAGATTTCGGGGGAAGAGAGAGACATCCGTCAGCAAACTTTCGCTTCGAGTAGGATTCTCAAAGGGGTTATAAGCAACAAAGATGAACAAAAGCATAATATGAGGTAGATAAAGTGATAAGTGTGGTGTCGCAAGTACGCAAGTGAAGGTATCAGCAAGATGTCGTAAAAAGCTAAAGTCCATATTTTAGTTTATTTAGTTTGGTCATAAAGGTGCACTTGTTCTCGAGAGTATTCCGTTCCACCACGGATCAAAGGTAACGGGAATAAGGATGGCAATCCGTCCACCACGGAAACACGGTAACGAGCATGGGAAAGTTAGCATTTCGTTCCACCACGAAACCATGGTGACTAGGGGAACTCTCGAGATACATCGTACGGCCTTACTTTTCAAACTACCCAACCCAGTTTAATGATTTGTTTTAAGTTATTTGTCCAATAACACCTTATCAGGAATATCCGAAAATCGGATCTTTCTATTATCGGACCGTGGCATGGGAACCGGAGGGGATCACTTTCCATACTAGGAATATCTGAAAATCGGATCTTTCTATTATCACCTCATGCCTATGGTCCTTGCGTCTGACCCCAATCATTCAAGTATATGATGTATAATAGTGTCGAAGGTTAAACCGGGTATAGTCATCTTTAGACGCAATAGGGTTATAACATTCCTCTGTAGAATAAATAGGGTCTGTAGAATAAATAGAGTCAACAGTATTGGGTATCTTAGTAAAATATGGTTTTTAAGTTCAAGCATTTAAATAAAGAAGTTAACTGAGTTAAGGTATGTCTTGGCTAAGTTATCTAAAGTACGTAAGAGGAGAAAGATGGGTTCATCCAACTAAAAAAAGATATTACTTAAAAACTATGGTGCTCATCCCCTTTTCTCCTCTCATATACCTTAGGTAACTTAGTTAAGGCATATCTTAGCTCCATTTCCCCCTTAAGTAAAATGGATCTTAGGAAGTCCAGGGTATTTTACTGTAAAAAGACTTTTAGAAAGATCGAAGTATTTTTATGAAAATACGCCTTTTAGAAAAGTCGCGGTACTTTTATGAAAATAATAGTTTTAGAAGGGTCCAAGGTGTTTTAGTGAAATTATAGTTTTAGAAAAGTTAAGGGTATTTATGTGAAATATGAGTTTTGGAAACTTTAGGGTAGTTTAAAGAAAATACGAAAATTTATAAACTTTAAGGTATTTTAGTGTAAATGTAATTTAGAAAAATCCATGGTATTTTAATGTAAATAAGATTCTTAGAAATCTGGGGTATTATAGTGAAAATACGGGATTTGGAAACTAGTGGAGTATTCATGTGCAATAGTGGGTCATATCTTGTTAGGGTGTAATTAGAATTAGATAGGCAACAAAAGTTAACCTAAATCTTAGCAGCATTCCGGCTATAACCGGACATTATCTCAGTGCAAATTGGGCAGCATAACGGCGTATCGGTATTCATGGAGTAAATATAAAAGGAGGCCGAGGTAGGTCCTTACCCCACACTAAAAGTATAAAGAATCTATTATAGGGGTGAACCAAATGCTAATAACGAAGTTATTTAACAAGTTCGTCGATTGGTTTCATTATTTAAACCAAACTAAATAAGTAGCAAGAGGCAAGGAAACTTGTTAAGATTCAAAAATATAATTGTCCTAACACAGATAAACATGTTTAGAAAAGACGACGAGGGCAAGGAGGATAGACGAGAGATCCTACTTTCGATTTGGTTATTAAAACGGCGACGAAATCTCACCTTTTTTGGCTTTTCTCTCTCGGATTTTTGTAGAGCTTGAGACTAGCGTCGGTTCGAAGATCTTCGAATTCCGGTCGTGTAGGAATTTTCGGGGAATTATTGGAGTCCAAAAGAGGAAGAAAAGTGAGAAATAGTAAGGTTTGTATTTATAAGGTGGCTCAAAACCTCATCCAAACTGTTCACAATCCCACAAAATTCCCGAAAAATCTAGATTTGGACATGTGGTGCCCTGCGATTGGGTCACGTCACCGCAGCCTACATCACATGCACCACCCGTGCTGTGCACATAAAGCAGGCGGGCCCTGCTTGCAAGAGCAGTGCCTGCTGCTGTTGCAGCCCGGGTCGGGTTCAACCCGATTCGACCAGGTTTATATATATATATATATATATATTTTAAATCAAAAAATCATTTAAAAATCGTTTTTAATTCAGAAAAATCATTAAAAATATTAGAAAATTCTAAAAAATTCCATTTAAAGTTTTCTTTATTTTCCAATAATTTTTACTAAAAATAATTTCCTTTTTCTATACAAATAATATTTCATAAAACCTTTTTTTATTTCTAAAAATTAAAATAAATTCTTAAATATTTCCAAAAATAATATTTAATAGTTGTAAACATAAAACACCATTTTCAAATTTTTTTTCCATCAAAAGAAGTACTAAAATGAATATAACGAAGGAAGATTATAAAAAGATTTTTATCATCGTATACACAAACGTAGTGGTTACAAGATACCCTGCTTGTTAAGGCTAGTCCTCTTACCCTAGTGTGTTCAAAGGAATATCTCTTGATGTAAGTCTCCTCCGACCATCTACAGGCATGATCAAAGGCTTGGTCATTCTTAATTCTTGCTTGAAATCTTTTCTAATATTAATTGGGTTGCGACCATACACATTAGCGACCACAATAAAATATTGCTGTAGTAGCGATAAAGACACCGCATAATTATAAAAGAACTGCGTACTCTTCCAGAAGTTGAAATTCAGATGAGTCAAACCCAGAGGCCAAGCCTCTAGCAAGGCCTAATGAAGGGATAAAGCACTGCTTATCAACCGCTCCTAGACAGCTTGTTCTAAGAAAGAAATAAGTCGTCAAATCTTAGTTTCTTAGAAACAAATAATATCTGTGAAACTACCTCATAACTTAACTCGAACTAATCTTTTGGCATACAACTTCTCTCCCCTCACGTTCCAAAAGGTAACTTTCATTGGGAACCCTTCCGCCTTTCTTATTCGACCTCACAATTCGAGGTCCGATCGTATCACATGTGTATTCCTTCAATGGTCTATGCCGCTTATCCCAACTCCTAATTATGATGATATTGTCTTCTCTCATCCTTTCCTTTGCTCTTGGACATACCACACACTATAGTTAAATGAGGAGAAACTCAGTGAACATATATAATCTACTACATTTAGGGGTTGCTTGGTTGTATGAAATTGGAAATACATGTAGGTGCAACTACTGTTGTTGAAATTCCATTCTATTGTTTAGTAGAGTCGTTTTTCCAATAACATTAATAAATTGGAAAAAATTATTAGAAAAATAATAACCTCTTATATTTTTTATATAGCAAAATATTATTAAAGTACTATAACTAATGGATAATTTGATGGAATTTAATGATTTGCACAATTCATAAGATGTGGTTGCAACCATACCATTTCAATGTCAAATGTTTTTGCAACTATATCTTGAGTTGTAAAAACATAATAACCAAACATTTGTTTTTCCGCATGGTGCTCCAACTACATGGAACCAAACAACCCTTATAGGAGGCAAGTTCATAATCCACGCATCGAGGTGGGTGTTTTAGCCTTCATTGTCGCCTGGATGAGGTCCTTGTACAGAAATCTTTGTCCCTAAGGCAAAGGCATCGCCCCGCACCCTCTTGCCGTGTCCTCTTCTGCATCACGACTCCCTATATCTGAATTGCACCCTTCCCTACTTCAATCAATCCTCTCCCACCCAAAATAGCAACCTCCTTAGCAATCACCTTCCTCCCTCCAGACATCTTTAAAGCCCTAACAACCCAAACCTTCAAGTTAACATCTTTTGATCGGTCAGGGGTATCCAAAGCTTCAATCTTCACCTCCCAGCCATGTCGTTTGTCACCGTCCTTCCAAAATCACCGTTCTTCTGCATCCGACTAGTACCATCAGTAACTCCATCTCATTATAAACTGAAGGGTATTTGTAACTCCATCTCATTATAAATTGTCAAAAACTCCAAGTAGCTTTTCCCGCTGACAAAAACCCCTTGGCCTCGAAGCGGTTCTCTCATGGAAAATTCTCATGCAGCATCTGTATGGTTGCTTGCTATATCTAAATAGGTCATATATATCGCAGGCAACTGCATAGACATTGCAAGCAACTGTATATAGCAGGTAACTATACAGATACCTCAGGTGGGGTTTTTTTACCACCGAATTTATCCAGGGGGGTTTTTGAAAACCGTTTCGAGGCCAATGGGTTTATGTAAGTGGGAAAAAACTACTTGATTGTTTTTTTGACAATTTGCCCAAAATTGAACCAAATCGCCCCCATTTTAGCAAGCACCACCCAAGAGAACACATTCTTTTTATTTGATCTTTTTCCATCATCTATTTCAGAAATCCAGTGAATGGGTCTTTAGTTGCTTTATGATTGCAACAAGCTAATAAATTCTCTAGGTGGGAGTTTGGATAATATGAAAAAATAATAAGGGATTGTATGGAAAGAAAACACAATTAGGTCTAGGCATGAGTTTGGATAATATGAAAAAAAAATAAGGGATTGTATGGAAAGAAAACACAATTAGGTCTGGGCGTGAGTTTGGATACTATGAGAGAATTAAGGGATTGTATGGAAAGAACACACAATTAAGGTATATATGTTGACCTTAATATAACTGATGGTTGAATTGTCTGATAGTTTGCTTAACACAATCAAGATGAGAAGGAAATGGCCAATTTGAATTTGCTCTCTTCTAGGAGTTGAATTATATGATTCAGTGGCGCATTGAAACTTGCGATGCACATACAAATTGTCAGAGAGTGGCCATCTTCGGAAATCGTTCTCCATAAGGATGTTGTAGTCAAGGTCAGATATATTTTTTTAACTATTCTTTTTGGCCTTCTTTTGTGTGGTATTGATCTATTAATGATGTCTATGCCTTCCCAGTTTTATATTGGTAGTTCAGGATTCTTATCCTCTCATCTCTTAAGATCTTGTATCATTTATGGAAGACTTGATTAGGGATATAATTATTATTTTTGGTTGCTCATGTTTTGAATAGATCACATATTCTAATTGTAGTCGCTTGCTGAACATGATATGGCATGTGACCTCATTGGGCTGGTTGTGATTTTCATTTTTGGCTGGATCACACGCTGTACTTGCCAAAAATAAAAATAGACAATGAGATCCATTGGTTCCAGTATTTGAGATGAATGAGTAATTGATAGCAATCAGTGAAAAAGAGAACGAAAAATATCTTCAGTCCTGGGGACCTTGCCTTTTCTGCCGGCTTTTATAGCATTGTTCATAGCATAGCTGATTGTAGAAATAACCAAATAATTTCCCTTAACCAAGTGGCGAAGGAAGGCGGCAATTTTGAAACGACTGTACTTACAGGACATCTTACAAGAGAAATAAACCCAATTACTTTAGAAAATTTGTTGTCAATAACAATCGGTGAATTAGACACTGTAATTATTCTTTCTTTTCTTAATACGGGCTCGAGTTTTAAGAGCTGTATCCAATGAATAATTCCTCTGTGATCTTGTTTGAACAGGTAGAAGAGATACCAGAAGGATTTCCCTTCGAAATCGAAGACGAAAAGGGAACAAATATAATTATCTTAAGAAGAAAATATCAAGACGAGGAAATCGAAGTCACAGTTGCAATGCCTAGCCTCGTCACTGGAGAGGAACCTGATGACAACAGAGGTGATGGAGATGAAGATGGCGACAATGATGAGAGGCCGAGCCAATCGAGCATCCCTCTAACTGTTGTTGTAAGCAAAGGAACAGGCCCAAGCTTGGAGTTCGCATGCACAGCTTATCCTGATGAGGTCGTGATTGATTCTATGTCTGTTGGAGAAGAACCGAAGCCTGATCAGGAAATGCTTGCATATGAAGGGCCTGATTTCGAGTAAGCTGTCTTCAATTTGCTAATATAAGTCTTAGACTGAAATGCATTAAAACCTTCTTCACTTCGATAATAGAACGTGGCTCCCTACTTTAATATTTGTATATTTCTACCGTCGCTAAAACATTTTTGTTCCCAAAATAACTCTTGTGAGAGTAATTAGTGTGCATTGTGAATGATCAAATGACATAATCAGGCTACTTTGACCGAATTGCTTGGAAGCCCCTCACTTTCATCCTTGGACTAGGATATCATCCTCTTTTTAGAAGCTGCACTTTTTCCCATATATTTTGATAGTTATTAATTATTTTTGCCATTTACACAATTCTTTTATCCCTAAAAATCTATCGATTTTCTGTCATTTTTTCAACATTTTCATTGTGGTGTATTTATGGAAATAAAAAAGTCGCAGAAACAAAAAATATTAAGGGTAAATTCTCCAAAACACCATCGCGTTTACAGGATTTTTTAGATAAAACCATTGAACTTCAAAAATGGCATAGTCTCGTTATTTGTCAAAAAAATAAGGCATTTTCGTCCCAAAAATGCTATTTTCAGTTCATTTTGGGTTTTTTTTACCGGGTTATTCGGTCTATGTACAAGGCATTTTGGGGTTATTCGATCCACTCAAACCTTGCATGAGTTAACAAATCTAACAATTTCAAATAACATTGCTCCTTCAGGAGGGTTTCATGTCATTTGGAAAGTTCGTTGGTGTTATCGAAAAAACTTCAAAAAGTAGACGGGGACTAATAAAATTTACCCAAATATTAAAATAGAGTGCAAATTTGTATGTAATTACTCTGTATTTTCTTGGTAACTAATACAAAATTTTGCTTGGTTTTGTTGGTGCAAGGGATCTGGATGAGAACCTTCAGAAAGCTTTTCACAAATATTTGGAGCTGAGAGGCATCACGGCCATCACCACTAACTTCTTGCAAGAGTACATGATCAACAAAGATAGCCGAGAATACATGCATTGGCTGAATGCTCTGAAGCAGTTCGTCGAGAAATGATTTGCCACTACAAATTGGACTTTTTTTGGTGGGAGGGGGGGGGGGGGGGCGGGGGGTTGTGATTTCTTGGTTCATTTTCAAAAACTATTTTTGTTGGAGTGCCACTTTGTTCGGTTCAATGTCATTAAGCATGACATTATAATATGCAGGGTTCTGTATTATGAGTACAATTGGTACCTGCAATTTCTTGCACTCATGAATTATAGCTGTTCAACTGCTGTATAATTTAAGAGGGTGCTGAATACATCTAAATGGTATTTTTTTCAGTAGTTGATGCGAGTTTCCTTAATGATGCTATGGCTCTCATCAAGCTAAACTGTTGAATGAAATTCTTTTGCCCCGTTCTTCAAAAATAATATCAACAGATGATAGCATCAAGCTGTTGGATGTTTGATTCTTCTTTGACAGATGATATTGAGTTTCATGTCTCTAGGTATTTGACACCAGGAAGGAGGAAAATGTTCAGCTTATGATTCTCGACTCTGGCATCCACATACGATTATCTCAAACTTTGGGTCTTTCAGCAAATCCTACTCGTCTCTTTATTTTATTCTCCTTGATTATGCTTTATGATTACAACATAATTCTGAAAGCATATGGGAACCATGAATTATAATGCCAAACAATTACTGCTGCATTGAAAGGCTAATAAAGCACTCTCATCATCAATAAAATGACCACTAAATGTGTAAGTGATGGTTTCTTCACAAAATTTGTTACCGTATGCATTTGTGTGACAATTCCTGGTTGCAAACTCACACCAAACCATCAACTGACTAACTACAGATTACAGTTAATATGAATCTTAGTCACACAAGTAAAAGGTAGCAAAATGCTTTTGACAACTCTCATATCACCTCATGGAAAGAAAAAAACCTTGATGAAAATCGCCAGAGCAAATTGCATTATTACGGAACTGGCAACTAGCACCATGAGCTCATTGTTCCCTTCTGTATAAACCTTCAAGTTTTGATAGATGAACCAAGGCGATGCAGCACCAGCAAGTATTATGATGATCCATCTTAGAAGCTCAAAAGGAATAACCAACAACAGCTGAAGAATCAACCAAAGGAGTAAATAATTAGTTTATGCAAGTTGCAAGGTAATAAATGATTCTGTAGATGTGTAATACATATGAAATAGATGTGCGCCCACGGGCACATGCTTATACAGTTATACTAGTATGAATTTGTTTATGTTGAGTCAAATTAGTGCTTCAGGAATTTCTTATATATGAAAAAGATCTGGATTTTACATTGAAATTTTTACATCTGAATTTGAATACTGATATTCTCCCAAAATGATTCTCATGATAATAAATCAGATAAACACCTCTTCGAAATTTCAACCAGTTAGCAGACCATAGCATACTACAGCAAACACACCCTATTAAACTAAACTATAGCTTTCAGCTACACATAATTAGACATTCTGACTCTGAAGGTTAGAGGTTGTATATGACTTGCGACATTATCTGAAGGTATTAATTAACCAACAGACACAGAAGTTTCCTTGAACGTTCATTCGTTGGTGACGGATTATCGAAAACTGGATACTTACAGAACTGGGGATGAAGATGAACAAAGAATACCCCCACAAGCACCATAGGCATGTTAGGCTTGCTTTATTAGATCCCAAATATTGAAGCAAGAAGTAATAGGCAGCTGGTACAAGACATGCATAGCCATACAGAACGCATGCTGCCCAGTTGACATAGGCGACGTCAAAGTTCCACATCGTGTCTTGTTCATTCCTCTGATGCATCAGATAAGTAGCACAATTTCCAAGGGCAGCAAGAATGAAGACCAAGGTAGTAATGATCCAAACAGGGCCATACCTACAATGTTCAATGTTTGGCATAACATACCACACAATTACAAGATAATAGAACATTTTTAAATGCATAAAAAATGAATGTACAAGAGGGCCGAATACATTTTGAAGCAGATAGAATTATGTTATCAGTATTAAGCACAAAATGGGATTACGTCTCCATTTTCACCCCCGCTAAGAGATTGTTGTAACAAGGATGACTTATGCTAAAAGAGTACAGGATAAACTTCTTGCTGTTGGCAGTCTAAGCACTTGTTTAGGTCGATTAAGACCATAATTTATAGAGGAGATTTAATCTTTCCTCTTAACAAGGGGTTACTTTGGCCTATATAAGCTCTTTTATCTGACGTGACTATTAACTAATCATCTCGCCTTCTCCTACACACACACACACTAGAAAATCAGTCATGAAGGAGAGTTCAAGGTTCAGAAAGCTAGAACAGAATATTACAACTAGTTGAAATCCTAAGATCTGCCTTATAAGCCAGTGGCACATTCATAGCTCAATTATGGGCAAGGGAGAACTTTCTCTAAGACTACAAGCGTACAACTACTTCTCTCTCAATTTTATATGGGTGCGGCTCATGCATGCAAGGAGCACATTAATGGGTAACAGCCAGGCCAGAAGGGGAATATAATATGAATCATACTTATTCTGGTTAATCCTTTGTAAGCTATATAAAATGGAAAGTAGCTATTAATACGAACTTGGGTAAACCATATTCTTGTCAAAACATTTAATCTGCATGCAAGATTGGAATTATTACAGAAAGAGAAACTCACATATCAGGATTTGCATCAATCTTTCTATGGAAATCATTCATTGGATACACTGAACTGATGATCCTATCAACAACGATATCAGTATCAACATTGAAGTATGGCTGGTAAGATGAAATACTAAAAAATCCCTTCCAACTGCTTGTTGTTTGTTCATCTCCACCTGCATCATCAGAAACAAAGAAAACACACATGAACAATAATTATGTGATTATGCATAATCACATCTCTATACATTCAAATCAGAGTGTTAATATATGTACATACGCTCATAGTGAAAGATAATCTGGTAATATTTATTGCCGGAAATGAAAAGTGGTTGATACGATCAGATAACTTCATACATGGAAGAATTATCTAAGATAAAGGAAATATATAAGAATTTCATGATTGAACATGGCATGATATGCAAACCAAAAGGACACATTCAAATAAATGGGTAAATAGATGCCTCTCGAAGGCAAGAATATTGTTTCGCAAAAAACTAAAGCATTAAGGAAGGTGATGCAAGTAACCAATAAAGGGAAACTAACACCATCAACATTTTGATTAGTTATGTAACAAGTGATAGCCTGGAAGGGGATGCTACATGCAATGTCATGTCTTTCATTCGAAACATAGTAGCCTACAGTGAACAGATCAAAGGTAGATGATAAAGGGAAGCTACACCTCCTGAATATCAACACAGCCATGAGAACCACAATAATGTAATACATAGCAATTATTAGGATAGCTTCCCCAGGCATCATGAGTTCACATACCCGTACACATTATTTTTTAAATTAAATTGCATGAAAATGTGATTGTTTCATCAGAATATAACCTTAGCTTAATGTCATAATGTCCACAATAAGAGCCGAGGAGAAGTGCATATCTAATGTAGTAACGAAGAAAGATAAAATGAGTTTTTGAGGAAATGAACCCGGCAGAGCTGAATGGATCATAAGAATTCATGCACCTGGACCCCAAAATCTTGGATTAATTGCTTGTTGTCCTCGTCCATTATAAACAATCAAGCTACAGATGAAGTATATTATTCTAAGACAACCACTAGCCATATCGATTGTGAATCTTCTATGCTTGTGCAAGCATTTATATATGCAAATCGTATAATCCAAATACTCTAAATCAAAATAAATGATGGACGGAACAAAATTTCACAAAAACCAACATTTTATAGTAAAATTAGTACCATAAGGGCTCCCAGGGGATTGATAACCTCCATTATTAGCAGGCGGAAAAATTTGCAAGTTTGCATTCGAGGCAACACCTAAAACCAACAAATAATCCAGTTAATTCAACATAATTACAACTAAAAAATAACTTCAAATATATCAAAATCAGCACTAAATAAGAAAGGGGAAAGGGAACTTCACTTTCACTCGCAGCAGGTTTCTTATCTTCAGGAATCACAGCCTGCCAAAAAAAAAACCTCGATCCAATGAATAACAAATACACAAAAGGAAACATCGATCTAAGCTCGGAGACTAACAAAAGCTTTCCTTTTTAAAGATAAACTCCAGCAACTAATCATTCAAACAATCGAGAGATTGAGAAATCAAGAAAGGGTTTTTTGTTTTTTTTTTTGAGAGAGAAGCGCGTACGGGGACAGAGCCGAGCAAGTGGCTCGAGGGGAGACTTGCGTAGCCTTCTTCCATTGATTTTTTGGTCCTGCGAAGCGATGTCGCAGCTCTTAGATCGACATTTTTGTTCAAAGGTCGAAGTTTTTTTCCCCCTTCTGATCCAATTTCAAAACCCTAGGATTAAGTTCGAGAGGAAACAGCGAGGGATCTAAAGCAGAACTAAGATCGAATGTCAAATTAAAGAAAAGAGTATTTGTAATTTATAAACAAAAATATATGCGATTTTTTATACCAAGACTCGAAGCAAAATTTTATTTTTTGGAACAAAATGATGGACACTTGTTTTGCCGACTTGTTGAGTGAGTCGTGCTCCCAAACTGTAAGGATATAATTTGCTGCTTTAATTTTTATCAATCTATCAATCTAAAACATTTGGATTTGAAAAAAAATAATTATGGTTTTTAAAAATTAATTTTTTCATAATTATGAAAAAAATTGTAGCTAAAAGCGATAATTTTAATTTGAAGACTCTTTCCTATGGCAAAGCTTTGGTCACAGGGTGGTTCGGCTTAGGTCATAGGTTGAATAAAGGGTAGACTGTAAAAAAAAAATCAAGCATTTTTTTCGAAAACCCCTCGGTCTCGAAACGGCAGAAACATCTTGGAAATTTTTTCTGCAGTATCTATATAGTAGCCTGTTATATCTAACCAATTTATACAAACCATTTAGATATCGCAGGAAACGGTTTAGAAATCACATGCTGCTGTTTAGATATCGCAGGAAACTAGATATAGCACGAAACTGCTAGAAATCAAAAGTAAGATTTTTTGACAACTAAAAACTTTTTAAAAAGGTTTTGACTAATATTTCGAGGCCAAAGGATTTTTCACAATGGAAAAAAATGCCAAGCGGTTTTGACAATTTACCCTTGAATTAATCATGGACGTTTCCATGTGGCATGCAAAGTTGATACTTGATGATATATGGATATGAATTGGATTATTTAATAGTTTTCGAGTCTCACGTATTTTCCATGAAGGAAATGCTACGTTGATTTTATGGCCGATACTGAAACATTGGATTGTGTGGTCGAGTATAACAAGACGACGTTTCTAGATGCTTTATTGCAGTTGGTTCGGAATAACCATCAAGACTGCTTCCTTGTTAGATATAAAAAAGCATCGTACAATAAAAAAGACTCTTCCTTTTGGCATTGTAGTAATAGAGATAGAAGAGAACATATCGAAAATCACAAAGAACAGTTCAATTTGTTATCAGTCCATGGCTCTAAGAGATTTGGGACAGTTTGAAAAATAAAGTAGTTATACTTTATCTTTATCTTTCTGCTATTTTAACCTTCCAATTCCAACTTCAACCACACAAAAAAAAAAAAGAAAATTTCTGTTTTTACCCTTTCAAATTCAAAAAGATTTGAAAAGTAAGTTATGAATTTTATTGTTTAAATTTCTCAAAGTTAGAATAAGTTTACTTAGTTACATGATATTGCATCCCTTAGACACTAAAATGGTAGAGATTTGAAAAGTTAATCATGCTTTTTATATGTTGGCATTCGGGTGGGTTTATTCGTTTAACCCGACGCTGTCCAATCAAGTGGGCTAGGATTTTAATCATAGCTGTCGATCTAAATCCCTTTGCTATATATATGGATATGCAAGGCCATGATTAGATAATCGGATAATAGATTATTACTAGTGTTTCTTTCACATGTGTTGTGACAGCCTCGTCATATTCTAGAAAGAATTATAACTAGGGTTCCAAGAGAGTTCTTTCTCCTCCTTTTCACAAAGAGTCTAATAGCTGCTATGGAAAAGAAGACTTTCACTTAACACGTGATTGCCCTCCGCCGATCATAGAAGAAGTAGACAAGATTAGATCAAAGGCACCATCGATCAAGAGATTTCAACCCTGCTAAGGTATGTGAGATTTCAACGCCGTGTAGGTCGTTGGTTAATTATACGTTTCCTTTTCTATTTTCTTATGATGGATTTGTATTCGTTGCGAGGTGATCCACTACTTTGTGCCATGCTTAGTATAAAACTACATTAGTATCAGAGCTGATTATGCTCTTGATCTATATGTTCTTTAATTTTTGGATCAAAAATATATTTTTTTTTATCATGTATTAAAGATTACATCTTTAAAAATCTAATTTTTTTATTATGCCCGTGTGTTAGATCTTGACTATTAGGGTTTCTAGATCCATTTATAACATTGCATGACAAAATTTATGGCTTTCTTATAGTAGATGAGACATTGATCCAGAGAGGGGTTAATTAAAATTGAATTGATTTCCATGGGTTAGAATAAAAAATATTTGCATAGACAGTGCTGCGAAAGAAGGTTGATGGCAGCCGTCATTACAATTTTTTTCATGAACCTTAATCCTAAATTTGTGGATTTTAGATTTATCAGTTATTTTAAAAGGATGTGTTATTTTTTTTTAAAAAATTGATTAGGGATAAGATCTTTTTGGGTTTTATTTGTTAAAATTAAAAATTTGAAAAATCTTATATTTTCCTATGGTTTTTCGGATTTTTTATTTTTTATTTTTTATTTTTTTCTGAAGTTTTTTTAATAAAGAAAAAGAAAAAGAAACCTGAAATTTAATTTTCTTTTATAAAAAAAAACCCGCGCCGAGCTGCGGCCAACGATACGAGCCGAGCCGGGCTCAAAGCCACAACTCTGTTGATCCGGTTCAAGCTGAGCTGGCGGCTCAACCGGAGCCGGGCCTGGAGCTGGCGGGTTTATATTTTTTGAGTAAATTGTCAAAAGTCAAAACCCGCAAGGCACTTTTCCACATGTCAAAAACCCTTGTCCCCAAGAATATTGTCAAAACCCCCTAAATACCTCAACACCTTTTTTTTAAAAAACCCATGTACAAGAAAAGCTTTGACTTTGGTTTTAGAGATGATTTCCAAAATCACCCACCTCTACCTCTCCCTCCACCTCCCTCCCCTCGGTCCTCTGTCATCCCTCCTTCTCCCTCTTCGACGGCCTCCTCTCCCTCCTCAACCGCCTTTGCTCAGTCCTCGACCTCGACTCCATTTTCTCCCTCTTCCACTCCAACATCGCCCCCAACCCCAATGTCTTTCTTGCCTCCTCTAACCTCTCTATCCGGCTCCTCTCTTAGCCGGCAAACTCGAGCATGTCTTCTTCTTCAAGAGGCTTAAATACGCGAGCTTTACAAAATTCAACGCGAAAATCTACGATTCGTTCATCACCATGTTCTTGGTGAAAGGCCCCTACTACAGGGCCTTCGAGATCTACGAGGGCTGTCGCAACGATTGCAAGCTTAAGCTTGAGTTAACTACTGACTGGATGATCCCAGCGTTGGCGAATTTAGGGAGGATCAAAGGCGTCCTCAAGCTGTTCGACGAATTGAAGAAGAGGGAATATGGTAGTTCACGGTTAGGGATTCAAATTTATTCTGGATCCAAATTTATTCAACACTTGTTGATTGTTCGGGGAAGGCTAGGAGATTGGATGCGGCGGTTGGGGTTTATAGAGAGATGCAGGAGGTTGGGTATAATAACTAGTTAGTTGACTGCATTATTTAATGAAATATATAACTAGTTAGTTGAGATATCTGTAAACTTGGCTGCAATATTCATAAAAGTAGCTGTCCGAGAAATTTGTAGAACAAGTAGTTAGATAATATGTAGAATAAGTTGATAGCTTATGGATTTTCATAATCCTACTATTTAGTTTTGATAATATTATATAATATTAATAGATCTATACATGTATTTCATATTGCATATTTTATAACATTGTATATGAACTTGGTCGTGTTTTAGAAAGATTTCAGGGTATTAACCGACATAAGCCTACGATGTAGGATGGAGGAAATTGAGCTAAAACGGCAAATCTATTGGAGATTGAAGGATAATGGACTAGAGCTCATCAATGATCACATTCAAGTTTCAAGAAGCTAAGAAGTCAAAAGTCCAAGTTCAAAAGAAATTCAAGAAATCGAAAATTCAAGAGCTTGTGTCGAGATATCGAAAGATTCAAGATTTGGCAAAAGAACGATATCGACATAGGAAATCAATGTGGGTACTCGTGACTATGGAAAATATCACATTAAGCTCTTACACACACTCTTTGTATGATTTGTGAAAAACACTTGATGAAAAACTTGCGTTGGTTTTCGTTTAAAATCCTTTTCAAAACCAAGTTCAAATTTGTCTGAAAAATCCTTCTTCAGACATCTATACTATTGTACTTCAGACGTCGGTCTCGTTTTCCAAAACATGCACAAGTTTTAAATATCGGTTTCTTGCTTCAGAACAAACGTTTAAAGCTCACCAGAACAAACGTCTGGATGTTCTCTGAGCTTTCATTGTTTAAAACTTTTGACCGAACAGACGTTTGTTAAAACTTCTTCATATGTCTGTTTGTTCTCTGGATTTTTATTGGCCTTAAACTTTTTATAGAACAAACGTCTGTCGTTGCTTCTTCATACATCTGTTTGTTCTCTGGATTTTCATTAGCCTAAATTTTTTTACAGAACAAACCTTTATCAAACCTTTTTCTGACGTCTGGTTGTTCTCTATGTTTTCATGGCATTAAAACCTTTTGTGAGAATAAACGTCAGAACCTATTTAGCACAAACGTATGAAGCTTTAAAACTGTGAAAATCTTTTTTTCTTCAGACATGTGTCACTTATTCATCAAACGTCTTTTGTTCTCTGTATTTTGATTGGCGATATTTTGAAAACCACGGCAAACATCTGAAGCTATTTTTAGACAAACATCCGAAGCTCAAAAATTATTTGAAACATTTCTTCTTCAGATGTCAGTGTCTCTCTCTTCAGACGTCTGTTTGCCTTCTGTGCTTTCTTGCCTTCTTGTAAAAACTATCGGCAAACGTCTGAAGCTTTTATAAACAAATGTCTAAAACAATTTTATAGCAGTTGTTGATCTTTCTTCAGACGTCTGTCTGGTTGAACTTCAGACATCTAATAACGGTTCTTTTTGACTGATTTGACTTGTAACGGCTAGTTTTTCTTGAGTGGTATTTATTGAGAATTAGTTTGGGTTTTGAACTGCCAAGACTTGCAAAATTATTCTGAAACATTTCCAAAGCTTTTTCTCATCTTTTGTGAGAGCAAATTCTTGATTTTGATTATCTTTTCTCTCACACACTCAAAATATTAAAGAGCTTAATTTGATTATTCCATACTCATTGTAGGGTTACTAGGCACTCTCACAAGGGTCTATAAGGCATCAACCATGCCCGATTTAAAATTTAGACGTGCCGAACAATCCTAATCAAGATCTTAAACTAGAGATTAGGTGAAATAAAGCATGTTAAACACTTTAACATCTAAGAGTTTGGGATTACAACCTTTGTAGTCCGGTCTTTCACTTCATAAGCTCCGTGTTGAGGTCACTTCACTGCGATCATCATATACCCGGACTCTGGAGAGGCTCCACGAAGAGAATGATGCAAGCTTGCTTCCGATCTTCGATAACAAAGATGATCTATCTTGAAGTTTCTTTAACACAAGCTCTCACTCACAAATGAAGTGAACACCCTAATCTAAATGGTTAGGATAGATTAGGATGATGAAGTAGGATTTTAGCTCTCTTTTGTTTTCTTTAACTCACTCATTTTCATCACTTCATAAAAAGCTAGAAAGCTTTTCATGAAAGAAGAAGAAGGAAGAAGATGAAGAATCCATTTCCTTTTGTGATGAATAATGAAAGACTCAAGTGTCTGGTTAGAATTGCAACCATGGGTTAAGTATGAAGACTTAACCCATGTAGAGATTTAACTAGGGTAAAGGGTTGGTTTGGGCTAAGGAAATATGTATGCAAAATATCCAAGTCAAAGTCAAAGCTTCAAGAAGCTTCTTGAAAGCTTCATGAAGACTTAACCCTCATCCAAACCCTAACCTCAATTAAACTCCACAAAACATGTTGCATTTATAACCATAACATGTTACAATATTATATATCACATATACAATATTTATTGTAACAAAACAAAATAATACAATTAACATATATCGCATATATATCAATGTATTACCCGAGTGAGAAAAAGAATCTTTTAGTGAGCTCATATTAGTTAATGTAATTTAATATATCAAATATATAATTATACATTAAATTATCGAATCAACACTTGATCCGATAATCCGTCTATTTCACAAATAACCGACTAGTATATTCTGTATCAGTTCATCGAATCAACACTTGATCCGATGACCCGGCTATATCACATATACCCGGCCGATATCTCATATCGCGAGAATCTAATACGGTAGCACATACACGTATTGTTCTCGGTCCCGCACATACCATATATGTGCTCCTACTCCGTTTTGCCTGAGCCAGGAAACCTCTGTGTAGGACTCTAAAGAATCGTCAATACGCCGGCAGTAGGTGATGATCATATCAAACACCCACAAGCTGTAAGCGGTCAGCTAAACGTAACAGCCACCCAGGTATTGAGCGATCAGAAGATCAATAAGCAAGCCTGTACATTCTCCTGCGAATCCAATCAGTAACACTCCCGTACAGTCCGGTCTCTTCGTCTGATATGTCGCATATCTCGCCTAGGGGTGGTAAACGTCAGACCCCAGTAGCTTGATAAGTCGTGTCGATATGAGGTCTATAACAGTTCGAGAAACTACTGATAACACTTACCAGTAAATCTCAGCAACCCTGCCCAGAGATTTCCAGTTATAGCCAATCGAACACAGCGCAACATCAACTTCCTATACCGGGAGAGACGAATCCCCTCCTATCGCTCATTGCCTCCATGTGATTCGGGACTGTACCCAAAAGCCACCTTTTTGCACGCCCTCTTGGACGTGGTATGATGGAAATCAAAGCACAGTGGGAATCACACAAGACTCTATGACGATCTCGGGTCTACAGACTAACCTGTACCAGTGTCACCAGAGAACTGCCATCTGACGTGAGGTATAATACCATCTGGGAGTTCTCGGCGAGTCCGTCCAGTATACCCAGTCTCCACTGAGCACCCGTATACCTTCTCTGATATCAAACACCAATGGATATGAGATCATCCATCGCCCATAATATGGGTCAAGAAGCGCATACGCTAGTTTACTCTGGAGTATCGATGCCCTGTCTCGGTACTCCCACGACTAGGAACATTTGAAGGATGTACTTGGCGACTACACTGTCCTCACTAGTATGATCTGCATCATAGTCCTGGTAGTCAAGTACTCATCCTAAGGGCTTTATCAACATGTAACATAGAGACAATCAGAGTACATGTTAAGATAAAGAGCAACTAGATAGCGTACTATCATGTCGAGCAAGAAAGTCCTCTCTATATATGTCCAAGCATCCACTACAATATACATCGTATGTACAGTAATGGCCTCTAGGGCATACATATAACTAACAATCTCCCACTTGCACTAGGGCCATCTGTTGTGGTATCACATACCCAACAATTAGCTGTGGTTGAAGTATCTCATACTCAACCATCCCATAAAAGTCTCTACTGGGAAATAGGCCTTTGTGAGTGGATCCGCGCTGTTGTCCTCTGTGTCTACTCTCCTAACCTCGATCTCCCTGGAGATCAACCATCTCCATGATCAGGTGATACTGCCTAAGAATTATATCTGGATTTCTGATGGGACGGGGGTTCCTTGGCATAAGCTACTACTCCATTGTCACACAATGGTAGGAACGAAGTTCATCTCATGAACTTATATATATCTAGATTGCCTCTTTGGTAGCATCCTTTATAACGACGTATCTTGCCTTTAATCGTCTAGTAAGTCACGATATCTAGCTTGGAACTCTTCCAACATACCGTCCCTCCACTGAGGGTAAAGACAATGCCTGCGACTGACATTCAGTCGTCCTTATCACCCTGGAGCCTTTCCAGTGATTCTCCCTAGGATCGATTGATACCATCTCACTACAACTAGTGAGAATCCTAACATCCAATTAGATCTATCTCATAGATCCATAACCCAGGATTTAGGAGGTATCATTTTGATCCTATAGAGAATCTTTGTGATAAGAGGAGATTGACCGAGCGTAGCATAGGAAACTCCTTCCCTATCAAGAGTATGTCATCCACGTACTCCACGAGGATCACCACCATACTCTCTACTACCTTTTTGTATATACTTGGTTCATCTACCATTTTGATGAAGTCAAACTCTTTGACTACCACATCAAAACAGATGTTCCAACTCCGCGATACCTGATTTATCACATAAAACATCTTGCTCATGTTTCCGCTGCTTCCACTGTCTACGAAGCCCTCTGGCTGTGTACTTATAGACGCTCTCTTCCAAATCATCATTTAGAAAAGCAGTCATGATACCCAACCGCCAGATATCGTAGTCATGGTATGTAGCCGTGGCAAGTAGGATCTGGATGGACATAGCTTTGAAAGTCTCAACTTTTCCATGTACACCAAGTAATCTTCTCAAGATATACTTGCTACTGATGGGGATTTAACCCTTCAGATAAAGCAACCAAAGTCCATACTTTGTTGGTGTATAAGGATTCCATCTCAGATCGTTAAGCATCCAGCCATTCTTACAGAGTCCTACTCCTGATGGCCTGCTCGAAACAAGTTGGGTCATCATCTCATGATGCAATCCTCGCTCCCACTGTCATAGAGAAAACTGAAGTATCTCTCAGGTGGGTGAGGAACCCTACTAGATCGGCGGAGAGGCTGAGGTTCGTTGGAAACTATTGAATCCTTTGGTTCTACCAAATCATCAGCTGCAGTTTGTATAGCTGGAACTCTTTCCAGTTCTACCTCATGACCAATAATTTCTTCATAAGAAATTCCTTTTCACAAAGGTGACATGCTGAGAAACAAAACATCTTTTGTTCCTCGGTTTGGTAGAAGATATTCCCTTGCGAATGCTTGGGATATCCAACAAACTTCCACAGAACTGACTTTGCCTCGAGCTTGTCCGGATTTTGCTTTTAGACATAGGCCGGACAACCCCAAATCTTAACTTACTTAAGATATGGGCTCTTCCCATTCCATATCACATATGAAGTGGTAGGCAACTGATTTGATTGGAACCCTATTCAATAGGTATGCAGCTTCTCAAGTGCATAACTCCCAGAAGGAAATAGGAAACTCAGTAGTACTCATCATAGAGCGCACCATATCAAATAGGGTGCGATTGCTCCGCCCCGATTCACCGACGTGCTGTGGTGTATACGGAGGAGTAATGCTGAGAGAGAATCTCATTCTCCTTTAGAATAGTCCAGGATTCCTGTGCTCAAGTATTCTCGTCCTTGATCTCATCAAAGGATATAATACTTATACCTGTTTTTGGTTCTCTACTTCTAACTTATATTCTGTGATTATCTCAAAAGTTTCGGACTTGTGTTTCAACAGGAACATATGTCTGAATCTTGAAAGATCATCAGTGAATATAATGAAGTATAAAGAACCGGTCTTGGCATCTGTAGACAGGGGACTTTCATACATCAGTATGTATCAATCCAAGAGTTTACTAACTCTTTCTCTGTTTCCAATAAACGGAGCTATGGTCATCTTATCTCTGTGACATGACCGACAAGTTTCACAAGATGTAAATTCAAACTAATTTAAATATGCATCTTTATGTAATTTCAGCTAGTCGGGTCGCATTGATATGACCTAGTCTATAATGCCTCAAGAAGGATTCGTTCATTTCTGAACTCTTCCTCTTGTGTGTGTTCTGTACGTTAAGAACTGTGGTTTGATTTAGAACGTCTATGCTTTTAGATAACGTGCCTGAACCGATCAACTCTTGATATAGGAAATGTTCAAAACATTATCCAACAATACAAAATTATATCCTTTCTTTACTAATAAAGAGACTGATATGATGTTGTATATCAGGTTCGGTATCTAATAACATTCGTTCAGAATCAATGTATTCTGGTAATACAGGGTAACAACTACCAACAGACTTGGCTGCAACACTTGTACCATTTCTATCTCATGAAACTTATCACCCGTTCTTAGTTCTCTACCTTTCTGTAGCCCATGTAACAAATTACATTTGCGGGATCCTGATATGGTATCTCATGCCCAGGACGTAAAGAATATTGAGAAATAGTTCTGTGTAATGAACACACCCGAAGAAAATGCATCAACATGCACTTTCTTCGTTTGGACGGCACGGGAATTTTGGTAATCCTCTATTTCCTGCTCTGTCTTATAATAATTATAAGTTGGAGCGGGACCAACGTTCCTTAGCGCAGTATAACAAGCGGGTTCAGTCAATACATCCGTATTATTATCTTGATTAAGGTGTGACATAGTCGTAACCAGGAGAGAGAGAGAAGAAAACACTCAGCGTGCGCTTTTACAAGATTAGATTGGTTATCAATTTATCTAATCAGGATGGCTCCCACTGTTTTAGTCAAATTTTCCTTCAAACCCTAAAAGGAAAGACTAGCCGGGATTAATTACACCCTACAAGTTCGCTAATCTTTTAGCCAGGCCAGTGCCGGTACTTTGAGAGAGGTTCCCCGCGCTTTCGCACGGACCTAATTAAAATAAACCTCATTTTCCCAGGGGCGTAACCCCGTTAACACCTTTCTAGACACCTACTTGATCGGCTAATTGTAATGTGTAAAACTCTCCCAGGAGTAACTCTTACTCGCAGCGGGTATCGGGATCCAACTATCTCATAGAAGGTATGCAATCTCATTGCAAATTTCAACACTTGAAATTCCCAATAATATTTTACCCCTAGCATCCTATGACCTTGACGGAGGCCAAACTACCCATAGTCCGCTAGTCAAGTTCAACCCGTCATTTTTTGATTGAATTAAAACCACCCGCACGACCCTTGACGGAGGCTAAACTACGCCGTACGAATACCATAATCCAATCGCATCGTATGCTAGCAGATAAGCACTAGTTAGCTACCGTACACTACGCCTTGACGGAGGCCAAACTACCGCAGCACGAATACTAAGTAGTACTTATCTGAAATGACGGAGGGCTACGACAGGTTTTTAAGAAAACCCTTTGCGTAATGAACTTGATATCGTTGTAGAATCGAGTAATTTTAAATGGAATGTTTTTGAGGCATTTTCTAGTTTTGCTAAAGAGGTCACTCCCGGTGAAGGGATCGTCGGCTCTTTCCTCATCGAATAAGGTACAGGATATTTCACAAATATCACTATGCAAAGCAAAAACTATAGAAGCAATCAAAAGACAAACCGTGTTTGTAGCATCTGCTAGTTTCACTAAAGAGGTCACTCCCGGTGAAGGTATCTCGGCTCTTTCCTTATCGAATAAGGTGCTGGATGTTCTACAAGGAACACCGCTATGCAAAGCAAGAATTAGAGCTACCAGTTTTTAAACAAGTTTCTACAACATCTTTAGGTTTCTTTTCGTTTCATTAATCTCATTAATGAAGTCCCATTTTTATTATGCTTCACAAGCATCACTTTTGAAACAAAATCTGCAATATAACATATATCTTATATATATAATATAAACATTCGTCTCAGACAGTAATATGATCTCATCACAGAACATTGCAGCAGAAGATAACATATGAAATATTGGATATACTAGGATTTCCGTGTTTTATGCGAGCCTGTATAAAACGCGGATTCCACGGTCGTGATGAATAGCCAAACCCACATCCCTAGACCCCTACGAGAGTGGCAAGCAACACTGCCAATTCTAGGGTTAGGAGACCCGGTCTCGACTCCTCGAGATGGCCTCCCACTGGACCCCAGAACCCGGTTACTTGTGCTCCCTGCCTTGGGTCTACCTGATGCGGAAAAGTAAATAATATACAATGGTGACATCATCCTCAGCTCGGAAGTACCCCAATAAAAGAATATTACATACAATGAATTTTACATGAATGAAAAAGAAAAACTCTCATCTCACATAAAACCCCCGGCTATTCAAACACGACGATCCAATATAACATATCACAGCAACACATATCACATATCATCAACGTAAGCAAGTATGCGTATCCCGATTGTCATTTATGTATAGCAACGAAACCGGCGATACACCACATATTACACTTACGGTCGCAGAAAAGAAAGTGTAAAACTACAACAGTTGGAATCCGCAACCTTCTTAGACATCGCATGCCTAATCAAATGAATTCCTTAGACATCTCATGCCTAACAATTATAAACCACGCATTTTAGTCTCATTATCGAAAACTCTTTTCAATATCAAGTCGGGCAATTCAACAAGATTCCCGACATCCTGATCGAATGCTCGTCGCAAACTTTAGTAGACGGCCGCACCCCCGGATGCCGTCGACGAAGTGCACTAAGGAGGAACACCGCTGCCGCGAGCACCCGAACGGATGCTTTTGGCGACGGGGTTCTCCTACAGTCACTTGGTCGGGGCTATGGGGCGTGGCTATCTATTAAGTTTATCCGGCGAGTATCCGCATACGCTACGTGATTGCGACGGACTTTTGATCGCATCAAAATCCCGTGGCAACCGATCATCTGAGACTGAACTGCTAGATTTATAACATTCAAATTAGTTATCTCATAACTATTTGTGGATTCCAAATATTGTATCACATTCCAGATAAATAGACAATGTTAAACTTTCCGATCGAATAATCAAACACCCAAGTTTTCCCAAATAGCTCAACACTTGAGCGGAGTTCAAAAAGGTATCCATCACATGCCACAGTACCAATGGTCCAGCCGTAGAAGGGTCAAGCCAACGCCTCACATGTGGCAACGCCGTACTGCCCCAAACCCTAAGATTTAGAGGCGGTTCAGACGGCCACATAATCGAGTTAAGATTTGTGTTCTTCTAGAGGGTCCACCGCGTTACTTTTCCGGAAGTTTCAAACTCGAGAAAAAAATCCAACTTTTGAAAAAATTTCCGACAGGGGAAAAAGTGAGTTATTGATATCCGTTCGAACATTTTAACACGTTCTAAAATTACCCGGAAAAAATTTAAACGAAATTAAACTTTCCGATCGAATCAACGAGTTCCCAATACAACCCAGAAAACTCAACACTTGAGTATAATTAAAAATTCCCAGAAGTATCAGGAAGTACCTGCGGAAGTTACTGTAGGAAAAGCTAACAATAATTACCCTGTACGGCCGCGGAACTGCCGCGCGACCCATGCTCATGCCGCGGTTCCGCGGCGCCTTGGGCGAATTACGATGTCGTTTTTCACACAGTTCCATAAAATTACCTGCTGAATTTTCTAAGTATTTTTAATGCAGAAAAAATCACATTTTAAAATTTTTTCCAGAAACTAGGTTTTATCGGGTATTCGAAGTTCGATCGGACTTTAAACTTCGCCTAAAGCTCTAGCTTGGCTCTGATACTACTGTAGAGTTACTAGGCACTCTCACAAGGTTCTATAAGGCATCAACCATACCCGATTTAAAATTTAGACGTGCCGAACAACCCTAACCAAGATCTTAAACTAGAGATTAGGTGAAATAAAGCATGTTAAACACTTTAACATCTAAGAGTTTGGGATTACAACCTTTGTAGTCCGGTCCTTCGCTTCATAAGCTCCGTGTTGAGGTCTCTTCACTGCGATCATCATGTATCCGGACTCTAGAGAGGCTCCACGAAGAGAATGATGCAAGCTTGCTTCCGATCTTTGATAACAAAGATGATCTACCTTGAAGTTTCTTTAATACAAGTTCTCACTCACAAATGAAGTGAACACCCTAATCTAAATAGCTAGGATAGATTAGGATGATGAGGTAGGATTTTAGCTCTCTTTTGTTTTCTTTAACTCACTCATTTTCATCACTTCATAAAAATCTAGAAAGCTTTTCATGAAAGAAGAAGAAGGATGAAGATGAAGAATCCATTTCCTTTTGTGATGAATAATGAAAGACTCAAGTGTCTGATTAGAATTGCAACCATGGGTTAAGTATGAAGACTTAACCCATGTAGAGATTTAACTAGGGTAAAGGGTTGGGTTGGGTTAAGGAAATATCTATGCAAAATATCCAAGTCAAAGTCAAAGCTTCAAGAAGCTTCTTGAAAGCTTCATGAAGACTTAACCTTCATCCAAACCCTAACCTCAATTAAACTCCACAAAACATGTTGCATTTATAACCATAACATGTTACAATATTATATATTACATATACAATATTTATTGTAACAAAATAAAATAATACAATTAACATATATCGCATATATATCAATGTATTACCCGAGTAAGAAAAAGAATCTTTTAGTGAGCTCATATTAGTTAATGTAATTTAATATATCAAATATATAATTATACATTAAATTATCGAATTAACACTTGATCCGATAATCCGGCTATTTCACAAATAACCGACTAATATATTCTGTATCAGTTCATCGAATCAACACTTGATCCGATGACTCAGCTATATCAAATATACCCGGCCGATATCTCATATCGCGAGAATCTAATACGGTATCACATACACGTATTGTTCTCGGTCCCGCACATATCATATATATGCTCCAACTCCATTTTGCCTGAGCCAGGAAAACTCTGTGTAGGACTCTAAAGAATCGTCAATACACCGGCAATAGATGATGATCACATCAAGCACCCACAAGCTGCAAGCGGTCAGCTAAACGTAACAGCCACCCAAGTATTGAGCGATCAGAAGATCAATAAGCAAGCCTGTACATTCTCCTGCGAATCTAATCAGTAACACTCCCGTACAGTCCGGCCTCTTCGTCTGATATGTCGCATATCTCGCCTAGGGGTGGTAAACGTCAGACCCCAGTAGCTTGATAAGTCGTGTCGATATGAGGTCTATAACAGTTCGAGAAACTACTGATAATACTTACCAGTAAATCTCAGCAACCTTGGCCAGGTATTTCCAGTTATAGCCAATCGAACACAGCGCAACATCAACTCCCTATACCGGGAGAGACGAATCCCCTCCTATCGCTCATTGCCTCCATGTGATTCGGGACTGTACCCAAAAGCCACCTTTTTGCACGCCCTCTTGGACGTGGTATGATGGAAATCAAAGCACAGTGGGAATCACACAAGACTCTATGACGATCTCGGGTCTACAGACTAACCTGTGCCAGTGTCACCAGAGAACTGCCATCTGACGTGAGGTATAATACCATCTGGGAGTTCTCAGCGAGTCCGTCCAGTATACCCAGTCTCCACTGAGCACCCGTATACCTTCTCTGATGTCAAACACCAATGGATATGAGATCATCCATCGCCCATCATATGGGTCAAGAAGCGCATACGCTAGTTTACTCTGGAGTATCGATGCCCTGTCTCGGTACTCCCACGACTAGGAACATTTGAAGGATGTACTTGGCGACTACACTGTCCTCACTAGTATGATCTGCATCATAGTCCTGGTAGTCAAGTACTCATCCTAAGGGCTTTATCAACATGTAACATAGAGACAATCAGAGTACATGTTAAGATAAAGAGCAACCAGATAGCGTACTATCATGTCGAGCAAGAAAGTCCTCCCTATATATGTCCAAGCATCCACCACAATATACATTGTATGTACAGTAATGGCCTCTAGGGCATACATATAACTAACATTTATTGAGTATTAGTTGTGAGCTTTAAGAGAAACTCTTTTGAGAGTATTGTGCTTCATTGTAAACCCTCTTCTTGTCTTTGTGTGAGGATATCTTGAGTGTAAGAAAGTCTTTTGTAAGAGAGAAGAGTGAAAGAAGTTTTTCTTTCTTTGTATGAGAATCTTTGAGTGCAAGGGTGCGTTTGTAAAGGAGAACTTGTTGGTCTCGGTGGAGACGTGGTGTAAGAAGTTGCGAGTGCACAACGTGTTGCCTCGGTGGAGACATGTTTTAGTGGAACGAGTTCGCACGCGTAAAGATAGAGGACTAGGGGATCTCCCGAACCTCTCTAAACGACTCGTGTTTGCGTTTACTATTTCTTTCTCTTGCTTTAGATTTCAATTGCTTAGATAGAAATTGCATGCTCAACACCTTTTGGCTCTATATGCTCTTTACTTACTTGATTGCTATAGCTATTGCTTGCTATATGTTCATAATTGTAAATTACTTAGCCTCTTATTCTTATTGGTATATCCTTTGCTTAAGCTTTGCAATTATATTTGATTGGCAAGTGTAGTTTGTAGATTTTTTATTTGAGCATATTAGTAACCTTGTCCTATTCACCTCCCCTATAAGACAACTTTCAATTGGTATCAAAACTTGGTGCTCTTCTTGTTAGGCTTTATAACATAGAGTTGATCCTATGGATTCTTTTTTACCTTCTTGCTCTTATCATGATGAACCATCCATACATAACCCTCTATATTTTGATGGTTCTAAATTTGAGTTGTGGAAAATTATGATACAATATTTTCTTGAATCTTGGGATAAGGATATATGGAAAATTGTTGATAATGAGTACTCTATTCTTTCTATTGCTAAATCTATATGGAGTATTCATGAAAAAGATTTATTTGTTTTGAACTTTAAAGCTCTTAAAATTCTACATTGTGCTTTAAATGTTGTTGTTCTTAACAATATCTCCTTTTGCAAGACGGTTCATGAATTGTGGTATTCATTGGAAAATATCTATGGAGAACAGGCCTTATGCAAATAGAAGGAGAAAACCAACGGTTTGACATCTATAGCAATTTTGGATGTGTCTCAATCAAAAGCAAATCAAAAGAGACAATCCAACCTTATGGAGTTGACAAAGAAGTATCTTGATCTTGGGGTTGTAAGTAACCTGTCTTTTGATTATCATAAACTCACTCATGATCAATTGCTACTTGCTTTCAACACTATTCGTTATAATTTCAATTTGATGGCTTTTAGAAATGATTTGTTAGATGAGCAAAACTCTTCTCTCATTCATGTGAAAAATGATTTTATTTCTTGTGATTTCTTTGAGACTTTCAACAAAAATTTGATTTCCAAATTTGGCGTTTTAACCTCCGCTCATGATTCTCAAACTGCTTTAATTGGTAAATTAGAAATTGAGAAGAATGAGCTACTTTCAAAACGTGATTTCTCTTGTATTTCTATTGATGCTTTGAAGTTAGAAAATGTAAATTTGGTTTCCACTTGCAATGTCTTGAGAATAGAAAATAACGTTTTGATTTCAAAATTTAAATGCAAAGTTGATTTATTGAAATCCTCTCTTGTTTCTCAAGAGGCATTGACCTTTGATTTGCTGTCTCTTAAAAAAGAAAACGAGAAGTTGACTTTAACTTGTTAGATCTTTAGAAAAGAAAACTTCGATTCGATTTCAAGTTTTAAAATCGAGATTGGTCTTTTGAAATCGTTTATTTTATCTCAAGAATCTTACTTTTGAAAACGCTTCTCTCATAAAAGAAAAAGAGATTTTAAAAGTTTCCCTTGCTGAACTTTCAATGGTTGATGCTTTACCTAGTAAGGAAGTAGTTTTAAATCGAAGAGGTGATGGTCTTAAAAATTTGAAGTTTCAAAAACCCTCTTTTCTTAGACGTGTCAAACATGACCCCCATTTAGCTAAATCTGATGTTCATTCTCATGCATACTTATATAGACTTAGTTTGGGAAAAACTTTCAAGAAGCATGCACATCATTCACTTACCATACCTCATGCTATTGACACATCTAGAT
Source organism: Agapanthus africanus (assembly GCA_030015575.1). Taxonomy (NCBI): domain Eukaryota; kingdom Viridiplantae; phylum Streptophyta; class Magnoliopsida; order Asparagales; family Amaryllidaceae; genus Agapanthus; species Agapanthus africanus. Next base: position 393,710,781 of record JASDDO010000019.1, on the reverse strand, counting down.
CATCCATGCACGCACGCACCAACACTTGCAATTTTTGTGGTGCTTGTTCGCACCCATTTTAGGGTTCATCCAATGGATGCGATGCGACATGTGTAAAGTACGTGCGTATGGCTTAAGCCCATTGCATGCAAAGCACGTGTGCATGGTTTAAGACCATCGCATGCAAAGCACGTGTGCATGGCGAATGCCATCGCATGCGATGCGACATGCGCAAAGCATGTATGCATGGCGAAGGCCATCGCATGTGATGTGGTACGTGTAAGATACATGCTCATGGCAAAGGCCATCGCATGTACTTGACTAAGTCATTACTAAAAGAAAATCTTTTATCGGTTAACAAAGTTAACAAAAATAATTAAAATTGATCTTGGGGTCAATGATCCAACGGTGCGCACACACCTTAAATTGATATAAATCAATTTAAATATGTTTGTTAATAACAAACTTAACAAAATAATCAAAATTGATCTTCAGATTAATGATCCAATGGTGCGCATGTTACTTTTGATTGATATGAATCAATTAAAGATTAAATTGAGATCAAAACTCACCTGATTGTTGGGAACAAAACCTAACAATTCCTTTCCTATAAATAGAAATCCCCTTCACAATGAAGGGAGGCTTTCGGATCATTTTTGGACTTTCTGAGCTTTTATTCTCCTCTCTAGAAAAAAAGAACCGAAGTTCTCGAAGAAGAAGAAACCCTAGTCAACTAGGTAATAAAAAGAAGAGGTTGCTATCTCTTTTATAAAAAGCTAGTGCTTTTCAGAACGATGCTAGTGCTTCTTAAAATAAAATAAAGATCAAACGATTTTAGAATTTATCTCTCTCATACAAAAGGCCATTGCTTTCATAAGAGATCTATTTTAAGATCCAAGAGTTTTGATAAAACCCTTGTAAAAGGAAGAGCACCAAAATACAGATTGAAACTGGTGCTTCTTTTGAAAGTTTTTACTTTCATTGAATTTAAATGTACCATATGAATGCACTTTAAATCAAACAACAAAGATCTCAATTTCTTTGAAAGCAAAACCTTTCTGCATCATAGTGCGCATCCTGACTTAGGGTGTGAACTTTGGATGTGCGCATCACGTGAGCTACACGCGATCGCATATGGAGGATATTATCCACATCCGACTTGCACATATGCTTAATGTTCAAAATCAAATGTGCATTACGTGACATTCACGTGCTCATCCCTTTCTGAACCGCATTTCATATGGATATGTGTCACGTGATATGCACATGCGCACTTCATACAAATGCGCATCGCGTGATATTCATGTGCGCACCCCCACAGACAAAGATGCATGCGCATCACGTGATACATACATGCATATCACTTGAATCCAATCAAGTGCGCATCACGTAATACCCACATGCATACTTCTTGAATGATACTGTATGGCATCCCATACCCATGTGATTTTTCTCAAAACTATCTATAATCGCAATCAAGAACGGCATCGCTTGGTAGCTAGCCGGTGAGTACGGGTCGGTCCACAGGGATGTTGTGAATTTCCTAGTCGCTCAAACGAGTTAATTCCAAATGGTGTTGGATCTTTTAATTAAATCTAAAAACTAAGTTGTGTCATACTAGGATTAGGAAACTTGCTAGGATTAGGTTTAGGTAAAGTTTGGTAAATAAAGATCTACACCTCTTTCCAATGCCTTAAATTAGATATCATATTAGGGGTTATGGTAAATATTAATAAAAGGGATTAGGATGATTGGGAAGATGTTTCTTCCTCTAGATCCTTGTCCTTCCTTTCTTAATCTTTACCCTAACCTCTATGGAAAACTTACAGATCAGGTCTTTTATACTACGGTATCACCGTTACCTCGTGGTAGAGTGCCGTAGGGAGCGGAAGATGAAAGTATGCATGGAGTCCTAATGTTCATAAGAGATTGGCAAAGAAAAGAGATGAGAGATCTTCATCTCTCAAACCCTTTCCTATTCCTAACCCTAACAAGCGAGGAGACTACTCACTCATTAGGAAATTAAAATACATTTATTTAGGGCAGAGAATAAAAGATTAACTAGGGCAAGGAATTAAATTTATCTAGGGCAAGAATAGAAAATTAACCTAGGGCAGAAAATAAAGAACTTACAAAAAATGATGCTCTCCAAAAGAATGCTGATATTTATTAATGAAGGGAGGCATAGCTTTTACAATGATTTAGAGTTCCTATTTATAGAGGATAGGAAACCCTAGGTTACAATTGATTCGCACGTTTACATTTACCAAAATATCCTTAGGAAGACCTAGTCAAAGTAGACTCCAAGCTTTGGTAAAATTTTATGTCTCTGTCTCTTTAAAAGGAAGTATTGGGCCTTGAAATTTCCTTTGTTGGCTCTTCTGTCTTTGGGCTTCCTTATTATTTGGTTCTTTTATTAAAAATAGCTTCTATGTTTCTTCCAGATCTCCAGTGAATAATTGCGGTGGACTTTTAACCGTTCGCTTTGTAATCTTGGACCTTGCATTGCCTTGTACTTTGTGAATTTTATCTTTGATGTAGGCTTGATCAAGAGTCTTTTGTTTGTTGGTCAAAGTCCACTTTTGCATCGTCTTTTCATCGTTTTCACTGTTTTCTGTCCAAGAACCTGTAACCTGTAATATGTAGCAGACATGCGTCAAAAGCACCTGTTTATTTGTAAAATATATAAGAATGGGGAATATAATAATGCAATATTATGATATGAACAAATACCCCCAAACTTATCTTTTGCTCGTCCTCGAGCAAACTTATTTTTTTATTCTCGACAAAAAACTTAACCGCACTTTCGCAGGGAATCGCGATTGCACTGAGATTGTGCAACAAGCCGTTAAACCTCTAGGTGTCCTTAGTAGGAGGAGTGTTGTCTCCTGAGGGTTTTCAGCGGATACTACCCACAAAATCCTATCAATTTGGCTTATCGACTTTTATTCTCCAATTAGGTTTTCTAACAAGGAATTCTATTATCTTCGACCCGTAAATTATCCACCCATATTCTTTACACTTCCTCATCATTTAACTTAAGATTATATATGTTCTGCAGACCTACTTAGCTTTCGGCATTTCTTAAGTTTTCCTTCTAGGGTTCCATCTCCACTTAGGAATTTCTATCAACTCTACTAAATATACAAGTTCTATTCTTCACTCCTTTCTTTCATCTAAACTCCAATCACATATCCCCACGTGTGTGTATAAATCACCCCTATACTTGGAAATTCAAATCAAGCAATCATACCCTTGTTCGTTGTCCAAAGTACTTACTAGTAGGTGAATCTTTAATTGAATTTTGCTTACACATCTTTCATGCGACCGTTAATACTTCTTGAGGTACCAACAACCGATTACAAGATATGTTTGCACTTTAAAGCGTAATTCCTAGTCTTGTAACACCCAAGGCTTTAGCAGTGACTCCCAAACCAGTTGGTCTAAGGCACTAGGTGATGAAGCACCCTCGCTAAATATTTTTCTATTTTTGCAGCCTTAAGTAATCACAAAAACCAGTGTTCATTTTTTTCTTCTTTATTCACTTTTTTTATATTTTATTTTCATTGTACTAAGAACTTTAGACAAGAGTATTTTAAGGCCTCTTCTACTATTCCAAGTTTCAAGGTGCGTGATTGTGCAATTCGTAGGGTATTCATTTTCAGAATCTAGACTTAAGCTAGGAATTATTTTTCAAAATTATACTCTAATAAAAATATCAATACTTTTCCTTTATTTCGACTTAGCCCAAAAAGTTAACTCAAAATTTGCCTATTTCTAAATAAACTACAAAGACATATACTTTCTACCGTTAAATTTTAAGGAAGGTTATTTTTAGGGTTTTTAATTTACTAAGTCTAAGATCTAGTTGTTCCTAGCCAGTTAACCTATTTGTCAAACTCAAATCAAATAAGGCCAAAATTGAATACATTAATTTTTATAATTTTTGAAAATTTTCAAATTTTTATGGTTTTCAAATAAGTATGCAAATGCAAAATGTACATATGAATGCGAAGGAAGAAAACGTACCAAGCATACCCCCAAACTTAAACTTGACAGTGTCCACAATGTCATGCCACACCAAGAGGGTTGAGAATGTCGGCACTCTCCTGTTTATTTATTTATAAATTTTTTTATATATTTTTTTGTTTTGAATTTTTTTTATTTTTTATAGAAAAAGAAAACAAAAAATATATGTACATATATACAACAAGTTTCCCCCCAAACTTAAGCTTGGCCTTACACAAGCCAAAGGTTAGCACCAACCATTCAAAAATCTTATCATGGTAATGGTTGAGTCGGTGAAAGAATGGAGTGGAAAGAAAAGAGATGAGAAGCACACGAGACCGTGTGGAGGTAGAAACGGGATACGGTCTCGGTGGGGGAGAAGAATGGCGGAAAAGAGAAAGAAGTAGAGTACGATCTTGAGGGTGTAAATCCAGTGAATAAATTAGCACAATTTGTGATGACCGATGTGTTAAAAGCGATTGTGCTAACCTATCAACCCGTCGAGAAATGGGGTCATATTCCTCAAGATTCGCAAGAAAACATGGGTACATCGAACTCGGTAGTGGAGATGAAGGCGTAACAGTCTCTTGCACGGTCGGAACGATAGGACAGCCGAAAGGGAGTGAATTCGGGATATGCTCATTCTCACCGTAGTAAACTGTCTCGAACTGGAAAGATTCCATCAATGGTTCGAAACGACTGTAAGCAACCGAGTCTGATGGTTCAACTAACTCATCTGAAAATTCAAAAGACTCAAACTCGGGCGGTGAGATTTCAACATCGTCCGAAAAAGTGAAACATTCGTAAGTGTCATCGGCTGTGAGAACTGTGTCAGATTCAAAGGAAAATTTTTCTAGCTCACAGTCGTCAAGCGTGATCTTGTGCGTGGTCGGAACGATGGAAAGGAGGGAGGGTGATATAATAGTTAAAGGTTCGGGAGGATGAATTTGAAAATCCGACACATCAAACAAAAATGGTTCAACCTCAATATTATCCTCAAGACTCTCCTCAATACTATCCTCATAAGTCTCCTTAATAGTTAACTCATCCATGCCATTATCATCAAAATCAAGACGCATATGAAGTTCGGGAGAAACATTTAATGACTTGGGATGATGAATTGGACATAAAATTTCAATCAAATCTACTGGTTCATTATCCAAAATATTCCCGGCGTCTATATCCTCAATCAAGTGAAAATCAATATTTTCTGACACCTCATCAAAAGCATGGATATTTATCGATTTAGGCTGTAGAGTGGAGGTGTAAAGATAGAAAGGATTAAGTGTGGTTTCACTCGAAAGGGATTCTTCACAATTTGGCAAATCAAGCACTACAAAGTCGCACAACTCATCATTTTGGACACATGTTTGAAAATTTGAGTTGTTGGATTCAATTGGGTATGGGTAGGTTTGATTTGGAAATTCTCTCACATTCTCACTCTGTCCAACCGCCTCCTTATACATTGAAAAATGTGGAGCCAGCGGGAAACTAGCTACCGGTTCAGCAGGTTGCATAAGGGCGGCCACGGAGGGTTCCACATTCCTACTCATTTTTTTTGTTGCTAAGATATAAGCCTCCAACGACTCTTCCAAACTAGACTTGGGTGGTAAGGGGGTTTCGGAAAAAGATTCGAAATTGTTTGGATATGTGAAACTCCTTAATGGCTGTGTAGAAACAGTGTCTAGTGAAGGTGGGAAAGTCGGGTAGGACTGGTAGGAAGTGGGTGGTTGGACAGGGGTAGGGTCAACATGTGGATAAAAAGATGAATGGACTTGTTGATCCCTAAAACTAGATGAGTAGAGAGGGGTGAAAGATCGGCTACGAGATTGAGCAATGTGCTCAGCAATGGACATCGGTTTAGGAGTGACAGCAGGACTTGAAAAAGTGGTGTCAACATATGAAGGTGGTAAAGGTTGACTCGGTTGACACAAAGTGGGTTGCAAAGTCAAACTGTTTCTCCTAGACGCTTCTATTTGATCTTTCAAAGATATTTTGGGCACGGAGGGATCTTCCTTAAATCGACCGAAACAATTGACATACGAGGCAAAATTAGGTTCGGGATACCAAAGTTCGGCAAGAGATTTATGATGTGGGGTACCCATGATGTCAGAAGTAGAAGAGAAAGAAGGTGGGTGTAAGTTGGGTGCAAGGATTTCTTAGCGACAAAATTTTGCAATTTTTTTAATAAAAATTTTCCTTTTTTGTTTTTTTATTTGTAACTTTTTGCAAAAAAGATTTTCGATAAAGGGCTTAGACACAAATGCAATCAACCAGAAATGCACAATCAGACCTAGATCTAGGGTCACCTAGGTCAGCTAGACAGCTCCTAACTGTTCCAAAGGGCTAGAAATAAGACCTCAAACCGCCTCTTCACCGCCAATTGCGGCCAGGTAAGTGCCAGGTAAGTGGAAGGCTCCCCGCTACAGGTAGCGGTCCTAATTAAGTAACCACTTGCCTTAGAAACACTTGCCTAGACACCACAAAGTCAGGTTAGGATAAACGGTCGATGCCTATAACCGGTCCTCTGTCCTATTGAGCTCGAAGTCCTTAGGGCTGAGTCTAGTATTTTTTAATTAAGAATAGTCAATGCAAATGCTTTAAGTGATTTCTGGGGTCCTGGAAAGGGTGATGAAATCCCCACCCAATCTGAATTGGTCAAAAAGCCCCTTAAAGTCCAATTAAAGATATGCAAAACAGTAAATCACTTGCAATCAAATATTTTTATTTTATGCGCGGCACAAAGAATCCTGCACAAGATTTGTTATTGAGAAAGGGGAAGATTTTTTTAAGCACAAAGAATTCTGCAGGAGATTTAACAAAAGATATATCGAAAGATTCAGAGGAGAGATCAAAAGACTTACAGATTTTTTTTTACACCGCGTTTCAGCCCTTTTTTATTTCTGGTGATGTCACCAGGGCGCGGCGGTTCCGCGGCCGTAATGGGGGTCGCGCGGTGGTTCCGCCGCGTTTTGGTCGCGCGGCGTTTTTTTCTCTCCTGTTCTTCAAATCTCCCTCTGTTCTGATCTGTTATTTTCTGTTTCGCTTTCTGTAGATTTCCAGATCCGTCTTTCGATTGTAGATCCTTCAAAATTCAAACAACAAAGTACCCTTTCCAAAAATAACAGATGATATATTTTTATATTTTTTGGATTTTTCAGATTTTTATGATTTTTTTTTATTAAGATTAACCCGAAATTGCAAAAAGGAAATAACACGCCATCCCCGGCAACGGCGCCATTTGATTGATCTCAAAAACTATCTATAACCGCAATCAAGAATGGCGTCGCTTGGTAGCTAGTTGGTGAGTACGGGTCGGTCCACAGGGATATTATGAATTTCCTAGTCGCTCAAACGAGTTAATTCCAAATGGTGTTGGATCTTTTAATTAAATCTAAAAACTAAGTTGTGTTATACTAGGATTAGGAAACTTGCTAGGATTAGGTTTAGGTAAAGTTTGGTAAATAAAGATCTACACCTCTTTCCAATGCCTTAAATTAGATATCATATTAGGGGTTATGGTAAATATTAATAAAGGGGATTAGGATGATTGGGAAGATGTTTCTTCCTCTAGATCCTTGTCCTTCCTTTCTTAATCTTTACCCTAACCTCTATGGAAAACTTACAGATCAGGTCTTTTATACTACGGTATCACCGTTACCTCGTGGTAGAGTGCCGTAGGGAGCGGAAGATGAAAGTATGCATGGAGTCCTAATGTTCATAAGAGATTGGCAAAGAAAAGAGATGAGAGATCTTCATCTCTCAAACCCTTCCCTATTCCTAACCCTAACAAGCGAGAGGACTACTCACTCATTAGGGAATTAAAATACATTTATTTAGGGCAGAGAATAAAAGATTAACTAGGGCAAGGAATTAAATTTATCTAGGATAAGAATAGAAAATTAACCTAGGGCAGAAAATAAAGAACTTACAAAAAATGATGCTCTCCAAAAGAATGCTGAAATTTATTAATGAAGGGAGGCATAGCTTTTACAATGATTTAGAGTTCCTATTTATAGAGGATAGGAAACCCTAGGTTACAATTGATTCGCACGTTTACATTTACCAAAATATCCTTAGGAAGACCTAGTCAAAGTAGACTCCAAACTTTGGTAAAATTTTATGTCTCTGTCTCTTTAAAAGGAAGTATTGGGCCTTGAAACTTCCTTTGTTGGCTCTTCTGTCTTTGGGCTTCCTTATTATTTGGTTCTTTTATTAAAAATAGCTTCTATGTTTCTTCCAGATCTCCAGTGAATAATTGCGGTGGACTTTTAACCGTTCGCTTTGTAATCTTGGACCTTGCATTGCCTTATACTTTGTGAATTTTATCTTTGATGTAGGCTTGATCAAAAGTCTTTTGTTTGTTGGTCAAAGTCCACTTTTGCATCGTCTTTTCATCGTTTTCACTGTTTTCTGTCCAAGAACCTGTAACCTGTAATATATAGCAGACATGCGTCAAAAGCACCTGTTTATTTGTAAAATATATAAGAATGGGGAATATAATAATGCAATATTATGATATGAACACTATGCGTACCACATATGGATGCGTACCCCATATTCATGTATATCCTTCTGAAAAGGAAAAGCATGGATCCTCCGTGCGAAGCACGTGCGCACCTATGATGCATATGCGCACTTGAACGGCAAGCCATAGCTTGGATATTTAGCTAATATACGCCATATATAGAAGCTTATGCTTCCTAATTAAGTTGATCTTAAACTATAACAAGACCAACAATCCTTAATTAAAATATTTAAGTTGACCCCAGTCTCATACACGACTAACGATCCTTAATCAGAACTTAAGTTGATCTTAGTCTACAATAATGCTAACGATACTTAGATGAAAACAAATATCCGGTGAACCGATGGACCTCATTAAGATGAGAAATGCTACCTAGGTTCGAATCCTAAACCTAATATACGGATTTGGACTAATCCGCGTCTTACGAGTGATGACATAAATTAGTCTCCGTACACAATCCAAGGGCAACTCCAAATAAACAAAAAATATAACACACAAAATTTTCTGTAGTAGAGAAAGTTGTCATTGCGCCGCGATAACGTAATTAACTACAGGGGATTGCGCCTACAGGAAAAGGCATCCCCACGATCAATAAACTCCTTACATATGAGAGAGAATATGATAAAGTCTACAACAACGGTCGCATCCAGCCAAACCTCCGATATACGGTGCCATAAATCAACTTGGTATCTTCGAAGAGGTAGACGGATATATTCCATATAGCATCTGTCCCCGCATTTAGGCTAGACATCCTTCCAACGTCTCAGTCCAGTTTACGGCGGTAAATAGATTCTGGCACGCCCGGTGGGACCCTTTTCTTTTTCCACTCCACACTTTATGTGTCGTGTTTTGTGAACTAATCGCGGTATATATATATTTATGTTGCTTTTGGATTTCAGGATACTAAAACCGGTGTTCTCCTTCCTAACTAGATCTTAATGGCATCCTACAACTACAACTGCAAATCTGGTTCTGACACCTCCGCATCTCAACTAATCATGTCTGGTCAGTTCATGGTCTCGCTGCTATGCATTCCGACAGCTCAGGTCCAGAAGACACTGAACGGACTCCAGTTCGGATAATTTCCTCCACTCCCCACTATTGGTGCCTCAACGCCAAAGGAAGAAATACCAAAGAAGTTGGTCTTCGATAGATTGGCCACTGTTTCCGTAGGTTCTATTGACAAACCTACTAAATCTGAAAGCTTGGTCTTCGGCAGACTAGGCTCGAGTTCCATGGGCCCACTGGAAAAGAAGCTCATAATACCCAAGAAGGCGATCTTCGAGAGTGTAACATTTCAGAAAAATAAAATATTATTTTTGGAAATTTAAATAATTGAAATAATAATTTCTATGAATATTATTAAGTACAAGAATTAGTTTTAATGAAAGGGTATCATCATATACCGATAATTTGGAAAATATTTGAAAAAATTAATAAGAATTATTGATTTGAAGGTATTTATATGACTTAAGCATTTTATGAATTATTATACAATTATTTGTAAATGGGTTATTTACTAAACTTGATTAGGGTACTAATTTTTCATTAAGTATGATATGTGTATGACATGCACCATAGCATGTCACAAACACTTGTTATATTTTGATGAACCATGTTTTGTTTCCTTTACATATGGTTTTTCTTTGTTTTAAGAAATAAAAAGAAAAGAAAAAGAAAATAGATGAGAGAGAGAGAGAGTGATGGGATAAGTATCATGCTGAGAGAGAGAGAGAGAGTGGGAGAAAACTCTAGAATTCTCATGGTTCTCTTCTCCATTCATTTCATCATTTCACTATTTCATCTCCTCTTCATTTTCCTTCACTACCCTCCACCTCCTATACCACCCATGACCACCCCAAAAACCACCTCAAATCACCATGTCACCTTCACTAAAAATGTGCACAAGTTCACTACAAACCTAATGGATCTATCAAGTGGAGATTTTGAAGACTTTGGGCAACTCAAGAAAATTCTTGAGTTGCCAAATGAGGTAAAAACCTACACCTTTAGTTTAGAATCTTATTTTCCTCATATCTATTTGTAGTTTAGAGTGGATTAAATATGGTTTAGCGATGTTAGAAATTTCCAAGTTGAGGGTTAAGTGATTTTGATGTTGTGATGGTGTATTTGAGAGTAATTAGTGACCATAAACCTTTGTAGTGTTAGTTTCATGGACCAAAACAGAGAGTAAAACCTAAGACTTGAGTTAGAAATATTTCAAATGTCGGTTTTGTGGATATTTTAGGGACTACAGGGAATCTGGAGCAACCTGAGGCGTTTGTAGAAAAATCAAATAAGTACATCAACCTAGTTAGACCAATAGGAGAGCACCATGAGAAGACGAGACCAAGATTCTTCATGGGGACCGGCGAGATTGGGAAATTTGGCATTCTTACCGGGTCATTTTGGTGGGATGGTGTTGTGTCTTTGCCAGTAGCTCACTTACCATGTAGAATAGCCCCATGCACTCTTTGTTTAGCCCCAATTTACCTGATCAAAAATCTGGGAGCATTTAGTGTTGGTTTCAACTATGTTTTCTGATTTCAAAAACTTGGATTTTGGTATTTGAATGTGGATTTTGGTCGTTGGACGTTTGTATATCGATGACGAGAGTTATTTGGCTATTTTTGCATGCGTATGTAGGGTGTTTTTCGTCACCCCATTGAGATAGGAATACGCGCGCCCTTGTCAGACGCATTACAGATTCCCCCTGTCCAGGGTAGGCCGGGGTTTATTGATTGTGGGGATCCGAATCTCCGGCAGCCGCGGACTAAGCTGCCGTTAATTACCCCTCGCCTTTGGAGCGAGAGAACCTCCGATTGACGGGTCAACTATTCATGAGAACTCAATATGCAGTGTGCGTGTTTGGAAAACGGTTTTTGATATATCGGGGGCCCCTCAGAGTTTTACGGGGGTTCCGCTACCCGGATAGCGGGCTGGGGGTCAAGAGGGCTAACAGCCCTCTTGCGGGGTGCGGGGCAGCACCCCGTTAGAAATTTTTTCTAACAGGGACAGTGTCGTGGAGTATGTGTGTGTGTATAAAAAAAAGAGGGGGGAAAGCGCCTTAAAGACGCGTGCGCGGCACGTGGGCTCATGGTGCCCGGGGTCACATGCGCGCACATGGGCGCTTTAGTGCCCGGGGTCACGTGGGCACATGTGACCGATGGGCGCCTTGGCGCCCCGGGGTCACGTGGCGCACACGTGACCAATGGGCGCCTTAGCGCCAGGGGTCACGTGGTGCACGCGTGACCGCGGAAAACACCCACGGTAAGGGGCCTAGCCCCTAGGTTGGGGAGTTGAACTCCCAAGGGGATTTTTGGAGTTGAACTCCTAATCAGAAATTAATTTATGGAGTTGAACTCCAACAGATCTAGAAAGGAGTTAAACTCTTAGGAATATTTGGCTCTTCTTTTGAGCCTTGGATCTGTCCAAAGTTAGATTTTTGGAGATGGGTCTCTTTCTTCCTTCTCTTGATCGGCGGGATCTTGGAGAAAAAGAGGGTGAGACTTAAAAGTCTCCCCTTTTCGAGATCTGATTGGAGATCCGAGCTCCCCTTCGTGGGTTTGTGGTGAAAAACTATTTATTTTTTACAATGGAAGAGTTAAACTCTTGATTTAATTCCAAAAAGAGGAAGATGGTTTTTGACCCTTGAGAAAGGAGAAGGAGCCACAAACCCTAGTTTTTTAGAGAATGAAAAGTTCTATGCTTTATTCATCATCATGTTGCCTTATATAGGTTTACACATTTACAGATAGCCCCTTGAGCTTTACAAAATGGCATTTTGCCCATCCCATGCCTCATATGCTCATTTCTTTTGCACATAAGCCACATGCTTTACAAAAATTTGGCTTTATGCCCATTTTGCTTACATCCATGCATAAAAAATTACATCAAAATTATTTATTACATGATTTTTATTTTGACATGGAGGAGGGTCGACCGCTTCATGTTCGGACTCGACCTGGGCGTGGGCCCACTTGGCTTGGGGTTGACCTTGACTTTGACTTGGTCAATCGGGGTGCAATTTTCGACCCCAACAAAGTGCCCCCCATCAATAAATGCACACCACATATGTGGGTCGTGTGCATGAAATTGATGGATCTTTTTTCATGTAGAGGCGACTTGATTTGGTTCCTGCTTTTTGGGAAGCCGGCACTGCCCTTTTTACGACATGGATGGTCGACGCTTGACGTGTCTCCGAAATGGAGTGTCTGTGGTAGATGTTTTCCTGGCCCAGAGTGATTTGGTTCCCTCTTTGTAGGAAGCCTGCACTGCCCTTTTTACGACATGGACAGTCGACGGCACTGAGTGTCGCTGGTTGTTTAACTTCACCCCGGCACGGAGTGTCGCTGATCGACTTGTCCCCGGCACGGAGTGTTGCTGGTTGTTCGACTTGTCCCCAGCACGGAGTGTCGCTATTCGACTTGTCCCCGGCACGGAGTGTCGCTGATTGACTTGTCCTCGACACGGAGTGTCGCTGATGTTCGACTTGTCCCCGGCATAGAGTGTCGCTGATCGACTTATCCCCGGCGTGGAGTGTCGCTGATCGACTTGTCCCCGGCATGGAGTGTCGCTAATGTTCGACTTGTCCTCGGCACGGAGTGTCGCTGTTCGACTTGTCCCCGGCATGGAGTGTCGCTATTCGACTTGTCCCCGGCACGGAGTGTCGCTGATCGACTTGTCCCCGGCACAGAGTGTCGCTGATGTTCGACTTGTCCCCGGCACGGAGTGTCGCTGATCGACATGTCCCTGGCATAGAGTGTAGCTGTTCGACTTGTCCCCGGAACGGAATGTCGCTGTTCGACTTGTCCCCGGAACGGAATGTCGCTGTTCGACTTGTCCTAGGCACGGAGTGTCGCTGATCGACTTGTCCCCGGCACGGAGTGTCGCTAATTGACTTGTCCCCGGCACGGAGTGTCGCTGATATTCGACTTGTCCCCAGCACAGAGAGTCGCTGATCGATTTGTCCCCGGCACGGAGTATCGCTGATATTCGACTTGTCCCCGGCTAGGAGTGTCGCTGATCGACTTTTCCCCGGCACGGAGTGTCGCTGTTCGACTTGTCCCCGGCACGGCATGTCGCTGATGTTCGAGTTGTCCCCGGCACGGAGTGTCGCTGATTGACTTTTTCCCAGCACGGAGTGTCGTTGGTCGACTTGTCCCCGGCACGGAGTGTCGCTGTTCGACTTGTCCCCGGCACGGAGTGTCGCTGTTGTCTCTGATCGACTTGTCCCCGGCACGGAGTGTCGCTGATGTTCGACTTGTCCCCGGCACGGAGTGTCGCTGATTGATTTGTCCCCGGCATGGAGTGTCGCTGGTTGATTCCGAATCGAAGCATAATTTCGACAGAGAAAGCAGATACGCCGAGGCGAAGCATGATTTCGACACGGGGTATATTCTGGGACGAAGCATGATTCCGCCGCAGAGGTTGTTGGTTTGATTTGGGTTGGCATCAGCACCACTACACTGGAATATGGTACCAGAAGCGAATCATCATCTTCCATGAGAGGATTTGGGGATTTTTTTGTCGGCATCTGCATTGCTGCACTGGAATAATGCCAGGAGCAACTCATCATTTGCCCCGGGAGGATTTGGGAATTGGTTTTTTGGGTCGGCATCAACACCGCTACACTGGAATATGGTAGCAGGAGCGAATCATCATTTGCCTTTGCTTATTGGGAAGCGATGGCTCAGGGGACAGGTTTAGATCCCTATCACCTAAGGCTTTTCAATTTTATGGGCCGTAAGGGTCTCATAAAAGCATTTTCTCCCTACGAGTCGTAAGGATCCTGTAGGCACATTTTCTCCTTAGGAGTCGTGAGGACTCCCAAGTGTGTTTTTCCTTTGTGAGTCGTAAGGATCCCACGAAGGTGTTTTCTTATGAGTCGAGAGGATCTCGCACGTTTTTTTTCTCCTCATGCATCATGAGGACACATAAGTGGATTTCTCTCGTTCCCAGTTTAATGACTTAAGGGTCATCTGTTTCCAGTTTAACGACTTAGAGGTCATCTGTTTCCAGTTTAACGACTTAGAGGTCTATCATGCCTAGTTTAACAACTCAGCAGTCATCTGTTTCTAGTTTAACGACTTAGCGGTCATCTGTTTCCAGTTTAACGACTTAAAGGTCTATCATGCCCAGTTTAACGACTTAGCGGTCATCTGTTTCCAGTTTAACGACTTAGAGGTCTATCATGCCCAGTTTAACGACTTAGCGGTCATCTGTTCCCAGTTTAAAGACTTAGGGGTCTATTGGATCGATTTGGAATTTCAGTATAGGGGCCGGCATCCGCGTTGATAACATTGAAGAACATGTGCCAGGAGAAATTCATCATTTTCCTTTACCCGTTGGGGAGCAATGGCTCAGGAGACATGTTTGGGTCCCTATCACCTAAGACTTCTCAATTTCATGGACCGTAAGGGTCCCATAAAGGCATTTTCTCCCTACGGGTCGTAAGGATCCTGTAGGTGTATTTTCTCCTTAGGAGTCGTGAGGACTCCCAAGTGTGTTTCCTTTGTGAGTCGTAAGGATCTAACGAAGGTTTGTTCTCCTCATGCATCGTGAGGACATATGAGTGGGTCTTCCCTAATGGAGCATAATTCCGAGGGCGGAGACCAGCCGTGTAACTGGTGGTTGCGGTGGGACATGGGTATGATGAGAATTATTTGAGCCCGTGGATTGTATACGGTGGTCAACTTGGGGACCAACCGTAGGGCCGGGAGAATTTTGGGAGATTGAATTTTGGTTGGCGTCTGCATCGCTGCACTGGAATATGGTACCAGGAGCGACCCATCATTCGCCGTTTGAGAATTTGGATTTTGGTTAGCGTCTGCATCGCTGCACTGGGATACGGTACCAGGAGCGACTCATCATTCGCCGTTTGAGACATTCAAAGTTTTGAAATTTTGATTGGCGTCTGCATCGTTGCACTGGAATATGGTACCGGGAGCGACTCATCATTCGCCGTTGGGGTATGGGATTTGGAATTTGGTTGGCGTCTGCATCGCTGCACTGGAATTTGGTACCAGGAGTGACTCATCATTCGCCATTTTTTTTACCGCGATTGTTCTATTATTTCAGCTTTTCTTATCGCGAAGGTCGCGATTGCCCTATCATTTCGGCTATTTACTCGCGGTTGCCCCATCGTTTCGGCTTTATTTTCATCTTTAATTTTACTCGCTGATTTTTATTGCGAGCTGACCCATCATTTTGGCTTTATATTTATCTATTTATTTATTTATTTTATTTACACATTTTTACATCCCCAGTTTAACGACTTAGAGGTCGATTATTCCCAGTTTAATGACGTGGTGGTCAGCGGTTCCCAGTTTAAAGACTTAAAGGTCTTCTGTTCCCAGTTTAACGACTTAGAGGTCATCTGTTCCCAGTTTAATGACTTAGAGGTCATCTGTTTTCAGTTTAAAGACTTAGTGGTCATCGGCGCTTACCCCCAGCTGGGGCCAAGGAAAGTCGTTCAAATACCGACTTGCGTTCGAAGATTGCAGTCGAAAGTCGTTATCCCCTGCAAATAGAAACATGATTTCAGTATAGAAAATCGATATGTACATTGATTGAGCTCGCATGAACGTTTAACCCGAAATATGGGAGGAGAGATCGGTCCCACCGGGCGTGCCAGAATCTGTAGGGTGTTTTTTGTCACCCCATTGAGATGGGAATACGCGCGCGCTTGTCAGACGCATTACAGATTCCCCCTGCCTAGGGTAGGCTGGGGTTTATTGATTGTGGGGATCCGAATCTCCGGCAGCTGCGGACTAAGCTGCCGTTAATTACCCTTCGCCTTTGGAGCGAGAGAACCTCCGATTGACGGGTTAATTATTCATGCGAACTCAATATGCAGTGTGCGTGTTTGGAAAAGGGTTTTGGATATATCGGGGGCCCCTCAGAGTTTTACGGGGGTCCCGCTACCCGGATAGCGGGCTGCGAGTCAAGGGGGCTAACAGCCCTCTTGCGGGGTGTGGGGCAGCACCCCGTTAGAAATTTTTTCTAACAGGGATAGTGTCGTGGAGTATGTGTGTGTATAAAAAATGGGGGGGGAAGCGTCTTAAAGACGCGTGCGTGGCACATGGGCGCATGGTGCCCGGGGTCACGTGCACGCACATGGGCGCTTTAGTGCCCGGGGTCACGTGCGCGCACGTGACTATTGGGCGCCTTGGCGCCCGGGGTCACGTGGCGCACACGTGACCATTGGGCGCCTTGGCGCCCGGGGTCACGTGGCGCACACGTGACCGATGGGCGCCTTGGCGCCCCGGGGTCACGTGGGCGCACGTGACCGATGGGCGCCTTGGCGCCCCGGGGTCACGTGGCGCACACGTGACCGTGGGAAACACCCGCGGGAAGGGGCCTAGCCCGTAGGTTAGGGAGTTGAACTCCCAAGGGGATTTTTGGAGTTGAACTCCTAATCATAAACTAATTTATGGTGTTAAACTCCAACAGATCTAGAAAGGAGTTAAATTCCTAGGAATCTTCAGCTCTTCTTTTGAGCCTTGGATCTGTCCAAAGTTAGATTTTTGGAGATGGGTTTCCTTCTTCCTTCTCTTGATCGGCGGGATCTTGGAGAAAAAGGGGGTGAGACTTAAAAGTCTCCCCTTTTCGAGATCTGATTGGAGATCCGAACTTCCCTTCGTGGGTTTTGTGGTGAAAAACTATTTATTTTTGAGAATGGAAGAGTTAAACTCTTGATTTAATTCTAAAAAGAGGAAGAGGGTTTTAGACTCTTGAGAAAGGGGAAGTAGGCACAAATCCTAGTTTTTTAGAGAATGAAAAGTTCTATGCTTATTCATCATCATGTTGCCTTATATAGGCTTACACATTTACATATAGTCCCTTGAGCTTTACAAAATGGCATTTTGCCCATCCCATGCCTCATGTGCTCATTTCTTTTGCACATAAGCCACGGGCTTTACAAAAAATTGGCTTTATGCCCATTTTGCTTACATCCATGCATAAAAAATTATATCAAAATTATTTATTACATGATTTTTATTTTGACATGGAGGAGGGCCAGCCGCTTCATGTTCGGACTCGACCTGGGCGTGGGCCCACTTGATCTGGGCTTGGGCCCACTTGTCTTGGGGTTGATCTTGATTTTGACTTGGTCAACCGGGGTGCAATTTTCGACCCTAACAGCGTAGACCATAGGTTCTAACTTATGTGCATTTCGTGTGCCATTTTAGTTTTCATGTTTGATTCATGTCTACGATATAACGTATTGAAAACTGTAGGTACCCCGCGTGGACATCGTACGACAAGGGAGAGCGTGGCGTCATTGACTTCGGCAAGCGAGGATCAAGATGAGTAGATGCATATCTACGGGAGAAGTCGGGTGGACGGCGTATAGCACCCCCGCAAATTCGTAGAGTAGGATGTGTATGGTATGTATATGGATAGTACGGATACTTAGCAATAGGGTTTTATAGGAGACCTTAAGTGAGATGAAGTGTACTTGGAAGAAAATTGCTCTTAGTTAGTTTCTAGTCGCGGACCCGCAGTATGTAGGTTGTCACACACACACACGCACACACGCACACACGAGATATGATGTAGGTATATATGTATATGTGTGTGTGTGTACATATACGTATAAGATGAGGATATGAGATGTTAAATGGATGTGAGTCGATATGATCCGGCATGATGCCGTGAGATTTTGATATGTGATTGAGTCGTGATATGATATGCGATATGATATTATAATGGATCGTTGGGCGATGTGTATTCATACATACGATAATATTTGTTTGACGATATTAGAATGTACGAGACTTTAGAACAGTACCCCTGATCATGATATTGTACGATGATGATACCATATGAATAATGATGTATATATGATATTTGACCATACCCTCGATTTTGGGGATGCCGTACGATGGATTTTACCGTACGGGGTATATATAAGATGATTGATCCACACTCTTGACTCGAGAATGCCGTACTATGTATTATACAGTACGTGACGCTATGAGGCTGGATCGTCGACTATTAGGATATCGACTCGGAATATATGTAGATTTTCTTATCCTTCTGACTATGTTCTTAGTTTAGTCTTGTAGTTGTTTAGATAGATGCTAGACTACGCTCGAGTCATACCTATTTTCAAAACTAACGAATCGTGAGTATTTTCAAAAAGACAACCCGAGGGATGCTACGGATTTTTCAAAAGACATATCTTTTCTCAAAAAACACCGTAGCCCCTACTTTTCTACAAACCTCGATTCGTGCTATTTTAAAACACTAAAACCGTATGACTCGTATACCGATATGTATATTCTATAATGTTACGTTTACTATTCGCTTTTCTGTTATATTTATGTTCTCATCGCATTGCATATTTATTACATGTGTTTCTTTAGCTATTATGAATCCCGTCTGTTAGGACACCAACACCATTACCGATGATGCGTATGTTCCACGTACACTTGCTTGCCGGCTCACACACATCATCATTGGTAATTTCCATTTCACGTACACTTTAGAAAACGTTACTTCATTGGTATTACCTGCTAGCTGGTTGTTTCAACACATTATTAGTATACTTGTTCTCATATGCTAGTTTAGATATTACATTCCTACATACCCCATGCATTTTATGCAATATTGTGGGGCTTTATGCCGATATTCACTGCTTATTGACTTTTGATTTTGGGATTTTGGATTTTCATGAGTTTATAAATTCATTATCATTTTAAAAATGCAAGTTGTTATTTTCTCGTGATTTGATGTATGGCATCCACCATGAGTTTTCCTGATTGAGTTGGTTTTTGAGACCCGATTCGAGGAGTAAGATGAACCGTTTCGGTTACATGGTGGACCCGGTATGGTAGCCCGGGGCAAGAAGCTCGAGTTGTAGACGATGAGCCTGGCAGGGGCAGGCTACCTACCGATGATATTTGGCGCGGCGGATATCCGGAGGATACCGATCGTAGTCATGAGATTTGATGATATGGGCCGATCCGGACTGTCGAAGCCCGGGATTTGAGGATTTTGTGTCGATGTTTGACACGGATTTTCTGTCGATTTCATTGATGATACTCTAATTTTTATACTATAATTTTGCTAAGATAAGAACTCAGCTTTCTCATACAGATGTGCCCTGATTTCATGATTATTCATTCATGATGCATTCATACATCATATATATGACATATTGCTACTTGTGACACGAACACGAGTACTTGGTATCACACCTATGTTTAGATGATTACCCTTACCACTACTAGATGTTTCAGTGTTATATTATGAGTATATTATTGTATGACCTAGGAGATCGTCATATATTCGGTTTCTACCTGGTGATGTCTTCTACTCACGAGTTGGCAACTCACCCCCGTTGTGCCACAGTTTCTTGCAGGTTTAGCCGTACAGGTTCCGTAGCGGCTTGCTGGCACTTCACTTTCTTTAGGGTGATTGCTAGATAGGCGGGATACATTTGCTTTGTGACCACCGGTATATATTGTATATTTATTTCACTTGTATCTAGTTAAACTCCATCAACCAGACTTGTATATTTAGTAGGCTTAGATAACTACAGTTGTATATTCTTTTGGCTTTAGAGTCGCGCTTATGGATTTATTGTTGCTTCTGGTATTCTTGATGATATTTAGTTTTCTTACTTTTTTCTGAGTTTTGATCCTTGCCTTTGGCGTTGTATATTTATATTGCTTGCGTGATTCTTTCTGCCAATTGGCGAAGAGCTAGCTCCTGCTTGGGGATGCCTATGTTTATATTTTCTTGTACCGTTTTCGGGTTAAAAATTATAAGGGAGGTGCTGCCCAAATTTTCAATGACGAAAATGTTTTCAAGTAGACACAAACATTGGGTTTTCGTTTACTATTATTTATGTTTTAAAGAAGAACTTGATTTCAGTAAACCTTATTTCAAAACTGCACCTCCACTATTTTCCTCTAATAAGGTTTAGATTTCCGGGCTTTTGGGTTACTTGTATTAGGTGTGGTCCTATAGACTTCACCTGATTCAAGTGCCAGTCACATGTCTTTTTCGGGTCGTGACAAAGTTAGTATCAGAGTGCTAGGTTTAACCTTGGTTCGAGTCTAGGTTTAACTATGCGGAGTCTAGGACGTATATTTATATTCGGAACCCAGGCTTGACCTTACGGAACTTAGACTTGGCCGAGGGGGTATTAGACTCAAACTTTCGTCGCGTAGGTTGACCTTGGTTGATGGAGTAGGTGACTTAAGTAGAGTGACGTACCGTGCGTATGTTTCGCTGCATACTTACGATACGCTACTCCGCTTAAGAAGCCTTAGTATGTACATTTCTTAGGCACTGTATTTCTATTCTTTCCTATGATCTATCCTCACCGATGTCGGATTGTGGTTTCTGTTACCACGGTTACACGAGCAGAGAGAGCTGCGGCTAGAGTTGTGGTCAGCACGAGCTCGTCGGGGACGAGGACTGACCAGGTTGTTTTCCGGTAGCATACGAAACACGTCGATATATTGTTATTTGGACTTTTCCTTTGACACGAGCGTTTGAGATCTGCCCCAGATGATCAGGCCACTGCTAGAGGCCAGCCGGAATATGAAGACTGTTGATGTACCGTCTACTTCAGATGATTGAGGTGTATTCTATCGTGCGGACGGATGAGCCGGCTGTTGTTGAATTTGATAAGATATCGCCCCCAGATGTTTGAAAGCTATTGCAGCATGCAGTAACACTCAGGAATGTGATAGAAGATCACTAGTCACCATTGGATAAGACTAGGACCTTTTTGTTTGCTTGGATGCTTCAATGCGAGGTCATAAATTGACTAACTTCAGCTAGAAGAGGCCCTCACACAAGACGTGCTGTGATTCGACTGGATCACTCCAGTGCTTCGGGTACTACGGACCCACCAAGAAAAGGTGTTATTCGTTGGATACTCCGATGTGGATCAGTTAGTTGACCAGCTTCGGATAGGAGGACCTCACCCAGATGTATTATGAGTTGATAAAAAACGGATGAATGAAGTGTATTCCTCCGATGATTTGGAAGAGTTCCCGAGGACGTAATTGGCCAGATACCTACCACAAGATTTTGAGCTGTCGAGTTCGTAGCTTCGGAAAGGAGACTCTAGATATGAGTGCAGCCGTTTGTAGCGCAGTCTACACAGCTACACAGAGATGATTCCGAATTGGTCCACATTGAAGAAAAGTGGAGTAAGAGGTTCGTACGAGATCTTGACGAGATGACGTTCCAGTCCGTTGACATCAGAGATGTGATACGCATGCAGAGGCGTTGATTATGGATATATCTTCCAGAAGAAGTCGTGATGAGTATGCAGCTGTTCCGGAACAAGAAATGGATTAAGTAAAGGGTGATAACTTCCGGGCAGTTCGGCATAGATGAGATTTGGGAGAAACCTCGACAGAATCTTTCTGGAATACTACACAAGACGACTTGGGCCCAGGATCGGTTGTATCACACACACTCAGTAGGCCAGAGTTCGACATCATTGACGAGATACGTTATGAGTGACTATGTTAATTGGTTAGGAGATCTTCAGAGAAGCGCTAGAACGGGACTGTTTCTGTCAGTACCCCGAATCGGACTGTCCAGCCAAGAGAGAATACAACTGGTAATTCGCAGAGAGAGATGAGAACCTAAGGGCACAAGGCACCAGACCGTGAACGAGAGACAAGTAAATATCTTGCTCTGCTAGTTTTGGATGCACCGACACATTTTCGACTTTGAAGGAAGGACAGATCGACGACAATTATTTATGGTTTGCGATTTGGTGGTTCGGATAACACGTTTTCGTCGTTTCGATTGATATTTGAAGATTTGTTTTATGGTTGATATTTTCTTTTGTGCACCATAGTTGCACTTGATTCGTATTTTACACATCAGTTGTGTTGATCGTTGTTTTCATGAATAAATATTGCACTCTATTTTCGATCTTATGCTATCCGAGATGTTTGATTTTGATTTCATACATATAGTGTACATATGATTGTTTTATGCTTTCAGCATAGTTTACACGAGCTTTCAGTACTTTATATGGTTTTGTGCACGCAGTTGCACATATTTATGAATTATATACCGCGGTATACATGATTTTGAGTTGGTGTATGTTGTATACCGTTGATTTCGATTTTTATACTCGATATTCGTTTTTGTGCATCCTGTGCACTTGACTGGGATTCTTGTGCACATTTGGCGCACTTGATGTGATTTTGTACACAGCAGATGCACTAAATCAAGATTTTTCATGCATATCTGATGCACCTGATATTGTTGTCGTGCACACCCGTTGCACCCGACAGATGTTTTGTGCACATCCGTTGCACTCAGTTTTATTTCTGTGCACATTTATGGCACATGTATTTGGTTTCAATTTCCGTGCGCACGCACGTGGTATTCTTTGTTTACATTTTTGGGATGATTTCCTGCCGAGCATCATGTTTTCATGACTTATATACTACATGATTTAATAACCGAGCAGGACTAGTCCGAGGACAGTACCTGAATATTTTCACATGCATCGATATTTACTGAAAGGATTTCCAAAAATGAGCTATAGTCTCAATAATTTTTTACGTGTCCATGATGACACGAAACCTTACAAAAGAAACCCTTCTAAATTATTTTCAAAAGGCGGAACGTGTATGTTAAACAGAAGATATATATGTATAGCTATTTTCCTTATAATGGACGTCCGCTACTTGTGCCGTAATACGCGCATCGCACGACGATTTGAAAAAGGTTTTGCATGCATTTTTATTTAGATATTTTGACGATTTTACAACGATGCGTACTATATACGTATTATCGTTTTATTTGTTTTCATATTGGATTTTGACACTGTATTTTCGCTATGACTCCGATGATTGCGCAATGCTTGATGGAGTTTTGATTTTGAGCTTTACACCCGTTTCATTGCGCATGCACTGTGCTATGATATGTTTTGTGTATTCATGATACTCGGAGCCCCGACGATTTGATTGTTTTGCTGAAATGTTTTAGTATTTGTGGGGTTTAAATTTAAATTCGGGAACCGAATTTATTTAAGGGGGAAGATTGTAACATTTTAGAATAATAAAATATTATTTTTGGGAATTTAAATAATTGGAATAATAATTTCTATGAATATTATTAAGTACAAGAATTAGTTTTAATGAAAGGGTATAATCATATACCGATAATTTGGAAAATATTTGGAAAAATTAATAAGAATTATTGATTTGAAGGTATTTATGTGATTTGGGCATTTTATAAATTATCATACAATTATTTGTAAATGGGTTATTTACTAAACTCGATTAGGGTAATA
This sequence comes from Agapanthus africanus, assembly GCA_030015575.1. Classification (NCBI taxonomy): domain Eukaryota; kingdom Viridiplantae; phylum Streptophyta; class Magnoliopsida; order Asparagales; family Amaryllidaceae; genus Agapanthus; species Agapanthus africanus. The sequence goes on along the minus strand of JASDDO010000019.1, from coordinate 393,686,974 downwards.
ATTTTTCATTAAGTATGATATGTGCATGACATGCACCATAACATGTCACAAACACTTGTTATATTTTGATGAACCATGTTTTGTTTCCTTTACATAAGGTTTTTCTTTGTTTTATGAAATAAAAAGAGAAGAAAAAGAAAATAGACGAGAGGGAGAATGATGGGACAAGTATCATGGTGAGAGAGAGAGAGAGAGTGGGAGAAAACTCCAGAATTCTCATTGTTCTCTTCTCCATTCATTTCATCATCTCACCATTTCATTTCCTCTTCATTTTCCTTCACCACCCTCCACCTACTCTACCATCCATGACCATCCCAAAAACCATCTCAAATCTGCAGCGTTGTCTAGCACGGCAGCAAGGTTTCGGGACGCATCGCCCATGCCAATTACAAAAATTTGCCGTTCTAGCTAGCCCTAACCCTAGAATCTTTACTAGAAAATCCGACGAAACGATATGTAAACAATTTTACATCTAAGTGAATGAGGAATACGACCTTTGTAGACTGGTCCTTCACTTCTAATGCTCCGTATAGTAGTCCCTTCGCTGCAAATCATGAATGCCCGAACTCTTGAAAGGGTTCTCCTGAAGAAATGAGAAAGCTTGCACGAAGTTTTCGAGGCCGAAGATGATCTACGTCGAGGAGACACTAACCCAAGCTACCTCTTCACTAATTGTGAAATTAGTGAAGCAAACACCCTATACTAAATAGCAAGTAGAGGATGATGAAGTATGAATTATGCTCGCTTTAGAAATAATTTTCTCACTATTTTTCTTCACCTCCATTGAAGCTAGAAAGCTTGAGGAAGGAGATGAAGAAATCAATCATGATCAAAATCTCAAGTGGAGAATGGGAACCATAGGCGAGTTAACATCATATATAACCCTTGTAGAGACATAATCATGGCTAAATATAATGGTTGGGTTTATAAATATCTTTAGTAAAACAAAACTTGTGGACTTAGTCAATGGTTAGCAAAGCTTCTCCAAGTTGTAGCCATGACCAAATGCAACCAATTTTAAAATTACTTAAGAAATAAAAAACCCTTGATTATCACTTAGCATGGTGTAAGTCATACACACATCCATGAATCATGTATCATCAAGCATGACACAAAACTTTGTACACTAATATATATCACATATATACACATGCACAAATCAAGTGAGAAAAGAAATCTTAAGTGAATGAATATTAGTTAATGTAACTTAATATATCAAATATATAATTATACATCAAATTATTAAATCAACACTTGATTTAATAATTCAGCTATATCACATATAACCGACTAATATCATGTGTATCATCTTATCGAATCAACACTTGATTCGATAACCCGACTATATCACATATAACCGATCGATAACACAAATCGGGAGAATAGAATACGGTATCACATACAGTATTAATCTTGATCCCGCACATATCACATATGTGCTCCTACTCCGTTTCGCTTGAGCCAGGAAACCTCTGTGTAGGACTCTAAAGACTCTTCAATACGCCGGCAGTAGGCGATGATCATACCAAACACTCACAAGCCACAAGTGGTCTGCTAAACGTAACGGCCACCCGGGTATTGAGCGATCAGAAGATCAACAAGCATGCCTGCTCATACTCCTGCGAATCCAATCAGTAATATTACCGTACAGTCCGGTCTCTTCGTCTGATATGTCGCATATCTCGTCTAGGGGTGGTAAACATCAGACCCCAATAACTCGATAAGTCAGGCCGATGTGAGGCTCATAACGGGTCAAGAAACTACTGATAACACTTACCAGTATATCTCAGAATCAGCCCTGGTCAGGGACTTCCTGTTATAGCCAATCGAGCACAGCGCAACATCAACCCCTATACCGGGAGAGACGAATCCCCTCCTATCGCTCATTGCCTCCATGTGATTCGGGACTGTACCCAAAAACCACATTTTTGCACGATCTCTTGACCGTGGTATGGTGGAAATCAAAGCACAGTGGGAATCATACAAGACTTTACGACGATATCGGGTCGACAGACTAACCTGTACCAGTGTCACCAGAGAACTGCCATCTGACGTGAGGTATAATACCATATAAGAGTTCTTGGCGAGTCCGTCCAGTGTACCCAGTCTCCACTGAGCACCCGTATACCATCTTTGATGTCAAACACCAATGGATATAGGATCATCCATCGCCCATCTACATGGGTCGAGAAGCTATACGCTAGTCTACTCTGGTATATCGATGCCCTATCTCGATATACCCACGACTAGGAACATTAAAGGATATACTCACGGACTACCTTTGTCCCACTAGTATGATCCACATCATAATCCAGGTAGTCAAGTACACATCCTAAGGGCTTTATCAACATGTAACAGAGAGGCAATCAGTATACATGTTAAGATAAAGAGTAACCAGATAGTATACTATCATGTCGGGCAAGAAAGTCCTCCCTATGTATGTCCAAGCATCCACTATAATATACATCATATGTACAATAATGGCTTCTAGGGCATACGTATAACTAACAATCTCCCACTTGCACTAGGGCCATATGTTGTAGTATCCAATACCCAACAATCAGCAGTGGTTGTAGTATCCCATACATAACCATCCCATAATAGTCTCTCTTGGGAAAAGGCCTTTGTGAGTGGATCCGCCGTGTTGTCTTCTGAGTCTACTCTCCTAACCTCGATCTCCCTGGAGACCAACCATCTCCATGATCAGGTGATATTTCCTTAGAATATATCTGGGTCACTGATGGGATGGGGGTTCCTAGGCATGAGTCACAACTCCATTGTCACATAATGGTAGGAACGAAGTTCATCTCATGAACTTATATACACCCAGACTGCCTCTTTGGTAGTATCGTCGGTAGCAATGTATCCAGCCTTTATCGTCTAGTTTTCCATGGTATATAGCTTGGAACTCTTCCAACATACCGTCCCTCCACTGAGAGTAAAGACAATGCTTGTGACTGACATTCGGTCGTCCTTACCACCCTGGAAGCAATCCAGTGATTCTCCCTAGGATCGATTGATACCATCTCACTACACCTAGTGAGAATCCTAACATCTACTTAGATCTATCTCATAGATCCAAAACCCAGGATTTAGGAGGTATCACCTTGATCCTATATGGAGAATCAATGTGATAAGAGGAGATTGACCGAGTGTAGCATAGGAAACTCCTTTCCTATCAAGAGTATGTCATCCACGTACTATACGAGGAAGACCACCTTACTTTCTACTACCTTTTTGTATATACCAGGTTCATCTACCATTTTGATGAAGTCAAATACTTTGACTACCGCATCAAAATAGATGTTCCAACTTCGCGATGCCTGCTTTAACCTGTAAAGAAACTTGCACATGTTTCCGCTGCTCCCACTTTCTACGAAGCCCTCTGGCTGTGTACTTATAGATACTTTCTTCTAAATCAGTATTTAGAAAAGCAGTCATGACACCCAACCGCCAGAGATCGAAGTCATGGTATGTATCAATGGCAAGTAGGATTCGGATGGATTTAAGCATAGCTACCGGAGAAAATGTTTCATCATAAACCACACCTGATCGATGACGAGAACCTTTTTGCAACAACTCTAGGTTTGAAAGTCTCAACTTTTCCATCTACACCAAGTAATCTTCTCAAGATATACTTGCTCCTGATGGAGATTTAACCCTTCAGATATAGCAACCAAAGTCTATACTTTGTTGGTGTACATAAATTCCATCTCAGATCGCTTAGCATCCAGCCATTCTTACAGAGTCCCCACTCTTGATGGCCTACTCGAAACTAGTTGGGTCATCATCTCATGATGCAATCCTCGCTCCTACTGTCATAGAGAAAACCGAAATATCTCTCAGGTGGGTGAGGAACCCTACCAGATCGGCGGAGAGGCTGAGGTTCATCGGGAACTATTGAATCCTCCGGTTCTACTAAATCATCAGCTGTAGTTTGTAGAGCTGGAACTCCTTCCAGTTCTACCTTACGACCACAAATTTCTTTCCAAAATAAATTACTTTTCTAAAAAGGTGGCATGCCGAGAAATAAAACACCTTTTGTTTCTCGGTGTGGTAGAAGATATTCCCTTGCGAATACTTGGGATATCCAACAAACTTTCATAGAACTGACCTTGTCTCGAGCTTGTCCGGATTTTGCTTTTAGACATAGGCCGGACAACCCCAAATCTTAACTTGCTTAAGACACGGGCTCTTCCCATTCCATATCTCATATGGAGTGGTAGGCATCTGATTTGGTTCGAACCCAATTCAATAGGTATGCAGCTTCTCAAGTGCAATCCCTACTGGAAATAGACAACTCAGTAGTACTCATCATAGAGCGTACCATATCTAATAGGGTACGATTGCTCTGCCCTGATACACCAACGTGCCGTGGTATATACGGAGGAGTAATGCTGAGAGAGAATCTCATTCTCCTTTAGAATAGTCCAGGAATTCCGTGCTCAAGTATTCTCCTCCCTGATCATATCAAAGGATATAATACTTATCCCTATTTTGGTTCTTTATTTCTAACTTATATTCTTTGAATTTCTCAAAAGTTTCAGACTTGTGTTTCAACAGAAACATATGTCCTAATCTTGAGAGATCATCAGTGAATGTAATGAAGTACAAAGAACCGGTCCTGGCATGTGTAGACAGGGGATTTACATACATCATCATGTATCAATCCCAAGAGTTGACTAACTCTTTCTCTGTTTCCAGTAAACGGAGCTATGGTCATTCTATCTTTGTGACATGACTGGCAAGTTTCATAAGATGTAAATTCAAACTGATTTAAATATGCATCTTAATGTAACTTAGCTAGTCAGGTCGCATTGATATGACCTTGTCTACAATGCCTCAAGAAGGATTCGTTCATTTCTGAACTCTTCCTCTTGTGTGTTCTGTACGTTGAGAAATGTAGCTTGATTTAGAACGTATATGCTATTAGATAACGTGCCTGAACTGATCAACTCTTGATATAGGAAATCTTCAAAACATTATCCAACAATAAATTTTTTTATCCTTCTTTACTAAATAAAGAGACTGATATAATGTTGTATATCTGGTTCGGTATCTAATAACATTCATTCAGAATCAATGTATTTGGTAATACAGGGTGATAACTGCCAACATCTTGGCTGCAACAATTGCACCGTTTCTAACTCTTGAAACTTTATCTCCCATTCTCAGTTCTCTACCTATCTGTAGCCCATGTAACAAATTATATTAACGGGATCCTGATCCGGTATCTCATACCCAGGACATAGAGTATACTGAGAAACAGTTCCGCGTAATGAACACACCTGAAGAAGATACATCATCATGCACTTTTTTCGTTTGGGCGGCACGTGCATCCTGGTAATCCCCTATTTCCTGCTCGGTCTTTTAACAATTATAAGTTGGAGCGGAACCAACATTCCCTAGCTCAGTATAACAAGCGGATTCGGTCAATACATCCATATTATTATCTTGATTAAGGAGTGACATGGTCGCTACCTAGAGAGAGAGAGAGAAGAAAACACTCAGCGTATGCTTTTGCAAGATTAGATTGGTTATTATTTTATCTAATTAGGATGGCTCCCACTGTTTTTATCAAATCTTCCTTCAAACCCTAAAAGGAAAGACTAGCCGGAATTAATTACACCCTATAAGTTCGCCAATCTTTCAGCCAGGCCAGTGTCGGTACTTTGAGGGAGGTTCCTCATGCTTTCGGATGGACCTAATTAAAATAAACCTCGTTTTCCCAGGGGCGTAACCCCGTTAACACCTTTATAGACACCTACTTGATCGGCTAATTGTAATGTACAAAACTCTCCCAGGAGTAACTATTACTCGCAGTGGGTATCGGGATCCAACTATCTCATAGAAGGTATGCAATCTCATTGCAAATTTCAACACTTGAAATTCCCGATAATTTTTCCCTTAGCAGCTATATGACCTTAACATAGTCAACAAATCATAAGTGCTAGTCAAGTTCAACCCGTATATTTCTTGATTGAATTAAACCCACCCGCACGACCCTTAACATTGTCAATAAAGTCGTATGACTAACCTAATCCAATCGCATCTTATGCTTAAGCAGATAAGCACTAATTAGGTACCGCACACTACGCCTAAACATAGTCAACAAACGTAGCACGAATACTAACCAGTACATGGAGGGCTACGATAGGTTTTTAAGAAAACCTTTTGCGTAATGAACTTGATATCGTTGTAGAATCAAATGATTTAAAATGGAGTGTTTTTGAGGCTTTTGCTAGTTTCGCTAAAGAGGCCACTCCCGGTGAAGGGATCTCGGCTCTTTCCTCGTCGAATGAGGTGCATGATATTCATAATACCACTATGAAAAGAAGAACTAGAAAAGTAATCAAAAGACGAAACCGAGGGTTGTAGCATCTGCCAGTTATTGCTAAAGAGGTCACTCCCGGTGAAGGGATCTCGGCTCTTTCCTTATCTAATAAGGTGCTGGATATTCTACAAGGAATACCGCTATGCAAAGCAAGAACTAGAGCTACCTGTTTTCGAAAATTCAATTCCACAACATATTTAGGTTTATTTTCTTTCATTAATCTCATTAATGAAGTCCCATCATTTAAGTTACCTAAGCATCACAGATAAATACAACGTACGCTTATGCCATCCGTATTCGTCTCGATATCCCGTCATGCACCGTTAGGTTAGGTAACTAACGGCAGAGCGGGGCAGGGCTAGCGCGGGTGTAAAACATAAGCAACGTTTATATAATATATCACATATACTATATACAATATCTATCTCATCATATCAAGTGATCACATCACAGAATACCGCAGCAGAAAACAACATATGAAATATTGGATATACTAGGATTTTCGGGTTTTAAATTAAGCATGTATAAAACAAGGATTCCACGGTCGTAATGAATAGCCAAACTCACATCCCAAGACCCCAACGAGAGCGGCAAGCAACCCTACCAATTCTAGAGTTAGGAGACCTGGTCTCGACATCTCAAGATGGTCTCCTACTGGACATTAGAACCCGGTTACTTGTGCTCCCCTCCTTGGGTCTATCCTAATGCGGAAAAGTAAATAATATACATCAAAGGTGACATCTTCCTCAACCCGGAAGTGCCCCAATAAAAGAATATTACATACAACCTTTTACATGAATGAAAATGAAAAACTCTCATCTCACATAAAACCCCCCGGCTATTCAAACACGACGATCCAATATAACACATCACAGTAACACATAATATCACATGTCATCAACATAAGTAAATATGCGTACCCCAATTGTCGTTGACATATAGCAACGAAACCGGCGATACACCACATATTACACTTACGGTCGCAGAAAAGAAAGTGAAAACTACAACAATTGGAATCCGCAACCACCTTAGACATCATAAACCCGAAATATCTCATATTCCGGATTTTATGCTTAACCAAATGAATTCCTTAGATATCGCATGCCTAACAATTATAAACCCTGCATTTTATTCTCGATATTGAAAAAACTTTCCAATAACAAGTCGAGCAATTCAACAAGATTTTTGACATCCTGATTGAATTCTCGTCGGAAACTTTAGTAGACGGCCGCACCCCCGATACCGTCGAGGAAGTGCACTTTGGCGTAACACCGCGGCCGCGAGCACCCGGACGGATGCTTTTGGCAACGAGGTTCTCCTACAGTCACTTGGTCGGGGCTATGGGGCGTGGCTATCTAGTAAGGTTACCCGGTGAGTATCCGCGTACGCTTCGTGATTGCAACGGACTTTTGATCATATCAAAATCCCATGGCAACCGATCAAATGAGACCAAATTGCTAGATTTATAAAATTCAAATTAGTTTTCTTGTGGATTCCAAGAATTGTATCCCATCACATGATATCTGGACGATGTTAAACTTTTCGATCGATTCATCAAAGTTCCACAATTCCCCGAGAGCTCAAAACTTGAGCACAGTTTAATAATACCCAGAACATGCCACAATACCTATGAACCAGCCGTAGAAGGGCAGACCCAAGCCTCATTAATGGCACAGCGGAACTGCCGCAAACCCTAAGGTTCGAAAGCGGTTCCATGGTCATTATGTCGAGTTAGGGTTTCATTCTTCTAGAGGGTTCACAGAATTACTTGCATGATTTTCTGAATACGTTAAACTTGGAAAAATAGGTTTTTGACATTCGTTCGAACTTTTTAACTTCGCCTACACAACATGAGAATACCCGAAACAATATTAAAACTATGAATATGAAACACTTCGAATTGCCTATACTGTAAGATCATATCACATGCAAACTTAGCAAAAACTAGCAACACCTGAAACACCAAAACCCAGAGACTTGAACACAGAAAAAATTTGAAGCCAAAATTCCCAAATTGGGCCGAGCTCGCCGATTTTTACATGGTTTTGGCCGGCCATTTTTTACCCAAATTGCTTCAATTTTCTTCTGTGTTCATGTTATATCTCATACAACATTCTACAGTCGTTTAAAATTTTTTTTGAAGATCATTTAAAATTGACAGAAACTAAGTTCAAGTGTTTCAAGTTTCAGAGTCATTTCGGTTTCGTAATCTAACAAACATCGTCTAATTTTCTAGCATGGCTCTGATACCACTGTAGGGTTGTCTAGCATGGCAGCAAGATTTCGGGAGGTATCGCCCATGCCAATTACAAAAATTTGCCATTCTAGCTAACCCTAATCCTAGAATCTTTACTAGAAAATCCGACGAAACGATATGTAAATAACTTTACATCTAAGTGAATGAGGAATACAACCTTTGTAGACCGATCCTTCACTTCTAATGCTCCGTGTAGTAGTCTCTTCGCTGCAAATCATGAATACCCGAACTCTTGAAAGGGTTCTCCTGAAGAAATAAGCAAGCTTGCACGAAGTCTTCGAGGCCGAAGATGATCTACGTTGAGGAGACACTAACCCAAGCTATTTCTCCACTAATTGTGAAATTAGTGAAGAAAACACCCTACACTAAATGGCAAGTAGTAGAGGATGATGAAGTAAGAATTATACTCACTTTAGAAATAATTTTCTCACTATTTTTCTTCACCTCCATTGAAGCTAGAAAGCTTGAGGAAGGAGATGAAGAAATCTCTCATGATCAAAATCTCAAGTGGAGAATGGGAACAATTGGTGAGTTAACATCATATGCTAACCCTTGTAGAGACATAATCACTGCTAAGTATAATGGTTAGGGTTTATAAATATCTTTAGTAAAACAAAACTTGTGGACTTAGTCAATGGTTAGCAAAGCTTCTCCAAGTTTCTAGCCATGACCAAATGCAACCAATTTTTGAATTACTTAAGAAATTTAAAACCCTAGATTATCACTTAGCATGGTGTAAGTCATACATACACCCATGAATCATGTATCATCAAGCATGACACAAAACTTTGTACACTAATATATATCACATATTTACACATGCACAAATCAAGTGAGAAAAGAAATCTTAAGTGAATGAATATTAGTTAATGCAACTTAATATATCAAATATATAATTATACATTAAATTATTAAATCAACACTTGATTTAATAATCCGGCTATATCATATATAACCGACTAATATCATGTGCATCATCTTATCGAATCAACACTTGATTCGATAACCCAACTATATCACATATAACCGACCGATAACAAAAATTGCGAGATTAGAATACGGTATCACATACAGTATTAATCTCGGTTCCGCACATATTACATATGTGCTCATACTCCATTTCGCTTGAGCCAGGAAACCACTGTGTAGGACTCTAAAGACTCTTCAATACGCCGGCAGTAGGCGATGATCATATCAAACATCCACAAGCCGCAAGCGGTCTGCTAAACGTAATGGCCACCCGGGTATTGAGCGATCAGAAGATCAACAAGCATGCGTGCTCATACCCTTGCGAATCCAATTAGTCACACTACCGTACAATCCGGTCTCTTCATCTGATATGTCGCATATCTCGTCTAGGGGTGGTAAACGTCAGACCCTAATAACTCGATAAGTCGGGCCGATGTGAGGTTCATAACGGGTCGAGAAACTACTGATAACACTTACCAGTATATCTCAGAATCAGCCCTGGCCAGGGACTTCCTGTTATAGCCAATCGAGCACAGCGCAACATCAACCCTGTTGGATATAGTGCCCTCAAAGTCAATTATTGGATCACAGGCACGTGATTGCAATGATTGAGGGATGACCTATGCCGGTAGGACAGTCTTAATCAAGATGATAGTATGCTATCTGGTTTATCTTTGTCATCGGGTACTGCTTCAGGTGACCTTACAGGTCATTATTACACGTTGATAGAGCCCTTAGGATTCTTGCTTGACGACCAGCAGTATGATGGCGATCATATACGTGGGAGCTGGGGTCTATAAGCACATCCTTAAAAGGTCCCTAGTCGTGGGAGTTTTGAGACTGGGCATCGATACTCCATTAGTAGACTAGTGTATACAGTCGAGACCCCGACGAGGGGCGGTGGCCGGTCTCACAAGCCATTGGTGTCAGTTGGTTCACCTAAGATGTATACAGGTGCTCATTGGGTTATGAGTACACCGGACAGGACTCGCCGGGAACCTGCTAGTTGGTATTATACCTAGTGTCAGATAGCAGTTCCCTGGTGACATGTGTACAGGTTAGTTCATCGACCTAAGATCGTCATTTGTCTCGTGTGAGTTCCCACTGTGCTTTGATTACTACCCTACCATGGCTCAAAGGAGTCATGCAAACAGGTTTTAGTTGGGTACAGTCCCGAGCCACATGGAGGCAGTGAGCGGATCGGCAGGGGTTCGTCTCTCCCAGTATTGGGGGTGAGGTCGCGCTGTGTCTAGGCGAGCCATTACACGAAGTCCTTGGCCAAGGCAGGAGATTTACTGGTAGGTATTCCAGTAGTATCTCAGCGTGTTCTGGGCTACACTCCGACACGACTTGTACCGCTTTTGGGGGTCTGACTTTTACCAACTCCCTAGGCCCGCCATGCGATGCTCATAGACGAACGGACCGGACTGTACGGATATTGTCACTGACAGGCTCAATAGGGTGTCAGGATGAGTTCGCTCATCGACCTCCCTTTCAGTCCATACTTGGTAGCCCGTTGCGTACGGCTAATACCTCTGACGTGCCAGTGATTAAATCCACAGCCAAAGTATTGACGAGTCTTTAGAGTCCCCCACAGACAGTTTCTCAAGTTTCGGGCGAAACGTTGTAGAGGCCGTATGATATATGGCAGGGTTCGATCTTATACGTGCGGTATTGCACGGATCATGATCGGACGGATCATACTAGTGGGCTTTGGTTTAATCCGGATCCTAGTATTAGATTTGTTGGATTACTTTAGTCTCATCGCATTCGCATTCAGTCGGAATGCGGATGCAGGTATGTATATACAGGTGAGGGGTATCCTTGTGATCCGTCACGAGTTTACTTTAGATGTTGCCGGATCTTTTTGTTGGACCAAACATTTGGATTAATGTTTGGATAATGGAAATTGTAAGCTAGATTTCATCATGTCATGCATTAAATGTGACATGGACACATTAGTGACTCATGGTCTCTTTTTATGTGTTAATGTCACATTATGTGATGTTTTTGGGTTGACATGAGAGGAGGAGAGAGAGAGGGGCTGCCATGAGTTTAGTTTTTGGTTTTGTATTATTTGGATAACTCACTCTCTCTCACTCTCATTCTATCACAAAAAAAAGATGACACAAAAGGAAAAGAAAAGAGCTCACTTCCTCTTCTTCTTCCTCTAGCTCATTATATCCATTAATGGCAACACCTTCAACCTCCATCCAAGCAATGGATGCAAGAGGCAAAGTGATCACAAACATTCTCTACAACACCTTGGACACGTCGGCTAGCACACTTCGTGCCCGAGTTGCTTCAGATGAAGAGGGAGCCCGTAAAAAGACTTCTCGATGTGGTGCCCTTTCCGACGAGGAGAACAAGACCGGAGATGCTGCGAGGAGCTTGGGATGGTGGCCGAAGACCGAAGGACACGGATCGATCGGTATAGCATTCTATCCCTTCTCTAGATATCTAGTAGGTTAATGGTTCGATCCGGGTTTTAAGCATATGATAGCGCCATTTTTCTAGTTTGAAAAAGTTTTCGTTTCCGCATTTTGGCCTCGGAAAGACGGCCGGGGCGCTACCGTAGACTTACAAACCCCCTATACCGGGAGAGACGAATTCCCTCCTATTGCTCATTGCTTCCATGTGACTCGGGACTGTACCCAAAAACCACCTTTTTGCACGATCTCTTGACCGTGGTATGGTGGAAATCAAAGCATAGTGGGAATCACACAAGCCTCTATGACGATCTCGGGTCGATAGACTAACCTGTACCAATGTCACCAGAGAACTGCCATCTGACGTGAGGTATAATACCATCTAGGAGTTCTCGGCGAGTCCGTCAAGTGTACCCAGTCTCTACTGAACACCTGTATACCATCTTTGATGTCAAACACCAATGAATATGGGATCATCCATCGCCCATCTACATGGGTCGAGAAGCTATACGCTAGTCTACTCTGGTATATCGATGCCCTGTCTCGATACACCTACGACTAGGAATATTAAAGGATGTACTCACGGACTACCTTTGTTCCACTAATATGATTCGCATCATAATCCAGGTAGTCAAGTACACATCCTAAGGGCTTTATCAACATGTAACAGAGAGACAATCAGTGTACATGTTAAGATAAAGAGTTACCAGATAGTATACTATCATGTCGAGCAAGAAAGTCCTCCCTATGTATGTCCAAGCATCCATTATAATATACATCATATGTACAATAATGGCCTCTAGGGCATACATATAACTAACAAAATCACCATGTCACCTTCACTAAAAATGTGCACAAGCTCACTACAAACCTAATGGACCTATCAAGTGGAGATTTTGAAGACTTTGGGCAACTCAAGAAAATTCTTGAGCTGCCAAATGAGGTAAAAACCTACACCTTTAGTTTAGAATCTTGTTTTCCTCATATCTATTTGTAGTTTAGAGTGGATTAAATATGGTTTAGCGATATTAGAAATTTCCAAGTTGAGGGTTAAGTGATTTTGATGTTGTGGTGGTGTATTTGAGAGTAATTAGTGACCATAAACCTTTGTAGTGTTAGTTTCATGGACCAAAACAGAGAGTAAAACCCAAGACTTGAGTTAGAAATATTTCAAATATCGGTTTTGTGGATATTTTGGGGACTACAGCGAATCTGGAGCAACCTGAAGTGTTTGTAGAAAAATCAAACAAGTACATTAATCTAGTTAGACCAATAGGAGACCATCATGAGAAGACGAGACCAAGATTCTTCAAGGGGACCGGCGAGATCGGGAAATTTGGCATTCTCGCCGGATCATTTTGGTAGGATGGTGTCGTGTCTTTGCCAATAGCTCACTTACTATAGAGAATAGCCCAATGTACTGTTTGTTTAGCCCTAATTTACCTGATCAAAAATCTGGGAGCATTTGGTGTTGATTTTAACTATGTTTTTGTTAGTGTATATGCCCTAGAGGCCATTACTGTATCATACTAGTTTGTATATTACTTAATGAAAGCTTAGGATATTCACAGTTGTATAGACAATCTTGCTCAAAATGGTAGTATGCTACTTGGTTTGTTTCTACTTAAATATGTGCATGTGTTTCTTTTAGCATATCTCTTATACATATTGGTGGAGCCGTTAGGATGTTTGCTTGATTACCAGCGTTGTGATGGCAGTCACACTAGTGGGGGCTGGGTAATCCACAAGCACATCCTTATACAGGTCCCTAGTGATAGGATTATCGAGACGGGGCATCGATACTCCGGAGTAGACCAGCGTATGCGCTTCTCATCCCAGCAGGGGAGATGGTCTGTCCCACAGCCATTAGTACGTCGTACTGGAGATAGTATGCGGGTGCTCGTTAGGTTACGAGTACACATGCGCGAAGTGGTTATTCATACTTCATTACTTTTACTGATGATTTCTCTAGGTATGGACATGTCTTCCCGATGAAGCATAAATCTGAGGCCTTTGAGAAATTTTGGGAATACAAGAATGAAGTTGGAAAACAAACAGGCAAAAGTATCAAGACACTGAGATCTGATCGAGCTGGTGAATACTTGAGTGCTGAGTTTCTGGGCTACTTAAAAGAGAATGGAATTCTCTCTCAGCTTACTCCTCCATACACACCACAACACAACGGTGTATCGGAAAGGCGGAATCGAACTCTATTGGATATGGTTCGTTCCATGATGAGTAAGGCTGAGTTACCGCGATCTTTCTGGGGTTATACACTAGAATCAGCTGCATATCTTTTGAACAAGATTCCAACCAAGACTGTGCCTACCACTCCATATCAGATGTGGAGTAGGAAGAAACCCTGTCTTAAGTATCTTAAGACATGGGGATGTCCAGCTTTTGTAAAGAGGCAGCATGCGGACAAGCTCGAGGCACGCTCAGTACAGTGTAAGTTTGTGGGATACCCTAAGAACTCCATGGGGTATCTTTTCTATTCCTCAGAGGAACAAAAGGTTTTTGTTTCTCAGCATGCCCACTTCTTGGAAACTGAATTTTTAGAAAATCAGATAAGTGGGAGCACAATAGAACTGGAAGAAATTCCAGAACCACAAGCTATTACTGAAAGCTTGGTAGAACCAGAAGTTTTAGGAGAACCGGACATCCCAGCGCCACTCCGCAGGAGTAGTAGGCAGTCTCATCCGCCCGAGAGATACTACGGTTTTCTCATAGACGGGGATCGAGAGGATTGCGTCATTGAAAATGATGAGCCTACTAGCTTCCAGCAAGCCATTCAGAGTGGTGACTCAGTAAAATGGCTGGATGTAATGCGGACCGAGATGGAGTCCATGTACACCAACAAAGTTTGGACTTTGGACATTGCTCCAGAAGGGGTAAAACCCGTAGGCTGCAAATGGATCTTCAGAAAGAAGATTGGTGTTGATGGGCAGGTTGAAACCTATAAAGCTAAACTGGTTGCAAAGGGTTTTCGTCAAAGACCTGGTTTGGACTATGACGAAACCTTTTCTCCAGTGGCTATGCTCAAATCCATTCGGATCTTTCTTGCCATTGCTACCTTCCATGATTATGAGATCTGGCAGAAAGATGTAAAGACGGCTTTTCTAAATGGAAATTTGGAAGAGTGCGTCTATATGGATCAGCCGGAGGGTTTCATTCAGAGTGGGAGCAGCGGTAAAGTGTGCAAGTTGCTTAAGTCCATTTATGGACTGAAGCAGGCATCGCGGAGCTGGAACATCTGCTTTGATGATACTGTCAAAGAATTCGATTTTATCAAAAATCCAGATGAACCATGCATTTACAGTAAGATTGTAGAGAGAACTGTGGTATTCCTTATCTTATATGTGGATGACATTCTTCTAATAGGAAATGACATTCCTATGCTACAGTCAGTCAAAGGATTCTTGTCACAGAGGTTCTCCATGAAGGACCTGGGTGATGCCAACTACATTCTGGGGATCCAGAGCTATCGTGATAGATCTAAGAGGATGTTGGGACTTTCGCAGTCCAGGTACATCGACACCATACTGAAACGATTCAGTATGGAAGATTCAAAGCACGGTAATCTACCGGCTTGTCACGGAATCACCCTTTTCAAAGAGATGTCTCCCAAGACTGATTTGGAAAGGGCTCGCATGTCATCTATACCCTATGAATCTGCGGTAGGCTATATAATGTATGCGATGTTGTGTACCAGACCAGATGTAGCATACGCATTAAGCGTTGTAAGCCGGTATCAGTCGGACCCAGGGGAGAAATACTGGATAGCAGTAAAGAATATTCTCAAGTACCTGAGAAGGACTAAGGAGATGTTCTTGGTGTATGGCGGAAAAGACCTCCAGATCGAGGCCTTTGCTGACTCTAACTTCCAGAGTGACAAGGATGACTCTAAGTCCATGTCGGGTTATGTTTTTACCCTCAATGGAGGGGCGGTTTGATGGAAGAGCTCCAAGCAGGAAACCGTTGCTAATTCAACTATGGAAGCGGAGTACATAGCTGCTTGCGATACACAAAGGAAGCTGTCTGGATGAAGAAGTTCCTCACGGAGCTTCAGGTGGTTCCAACTATTGTTGATCCAATACCGCTGTATTGCGACAACAACGGCTCTATAGCTTTAGCGAAGGAACCCAGGTCCCATCAGAAGTCCAGACACATCTTGAGGCGGTATCACCTGATCAGGGAGATCGTAGATCGCCGGGAGATCGAGGTGAAGAGAGTAGATTCGGAGAATAACACTGCAGATCCATTCATGAAGGCCATACCCCAGACTCAGTTCAAGCGGCTGATCGAGATGATAGGTCTTCGATACGCCAGTACATGGCCCTAGTGCAAGTGGGAGATTGTTAGTGTATATGCTCTAGAGGCCATTACTATATCATACTAGTTTGTATATTACTTAATGGAAGCTTGGGATATTCACAGTTGTATGGAAAATCTTGCTTAAAATGGTAGTATGCTACTTGGTTTGTTTCTACTTAAATATGTGCATGCGTTTCTTTTAGCATATCGCTTATACATATTGGTGGAGCCCTTAGGATCTTTACTTGATTACCAGCATTGTGATGGCAGTCACACTAGTGGGGGCTGGGTAATCCACAAGCACATCCTTATACAGGTCCCTAGTCGTAGGATTATCGAGACGGGGCATCGATACTCCGGAGTAGACTAGCGTATGCGCTTCTCATCCCAGCAGGGGAGATGGTCTGTCCCACAGTCATTAGTACGTCGTACTGGAGATAGTATGAGGGTGCTCGTTAGGTTACGAGTACACTGGATAGGACTCGCTGGGAACTGTTGGTTGGTATTATACCTATCGTCAGTTATCAGTTCCCAGGTGACATGAGTACAGCTTAGTCCGTTGACTTGACACTGTCACTTCGCCTCGAGTGTGTTCCCACTGTTCTTAGATTACTACCCTACCATGGCTCAAATGAGTCGTGCAAACAGATAGTAGTTGGGTGCAGTCCCGAAACACTTGGAAGCAGTGACGGTTAGACAGGATTTGTCTCTCCCGGTATTGGGAGTTGATATTGCGCTGTGTCTAGCAGAGCCATTACACAAAGTCCCTGGCCAGGGCAAGCGAGATTTGCTGGTAGTGTTTCCAGTAGTTTCTCAGGGTGTTCTAGGCTACACTCCGACACGACTTGTACCGCTATTAGGGGATTGACGTTTACCGCCCCTAGGCCCGACATGCGATACTCTCAGACGAACAGACCGGACTGTACGGAGATTGTCACATTGAGGCTCAGTAGGAGTTCGGATGGGTTCACCTCATCGGTCTTCTTATCGGCATCTACCTGGGGATCGTTACGTACAGCTAGTACTGCTTGCGGCCTATGGTTAAACCCACTGCCAGCATAGTGTCGAGTCTTTAGAGTCCCACACAGAGGGTTGTTCACCTTTGGGCAAAACAGAGTAGAGGTCGTATGGTTTTACGACGGGGTTCGTTCACATACGCGCACTTGTGCACGTTTTGGTGTCCGGGCAGTTATTACTAGCGGGATTTGGTTTAAGCCAGATCCTAATATTTATTTTGGGATTGGTTTTGTCTCATTGCATTCATGTTCCTCGGAACACGGATGCGGGTGTGTATGCACAGTTGACAGAGGTGGAGGAACCTCATTAGGGTTTTTGACCGTTGACTTTTTCTAAACCCTAATGAGAATGAGAAATATGGTTAATAATATTAATTAAGGATAATTGTGCCATGGTTATGGTTGGGTTGACCATTTGACTTGTTAACTTTTGTTGACCTTGATATTTTCTTTAGCAAAAGAAAGATACTTCTTGAAGCTTGCATTAACATTAAATGTGAAATGATAATGGTAAATCAACTAACCATCACAATTTTCTTAATTATTATTATTATTCTCATATCTCTCTCATATGAGAGCAAGGTTGAGATTACTCTCTTATTCTCTCTTGCTCATTCTCTCTCTTGCAAAGCTCTCCCTCTTCCTCTCTCTCAAAGCTCTCTTGTTTCATGAGCTGAAAAACATGAGCTTTGTGAGAAAAAACCATTAAGACAACTCTCTACTCATTCTAGGGTTCTTAGTCTAGCAAGCCAAGCACTCTACTTACCTCTTGGTTGAGATAGGAGCTCAAGGTAGAGGCCTTCAGATGGATCTTTCTTCGGCAAAGAGAAGACGAAGAGGAGGAGCCGTCTACACCACTCTAAGGAGCTAGCAACAAGGAGGACCACAACAAGAAGAGAAGGAGTTCGAGAACTAGGTATAACCATCTTACCTAGTAGCTAGAACTTGTAGTTAGTTTGTTATTTTTTGTTTAGCAAAGATCCTTCATGGTTAGTCTATGTTTCCTTGTGATAAAAATCCGTTTTTTACTCTTTTCGCCTCCCCGTAAGTACCGGGGTGGGTTACATAGACTTACAGTTTTCTGATTTCAAAAACTTGGTTTATGGTATTTGAATGTGGATTTGGTCGTTGGACGTTTGTATGTTGACGACGATGGTTATTTGGCTATTTTTGCATGCGTAGACCATAGGTTCTAACCTATGTGCGTTTCGTGTGCCGTTTTAGTTTTCGTGTTTGATTCATGTCTACGATATAACGTATTGAAAACTGTAGGTATCCCGCGTGGACATCGTACGACAAGGGAGAGCATGGCGTCATTGACTTCGGCAAGCGAGGATCAAGGTTAGTAGATGTATATCTATGGGGAAAGTCGGGTGGATGGCGTATAACACCCCCGCAAATTCGTAGAGTAGGATGTGTATGGTATGTATATAGGTAGTACGGATACTTAGCAATAGGGTTTTCTAGGAGACCTTAAGTGAGATGAAGTGTACTTGGAAGAAGATTGCTCTTAGTTAGTTTCTAGTCGCGGACCCGCAGTATATAGGTTGTTTCACACGCACACACACGCACACACGAGATATGATGTAGGTATATATGTATATATGTGTATATATATATATATGGATGCGTTGATATATATATATATATATATATATATATATATATATATATATATATATATATATATATATATATATATATATATATATATATATATATAGACACACACATATACGTATAAGATGAGGATATGAGATGTTAAATGGATGTGAGTCGATATGATCGGGTATGATGCCGTGAGATTTTGATATGTGATTGAGTCGTGATATGATATGCGATATGATATTATAATGGATCGTTGGGCGATGTGTATTCATACATACGATAATATGTGTTTGATGATATTAGAATGTACGAGACTTTAGAACAGTACCCTTGATCATGATATTGTACGATGATGATACCATATGAATAATGATGTATATATGATATTTGACCCGTACCCCCGATTTTGGGAATGCCGTACGAGGTATATATAAGATGATTGATCCGCACTCTTGACTCGAGGATGCCGTACTATGTATTATACTACGCTATGAGGCTGGATCGCCGACTACTAGGTATATCGACTCGGAATATATGTAGATTTTCTTATCCTTCTGACTAGGTTCTTAGTTTAGTCTTTTAGTTGTTTTGATAGATGCTAGAATAGGCTCGAGTCATACCTATTTTCAAAACTAACGAATCGTGAGTATTTTCAAAAAGACAACCCGAGGGATGCTACGGATTTTTCAAAAGACATATCTTTTCTCAAAAAACACCGTAGCCCCTACTTTTCTAAAACTTCGATTCGTGCTATTTTAAAACACTAAAACTGTTATATTTATGTTGTTCTCATCGCATTGCATATTTATTACATGTGTTTCTTTAGCTTTTATGAATCCCTTCTGTTAGGACACCAGCACCATTATCGATGATGCGTATGTTCCACATACACTTGCTTGCCGGCTCACACACATCATCATCGGTAATTGCCATTTCATGTACACTTTAGAAAACGTTATTTCATTGGTATAACCTGCTAGCTGGTAGTTTCAATACATTATTAGTATGCTTGTACTCATATGCTAGTTTAGATATTGCATTCCTTACTTAGATACCCCATGCATTTATATATTCATTCTATTATGCAATATTATGGGGCTTTATGCCGATATTCACTGTTTATTTACTTTTGATTTTGGGATTTTGGATTTCCATGAGATTTCGGGATTTGGGGGAAAACAGCAAGGATTTTATAAACTCATTATCATTTTAAAAATGTAAGTTGCTGTTTTCTTGTGATATGATGTATGGCATCCACCATGAGTTTTCCTGATTGAGTTGGTTTTCGAGACCCGATTCGAGGAGTAGGATGAACCGTTTTGGGTACATGGTGGACCCGATATGGTACCCAGGGGCAAGAAGCTTGAGTTGTAAACGATGAGCCTGACAGGGGCAGGCTACCTATTTACCGCCGAAAACAGAAGACGGAACCGCGTACGTCGTCTTACCTGAATTTGGGGGTAGATGCTATTTGGTTTTATCCATCTACCTCTCCGAAAGTGCCAAGTTGATTTATGGCACCGCATGTCGAAGGTTTAGATGGATGCGGCCGTTGTAGCAGACTTCGTCAGATTCCCCCTCGTTATGAGGGGTTTCTGATTATGGGGACGCTCTTCCCTGCAGGCGCAAGCCCCTGCAGTTAATTATGTTACCGCATAGCGATAACCACTTTCTCCTGCTCCAGAAGGTCATTTCGTGTCGTGTGTGTTTGTTTGTTTTTTTGGTTACCCGTGGATTGTATACGGAGACTAATTTGTGTTGTCGCCCGTAAGGCGTGGATTAGTCTAAATCCGTATTTTCTTAGATTTGGGTTTGGTTGATTTAAGGATCGTTAACCTTGTTTGAGATTAAGATCAACTTAAATATTTGTTAAGGATACGTTAATCCGATATTGGACTAAGACCTACTTAACGGGTGTTCGGGATCATTTTTGATCCAACGAAAGAGCATTTGGGCTCTATCGTTTTAGTTTAAGGATGTTACGGTCCATAGTTAGTTTAAGGACTTTACGGTCCATAGCTAGTTTAAGGACATTACGGTCCATAACTTATGTTAGTTATATGTATGCCCTAAAGGCCATTACTGTACATTGGATGTATATTGTAGTGGATGCTGGGACATATATAGGTATGACTTTCTTGCTCGATATGATAGTACGCTATCTGGTTGCTCTTTATCTTAACATGTATACTTTCTGTTTCTCTGATTACATGTTGATAAAGCCCTTAGGATGTGTACTCGACTTCCAGGACTATGATGCAGATCATACTAGTGGGGTCTGGGTAGTCAATGAGTACATCCTTCAATGTTCCTAGTCGTGGGAATATCGAGACAGGGCATCGATATTCCAGAGTAGACTAGCGTATATCTTCTCGACCCTGTTCCCGCCAAAAATTTCTGCGCAAAAGAGTCCAAGGTATCAAATGGCAGCGATACGCTTAAGGAAATACGAACCAGTATCTTCCGGGCTGTTTTTTGACAAACTCCCGAAGGAGAAACGGATAAATTCTGATTTTATTAAAAGCGTCTCGAAAAACCCTTCGATTTGATATATTATGGGCCTCATAATTCATCCGGGATCAAAAGTTATGAGCAAATGTCTATGCACATGTGATTTAAGGAAGAAGATGCGAACCAGTATTTTCCGAGCTGTATTTTGACAAACTCTGGAACGAAAAACAGCTAAATTCTGATTTTATTGAAAGCGTCTCGAAAAACCCTTCGATTTGATATATTATGGGCCTCATAATTCATCCGGGATCAAAAATTATGAGCAAATGTCTATGCACATGTGATTTAAGGAAGAAGATGCGAACCAGTATTTTCCGAGCTGTATTTTGACAAACTCCGGAACTAAAACCAGCTAAATTCTGATGATATTGAAAGCATCTCGAAAAGACCTTCGATTTGATATATTATGGGCCTCATAATTCATCCGAGATCAAAAGTTATGAGCAAATGTGTTATACACGTGTAATCTAAAGTAATGCTCTACTACATGGGGAATGCATTTTTTTGTCCCACATCGGGAAAAGGAGAGGTGGCTTCTCTACCACTCCAATATAAATAAGAGGGGATACCTCTTAGAAAGGGGGAGTTAAATCCTCAAAGGATTCAATACTCAAAGGAGCTTAGTTCTCCAAAGGAGCTTAGTTCTCCAAGATAGGAGCATGCTCCTCCATAATGCGCATATGCGCAAGCGCCATGTGCGCTACGTGCAACGCACGTGTGCTTGCCATGCGGCACTACGTGCAACGCACGTGCGCACCACATGGGAATATTTAATAATATTAAAAGGAGCTTGTTCTCCATATATAGAAGCTTTGCTTCTCCTCATAATGCGCATGTGCGCCACGTGCAACGCACGTATGCCCGCCATGCGGCACCACGTGCAACGCACGTGCGCACAACAGATAGTGCCTTGCACTTGCTATGAACCTCTGGTTCTCAGATAAATAAATAAATAAAAATAGTGCCTTGCACTTGCTATGAACCTCTGGTTCTCAGATAAATAAATAAATAAAAATAGTGCCTTGCACTTGCTATGAACCTCTGGTTCTCAGATAAATAAATAAATAAAAATAGTGCCTTGCACTTGCTATGAACCTCTGGTTCTCTGAGACAGAAAGAAAGAAGATTTTCTTTTCTCTTCTTTGATCTAAATTTAGATCATTAAAAAGTGCTCTGCACTCATTTTCTTGAATCCAAAAGATTTTTGGTGCTTTGCACTATTTGAAGGGCCAGGCCCAAATCAAAATGACCTGACATGCCAAAATAAATTGCAAGGCAATAAATGGGCAGAGCCCAAATAAATCGATGCTTTGCATCCTTTATATAAGGGCAGAGCCTAAATAAAATTGATACCTTGCATCATTCCTAAAAGGGTAGAGCCCAAAACAAATTAATACTCTGCATCCTTTCTGGGCAAGGCCCAAATAAAAATAAAAATAAAAAAGAAATGCAATGCAAAAGCAAATAAAATGTTGAACATTTCAACTGGACTTAGCCCAATTTTGGCCATAAGTCCTTAAATTAAATTGACTGAGCAAAATGGCTCTCCTAAATCAATCTACATCCGGTTCGAGGGTACATCTCCGAACTCCTTTGACATCCGTCGTTGTAATTCCTCAACGACGTCAAAGAGGTGACGGGTCCCAACGACCACACATCGATATGGACTGCGGGGTCCTTAAACTCGTGGACCGAAACGTCCCTAAACTAATATTGGACCGAGACGTCCTTAAACTAATGATGGACCACTACGTCCCTAAACTGGCATCGGACCGAAATGTCCCTAAACTAATGACGGACCACCACGTCCCTAAACTGGCGATGGACCGAAATGTCCTTAAACTAATAATGGACCACTACGTCCCTAAACTGGCATCGGACCGAAACGTCCCTAAACTAATAATGGACCACTACGTCCTTAAACTGGTATTGGACCGAAACGTCCCTAAACTAACATCGGACCGAAACGTCCCTAAACTAATGATGGACCGAAACGTCCCTAAACTAACATCGGACCGGAACGTCCCTAAACTAATATTGGACCGAGACGTCCTTAAACTAATGATGGATCACTACGTCCCTAAACTGGCATCGGACCGAAATGTCCCTAAACTAATGACGGACCACCACGTCCCTAAACTGGCGATGGACCGAAATGTCCTTAAACTAATAATGGACCACTACGTCCCTAAACTGGCATCGGACTGAAACGTCCCTAAACTAATAATGGACCACTACGTCCTTAAACTGGTATCGGACCACCACGTCCCTAAACTGGCGATGGACCACTACGTCCCTAAACTGGAATATGGACCACTACGTCCTTAAACTAGCGATGGACCACTACGTCCCTAAACTGGAATATGGACCACTACGTCCTTAAACTAGCAACGGACCGAAACGTCCCTAAACTAATAATGGACCACCACGTCCCTGAAACTGGCAATGGACCGCCACGTCCTTAAACTGGCACAATAGAGCCCAAATGCTCTCTTGTCGGATCTAAACGGTCCCGTCTAAGTTGATCTTAGCCCCAGCTACGGCTAATGTGTCCTTAGATCTTTAAATAAACAATAAAACCCTCAATCAGCTTTGGTTCAAGGGTACATCTCTGAGCTCCTCTGACACCTATCGTTGTAATCCTTCAACGATGTTAGAGAGGTGATGAGTCCCGATGGCCATAAATTAAATGAATCACCACGTCAGGTTGATCTTAGTCCAAAGCAAGACTAACGTATCCTTGACGAATGTTTAAGTTGATCTTAGTCGCAACGCGACTAATGCATCCTTAAACTAAAAACACCAAACCCAAATCTAAGTAAATACGGATTTGGACTAATCCACGCCCTACGGGCGACGGCATTACTCAGTCTCCGTATACAATCCACGGGCAGCCACAAACAAAACAAACACACACGACACGAAGTGAAATTCTGGAGAAGGAGAAAGTTGTTACCGTGATGCGGTAGCGTAATTAACTGTAGGGGCTTGCGCCTGCAGGGAAGAGCGTCCCCACAATCAAAAACCCCTCAAGCGAGGGGGAATCTGACGAAGTCTGCTACATCGGCCGCATCCGTCTAAACCTCCGATACACGGTGCCATAAATCAACTTGGCATCTTCGGAGAGGTAGACGGATAAAACCAAATAGCATCTGCCCCGAACCTCACGCACGTGACGTCCTAACGTCGCAGGCCGCCGTTCGGAGGGGAACAGATTCTGGCACGCCCGGTGGGACCTTTTCCTCTTTCCACTCCACACTTCGTGTGTCGTGTTCGCGAACGAATCGCGATTTGCTGTGGTTGCCTGTGGATTCGAGGTACTAAGATTTGGTATCTTGCTTCGTGCAGGAAACAGAAGATCAATGGCTTCAGACTGCACTACCTGCAATTGCATCTCTCGCTCCATCCCGTCCGGAGGAGTGACTTATGGGCCCCAAGCGGCCTCCCTTTTCAAGATGCCAGTGGAGCAAGTAACTCAGGCCACCGCTGGATTGTTCTTCGGGACTATGCTCCCATTGATAAGCTTCAATGCCCCAATAACATCGCAAGAAGCTCCAAAGAAGTTGGTCTTCGACCGACTTGCCACTGCCGCGACCCCTCTCAACGAGTCATCCAACTCCACTGCTTCAGGTTTTAATGGATTAGGCCAGAGCTCCATCGGGCCCATGAAGAAGCCTGCCATACCAGAAGGCGTTATCCCGAAACGGATAGCCATCCCAACTCCCGTTCCTGGCAAAATCACCAAGGTTGCTTCCCATGTTCAGAAGTCCGCTTCTGACAAGTTGGCCGTCCCCGCTCAACGGACGTCGATCTTTAAAAAGCTGGTACCGGTATATTCTGACCAACACAGGGGGCATGAGGAGGTCACCCCTATAGCTGAAACAACTCCATCAGCACGACATGCCCGACGTCGCTACTGGCGCCGAGTGAAGAAGGCTGGGGGCAACTCCCCCTCTGGACTTACTCCTCCAACTCTAATAGTGGAGATCGATACTGCTGTTCCAACCAAGAACAGCTTTAAGTTGCTGAACTCGGTGCGCAGAAACTCTCCTACTGCGGTGCTAAAGCGAACTCATTCATCTGTGAAGAATATTCCAGAGAAGAAGCTAGAGCAGCCCCTTCAACGGCTGTCCTCTAAAATTTACAAGGTCTGGCGACAGGTCCAGGAGTCGGTGATTGATCAAGACTATCCCCGCCGACAGAAAAAGATGAAAGTTCGGCAGGAGAAGGACTACTCTGTCAAGCCACAAAGAATGATGGCTACTTGGGTGCCCGCCACAACGGCTCCCTTAACTCCAATCACTCAAAAAAGGAGGCCGCAAGAAGCCCCTGTGTCTTCGGCAAATCGCAAAGACACCGAACACAAACGCCCCAAGTCTGGGGGCATGGTGGTGCACACTGTTTATATGGCTTCTGGAAAGGAGGAAAGCCGCACTTCTATGGGCCACCGACCGCTCACCCGATCCGTGACGAAAGCCCAGGAGCAACAACAAAAGCTTCAGGAAATGATGACTACAATGGCTGCACTCACTGAGCCAAAAGAAAGCTCTGAAACGTCTTCGGATGAGCGTCAAGAACAAGAAACCGACGCTGACTTTTTACGCAGAGTCCTCGAAAAGAGGGACAAAGAAGCTGCAGAGCAAGCGGCTAACATAAAACAGATGGCGTTCCTCTTCCAAGATATGGTAGGGATGATGTTACAGCCGGACCCTCCTGCCGAAGATCCTCCGATCGTCCTTGAAGACGACAGGGGAGAAACGTCAAATCCTCCGCCGGCTCTATCAACAGCCAAGGAGGAGGCAATCTCCAAAGTTGACCTAGACGAATATATAGCTCAGCAGATCCGGGTTCATCAGGCGAATGAAGCGGCTGGGCAAATTGTTAGAACCGGACGACCGTATCCGAGCTGGTATGACCATATCAATTACCCGCCAGGATATACGATCCCTAAATTCCACGTATATAAAGGGACAGGGAATCCGCATCAGCATGTCGCTCAATTCAGGGCCTTATGCGGCAATACTGGAGGCGATGACAAATTGTTGCTACGTCAATTCGTCGGCAGCTTAGCAGAAACAGCCTTTGAATGGTATTCGGAGCTACCTAACGACTCTGTCAAAACATTTGCAGAGATGGAACTGCTGTTTACACAAAGATTCGCAAGTGCTAGTGAACGCACCCCGATTACAGCACTGATAAATGCCAGGATAAGGTCAGGCGAAACATGTGTCCAATACGCAACACGATGGCGGAACCTATGGTCGAAATGTGAACAACGCATAGAAGAGGCTCCTGCGGTAGGCATGTTTGTGGGCACTCTCGATCCGCAGGCGACCATCTCGCAATTCATGATGTTCTTCAGGCCGACCACCTTCCAGGCCTTGATCGACAAATTAGCCCAAATGGACCAGATGGGCCATAGACCGTCTCCTCCAAGACCCGATCCCCGAAATGAGAAAGGAAAAGCGATCATCGTCGCCAACGCTCAGCAACAGCCGAGCAACTCAAAGCCGGTCGCTCGCCAAAACAACGTGCGTCCACGCCCATCCCTCGAAGAGAGGCTAGGACGTCCTTACTCGTTTCCTCAGAATAAAACGAGAAGACTGTTTGAGCTGGCAGTGCGTAACAGACTCATCAATCTGCCAAGTCCAAAGCGTCTGTCGCAGCCAGGCGATCTTAATAATCCCAATTATTGCCCTTACCACCAAACGGTAAGTCACCCGATTGAGGATTGTTTCGTCTTTAAGGGATGGATTGAGGATCAATACCTGCAAGGCAAGTTCACGCTGTCTGAAAGCTGGAAGGTAAACCCCCCACAGCCGCACTCTCCAAAGAAGACGGACACGCCGGGGGCAACTTGTTCTTTCGTCGAGGATGAAAACAATGGAGAAAACTTATCGGATGAATCCGAAGACTACGTAGCGACTTGTCATGTGATTTCTCATTCATTGACGGATGAGGAGGAGGATCCTTGCGCTGAGAAATCAACGGCGGACCCTGAAACAGAAATTTCGCGGCCGTCAGACAAGTTGATCGATGCCTTCCTAAATGAAATTCGTTTGAAAGCAAAAGCCAATCAAGAGCATGAAATGGCCATACTGGAAAGAACCAAGGTATTCCCGTCAAATCAAAAGCCATACACTGCGGGTAAAAGTAAATTCAAGACGAGGAAACGGTTCGCCAAAGCTCTATCAGTAGGAATGAAGCTACCGCCCTCCGAAGAAAATCCTTTCTCTGAGGTAGAGATGCACCCTAACTTCTGTTTATATCATCAGAAGATCACACATCCTACCGAAGACTGCGAGTCCTTTAACTGTTGATGGCAAGGGTATGTCGCTCAAAAGCAACACTTCGACAGGACAAAGTGTGAAGCTTGTGGACATCGGAAAAATACGATATATGAGCGCAAAAGAGCCACCGCCGACTGTCATATAGCCGACTTCAAGGGATCAAAAATTATCACCTTTGGAAGCGACTCTGACGAAGAAGCTACCCCCAACTCTTCCATCGGGGAATCTATTTCAAAAATAAAGGAATTGAGAATCTGCGAGAACGTTCAGCCGTGCAATCGCATGCTACTCGGAAAAAATCTCGGCCCCGTAAACAAAGGATCGAACAAAAAGGATAAAGGAAAAAGAAAAACGGCCCTCGTCGCCAGCACTCACCAACAATCAGGTGACCCTAGACCGGTTGCTTGCCAAAGCAACAAGCGGCAATCCCTCCAGGAAAAGTTGAAACGTCCTTACTCGTTTCCGCAAGATAAAACAAGGGGACTGTTCGAGCTGGCAGTGTGCGACAGACTCATCAATCTGCCGAATCCAAAACGTCCATTGCGGCCAGGCGATATTAATAATCCTAATTATTACCCTTAAAACCAAACGGTAGGTCATCTGATCGAGGATTGCTACGTCTTCAAGAACTGGGTTGAAGACCAATACCAACAGGGCAAGTTCGCGTTGTCCGAAATTTGGAAGGTGAACCCGCCACAACCGCATGCTCCGAAAAATATGGACACGCCGGGGGCATCATGCTCATTCATAGAGAAAGCCTAACGGACCACTACGTCCTAAAACTGGATAACGGACCGAAACGTCCTTAAACTAACAACGGACCGAGATGTCCTTAAACTAACGACGGACCGAAATGTCCTTAAACTAGTAGCAGACCGAAACGTCTTTAAACTACTACCGCAGCATCTTTAGGCTGACGAGATATAAAAAAAAAACATATAAAAAATATATAAAAAAAAAAACGGTATGTCCATAAGCAAAAAAGGGCACGGATGAAAACCCGAAAGGGCTCCGTGAGTAAAAACAGCAGGACTACCGGCGAGTGTTCGTGAAAACCCGAAAGGGCGCAACCTCGTAAAAAAAAAAAACAAAAAAAAAACGGTATGTCCATAAGCAAGATGGGCACGGATGAAAACCCGAAAGGGCTCCGTGAGTAAAAACAGCAGGACTACCGGCGAGTGTTTGTGAAAACCCAAAAGGGCGCAACTTCGTTAAAGAACCCTTACAGGGTCCTCTCGACCCTGTAAGGAGAAACCACCCGTGTGAGATCCTTACGACTTACAAGGGAACAACACACTTAGGAATCCCCACGATTCCTAAGGAGAAAATACGCTTGCGAGATCCTCACGACTCGTAAGGAGAACTCTCTTATGGGACCCTCACGGCTCATAGGATTTGAAAGTCTTAAGTCACAGAGACCTAAACCTGTGCTTAAGCAAACCCCCACAAACTTCCAATGTTGCCCTACAAGTGATTCAATATTGACCCTTGTATACAATCCACGGGCGCGAATAAACATTTCCCCAGCCAAATTTCATCCGTAACTGGGAATACGTTCGCATGATAAACAACCCTTATAAATCCCCTCGATTTATGAGGAGAAAACCCTCCTGTAGGATCCTTACGACTTACAGAAGAACAAAACACCTAGGAACCCTCATGGTTCCTAAGGAGAAAATACACCTACAAGATCCTCACGACTTGTGGGGAGAAATACCTTCACGAGACCCTTACGGCTCATGAAATCGAAAGCCTTAGTCGACAGGACCCTAACCCTGGTCGCTAAGCCTCCTTTGTTCGACAACGATAGAGGCAAATGATGATTCGCTCCTGGCAATATCCCAGTTGTAGCGGTGCTGATGCCGAAATCGGTGTCCAATTTCAGGTTTACAGCGAAAAGCCAGTAGGCCGCACATGCATACGAAATAGCCGAAATGATGGGGCGACCTGCAATAAAAAAGCAGCAAGTAAAAATATATGCATGAAGAAATAGCCGAAATGATCGGGCAACCCGCAATAAAAAGCAGCGGGTAAAAATAAAATAAAAAGCCGAAATGATTGGGCACCGCGAAAAATAGCCGAAATGATTGGGCAATCGCGACTTTCGCGATATAAAAGCTGAAATGATAGAGCATCGCGGAAATAAAATAAAATAAAAAGAAGAAATGATAAAACTTTGGCCCTACAGTTAAGATCACATCGATCCCTGTATACAATCCAAGGGCGTAAACAAAGAAGGAACCATACTTCCCCAGCGGATTCCGTCAAACGACGAAGCCAAACCTCAACGGTTCATTTCAACCGAAGAAGCCAATGACTTCAACAAAAACTTCTCAACTCACGGATACAAACACTCCTTGACGAGAGCCTTCTGATCCGCGTCGACTAGCAGAGCCACCAGCGCCTCCGTGGGAACCATCGACTCGTTTCAAACCCCAAGGACACAAATAATCCTTGGCGCTTGGGAAACAAATAATCCCTCGCAAAACTTCTCAACTCACGGATACAAACACTCCTTGACGAGAGCCTTCTGATCCGCGTCGACTCGTAGAGCCACCAGCGCCTCCGTGGGAACCATCGACTCGTTTCAAACCCCAAGGACACAAATAGTTCTTGGCGCTTGGGAAACAAATAATCCCTCGCAAAACTTCTCAACTCACGGATACAAACACTCCTTGACGAGAGCCTTCTGATCCGCGTCGACTCGCAGAGCCACCAGCGCCTCCGTGGGAACCATCGACTCGTTTCAAACCCCAAGGACACAAATAATCCTTGGCGCTTGGGAAACAAATAATCCCTCGCAAAACTTCTCAACTCACGGATACAAACACTCCTTGACGAGAGCCTTCTGATCCGCGTCGACTCGCAGAGCCACCAGCGCCTCCGTGGGAACCATCGACTCGTTTCAAACCCCAAGGACACAAATAATCCTTGGCGCTTGGGAAACAAATAATCCCTCGCAAAACTTCTCAACTCACGGATACAAACACTCCTTGACGAGAGCCTTCTGATCCGCGTCGACTCGCAGAGCCACCAGCGCCTCCGTGGGAACCATCGACTCGTTTCAAACCCCAAGGACACAAATAATCCTTGGCGCTTGGGAAACAAATAATCCCTCGCAAAACTTCTCAACTCACGGATACAAACACTCCTTGACGAGAGCCTTCTGATCCGCGTCGACTCGCAGAGCCGCCAGCGCCTCCGTGGGAACCATCGACTCGTTTCAAACCCCAAGGACACAAATAATCCTTGGCGCTTGGGAAACAAATAATCCCTCGCAAAACTTCTCAACTCACGGATACAAACACTCCTTGACGAGAGCCTTCTGATCCGCGTCGACTCGCAGAGCCACCAGCGCCTCCGTGGGAACCATCGACTCGTTTCAAACCCCAAGGACACAAATAATCCTTGGCGCTTGGGGAACAAATAATCCCTCGCAAAACTTCTCAACTCACGGATACAAACACTCCGTGACGAGAGCTTCTTTGACTCACATCTCAGGCAGTAAGGATTCAAAAACTCACTTCCTGAACAATGGGACCCTGCAAGTCAATCCTAAATGGTCTCTTGCATACTATTCACGGGTCTCACTCTCTGAAGTCGATTGTCGACAAAGAGGGAAACAACCGCTTACGGGTCCTCTCGACTCGTAAGAGGGAAAACTCTCTTATAGGATCCTTACGACTTATAAGAGAAAACACACTTAGGAATCCTCACGATTCCCAAGGAGAAAATACACCTACGAGATCCTCACGACTCGTAGGGAGAAAAGTCTTTATGAGACCCTCACGGCTCGTAAAGTTGAAAAGCCTTAGGTGGCAGATCTTACCCCTGTCTCCTAAGCCATCACTGCCCTGCAAAGAAGTCAAGATGGGCCGACCATCTATGGGCCACACTTGCCAAAGCTACATGCCACTGAAATGGAGAACTTACTCATAAGCGTATGAACTACTCCACGCCAGAGTGAGACAAAAAAAAAAGAAATAGAAGGATGCGGCTCATGGAGTTAAGGGTTGGAACTATATCCCTTAAGAGTTGAGATTTGAGTCAATGATAAATGACGACGCTTGTGTCCGCTCGTTATCTTCTCAGATCAAGATTCTGAAAGTGATACATCAACCCAAAACAGGTCATACGCCACGCATAACTCTGTATAACTCTGCACTACTTCACCCACGTACATACTTACGTGGGCAAAGTAGTGGGGGGCATTTGTTCCCGCAAAAAATTTCTGCGCAAAAGAGTCCAAGGTATCAAATGGCAGCGATACGCTTAAGGAAATACGAACCAGTATCTTCCGGGCTGTTTTTTGACAAACTCCCGAAGGAGAAACGGATAAATTCTGATTTTATTAAAAGCGTCTCGAAAAACCCTTCGATTTGATATATTATGGGCCTCATAATTCATCCGGGATCAAAAGTTATGAGCAAATGTCTATGCACATGTGATTTAAGGAAGAAGATGCGAACCAGTATTTTCCGAGCTGTATTTTGACAAACTCTGGAACGAAAAACAGCTAAATTCTGATTTTATTGAAAGCGTCTCGAAAAACCCTTCGATTTGATATATTATGGGCCTCATAATTCATCCGGGATCAAAAATTATGAGCAAATGTCTATGCACATGTGATTTAAGGAAGAAGATGCGAACCAGTATTTTCCGAGCTGTATTTTGACAAACTCCGGAACTAAAACCAGCTAAATTCTGATGATATTGAAAGCATCTCGAAAAGACCTTCGATTTGATATATTATGGGCCTCATAATTCATCCGAGATCAAAAGTTATGAGCAAATGTGTTATACACGTGTAATCTAAAGTAATGCTCTACTACATGGGGAATGCATTTTTTAGTCCCACATCGGGAAAAGGAGAGGTGGCTTCTCTACCACTCCAATATAAATAAGAGGGGATACCTCTTAGAAAGGGGGAGTTAAATCCTCAAAGGATTCAATACTCAAAGGAGCTTAGTTCTCCAAAGGAGCTTAGTTCTCCAAGATAGGAGCATGCTCCTCCATAATGCGCATATGCGCAAGCGCCATGTGCGCTACGTGCAACGCACGTGTGCTTGCCATGCGGCACTACGTGCAACGCACGTGCGCACCACATGGGAATATTTAATAATATTAAAAGGAGCTTGTTCTCCATATATAGAAGCTTTGCTTCTCCTCATAATGCGCATGTGCGCCACGTGCAACGCACGTATGCCCGCCATGCGGCACCACGTGCAACGCACGTGCGCACAACAGATAGTGCCTTGCACTTGCTATGAACCTCTGGTTCTCAGATAAATAAATAAATAAAAATAGTGCCTTGCACTTGCTATGAACCTCTGGTTCTCAGATAAATAAATAAATAAAAATAGTGCCTTGCACTTGCTATGAACCTCTGGTTCTCAGATAAATAAATAAATAAAAATAGTGCCTTGCACTTGCTATGAACCTCTGGTTCTCTGAGACAGAAAGAAAGAAGATTTTCTTTTCTCTTCTTTGATCTAAATTTAGATCATTAAAAAGTGCTCTGCACTCATTTTCTTGAATCCAAAAGATTTTTGGTGCTTTGCACTATTTGAAGGGCCAGGCCCAAATCAAAATGACCTGACATGCCAAAATAAATTGCAAGGCAATAAATGGGCAGAGCCCAAATAAATCGATGCTTTGCATCCTTTATATAAGGGCAGAGCCCAAATAAAATTGATACCTTGCATCATTCCTAAAAGGGTAGAGCCCAAAACAAATTAATACTCTGCATCCTTTCTGGGCAAGGCCCAAATAAAAATAAAAATAAAAAAGAAATGCAATGCAAAAGCAAATAAAATGTTGAACATTTCAACTGGACTTAGCCCAATTTTGGCCATAAGTCCTTAAATTAAATTGACTGAGCAAAATGGCTCTCCTAAATCAATCTACATCCGGTTCGAGGGTACATCTCCGAACTCCTTTGACATCCGTCGTTGTAATTCCTCAACGACGTCAAAGAGGTGACGGGTCCCAACGACCACACATCGATATGGACTGCGGGGTCCTTAAACTCGTGGACCGAAACGTCCCTAAACTAATATTGGACCGAGACGTCCTTAAACTAATGATGGACCACTACGTCCCTAAACTGGCATCGGACCGAAATGTCCCTAAACTAATGACGGACCACCACGTCCCTAAACTGGCGATGGACCGAAATGTCCTTAAACTAATAATGGACCACTACGTCCCTAAACTGGCATCGGACCGAAACGTCCCTAAACTAATAATGGACCACTACGTCCTTAAACTGGTATTGGACCGAAACGTCCCTAAACTAACATCGGACCGAAACGTCCCTAAACTAATGATGGACCGAAACGTCCCTAAACTAACATCGGACCGGAACGTCCCTAAACTAATATTGGACCGAGACGTCCTTAAACTAATGATGGATCACTACGTCCCTAAACTGGCATCGGACCGAAATGTCCCTAAACTAATGACGGACCACCACGTCCCTAAACTGGCGATGGACCGAAATGTCCTTAAACTAATAATGGACCACTACGTCCCTAAACTGGCATCGGACCGAAACGTCCCTAAACTAATAATGGACCACTACGTCCTTAAACTGGTATCGGACCACCACGTCCCTAAACTGGCGATGGACCACTACGTCCCTAAACTGGAATATGGACCACTACGTCCTTAAACTAGCGATGGACCACTACGTCCCTAAACTGGAATATGGACCACTACGTCCTTAAACTAGCAACGGACCGAAACGTCCCTAAACTAATAATGGACCACCACGTCCCTGAAACTGGCAATGGACCGCCACGTCCTTAAACTGGCACAATAGAGCCCAAATGCTCTCTTGTCGGATCTAAACGGTCCCGTCTAAGTTGATCTTAGCCCCAGCTACGGCTAATGTGTCCTTAGATCTTTAAATAAACAATAAAACCCTCAATCAGCTTTGGTTCAAGGGTACATCTCTGAGCTCCTCTGACACCTATCGTTGTAATCCTTCAACGATGTTAGAGAGGTGATGAGTCCCGATGGCCATAAATTAAATGAATCACCACGTCAGGTTGATCTTAGTCCAAAGCAAGACTAACGTATCCTTGACGAATGTTTAAGTTGATCTTAGTCGCAACGCGACTAATGCATCCTTAAACTAAAAACACCAAACCCAAATCTAAGTAAATACGGATTTGGACTAATCCACGCCCTACGGGCGACGGCATTACTCAGTCTCCGTATACAATCCACGGGCAGCCACAAACAAAACAAACACACACGACACGAAGTGAAATTCTGGAGAAGGAGAAAGTTGTTACCGTGATGCGGTAG
Source organism: Agapanthus africanus (assembly GCA_030015575.1). NCBI lineage: Eukaryota > Viridiplantae > Streptophyta > Magnoliopsida > Asparagales > Amaryllidaceae > Agapanthus > Agapanthus africanus. The sequence continues at coordinate 393,651,932 of JASDDO010000019.1, read as the reverse complement.
CGTAATTAACTGTAGGGGCTTGCGCCTGCAGGGAAGAGCGTCCCCACAATCAAAAACCCCTCAAGCGAGGGGGAATCTGACGAAGTCTGCTACATCGGCCGCATCCGTCTAAACCTCCGATACACGGTGCCATAAATCAACTTGGCATCTTCGGAGAGGTAGACGGATAAAACCAAATAGCATCTGCCCCGAACCTCACGCACGTGACGTCCTAACGTCGCAGGCCGCCGTTCGGAGGGGAACAGACCCATGCGATGGGCGATGGATGATCCCATATCCATTGGTGTTTGACATCAGAGATGGTATACGGGTGCTCAGTGGAGACTGGGTACACTGAACGGAATCGCCGAGAACTCCCAGATGGTATTATACCTCACGTCAGATGGCAGTTCTCTGGTGACACTGGTACAGCTTAGTCTGTTGACCCGAGATCGTCATAGAGTTTTGTGTGTCTCCCACTGTGCTTTGATTTCCATCCTACCACGGCTCTACTGAGTCATGCAAACAGGTGGTTTTTGGGTACAGTCCCGATTCACATGGAGGCAATGAGCGATAGGAGGGGATTCGTCTCTCCCAGTATTGGGGGTTGATGTTGCGCTATGCACGACTGGCCATAACAGTAAATCCCTGGCCAGGGTTGCAGTGATATACTGGTAAGAGTTATCAGTAGTTTCACGATTGTTATGGACCTCACGTCGGCATGACTTATCGAGCTATTGGGGTTTGACGTTTACCACCCCTAGGCGAGATATGCGACATATCAGACGAACAGACCGGACTGTACGGTAAGTGTTACTGATTGGATTCACAGGAGTGTGAGCGGGCTTGCTCGTCGATCTTCTGATCGCTCAATACCCGGGTGGCCGTTACGTTTAGCAGACCGCTTGCGGCTTGTGGGTGTTTGATATGATCATCACCTGCTGCCGGCGTATTGAACGAGTCTTTATAGTCCTACACAGAGGTTTCCTGGCTCAAGCGAAACGAAATAGGAGCGCATATGAGATATGTGCGGGACCGAGAATAATGCGTGTATGTGATACCGTATTCCATTCTCGCGATGAATGTATCGATTGGTTGTATGCGATATAACCTAGTTATCGAATTAAGGATTGATTCGATAAGCCGATACATTGGATACTAGTCGGTTATATGCGACATGACCGGATCATTGAATTAAGTGTTGATTTAATGATTTAATGTATAATTATATATTTGATATATTACTTAGCATTAACTTGTATTGGTTCACTTAAAAAGGATTTTCTCACTTGATGTGCACATTGTATATGTGATATATTTTTGTGCACTTGATTGTATCATGTTTGATGATACATGAATGTTTGTGTGTATGATTAAACCATGGTTATGTAATGGTTAGGGTTTTCATTTTCTTAACTATTTCTTTTATTTATTTAATTTTAAGGCAAGAAACAAAAGGGTGGCTTGTTTTGTTTTTTCCTTGAAACTTCATGAAGCTTTGAAGCTTTGACCATTTTGTTTGTTTGCCTTAACCTAACCATTCAACCTAACCCTAGTTTAGTCTCTACACTTAACCATGGTTGAAAATATGATAAGTATCATTTTATTTTCTATTTTCAAATACTTATGATATTCTTTCTTCTTCTTCTTCTTCTTCAACATGAAGAAAGCTTGCTACCATTAATGGCAACATGAGAAAAAGAGTGAGAAATCCAATTCTAAAGTGAACCCACTTCCTATTTCTTCATCCTCTACCACTTGCCAAGTAGTATAGGGTGTTTTCTTCACAAGTTTCATGACTTAGTGAAGTTGAAGCTTGATCTTGAGTTGCCTCAACGTAGATCATCTTCGGCATCGAAGTCGACGACCTAGCCCGATCATTTCTTCGACGATACCATCACAAGAGTCCGAGATCCGATGATCGCAGCGGAGGGACGTCAACGCGGAGCTAATGAGGTGGAGAGCCGGATCTACAAAGGTTGTAGTCACTTTCCTTTAGCAATAAAGTCATTTACTTGCTTGCATCGCCTTATTATCTAGTTAACGATCCGTATTAGGGTTTGTAGGCACATGAAAAAATTAGAATTGGGCATGTTTGATCACTTGTGAGACCTCTTTAGTGTGCCTAGGAACCCTACAGTGGTATCAGAGCCTAGCTAGAGCCTTAGGCGATGTGTAGACGGAGTTAGAAGTCCGATCGACCCGAAACCCTAACTCAAAACGGCTCTCTGGACATTTTCTGGATTTATGGATTTTTGTGAATTAAAAATTCTTAGAAAATAGAGCAGGAAATTCTAAGAGTTAATGTTGAAAACGAACCCCTAACTCCACTAAATAGCCGCGGAACCGCGGCATTAGCATGCTATTCGCGGCGGTTCCGCGGCCGTATGTACAGATTAGAGGTAAATTTTTATACAGTAATGCCCGTATCTGTTTCCTCTGTTCTCTGGGAAGTTTTAATCTGCACTCAAGAGTTGAGTTTTCTGGGTTGTATTGGGGACTCGGTGTTTCGATCGGATTGTCTAATTTTGTCTGTGTGTTTTTCCCGGGTAATTTTAGAATATGTTAAAAAGTTCGACCGGATATAAATACCCACTTTTTCCCCTGTCGGAAAATTTCCAATTGTTGGATTTTTCCATAGTTTAATGACATTCCAAGTAGTGCAAGTAACGCGATGGTCCCTCTAGAAGACAACAAACCTTAACTCGATTATGTGACCGTTTTGAACTGCCCTTTGAACCTTAGGGTTTGGGGCAGTACGGCGTGCCACATGTGAGGCGTTGGCTTGACCCTTCTACGGCTGGACCATTGGTACTGAGGCACGAAGTGAATGTTTTTAAACTTATTTCATGTGTTGAGCTGTTTCGGGAAAACTTGGGTGTTTGATTGTTCGATCGGAAAGTTTAACATTTTCTATTTACCCGGAATGTGATACAACATTTGGAATTCACAAGTAGTTATGAGATAACTGTATGAATGTTATAAACATAGCAGTTTAGTCTCACTTGACCGGTTGCCACGGAATTTTGATGTGATCAAAAGTCCGTCGCAATCACGTAGTGTACGCGGATACTCGCCGGGTAAACTTAATAGACAACCTCACCCCATAGCCCCGACCAAGTGACGGGTGCTCGCGGCAGCGGTGTTCCGCCTTGGTGCACTTCGTCGTCGGCGTCGGGGGTGCGGCCGCCTGCTAAAGTTTGCGACGAGCATTCGATCAAAATGTCGGGAATCTTGTTGAATTTCCCGACTTGATATTGAAAAGAGTTTTCGATAATGAGACTAAAATGCAGGGTTTATAATTGTTAGGCATGTGATGTCTAAGTATTTCATTGGTTTAGGCATGCGATGTCTAAGGAGGTTGCGGATTCCAACTGTTGTAGTTTTACACTTTCTTTTCTGTGACCGTGAGTGTAATATGTGATATCTCCGGTTTCGTTGCTATATGTCAACGACAATTGGGATGCGCATATTTACTTACGTTGATGACATGTGATGTTATGTGTTGCTAGATATGTTATATTGGATCGTCGTGTTTGAATAGCCAGGGTTTTTTTTATGTGAGATGAGTGTTTTTCCTCTTTCATTCATGTAAAAACTTGTATGTAATATTCTTTTATTGGGGCACTTCCAGGTTGCGGATGATGTCACCATTTGTATATTATTTACTTTTCCGCATTAGGATAGACCCAAGGAGGGGAGCACAAGTAACCGGGTTCTGGGGTCCAGTGGGAGACCATCTCGAGGAGTCGAGTCCGGGTCTCCTAACCCTAGAATTGGTAGGGTTGCTTGCCCCTCTCGTAGGGGTCTAGGGGTGTGGGATTGGCTATTCATCACGACCGTGGAATCCGTGTTTTATACTGGCTCGTATTGAAAACACGGACGTCTTAGTATATCCAATATTTCATATGATATTTTCTGCTGCGTTATCTGTGATGTGATCATGTGATTTGTTCAGATTGATATTATATATAGTATATATGATATATTATATAGACGTTGCTTATGTTTTACACCCGCGCTAGCCCTGCCCCGCTCTGCCGTTAGTTACCTAACCTAACGGTGCAGACGGGACATCGAGGTGAATGCGGATGGCATAAGCGTACGTTATATTTATCTGTGATGTTTAGGTGGACTTAAATGATGGGATATTCATTAATGAGATTAATGAAAGAAAATAAACCTAATTGATGTTGTGGAATCGGATTTCAAAATAAAACAGGTAGCTACAGTTCTTACTTTGCATCGCGGTGTTCATTATAGAACATCCTGCACCTTATTCGATGAGGAAAGGACCGAGATCCCTTCACCGGGAGTGACTCCTTTAGCAATAACTGGCAGATGCTACAACCCTCGGTTTGTCTTTTGATCGCTTCTATAGTTTCTGCTTTGCACAGTGATATATATGATCTATCCCGCACCTCATTCGACGAGGAAAAGGCCGGCGATCCCTTCATCGGGAGTGACCCCTTTAGCAAAACTAGAAAAGCCTAAAAAACATTCCATTTAAAAACCATTTGATTCCGCAACGAGATCAAGTTCAAAGAGTTAAAGGTTTTCATAAAAACCATTCGCAACCCTCCGTCATTTTAGGAAGTAGAGTACTTAGTATTCGTGCTGTGTTTGTTGACCATAGTCAAGGCACAGTGTACGGTAGCTAAGTGATGTCTTCCTACACCGCATATGATGCGATTAGTTACAACAGTCGCGTGACTTTGTTGACCTTAGTTAAGGGTCATGTGGGTGGGTCTAATTAATCACGAAATGACGGGTGGAAGTTGACTAGTACTTATGATTTGTTGACCATAGTTAAGGTCATAAGTGCTAGGGGTAAAAATCTTTATCGGGAGTTTCAAGTGTTGAAATTTGCAATGAGATTGTATACCTTCTATATGATAGTTGGATCCCGATACCCACTGCGAGTAATTGTTACTCCTGGGAGAGTTTTGCACTTTACAATTAGCCGATCAAGTAGGTGTCTAGAAAGGTGTCAACGGGGTTACGCCTCTGGGAAAACGAGGTTTACTGTAATTAGGTCCGTGCGAAAGCACGGGGAACCTCCCTCAAAGTACCGACACTGGCCTGGCTGAAAGATTAGCGAACTTGTAGAGTGTAATTAATCCCGGCTAGTCTTTCCTTTTAGGGTTTGAATGAAGATTTGATAAAAACAGTGGGAGCCATCCTGATTAGATAAAATATATAACCAATCTAATCTTGCAAGAGCGCACGCAGAGTGTTTTCTTCTCTCTCTCTTCAGGTAGCGACCATATCACGCCTTAATCAAGATAATAATATGGATGTATTGACCGAACCCGCTTGTTATACTGAGCTGGGGAACGTTGGTCCCGCTCCAACTTATAATTGTTATAAGACAGAGCAGGAAATAGGGGAATACCAGAATTCCTATGCCGCCCAAACGAAGAAAGTGCATATGATGCATCTCCTTCGGGTGTATTCATTACAAAGAACTGTTTCTCAGTATCCTCTGTATCCTGGGTATTTGATGCCAGATCAGGATCCCAGATATGTAATCTGTTACATAGGGCTACAAAAAGGTAGAAAACTGAGAACGGGTGATAAGTTTCATGAGACAGAAAATGGGGCAAGTGTTGCAGCCAAGTCTGTTGGTCACTGTCACCCTGTATTACCAATACATTGATTCTGAACAAATGCTATTAGATACCGAACCTGATATACAAAATCATATCAGTCTCTTTATAAGTAAAGAAATGATAAAATTTTGTATTGTTGGATAATGTTTTGAACATTTCCTATATCAAAAGTTGACCGGTTCAGGCACGTTATCTAAAAGCATTGACTTTCTAAATCAAACTATAGTTCCTAGTATATAGAACATACACAAGAGGAAGAGTTCAGAAAGTGAACGAATCCTTCTTGAGGCATTGTAGACTAGGTCATATCAATGCGACCCAACTGGCTGAAGTTACATTTTAGATGCATATTTAAATCAGTTTGAATTTACATCTTGTGAAACTTGCCAGTCATGTCACAAAGATTAGATGACCATAGCTCTGTTTTTTGGAAACAGAGAAAGAGTTAGTAAACTCTTGGGACTGATATATGATGTATGTAAACTCCCCTGTCTACACATGCCAGGACCGGTTCTTTGTACTTCATTACATTCTCTGATAATCTCTCAAGATTCAGTCATATGTTCCTGTTGAAACATAAGTCCAAAGCTTTTGAGATATTCACAGAATATAAGTTAGAAGTAAAGAACCAAAAACCGGGTATAAGTATTATGTCCTGTGATAAGATCAGGGAGGAGAATGCTTGTGCATAGAATTCTTGGACTATTCTAAAGGTGAATGAGATTCTCTCTCAGTATTACTCCTTTGAATACACCACAGCACAACGGTGTATCAGGGCGGAGCAATAGCACCCTATATGATATGGTGTGCTCTATGATGAGTATTACTGAGTTACCTGTTTCTTTTAAGGGGTTGTGCACTTGAGAAGCTGCATACCTATTGAATTAGGTTCGAATCAAATCAGTGCCTACCACTCCATATGAGATATGGTATGGGAAGAGCCTATCTCTTAAGCAAGTTAAGATTTGGGATTGTCCGGCCTATGTCAAAAGCAAAATTCGGACAAAATCGAGGCAAGGTCAGTTCTGTAGAACTGGAAAGGTTCCAGCTATACAAAACTGCAGCTGATGATTTGACAGAACCAAAGGATTCAATAGTCCCCGACGAACCTCGGCCTCTCCGCCGATCTGGTAGGGTTCCTCACCTGCCTGAGAGATACTTCGGTTTCTCGATGACAGTGGGAGCGAGGATTGCATCATGAGATGATGACCCAACTAGATTCGAGTAGGTCATCAAGAGTAGGGACTCTGTAAGAATGGCTGGATGCTTAGCGATCTGAGATGGAATCCATGTACACCAGCAAAGTATGGACTTTGGCCGCTATATCTGAAGGGTTAAATCCCCATCAGGAGCAAGTATATCTTGAGAAGATTACTTGGTGTAGATGGAAAAGTTGAGACTTTCAAAGCTAGACTTGTTAAAGGTTTTCGTCATCGACCAGGCATGGATAATGATGAAACCTCTTCCAGGGACTATGCTTAAGTCCATCCAGATCCTACTTGCCATTGCTACATACCATGACTACGATATCTGGTGGTTGGGTGTCATGACTACTTTTCTAAATACTGATTTAGAAGAGAACGTCAATAAGTACACAGCCAGAGGGCTTCGTAAACAGTGGGAGCAGCGGAAACATGTGCAAGTTACTTTACATAATAAAGCAGGCATCGCGGAGTTGGAACGTCTGTTTTGATGTGATAGTCAAAGTGTTTGACTTCATCAAAATGGTAGATGAACCTTGTATATACAAAACGGTAGTAGAGAGTAAGGTGGTTATCCTCGTATTGTACGTGGACAACATACTCTTGATAGGAAAAGAGTTTCCTATACTACGCTCGGTCAATCTCCGCTTATCACAAGGATTCTCCAATAGGATCAAAGTGATACCTCCTAAATCCTGAGTTTTCATCTATGAGATAGATGTAATTGGATGCTAGGATTCTCACTAGATGTAATGAAATGGTATCAATCGATCCTGGGGAGAATCACTGGAAACATTCCAGGGTGATAAAAACGGCTGAATGTCAGTCACAGGCATTGTCTTTACCCTCAGTAAAGGGACGGTATGTTGGAAGAGTTCCAAGCTAGATACCGTGGCAAACTAGACGATAAAGGCTGGTAACATCGCTATTAAAGATACTACCAAAGAGGCAGTTTGGGTGTATATTCGTTTATAAGATGAACTAGGTTCCTACCATTGTGTGACAATGGAAGTGTGGCTTTGGCCCGTGAACCCTGGTCCCATCAGTGACCCAGACATATTCTGAGGAAGCATCACCTGATCATGGAGATAGTTGATCTCCAGGGTGATCGAGGTTAGGAGAGTAGACTCAGAGGATAACACGGCGGATCCACTCACGAAGGCCTTTTCCCAAAGAGAGACTTTTATGGGATGGTTGAGTATTAGATACTACAACTACTGCTACAGATGGCCCTAGTGCAAGTGGGAGATTGTTAGTTATTTGTATCCCCTAGAGGCCATTACTGTACATTGGATGTATATTGTAGTGGATGCTGGGACATATATAGGTATGACTTTCTTGCTCGACATGATAGTACACTATCTGGTTGCTCTTTATCTTAACATGTATACTTTCTGTCTCTCTGATTACATGTTGATAAAGCCCTTAGGATGTGTACTCGACTTCCAAGACTATGATGCAGATCATACTAGTGGGGTCTGGGTAGTCAATGAGTACATCCTTCAATGTTCCTAGTCGTGGGAATATTGAGATGGGGTATCGATATTCCAGAGTAGACTAGCGTATATCTTCTCGACCCATGCGATGGGCGATGGATGATCCCATATCCATTGGTGTTTGACATCAGAGATGGTATACGGGTGCTCAGTGGAGACTGGGTATACTGAACGGACTCGCCGAGAACTCCTAGATGGTATTATACCTCACGTCAGATGGCAGTTCTCTGGTGACACTGGTACAGCTTAGTCTGTTGACCTGAGATCGTCATAGAGTCTTGTGTGTCTCCCACTGTGCTTTGATTTCCACCCTACCACGGCTCTACTGAGTCATGCAAACAGGTGGTTTTTGGGTACAGTCCCGATTCACATGGAGGCAATGAGCGATAGGAGGGGATTCGTCTTTCCCGGTATTGGGGGTTGATGTTGCGCTATGCACGACTGGCCATAACAGGAAATCCCTGGCCAGGGTTGCAGTGATATACTGGTAAGAGTTATCAGTAGTTTCACGATTGTTATAGACCTCACGTCGGCATGACTTATCGAGCTATTGGGGTCTGACGTTTACCACCCCTAGGCGAGATATGCGACATATCAGACGAACAGACCGGACTGTACGGTAAGTGTTACTGGTTGGATTCACAGGAGTGTGAGCGGGCTTGCTCGTCGATCTTCTGATCGCTCAATACCCGGGTGGCCGTTACGTTTAGCAGACCGCTTGCGGCTTATGGGTGTTTGATATGATCATCACCTGCTGCCGGCGTATTGACGAGTCTTTAGAGTCCTACACAGAGGTTTCCTGGCTCAAGCGAAACGAAATAGGAGCGCATATGAGATATGTGCGGGACCAAGAATAATGCGTGTATGTGATACCGTATTCCATTCTCGCGATGAATGTATCGATTGGTTGTATGCGATATAACCTAGTTATCGAATCAAGGATTGATTCGATAAGCCGATACATTGGATACTAGTCGGTTATATGCGACATGAGCGGATCATTGAATCAAGTGTTGATTTAATGATTTAATGTATAATTATATATTTGATATATTATTTTGCATTAACTAGTATTGGTTCACTTAAAAAGAATTTTCTCACTTGATGTGCACATTGTATATGTGATATATTTTTGTGCACTTGATTGTATCATGTTTGATGATACATGAATGTTTGTGTGTATGATTAAACCATGGTTATGTAATGGTTAGGGTTTTCATTTTCTTAACTATTTCTTTTATTTATTTAATTTTAAGGCAAGAAACAAAAGGGTGGCTTGTTTTGTTTCTCCTTGAAACTTCATGAAGCTTTGAAGATTTGACCATTTTGTTTGTTTGCCTTAACCTAACCATTCAACCTAACCCTAGTTTAGTCTCTACACTTAACCATGGTTGAAAATACGATAAGTATCATTTTATTTTCTATTTTCAAATACTTATGATATTCTTTCTTCTTCTTCTTCTTCAACATGAAGAAAGTTTGCTACCATTAATGGTAACATGAGAAAAAGAGTGAGAAATCCAATTCTAAAGTGAACCCACTTCCTATTTCTTCATCCTCTACCACTTGCCAAGTAGTATAGGGTGTTTTCTTCACAAGTTTCATGACTTGGTGAAGTTGAAGCTTGATCTTGAGTTGCCTCAACGTAGATCATCTTCGGCATCGAAGTCGACGACCTAGCCCGATCATTTCTTCGACGATACCATCACAAGAGTGCGGGATCCGATGATCGCAGTGGAGGGACGTCAATGCGGAGATAAGGAGGTGGAGAACCGGATCTACAAAGGTTGTAGTCACTTTCCTTTAGCAATAAAGTCATTTACTTGCTTGCATCGCCTTATTATCTAGTTAACGATCCGTATTACGGTTTGTAGGCACATGAAAAAATTAGAATTGGACATGTTTGATCACTTGTGAGACCTCTTTAGTGTGTCTAGGAACCCTACAACTTAGTTTAAGGACGTTGCGGTCCATATCTTAGTTTAAGGACGTTGCGGTCCATGGGCTAGTTTAAGGACATTACAGTCCATGGGCTAGTTTAAGGACATTACGGTCCATAGCTTAGTTTAAGGACGTTGCGGTCCATTGGGATATACTCATGGGTTTGAGAGTGCTCCAAAGAACTGTTGGTTGTCGGGACCCTCCACCTCTCTGCTATCGTTGAAGAATTACAACGACATATATCAGAGGTGTGGAGAGATGTACCCTTGAACTGAACTCCAGATGGAAGGCAGAGATCATGGTGGAACGACTATTATTTTAAATACCACGTGTCAGGAGATTATTGGCCATCTCTGGAACTAAGATCGATTTGGAGGGACTTGAGTATAGGAAGGCTCGGTTGATTGATGGTCAAAAGGTTTCTGACCTTGGGAGACTTGGCTTATTTGGGCTAAGGTTGGCCTCTCAAAGTGTTAAATACTGATAAATGTTTGGCGCTCACGTGCTCCCACGTGAGGCCCTTAAGCAGTGTTAAACACTGAAATTCGGAGCTCTCACGTGTGGCACGTGAGGCACCTGAATATTGGAAATTGTTTCTTTTGGGCTTATTCCCTCATTCTATACATGTAAGTGTTAAACACTTAAATCTTGTAACCATCACGTGTAGACACGTGAGGTGCCACTAAGTTGGGCACTGCCTCCTTTGAATTTATCATCCTATTCTATTGTAATTGCTAAACACTATTGGAGGTCACGTGGGATCACGTGACTCGATCTCAATTGTTCCTTTTCGTTCCATAAAGGTGCTCACGTGGGAACACGTGATCTGTCGTTATAGCGTTAAACGCTAATATACATGGAGCTCTTGATCTAAGTCTTGAGAGTTTCAAGTCCTTTGTTTTATGAGAATTAAATTCTTATGCAGGGTTAAACCCTAGTTTTATCAGAGGAATTAAATTCCTATATCTTTGGAAGAATTAAAATTTTCAAACCTAGTTGTTTCCTCTAAGTTTTGGGACTGCATAACAGAATCTCTCCGATGAGAATTAAATTCTCAACTTGTGGGGAGATCTGCTTCTACAGACCTCAATCAGAAGAAGAACTAAGTTCTATTTTGGAAGAGTTAAACTCTTGTAAAAGGGTATAAAACGATCTCTAAGCCTTTTCCTCACCTAGGGTTTCTTTTTCTCTAAAGGGAACTCCTCTTCTCTTTTTTTTGTTTTCTTTTTGAATCTTATGGGGGGGGGGGGGTCTCCTCTCTTTCTCTCTTCAGTCTCGAGTCCTTTATATAGCAGAGGTAAGTTTTTTGATTTTTGTTAAGGAAATCTCTCATTGAGAGATTTTTGATTAATTCGGGGATTTTATCCACCGTTGGATCTTTGATCCAGGGACTTCTGTTTTACAGAAGACATTTTTCTTGTTTTTAACGAGATTGGGAAAATATTTTCCCATACAGAGCTTATTCTGTATCTTGATGATTTTTAATCACCGTTGGATCTTTTATCTAACGGTACTTTGATTTACAGAGCACAATCTTTCTTGTTTAGAAAGATTGGGAAAATATTTTTCCATACAGAGCTTATTCTGTATCTTGATGATTTTTAATCACTATTGGATTTTTAATCCAACGGTGCTCCGATTTACAGAGCGTAATCTTTCTTGTTTAGAAAGATTGGGAAAATATTTTTCCATACAGAGCTTATTCTGTATCTTGGTGATTTTTAATCACCATTGGATCTTTAATCTAACGGTGCTCTGATTACAGAGCGTAATCTTTCTTGTTTAGAAAGATTGGGAAAATATTTTCCCATACAGAGCATATTCTGTATCTTGGTGATTTTAAAACACTATTGGATCTTTAATCCAACGGTGCTCTGATTTACAGAATGTAATATTTCTTGTTTAGAAAGATTCATGGAAATATTTTCCAAATATGGTTCTGATCTCTCTTATTTAGAATTTAATTCTATTGGCTCAGAAGGTATTAGGAATCCTCACGTGTAGCACGTAACCCAATGACACTAGGCCGGTTTGCTTATATGCAGCAGTCCCAGAGAAAAACATCACTTGTTGGCACGTGATACGCCATCTGGCCTGTTATTTGTTTTAGGAAGGCGCCTATATATTTTGTATATAGATGCTCACATGCCTGCACGTGAGGCTTAATTTCAGCCTTGTTTGTTAAGCGCACTGCCAACAATTTTCGTTCCAAGGCACATCACGTGCGGGCACGTGATGCTCCATTTGGGGGGATTTTTCCATTGCTTTTAGTTCATTATTCATTTATTTTTTTATAAAGGAACAAATGCTCCCACAGTGTTGTTCTCACGTGGCCTGCATGTGAGTGCAACGCTGTCACCTTTACAGCCGTTGGATTGCCTAGGACAATGGGGAGGTGAACCGCCCTTATCACGTCTTATAAATGCAAGGGTTTGGCCTTTGGGAAGCCACTGTTCTTTCATCTTCTTCCTTGTTTGTCTTCTTCGAGAATTTAATTCTCCTCTTCAGAGCTTAGTTCTCTGTTCATTGCAATTCCAGAGTTAAACTCTGTTAGAAAAAGAAACCTTTTCTAGGTAAAGATCTTGAACATCAGAGAACCCTTTTCTTAAAGAAAACCTCTGGATTTTAAATCCATCATGAGAGCTTTGCTCTCCTCTGAAACCCATCTCTCAGAGATCCTAAGACATGATCTTTGAGTAGTAACCCTCAATGCCTTGGGCATTCCTCTTCTGACCTTTAAGGACTCATGGCATTTGGTTTTTCGTTTCCTCTTCATGGGGGTTTCTGGAATTTAATTCCATTGCATAAAAGGAATTTAATTCCTCACCAAAGAGCTTTTCTCTGAAGATCAACAGGACCCTCGGGAATTTTATTTCCTGGTGTTCTTGAGCATATTTTCACAGGGTTTTTCCTTGCATAAATTTAAATTTGCTGGGTATTTTAACAGAACTTGCTTTCTCTAAGAGAATATCAAGAGTCGTTTAAACTCCCGCGTCCGTTTAATGAGAATCTTTTTAGTTTCTCATAGTGAGCATTTTCTTTATCATCTCGATTGCTAAACTCTTGCTTTTTTTTGTTCAGATAATATGGCCGTTTATTTGTACGATCTTGATGAAATTATCTCTTATGAAGACATTCGCGTCCAAGGCCGCTGTCAAAACTAGGAGTTTACGAATGCTCAATGCGCTGAGGTTATGCATCGCTTTGATGAATACAACGGTCGACTACTCCCCCGTCGTTCCGCTTTATTGAAGATCATCGTAGGAGCGATTTGGGAAGCCCTCCCTGAATTTAACGAAGCCATGCCGCTTGAGATGCTTGATGATGCCGAGGACAAGGTGCACTCAGTATATCTGATGGGCCTGATCTCGAAGAGGCGGTGAGATGGTCTTGTTGATATCTTGCATCAAGTTTTCCAACATACGACGATAATCTCTTCCTATCAAAGGACGGCTGACATCAGCGAGAATCCTGATGCTTGCATTCATGAGAAGATGCACACGAAAATGGTCAGAAGTGCCAGAAACACTTTACTCGACCTTGCTTCTGAATTCCTCAATCTATGTCCAGGATCAAGTGTTTTACCATTGTAAACATTTTCTCTTGTTTTTACACCATGTATAAGTTCTTGGAATATGAATGACAAAACTTCCCCTCCCCCTTTTTTTGCTCACGTGTATTCTGCATGAAGTGTCGTTATACTGTTATTGGTGTTCACGTATTTTGCGCATGAGGCGCTGCTGGGGAGTTTAATCTTAAACCAGTGCTGGTTCTCACGGGCTATGCACACGCGGTGCCGTTTCAGTTTTCAAAAGGGATCAATGTGGGTGCTCACGTGCTATTCACGTGAGGCTCCGCTGATGAGGTCGTTTTGCCTCCCTACTCTAATTCCAATGAGTTACCCTTTTCTTTTCCCATGCCCCTCTTTTTCCGGCCTTGGGAATAACTCCATCATGCACGACGTTTTTTGTGCATAACTTTGAATGTGTCTCTTTATAACCCGAGACTGCATCTTCCTTCTTCTCTTCAAAGAGAAACCCATCTTTTATTAACAGAACTCAAACAATCCAAGAGCTATGGCCTACAATCTCCCTCACACTTGTTGGCAACCATGGGGGGTGCCTATCGAGGAAATGATTCCTCGCTTTGCTGCGCGGTTAGTAGATCCCCTTCTCACCGACGCTCAATGTGACGCGGTGATGTATGAGCTCCTGACTCGTAGGGGCTCTCCTCTTCCTATAGGCTCCATTTGGCTCCGGATGATCTTTCTATCCGTGCTCGCTGACATCCCTCCTCATCCGAGAGAGATAGAGAGATGACTCTGGCGACTCTCGATGTGGTGGAGGACAAGATCGAGTGCTTTCACGAGGCACGCTTGATTACCTAGTCTTTGAGGGACCGATCAGTGCATTTACTGAGTCAGATAAGAGCCCGGCGGGCCATCATGTCCGCTTTTGCTGATGAGCATGGTGCTAATCGGTGAGGAGCAACTCCTCGCGAAGACCGTCGCTTCGACATGGTGGAGAAGGCAGAGAGGGAATTGGAGAACGTTGTATTTTGTTTTGTTAACCCCTGTATCTCTGATTCCATATTTGGTGATCTCTTCCCTGTAGAGTAGTATGTTTTTATCAATGTGTTTCTCTTATCATTAACTGTTGAATGTTTTCTGTTCATCATATAGTCGTACGCGTATCTCGCCTCTGTGTATGAGCTTTATACTTTTACTCTTAGGAATTTTTGCCAAGTGCGAGCGCCATTGTTGTGTCGTGCGCTAATCCTTCTTACATGTACATAAATCAGCACGCTTTGAACACTAGTTCCATTTAAGTACGTATACAGTTGTAAATGAACGCTTAGTCGGGTGTGAATCAAATACTCTCCTTGTTGCTTTGCATGGTTGGTGAAGTTGTTTTTGACAGTCTCCAGAGATGTATTTCGGATGGGTTGACGCTGAGGCGGACGCTTGACTTCACCGAGCGGGTCATGCAAGACTACGAAGCTGCCATGCTAGAAGCCGATGGGAAGCTTTCGTCTTGTTTATGGCAACGGGCTTAAGTTGAAGCGGAGTTGGCCGCGGTGGCTGATCACGAGAAAGGATTGAGATGAGCATGCGGGTGGCTTGCTGATTTGTTGAAGACGCCTCCTCCTCAATAACCGTCTTTGTACCCCCCTTCTTTTTTACTGTAAACTTGCGGTTTATGAATAACATGTATTCATTTTGATCCCTTTATGAAATGTACCTTGTATTCACTTGAATTCATGAATAAGAGAAACATTTTATTTCATATTTGCATGTCCCTTTTAACAAATACGTCTTGTAGACGGTCTATTTTGCTCTCCTTGCAGAGCAGCGATGGTTTAGGAAACAGGTTCAGGTCTGTCGCGTAAGACTTTTCAACTTTACGAGCCGTGAGGGTCTCATAAAGACTTTTCTCCCTACGAGTCGAGAGGATCCCGTAGGTGTATTTTCTCCTTAGGAGTCGTGAGGATTCCTAAGTGCGTTTTCTCTTGAAAGTCGTAAGAATCTCATAAGAGAATTTTTCCCGCTTACAAGTCGAGAGGACTCGTAAGCGGTTGTTTCCCTCCTTGTCGATATTTGACTTCGGAGAGTGTGGCCCGTGAATAGTATGCAATAGTCCATCTTGAACCGATTTACAGGACCCCAGTGCTTAGGAAACAGGTCCTTATCCCCATTGCCTAAGGCTTTTCCCTACGAGTCGAGACGAATCGAGAAGTTCTCGTAAAGACACTAATTTCCTCACGAGTTGAGACGAATCGAGAAGTTCTCATAAGGGTTTCCTAACGTCAAAGTTAACTCCTGCTAATAGAAGTCCGTTAGGGTCTATGGTACTAGGGTTTTGAACCCATCGCACCGTCGCGTTGGCTGATATATTCCCCGATATGCAATCTTGCTGTTCGGGTAGCCCCGCAACTGTCGTGTCTCTGATCCCTTCGGGGGCTGGACAAGACGTCTTCAAGTAATCTTCCAGGTAATATTACCGTCGAAAGAGCAAGCATTAGAGATATTCCATGTCGCTTTTTACTTGAGGTTAGGCTCAGTTTGGGAGCCCCGATGAGTCATGACTACTCCGCGCTGGAGCAGGATGATCTCCAACGGTCTTTCAGGTCTCAATTGAGTTGCCGTCAACAACCCGAAGCTAGGGATCTTCCTTTGCTTTGTTGGTTGACATAGTGTCTGCAATATCGCGACAAATGTCGAGGTTGTCTCTGGGTTTTCTATGAATCGTCAAGGTTTGGAACTAGGGGACTTTTCCGTGGCTCCATTTGTTGATGTAGTGTCTGTGTCCTACTGGAGGGAGGAAGGATGCTGTTGTTGATCTCTAGGCTGCAGATGCCGCTGTCGAGACTTGGAACTAGGGACTTTGCGATGGCTCCGAGGTAGTCTCTAGGCTGTCTGTGAACCGTCAAGATTTGGAACTAGGGGACTTTGCCGTGGCTCCGAAGTTGTCTCTAGGCTGTCTGTGAACCGTCGAGATATGGAACCAGGGGACTTTGCCGTGGCTCCGTTTTGCTGACGTCATATCTGCTTCTGGTTGGAACGAGAAGGAACGGCGTTGTTGATTTTGTTAGTTATATGTATGCCCTAGAGGCCATTACTGTGTTGGCTATAGTGCCCTCAAGGCAATTGTCATAGTCGCAGGTATGTGATCATGATAATTGAGCGAGGACCTATACCGATAAAACAGTCTTACTCGAGATGATAGTATGCTATCAGGTTTGTTTTTATCATCATATGTTGATAAAGCCCATAGGATTCTTGCTTGACTGCCAGCATTGTGATGGCGATCGCATACGTGGGAGCTGGGGGTCTATAAGCACATCCTTAAATGTCCCTAGTTGTAGGAGTATCGAAACTGGGCATCGATACTCCAGTGTAGACTGGTGTATACTTATCTAGACCCTGACGAGGGGCGGTGGCCATTCTCACAAGCCATTGGTGTCAGTTGTTCACTTAAGATAGTATACTGGTGCTCATTGGGTTATGAGTACACTGTACGGACTCGCCGGGAACATGCTAGTTGGTATTAAACCTATAGTCAGATAGCAGTTCCCTGGTGACATGTGTACAGGTTAGTCTGTCGACCTGAGATCGTCATTTGTCTCGTGTGAGTTCCTACCGTGCTTTGATTACTACCCTACAACGGCTCAAAGGAGTCGTGCAAACAGGTTTTAGTTGGGTACAGTCCCGAGCCACATGGAGGCAGTGAGCGGATCGTCGAGGATTCCTCTCTCCCGATATTGGGGGTTGATGTCGCGCAGTGCACGGGTGGCCATCACTAGAAATCCTCGGCCGGGGTATGTGAGAATTACCGATCCAGGATCGATAGCTTCTCAAGTAGTGATGGGTTTCATACCGACACGAATTATCGCGTTGTTAGGGGTCTGAATTTATCCACCCTCCTAGACTCGATATGCGATACTCTTAGACGAACAGACCGGACTGTATGGATATTGTCACTGACAGACTCAGTAGGGGTTCGGATGAGTTTGCTCGTCGGCCTTCCTTTCGCTCAATACCCGGGTAGCTATTACGCACAGCTAGTGCCGCTAGGGTTTCCCTGGTTCTGCCGAAATGGTGTAGTAGCCGTATTTGATACGTGCAGGGTTCCGATCGATTGATGTATATAGTACTCGGACTTTTGATCGGACAGCTGATAATACTAGTCGGCTCGGGTTTGAGTCGGATTATTAAATCAGGTATTGATTTAATAATTTACATATATGTATTTCGATACATATATTCTAGTATTATATTCTTTGTGTTATTCTATCTCTTTGATATTCGTATTTCGATACAGATACAGGTATATATATACAATAGAATGTAATCTGTATTTTTTTCCAGATAACATTCTAGAAGGCGCCACCTCATTTTGGATTTGACCATTTTTATTAAAATGGATAATGAGGTGGAAAATGGCATGAAGAGGAATGGTGAGAACCATGCTTGGAATAGTGCTCACAAATGAATTGTTAATTCATTTGGGTGCACTATTCAAGCATGTTAGGATTATTAAAATGGAAAATTGGTTTTTACAAAACCAAGGATGCTTCATTTTCTCTCTCCTTGGTCTTCATTTTTGAAGCATGCTAGGTTTTCTTCTCTTGAGCTTGAGCTCCACCCTCACCATTTTTGTTCTTCACCTCTTCTAGCTATCATGTTTGCTTCCGCTTTCTTCATGATATGAGATAGCAAACACTAAGAATACATACACACTACATCCTAGGCTCTCTAGGGTAGCATCCTAGAGACCCTAGTTGCTCCACTAGCATCTTGGCATGGGGCTAGAGCCGGAATTACATCCCTCGGGTGGATCATCGGAGATGGAGGAAGACCGGTGACCAAAGTCGATCCGCGTCACTAAGAGCTTGGAGATGGTTGAAGACCCGAAGGACATGGATCATTAGGTATAACCATTTCTATCTCCTTTTTGTTAGCTTGCTAGTTTTAGGGTTAATGGTTTCGATCTTAGAAATCGGGTAATGGTAGCGCCGGGTTTTTAGAAAATTTTTGTTCCGCATTTGGCCACGGTTCGATGGCCGGGCCTCTCCCATAACCCTTCATGGTATCAGAGACACCCATTAAACCCTACTAACTAGTTTGCACAAGCTTAAAATCTCGATCGATCAAATTTTCCAAATCGATTTTCCAATTTGCCTATTTTCTGTCGATTTCTGAAAGTGCTCCAAAAATGTTTATATATAGCTTAAAAATCCGTACAGGCAAATATAGGGCACCACAAGAAATTTGGAAACTTGATTCAATATTTTGAGAGTGGAACCGCCGCAAAACATGCCATTTGGCGGCGGTTCCGCCGCGCCTTTGTATCCAAATGACTCCAAATTTTTTTGGGGCCCTAATGGATGGAAAAATGATTTTTGTGATATATATTTTTGGCCCAGATTCATTTGAGTACTGGTTTAGCACATGGGGCCATTTTGGGAATGTTTAGTCGGTCGAAATTTTAATTGTGTGTTTTCAGTACATTACATTTCTATCTGCGACCGTGAATGTCATTTGATCGGTAAATCTTGTCTAATCGCTATAGTCCTTTTAGACGGGTTTGCGAACGTGACATTCACGTTGATATTCTGTGTTGTGCTGTGATGTTGCGGATTTGTCATGGTGGATAGCTTGCGTGCAATGGTAGTGCAGTTTGTATTTATTTGTACATTTGATATTGCGGGGCGAGCGTCCGACATGTGGACTGCCGTCACTGCCTGTTTGTATATTATTCTTTTGGGGCACGACCGGGTTGAGGTCGATGTGTCCGTTGTATATATTTTCTTTTCTGTACTAGGATTACCCCGCGGTGGGGTGCACGGATAGCCGAGTTCTAGAGGGCAATAGGCCCGCATCTCATGGCGTTGAGACGGAGGGGGCTTTACTCTAGAATTGGCGGGCTATTCGCCGCACTCGTAGGGGGTATAGGTTGACCCAAGGAGGGGTGCTCAAGTTACCGGATTCCGTAAAGTGCTGGGTGGTCCATTCACTTTGTTGAAGGGGGCTATCTCGCTTCAGGTTTTGGCGGGTAACTTGCCGCGCTCGTAGGGGTCTAGGAGTTCATTGCACAGGCTATCCACATGACCAGGGGAACGTCGAGTTTTCAGTTGTGACTCAAAGGAAACCCGGGGCTCCCAGATTATCTGTATTGTTCTGTGATGCTTATTACTTTTCTGTGATGTTGCATTTATCATGCCTGGGACGATTGTTATATATATTTATATATACTAGTAGATGTTGTATATGTTTTGCACCCGCGCTAGCCCAGTCCCCGCTCTGTCGTTAGTTAAGTAACCTAACGGGTGATGACAGGACCTAGTGGCAAATGTGGATGGCATATATGTACATTTTATTTTCGTTCTTTTCTGGTGTGATTAATTGATGGGACTGTGTTGATTCTTATCAATGCAAGGAAAACAAACCTATTATATGATGTTGTTGGAACCAAGTTTTTAAAAACCTGACATTACAGACATTCGCTTTTGCTTTGCACAGTGGTATTCGGTTATGAATATCCAGCACCTCATTCGACGAGGCAAGGGCCGAGATCCCTTCATCGGGAGTAACCCCTTGGGCAGAAATTTACGTTAACGTAATAACTTCACTATAGTCGATCACCTTTTGCTTTGCATCGTGGTATTCAGTTTGGAATATTCTGCACCTCATTCGACGAGGAAAGAGCCGAGATCCCTTAACCGGGAGTGACCTTTTTAGCAAACGTTTTCGCCACTATACTTTTGTAAAACCACTTGGATTTCTTCAACGAGATCAAGTTCATTACGTTAAAGGTTTTTCGCCAAAAACTAGCCCTCCGTCATTTCTTTCAGGTAATACCTAGTATTCGTGCTACGTTTGTTGGCCTTTGTCAAGGCCTAATGTGCGGTAGCTGGGTATTACTTGTCTGTTGCATTGAGTTGCGATTATCTAGGACAGTCGTATAACCTTGTTGGCCTTTGTCGCGGGTGGGTCTAGAGTAATCCAGGATAATGACGGGTTGAACTTGACTTGTGGTTTATGATTTGTTGGCCTTTGTCAAGGTCATAAACTGCTTGGGGGTAAAAATCATATCGGGAGTTTCAAACATACAGGAAACTTGCCAGGCTTGCGCATACCTTCTGGAGTGTGGTGACTTGAGTGGCTTCCATCAAGTTATCATGCGATGATAGTTGGATCCCGATTCCTACTGATGAGTAGAATTACTCCTCGGGTGATTCCGACTAATTCTCCTTTTAGGTTTGGAGGAGAATTCGAGAAAACAGTGGGAGCCATCCAGATTAGATAAAATGATTATCCATTCTGATCTAGGTTAGAGTGCACGCAGAGTGTTTCTTTTATCTCTCTCTTTGACAGTGACCATGGCCCGACACTAGACAATAACGCAGTGACCAAGTTAACCTAACTTTCTTATAAACACTGGCTTTTGGATTGTCCAAGTTACGTACATCATTGCCACTCCTTCTTTTACCCTTTGCCTTTCTCCAGAACACCCCATATCACTACGAATATCCACTTCCATTGGATAAAACCATCGTATGGTTATATACGAACTCGAAGGAACTTTTTCGAGGATGGTTTCTGGTTCTGGAGAAAATGAATAGGATTATTCAGTTGTCTTTTCCTTTTACCTTCTCTCAGGTCGTGAGGGCTCCTAGGATTAGGAGACAGTACACCTATTATGCTTATTGGATAGTCTTCTTCCAAACCATAGGCAGGTACCGAAAGGTAGGGAATGAAGAAAACCAATTAGCCTAAGTGTGGTGTACAGAAGGTAATGAGTAAAGACAAATAAAGGGATTAGAAAGAGAGCAAAGTAAATTGCGACCGCTATTCACGACCAAACCAAGTCTTTCAACGCCACTCCTACTTCACCTTTGTATTTCTCCAGAACACACCGTATCACTACGAACATCCAATCCTATTGGATAAATCCATCGTATGGTTATATATAAACTCGAAGGAACTTTTTCGAGGATGGATTCTGGATCAGGAGAAATAGGAATAAGGTTTATTCAGTTGTCTTTTATCTTTACCTTCTCTCAGGTTGCGAGTACTCCTAGGATTAGGAGAGTACACCTATTACGCTTATTGGATAGTCTTCTTCCAAACCATAGGCTGGTGCCGAACGGTAGGGAATGAAGAAAACCATTTAAGCCTAACGAAGGTGTACAGAAGGTAACGACTACAGACAAATAAAGGGATTTGGTGAGATGGCAAGGAAATATATGGTTTCAGTCGTGAATCTGATAATGGAAGAGGCATTACTAGGAATACCAGAATTCCCCTACAAAACATTTTAATGTTTCAGTTTCACTATGCGTTGTTAATTGAAAACTCATTTTCCAATTAGTCCCTTGCTTCAAGGTATGAATTTACCCGGTTTGATTCTCACATCTGTATGGTTTTACAGATGATGAGTGGGAGTAAGTTATTGGGAGTTATATGATCATCCTCATTATATCGGAATTCGTTATAATTGGTGATATTTGAAGAAATCACCTGGGTACAGTTTTCAACCTACGACGCACAGGATTTGAGTTATTCAACTCAGCGGACTTATACAAAGTATTGTATATTGTCCAGTGTTCATTAGGACAAAGGGGTTGGTCCTCGTACTATATTCTGTTTACTCGTGACTTCTCAAGTTTTGGACAAGTGTTTCATAGAAATACAAGGTCCAAGTTTGAGAAGTTATAGGTACAAGAATAAAGTAGAGAACCAGGTGTCGCAAGTATCGGGATTCTTCAAAGGTGATCGAAAATGTAGATACTTGTAAGAGGTATTCATTTGATAGTAATGGTTTTGAGAAACTTGTTTCTCTTTCAAGTTACTCATAATTGGACGCACTCCTAAGTTGAGTAATGTTGATCGGCCTCTCTCCATTTTGTTGACATGTACTGGAGACAGCTGCATGATTTGAATCTGGTTCCAATTAAATTAGTGCTTTTGTTTCTATATTAGACATATATAGAATCAATTTATATCTTAACGATGTTAAGGTATAGGGAGTCATCCGGCTGATGCTTAAAACCAGAATCCGGATAAACTCAGGGCACGTTTCAGTAATGGCTGTTTGTGGGTTATCTCGGGCTTTGAAGAGGGTTAACTTTCTACCATCAGGAAGATCAATAGTGATATTGTTCTTGACTCACCACCAGTTTTAATAAAATGGATTTTTTCAGAAAACAGTAGTGGGAGTATGGTAGAACTGGAAGTGATTCCAGAACCGCAAACGATTACTGATAATTTAATAGAACCTAAGGATTCAATTGAATTTGACATTCCATTAGCCACTCCGCAGATATGGTGGGTAACCTCAGGCACCCGAGAGGTACTTTGGTATCCTCAAGAAGGGTGACAGGGAGGTTCTTGTTTACCCAGATTTGACACTACTGTTGTTCAAGACTATGAGACCCGACAGGAGGATGAGTATAGCGTCATTCTAAACTAGTTTTAGAAGTGCACGTGTATATGACTCTGCCAGAGGGTTGTCGTAATCAGTGGGAGCAGCGGAAGCCTAGTGAACAAATAGCTTGTGTTTATTTATAGACTAAAGCGGATATAGCGAAGATAGATCATCTATTTTTGATGTGACAGTCATGGGCTTTGACTTCATCAGAATAGGGGATAGATCTGTTAAGAAGATAGTAGGGTGTGATGTCCTGGTATTTAGGATGACATTCTCTTTGTAGGATGTGAAATTCCTATACTACGATCGGTTATACTTTGGTTGTCACACAGTGTTTTCTCCATATAGGTTATGGATATAATATCAGGCATTATGGTAACTAGATCTAGATTTGGGAAGTGTCCCAATCTGGGTACTTATACAGTATTCTAAAAGTATTTTAGAATGGACGGCTCCTGGCATGGTGGTGAACCTGCAGGTGAAGGAGTCACCCTCTCTAAAGGTGTTTTACAGACTAAAGGGAGAGGGATGTGCATGATTGATATATCACTTGCTTAGGCAATTGAGTCAATCGTGACATGTCAAGTACCACACCAGATGTTGTTTATGCACTAGATGCAATAAGTTGATATATTAATCCAATCCTGGAGAAAAACGAATAGAAGCAGTTTATGAACATAAGTGGATGTTCTAGAAATTTGATAACAGCGGCCTCCTTTGAGAGACGATTATCATTCCAGGCTTCCAAGGTGACCTGGATGACAGAGTGACTGTCAGAGTTATAGTTTTCCCTCTGACGAGGGGCAGTAGTTTGGACAGGTGGTCCAAGCGGATACTGAGGATGGTATGGCGCAATGTACTGATTGAGTTCAGTAGACGATACAGTCTAAGAAGTTTGCTGGATTTGGAGTTCTTTTGTGAAATGGGTCCCATCAGATATTCAGACATGTTCTAAGACGGGTATTGCTCATTTCGGGAGATAGTTTTCTCCGCGAAGTTGAGATAAAGAGAGACATAGAAAGAAACACTGGAGCGGATCCACTCACTGAGGCTATTTCTCGAACGCAATAGTTTTACAAACGAGCTTTGTGAAACTGATTAGTAGAGGAGTTGGGTGTTCGGTATTACACGGGCTGTGAGTATGCGACATCGCAATAATTATCCTTAAGTGCAAGTGGGAGATTGTTGGCTATAGTGCCCTCAAGGTAATTGTCATAGTCGCAGGTATGTGATCATGATGATTGAGCGAGGACCTATACCGATAAAACAGTCTTACTCGAGATGATAGTATGCTATCTGGTTTGTCTTTATCATCATATGTTGATAAAGCCCATAGGATTCTTGCTTGACTGCCAGCATTGTGATGGCGATCACATACGTGGGAGCTGGGGGTCTATAAGCACATCCTTAAATGTTCCTAGTCATGGGAGTATCGAGACTGGGTATCTATACTCCAGTGTAGACTGGTGTATACTTATCTAGACCCTGACGAGGGGCGGTGGCCAGTCTCACAAGCCATTGGTGTCAGTTGTTCACCTAAGATAGTATACAGGTGCTCATTAGGTTATGAGTACACTGGACGGACTTGCCGGGAACATGCTAGTTGGTATTATACCTATAGTCAGATAGCAGTTCCCTGGTGACATGTGTATATGTTAGTCTGTCGACCTGAGATCGTCATTTGACTCGTGTGAATTCCTACTGTGCTTTAATTACTACCCTACCATGGCTCAAAGGAGTCGTGCAAATAGGTTTTAGTTGGGTACAGTCCCGAGCCACATGGAGGCAGTGAGCGGATCGTCGGGGATTCGTGTCTTCCGGTATTGGGGGTTGATGTCGTGCAGTGCACGGGTGGCCATCACTAGAAATCCTCGGCCGGGGTATGTGAGAATTACCGATCCAGAATCAATAGCTTCTCAGGTAGTGATGGGTTTCATACCGACACAAATTATCGCGTTGTTAGGGGTCTGACTTTATCCACCTCCTAGACTCGATATGCGATACTCTTAGACGAACATACTAGACTGTACGGATATTGTCACTGACAGGCTCAGTAGGGGTTCGGATGAGTTTGCTCATCGGCCTTCCTTTCGCTCAATACCTAGGTAGCCATTACGTACAGCTAGTGCCGCTGACGTGCTTGTGGTTAAACCCACTGCCAGCGTATTGACGAGTCTTTAGAATCCCACACAGAGGGTTTTCCTGGTTCTGCCGAAATGGTGTAGTAGCCGTATTTGATACGTGCAGGGTTCCGATCGATTGATGTACATAGTACTCGGAATTTCGATCGGACAGTTGATAATACTAGCCGGCTCGGGTTTGAGCCGGATTATTAAATCAGGTATTGATTTAATAATTTACATATATGTATTTCGATACATATATTCTAGTATTATATTCTTTGTGTTATTCTATCTCTTTGATATTCATATTTCGGTACGGATACAGGTATGTATATACAATAGAATGTAATCCGTATTTTTTGCCGGATAACATTCTAGAAGGTGCCACCTCATTTTGGATTTGACCATTTTTATTAAAAAGGATAATGAGGTGGAAAATGGCATGAAGATGAATGGTGAGAACCATGCTTGGAATAGTGCTCACAAATGAATTGTTAATTCATTTGGGTGCACTATTCAAGCATGGTAGGATTATTAAAATGGAAAATTGGTTTTTACAAAACCAAGGAGGCTTCATTTTCTCTCTCCTTGGTCTTCATTTTTGAAGCATGCTAGGTTTTCTTCTCTTGAGCTTGAGCTCCACCCTCACCATTTTTGTTCTTCACCTCTTCTATCTATCATGCTTGCTTCCACCTTCTTCATGATATGAGATAGTAAAAACAAAGAATACATAAACACTACATCCTAGGCTCTCTAGAGTAGCATCCTAGAGACCCTAGTTGCTCCACTAGCATCTTGGCATGGGGCTAGAGCCGGAATTACATCCCTCGGGTGGATCATTGGAGATGGAGGAAGACCGGCGACCAAAGTCGATCCGCGTCACTAGGAGCTTGGAGGTGGTTGAAGACCTGAAGGACATGGATCATTGGGTATAACCATTTCTATCTCCTTTCTGTTAGCTTGCTAGTTTTAGGGTTAATGGTTTCGATCTTGGAAATCGGGTAATGGTAGCGCCGGGTTTTTAGAAAATTTTTGTTCCGCATTTGGCCACGGTTCGATGGCCGGGCCTCTCCTATAACCCTTCATACTGTACATGCGATGTATATTGTAGTGGATGCTTGGACATATAAAGGAAGGACTTTCTTGCTCAACATGATTGTATGCTATCTGGTTGCACTTTATCTTAACATGTAAACAAATACTGTTTTGTGATCACATGTTGATAAAGCCCTTAGGATGAGTACTTGACTACCATGACTATGATGTAGATCATACTAGTAGGGACTGGGTAGTCGATAAGTACATCCTTCATATGTTCCTAGTCGTGGGAGTATCGAGACAGGGCATCGGTACTCCAGAGTAGACTAGCGTATGCGCTTCTTGACCCATATGATGAGCGATGGATGATCCTATATCCATTGGTGTTTGACATCAGAGAAGGTATACGGGTGCTCAGTGGAGACTGGGTACACTGGACGGACTCGCCGAGAACTCCTAGATGGTATTATACCTATCGTCGGATAGCAGTTCTCTGGTGACACTGGTACAGGTTAGTCTGTAAACCCGAGATCGTCATAGAGTCTTGTGTGATTCCCACAGTGCTTTGATTTCCACCATACCACGGTCAAGAGATCGTGCAAAACGGTGGCTTTTGGGTACAGTCCCGAATCACATGGAGGCAATGAGCGATAGTAGGGGTTTCGTCTCTCCCGGTATTTGGGGTAGATGTTGCGCTGTGCTTGATTGTCCATAACAGGAAATCCCTGGCCAGGGTTGCTGAGATTTATTGGTAAGTGTTACCAGTAGTTTCTCGCACCGTTATGGGCCTTGCATTGGCATGACTTATCGGGCTATTGGGGTCTAACGTTAAACCACCTCCCAGGCTGTGATATGCGACATATCAGACGAAGAGACCGGACTGTACGGTAGTGTTACTGATTGGATTCGCAGGAATTATAGCAGGAGTCATGCCCCGCTTCCTAAAATACGGAATACGACGGGTTGACAAGGCCAGCCATGCTCCTACGGTCAAGGAAATGTCCTGCCGTAGTCACACTTCGGCTTCTAGTTTTTTATGGTAAACAGTAAATGATGCGCAGGTAATGAGAAATGCAGTAACTGAATGAAACAATGTAAAGAACTGACCTGATGGGAAACAAAAGGGTATAACTCTGGATAGCTAATCAAGATATCCGTGATGTGCGTCTGGTCCTGGTCCCGGCTAAATCCTCTCCTCACACTGAGCATGCATACTCAGGTCGTCAGAGCGACACAATAGCAATATAATATATAAATTCATGTGACAATTCTAATAGTGATAATAGATATATAAAACAGTAAATCAATGATGGTATAGGTATGGATATGCAGTAATCAATTCATCGGAGCAGTAAAAGCAGTAGAATGATATGCCACGTATGTCAACACAGTAAGTATGTATATCGATGCTATCATCCCTATCAGTCTCTAAGTCTCACTGTACAGGTCACTAAAGCTATCGTCAGTCCAAGTGTGAGAGTCAACCACTCGCGAGTGTCCTCCACCCAAGGGTAGAACCCAAGGGCAAGGGACCACGGGCCCAACATGTATATCACGGTAATAATCATGTACCCTATAAATCTCCATATATCTCCCTAAATATATAAGCCGGCATAGGACTCCCGAGATTCTGTTGAACTCACACTCAAACTACCCCATACCCCGTGGTCTACATCAAACGCTAACCATAACCCTAAATACCAATCGGTCTGTGACAAGTCTGCACGAGAACTGGAGACAGGACCTCCATCAAGCACGTCCCGACTAATACCTAAGATAAATAGCAGTGTTTGGTGCCTTATCTATGACACCCGTGCAAGAGCTTTCATAAGTGTCCCATACCACTTATAGTCACACGTACACGCGTCTCATAGACGTCGACAATGCAATAGAATAATAGGGTTCACTGATTGTGTACAAGTACGTATCACTTTCACTTATTCACTGATACACGAACACTAATGTACTTGTCACAATCATCTGTAATACCTAACACTGGGTAAAGCAGATTATCACTAAGTTATCAATGCAGTGACATATGTATGATATGATGCGTAAACAGTATGTAAAGCATGATTAGGGTGTCATGAATCAATAATCTTCCACTTGCATAATTTATCATAAATCATACGGTTACCGTTTAGTGAAACAGTGAATGAGAAATGAATATTATGTTCAGTTATCTATTCAGCGAATTTGGTTTCATGCCAATCGGGTTCCAGGATCATTAATTATAGCCATTTCATTTTAAGCGTTCACGGCTGGAAATCCGGTTTTAGAATCAGAAGTCCGTTTCGCAACGCAATTTAATCCCAGTTGATATCAGAATTTAGCAACGCTACAGTTGAATGAAATCTAGGTTTTCAAATAAGGTTTTCAACGCAATAGACGGATCTTTGATCGCGTCTGAACGTCAGGAGATATACACTGTTTAATACTAGTATGTCAATTCTGATTCTGTTGGGACTGGTTTGCGTCCCGATCTTTTAAATTACAGGTTAAATAGCAAATATTGACGAAACAGGGTGAAACCACTTGTGTTGTCTAGCTAAAAGATTCACCTATAAAATAACAGCGGAGATCTGCAACTTACGGGTTAAGGAAACAGGGTGGTGCTCATCACGGGACAACACACAGTAAACAGAGTCGCTCTGGACTGCAGTCCAGAGTCGCACTCCGATCCAAATTTTGTCACAGTTTAAGTACAGAAATATCTGGAAACTAGTATAGAGTTAAATTTCGTCGAGTTGGTTTCGATTTGAGCCCTCGAACGTATCATTCCAGTATGTATATAATTTATGGTGATTTTTACGGTTTTCAGGTACAGGAAATTTCCAGTTTTACAGGCAAACTTGGGGGTAGTCGTTTTAGTCGGTAATCGTCGTATTATCCAGTGAAATTTATACAGGGTATTTATCACTACATGGCCCAAGATGGAAAATCTAATTCCGTCAAAATAGATAAGTATTTTCGTAGGAATCACACATCGAACAGGTCTGACACATAATCGATCTGAAACTGCAATTTTACGATCTATGTAATTTAAATTTGTAACTTGAATATATAGCATGTAGCAAGTAAAAGTACTTGCCTGGACACGTCACGGGAATGTACGGTGATGGTAACGTCACGAATGCGCGACGAACGGCGACGACAGCATCTCGGAATGAGCTTGGGTCGGGTAGGATGCAGCCGAGGCTCGTGGATGTTGGGGCTCGCTGTTGGTAGTTGATATGGAGGGTAGTGGTGTAGCGGGGAGACAAATTCGCCGTCTAGGGTTTGAGAGGGAGAGGTAGAGGAAGAGAGAGATTTTAGAGAGAGAGAGAGAGACCAGTGAGAGAGAGAGATAGAGAGTTAGAGTGAGAGTGAGGGAGAGAAAGAAAACCAGAGAGATGGGAGGAAAGAGAGAGAGTTCAGAGAGAGTTAGAGAGAGAGAGACAAGAGAGAGAAAGATGAGAGAGAACAAACAGAGAGAGAAGCAGGGAGAGAGAGAGAGAGGTAAGTGAGAGAGAGAGAGAGAGAGAGAGAGAGAGAGAGAAGGAACTGGGAGAGAGAGAGAGCACAGAAGGAGGGAGTGAGGAAGAGAGAGTGATAGGAGGAATGATGATGATGATGGGGATGAAGGGAGCCGACTGAGGTGGTTTAGGCTCGCCGGCGTCGGGGGTTGGGTGGCTAAGCTCGGGTGTGCAGGGGTTGGGGCTCGGAAGCGGTGCTTGGATAGAGAAAGCGATGGCGGTGGCTTCGATGGGTCGCGGCGACAAGGTGCTGGCGTGACGGCGATAGCAATGGCTACAGCGCATGCTAGAGGGGATGTGCTCGATGATCGTTGGAGGTTGCGGGGAGGAGATCGTCGGTGCGGAGGAGGAGCTCGGGGGTGCTGTGGTTGAGTGGAGAAGTTTGGTGACGAGGTGGAGGAGATAGGGGAGACGAGGGGGCGCGTCGTGGGAGTAACGCTCGCGAGCGTGGCCGACAAACGCGCCAGCGTGGGCGGAGGAGGCGGCGGAGAAAGAACGGGCGCGCGGGAATGGCGGAGAGAGCCGTTGGAGGAGAAAGGTTTGGGTGTGGGCCGGGTTGGGTTAGGGAGTTGCGGGCCGAGAGAGTGGGCTGGAATATTAATTAAGGTAAAAAGGATTTATAATTATTGGAAGTGGGCCGGGCTGCTGGGCTCACGAAAAAATGAATTTCATTTATAAAACTGGGGAATGGGCTTGGGAATTAGTTAGGTTTTAGGGTTTAGTTTTAATAAAAGAAATGGGTTGAAGGGAAAAATTAGGGTTTTGAGTTTAAATAAAAATAAAATAAAATAACGAGAAAATTACAAAGGCTGGGATTTTATAAAAAGAAACTGATAGATTTGGTTTGGGTTTTGGTCTACTAAAAGGGAACGGGCTTTAGGAAATAATCAAAAATGGAAAAGGAGTTCTGGGCCGAAATAGAGGTTTTTATAAATGGGAAAGGAAAATGGGGGATTGGGATTAGGGTTTAGAAGAAATAAATTTTTTAAATAAATTAAATGAAATTCAAGTATAACAAATATACAGATATTGGTATAAAACGGGCTGGGTATTACATCATACCACCCTTACAAAAATTTCGTCCTCGAAATTTAAAGAACGACAAGCTAAAAAAATAAACGAAAGCTACTATATCGCAAACTAACACACGATTTACTTGAAATAGGCGGATGAAGAAATTTGAAAGTTTATATATGCAAGAACAACATACAAAAGGATGGGTCTAAATAAGTGTAAGGCAGGAACAACTATAAGAGCAACTACATATATACGGGAATATAAATAACAATAATAACGTACAATATTATCCGAGGCGTACTCGATAAAATCGAAACTCAATTATATGCACATATACGTATATCAAAAGTAGCACATCAGAAATAGTAAGTATAAGGCACAATCATTGATAATAGTAATCATAGGCACACTACTCGAAAAGAAAGTAACGACAATAAAGTAGTGAAAGATTTGTCGGTAGGTTAAAATATTTTAGGATATTGTATTGATCAAATAGTTTTAAAATAACTTAGAAAACTCATATCGTGAAAATAAGAAACATGGAACAAAATATGCGCGGTGTAAGGTCGCGCTACTGAAAATGAGAATGATAATAATGTACTTAAAATACATAAAACGGAGTAATCAATAACACGTACTCTTTGATAAATACAAAATACTGAAAACTAAATTTTCGAATAACAGTGTCCCTAAATATAGTTAGGGTAACAGGAAAAACACAAGGAGGTATAGGGCTAGCTAGGGCGATAATTACAAGGAAGGGTGGACTTACTAAAAGATCGGATGTGGTACTGGTTAATCTGAGTGAGGGTTAAGACAATGTAAGGAATAGGGGCGGACAGATCTAAAAAGGGAAAAATAATTGTATAGAAGAAATAATCGAGCATCAAGTGAAATAAGAAGATCAAAAGATTAGTGAACTCAGCGATTTATTTTATTCCAGAAGATTTCAAACAAGGCATTCTCAAAGACGAAAGGTGGCCCTAAACTATACACAGATTTATTTGGCCAGATATGACAACATCTAAAAGAAATCCCGTCAGTCGCGGTTGTGGAGGTTCAGCAGGTTGCGGTAGGCTCGCGCACTCAGGTAGGGACGTCCATTTCCATAGCGCCTCGCGGGGACCGCCCTTGGGAGTTCTTCCATCGCAGGGTCTTGTTCTTCTGGTCTTTCTTCCTCGGCTGGAGCTTCTTCATCAAGATCTGATTCCATAGGATTCTCTTCTATGGGATTCTCCTCCACTGGATTTTCTTCAACTGGATTTTCTTCTATCGGGTCTTCCTCGGGATCTTACTCTATCGGGTTCTCTTCAGGGTCTCCTTCCTCTTCGTCGGAATCGTCCATCATGTCAAACTCTGGGGCGGCTGCACTTTCGTCTTCGGAATCGCTGTGTCCGAAAATGACCTGGGGACCGTCGATCTCATCGTCAGAACTCATCAGCGTGCGGTCTAAAGAAACGCATGACTGTGCATCCTTATCTAGATGCGGCGCTGCTCCAGGGTGGGCCATGGCCTGAAAGGAAAGAGTTATGATTAGACAGTGAAATACATCAAGAGAATAGCTCAGGATATGAAGTATAGGAAAATATACGGTGGCAGGAACCGAAAAATCAGGATAATAATGCGGTGATGATGAATAGTATGAATAAGGGAAGGGACAAGAGAATGATACATATATTACGATTCAAGTTTTATTGCATTCAACTAAAAATTCGACGGATACAAGATTTCAAACGGAAAGAAATATTTATAAGAGGATGACAACATAATACTGAAATTAGAAAACATGAAAATTCTTCTTTGATCGCTAGACCTCTGCATTCTCGTCACGCGAGTTGAATCCTGTGTTGGGTCCGCTTTATCCTCGAAGTTTGAACTACGCAGTAATCATCACTTGGCAGAAGGGGAGAGTGTGGTCGAGTCTCCTCCTTGCAGCTCCTTTCTTTTTGGGCAACCGTTGATAAGATGTTCGTTGGATCCGCAGATCAGACATTTCCCCTGGGCGCGGCGACAATCCCTCTGAAGATGTCCTGGCCTCTTACAGTACCCACAACATGAGGTCTTCTGCTGCTTCTGTCGCGGGGAAACAAATTGGCGCTTCATCTTCTTCTCTTTTCCTCGTCTAACAGGGATCCCTTTACAATTTGAGACTCCCGCTGGTGCTTGATTCACCTTCCTTCTCAGTCCTTCAGCTAACAAGTCGTTCGTTCGCTCCTGGGCTTCCCTCAGACCTTGCAGTACACTCAGAATCTCAATGGTCTGATTCTGGGGAGTGGAGATAGAGGAAGAATCGTTGGATGACATGATCCTGAAATAATAATTTTGAGGATGATATAAGGCACAAGCTATAAGAATCAAAATATAATATGGATTAGGCAACGATTCAAGAATATCAGATGTGATGAAATTCATTACAAGTGGAAAATCACTGTATGACTCTAAGTCACTTAAACAGAGTATGGTAGTGTAATCGCGACGTAGTTCACAATTACAACCACGAAACTTGCCAAGTCACCTGAAACCCTAGCGAATGGATAGTAGAACGCTCAATGTGAATATGGATTAAGGATATCAAGTTTACAATCTAGACTGAGGGATGTCTTAGATTGTCAAGCTCTACACGGAAAACTGCAATCCCAATCGAAGCAAAACCTGGCTCTGATACCAATTAAACCATGTCACGCCCCGCTTCCCAAAATACGGAATACGAGGGGTTGACAAGGCCAGCCATGCTCCTACGGTCAAGGAAATGTCCTGCCGTAGTCACACTTCGGCTTCTAGTTTTTCATGGTAAACAGTAAATGATGCGCAGGTAATGAGAAATGCAGTAATTGAATGAAACAATGTAAAGAATTGACCTGATGGGAAACAAAAGGGTATAACTCTGGATAGCTAATCAAGATATCCGTGATGTGCGTCTGGTCCTGGTCCCGGCTAAATCCTCTCCTCACACTGAGCATGCATACTCAGGTCGTCAGAGCGACACAATAGCAATATAATATATAAATTCATGTGACAATTCTAACAGTGATAATAGATATATAAAATAGTAAATCAATGACGGTATAGGTATGAATATGCAGTAATCAATGCATCGGAGCAGTAAAAGCAGTAGAATGATATGCCACGTATGTCAACACAGTAAGTATGTATATCGATGCTATCATCCCTATCAGTCTCTAAGT
Organism: Agapanthus africanus; assembly: GCA_030015575.1. Lineage (NCBI taxonomy): Eukaryota > Viridiplantae > Streptophyta > Magnoliopsida > Asparagales > Amaryllidaceae > Agapanthus > Agapanthus africanus. Next base: position 393,617,892 of record JASDDO010000019.1, on the reverse strand, counting down.
CTCACTGTACAGGTCACTAAAGCTATCGTTAGTCCAAGTGTGAGAGTCAACCACTCGCGAGTGTCCTCCACCCAAGGGTAGAACCCAAGAGCAAAGGACCACGGGCCCAACATGTATATCACGGTAATAATCATGTACCCTATAAATCTCCATATATCTCCCTAAATATATAAGCCGGCATGGAACTCCCGAGATTCTGTTGAACTCACACTCAAACTACCCCACACCCCGTGGTCTACATCAAACGCTAACCATAATCCTAAATACCAATCGGTCTGTGACAAGTCTGCACGAGAACCGGAGGCAGGACCTCCATCAAGCACGTCCCGACTAATACCTAAGATAAATAGCAGTGTTTGGTGCCTTATCTATAACACCCGTGCAAGAGCTTCCATAAGTGTCCCATACCACTTATAGTCACACGTACACGCGTCTCACAGACGTCGACAATGCAATAGAATAATAGGGTTCACTGATTGTGTACAAGTATGTATCACTTTCACTTATTCACTGATACACGAACACTAACGTACTTGTCACAATCATCTCTAATACCTAACACTGGGTAAAACAGATTATCACTAAGTTATCAATGCAGTGACATATGTATGATATGATGCGTAAACAGTATGTAAAGCATGATTAGGGTGTCATGAATCAATAATCTACCACTTGCATAATTTATCATAAATCATACGGTTACCGTTTAGTGAAACGGTGAATGGGAAATGAATAGTATGTTCAGTTATCTATTCAGCGAATTTGGTTTCATGCCAATCGGGTTCCAGGATCATTAATTATAGCTATTTCATTTTAAGCGTTCACGGCTGGAAATCCGGTTTCAGAATCGGAAGTCCGTTTTGCAATGCAATTTAATTCCAGTTGGGATCAGAATTTAGCGACACTACAGTTGAATGAAATCTAGGTTTTCCAATAAGGTTTTCAGAGCAATAGACGGATCTTCGATCGCGTCTGAACGTCAGGAGATATACACTGTTTAATACTAGTATGTCAATTCTGATTCTGTTGGGACTGTTATGCGTCCCGATCTTTTAAATTACAGGTTAAATAGCAAATGTTGACGAAACAGGGTGAAACCACTTGTGTTGTCTAGCTAACAGATTCACCTATAAAATAACAGCAGAGTTCCACAACTTACGGGTTAAGGAAACAGGGTGGTGCTCATCACGGGACAGCACACAGTAAACAGAGTCGCTCTGGACTGCAGTCCAGAGTCGCACTCCGATCCAAATTTTGTCATAGTTTAAGTATAGAAATATATGGAAACTAGTATAGGGTTAAAGTTCGTCGAGTTGGCTTCGACTTGAACCCTTGAACGCATCATTACAGTATGTATATAATTTATGGTGATTTTTACGGTTTTCAGGTACAGGAAATTTCCAGTTTTACAGGCAAACTTGGGGGTAGTCGTTTTAGTCGGTAATCGTCGTATTATCCAGTGAAATTTATACAGGGTATTTATCACTACACGGCCCAAGATGGAAAATCTAATTCCATCAAAATAGATAAGTATTTTCGTAGGAATCACACATCGAACAGGTCTGACACATAATCGATCTGAAACTGTAATTTTACGATCTATGTAATTTAAATTTATAACTTGAATATATAGCATGTAGCAAGTAAAAGTACTTGCCTGGACACGTCACGGGAATGTACGGTGATGGTAACATCACAAATACGCGACGAATGGCGACGGCAGCGTCTCGGAATGAGCTTGGGTCGGGTAGGATGCAGCCGAGGCTCGTGGATGTTGGGGCTCGCTGTTGGTAGTTGATATGGAGGGCAGTGGTATAGCGGGGAGACGAATTCGCCATCTAGGGTTTGAGAGGGAGAGGTAGAGGAAGAGAGAGATTTTAGAGAGAGAGAGAGAGACCAGTGAGAGAGTGAGAGAGAGAGATAGAGAGTTAGAGTGAGAGTGAGGGAGAGAGAGAAAACCAGAGAGAGGGGAGGAAAGAGAGAGAGAGTTCAGAGAGAGTTAGAGAGAGAGAGACAAGAGAGAGAGAGATGAGAGAGAACAGAGAGAGAGAGAAGCAGGGAGAGAGAGAGAGAGGTAAGTGAGAGAGAGAGAGAGAAAGAACTGGGAGAGAGAGAGAACAGAAGGAGGAAGTGAGGAAGAGAGAGTGATAGGAGGAATGATGATGATGATGGGGATGAAGGGAGCTGACTGAGGTGGTTCAGGCTCGCCGGTGTCGGGGTTGGGTGTCTAAGCTCGGGTCTGCAGGGATTGGGGCTCCGGTGCGGTGCTTGGATGGAGAAAGCGATGGCGGTGGCTCCGGTGGGTCACGGCGAAAAGGTGCTGGCGTGACGGCGATAGCAATGGCTACAGCGCCTGCTAGAGGGGATGTGCTCGATGGTCGTTGGAGGTTGCGGGGAGGAGATCGTCGGTGCGGAGGAGGAGCTCGGGGGTGACGTGGTTGAGTGGAGAAGTTTGGTGACGAGGTGGAGGAGATAGGGGAGAAGAGGGGGCGCGTCGTGGGAGTAACACTCGCGAGCGTGGCCGACAAATGCGCCAGCGTGGGCGGAGGAGGCGGCGGAGAAAGAACGGGCACGCGGGAATGGCGGAGAGAGCCGTTGGAGGAGAAAGGTTTGGGTGTGGGCCGGGTCGGGTTAGGGAGTTGCGGGCCAAGGGAGTGGGCTGGAATATTAATTAAGGTAAAAAGGATTTATAATTATTGGAAGTGGGCCGGGCTGCTGGGTTCGCGAAAAAATGAATTTCTTTTATAAAACTGGGGAATGGGCTCGGGAATTAGTTAGGTTTTAGGGTTTAGTTTTAATAAAAGAAATAGGTTGAAGGGAAAAATTAGGGTTTTGAGTTTAAATAAAAATAAAATAAAATAATGAGAAAATTACAAAGGCTGGGATTTTATAAAAAGAAACCGATAGATTTGGTTTGGGTTTTGGTCTACTAAAAGGGAACGGGCTTTAGGAAATAATCAAAAATGGAAAAGGAGTTCTGGGCCGGAATAGAGGTTTTTATAAATGGGAAAGGAAAATGGGGGATTGGGATTAGGGTTTAGACGAAATAATTTTTTTAAATAAATTAAATGAAATTCAAGTATAACAAATATACAGATATTGGTATAAAAGGGGCTGGGTATTACAGCAGGCTTGCTTGTTGATCTTCTGATCGCTCAATACCCGGGTGGCCGTTACGTTTAGCAGACCGCTTGCTGCTTGTGGGTGTTTGATATGATCATCACCTACTTCTTGTGTATTGACGAGTCTTTAGAGTCTTACATAGAGGTTTCCTGGTTCATACGAAATGGAGTAGGAGCACATATGTGATATGTGCGGGACCGAGATTAACGCGAGTATGTGATACCGCATTCTAATCTCGCGATTTGTGATATCGGTCGGTTATATGTATTATAGCCGGATTATTAAATCAAGAGTTGATTTAATAATTTAATGTATAATTATATATTTGATATATTATATTACATTAACTAATATTTAGCTCACTAATGATTTATTTTCTCACTTGATGTGCACATTGTATATATATGTGATATGTATATTTGTGTACATGTATTGTCTCATGTTTGATGACACATACAAGATGGGTGTATGAGACTTATACCATGCTAGGGTTAAATTAGGGTTTTGATTATTTCTTAAGTTATTACAAAAGAGCAAAAGACTTGGTCAAAGTTTTAAGCTTGGAGATGGTTGTAGAACTTTGACAAAGTCCACTCTTTTATCATACCTTAAGATATTTTACTTGACCCAACTCTTAACCATAGCCATGAGTTAATTCTCTACATAGTTAAGCATGATAGCTTTAACTCAACCATGGGTGCAATAATTCTTTTTGGATGAATTATTCATGAGTTCTTCTTCTTCTTCATCATGCTCCATGAAAAGCTTTCTAGCTTCAATGGAGGTATGAGATAAAATATGAGAAAATGATTTCTAAAGTGAGCAAACTTCCTACTTCATCATCCTCTACTACTTGCCATTTAGTAGAGTGTGTTTGCTTTACTAATCTACACAATTAGTGAAGAGATAGCATGAGCTGGTGTCTCCTCGACGTAGATCATCTTCGGCCTCGAAGACTTCAAAACAAGCTTGTTCGTTTCTTCATGGGAACCATTCTAGAGTCCGGGGATCATGATTGCAGCGAAGGGACTACTACATAGAGCTATTAAAGTGAAGGACCGGTCTACAAAGCTTGTATTCCTTGTTCACTTAGATGTAAAGAGTTTACATATTATGTTTAACCCTAAATCTCTGGTTAAGATTTTGGTTAGAGTTTGTTTAGCACCCCAAAATTTTTAAAGTAGCATGATTGATACTTGCCAAAACCTTGCTAAGGTGCTAAGCTAACCCTACAGTGGTATCAGAGCCAAGTTAGAGCATTAGGCGTCGTGTAGACGAAGTTTGAAGTCCGATCGAACTCCGAAACCCCGATAAATCCCATTTTCTGGAAATTTTTTCAAAAGTTGAAATTTTTCATATTAAAAATACTCAGAAAATCATTCAGGGAATTTTAGGGATTACTGTGAAGTACGAAGCCATAACTCATTCAAGAGACCGCGGAACCGCGGCCAAACCATGCGTTTGGCGGCGGTTCTGCGGCCAACTTTGGGAGTTAGGGGCTAATACTTCAGGGTTTATTCCTGGGTACTTGTTCATACCATTATATTGCATTATTATATTCCCCATTCTTATGTATTTTACAAATAAACAGGTGCTTTTGACCCATATCTGTTACATAGTACAAGTTACAGGTTCTTAAAGTAAAAACAGTGAAAAAGATAAAAGACGATGCAAAAGTGGGACTACAACCAACAAATAGAAGGATCTTGATCAAGCCTACACAAGAGATCCGTTCACAAAGTACAAGGCAACGCAAGGTCCAAGATTACGAAGCAACAGTAAAAGTCCGCTACAATGTTCACTGGAGATCTGGAAGAAACCGAGAAACCAAATTGAGTAAAGAACCAAAGAAGTAGGAAGCCCAAAACAACCAGAACCAAGCCTAGAATTTTCATCCATCAAGTCAATCATTGGGCCGCGGAACCGCGGCTGAACCCATGCTGCGGCTGCGGTTCTGCGGCCATCCAGAGCCCGTAGAAGCTAAATTTTTTACCAAGTTTTGTGGCGGTGCGTGGGAGTTGACTAGGTCTTTTCTTAGGGGGTATTTTTGTAAAAGCAGATGTGCGAGTCAATTGTAACCTAGGGTTTCTATGAATCTATAAATAGAACCCTAAAAACCTTTTCTAGGGTATGCCTATTTTCATTTCATAAATTCAGATCTGTACTGTGTTGATGTTTGGAGAGAGCCATCAATAAAAATTAGTATGTTTCTTTTATTTCTTTGCCTTAGTTTACTTTTAATTTAGAATGTCTTTTAATTCCCTAATGAGCGAGTAGTCTCCTCGCTTGTTAGGGTTAGCTTTAGGGAAAGGTTTGAGAGATGAGATTTCTCTCCCCTTTCTTGCCCCATCATACATAATAATTAGAACTCCATGCATACATGCACACACCGCTCCCTGCGGCACCTTACCCCTCGAGGTAACGGTGATACCGTAGTATAAAGGACCGGTTGCGCGTGTTTTCCATGGAGGTTAGGGTAAGGATCGATAAAGGAAGGACAAGAACCTAGAGGAAGAAACACCGTTTCTTCCCGATGGTACTAATCCCTTTTATTGATAATTATCATAACATCTAATAGATCTAAAATAGGGCATTGAAAGTGGTGAGGAAACCTACAATCTCTCAACTTACCCTAGACCTAACCCTGGCAAGACTTAGATCTAGATAATCTTAGTATAAATCAATTTAGGTTTTAGAAATAATCAATCCAACACCCATCGGAATTAACTCGTTAGAGCGATTAGGAAAACACAAAATCCCTGTGGACCGACCCGTACTCACCGGCTAGCTACCAAGCGACACCGTTCTTGATTGCGGTTTAGAAATATTTTTGACACACAAATCAAATGGCGCCGTTGCCGGGGATGGCGTAGTATTTCCTTTTTGCAATTTCGGGTTAATCTAAATTAAAAAAAATCATAAAAACAGAAAATAAAAAATATAAAAATTTTATCATCTTTTATTGTTTGAAGGGTTTATTTTGTGAATCTTTGCAGGATCGACGGATCTGAAAAAATCCAGAGTGCGAAACAGAAAAAGATGCATCAGAACAGAAAGGGATTGGAAAATCGGAACAGCATAATTTTTCTCGGGATCTGAAGCCTCCACCGCGCCGCTAACCCGCCGCGCAAGCCCTCTCCCACCGCAGATCCGCGGTCCCTCTGCCACGTCAGCGCGTAATATTTGCACTGTTTGTTCTCTTTTTCTTCCCTCTGCAAATCCCCATATATCTTTTTGTCAAATCTTCTGTAGGATTCTTTGCGCTTAAAAATCTTCCCCCTTCTTAATAACAAATCTTGTGCAGGATTCTTTGCGTCGCGCATAAAATAAAAAGATTTGATTGCAAGTGATTTACTGTTTTGCATATCTTTAATCGGACTTTAAGGGGCTTTTGACCAATTCAGATTGGGTGGGGATTTCATCACCCTTCCCAAGACCCCAGAAATCACATAAGGCATTTGCATTGACCAATCTTTAATTAAAAAATACTAGACTCAGCCCTAAGGACTTCGAGCTCAATAGGACAGAGGACTAGTTATAGGCATCGACCGTTTATCCTAACCTGACTTTGCGGTGCCTAGGCAAGTGTGTCTAAGGCAAGTGGTTACTTAATTAGGACCGCTACTTATAGCGGGGAGCCTCCCACTTACCTGGCACTTACCTGGCCGCAATTGGCGGTGAAGAAGCGATTTGAGGTCCTATTTCTAGCGCTTTGGAACAGTTAGGAGCTGTCTAGCTGACCTAGGTGACCCTAGATCTAGGCCTGTTTGTGCATTTTTGGTTGATCGAAAGTGTGTCTTAGCCCTTTATCGAAAATCTTTTTTGCAAAAAAAAAGTTCCAAATAAAAAAAAAAGAAAAAAAATCTTTTATAAAAACTTGCAACTTGTCGCTAAAAATCCTTGCACCCCACTACCACTCACTTTCTTCTCATTGACATTTTCTTACCCCCACATTCTGTTTTTCATTTTTTTTTTACTACACTACCTCCTTAAGTGTATGTCCGGTTGGACTAGGGACACTAGCGCCCGATTAGTCCGTGTTTCGTTGGTAACGACCAACGAACTTTTCGACTCCGAAGTCGAAATTCCATCCACCTCCTTACCTCCACCTTCAAATTCTTCTTCCGAAGGTATGTTGGGATATAATCCCAACAACACCTTACCCATGAGACTGATTCCACCTCCGTTAGGTGCGAATAACCCGAATCACCCGCCTGTTGTAGCGCCCCAACGAATTGCGCTCCAGGATCTCTTCTACCCTGTCCGCACCTCTTTACCTACCTGTCTTTCACCCCCACCGGCAAATGAGGACAATTTTGAAATAAAACCCCACTTCATCAATATGCTGCCAAAATTTCATGGATTGGAATCCGAAGATGCCTATATCTTTATCAATAAATTCCAAAACGTTTGCGCCATGATGAAAACAACCCAATTAAGTGATGACGCTATAAGGCTAAGGGTTATTCCTTTCACCTTATATGACTTAGCTGAGAAGTGGCTATACAGCACATCATCACATTCAATTAGAAATTGGGACGAGTTTGTTAAAGCTTTTCTTAAAAAGTTTTATCCTCATCATAAGACCGCGAGAATTCATAATGAGATAATACAATTTTCCCAGCTTCCTTCCGAACCATTTTGGAAGTGTTTTGAAAGATTCAAGGACCTACTTGTTCAATGCCCCCACCATGGGATCGAAAATTGGCAACTTTGCCAAACATTATACGAGGGATTGAACCCGGCGACGAAGCAGTTGCTAGAAACCATTTGTCAAGGTCACTTTCTAACCAAATCTAGTGAGGAAGCATGGCAGTTTCTCGAGGATCTTAGTGAACTAACAATTCAGTGGGAGAGCATAAAGACCACCTCATCTTCTTCTATTGGTCAATCTAGGGCAGACATACATCAAGTAGATATGTCGATTGCTATGAAGGCCGAGATGGCCGCACTTATGAAAAAGCTAGAAGCTATTGAGACCAAAATCTCATCGTCTTCTCCTGCCCCTGCTTTACCCCCACGAACTGTTTGTGCTTGTTGTTCGGATCCAGCACACCTTACCGAAGAGTGTCCTTACAATCCACCTGTTCAAGGACAAGATCAAGTCAATGCTGCCTTTCAGCAACGACAAAGAAATGATCCTTACTCTTCGACCTACAATCCGGGTTGGAGGAGTCACCCAAATTTTGCTTGGAATCAAAATCAGCAATTCCAAGGAAACAACAACTTTCAAAGGCTTCCTCCTCCACAACAACAACCACCCCAACAAACTCACTACCAACAACCTTTCCAACCACAATCTTATCCAAATCAAACGAACAATTTGGTTCAACCAAATGATGATAAGGTTATCTCGCTAGAATAAAGTCTAGATGCGTTTCTCAAGCAATCTACAGAATCCGTAGCAAGATTGGAAAATTGCGTCCAATCTTTGGTGCACAACAATACTTCACACGATCAGAGCATCAAATCTATTGAGGCACAAATTATACAATTAACTGCTGCGTTGAGCGAGAGAGAAAAAGGAAAGCTTCCATCTCAACCACTGCCAAATCCCGGTCACACACACAACGCACATGAATATCATAATGTAAATGCGGTGACCACATTGAGATCTGGAAAAGTGTTGCAAAATAATGTGGGTACTAGTGATGACACCCCCGCTGGTGGTTCTCCATCTTCTCCTTCTTCTCCTTTATCCTCATCTCCTCCGCGAGAGCCTATTCTCCATTCTTCAAAAGGCTCTTCTTCTTCTAATCCGAACAGACCCACTCCTCACTTCATGAACACACCCACACTGGGATCCGTTCCAACTCCACATTCTACATCACAGACATTGGACTCAACAGATTTTCAAAATGCTCCATTTCCAAACAGGTTGAGTCCCAATAAACCAACTCCACAAATGGAGAAGATTGTGGAGTTATTTAAACAGGTTAGCATAAATATACCTCTCTTGGATGCAATCCAACAAGTCCCTTCGTACGCGAAAATCTTAAAGGGCTTATGCTCCTCGAAGAGAAAATCTCAAATACCCAAGAAAGTGCTAGTGGCTAGTGCAGTGAGCAATGCTATTAACCAACCTCAACCCTTACCCCAAAAACGAAAGGACCCCGGCTGTCCTATGATTTCAATAACAATTGGGGATAAGAAAATCAATCGAGCACTTTTAGATCTTGGGTCTAGTGTTAACCTGCTTCTCTACTCCGTGTACGAGCAATTAGGAGTTGGAGAGTTGAAACCCACTCGTTGTACTCTCCAAATGGCTGATCGATCAATCACCCATCCTAGGGGTGAGCTAGAGGATGTGTTGATCAAAGTTGGGGACTTCATATTCCCCGTTGATTTTATTGTTATGGACACACAACCTGTTGCTAACCCACGGAACCAAATTCCGGTGATTCTCGGTCGACCATTTTTGACCACTTCCAATGCCGTAATAAATTGTCGCAATGGCTCCATGACTCTATCCTTCGGGAAGACGTCTAGTGAGTTCAATATTTACAAGTTAAGAAGTCTGCCCCCCGTGCCTAAAACTAGTACACGAGAAGTTTGCTCTATTCACGAAATCACGCAGGAGGACTGCGAGCTTGAAAGATTTTTGTTTGATGAAAACAGTTTTGACGCCACTAGTGCGTCCCTCCTTGAATCTACCACAGTTAACACAACCGATATTGATTATGAATGTTTCACTTTTTCGGATGATTTTGACGACTCACAAACCGAATATGAGTCTTTTGAATTTTTGGATGAGTTAGTTGAACCATCCGAATTGGTTGTTTGCAGTGATTTCGAACCTGTGTTGGAGTCCTTTGAGTTCAAGGTAGATTTCCTAATTTTACCTATGATTCTTTCTCCTCCGAAACTCGAACTCACGCCATTGCCGTCTCACCTTAAATATGCTTACATAGGTGAGAATGAGACCTTCCCCGTTATCATATCGGCCTCTTTAGCCCTCGAGCAAGAGAACGCCCTTTTAATGGTCTTACAAGATAGACGACAAGCTTTCGGCTGGACTATGGCGGACATCGAGGAGATTAGTTCCTTCATAATTGAATATCATATGCATATGATGGATGATGCCAAGTCGATAAAGGATCCACAGAAATATCTTAGGGATAGTGTGGTTAGTCAACCTCCTCCTTTAGAAGTTGAACCGCCCCCTTTTCTTTTAATAAGCTACGAGAATGCCAATATTCCACTGATTGCTGATCATTCACATTCTCGTTTTGATTCATCACCACCTCCTATCTATTCACTTCCACACTTTCCATACCACCAATTCTATCTTCCCCAATTCTTTTTGGATCGGTACAACATGTTCTTCTACCAACCGATACTCTTTACTGATAAATTTTTCGACTGGTTGGTGTTGACGTTTGGTCTTTGCAAAGTTTGGCAATGACGTTTAACATTGTTTCAATGCAGTTTGGAAGGGGGGCTTTCTGTATATATATTTTTGTTTTTCTTTTACCAATAAAAAAAAATTTTAAAAAAATTTGTAAATAAATAAACAGGGGGGTGCCGACATTCTCAACCCTCTTGGTATAGCATGACAGTGAGGACACTGTCAAGTTTAAGTTTGGGGGTATGCTCGGTAAGCCTTCTTCCTTCGCATTCATTTGTACATATTTTTGCATTTGCATACTTATTTTAAAACCCATAAAAATTGAAAATTTTCAAAAAAAAAAATTATAAAAATTAAAGTATTCAATTTTAGCCATAATTGACTTGAATTTGACAAAATGGTTAACTAGTTAGGAACAACTAGATCTTAGACTTAGTAAATTAAAAACCCTAATAATAACTTTTCTTAAAGTTTAACGGTAGAAAGTATACGTCTTTGTAGTTTATTTAGAAATAGGCAATTTTTGAGTTCACTTCTTGGGCTAAGTTAAAACAAGGGAAGAGTATTGATGTTTTTATTAAAGTATAAGTTTGAAAAATAATTCCTAGCTTAAGTCTAAATTCTGAAAATATATACCCTACAAATTGCATAAACACGAACCTTGAAACTTGGAATAGTAGGAGAGACCTTGAAATGCTCTTGTCTAAAGTCTTTAGTACGAAAAAAAATACAAGTGTGAATAAAAGAAAAAAATGAACACTGGTTTTTGTGATTACTTAAGGCTGCAAAAATAGAAAAATATTTAGCGAGGGTGCTTCATCACCTAATGCCTTAGACCAACTGGTTTAGGAGTCACTGCTAAAGCCTTGGGTGTTGCAAGACTAGGAATTACGCTTCAATGTGCAAACACATCTTGTAATCGGTCGTTGGTATCTTAAGAAGTATTAACGGCCACATGAAAGATGTGTAAGCAAAATTCACCAATTAATAAGTGCTTTGGACAACAGACAAGAGTATGATTGCTTGATTTGAATTTCCAAGTATAGGGGTGATTTATACACACACGTAGGGGTATGTGATTGGGATTTAGATAAGAGATAGGAATGAAGAATAGGACTTGTATCTTTAGTAGAGATGATAAAAATTCCTAAGTTGAGATAGAACCCTAGAAGGAAAACTTAAGAGATGCCAAAAGCTAAGTAAATTCACAAGGATATATATAATCTTAAGTTAAATGATAAGGAAGCGTGAAAAATATGGGTGGATAATTTACGAGTCGAAGATAATAGAATTCCTTGTTAGAAAACCTAATTGGAGAATTAAAGTCAATGGGCCAAATTGATAGGATTTTATGGGTAGTATCCGCTGAAAACCCTCAGGAGACAACACTCCTCCTACTAGGGACACCTAGAGGTTTAACGGCTTGTTGCACGAGCTCAGTGCAATCACGTTTCCCTGCGAAAGTGCGGTTAGGTTTTTGTCGAGAATAAAACTAGGTTTGCTCGAGGACGAGCAAAAGATAAGTTTGGGGGTATTTGTTCATACCATTATATTGCATTATTATATTCCCCATTCTTATGTATTTTACAAATAAACAGGTGCTTTTGACCCATGTCTGCTACATAGTACAAGTTAGAGGTTCTTAAAGTAAAAACAGTGAAAAAGATAAAAGACGATGCAAAAGTGGGACTACAACCAACAAATAGAAAGATCTTGATCAAGTCTACATAAGAGATTAGTTCACAAAGTACAAGGCAACGCAAGATCCAAGATTACGAAGCAACGGTAAAAGTCCGCTACAATGTTCACTGGAGATCTGGAAGAAACCGAGAAACCAAATTGAGTAAAGAACCAAAGAAGTAGGAAGCCCAAAATAACCAGAACCAAGCCCAGAATTTTCATCCATCAAGTCAATCATTGGGCCGCGGAACCACGGCCCAACCCATGCTGCGGCCGCGGTTCCACGGCTATCCAGAGCCCGTAGAAGCTAAATTTTTTACCAAGTTTTGTGGCGGTGCGCGGGAGTTGACTAGGTCTTTTCTTAGGGGGTATTTTTGTAAAAGCAGATGTGCGAGTCAATTGTAACCTAGGGTTTCTATGAATCTATAAATAGAACCCTAAAAACCTTTTCTAGGGTATGCCTCTTTTCATTTCATAAATTCAGATCTGTACTGTGTTGATGTTTGGAGAGAGCCATCAATAAAAATTAGTAAGTTTCTTTTATTTCTTTTCCTTAGTTTACTTTTAATTTAGAATGTCTTTTAATTCCCTAATGAGCGAGTAGTCTCCTCGCTTGTTAGGGTTAGCTTTAGGGAAAGGTTTGAGAGATGAGATCTCTCTCCCCTTTCTTGCCCCATCATATATAATAATTAGAACTCCATGCATACATGCACACACCGCTCCCTGCGGCACCTTACCCCTCGAGGTAACGGTGATACCGTAGTATAAAGGACCAGTTGCGCGTGTTTTCCATGGAGGTTAGGATAAGGATCGATAAAGGAAAGACAAGAACCTAGAGGAAGAAACACCGTTTCTTCCCGATGGTACTAATCCCTTTTATTGATAATTACCATAACATCTAATAGATCTAAAATAGGGCATTGAAAGCGGTGAGGAAACCTACAATCTCTCAACTTACCCTAGACCTAACCCTGGCAAGACTTAGATCTAGATAATCTTAGTATAAATCAATTTAGGTTTTAGAAATAATCAATCCAACACCCATCGGAATTAACTCGTTAGAGCGATTAGGAAAACACAAAATCCCTGTGGACCGACCCGTACTCACCGGCTAGCTACCAAGCGACGCCGTTCTTGATTGCGGTTTAGAAATATTTTTGACACACAAATCAGTACTTTTTCATGGTTCTGAGAATTTTTAATTCTACTCAAGTGTTGAGCTTTCTGGGAAATATTGGGAACTCGTTGATTCGATCGGAAAGTTTAATTTCGTTTAAGTTTTTCTGGGTAATTTAGAACGTGTTAAAATGTTCGAACGGATATCAATAACTCACTTTTTCCCCTATCGGAAAACTTTCAAGTGTTGGATTTTTCCTGAGTTTAAAACTTTCAGAAAATCATGCAAGTAATATGTGGACCCTCTAGAAGAACATAACCTTAACTCGATTATGTGACCGTCAAAACACCCACTGAACCATATGGTTTGTGGTAGTTTAGCGTTGCCACATATGAGGCGTTGGTTTGACCCTTCTACGGCTGGTTCAAAGCGGCTTTGACATGTTCTGGGACTTTTTGAACTCCGCTCAAGTGTTGAGTTATTTGGAAAATCTTGGGTGTTTGTTTATTCGATCTGAAAGTTTAACATTGTCTATTTATCTGGAATGTGATACAATATGTGGAATTCATATAGTTAGGCATGAAATGCGAAGTATGTGATATTTCGGATTTAAGATAACTAAAGTGATTGTGGATTCCAAATGTTGTAGTTTTACACTTTCTTTTCTGTGACCGTAAGTGTAATATGTGGTGTATCGCCGGTTTCGGTGCTATATGTCAACGACAACTGGGATACGCATATTTAATTACGTTGATGATATGTGATGTTATGTGTTGATGTGATATATTATATTGGATCGTCGTATTTTGAATAGCCGGGGGTTTTATGTGAGAAGGGGGTTTTTCATTTTCATTCATGTAAAATTCATTGTATGTAATATTCTTTTATCGGGGCACTTCCGGGTTGAGGATGATGTCACCATTGTATATTATTTACTTTACCGCATTAGGATAGACTTAAGGCGGGGAGCACAAGTAACCGGGTTCTAGGGTCCAGTGGGAGACCATCTCGAGGAGTCGAGACCGGGTCTCCTAACTCTAGAATTGGTAGGGTTGCTTGCCGCTCTCGTAGGGGTCTAGGGATGTGGGTTTGGCTATTCATCGCGACCGTGGACTCTGTGTTTTATACTGGCTTAACTTAAAACACGGAATTCCTAGTATATCCAATATTTCATATGTGATTCTTCTGCTGCTGATATTCTTTGATGTGATCATTTTATATGCGTGAGACGAATGCATATACTATATATATATGATATATAAATATTGCTGCTTTCGTTTCTTCTGTGATGCTTAGGAAGCATAAATAAATGGGACTTCATTAATGAGATTAATGAAAGAAAAAGAAACCTAAAGATGTTGTAGAAACTTGTTTAAAAACTGGTAGCTCTAGTTCTTGCTTTGCATAGCGATATTCCTTGTAGAATATCCTGCACCTTATTCGATAAGGAAAGAGCCGAGATCCCTTCACCGGGAGTGACCTCTTTAGCGAAACTAGCAGATGCTACAAACACGGTTTGTCTTTTGATTGCTTCTATAGTTTTTGCTTTGCATAGTGGAATTTGTGAAATATCCCGCACCTTATTCGATAAGGAAAGAGCCGAGATCCCTTCACCGGGAGTGACCTCTTTCGCGAAACTAGAAAAGTTTCAAAAACACTCCTTTTAAAATTCACTTGATTCTACAATGATATCAAGTTTATTACGCTCATGGTTTTCTTAAAAACCTGCATAGCCCTCTGTCATTTTAGGAAATAGAGTACTTAGTATTCGTGCTGCGTATGTCGACCATAGCCAAGGCGTAGTGTACGGTAGCTAAGTGATGTTTTTCCTATACAGCATATGATGCGATTAGTTAGGACAGTCACATGATTATGTCGACCATAGCCGAGGGTCATATGGGTGGGTTTAATTAACCACGAAATGACGGATAGAACTTGACTAGTGCTTATGATATGTTGACCATAGCCAAGGTCATAGGTACTAGGGGTAAAAAGTATTATCGGGAATTTCAAGTGTTGAAATTTGCAACGAGATTGCATACCTTCTATGAAATAGTTGGATCCCGATACCCACTGCGAGTAAGAGTTACTCCTGAGAGAGTTTTACACATTACAATTAGCCGATCAAGTAGGTGTCTAGAAAGGTGTTAACGTGGTTACGCCCTTGGAAAAACGAGCTTTATTTTAATTAGGTCCGTGTGAAAGCACGGGTAACCTCTCTCAAAGTACCGGCACTGGCCTGGCTGAAAGATTGGAAAACTTGTAGGGTGTAATTAATCCCAGCTAGTCTTACCTTTTAGGGTTTGAAGGTAGATTTGACTAAAACAGTGGGAGCCATCCTGATTAGATAAAATGATAACCAAATCTAATCTTACAAAAGCATACGCAGAGTGTTTTCTTCTCTCTCTCTCCAGGTTGCAAACATGTCACGTCTTAATCAAAATAATAATATGGATGCATTGACCGAACCTGCTTATTATACCGTGCTAGGGAACGTTGGTTCCGTTCTTTCTAATAATTGTTATAAGACTGAACAGGAAATAGGGGAATATCCGGATTCCCATGCCACCCAATTCGAAGAAAGTGCATGTTGATGCATATTCTTCAGGTGTCTTTATTACCAAAAACTGTTTCTCAGTGTCCTCTACGTCCTGGGTATGTGATACCAGATTAGGATCCCGTATATGTAATATGTTACATGGGCTATGATAGGTAGAGAACTGAGAATGGGTGATATGTCTCTAAGTGTTAGAGAATGGTGCAAGTGTTGCAGCCAAGTTTGTTGGCAGATATCACCTTGTATTTGATACATTGATTCTGAACAAATGTTATTACATACCGAACCTGATATACAACATTACATCATGTTCTTTACTGAGTTAAAGAAGGATATAATTCTGTATTGGAGGATAATGTTGTGAACATTTTCCTGAATCAAGAGTTGATTCGATCAGGCACGTTATATAATAGCATATATGTTCTAAATCAAATCACGGTTCAAAGTATATAGAACACAGACAAGAGGAGCAGTTCAGGAATGAACGAATCCTTCTTGAGGCATTGTAGACTAGGTCATATCAATGCGACACGACCAGCTAAGTTACATAAGGATGAATATGAGAATCTATTCGAATTTTCATCTTATGCTACTTGCTAGTGTTGTCTCAAAGATAAAAATGACCAATACTCCGTTTACTGGAAACAGAGAAAGAGTTACTGAACTTTTGGGACAGATACATGATGATGTATATGGTCCCATGTCTACAAATGCCAAGGTTGGTTCTTTTGAGAACCAAATGGGTAAAAGTATTAGAGTCCTACGATATGATCGAGGAGGCGAATACTAGTGTATGGAGTTCCTGGAGTTTCTAAAAGGAGAATGTGATTCTCTCTCTTAGCTTACTCCTTCGTATACACCACAGCACAACGGTGTATCGGGGTGGAGGTATCGCACCCTATGAGATATGGTGCGCTCTTTGATGAGTACTGCTGAGTTACCTGTTTCCTTTTTGGTGTTATGCACTAGAGAAGCTGCATACCTATTGAATGGGGTTCCATCCAAATCAGGGCCCACCACTGTTAGTTATATGTATGCCCTAGAGGCCATTACTATACATAGGATGTATATTGTAGTGGATGCTTGGACATATATAAGGAGGACTTTCTTGCTCGACATGATAGTATGCTATATGGTTGCTCTTTACCTTAACGTGTACACTGATTGTCTCTTTGTTACATGTTGGTAAAGCCCTTAGGATATGTACCTGACTACCTGGAATATGATGCAGATCATACTAGTGGGGACATGGTAGTCCATAAGTACATCCTTCAAGGTCCCTAGTCGTAGGTGTATCGAGACGGGGCATCAATATACCAGAGTAGACTAGCGTATACCTTCTCGACCCATACAGATGGGTGATGGATGATCCCATATCCATTGGTGTTTGACATCAGAGATGATATACGGGTACTCAGTAGAGACTGGGTACACTGGACGGACTCGCCGAGAACTTCCAGATGGTATTATACCTTACGTCAGATGGCAGTTCTCTGGTGACACTGGTACAGGTTAGTCTGTAGACCCGAGATCGCCATAGAGTCTTGTGTGATTCCTACTGTGCTTTGATTTCCACCTTACCACGTCCAAGAGGGCGTGCAAAACGGTGGTTTTTGGGTATAGTCCCGAATCACATGGAGGCAATGAGCGATAGGAGGGGATTCGTCTCTCCCGGTATAGGGAGTTGATGTTGCACTGTGTTCGATTGGCTATAACCGGAAATCCCTGCCCAGGGTTGCTGAGATTTACTGGTAAGTGTTACCAGTAGTTTCTCGAACTGTTATAGACCTCATATCGACACGACTTATCGAGCTATTGGGGTCTGACGTTTACCACCCCTAGGCGAGATATGCGACATATCAGACGAACAGACCGGAATGTACGGTAAGTGTTGCTGGTTGGATTCACAGGAGTGTGAGCGGGCTTGCTCGTTGATCTTCTGATCGCTCAATACCCGGGTGGCCGTTACGTTTAGCAGACCGCTTGCGGCTTGTGGGTGTTTGATATGATCATCACCTGCTGCCGGCGTATTGACGAGTCTTTAGAGTTCTACACAGAGGTTTCCTGGCTCAAGCAAAACGAAATAGGAGCGTATATGAGATATGTGCGGGACCAAGAATAATGCGTGTATGTGATACCGTATTCTATTCTCGCGATGAATGTATCGATTGGTTGTATGCGATATAACCTAGTTATCGAATCGAGGATTGATTCGATAAGTCGATACATTGGATATTAGTCGGTCATATGCGATATGACCAGATCGTTAAATCAAGTGTTGATTTAATGATTTAATGTATAATTATATATTAGATATATTACTTTACATTAACTGGTGTTTGTTCACTTAAGATTAACTTTCTCACTTGATGTGCATAAGTTATATATGTGATATATTGTTGTACACTTGATTGTATCATGTTTGATGATACATGCAAACTTGGGTGTATGCTTGATTTAAACCATGTTTAGTAAATGGTTAGGGTTTCATTTGACTTATTTATGTATTCATTTATTTATCTATTCATTTTGGCTAGAAATAAAATGGTGGCTTTGTTTGGATTTTGTTGAAGCTTCATGAAGCTTTGAAAAAGCTTTGACTATTTTGTTTTATTCCTTAACCCTAACCATTTACCTAAACCCTAGTTTATTCTCTACATGAATTAGCCTCACCCATGGTTACATAATGATAACCATCACTTCATTTTTCTTTTTGGAATAGATTCATAATTCATTTTTCTTCTTCTTTATCTTCTTCTTCAAGTGAAGAGAAGAAAAGCTTTCTACAAAAATGTCAAGTGATGAAATCAAGTGAGAAACCCAAATCCAAAGTGAACCCACTTCCTATTTCTTCATCCTCTACCACTTGCCATGTAGTAGAGTGTGCTATCTTCACAAGTTCCATGACCTAGTGAAGGTGGAGCTCGAGTTTGAGTCGCCTCGACGTAGATCATCTTCGGCATCGAAGTCAATGACCTAGCCCGCCTATTTCCCCGATGAAATCGACACTAGGGTCCGGGATCCCGATGATCGCAGCGGAGGGACGTCAACACGGAGCTAAAGAAATAGTGGACCGGATCTACAAAGGTTGTATTTCCGTTCACTTAGGTGTAAAGCAGTTTACTAGCTTGTTATTTCGCTTAAACTCTAGTCAACGATCGCATTAGGGTTTCTCGGCACCGGAATTTTTTGAATTTGGCATGGTTGATGCCTTGTGGAACCTCCTTAGAGTGCCTAGAAACCCTACAGTGGTATCAGAGCCTAGCTAAAGCCTTAGGCGATGCGTAGACGATGTTAGAAACCCGATCGAACCCCGAAACCCTAATTCTAAGCCTTCTCTGTACATTTTTCAAAACTGTGCATTTTTCCAAATTAAAAATATGCAGAAAAATCAGCAGGTTTTTGTAAGAATTACTGTGCAAAACGTTGGCCTAATTCGATCAAAGCACCGCGGAACCGCGGCACGAGCCTGGCTCGTGCGGCGGTTCCGCGGCCGTTCTGTCTCCTCTTTCATTAATTTTTGCACAGTAATTTCTTTCTTTTATTGCTGAGTTTTCTGGGAATTTTTAATGTTTACTCAAGAGTTGAGTTTTCTGGGTTGTATTGGGGACTCCGTGTTTCGATCAGGAAGTTTAATTTCGTCTGTGTTTTTCCGGATAATTTTAGAAAATGTTGAAAAGTTCGACCGGATATAAAAACCCACTTTTTCCCCTGCCGGGAAATTTCCAAGTGTTGGATTTTTCCGTGGTTTAAAGACGTTCTAAGTAGTGCAAGTAACGCGATGGACCCTCTAGAAGACAACAAACCTTAACTCGATTATGTGACCGTCTTGAACTGCCCTTTGAACCTTCGGGTTTGGGGCAGTACGGCGTGCCACATGTGAGGCGTTGGCTTGACCCTTCTACGGCTGGACCGTTAGTACTGAGGCATGAACTGGATGTTTTTAAACTTATTTCATGTGTTGAGCTATTTCGAGAAAACTTGGGTGTTTGAATGTTCGATCGGAAAGTTTAACATTTTCTATTTATCTGGAATGGGATACAATACTTGGAATCCACAAGTAGTTATGAGATAACTGATTTGGATGTTATAAACATAGCACTTTAGTTTCACTTGATCGGTTGCCACGGAATTTTGATGTGATCAAAAGTCCGTCGCAATCACGTAGCGTACGCGGATACTCGCCGGGTAAACTTAATAGACAGCCTCACCCCATAGCCCCGACCAAGTGACTGTAGGAGAACCCCGTTGCCGAAAGCATCCGTTCGGGTCCTCGCGGCAGCGGTGTTCCGCCTTAGTGCACTTCGTCGACGGCGTTGGGGGTGCGGCCGTCTACTAAAGTTTGCGACGAGCATTCGATCAAAATGTCGGGAATCTTGTTGAATTACCCGACTTTATATTGAAAAGTGTTTTCGATATTGAGACTAAAATGCGGGGTTTATAATTGTTAGGCATGCGATGTCTAAGGAATTCATTTGATTAGGCATGCAATGTCTAAAGAGTTTACGGATTCCAACTGTTGTAGTTTTACACTTTCTTTTCTGCGACCGTAAGTGTAATATGTGATATCGCCGGTTTCGGTGCTATATGTCAACGACAATTGGGATGGGCATATTTACTTACGTTGATGACATGTGATGTTATGTGTTGCTGGATATGTTATATTGGATCGTCGTGTTTGAATAGCCGGGGTTTTTTTTATGCGAGATGAGTGTTTTTCATTCTCATTTATGTAAAAACTTGTATGTAATATTCTTTTATTGGGGCACTTTCAGGTTGCGGAAGATGTCACCGTTTGTATATTATTTACTTTTCCGCACTAGGATAGACCCAATGAGGGGAGCACAAGTAACTGGGTTCTAGGGTCCAGTGGGAGACCATCTCGAGGAGTCTAGTCCGGGTCTCCTAACCCTAGAATTGGTAGGGTTGCTTGCCGCTCTCGTAGGGGTCTAGGGGTGTGGGTTTGGCTATTCATCGCGACCGTGGAATCCGTGTTTTATACTGGCTCGTATTAAAAACACGGACGTCCTAGTATATCCAATATTTCATATGATATTTTCTGCTGCGTTATCTGTGATGTGATCATGTGATATGTTCTGTGATAGATACTATATATAGTATATACGATATATTATATAGACGTTACTTATGTTTTACACCCGCGCTAGCCCTACCCCGCTCTGCCGTCAGTTACCTAACCTAACGGTGCACGAGAGGACATTGAGGTGAATGCGGATGGCATAAGTGTACGTTGTATTTATCTGTGATGTTTAGGTGTTTTAAATGATGGGACTTCATTAATGTGATTAATGAAAGAAAAAGAAACCTAAAGATGTTGTGGAATCGAATTTCAAAAATAAAACAGGTAGCTACAGTTCTTGCTTTGCACAGTGGTATATATGATATATCCTGCACCTTATTCGATGAGGAAAGGGCCGACGATCCCTTCACTGGGAGTGACCCCTTTAGCAATAACTGGCAGATGCTACACACTCGGTTTGTCTTTTGATTGCTTCTAAAGTTTTTGCTTTGCATAGCGGTATATATGATATATTCTGCACCTTATTCGATGAGGAAAGGGCCGACGATCCGTTCACCGGGAGTGACCCCTTTAGCGAAACTAGAAAAGCCTCAAAAGCACTCCATTTTAATATCATTTGATTCTACAACGATATCAAGTTCATTACGCAATAGGTTTTCAGAAAAACCTGTCGTAGCCCTCCATCATTTCAGATAAGTACTAGTTAGTATTCGTGCTGCGGTAGTTTGGCCTTCGTCAAGGCGTAGTGTACTGTAGCTAACTAATGCTTATCTGCTAGCATATGATGCGATTGGATTAGGGTATTCATACGGCGTTGTTTGGCCTCCATCAAGGGTCGTGCGGGTGGGTTTAATTCAATCAGGAAATGACGGGTTGAACTTGACAAGCGGACTATGGGTAGTTTGGCCTCCGTCAAGGTCATAGGACGCTAGGGGCAAAATTATCGGGAATTTCAAGCGTTGAAATTTGCAATGAGATTGCATACCTTCTATGAGATAGTTGGATCCCGATATCCGCTGCGAGCAAGAGTTACTCCTGGGAGAGTTTTACACATTACAATTAGCCGATCAAGTAGGTGTCTAGAAAGGTGTTAACGAGGTTACGCCTCTAGAATAATGAGGTTTACATTAATTAGGTTCGTGCGAAAGCATGAGGGACCTCCCTCAAAGTACCGACACTGGCCTGGCTGAAAGATTGGCGAACTTGTAGCGTGTAATTAATCCCGGCTAGTCTTTCCTTTTAGGGTTTGAAAGAAGATTTGATAAAAACAGTGGGAGCCATCCTGATTAGATAAAATAATAACCAATCTGATCTTGCAAGAGCATACGCTGAGTGTTTTCTTCTCTCTCTCTCCAGGTAGCGACCATATCACGCCTTAATCAAGATAATAATACAGATGTATTGACCGAACCCGCTTGTTATACTGAGCTGGGGAACGTTGGTCCCGCTCCAACTTATAATAGTTATAAGACAGAGCAGGAAATAGGGGAATACCAGAATTCCTATGCCGCCCAAACGAAGAAAGTGCATAGGATGCATCTCCTTCGGGTGTGTTCATTACACAGAACTATTTCTCAGTATCCTCTGCATCCTGGGTATCTGATACCGGAACAGGATCCCAGATATGTAATCCGTTACATGGGCTACAGAAAGGTAGGGAACTGAGAACGGGTGATAAGTTTCATGAGACAGAAAACGGTGCAAGTGTTGCAGCCAGGTC
Organism: Agapanthus africanus; assembly: GCA_030015575.1. Taxonomy (NCBI): domain Eukaryota; kingdom Viridiplantae; phylum Streptophyta; class Magnoliopsida; order Asparagales; family Amaryllidaceae; genus Agapanthus; species Agapanthus africanus. The sequence continues at coordinate 393,595,306 of JASDDO010000019.1, read as the reverse complement.
TGTTGGTCACTGTCACCCTGTATTACAAATACATTGATTCTGAACAAATGCTATTAGATAACGAACCTGATATACAAAATCATATCAGTCTCTTAATAAGTAAAGAAATGATATAATTTTGTATTGATGGATAATATTTTGAACATTTCCTATATCAAAAGTTGATCGGTTCAGGCACGTTATCTAAAAGCATTGACGTTCTAAATCAAACTGCAGTTCTTAGTATACGGAAAACACACAAGAGGAAGAGTTCAGATATGAACGAATCCTTCTTAAGGTATTGTAGACTAGGTCATATCAATGCGACCCGACTGGCTGAAGTTACATTTAGATGCATATTTAAATCAGTTTGAATTTACATCTTGTGAAACTTACCAGTCATGTCACAAAGATAAGATGACCATAGCTCCGTTTACTGGAAACAGAGAAAGAGTTAGTGAACTCTTGGGATGATACATGTTGATGTATGTAGGTCCCCTGTCTACACATGCCAAGACAGGTTCTTTGTACTTCATTACATTCTCTGATGATCTCTTTAGATTCAGTCATATGTTCCTGTTGAAACACAAGTCCGAACCTTTTGAGATATTCACAGAATATAAGTTAGAAGTAGAGAACCAAAAACCGGGTATAAGTATTATGTCCTATGATAAGATCAGGGAGGAGAATACTTAAGCACGGAAATCCTGGACTATTCTAAAGGAGAATGAGATTCTCTTTCAGCATTACTCCTCCGTATACACCATACCACGATGGTATATCGGGGAGGAGCAATAGCACCCTATGTGATATGGTGTGCTCTATGATGAGTACTACTGAGTTTCCTATTTCCTTTTGGGAGTTATGCGCTTGAGAAGCTGCATACCTATTGAATAGGGTTCCAATCAAATCAATTGCCTACCATTTCATATGTGATATAGAAAGGGAAGAGTCCATATCTTAAGTTTGTTAAGATTTAGGGTTGTCCGGTTTATGCCTAAAAGCTAAATCCGGACAAGCTCGAGGCAAAGTCTGTTATGTAGAACTGGAAAGGTTCCAGCTATACAAACTATAGCAGATAATTTGGTAGAACCGAAGGATTCAATAGTAACCAACGAACCTCAGCCTCTCCGCCGATCTAGCAGGGTTCCTTACCCACCTGAGAGATACTTCGGTTTCTCTATGACAGTGGGAGCGAGGATTGCATCATGAGATGATGACCCAACTAGTTTCGAGCAGGCCATCGAGAGTAGGGACTCTGTAAGAATGGCTGGATACTTAGTGATCTGAGATGGAATCCATGTACACCAACAAAGTATGGACTTTGGTTGCTATATCTGAAGGGTTAAATCCCCATCACGAGCAAGTATATCTTGAGAAGATTACTAGGTGTAGATGGAAAAGTTGAGACTTTCAAAGCTAGACTTGTTAAAGGTTTTCGTCATCGACCAGGCGTGGATAATGATGAAACCTTTTCTAAGGAGCTATGCTTAAGTCCATCCAGATCCTACTTGCCACGACTACATACCATGACTACGATATCTGGCGGTTGTGTGCCATGACTGCTTTTCTAGATGGTGTTTTAGAAGAGTGCGTCTATAAGTACACAGCCAGAGGGCCTCGTAGACAGTAGAAGCAGCGGAAACGTGGGCAAGATGTTTTATGTGATAAAGCAGGCATCGCGGAGTTGGAACGTCTGTTTTTATGTGTTAGTTAAAGAGTTTGACATCATCAAAATGGTAGATGAAGCTTGTATAAACAAAATGGTAGTAGGGAGTATGGTGGTGATCCTCGTAGAGTACGTGGATGACATACTCTTGATAGGGAAGGAGTTTCCTATATTACGCTCCCTCAATCTCCGCTTATCACAATGATTCTCCATATAGGATCAAAGTGATACCTCCTAAATCCTGGGTTTTGGATCTATGAGATAGATCTAATTGGATGTTAGGATACTCACTAGTTGTAGTAAGATGGTATCAATTGATCCTGGGGAGAATCAATGGAAAGGTTCCAGGGTGATAAGGATGACTGAATGTCAGTCACAGGCATTGTCTTTACCCTTAGTAAAGGGACGGTATGTTGGAAGAGTTCCAAGCTAGATACCGTGGCATACTAGACGATAAAGGCTAGATACATCGCTACTTAAGATGCTACCAAAGAGGCAGTCTGGATGTATATTAGTTCATGAGATGAACTTCGTTCCTCCCATTGTGTGACAATGGAGTTGTGGCTTATGCCAGGGAACGCCCGTCCCATCAGTGATCCAGACATATTCTAAGGTAGTGTCACCTCATCATGGAGATGGTTGATCTCCAGGGGATCGAGGTTAGGAGAGCAGACTCAAAGGACAACACGGCGGATCCACTCACAAAGGACTTTTTCCAGAGAGAGACTGTTATGGGATGGTTGAGTATGAGATACTGCAACCACTGCTACAGATGGCCCTAGTGCAAGTGGGAGATTGTTAGTTATATGTATGCCCTAGAGGCCATTACTATACATAGGATGTATATTGTAGTGGACACTTGGACATATATAGGGAGGACTTTCTTGCTCGACATGATAGTATGCTATCTGGTTGCTCTTTACCTTAACGTGTACACTGATTGTCTCTCTGTTACATGTTGGTAAAGCCCTTAGGATGTGTACTTGACTACCTGGACTGTGATGCAGATCATACTAGTGGGGACATGGTAGTCCATAAGTACATCCTTCAAGGTCCCTAGTCGTGGGTGTATCGAGACGGGGCATCGATATACCAGAGTAGACTAGCGTATACCTTCTCGACCCATACAGATGGGTGATGGATGATCCCATATCCATTGGTGTTTGACATCAGAGATGATATACGGGTGCTCAGTGGAGACTGGGTACACTGGACGGACTCGCCGAGAACTCCCAGATGGTATTATACCTTACGTCAGATGGCAGTTCTCTGGTGACACTGGTACAGGTTAGTCTGTAGACCCAAGATCGTCATAGAGTCTTGTGTGATTCCCACTGTGCTTTGATTTTCACCTTACCACGACCAAGAGGGCGTGCAAAACGGTGGTTTTTGGGTACAGTCCCAAATCACATGGAGGCAATGAGCGATAGGAGGGGATTCGTCTCTCCCGGTATAGGGAGTTGATGTTGCACTGTGTTCGATTGGCTATAACCGGAAATCCCTGGCCAGGGTTGCTGAGATTTACTGGTAAGTGTTACCAGTAGTTTCTCGAACTGTTATAGACCTCATATCGACACGACTTATCGAGCTATTGGGGTCTGACGTTTACCACCCCTAGGCGAGATATGCGACATATCAGACGAACAGACCGGACTGTACGGTAAGTGTTGCTGGTTGGATTCACAGGAGTGTGAGCGGGCTTGCTCGTTGATCTTCTGATCGCTCAATATCCGGGTGGCCGTTACGTTTAGCAGACTGCTTGAGGCTTGTGGGTGTTTGATATGATCATCACCTGCTGCCGGCGTATTGACGAGTCTTTAGAGTCCTACACAGAGGTTTCCTGGCTTAAGCAAAATGAAATAGGAGCGCATATGAGATATGTGCGGGACCGAGAATAATGCGTGTATGTGATACCGTATTCTATTCTCGCGATGAATGTATCGATTGGTTGTATGCGATATAACCTAGTTATCGAATCGAGGATTGATTCGATAAGTCGATACATTGGATATTAGTCGGTCATATGCGATATGACCGGATCGTTAAATCAAGTGTTGATTTAATGATTTAATGTATAATTATATATTAGATATATTACTTTACATTAACTGGTATTTGTTCACTTAAGATTAACTTTCTCACTTGATGTGCACAAGTTATATGTGTGATATATTTTTGTACACTTGATTGTATCATGTTTGATGATACATGCAAACTTGGGTGTATGCTTGATTTAAACCATGTTTAGTAAATGGTTAGGGTTTCATTTGACTTATTTATTTATTCATTTATTTATCTATTCATTTTGGCTAGAAATAAAATGGTGGCTTTGTTTGGATTTTGTTGAAGCTTCATGAAGCTTTGAAAAAGCTTTGACCATTTTGTTTTATTCCTTAACCCTAACCATTTACCTAAACCCTAGTTTATTCTCTACATGAGTTAGCTTCACCCATGGTTGCATAATGATAACCATCACTTCATTTTTCTTTTTGGAATAGATTCATAATTCATTTTTCTTCTTCTTTATCTTCTTCTTCAAGTGAAGAGAAAAAAAGCTTTCTACAAAAATGTCAAGTGATGAAATCAAGTGAGAAACCCAAATCCAAAGTGAACCCACTTCCTATTTCTTCATCCTCTACCACTTGCCATGTAGTAGAGTGTGTTATCTTCACAATTTCCATGACCTAGTGAAGGTGGAGCTCGAGTTTGAGTCGCCTCGACGTAGATCATCTTCGGCATCGAAGTCAATGACCTAGCCCGCCTATTTCTCCGATGAAATCGACACTAGGGTCCGGGATCCTGATGATCGCAGCGGAGGGACGTCAACACGGAGCTAAAGAAATGGTGGACCGGATCTATAAAGGTTGTATTTCCGTTCACTTAGGAGTAAAGCAGTTTACTAGCTTGTTATTTCGCTTAAACTCTAGTCAACGATCGCATTAGGGTTTCTCGGCACCGAAATTTTTTGAATTTGGCATGGTTGATGTCTTGTAGAACCTCCTTAGAGTGCCTAGGATCCCTACAACCACTACATATGAGATATGGTATGGGAAGAGACCATGTCTTAAACGAGTTAAGATATGGGGTTGTCCGGCCTATGTTGAAAAGCAAAATCCGGACAAGCTCAAGGCAAGATCAGTTGTGTAAGTTTTCGCGATATCCCAAACATTAGTAAAGGAATATCTTCTACCTAATTGAGGAGAAAAAGGTGTTTTGTTTCTCAGCATGCCACCTTTTTAGAAAAGGAATTTCTTGTGAAGAAATTAACTGGTCATGAGGTAGAACTGGAAGGAGTTCCAGCTAGACAAACTAACAGCTGATGATTTGGTAAAACCAAAGGATTCAATAGTTTCCGATGAACCTCGGCCTCTCCGCGAATCTGGTAGGGTTCCTTATCCACTCGAAAGATACTACGATCTTCTCGGTGACAGTGGGAGCGAGGATTGCATCATAAGATGATGGCCTAACTGGATTCAGGCAGTTAGAACGTCTGTTTTGATGTGATAGTCAAAGAGTTTGACTTCATCAAAATGGTAGATAAACCTTGTATATATAAGAAGGTTGTAGAGAGTAAGGTTGTCTTCCACGCATTGTACGTAGATGACATACTCTTGATAGGAAATGGTTTCCTATGCTACACTCGGTCAAGCTCCTCTTATCGCGGGGATTCTCAATAAAAGATCTGGATGATACCTACTACATCTTATGGATTATGATCTGTGAGATAGATCTAAGTGGATGTTAGGAGTGTCCCAAATCCAGGTACATAAACACCATACTAAAAGGTTTAGTATGGATGATTCTAAGCGTGGTGGTTCGCCTACTTACTCATGGATCACTCTCTCCAATACTGATTTGGAGAGAGCTCGCGTGCAACTGATAACCTATGCTTCGGCAGTAGGCTCTATCAGAGTGTGCGATGTTATGTACCAGACTAGATATAGATGACTCACTAGGTATAGTGATCAGAAATCAATCGGATCTTGGGAGAATCACTGAAAAGCTATGGAGGACATTCTTAAGTACTTGAGAAGCACTAAAAGAAAGTTCTTGGTTCCAGCATACAGAGTGATAAGTTCGACTGAGAGTCAGTCACAGGCATTATCTTTACCCTCGATGTAGGGACGGTATGTTGGAAGAGTTCCAAGCTAGATACCGTGACATACGAGACGATAAAGGCTGAATACATTGCTACCAACGATACTACAAAAGTGGCTGTCTGGACATTTCTTGTTCATAAGATAAACAAGGTTCCTACCATTGAGCGTCTAATAACTGTTATTGTGACAACAATGGAGTTGTGGCTTAGGCCTAGGAACGCAGGTCCCATCAGCGTTCCAGACATATTCTGAGGCAAGTATCACCTGATCAGGGAGATGGTTGATCTCCAAGGGATCAAGGTTAGGAGAGTAGACCAGAAAGTAGACACAACGGATCCACTCATAAAGGCCTTACCCATAGAGAGACTTCTCTACAATGGTTGAGTATGGGATAGTACAACCTCTGCTATATTGTTGGGTATTGGATACTACAACAAATGGCCTTAGTGCAAGTGGGAGATTGTTAGTTATATGTATACCCTAGAGGCCATTACTGTACATGCGATGTATATTATAGTGGATGCTTGGACATATATAGGAAGGACTTTCTTGCTCAACATGATAGTATTCTATCTAGTTGCAATTTATCTTAACATGTAAACAAATACTGTTTTGTGATCACATGTTGATAAAGCCCTTAGGATGAGTACTTGACTACCATGACTATGATGTAGATCTACTAGTAGGGACTGGGTAGTCGATAAGTACATCCTTCAAATGTTCCTAGTCGTGGGAGTATCGAGACAGGACATCGGTACTCCAGAGTAGATTAGCGTATGCGCTTCTTGACCCATATGATGGGCGATGGATGATCCCATATCCATTGGTGTTTGACATCAGAGAAGGTATACGGGTGCTCAGTGGAGATTGGGTACACTGGACGGACTCGCCGAGAACTCCTAGATGGTATTATACCTATCATCGGATAGCAGTTCTCTGGTGACACTGGTACAGGTTAGTCTGTAGACCCGAGATCGTCATAGAGTCTTGTGTGATTCCCACTGTGCTTTGATTTCCACCATACCACGGTCAAGAGATCGTGCAAAACGGTGGCTTTTGGGTACAGTCCCGAATCAAATGGAGGCAATGAGCGATAGGAGGGGTTTCGTCTCTCCCGGTATTTGGGGTTGATGTTGCGCTGTGCTCGATTGGCCATAACAGGAAATCCTTGGCCAGGGTTGCTGAGATTTATTGGTAAATGTTACCAGTAGTTTCTCGAACCGTTATGGGCCTTGCATCGGCATAACTTATTGGGCTATTGGGGTCTGACGTTAAACCACCTCCCAGGCTGTGATATGCGACATATCAGATGAAGAGACCGGACTGTACGGTAGTGTTACTGATTGGATTCGTAGGAGTTATAGCAGGCTTGCTTGTTAATCTTCTGATCGCTCAATACCCGGGTGGCCGTTACTTTAGCAGACCGCTTGCGGCTTGTGGGTGTTTGATATGATCATCACGTACTGCCGACGTATTGACGAGTCTTTAGAGTCCTACATAGAGGTTTCCTGGTTCATGTGAAACGGAGTAGGAGCACATATGTGATATGTGCGGGACCGAGATTAATGCGAGTATGTGATACCGCATTCTAATCTCGCGATTTGTGATATCGGTCGGTTATATGTATTATAGCCGGATTATTAAATCAAGAGTTGATTTAATAATTTAATGTATAATTATATATTTGATATATTATATTACATTAACTAATATTTAGCTCACTAATGATTTCTTTTCTCACTTGATGTGCACATTATATATATATGTGATATGTATATTTGTGTACATGTATTGTGTCATGTTTGATGATACATACAAGATGGGTGTATGAGACTTATACCATGCTAGGGTTAAATTAGGATATTGATTATTTCTTTAGTTATTACAAAAGAGCAAAAGACTTGGTCAAAGTTTTAAGCTTGGAGAAGCTTGTAGAACTTTGACAAAGTCCACTCTTTTGTCATTCCTTAGGATATTTTACTTGACCCACCCCTTAACCATAGCCATGAGTTAATTCTCTACATGAGCTATGAATGATAGCTTTAACTCAACCATGGGTGCAATAATTCTTTTTGGATGAATTAATCATGAGTTCTTCTTCTTCTTCATCAAGCTCCATGAAAAGCTTTCTAGCTTCAATGGAGGCATGAGATAAAATGTGAGAAAATGATTTCTAAAGTGAGTAAACTTCCTACTTCATCATCCTCTACTACTTGCCATTTAATAGAGTGTGTTTGCTTCACTAATCTACACAATTAGTGAAGAGATAGCATGAGCTGGTGTCTCCTCGACGTAGATCATCTTCGGCCTCGAAGACTTCGAAACAAGCTTGTTCGTTTCTTCATGGGAGCCATTCTAAAGTCTGGGGATCGTGATTGCAGTGAACAGACTACTACACGGAGCTATTGATGTGAAGGACCGGTCTACAAAGGTTGTATTCCTTGTTCACTTAGATGTAAAGAGTTTACATATTATATTTAACCCTAAGTCTCTAGTTAAGATCTTGGTTAGAGTTTGTTTAGCACCCCAAAAATTTTAAAGTAGCATGATTGATGCTTGCCAAAACCTTGCTAAGGTGCTAAGCTAATCCTACAGATTTCTCGGTCGTAGATGTAGCCATCGAGATCTAGCTTCCCCTTTGACGAAGCCTGGTGGGACAATATGGTTCCCTTGTCGTTTATGCCCATGGATTGTATACAGGGGTCGATGTGATCTCACCTACAGGGCAAAAGTTTCTTTTTAATTTTTATTTCTTTCCGCGATGCTCTATCATTTCAGCTTTTTATATCGCGGAAGTCGCGATTGCCCAATCATTTCGGCTATTTTTCACGGTGCCCAATCATTGCGGCTATTTTTATTTTTCTTTACTCGTTGTTTTTTATTGCGAGTTGCCCAATCATTTCGCCTATTTTTATATGCATATATTTTACTCGCTGATTTTTTTTGCGAGTTGCCCTATCATTTCGGTTATGTCATATGCATTTTTGGCTCGCTGATTTTTTGCTGCGAGTATGGAACTTAAGATCTGACACCAATTTTGGCATCAGCATCGCTGCGACTGGAATATTGCCAGGAGTGAATCATCATTTGCCGTGAAAGGACTTGGAATTTGATACCGATTTTAGACATCAACATCGCTACAACTAGGATATTGCCAGGAGCGAATCATCATTTTCCTTTGTCGATTCGAACAAAGGTGGCTTAGCAAATGGGGTTAGGATCCTGTTGACTAAGGATTTTGACTTCATGAGCCGTAAGGGTCTCATAAAGGTGTTTCTCCCTACGAGTCATGAGGATCTCGTAGGTGCGTTTTCTCCTTAGGAGTCGTGAGGATTCCTAAGTATATGTTCTCTTATAAGTTGTAAGGATCTTATAAGAGTGTTTTCTCCTTATAAGTCGAGAGGACTTACAAGTGTCGTTCACTACATGAGGACATTCGTCGTTGGTGGAACTTGGTGGGGAAAACGTTTATTTACGCCCGTGGATTGTATACAAGGGTTAATATTGAACCGTTTGTAGGGCAATTTAGGGAATGTGATGGCTTAAGAACAGGTTTAGATCCCTGTAGCTTAAGGCTTTTTGAATCCTACGAGCCATGAGGGTATCATAGGGGGAATTCTCCTTACGAGTCGTGATGATCTCGTAAGTGCAATTTCTCCTTAGGAATCGTGGGGATCCCTAAGTGTGTTGCTCTCTTGTAAGTCGTAAGGATCTTACACAGGTATTTTCTCCTCACAAGGTCGAGAGGACCTTACAGGTGTCTTTATTTTAACGAAATTGCGCCCTTTCGGGTTTTCACAAACTCGCCGGTAGTCCTACTGTTTTTACTCACGGAGCCCTTTCGGGTTTTTATCCATGCCTATTTCGCTTGTGGACATACGCCCTTTTTTTGCACGATGAAACTCTAGAGAGCAGTTTTCCTGCATGTGACCCATCCATTTTCCGGTGGGATTTTGAGTTGCAGTCTTCACCACTGGGACTTGTGGACTTGCATTCCACTATCGCCGTGTTTGAGGCGGCGTTGTTAGTTTAGGGACATCTCAGTCTGTTGTTAGTTTAAGGACATCTCGGTCCAATGTTAGTTTAATGACATCTCGGTCCATAGCTAGTTTAAGGACATCTCGGTCCGTTGTTAGTTTAAGGACATCTCGGTCCAATGTTAGTTTAAGGACATTACGGTCCGTATCTAGTTTAAGGACATCTCGGTCCATGGGCTAGTTTAAGGATATTACGGTCCATAGCTTAGTTTAAGGATGTTGCGGTCCATAGCTTTGGAGGCGAGGTTTTGCTGGATACTACTTATAGAGTTTGGACTAGGGAAGATAGCAAGCAGACATAGGCGTCGTCATCTATCATTGACCTGGGCAGTGACTCGTTAGGCGTAGTATTTTTTCAAGAATCGGCCGTTTATTGGCCGGAAGGGTCTTTCGCCATGCATATCCATGAGAAAGTAGGCCCTACCTTGGTAGACCTTATCTATGATATACGAGCATTCATAGTTTGGCTCGAATTTCCCTCGTTTAACACGATTGGGGATCATAGGTCTTTTTACGACTAGTACGAGTTCGCCTTGGCGAAATGTTCTCGTCTTAGTCAATCTTTTGTATGAGCGCGTCATCCTTGCTTTGTAAGCTTCCAGGTTTTGCTGCGCCATGAGACGAGTTTCATCGAGGGCATCGAGCTCCTCAAGCCGAAGATGGGCATTTTCTTCCTCCGTCAGTTCATACCGAATCGCCACTCGTAGAGAGGGTAGCTCTATCTCCAAGGGAAGTACCGCTTCCGTGCCGAATACTAACGCAAATGGCGTTGTGTTTGTGGCCGTCTTGAACGTGGTCCGATAGGCCCAGAGAGCTTCATGCAACCTTTCGTGCTAGTCCTTCTTATTTCTGGACACCGTTTTCTTTATGATCTTTGTCAAGGTCTTGTTGAAAGCCTCAGCTAGATCGTTAGCTCGGGGATTGTAGACTTAAGAGTATCTTCAATCTATATTATGCTGTTGTGCGATGCAACTGATTTTGTGGCTTCTGTAGGCTGGCCCGTTATCAGAGATAATCCGTCACGGGATGCCGAACCAGTAGATGACATGAGTTTTAAAGAAATAGAGGATGTTCTCCGTCTTCACCTCCCTTAACGGTATTGCTTCTGCCCACTTAGAGAAGTAATCGGTTGTTTCTAGTATGAACTGATGTCCCTTGGATGATGCTGGCTCGATGGGCCCGATTATATCAGTTTCCAATATTTCGAACGACCAACTAGCCAGCGTTGGGTATAGCGGATTTGGGTGCTGGTGAACGAAGTCCCCGTGAATTTGGCACGAGTGACACTGATTCACATATTCGAGACAGTCCTGCATCACTGTGGGCCAGTAGTAACCCATTCTTTTGATCTTTAACTTCATCTTTGGCCCAGCTTGATGGGAACCGTAGAGTCCGTCATGAGTTTCTTGAACGACCCTTTCTGCTTCTTCTGGTCCCAGACACCTTAGCCACAGGCAATCGAACGATCTCTTATATAGAGTATCATTGACGAAGGTGAAAGACAGAGCTCGCTTCCTGAGCTGATGTCTTGATGACGCGTCTTCCGGCAATCGATAGGGTTTGAAGTAGTCTATGAAGACTTCTCTCCAATCCTTTGCCTTTTTTTCATCCTCCAATTGGAAGGCCTCTTGTTCGATTGCTTCCTCTCCCTTAGACGTCTTTGGAGATATTTTTGCTGGTGCGAGAATCCGGCGGCTTTGCATAATGATCCTAACGTCATCGAGGTTTTCGTCGTCCAGTTCTTTAGCGAGCTTGGCTAACGCATCCGCCTTGCTATTTTCCGCACGCGGTATGCTTTTCAGGGTGTAAGAGAGGATTTGCGTCAGAATTGCTGCACTCTCTCACCATACCTGATCAGTTCTGGCTTGCACGTCTGGTAGTCACCATTTACTTGGCTAACGACCAGCTGGGAGTCTCCGTATATGAGGAGGTTTTCGATTCCCATATTGATGGCAATCTCGAGACCTGCTATCAAAGCTTCATATTCAGCTTCATTGTTTGTTCTTGGCTCTGTTAAGGAAAGGGCAAAACGCATAATCCCTCCTTGTGGAGTCACGAAGATAAGGACCACCCTGGCTTTAATCATGGGGGCGTTTTGCTTTCGCTTCTTCAAGGAGGACGCTCCATCGAAGTAGAGTTTCCATCGGGTATCATTCCCTTCTTTCTCCCTGTCAATTGCGTCAAACGCGTGCTCGTTCGGCAACTTGCAGTTCAAGGGAGAGTCGGCAGGTATCGGATGTTCAGCGAGGAAGTCGGCGATGGCCTGGCCTTTTATTGCCTTGAGGGGTCGATATATTATCGAGAACTCCATCAAGAGGAGGGCCCATTTGGCAAGCCTTCCTGTTAGTATGGCTCTTGACATTAAATACTTGAGAGGATCCACTTTTGATATGAGATGGACCTCATTTGCCAATGCATATTGTCGGAGCTTCATAACCGCGAAGATCAATGCCAGGCAATGCTTTTCGATTGGGGAGCAGTTGTTTTCTGCCCCCAGGAGAACTCGACTCAAATAGTAGAGAGCTCTCTCCTTTCCCTGATCATTCTCCTGTGCCCATAGCGCGCCTAACGAACTTTCGAGGCCTGTTGTGTACAGAATGAGAGGCTTTCCCTTGACCGGAGCGGTCAGTACTGGCGGATTCTGCAGGTATTGCTTGATTTTGTCCAGTGCGCTTTGGCATTTACGATCCCAAACGAACAAGGTCCCCTTCTTCATTAGATGACCATAGGGGCGGCATTTGCAGGAGAGGTTAGCTATGAACCGCCGGATATATGCGAGCTTTCCTTAGAGAGACCGCAATTGCTTGAGAGTTCTTAGTGGAGGCATTTCCATAATCGCCTTGATCTTTGACGGGTCTATTTCGATGCCACGGTGTCGTACGATGAATCCTAGGAATTTTCCCGAGGAAACTCCAAACGCGCATTTCAGAGGGTTCATCTTCAGGTTGTACTTCCGAAGGCGCTGGAACACTATCTTCAGATGCTCCCAATGCTCTTCGTACGATTTGCTTTTCACCATGAGGCCGTCAATATAACATTCGACAATCTCGTGTATGAGGTCATCGAAGATCTTTGTCATGGCCCTCTGGTAAATGGCGCCAGTGTTCTTCAGACCAATGGGCATCACTTTGTAGCAGAATATGCCCAGCGGAGTCCGGAATGCAGTATGCTTTTGGTCTTCAGGATGCATCTTGATTTGGTTGTACCCTGAGGATCCATCCATGAAGGAGAAGACTTCATGGGTGGATGTGTTATCGATCATCAGCTCGGTAACATGCACTGTAAAGTCATCTTTCGGACAGGCTTTGTTGAGATCCCGGAAATCTACGCAGATGCGTACTGTCCCATTTTTCTTCATTACTGGAACGATATTGGCGATCCAGTCAGGGTATTGAACTTCTTGGATGAAGCCGGAGTCGATTAGCTTCTTGACTTCGGCATTAATACTCATCTCAAGCTCGAGCCGCATTCTTCTTGGTGCCTGTTTGACTGGCTTGACGTACGGCGATATCGCCAGTTTATACACAGCTATCTCTGGATCTAATTCCGGCATCTCGGAATAGTTCCATGCGAAACAGTCTTTATACTGTATAAGCACGTCTTTTAATGTAGATATCTGTTTCTCAGACAGCAGCTCACTGATGAACGTTGGCCTCGGCTCGTTTGCTGTCCCCAAGTCGATTTTTCTCAGATTGTCTGATGTGGCGTGTATTCCATCTTCCAGCTCTTTTGGTGTCGGTGGAAATTCTGAGATCATCTCATCCTCATCTTCATTTTCGAAGCATTGGGAGAGGTCATCCATATTCTCATGTTCCCTTTCCTTTAAGAATGTTATCATGTAGCAGGTACGATCTCGTTTCCAAGCTCGATGTTGATCTGGACTTGCCCTCGTATTGTGGGTTGCTTTTGGCTCATGCTTTCATAGTGGGGCTACCCTCCAACTGTCGGATAGAGCAAACTTGCCTTGCTGATACTGATCTTCAACCCAGTTTTTGAAGGTGAAGCAGTCTTCAAGAGGATGTCCCACTACTCGGTGGTAGGAGCAATAATCCAGGTGATGGACCTCGTTTATCTGTTCGGGGAATCGAGACTCCGGGAGCACCATCATTTGATGTTTCATGACAAGGCCGAAGATTTTGCTTGTCTTGTCTTGAGGGAAAGAGTACTCCCGACCCATCTTTTTCATAAAAGACGGGTTCCAGCTGACTTTTTCTCGCTCGCGCGGCTTCTTGAGTCTGCTTCGCTGTCTTTGAACGTCGTCCCCATTCTTGACCTTGCTGTCGTCTCTACGTCGGGCTTTCTTTTTTCCATGAGAGCGCACAACGGGTTGGGGGTGAAAGAGATCGTCATCCTCTATAGCCTGCTGAATGAGACGGTGCGTCCTGAATTTCTCATAAATGGCCATTTCGCGGTTGTGGTCATCCCGGACCTTTTGACCCGCTTCCCTTATTTATTAGCTTATTAATCTACTCTTCGAATGACGGACTTGATATTGGTACGGCGGGATTTCGCTCTGTTTCAATAACAGTGCTATCTAGAAATGCATTCATTTCTCCACCAGAATTATTTATGACATGGCAGCTATGGAATCGCTCCCTTTTATTAGACCGAACGTATCTAAGGCCGGTTGTCTCCATTTTCCCGTTGGGGATCTTTCACCGAGTCCCGGGAATGTCCCAAATCTTGTTATAGAACTGGTCTTGTCGAGCAGTCTGTTTAAAGGATACGTGTTGGCATCTTAATAGCTTTTTCAATTCCTCTACGTAATATCTGGGCAGACAGATTGGTTGGAGCCTATCGAATGCAAAATCGGCACCATGCCAGACTTCTTTCTCCACATTGGTCTCCGTGGATTGATAGAAGAGGATTGCCTTTTCACTTTTTCGCCTAGGAGGAACGTAGAAGGTCTGCAGCTCTTGCACGCCGTATGTATCAAGCGCATCGAGTTCCCTGTAATGCCATTGCGGAACCATGGTAATTTGTAAACTCTGATCAGTTCCAGTGAAGGTTTGTACTGATGGGCGGACGGAGAACACTATATTGGCCTCGTCCTCAGAGTCGCTGCCAAAGACCAACATAGGAGTAGGTGGTCCTGGCCTGTTGCCTTGGGGTTGTCCCGAGTAGATCATCTCTTCATCCTCCTTGGTATCGCTCCCAAATATCGGGATAGTGGTGATGGCTTTCTGTTTATTCTCTGGTTTGCGACATCTTTCCATGTCTTCGAAGTCTGGTAAGATGTACTTGGCGTCTTCATGTTTGCGGACTTCATTTACGGAGAATGGGTTCATCTCCCCTGTAACTGTGTACTCGAGGCTATCCTTGAAATACTTCATACACTGATGTTGTGTAGAAGGGATGATGTTGTACTCATGTAACCAAGGCCTGCCGAGCAAAGCGTTGTAGCAAGTCTTGGCGTCAATGACATGGAACTTGATATCAGTGACGAGCAGCCCGAAGCGTAAAGTCAGTATTACAGACCCGAGCATTTGTGACGATTGGGAGTCAAAACCGGAGATGGTAATTTTATCCCGAGCCAGGTGCTATACGTTCATGAAAATCTTCTTCAACACCCTTACATTGAGAAGATTAACGGAGGACTCGTTGTCAACCAGGATCTTGCCTATCTTGATATCGTGACAATGCCCGGTTACATACAGTGGACGGTTGTGCTTGCACGTTCTGAGAAGAAGTCTTCATCGCTGAAGGTGATATCAGCCGTATGGACTTCTTCCAGCTCATCCTTCATCTTTTCTTCCGCAAGGAAGGCCTGAAATTGGTCGGGCTCTTATAATGCCTTAATCAGAGAATCTCGCACCTCTTTAGACAGGAGAAGGGCATCCAAGATACTCAATTGTGAGGGTATCTTTCTCAGATGTGCCAGGACATTGTAATCCACCTTGTTCTTCTTAGGCAGGTTCTTGACTGTGAGCTCTTCGACGACTTTATCATTGAGAGCAATCTCCTCAGGGACTTTTTCCCTCCCTTTGTCTCTTTCGCCCGAACCTTTGTTTGAAGGTCCGAGATTCTTTTCAGGCAACGCACGGTTACGCAGCTGAATGTTCTTACAGTTCTTCATCTCCTCTTCTTTTTCAGAGGTGAATTCCTTGAAGAGAGGGCCGAGGGCTATTTCTTCGTCAGAATCGCTCCTGAAGGTAAGAACTTGAGGTTTTGCTCTTGTCGGGGTGGCATCAACCATATGACAGTTACCGGCTGTTCTTTTCTGTTCATCTGTCGTGCTTCTCTGCTTCCGACGGGCTTTGCGCTTTATTCGCTTGAAGTGTTGTCGGTAGGCAACGTATCCCTGCCACCACTTCTTGAAGGCATTGCACTCTTCAGTAGGGTGTGTGACCCTTCGATGATACAAGCGGTATTTCGGATGGACATCCAGTTCGTCGGGGCGCGTATTCCCGGAAATATTTTCTTTGGAAAGTGGGAGGTTCATTCCCATTGACAGAGCTTTGGCGAACTGCTTCCTTATCTTAATTCTGCTCCTGCTGGTGGCAATGGCACTTTCATCTTGTTGAGAAACTTTAGGGGTTCTCATCACCGGAGCTTTTTTGGCCTGACACCGGCGCTTTGCCTTTTCGTAAATGGCCGCTTCACGTTCTCGATCAGCTTTGCTCTTTTGAAGAGCTTCGTTCAGCAGCTTGTCGATAAGGTTATCTGACGGTTCCATGGATTTTGGTTCTGGATCTGCCCCCAGTTTCTTTATGTCAGGCGCTTCTTTGCCGTTTATCGACGAGTGAGAGATTACGTGGTAGCTCGGCACATAACCCTCGGGCTCTTCTGAAGAATCGTCTTCTTCATCGAAGTCACCATTTCTATTCTCAAGAACATGCTTGAAGAATTCTTCTAATGTGACTGGGGTCTACGCTTTTTGGTTGTATTCCTCCAGTGCGTCGATATATTTCTGCAGACCCGTACGACTGCCAACGGGCTGCACGGGCTTCTTGGCCTTCTTCTTTTTTCTTGAAGACTTCGGAGGCTTGGTCTGGAGGTTTTGTCCATCGTTACCAACTTTCAGCGTTGGGCGGAGTTTCAGCATTCCGTCAATAATCTCGGGCTCCTGCGGGCTTTTCCATTTGATCGCCGGACATGCTTGAAGATTCTTCAGTATTCTTTTGGTTTTAGCTGAAAGGACCACTTCCCACGGAGCTTCCTCTACAAATGAGCATGATGCCTCCGGCGTATCCACCTTTTTAGGAGTGTGTTGATGCGGCGGGTTTACCTTCCAATTTTCGGACAGCGCGAACCTGCTCTGTTGGTACTGGTCTTCGACCCAATTTTTAAGACGTAGTAATATTCGATGGGGTGGCCCAACATTCGGTGGTAAGGGCAATAATTGGGATTGTTGACGTTGCCTGATTGCAGTGGACGTCTCGAATCCGGCAGAGTGATGAGCCTGTTGCGTACTGCCAGTTCGAATAATCTCCTCGTTTTATCTCGGGGGAACGAGTAAGGACATCTCAACTTCTCTTTAAGGGCCCGCGGTCTGTTGTTTTAGCGAACCACCGGTTTCGGGTCACTCGGTTGTTGTTGAGCGTTGGCGACGAAGGTCGCTTTCCCTTTCCCCTTTTCGTTTCGAAGATCCGTCTTTGAAGAGGACGGCCTATGGCCCATCTGATCCATTTGGGCCAGTTTGTCAATTAAGGCCTGGAAGGTGGTCGACTTGAAGAATATCATAAAATGGGATATAGTCGCCTGAGGATCAAGGGTTCCTACGAACATGCCCACAGCAGGAGCCTCCTCTATGCGCTGTTCACACTTTGACCATTGGTTCCACCACCGAATTGCGTACTGAACCCAGGTTTCTCCCGGTTTCATCCTGGCGTTGATTAATGCTGTGATTGGGGTGCGCTCTCTTGCGCTTGCGAACCGCTGTGTAAACAGTAGTTCCATCTCCGTAAATGTCTTGACCGAGTCATTTGGGAGCTCGGAGTACCATTCAAATGCTGTCTCTGCTAAGCTGCCAACAAATTGGCGAAGCAATAGTTTGTCATCGCCCCCCATATTACCGCACAAACCTCTGAATTGAGCAACGTGCTGATGCGGATTTTGTTAGTTATATGTATGCCCTAGAGGCCATTACTGTACATAGGATGTATATTGTAGTGGATGCTGGGACATATATAGGGAGGACTTTCTTGCTCGACATGATAGTATGCTATCTGGTTACTCTTTGCCTTAACGTGTACATTGATTGTCTCTCTGTTACATGTTGGTAAAGCCCTTAGGATGTGTACTTGACTACCTGGACTGTGATGCGGATCATACTAGTGGGGACATGGTAGTCTATAAGTACATCCTTCAAGGTCCCTAGTCGTGGGTATATCGAGATGGGGCATCGATATACCAGAGTAGACTAGCGTATACCTTCTCGACCCATACAGATGGGCGATGGATGATCCCATATCCATTGGTGTTTGACATCAGAGATGATATACGGGTGCTCAGTGGAGACTGGGTACACTGGACGGACTCATCGAGAACTCCCAGATGGTATTATACCGTACGTCAGATGGCAGTTCTCTGGTGACACTGGTACAGGTTAGTCTGTAGACCCGAGATCGTCATAGAGTCTTGTGTGATTCCCACTGTGCTTTGATTTCCACCTTACCACGTCCAAGAGGGCGTGCAAAACGGTGGCTTTTGGGTACAGTCCCGAATCACATGGAGGCAATGAGCGATAGGAGGGGATTCGTCTCTCCCGGTATAGGGAGTTGATGTTGCACTGTGTTCGATTGGCTATAACCGGAAATCCCTGGCCAGGGTTGCTGAGATTTACTGGTAAGTGTTACCAGTAGTTTCTCGAACTGTTATAGACCTCATATCGACATGACTTATCAAGCTATTAGGGTCTGACGTTTACCACCCCTAGGCGAGATATGCGATATATCAGACGACGAGACCGGAATGTACGGTAAGTGTTACTGGTTGCATTCACAGGAGTATGAGCGGGCTTGCTCCTCGATCTTCTGATCGCTCAATACCCGGGTGGCCGTTACGTTTAGCAGACCGCTTGCGGCTTGTGGGTGCTTAATATGATCATCATCTGCTGCCGGCGTATTGACGAGTCTTTAGAGTCCTACACAGAGGTTTCCTGGCTCAAGCGAAACGAAATAGGAGCGCATATGAGATATGTGCGGGACTGAGAATTATACCAGTATGTGATACTGTATTCTATTCTCGCGATTTGTATCATTGGTCGGTTATATGTGATATAGCCGGGTTACCGAATCAAGTGTTGATTCGATACATTGATACACTTGATATTAGTCGGTTATATGCGATATGACCGGATCGTTAAATCAAGTGGTGATTTAATGATTTAATGTATAATTATATATTTGATATATTGCTTCACATTAACTAGTATTAGTTCACTTAAGATGGATTTTCTCACTTGATGTGCACATTGTATATGTGATATATTTTTGTGCACAAGTTTGTATCATGTTTGATGATACATGCTAACTTGGGTGTATGATTGTATTAAACCATGGTTAGTTAATGGTTAGGGTTTCATATGCTTTATTTACTTATTCATTTATTTATTTATTCATTTGGGAAATAAATAAAATGGTGGCTAACTTTGGATTATGTTGAAGCTTCATGAAGCTTTGAAAGCTTGACCATTTTGTTTCTTTCCTTAACCCTAACCATTCACCTAACCCTAGTTTATTCTCTACACTTAACCATGGTTGATAATATGATAAGAATCATTTTCTTTTCTATTATCCAAGTAATTCTCATCATATTATCTTCTTCTTCTTCTTTTTCAAGAAGAAAAAGCTTGCTAGCTTTAATGGTGAAATGAGAAAAAAAGTGAGAAATCCAAATCTAAAGTGAACCCACTTCCTATTTCTTCATCCTCTACCACTTGCCAAGTAGTATAGGGTGTTTTCTTCACAAGTTTCTTGACTTGGTGAAGTTGGAGCTTGATCTTGTGTTGCCTCGACGTAGATCATCTTCGACATCGAAGTCGACGACCTAGCCCGCCTATTTCTCCGATGAAGCCGACGCTAGAGTCCGGGATCCGATGATCGCAGCGAGGGTACACCATCATGGAGCTATGGAGGTGGAGGACCGGATCTACAAAGGTTGTATTTTCGTTCACTTATTAGTTAAGTTGTTAACTAGCTTCTAGTTTCGCCTAAACTCTAATCAACGATCCGTATTAGGGTTTCTCGGCACTTGTAAAATTTGAAATTGGCATGGTTGATGCCTTATGAGACCTCCTTAGAGTGCCTTGGAACCCTACAGTGGTATCAGAGCCTAGCTAGAGCCTTAGGCGATGCGTAGACGGAGTTAGAAGTCCGATCGAACCGAAACCCTAACTCCAAAATGCTCTCTGTACATTTTTGAAATTCGTGGAATTTTGTAAATTAAAAATGCTTAAAAAGTTCAGCAGGAAATTCTAAGAATTATGGTGCAAAAATTACCTAATGATGTGTCTAAAGCGCGGCGGAACCGCGGCATTAGCCGCCTATTGCGGCGGTTCCGCGCCCATTTAGTCACTTCAGTCAACCATTTTTGCACAGTAACTTCTTTATTTCAATGCTGAGTTTTATGGGAATTTTTAAAATTTACTCAAGAGTTGGGTTTTCTGGGTTGTATTAGGGATTCGGTATTTCGATCGGATTGTCTAATTTTGTCTGTGTGCTTTTCCGGATAATTTTAGAATGTGTTGAAAAAGTTCGACCGGATATAAATACCCACTTTTTCCCCTGCCGGGAAATTTCCAATTGTTGGATTTTTCCATAGTTTAATGACGTTCTAAGTAGTGCAAGTAACACGATGGTCCCTCTAGAAGACAACAAACCTTAACTCGATTATGTGACCGTCTTGAACTGCCCTTTGAACCTTAGGGTTTGGGGCAATACAGCGTGCCACATGTGAGGCGTTGGCTTGACCCTTCTACGGCTGGACCGTTGGTACTGAGGCATGAACTGGATGTTTTTAAACTTGTTTCATGTGTTGATCTGTTTCGGGAAAACTTGGGTGTTTGACTGTTCGATCGAAAAGTTTAACATTTTCTATTTATCCGGAATGTGATACAATACTTGGAATCCACAAGTAGTTATGAGATAACTGAATGAATGTTATAAACATAGCAGTTTAGTCTCACTTGATCGGTTGCCACGGAATTTTGATGTGATCAAAAGTCCGTCGCAATCACGTAGCGTACGCGGATACTCGCCGGATAAACTTAATAGACAGCTACATCCCTTAGCCCCGACCAAGTGACTATAGGAGAACCCCGTCGCCGAAAGCATCCATCTGGGTGCTCGCGGCAGCGGTGTTCCGCCTTGGTGCACTTCGTCGACGGCATCGGGGGTGCGGCCGTCTACTGAAGTTTGCGACGAGCATTCGATCAGGATGTCGGGAATCTTGTTGAATTGCCCGACTTGATATTGAAAAGAGTTTTTGATAATGAGACTGAAATGCGGGGTTTATAATTGTTAGGCATGCGATGTCTAAAGAATTCATTTGATTAGGCATGCGATGTCTATGCAGGTTGCGGATTCCAACTGTTGTAGTTTTACACTTTCTTTTCTGTGACCGTAAGTGTAATATGTGATATCGCCGGTTTCGTTGCTATATGTCAACGATAATTGGGATATGCATGTTTACTTACGTTGATGACATGTGATGTTATGTGTTGCTGGATATGTTATATTGGATCGTCATGTTTGAATAGCCGGGTTTTTTTTATGTGAGATGAGTGTTTTTCATTTTCATTCATGTAAAAACTTGTATGTAATATTCTTTTATTGGGGCACTTCCAGGTTGTGGAAGATGTCACCTTTTGTATATTTTTTACTTTTCCGCACTAGGATAGACCCAAGGAGGAGGGCACAAGTAACCAGGTTCTGGAGTCCAGTGGGAGACCAACTCGAGGAGTCGAGTCCGGGTCTCCTAACTCTAGAATTGGTAGGGTTGCTTGCCGCTCTCGTAGGGGTCTTGGGGTGTGGGTTTGGCTATTCATCGTGACCGTGGAATCCGTGTTTTATACTGGCTCGTATTGAAAACACGGACGTCCTAGTATATCCAATATTTCATATGTTTCTTCTGCTGCGATATCTGTGATGTGATCATGTGATGTTTTGTGATAGATATAGTATATAGTATATATGATATATTAAATAGACGTTACTTATGTTTTACACCCGCGCTAGCCCTGCCCCGCTCTGCCGTTAGTTACCTAACCTAACGGTGCACGAGAGGACATCGAGGCGAATGTGGATGGCATAAGTGTACGTCGTATTTATCTGTGATGTTTAGGTACTTAAATGATGGGACTTCATTAATGAGATTAATGAAATAAAAGAAACCTAAAGATGTTGTGGAATCGAATTTCAAAATAAAACAGGTAGCTACAGTTCTTGCTTTGCATCGCGGTGTTCTTTATAGAACATCCTGCACCTTATTCGATAAGGAAAGGACCGAGATCCCTTCACCGGGAGTGACTCCTTTAGCAATAACTGGCAGATGCTACAACTCTCGGTTTGTCTTTTGATTGCTTCTATTGTTTCTGCTTTGCACAGTGATATATATGATATATCCCGCAGCTCATTCGACGAGGAAAGGACCGACGATCCCTTCACCGGGAGTGACCCCTTTAGCAAAACTAGAAAAGCCTAAAAAACACTCCATTTCAAAATCATTCGATCCTACAACGATATCAAGTTCATTACGCAATAGGTTTTCAGAAAAAACCTGTCGTAGCCCTCCGTCATTTCAGATAAGTACTAGTTAGTATTCGTGCTGCGGTAGTTTGGAATTCGTCAAGGCGTAGTGTACGGTAGCCAACTAGTATTTATCTGCTTATGCATATGATGCAGATTGGATTAGGGTATTTGTACGGCGTTGTTTGGCATTCGTCAAGGGTCGTGCGGGTGAGTTTAATTCAATCAAGAAATGTACGGGTTGAACTTGACTAGTGGACTATGGGTTGTTTGGCATTCGTCAAGGTCATAGAACACTAGGGGTAAAATATTATCGGGAATTTCAAGTGTTGAAATTTGCAATGAGATTGCATACCTTCTATGAGATAGTTGGATCCCGATACCCGCTGCGAGTAAGAGTTACTCCTGGGAGAGTTTTACACATTACAACTAGCCGATCAAGTAGGTGTCTAGAAAGGTGTCAACGGGGTTACGCCTCTGGGAAATCGAGGTTTACAGTAATTAGGTCCGTGCGAAAGTACGGGGAACCTCCCTCAAAGTACCGACACTGGCGTGGCTGAAAAATTGGCGAACTTGTAGCGTGTAATTAATCCCGGCTAGTCTTTCCTTTTAGGGTTTGAAGGAAGATTTGATAAAATGCAGTGGGAGCCATCCTGATTAGATAAAATAATAACCAATCTGATCTTGCAAGAGCATACGCTGAGTGTTTTCTTCTCTCTCTCTCCTGGTAGCGACCATATCACGCCTTAATCAAGATAATAATACGGATTATTGACCGAAGCTGCTTGTTATACTGAGCTGGGGAACGTTGGTCCCGCTCCAACTTATAAATGTTATAAGACAGAGCAAGAAATTGGGGAATACCAGATTTCCCGTGCCACCCAAACGAGGAAAGTGCATATGATGCATCATCTTCGGGTGTGTTCGTTACACAGAACTGTTTCTCAATATCCTCTACGTCCTGGGTATTTGATACCAGATCAGGATCCCAGATATGTATTCTATTACATAGGGCTACAGATAGGTAGAGAACTGAGAACGGGTGATAAGTTTCATGAGGCAGAAAACGGGGCAAGTGTTGCAGCCAAGTCTGTTGGTCACTGTCACCCTGTATTACAAATACATTGATTCTGAACGAATGTTATTAGATACCGAACCTGATATACAAAATCATATCAGTCTCTTTATTAGTAAAGAAATGATAAAATTTTGTATTGTTGGATAATGTTTTGAACATTTCCTATATCAAAAGTTGATCGGTTCAGGTACGTTATCTAAAAGCTTTGATGTTCTAAATCAAACTACAGTTCTTAGTATACGGAACACACACAAGAGGAAGAGTTCAGAAATGAACGGATCCTTCTTGAGGTATTGTAGACTAGGTCATATCAATGCGACCCGACTAGCTAAGTTGCACAAAGATGCATATTTAAATCTGTTTAAATTTACAACTTGTGAAAACTTGCCGGTCATGTCACAAAGATAAGATGACCACAGCTCTGTTTATTGGAAACAGAGAAAGAGTTAGTGAACTTTTAGGATGATACATATTGATGTATGTAGGTCCCCTGTCTACACATACCAAGACCGGTCCTTTGTACTTCATTACATTCTCTGATAATCTCTCGAGATTCAGACATATGTTCCTGTTGAAACACAAGTCCGAACCTTTTGAGATATTCACAGAATATGATTTAGAAGTAGAGAACCAAAATACGGGTATAAGTATTTTGTCCTTTGATGTGATCGAGGAGGAGAATACTTGAGCACGGAAATCTTGGACTATTCTAAAGGAGAATGAGATTCTCTCTCAGAATTACTCCTCCGTATACACCATAGCACGATGGTATATCGGGGCGGAGCAGATACACCCAATTTGATATGGTGTGCTCTATGATGAGTATTACTGAGTTACCTATTTCCTTTTGGGGGTTATGCACTTATGAAGCTGCATACCTATTGAATAGGGTTCGAATCAAATCAGTTGCCTACCGCTTCATATGTGATATGGAAAGGGAAGAGCCCATATCTTAAGTTAGTTAAGATTTGGGGTTGTCCGGCCTATGTCTAAAAAGCAAAATCCAGACAAGCTCGAGGCAAGGTCTGTTATGTAGAACTGGAAAGGTTCCAGCTATACAAACTGCGGCTGCTAATTTGGTAGAACTAAAGGATTCGATAGTAACCAACGAACCTCAGCCTCTCCGCCGATCTAGCAGGGTTCCTTACCCACCTGAGAGATACTTCGGTTTCTCTATGACAGTGGAGCGAGGATTGCGTCTTGAGATGATGACCCAACTAGTTTCGAGCTGGCCATCAAGAGTGGGACTCTGTAAGAATGGCTGGATGCTTAGCGATCTGAGATGGAATCCATATACACCAACAAAGTATGGACTTTGGTTGCTTTATCTGAAGGGTTAAATCACCATCAGGAGCAAGTATATCTTGAGAAGATTACTTGGTGTACATGGAAAGGTTGTGACTTTCAAAGCTAGACTTGTTAAAGGTTTTCGTCATCAACCAGGCGTGGATGATGAAACCTCTTCCAGTGCCTATGCTTAAGTCCATCCAGATCCTACATGCCACGGCTACATACCATGACTACGATATCTGGTGGTTGGGTGTCTTGACTGCTTTTCTAAATGATGATTTGGAAGAGAGCGTCTATAAGTACACAGCCAGAGGGCTTCGTAGACAGTGGGAGCAGCGGAAACGTGTGCAAGATGTTTTATGTGATGAAGAAGGCATCAAGGAGTTGGAACGTCTGTTTTGATGTATTAGTCAAAGAAGTTGACATCATCAAAATGGTAGATGAACCTTGTATAAACGAAAAGGTAGTAGGGAGTATGATGGTGATCCTCGTAGAGTACGTGGATGACATACTCTTGATAGGGAAGGAGTTTCCTATGCTACGCTCGGTGGATCTCCGCTTATCACATGGATTCTCCATATAGGATCAAAGTGATACCTCCTAAATCCTGAGTTTTCATCTATGAGATAGATGTTATTTGGGTGTTAGAATACTCACTAGCTGTAGTGAGATGGTATCAATTGATCCTGGGGAGAATCACTGGAAGGGTTCCAGGGTGATAAAGACGACTGAATGTCAGTCACAGGCATTGTCTTTACCCTCAGTAAAGGGACGGTATGTTAGAAGAGTTCCAAGCTACATACCGTGGCATACTAGACGATAAAGGATGGATACATCGCTACTTAAGATACCACCAAAGAGGAAGTCTGGGTGTATATTGGTTCATGAGATGAACTTTGTTCCTCCCATTGTGTGACAATGGAGTTGTGGCTTATGCCAGGAACCCCGGTCCTATCAGTGATCCAGACATATTCTAAGGCAGTATCACCTGATCATGGAGATAGTTGATCTCCAGGGTGATCGAGGTTAGGAGAGCAGACTCAGAGGATAACACGGCGGATCCACTCACGAAGGCCTATTCCCAGAGAGAGACTTTTATGGGATGGTTGAGTATGAGATACTACAACCACTGCTACAGATGGCCCTAGTGCAAGTGGGAGATTGTTAGTTATATGTATGCCCTAGAGGCCATTACTGTACATAGGATGTATATTGTAGTGGATGCTGGGACATATATAGGGAGGACTTTCTTGCTCGACATGATAGTATGCTATCTGGTTACTCTTTGCCTTAACGTGTACATTGATTGTCTCTCTGTTACATGTTGGTAAAGCCCTTAGGATGTGTACTTGACTACCTAGACTATGATGCGGATCATACTAGTGGGGACATGGTAGTCTATAAGTACATCCTTCAAGGTCCCTAGTTGTGGGTGTATCGAGATGGGGCATCGATATACCAGAGTAGACTAGCGTATACCTTTTCGACCCATACAGATGGGCGATGGATGATCCCATATCCATTGGTGTTTGACATCAGAGATGATATACGGGTGCTCAGTGGAGACTGGGTACACTGGACGGACTCGCCGAGAACTCCCAGATGGTATTATACCGTACGTCAGATGGCAGTTCTCTGGTGACACTGGTACATGTTAGTCTGTAGACCCGAGATCGTCATAGAGTCTTGTGTGATTCCCACTGTGCTTTGATTTCCACCTTACCACGTCCAAGAGGGCGTGCAAAATGGTGGCTTTTGGGTACAGTCCCGAATCACATGGAGGCAATGAGCGATAGGAGGGGATTCGTCTCTCCCGGTATAGGGAGTTGATGTTGCGCTGTGTTCGATTGGCTATAACCGGAAATCCCTGACCAGGGTTGCTGAGATTTACTGGTAAGTGTTACCAGTAGTTTCTCGAACTGTTATAGACCTCATATCGACACGACTTATCAAGCTATTGGGGTCTGACGTTTACCACCCCTAGGTGAGATATGCGACATATCAGACGACGAGACCGGAATGTACGGTAAGTGTTACTGGTTAGATTCACAGGAGTGTGAGCGGGCTTGCTTGTCGATCTTCTGATCACTCAATACCCGGGTGGCCGTTACGTTTAGCAGACCGCTTGCGGCTTGTGGGTGCTTGATATGATCATCATCTGCTGCCGGCGTATTGACGAGTCTTTAGAGTCCTACACAGAGGTTTCCTGGCTCAAGCGAAACGAAATAGGAGCGCATATGAGATATGTGCGGGACTGAGAATTATACCAGTATGTGATACTGTATTCTATTCTCGCGATTTGTATCATTGGTCGGTTATATGTGATATAGCCGGGTTACCGAATCAAGTGTTGATTCGATACATTGATACACTTGATATTAGTCGGTTATATGCGATATGACCGGATCGTTAAATCAAGTGGTGATTTAATGATTTAATGTATAATTATATATTTGATATATTACTTCACATTAACTAGTATTAGTTCACTTAAGATGGATTTTCTCACTTGATGTGCACATTGTATATGTGATATATTTTTGTGCACAAGTTTGTATCATGTTTGATGATACATGCTAACTTGGGTGTATGATTGTATTAAACCATGGTTAGTTAATGGTTAGGGTTTCATATGCTTTATTTACTTATTCATTTATTTATTTATTCATTTGGGAAATAAATAAAATGGTGGCTAATTTTAGATTATGTTGAAGCTTCATGAAGCTTTGAAAGCTTGACCATTTTGTTTCTTTCCTTAACCCTAACCATTCACCTAACCCTAGTTTATTCTCTACACTTAACCATGGTTGATAATATGATAAGAATCATTTTCTTTTCTATTATCCAAATAATTCTCATCATATTATCTTCTTCTTCTTCTTCTTCTTCAAGAAGAAAAAGCTTGCTAGTTTTAATGGTGAAATGAGAAAAAGAGTGAGAAATCCAAATCTAAAGTGAACCCACTTCCTATTTCTTCATCCTCTACCACTTGCCAAGTAGTATAGGGTGTTTTCTTCATAAGTTTCTTGACTTGGTGAAGTTGGAGCTTGATCTTGTGTTGCCTCGACGTAGATCATCTTCGGCATCGAAGTCGACGACCTAGCCCGCCCATTTCTCCGATGAAGCCGACGCTAGAGTCCGGGATCCGATGATCGCGGCGAGGGTACACTGTCATGGAGCTATGGAGGTGGAGGACCGGATCTACAAAGGTTGTATTTTCGTTCACTTATTAGTTAAGTTGTTAACTAGCTTCTAGTTTCGCCTAAACTCTAGTCAACGATCCGTATTAGGGTTTCTCGGCACTTGTAAAATTTGAAATTGGCATGGTTGATGCCTTATGAGACCTCCTTAGAGTGCCTAGGAACCTTACAGATTTCCCGTCCCCTTATACACATGGAAATTAGGGATCGTATATCCTGGCGGGTATTTAATTTGGTAGTACCAGCTTGGATAAGGTCGCCCAGTTCTAACGACTTGTCCTGCCGCTTCATTCGCTTGATGAGCTCGTATTGGTTGAGCTATGTAGTCATCACGGGTAGCTTTGGAGATTGTCTTCTCTCTGGCTGCTAATAAAGCTGGAGGAGGGTTTGATGTCCCCCCTCTGTCGTCTTCAATAATTACTGGAAGGTCTTCAGCTGGAGGATCCGGCTGGATCATCATTCCAACCATGTCTTAGAATAGAAGCGCCATCTGTTTTATATTAGCCGCTTGTTTCGCGGCCTCTTTATCTTTCTTTTCAAGCACGCTCCGTAGGAACTCGGTGTTGGTCTCCTGCTCCTGGCGTTGTTCCGACGACGCTTCCGGGCTTTCTTTCTGTCCGGTGAGTGCGGCCATTCTTGTCAACATTTCCTGGAGCTTTTTTTGTTGCTCCTGAGATTTTGTTACAGACCGTGTAAGTGGTCGATGACCCGCGGACGTACGGTTTTCCTCTTTGCTGGATGCCTTATAGACGGTATGCACAACCATGCCCCCAGACTTGGGGCGTTTGGCTCCATCACGCTCAGAATTTGGCGCTGCTGGTAGGAGATTCTCAGGCCTTCTCTTTTTGTGGGAAGCCGAAGTTAAAGGGGCCGTTGCAGCAGGCACCCATGTAGATGACACTTTCCGTGGTACGACGGAGGGATGATCCTCTTCTTGCCGAGCCTTCATCTTCTTCAGCTGGCGAGAATAATCTTTGTCAATTACAGAGTTTTGGACTTTCTGCCAAACTCTATGGGTCTTGGAGGATAAGCGCTGAGGAGGCTGTTTCGGCTTCACCCGTGTTGTGTTTTCAACAAGCGGAGCAGACTTCTTCAGTATGGCGGTTGGAGAGTTCTTGCTCACCCTCCTGAGCAGTTCGAAGCTGTTCCCAGTTGGAACAACAATGCAATTTCCACCATTGGAGCTGGTGGGGTAAGTCCAGAGGGGGAACTGCCTCCAGCCTTCCTTATTCGGCGCCAGTGGCGACGTCGAGCGTGTTGTGCAGATGTGCATAGTTCAGTTATGGGAGTGGCTTCGTCATGCCCCTTGCTTTGATGAGAGGCTGCTTTTGGTGCCAACCTGTCAAAGACTGACGTCCGTTGAGAGGGAACGTCTAATCTGTCAAAGACTGACTTTCGAATAGGGGAAGCACTTGCAACGACCTCACCCGTAGCAGGAGTTAGACCGTCTGGTCTTGTGAAGACCGATCCCTTAGCAGGAGAAGCCCTTCTGATGACTTCGTTCACCGGAGATGGAATAGTTATCCGCTTCGGGATAACTCCTTCAGGTATTGCAGGCCTCTTTACGGGCTCAGTGAGGTTTTGGCTCAGCCTATCGAAGACTGAGGAGGCAGACTTAGATGACCCGTTGAGGGGGGCAATGGTGGTTGGGAGCCGATCAAAGACCGACTTCTTTGGGGCTTCTTGTGATGGCATTGAAGCTCATTGGCGGAAGCATGGTCTCGAAGAACAGTCCAGTGGTGGCCTGAGTCACCTTCTCCACTGGCATTGCGAAGATGGAGGCCGCTTGGGGCTCATAAGTTACTCCTCCAACATGGGCGGAGTGAGAGTTGTTGCAATTGGTGCAGTTGGAAGCCATTGACGTCATCTTCTCTTCTACACGGAGCAAGACACCAAATCTTAGTATCTCGAATCTAAGGGCAACCATATTAAACCGCAATCCGTTCGCGAACACGACATACGAAGTGTGGAGTGGAAAGAGGAAAAGGCCCCACCGGGCGTGCCAGAATCTGTTTACCGCTGAAAACAGATGACGGAACCGCGTAGGTCGTTTTGTCTGAATTTAGGGGCAGATGCTATTTGGTTTTATCCGTCTACCTCTCCGAAGATGCCAAGTTGATTTATGGCACCGTATGTCGAAGGTTTAGACGGATGCGGCCGTTGTAACAGACTTCGTCAGATTCCCCCTCGTTGTGAGGGATTTTTGATTATGGGGATGCTCTTCCCTGCAGGCGCAAGCCCCTGCAGTAGGTTATGTTACCGCGTAGCGATAACCACTTTCTCCTGCTCGAGAAGGTCATTTCATGTCGTGTGTGTTTGTTTTATTTTTGGTTGCCCGTGGATTGTATACGGAGACTAATTTGTGTTTTCGCCCGTAGGGCGTGGATTAGTCCAAATCCGTATTTTCATAGATTTGGGTTTGGTTGACTTAAGGATCGTTAACCTTATTTGAGATTAAAATCAACTTAAATATTTTTTAAGGATACGTTAATCCGATATTGGACTAAGACCTACTTAACGGGTGTTCGGGATCATTTTTGATCCGACGAAATAGCATTTGGGCTCTATCGTTTTAGTTTAAGGACTTTACGGTCCATAGCTAGTTTAAGGACATTACGGTCCATGGGCTAGTTTAAGGACATTACGGT
This sequence comes from Agapanthus africanus, assembly GCA_030015575.1. NCBI lineage: Eukaryota > Viridiplantae > Streptophyta > Magnoliopsida > Asparagales > Amaryllidaceae > Agapanthus > Agapanthus africanus. The sequence continues at coordinate 393,564,616 of JASDDO010000019.1, read as the reverse complement.
CTATAGCTTAGTTTAAGGACGTTGCAGTCTATAGCTTAGTTTAAGGACATTACGGTCCATGGGCTAGTTTAAGGACATTACGGTCCATATTTTAGTTTAAGGATGTTGCGGTCCATTGGGATATACTCATAGGTTTGAGAGTGCTCCAAAGAACTGTTGGTTGTCGGGACCCTCCACCTCTCTGATATCGTTGAAGAATTACAATGACATATATCAGAGGTGTGGAGAGATGTATCCTTGAACCGAACTCTAGATAGAAGGGAGAGATCATGGTGGAACGGCCATTATTTTAAATGCCACGTGTCAGGAGATTATTGGCAGCTCTGGAACTAAGATCGATTTGGAGGGGCCTGAGTATAGGAAGGCTCGGTTGATTGATGGTCAAAAGGTTTCTGATCTCGGGAGACTTGGCTAATTTGGGCTAAGGTTTGCCTCTCACAGTGTTAAATACTGATAAATGTTTGGTGCTCATGTGCTCCCACGTGAGGCTCTTAAGCAGTGTTAAACACTGAAATTTAGAGCGCTCATGTGTGGTACGTGAGGCACCTGAATATTGGGCATTGTTTCTTTTGGGGTTATTCCCTCATTCTATACATGTAAGTGTTAAACACTTAAATCTTATAACCATCACGTGCAGATACGTGAGGCACCACTAAGTTGGGCACTGCCTCATTTGAATTTATCTTCCTATTCTTTTCTAATTGCTAAACACTATTGGAGGTCACGTGGGATCACGTGACTCGATCTCAATTGTTCCTTTTCGTTCCATAAAGGTGCTCACGTGGGAACACGTGATCTGTCGTTATAGCGTTAAACGCTAATATGCATGGAGCTCTTGATCTAAGTCTTGAGAGTTTCAAGTCTTTTGTTTTATGAGAATTAAATTCTTATGCAGGGTTAAACCTTAGTTTTATCAGAGGAATTAAATTCCTATATCTTTGGAAGAATTAAATTCTTCAAACCTAGTTCTTTCCTCTAAATTTTGGGACTGCATAACAGAATCTCCTGATGAGAATTAAATTCTCAACTTGTGGGGAGATCTAATTCTGCAGACCTCAACCAGAGGAAGAACTAAGTTCTATTTTGGAAGAGTTAAACTCTTGTAAAAGGGGATAAAACGATCTATAAGCCTTTTCCTCACCTAGGGTTTCTTTTTCTCTAAAGGGAACTGCTCTTCTCTTTTTCTTGTTTTCTTTTTGAATCTTATGGGGGGGGGGTCTGATCTCTTTCTCTCTTCAGTATCGAGTCCTTTATATAGCAGAGGCAAGTTTTTTGATTTTTGTTAAGGAAATCTCCCATTAAGAGATTTTTGATTAATTCGGGGATTTTATCCACTATTGGATCTTTGATCCAGGGACTTCTGTTTTACAGAAAACATTTTTCTTGTTTTTAATAAGATTGGGAATATATTTTCCCATACAGAGCTTATTCTGTATCTTGATGATTTTTAATCACCGTTGATCTTTTATCCAACGGTGCTCTGATTTACAGAGCACAATCTTTCTGCTTTAGAATGATTGGGAAAATATTTTCCCATACAGAGCTTATTCTGTATCTTGGTGATTTTTAATCGCCATTGGATCTTTAATCCAACGATACTCTGATTTACAGAGCGTAATCTTTCTTGTTTAGAAAGATTGGGAAAATATTTTCCCATACAGAGCTTATTCTGTATCTTGGTGATTTTTAATCATCATTGGATCTTTAATCCAACAGTGCTCTGATTTACAGAGCGCAATCTTTCTTGTTTAGAAAGATTGGGAAAATATTTTCCCATACAGAGCTTATTCTGTATCTTGGTGATTTTTAATCACCATTGGATCTTTAATCCAATAGTGCTCTGATTTACAGAACATAATCTTTCTTGTTTAGAATGATTTAAGAAAATATTTTCCAAATAGGGTTCTGATCCCTCTTATTTAGAATTTAATTCTATCGGCTCAGAAGGTATTAGGAATCCTCATGTGTAGCACGTGACCTAATGGCACTAGGCCGGTTTGCTTATATGCAGCAGTCCCAGAGAAAAGCATCACTTGTTGGCACGTGATGCGCCATCTGGCCTGTTATTTTTTTAGAAAGGTACCTATATACTTTGTATATAGATGCTCACATTCCTGCACATGAGGCTTAATTTCAGCCTTGTTTGTTAAGCGCACTGCCTACAATTTTCGCTCTATGGTGCATCACGTGCGGGCACGTGATGCTCCATTTTGGGGGATTTTTCCATTGCTTTTGGTTCATTATTCATTTATTTTTTTTATAAAGGAACACTACCCACCGATGATATTTGGCGCAGCGGATATCCGGAGGATACCGATCGTAGTCATGAGATTTGATGATATGGGCCAATCTGGACTGATGGAGCCCGGGATTTGAGGATTTTGTGTTGATGTTTGACACGGATTTTCTGTCGATTTCATTGATGATACTCCAATTTTTATACTATAATTTTGCTAAGATAAGAACTCATCTTTCTTATACAGATGTGCTCTGATTTCATGATTATTCATTCATGATGCATTCATACATCATATATATGACATATTGCTACTTATGACATGAACACAAGTACTTGGTACCACACTTATGTTTAGATGATTACCCTTGCCACTACTAGATGTTTCAGTGTTATATTATGAGTATATTATTGTATGACCTAAAAGATCGTTATACATTCTGTTTCTACCTGGTGATGTCTTCTACTCATCAGTTGGCAACTCACCCCCGTTGTGCCACAGTTTCTTGCAGGTTTAGCCGTACAGGTTCCGTAGCGGCTTGCTGGAACTTCACTTTCTTTCGGGTGATTGCTGGATAGGCGGGATACATTTGCTTCGTGACCATCAGTATATATTGTATATTTATTTCACTTGTATCTAGTTAAGCTCCATCAACCAGAGTTGTATATTTAGTAGACTTAGATAACCACAGTTGTATATTCTTTCGGCCTTAGAGTCGCGCTTATGGATTTATATTTGCTTCTGGTATTCTTGATGATATTTAGTTTTCTTACTTTTTTTGAGTTTTGATCCTCGCCTTCGGCGTTGTATATTTATATTGCTTGCGTGATTCTTTCCGCCAATTGGCGAAGAGCTATCTCCCGCTTGGGGATGCCTATATTTATATTTGCTTGTACCGTTTTCGGGTTAAAAATTACAAGGGAGGTGCTGCCCAAATTTTCAACGACGAAAATGTTTTCAAGTAGATAGAAACATTGGGTTTTCGTATACTATTATCTATGTTTTAAAGAAGAACTTGATTTCAGTAAACCTTATTTCAAAACTGCACCTCCACTATTTTTCTCTATTAAGGTTTAGATTTCTGGGCTTTTGGCTTACTTGTATTAGGTGTGGTCCTATAGACTTTACCTGATTCAAGTGCCAGTCACATACCTTTTCCGGGTCGTGACAGAGAGGCTAGCCCTCCCAACTTCTCAGTCACCCAAGGATCCTGCACCCCAATGGCAATCTGTCTTCCGCAGATTAGCCCCTCAGACTACTTCTCCAACAACTTTGAGGGTATTTGTGTTCAAGCACTTGGCACCGGCTGAGGTCCTGAAGCAGCACAGGGGGCATACTGCAGAGGCTCCTAAGGTAGAAGTAGCTCCCGTCATAAGAGCTGCTCGATGTCGGTACTGGCATCGACGAAGACAGGATGGAGGTAGTTCTCCATCCGGTCTAACACCAATGGCCCCAATGCCGATCATTCACACTGCTGTTCTAACTGGGAACGGCTTTGAACCCTTAAAGATTGTGAAGTGCAACCCGCCCACCGCTGTGCTCAAGAAATCTCCACCACCTATGGAGACACTAGTCGAATCCGCGTCTGTACGCTCACCCTCATGACTATCCTCGATGATCCATAAGATTTGAAAGGAAGTTCGGGGATCCACCATCGATCCGAGCTATCCTTCTCGGGTCAAGAAGCTGAAGAGTCAACCCATCGTGACAACTCTCATCCTGACATGAAGATTGTTCTCCCCAAGGTAGTCCCCCATAAAAAAGGAAGGACGGAGAAGGTTCCTACGCCCGAGGTAAACTCCAAGGGTCGATACTCTAAACGACCCAAGGCTGGGGGAATGGTAGTTCATAAAGTCTACATGATGAATTCCAATGAAGACAACCATAACTCCGTTTCTCATTGACCAGTCACCCGGTCTATAACAAAAGATCAGCAAAAATTATAAGAAATTATGGCTCAAGAGGCAGAACTTATGACTCCAACGCCAAACACAACTCCAGATGTCGTTTCCGAAAAGGGGACGAGTTAGGAGTCGGATATTGACTACCTGAAACACGTCCTCGAGAAAAAAGATGAAAAGGCAGCAGAGATGAATGTTAGGATAGACAAGATGGCCATCCTGATTCAGAATATGGTCGGATGATAGCTTAGCCCAAACAACCAACAGAAGAAGCACCGGTGGATATTACCGATGATTCCCCTCAAATCCCACCAACAGTGAAGGAAAAGATGATTTCCAAGTCACAGCTGGATGAATACATTGCCCAGCAGTTTAAAACGCATCAAGCCAACGAAGCTGCCAGCAAACTAATCAAGACTAGTCGACTATATCCTATATGGTACGACCAAATACATTACCCTGCAGGATATACGACCCCAACGTTCCTTATATACAAAGAAATCGGTAATCCGAAGCAGCATGTCACTCAGTTTAGATCTAAGTGTGGTAACACTAGAGGCAACAATATTCTACTCCTTCGTCAGTTCGTGAGCAGTCTCTCCGACATCGCTTTCAAATGGTATGCAGAACTTCCGAATGACTCCGTCAAGACGTTTGCTAATATGGAGCTCCTCTCCACACGCAGGTTCGCTAGTGCAAGTGAACATACTATTGTAATTGCACTAGTCAATGAAAAGCCCAGACCCGGTGAGACATAGGTCCAATATGCCATGAAATGGCAAAATCTCTGGTTTAAATGCGAGCAGCCCATTGCCAAAACCCCGGCTGTAAGCATGTTTCTAAGCACTATAGACAAGAAGGCACAGATTTTCGGTACCTCGCAATTTTCAAGCCTATGAATTTTCAAGAGCTCATCGACAAGTTGGCTCCTCTGGATGCGATAGATCGAGGTCTTTTCTCGTCCGGCGGAGAAGCTCGGAATGGCAAAGACAAGAACAAGGCAGCGTTTGTTGCCACTATTCAACAAAAAATAGGTGGCTTTAAGGCAGGAAGTCGCCGAAATGATAGTCGCTCAGGTCCCTCCCTTGAAGGGAAGATGGGATGTGAGTATTCCTTTCCCCATAATAAGACGAGGAAATTATTTGACTTAGCCATGAAGAACAAGATGGCAATGTTTCCCAAGACCCTGCGTATATTACAATCTAGCTCGTTTAATGACCCTAATTACTATTCTTATCACCGGCTCGTCAGCCACTCGATTGAGGACTGCTTTTTCTTCAAGTACTGGGTTGAAGACCAGTATAAGCAAGGTAAGATCAAGCTGACAGAAAACTGGAAGGTGGAGCTGCCACAAAGGCACGCCCCAAAGAAAGCGGATATGCAGGGGGCATCTTTTTCTAGGGTAGCAGAAGCTTCGTAGGAGATGGTTCTCTCACCAGTAACGAAGAAAATGTTGAAAGATTTGCACGCATGCCCCGCAATCCAATGGAAGAGCCCGATTGAATCTTAGATTATTGAAGGGATGCTAAACCCACTTCACGTTCCGAAGATAGCTAATGAGGGGAAAAGACCCCAAGTCAAACCATCTAGCAAAAAGAAAAAACGAAGAAGCTCGTGTGGCTGGCTGAGTATGTGGACAGCCATACAGACATACAGAAATATATCGACGCACTGGAAGAGTACAACCAGAAAGCGCGAACGCCCATAACGCTCGAAGAATTCGTACAACACATCCTTGGAAGCAATGATGTAGAAAATGAAGATCCAGCAGAGGAAAAAGAGGAACAGGTTGTTGACCCCAAACAACTTCACTTGTTATTTGTTTTAATAATTAACAAATATATAATTATGATCACTTTACAGATTGTGATAAGATTTTTAGCTCGTATTATTAATGATGTATATTTATAAGCTAACCCTATATTGTGTACAAGTGTAAGTTTATACATTTCAGATATGCATAATATACAATAGGAGATGGCAAAGATGGAAACTCCACAAGCTTGAACATGCTACAAACACTTCGTATCAAATGGAAAAAGAAGCTTGAAGAATTCAACACTCAAAATTTAAAGTTCTGGTAATTTTGGTTAAGCTTTGAGTGGGGAATATGTATACTTGTAAAGCTCTTTTGATTTTGCAAATGCATAAGTCAAAGGCCTAATATGCAAAATATTTGTCACGCCCCGCTTCCCAGTAGACGGAAACGGTGACGTGGCAAGCCGCAACGTATTTACTATAAAATAAATACGTTTAAGCGTAATTAAGCAATATAACAATGAATAAGAATGACAAGAGTAATGAAATGAAACAACAACTTTATTTACATTCAACTTTATATACAACTGTCTGAAATAAAAGATACAATAATAAAAGCAAATGCCTAAACAATGTGTTGGATATGTATGCCTTAGAGGCTATTATTGTATATGTATACATGTAGATGGTAGGGATATGTATGTACAAGACATTCTTTCTATGTACAAGACATTCTTTCTCAGTTATATAGTATATTATTTCAGTCGACTTTATCAGGATATGTGTATTTGTTTTTATCGATGCTTTATTGAGCTTGTACATATTGATAAAGACATGATACAGTAATATACTATTATGGTTTGATTTTATCTTAACATGTGTATATGTTATACTCGTTATTATATATCGTGGTTACATGTTGATAAAGCCCGTAAGATCTTGCTTGACTACTTGCGTTGTGATGGCGATCATACTTATGGGAGCAGGGTAGTCCATAAGCACATCCTTAAATGGTCCCTAGTCACATGAGTATCGAGACTAGGCATTGATACTCTAGAGTAGACTAGTGTATACATTTTTAGACCCCGACGAAGGGGATGGTTGGTCTTGCAGCCATTGGTCTGATGCACCTAAGATCGTATACAGGTGCTCACTGGGAGTGAGTACACTGGACGGACTCGCCGAGAACTTCCAGACGGTACTATACCTATTGTCAGATGGAATTTCTCAGATGACATGTGTACAGGTTAGTCTTCGGATCTGAGATCGTCATTTGTCTCATATGAGTTCCCACTGTGCTTTGATCACTACCCTACCACGGCTCTACTGAGTCGTACAAACAGGTTTTGGTTGGGTACAGTCCCGAGCCACATGGAGGCAGTGAACGATTGTTGGGGATTCGTCTCTCCTGGTATTTGGAGTCGTTATCGCACTATGTTCGATTGGTCAGGACCATAAAACCTTGGCTAAGGCAGTTAGGATTTACTGATAGGTTGTTCAGTAGTTTCCCGGCTCAGTCCTGAGCCACATCAGCATGAATTATCGGGTTATTAGGGTCTGACGTTTACCACCTCCTAGACACGGTATGCAATACTCTTAGACGAAGAGACCGGACTGTACGGAGATTGTCACGGATAGACTCAGTAGGAGTTCGGACGAGTTTGCTCATCGGCCTTCCTTTTTGATAGGTACCTGGGTAGCCGTTACGTACAGCTAGTGCCGCTGACGTGCTTGTGGTTAAACCCACTGCCAGCATACTGTCGAGTCTTTAGAGTCCCCCACAGAGTGTTTCCCTGCTTCAGGCGAAACGATGTAGAGGCCGTATGGTTTTACGGCAGGGGTTCGATCACATACGTGTACTTGTGCACGTATGATGTTCGGGCGGATAATACTAGCGGGTTTTGGTTTAAGCCGGATCCTAGTATTATATTCTTGGATTTATTTTGTCTCTTTGTATTTGTATTTTTCAGAATACGGATACGGGTATTTATATACGGTGATGGGCATTCTTATAATTGTGCAAGATGCTTCTAGAAGAAGACACCTCATTATTATGTTTAACCATTTATGTTAATGGTTAATGAGGTGGAGAAATGAGGTGTTCATTTGTATTAAATGAAGCATGGCTAACTTGGTGACTCATGGCATGACTCATTATTTACTATTGGAGTATACTTGATTTTTTCTTTTGTTGTGAATTATTGATGTAAGGTGGCATCTAGATATTTTGTGGTATCTAGATATTTTTAGTTTGCATTATTAGTTCACAACACACTTAGCCATTCTTCATTATTCTAACTAACTCTACACTCCCATCTTCTCCTTGCTTTCTTCTTCTAGCTCTAACCCTAAAAGTCTCATGAGTTGAGAAACCTAGGGTTAATGAGACATATTAATCCATCATCTCACCCTAGTTACCTCTATTAGGAGGTAGGAGCTCAAAGTAGGCACTCTCGGGTGGATCATCTTTGACGCGAGGAGGCCGAAGTTCAAGCATGATCCGTACATCCTTTGAAGAGCCAAAGGAGAGGAGTGAAGACCCAAAGGACTTGTTTCTTTAGGTATACATTTCTATCATAGTAGATAGAACTCTATTGTGTGCTAGTTAGGTTTATGGTTAGATCCGGTTTAGGGTTATTCTAGCGCCAAGTTTAAACTCTTCGTTGTAAAAAATTTTGTTCCACAAACGGCCACGGATGATGGCTAGGGCGTTAGTGTAACCCAACATAATGGCATATTGAAAGTAAGTGCAGGCTGGAAGGAGCTAGTAATCTGGCTGTGCAGCAAACTGGTCCAAGTCCTCCTGGTTCGGCTCTATCTCCTCAGAGTCCGGTCCTCCTGACGACCATTCCAAAAAAAGAAACAGAAAGGAATGTCGTCAGCGAACTAGCACTCGATAAGTCCCAAAAGAAGAAAGAGAAGATAGTATATAAAGTGGAATGAACAGGTAAATTGTATATCATCGTTCATTGGTATATGATAGTTATTCTAACGTGGTTATTTGTAGTTTGACAAGGAAGATATTCATGTATATGAGAGGAGTCCATCTTACCCCGTGGACTATGGTAACATGTAGTACAAGGCCCCATCATAACCCACGAGACAACTGCACGTGAATTCATGTAGGTGTCTTTTAAAGTGACCTCTCGTGCCACGATATACGTTCCGTATCAATCTACCTCTTTATCCCCGCATATTGTATTGTATAGATTAAGTTTACAATTCTTGGCCGAAACTATGGATATAAAATGTCTAGGTTCATGTTCAGGATGTAATTATGTGTTCACATAGTCATGTTGAGTTCATGTCAAGTTATAACCATGATTCAGTCAAGTCGAGTCAAGTATACAGGTTTGAATTTAATATTGATTTCAAGTATTCATGTTCATGTTCAAGTATTCAAGTTCGTGTTTTATTTTGGATTCAGGTTTGAGTTTGGACTCAGATTGAGTCAAACACTTGTGAACGGATTTAACTCTTGAATTCTTAGGTTCGGGAGTAATCGACAACTGCTGTACATGGACGGCAGGATTTGTGTATTTTTCCAAGACAATTGCTATTGATAACTCCGTTAAGTTGTCTACCTAAATAGGCAAGCACTCACTTTCTACGGTTCCCTGGGGCTTAAGAGAATTGATTCCGCTTAAAACTATATTTACCAGAGTCCTTAAAATATTGTTTTGTATATCTCGAGGGGGTTTTATGAAAAATATTTTAATATAGTTTAAAATAAACCTCGAGAGTGATTTGTATCATTTAGGGTTTTCATGAGCATGTATTTTAAGTATTGGTGTATTTTAATGATAAATTAATTAACTTTTAAAAGTTTATGGTATTTTATTGAAAACTACTCATTTTTGGTAACTTGATGGTATTTTATTAACATTTTTTAATTTTTCATTTTTTTAGAAAAAATATAATTCCATAATATATTGAAAATATGGATTTATAATTATATATATATATATATTTAAAATTATTTTTGTTTAGAAAAAGTCGCGTTTTCTTAAAAACCGTATTTTATTTCCTTTCGAGGTCGAATACTCCGTGAGGAGTTCTACATCTCACCATACTATCCTAAGAATGTGCGATAATCCGCACCATCCATTAGCGGGTCCTTTAACGAGGGTTTTAGAGGTGTATTTGCCAAGGATTACAAAATACCGCTTTAAAAGAAACCCGTTTTTTAAGGATGTGGTATTTTAATGTAAAAGTTATTCTTTGAACCAAATATACATCTAAAATATGTATCGTGCTTTGAAACCAAAGTGTGCATGTGGGGTAGGTCGTTACCCTGTGAATTTTTCCTAAAGGTATAGTTTTAACCAAAATCGAAAAGAGGTGATAAAAAAGTTCAAGGTATTTTAATGAAAAGTTCGTTTTATGGTTGTTTCACATGAGAAATTTGGTTAAACTTGAATCTAAATATTTGTAATTAGAGTTACAAGTAGTGGTAAAATTAGATTGATCAATATATAAAGGAAAAGTGAGTTCTAGGTTTTAGAAAGAAAGGTATTAGGAATAACTCCACTTAACCGATATGTGATTAGGAGATGAATTTCATTGAAAAGAAAGAGAGTTGGGTGGGACTTACGGTTTGAAAAGCGTAAGGAAAGGGTGAGGAAGAAAATAAGTGGCTTCGTGGCGTCGCGAGAGCTCCGGAATCGGCTTCGATTTTCGACGGAAGGAACTTGGTTGCTAACTTCACTTGACTCCACTTGCACTTAGGAACTTTTTGAGAGAATTTTTGCAAGAATTTTGGTGAAGAGCTAAAGCATAGGTTGGTATTTATAGTGAAAATTTAGGATTTGAGAATTAAAATTTGGGATTAAAAAAATGATGTTAAATGGTAAAATGAAAGGTCTCTGTTTGATTGCAGGGAAATCAAACAGTGCAGAGAAGTTAAGGGGAGTCGAAGGGGTGTGTGTGCAAAGCACGGATCAATTTAGGCTTATCAGAACCGTCGGCGCCGGCCCCATGGCCAATTTGGTCAGTCGGATCTGAGGTAATTTCCTCGAGATTCGTGCCACATGGGTTTTTAAGTGTGTACACCTCATTGCACCTGTTTGATTTTTCTGAACTTTTCATTTCCCCGTGTATTGCACGTGTAACTTTTGGGCTTCTAAAAAATTAAAAAGAAAAATCAGAAAAAAGTAATCGTGTCTGATGGGAATCGAACACACAGGCTATGTCATAGCAGTGCAGAGATTTTACCAGTGAGCTACAAATTGCTTCTTGCTTTTATTAAATAAATCTAACTTATAACTCTTACACAGGCTGTAATACCCTTTTCTGTATAAAAACAAGAAAATTTCTGTACAGTGATTTCAGAGTCGTTACAATATCTTTCTAAAATAATATGATACTTTATTTTAGAACTAAGGAGTTTTAACTTATGGTTTCTATAAGTATGTTTGAAGATAAAATACTTTGTTGCATTCTACTAAGTATTTCCTAAAGTAAAATCCTTATGCACAAAGTAATTTTAGATGATATGTTTTACAAGATTATTTCTAAGATTTTTCATACATGTTTGTTGAGTTATCTGGAAAATATCTCATATGATTTTGTTGGTTATTTCCATGATAGTTTTGATTGAGAGAATTCAAATATTCTCCTTATTAAAACGGATATGATTAAATATTTGATCTCATGGTTTTTGTGATTGAAAGATTTGTGGGAATTATTTTTTAAAATCAAATCTCAAATCCATAATTGATTGAGATTTTTTTCAAATCTTTTCCTTATTAATATAAATGATTGAATATTTGATTTCTTAGATTTATGATTGAGAGATTTATGTTTTTCATTTTTTGGAATTATTTTTATTAAAATATCTAAGCCGATTTATTCTCAAATTATTTCCTTATTCTATTTTAATTTTCTGAGAAAATCAAGATTGCTAAAATCTGTCGTTTTGTGCTGATATGTTTCGAGTGGACAGCTGCCAGTCGACCGATCACTTGACCGCCTGCACATTGTGTTTTTTATTTAAATATTCATATATGATTGAATAGTCGACCGGTTTCTTTGAGCGGTCGACCGCTTTTGCAATCAGTCGACCGGTCCATTCGACCACGCGAAGTCTGGATGAATTTTTATGTAGTATTTCTTTGAGATGTTTGCTAAAATAAATTTCTATATACTTTCAATTTGAATTACAACGGCTAGTTTTCTGTTAATATGGAAATTTGATTTATTCTAGCATATAAGATATCATATTCTTCGTTATAAAATGAGAAAAGTTTTTCATGGTTGATCAGTAACTCTTTTACTAAGCTTCTCACTTGAAAAATCTTTAACTCTATTTCTCAAATATTAACACTTAAATCCTAGCCCTTAACTTGAAGTATTTGCTCAATCAAGGAGTTCTAGTATGCGATCCATATCTCTCTTTTGTACTTCTTTGATGGTAAATTCAACCTTTACTTGTGAGGTATGAGTGTGAGCTTGAATCTCAGGTATAAAGATTCAAGGAGAGTTAGAGACCGTTTGTACTCTGTCCAGATGTGATCTCTACCCGCATAAACAGATTGATTTTAGTAAAGAAAATCTTCACGACGGTGAGATAGTCGTGGGGGACAGGACTAGGCAAAGTTGCTGAATCTGGATAAATTCTCTATGTTTGTCTCTTGGTAACTTGCACTTATTTTTATTAGCTCTGTGATAATTTTATTTATCTTTTTCTGTGATTGAAATATTATTTATTGTAAACACATTCTTGCTAGAACTGCTTGTGTGAGGTTTTAAATTTTTATTTATTACCTTCACCCTATTCATCCCTCTCTAGGGTGATTTTCAATTGGTATCAAAGCAATGACTCATTTTTATTAAAACTTAACCGTTTTTGAGTAGATCACATGGCAACACACATTTCGCTTAAGACCTCTATCAAGAAGGGCATCTCATACATACGGGCTCTTTATTTTGATGGGAATGAATACCCTGCATGGAAAGTAAGGATGTCAATCTACCTCAGAGCATAAGGTCATGAAGTTTAGGGTATGGTTCAATAGAAATATGTTAAACTTGCCGATGAGGACCAAACTAAATGGTCTGCCAATGAACTAAGTCTCTAGACTTAAATGCACAGGCTATGAATTTAATCTTGCATGCTTTATCTACTACTGAATTAAATCGTGTTCTCACTTGTACTACTGCATATGATATTTGGCATACTCTTGAGCTAACCCATGAAGGTAATTCATAGGTAAAGGAGGTTAAGATAGATCTTTGGTCCACTAAATATGAGAACTTTAAAATGCTTCCAAATGAACTTATGGAAGATATGTTTACTCGTTTTTCTACTATCATAAATAATCTTGCTTGTCTTAGAAAGGTTCTTTCTGATGCAGAAAAGATACGAAAAGTTCTCAGATCCTTGCATAAGAATTGGGAAGTTAAAGCGACAACTCTTAAGGATATCTATCAAGTAAGTAAGATGACTTACAATGAGCTTCAAAGAAAACTCAAAACCTACGAGATGGAACTCAAATCCTACAAAGAAGAAGAAGCAAAGAAAGCACCAAAGAAATTCATTGCTCTGCAAGTAATGGACAAATCAAATGAAGAATAAGAAGAGAGTTACTTAGAGGAAGAAATGACATTTATTACTAGAGGACGGTGAATGGCGTTTCAATGGAGGAAAAACAACTGCAATAAAGGTGAGACATACAATTAAAGGTAAAGCTGACCCACCAACCTGTTATAAATGCAGGAAGCCTGGACATATGAAAAACGAGTGTCCATTAATGGCAAATGAAAAGTACAACAAGAATTTTAAGAAAAAGGCTCTCAAATCTAGCACTTGGTCAAATTCAGATGCAAGTGAAAGCGAGTCAGAACGTGATACAACTAACATGTGCTTTATGGGAAAAGAGGTAGAACACGAATTCTCTTACGATGACTTTCAAGAAATTATCTCTGAATATGATGAAGCCTTTAGTAGATTAATGAAAAAATATAAAGAAAAGAAAAGGGATTTAAAAATTGTTTCTGAGAAAAATAAGTTGTTAGAAGCAAATGTCTCCCTTAACCTTGATAATGCTGATACTTCTGATATGGATATTTTATCAAATGATTTTTCTGCTGTTAAAAATGCTCATAATGATCTTGTAGTAGAACATGATAACTTAGTTGTTGATCATGACAAGCTTATTAGTACTCACAACACTTTTGTACACACGTATGATTTGTTTAGTAATATGCATGATAAACTTAAAGTTTCTTTTGATGAGTTAGTTGTTGAGAATAACTCTTTGAGATCTAAGGTTGATAATCTTAAATCTGTGTTAGCTAATTTTACCAAAGATAAGAATAATTTGGATCTCTTACTAGGAAAGACTCAAGAGATTCAAAATAGAAAGGATATCGGCAATGAAGGTGTTAGTGCTACTACCTATACTAGAAAGCATGCACATATTACTCGAAAATTCTTCTCATGTTTCCTATGCTTATATGCTTGCACCTAGTAGAAATAATTCTTATGATAGAATAACTAATGACTCCCCTCTTATTTATGCTCCTTGTTATCTTATGCATACTCATAAAAAACAAATCCTAAACTTATGCAGAAAACTCAAATGGATAAAACATATTTAATTCTACCATTTGTAATTATTGTAATAAGTATGGGCACATATCTCACAATTGTAATGCTAGAAAAAATACTTATTACCATCCTCTTTCTATAGTTAACTTTGCAGGACCCAAAAAGATTTGGGTACCAAAAACCGTTATTTCCTTGTCTATACGAACACAACAAGGAAAGCCGTGAAGAACGGTGGTACCTCGATAGTGGTTGCTCAAATATATGACTGGAAACATTTAGCTATTCGCAACCCTATTGAAGAAGATGGTGGTACCGTAACCTTTGGAGACGATCACGAAGGTAAAATTATCGGTAAAGGTAATATCAAATTTAGTAAGACTATCATAGAAAATATTCATCTTGTTATCGGCTTAAAACATAACTTACTTAGTGTTAGTCAGATTTGTGATAAGAGATATAATGTTTCTTTTAATAAAGATATATGCATAATTAACGATAAGGAAAGCGGTCATTATTTAATTTAAGCATATATTTAACAATGTTTATATTATTCAGACTAATGAATTTTGTAGTCAAAAACAAAAATGTCAAAATGTTATAGAAGAAGATTTGTAACGATCCTATATTAATAAAAGAATGTATTTATGTCCTGGTTTCGAGTTATAAGTTATTTTTAATAACTTATTGATTGATCATTCTTCGTGTGTATGGAAAAGTTTTAATCACAACCAAAGAAATTTATACCGCAATCAATTGACGGTGTCTATTGTAGTTTCGTCGGTGAATGCGGATTGTCCACTGAGAAAGTGTGATTTGTTCGTTATCGTTTCAGTTGAGTTGAAAATTAAAAGATAAAAGAAAATGATTCAATATTTGTGAAATTTAGTTTCAAGAATCATCAAGAAATAGATCTAAAATCAAGAAATGATACAGATCAAGAAAATGTCCAAATCGTTTGAATTATCAAGATTTGTAAAAAGACTTGTCGGAATCGATCCAATTTATAGTGATGATGAATACTAATGATTACAAATTCTTATCTATTGAAGATTTGTTACTAGATCGATGACAATCAATGAGATTTAGTGAGCTATTGAAGAAACCAGGGTTTCTTCATCATCATCTCTTGTCCTTTCATTGATTATTATTCAAATTCTAGACTCTAGCAAATTAAATCACCGATCGTTGATCTCTAATTTGGAGCGAAGAAATCGATTTCGCTCAAAATAGGTTTTCGATGATTCAATTTCCTAAAGTTTAAAAAACTCATAAGACTTAAGAATTGTTCAAGAATTTCATCAACATCATCTACCTATTCTCTCGATTCCGCTACAAGCGGAGTTTTCACTCAAACATCATGAAAAAGAAAAGAATCAAGAATCTATAACTCTTCATAATGCAAGAATGTAAAGAAAAGTAAGATTAAGAATTTTCACCTTTTATTTATCAACGTTTAGGTACAATTCACTCAAATATTACAAGATTTGAGGAAGAACTAAATCGTCGAAACTAGCTTCGCTTCGGTCTTCTTGAGTCGCGGATTGTCGTGGATCTCTTGCTCGGATGAAGATCGGCGTTGCTTCAAAGGGCTCGTTGAATGCTTGCTTGAATCGGTACTCGATGAATCTTTATTTGGCTCAAATGGATTTAGGCTTGGGTTTTGATGTTGCAAGTTGTGTCACCCAACTTGTGGAAATTTGGCTCAATATTCAACAACCCAATTAATGAACAACCTTTGTAATGAAGCCCTAGGTCCCTTTATATAGTTTTCGCATTAGCTTCCCCTAGAAACTTGGTTTATCTTCTACTAGAAGCTAGGTTGTTATGAAGCTTGCATAGGAAGCTAGGGTAGAGAAGTTTCTAGATTAAGGTAGTTAGCTAGCTTGCATGAGAAGCTTGGTAGGTATCAAACTTGCACAAGAAGCTTGGATGTTAGAAGGGAAGCTTCTGGAGAAACTAAACAATTCGAAGCATCTTGGAGAAGTTTGGTTGTTAAAAGGAGGCTTCTCTAAAAGTTTCTGCCGTCAACGAGTCAAAACGGTCGTGGATCCGCGGCGGATTGGCTTGACTCGGCCGCGGATCCGCGGTCGTTTAGTGAGATCACTGCATGGAATTTCCAGTGTTGTTTCATATTGGTTTTATGGCACTTTCCTGATGTCTGGAATATTTTTATACTTTCTTGTTTACTGCCAGATCACAAGTCTTGGACTTGATGTATTTTATCAGCACTTTTAGCAGTTCCGGCTCTTTTACCTGAAGAATTTACTGCACTCAATCTCGAGACAAGTGTTGATATACAAAGATCATGAGTGTAGTAATAAACACACAATTTCCCTCATAATGCCGGTTATAATGTATAACACATGCTATTTGATATTTCACAGACGAATTGCTAATATGTGCTATATTTATACCAAACACCTTTAGATGATTACAAAGAGTAGGGAAATTGATGTGTTAAAATTGCAATATTTTCGACTGATCAAATTCCCCCAAACTTAATTTTGATCGTCTCGAGAAAACTTGTTTTATTCAAGAAAAGGAGAAAATATATGAAAAAGAAAAAACTAACTAGCACACTTTCGTAGGCAAACACGATTGCACTGAGCACGTGCAACAAGCCTTTAAACCTCTAGGTGTCCCTAGTAGGAAGAGTGTTGTCTCCTGAGGGTTTTCAGCGGATTGCACCTATAAAATCCAATAATAAAAAGAAGACTGTGAAAGTTACATATAAAGATAAGAATTGTAAAAGAAAGACTTTGAAAATTAGATTTTTCAACTATACTAGCTTTTCAGTTGTCATGAGCCCTATCTTAATAGTCATGAAATGATGTTAGAAATCACATCATCCCTCAATAAAACATAGTCTTTATTCTTCATCCCTACCTTTTTTCCAAACATCGATCATATAACCCTACGTGTGTGTAAAGACATCCCTACACTCGGAGAATTCAATTCAAGCTATCATACTCTTGTCCATCGACCTCAGTACTTTTTAATTGATGAATATTTAGATGAAATTGCTCACACATTTTTCATGCGGTCGTTAATACTTCTTGAGGTACTAACTAACCGATTACTCATGTGCTTGCTGCCTTCGTCGCCCTCCCATACTTGGCTTTATAGCGCCTCACCGAACTCTTTCCAAATGAAATTAGTATTTTCCTCGTCTTGCAACACCTAAGGCATAGCAGTGACTACCAAACCAGTTGGTCTAAAGCACTAGGTGATGAAGCACCCTCGCTATATTTTTTTATGCTGCCTTGGTGATAACAAAACCAGTGTTCATTTTTCTACACCATTTTATCTTTTCTTCATTTATTATTTCCTTCATACTTTGGCTTTTAGACAAAAGCATTTCAAGGTATTCTCTACTATCCCGAGTTTCAAGACGTATGTAAGTGGGTATAGTAGGGTATCATCATTCAAATGTTTGGCTTCCAGAATAAGAACTATTTTTCAGACTTATTTTTATTCTCAGATTAGTGACTTCTTTTATCTTACTAACCCTTGAGACAACCGCTCATAACTACTTATTACTAGTTCGTTTAAGAAAACTTCTAACTTTCTTGGTTTTCTTAAAATTTTCCAATCTTTTGGATGTAATTTTTCACTATCTAATCTTTTATTATAAAATTAAATATTTTTTTCTTTTAAAATTTCTTATTTTTTATTATATATATTTTAAATTTTTATATGTTTTATATGTTTTGTGCTTATGCAAAGTATGATGCAAAGTGATGCATAAATAAGCACAAACCTCCCCCAAACTTATTTACAACAGTGTCCTCACTGTTGCCATCTGCTGGATCATAAAAACCTGTAAGCTTGGGAGGAAATTTTTTAACGGGGGAAATAAATATGATCGTTAAAATCTCCCCCAAACTTATTCTTTTCGCTCACCTCCATTCTAAAGATGATACAGTATTTTACAAGACATGGAGGTGATACGGAGGAATTTTTAATCAAGATAAAGCGACTCCTGTAAAAACAGGAGCTCCTTCGTGGGGTCAGTGGAAAAATACGGTTTTAATCTATGTCCATTTACTTTGAAAAATGTACCGTTTTCAACATTTTCAACCTCAACTGCCCCGTGCGGGTATGTAAGTGCACGGCGGCGCCCCGGCCGTCAATCCGACGCCGGAATGCGGAAACGGTGAAAAACTTTAATTTTGCGGACTTAGCAAACCGGTACCACCGCGCACTAAACATCCGGATCGTAACCATTAACTAGTCCTAGCTAACTACAAGATGGAATAGAGATATACCGACGATCCAAGTCCTCCGGTCTTCTCGTCATGGTCCCGATCTCCTGCGGAAAATCCTGTCTCCTCCTCGTCGCCGGAAGTGCACCACATCGCCTACTTTGTTTACGGGCTCCCACCTCAATGCCGAGGCAACTCGGGCACGAAGCCGGCTACTCGACGTGCCCAAGATTCGCTGTAGAATGTGTAGTAGAATTTATGTCTCACTTTTGGGGTTATCGGAATCACCCTTTTGGTGGAGGAATGATACAAGGAGTATGTGGAGGAGTTTTTGGATTTTGGAACATGAAATGAACCACACAACCCACACTACAATTTTTGTACAGCCCCCTAATAAGCTTGGCCGGCCATCACAAAGGGGAGAGTGAGAATGAGGAGGTTGTATCAAAGGAATATGAGAGAGGCCAAAAATAATACCCATACAAGAGAGAGAGAGGAAAGGTTATCATCCAAAAGGAAATGATCACAAGTGTAAACTAACACTCCACCAACCTCACCCCTCATCATCATCAACCATCATGTCCCTCCATCATCATACAAAGTCAAGCCATCATGATAGCTAGAAGTCAAGGTTAATGAGAGACTATCATGATACAACAATAAGCAAATACCCCCTCCACAAATACTTATTTGCAACAATGCAAATAAGCCCTCCTCCACCAATCTTCGGCCAATGAACGGAACAAAGGAAATTGGCCGAAACGGAAAGCAAACTGGTAACTCCAGAAAACTGGTCCCGTAATAAATTACAGGAAAACCCCGATACTGTGCATACACACCCGCATCTGTATTTCGACCGAAATACAAATACAATGAGACAAAATCTACACTGTACTATACTAGGATCCGGCTTAAACCAAAGCCGGCTAGTAATATCCGTTCGATCCTGATCCGTGCAATACCGCACGTATCTGATCGAACCCTGCCATAAAACCATACGGCCACTAGTACAAACTGTCCGATCCTGATCCGTGCAATACCGCACGTATCTGATCGGACCCTGCCATATCTCCATACGGCCTCTACAACCTTTCGCCCGAAAGCTGAGTAACTGAATGTGGGGGACTCTAAAGACTCGTCAACACCTCGGTTGTGGATTTAACTACTAGCACGTCAGAGGTATAAGCCAATACGTAACGGGCTACCAAGTATTGACTAAAAGGGACGTCTGTGAGTGAACTCAGCCTGACAACCCTACTGAGCCTGTCAGTGACAATATCCGTGCAGTCCGGTCTGTTCGTCTATGAGTATCGCATGGCGGGCCTAGGGGGTTGGTAAAAGTCAGACCCCCAAAAGCGGTACAAGTCGTGTCGGAGTGTAGCCTAGAACACCCTGAGATACTACTGGAATACCTACCAGTAAATCTCCTTGCCTTGGCCAAGGACTTTGTGTAATGGCTCTCCTAGACACAGCACGACCTCACCCCCAATACCGGGAGAGACGAACCCCTGAAGATACGCTCACTGCCTCCATGTGGCTCGGGACTGTACCCAACTAAAACCTGTTTGCACGACTCCTTTGAGCCGTGGTAGGGTAGTAATCAAAGTACAGTGGGAACTCACACGAGACAAATGACGATCCCCAGGTCGATGAACTAACCTGCACACATGTCACCAGGGAACTGCCATCTGACGTCTGGTATATGACCAACTAGCATGTTCCCGGCGAGTCCTGTCCGGTGTACTCATAACCCAATGAGCACCTGTATACATCTTAGGTGATCCAACTGACACCAGTGGCTTGTGAGACCGGCCACCGCCCCTCGTCGGGGTCTCGACTGTATACACTAGTCTACTAATGGAGTATCGATGCCCAGTCTCGAAACTCCCACGACTAGGGACCTTTTAAGGATAAGCTTATAGACCCCTAGCTCGAACTTATATGATCGCCCTCATACTGCTGGTGGTCAAGCAAGAATCCTAGGGGCTCTATCAACGTGTAATAGCGACGTGTCAGGTCACCTAAAGCAGTACACGATGATAAAGGTAAACCAGATAGCATACTATCATCTCGAGTAAGACTGTCCTACCGGGATAGGTCCTCCCTCAATCATTACAATCACGTACCTGTGACCTAATAATTGACTCTGAGGGCACTATCTCCAACAATCTCCCACTTGCACTCAAGGCTAATTATTGCGATGTCGCATACTCACAGCCCGTGTGATACCGAACATCCAACTCCTCTACTAGTCAGTCTCACAAAGCTCGTTTGCAAAACTTTTGCGTTCGAGGAATAGCCTCCGTGAGTGGATCCGTTTAGTTGTTTCTTTCTATGTCTCTCTATATCTCAAGTTCGCGGAGAAAGCCATCTCCCGAAATGAGCAATACCTGTCTTAGAATGTGTCTGGATGTCTGATGGGACCTAGCTCATAAATGAACTCCAAATCCAAACTTCTTAGACTGTATCGTCAACTGAACTTAATCAGTATCCTGCGCGCCATGCCTCCCTCAGTATTGCCTTGGACCACCTGTCCAAAATACTGCCCCTCATCAGAAGGAAAACTATAACTCTGACAACCTCCTTGTCGTCCATGTCACCTTGGAAGCCTGGAATGATAACTGTCTCCTGAATGAGGCTGTCGTTATCATATCCCTAGAACATCCACTTATGTTCTAAAACTGCTTCCGACTGTTTCTCCAGGATTGGATTAATGTCAACTTATTGCATCTAGTGCAAGAACAACATCTGGTGTGGTACTTGACATCTCACGATTGACTCAATTGCCTGAGCAAGTGATCTGCCAATCATGCCCGTCCCTCTCCCCTTTAGTCTGTAAGACACCTTTGGAGAGGGTGACTCCATTACCTGCAGGTACACTACCATGCCAGGAGTCGTCCATCCTAAATACTCTTAGAATGCTGTCAAGTACCCTGATTGGGAAACCACCCAAATCTAGATCTAAGACCATAGATCTAGTAACCAGTATGTCTGATATAAAATCCATTTCCTTTGTGGAGAAACAACTGTGTGACGACCAAAGTATAACCGATCGTAGTGTAGGAGTTTCTTTTCCTACTCTGTGTATATCATCCAAATACCAGGATATCACACCCTACTACCTTCTCAACAGATCCATCCCCTATTCTGATGAAGTCAAACCCATGACTGTCACGTCAGAAATAGATGATCTATCTCCGCTACATCTGCTCTAGTCTATAAATAGACATAAGCAACCTGTCCACCAATGCTTCCGTTGCTCCCGCTGACTACGACAACCCTCTGGCAGAGTCATATACACGTACACTTCTAAAACTGGTTTAGAACGACGCTATACTCATCCTCC
This sequence comes from Agapanthus africanus, assembly GCA_030015575.1. NCBI lineage: Eukaryota > Viridiplantae > Streptophyta > Magnoliopsida > Asparagales > Amaryllidaceae > Agapanthus > Agapanthus africanus. The sequence continues at coordinate 393,542,618 of JASDDO010000019.1, read as the reverse complement.
CGCCGGGTCTCGTAACCTGGAACAACAGCAATGGCAATTGTGGTTAAACAGGAACTTCCCTGTCACCGTCCTTGAGGCTACCGTAGTGCCTCTCGGGTGCCTGAAGTTACCCACCTTATCTGCGGAGTGGCCAATGGAATGTCAATTCAGATTGAATCTTTAGGTTCCTCATCAAATCTTCAGTAATCGTTTGTGGTTCTGGAATCACTTCCAGTTCTACCATACTCCCACTACTGTTTTCTGAAAAAATCCATTTTTGTTAAAACTGTGGCGAGTCTAGAACAATATTGCTATTGTTCATCCAGATGGTAGAAAATCAACTCTCGTCATAGCCTGGGTCAACCCACAAACTGCCATTACAGAAACGTGCCTTGAGTTGTCCAGTGTCTGGTTTTAATCATAAACCGGACAACTCCCCGTACCTTAACATTGTTAAGATATGAACTGTTCTATATCCAATATAAAAACAGAGGCACTGATTTAATTGAACCAGATTCAAATCATGCAGCTGTCCCCAGCGCATGTCAACTAAATGGAAGGAGGCCGATCAGCGTTACTCAACTTAGGAATACTTCCAATTATGAGTAACCTGAAAGAGAAGCAAGATCTCTTTATCATTACTATCAACTGAATACCATACACAAGTATCTACATCTTCGATCACTTTGAAGAATCCCGATACTTGCTACACCTGGTTCTCTACTCTATTCAAATACCTATAACTCCTCAAAACTTAGACCCTGTGTTTCTCCGAAACACATGTCTAAGAACTAGAGAAGTTAAAAGTAAACAGAATATAGTATGAGGACCAACCCCTTTGTCCTGATGGACCCTGGACAACATACAATCCTTTGTATAAGTCCCTTGAGTCTGATAACTCATTCACTGTGTGTCGTAGGTTGAAAACTGTACTTATGGTTAAGAAGAATTACACCGCTGTTTAATGCTCCTTACCTAACCATCCACTGATATAGGTAAATGTCGTAGACATAATTTCAGAAAGGTATATCTCACTCTATGAAAATAGACGTACAGATATATCAATTTGAAATTGGTGCATAACAGCGGATATTCAAAACCAAATATTTGCCGACCGGCAAACAGCCCAGGTGATTTCCTCAAATATCACTGATTACAACGAATCCCGATATAATGAGGATAATCACCCAATTCCCAATAACTTACTCCCACTCATCATCTGTAAAACCATACAGATGTGAGAATCGTACCTGGTAAATACATACCCTGGAGTAAGTATCTAATCGGGAAATCAGTTTTCCTTTAACATTACACAGTGAAACTGAAACATTGAAATGTTCCGATGGGGTATCCCGGTATTCCTAGTAATGCCTCTTCCAGATTCACGACTGTAACCGTATAGTTCTTTGCCACCTCTCCAAATCCCTTCATATGTCTTTAGTCTTTACCTTCTGCACACCCTTTTAGGCCAAATGGTTTTCTTCCTTCCCTACCGTTCGGCACCAGCCTATGGTTTGGAAGAAGACTATCCAATAAGCATAATGGGTGTACTGTCCCAATCCTAGGAACACTCGCAATGAGAGAGGGTGAAGATAAAAGACAACCGAATAAACCTTATTCCTATTTCTCCTGAACCAGAATCCATCCCCGAACTGGAATAAATTCCTTTCGAGTTCGTATATAACCATACGATGGAGTATCCAATAAACTGTGGATCTTCGTAGTGATACGGAGTGTTCTGGAGAAATACAAAGGTGATTTGGCAGTGGTAATGAAATACCTGGTTTGGTCGTGAATATCTGTTGCAATTTACTTTGCCCTCTTACTAATCCCTTGCTTTGTCTTAACTTAATACCTTCTGCACACCATCGTTATGCTAATTGGTTTTCTTCATTCCCTACCGGTCGGCACCAGCCTAAGGTTTGGAAGAAGACAATCCAATTTGCGTAATAGGTGTACTACCCCTAAACCAAGGAGTACTCGTAACCTGAGAGAGGGTAAAAGGAAAAGACAACTGAATAATCCTATCCGTTTTCTCCAGAACCGGAAACCATCCTCGAATAAATTCTTTCGAGTTCGTATCTAACCATACGATGGTTTTGTCCAATGGAAGTGGACGTTCGTAGTAAAACGGGGTGTCCTGGAGAAAAGGGTAAAAGTAGGAGTGGCAATGAGGTTTGCAACTCTGACAATCCAAAAGCCGGTGTTTAAGAAGGTTCGGTCAACTTGGTCACTGAGTCAAAGTCTTAGGGTCGGGTCAATGGTCGCTGCCAAAGAGAGAGAGAAAAGAAAACACTCAGCGTGCACTCTAACCTAGATCAGAATGGTCACCAATTTATCTAATCTGGAATCCTCCCACTGTACCTCAAATTCTCCTCCAAACCTGAAAGAAGAATTAGTCGGGATCACCCGAGGAGTAAACTAACTCATCAGTGGGAATCGGGATCCAACTATCATCGCATGATAACGTGACGGAATCCGCTCACGTCATCACACTCAAGAAGGTATGCGCATATCTGGCAAGTTTCAGTTCTTTTGAAACTCCCGATGTGATTTCTGCCCCATGCTCTTATGACCTTGGCGTGAGGTCAAAATATCATAAGTCACATGTCAAGTTCTGCCCGTCATTATCCAGGTTAATTTGAACCCACCCGTACATACCCTTGACGTAGGCCAAAATAGTAGTACGACTGTCCCAAACCAACGCATCTATCTATGCAACAGATAAATAACCGGCAGCTACCAAACACTATGCCTTGGCGTGAGGTCAAAATACATAGCTTGAATACTACCGAATATTTAACTGAAATGACGGAGGGCTACGAATGGTTTCTGGCGAAAACCTTTAACGTAATGAACTTGATATCGTCGAAGGAACGGATAGCTTTTAAAAATATAGTGACGAAAACCGTTGCTAAAGAGGTCACTCCCTGTGAGGGGATCTCGGCTCTTTCCCCGTAGAATGGGGTGCAGGATATTCCAAATGAATACCGCGATGCAAATCAAAAGTAATCGGCTATAGTGAAGTTAATGCCCTGACGCAAACTTCTGTCCACGGGGTCACTCCCGGTGAAGGGATCTCGGCCCTTGCCTCGTCGACTGAGGAGCAGGATATTCCAATGAATACCACGATGCAAAACAAAAGTAAACGTCCTTGCAATAACAGCTTTTTGAAAAGTGTTCCAACAACATCAGATTAGGTTTGTTTTTAACTTGCATTGATCCGAGTCAATGCAGTCCCATCAATTGATCACACCAAAAAGAACGAAAATATACTGATGTACGTATATGCCATCCGCATTCGCCACTGGGTCCCGTCATTACCCGTTAGGTTAGCTAACTAACGACAGAGCGGGGACTGGACTAGCGTGGATGCAAAACATATACTACATATACTAATATATATACCAATATATTATATTCGCTCAAGGCGTGAAAGAAATGCAACATCACAGAAAATGTACAGCATCACAGAAACAATACAGATATCTGGGATCCCCGGGTTTCACAGAGCCGCTGAAACCCGACGTTCCCCTGGTCGTGTGGATAGCCTGTGCAATGAAATCCTAGACCCCTACGGGCGCGGCAAGTTACCCGCCAAAACCTGAAGCGAGGCAGCCCCCTTCAGCGCCGTGAATGGACCACCCAGCACTTCACGGAATCCGGTAACTTGGGCACCCCTCCTGGGTCATCCTGTACCCCCTACGAGTGCGGCGAATAGCCCGCCAATCCTAGAGTGAAGCCCCCTCCGTCCCAATGCCATGAGATGCGGGCTTGTTGCCCTCTAGAACCCGGCTATCCGTGCACCCCTCCGCGGGGCAATCCTAGTACAGAAAGTAAAATATACATATAACGGGTACATCGACCGCAACCAGGTCATGCCCCAAAAGAATAATACAAACAGGCAGTGACGGCTGTCCACATGTCGGACGCTCGTCCCGCAATATCAAATGCACAAAATACAACAAAACTGTACTAGCATTGCAACCAGGCTATCCCCCACGACCGATCCGCAACATCACAGCAAAAACAGAACATCAACGTGAAAGTTACGTTCGCAAATCCGTCTAACCGGGCTATAGCAGTTAGACCGGATTTACCGATCAAGTGACATTCACGGTCGCAGATATAATGTAAATACTGTGAAAAATGTGTTTAAAATATCCGATCGATCAAAAATTAACAAGTGGGCCCCCAATCAAAACTGTAGCACTCACAGAAAACCTGGGCCCAATTTTAATATTCCAAAACCCATATTTTAAGCCCAGAAGGCCTCTGTAAAAAATTGGTGAAGTGTTCTCCACAGTGTGCGGCGGAAGGGCGGCGGGAAGGGGGTTTTCGCGGCGGTTCCGCGCTCCCACTGTGGAGTTACTTCGTCGAATTTTTACAGAGCTCTTAGATTTTCCAGTACATCAATATTTTACAACCTGAAAAATTTTTCGACACCAAAAAATTCCAACAGAAAACTGATGCTAACAAAAATGTAGTTTTGGAACTTTTTGATCGATTGGAAATGCAAACACATTAAACCAAGCTAGACTAAGTTAATGGCGAGGCTCTGATACCACTGTAAGTGCACGGCGGCGCCCCGGCCGTCAATCCAACGCCGGAATGCGGAAACGGTGAAAAACTTTAATTTTGCGGACTTAGCAAACCGGTACCACCGCGCACTAAACATCCGGATCGTAACCATTAACTAGTCCTAGCTAACTACAAGATGGAATAGAGATATACCGACGATCCAAGTCCTCCGGTCTTCTCGTCATGGTCCCGATCTCCTGCGGAAAATCCTGTCTCCTCCTCGTCGCCGGAAGTGCACCACATCGCCTACTTTGTTTACGGGCTCCCACCTCAATGCCGAGGCAACTCGGGCACGAAGCCGGCTACTCGACGTGCCCAAGATTCGCTGTAGAATGTGTAGTAGAATTTATGTCTCACTTTTGGGGTTATCGGAATCACCCTTTTGGTGGAGGAATGATACAAGGAGTATGTGGAGGAGTTTTTGGATTTTGGAACATGAAATGAACCACACAACCCACACTACAATTTTTGGACAGCCCCCTAATAAGCTTGGCCGGCCATCACAAAGGGGAGAGTGAGAATGAGGAGGTTGTATCAAAGGAATATGAGAGAGGCCAAAAATAATACCCATACAAGAGAGAGAGAGGAAAGGTTATCATCCAAAAGGAAATGATCACAAGTGTAAACTAACACTCCACCAACCTCACCCCTCATCATCATCAACCATCATGTCCCTCCATCATCATACAAAGTCAAGCCATCATGATAGCTAGAAGTCAAGGTCAATGAGAGACTATTATGATACAACAATAAGCAAATACCCCCTCCACAAATACTTATTTGCAACAATGCAAATAAGCCCTCCTCCACCAATCTTCGGCCAATGAACGGAACAAAGGAAATTGGCCGAAACGGAAAGCAAACTGGCAACTCCAGAAAACTGGTCCCGTAATAAATTACAGGAAAACCCCGATACTGTGCATACACACCCGCATCTGTATTTCGACCGAAATACAAATACAATGAGACAAAATCTACACTGTACTATACTAGGATCCGGCTTAAACCAAAGCCGGCTAGTAATATCCGTTCGATCCTGATCCGTGCAATACCGCACGTATCTGATCGAACCCTGCCATAAAACCATACGGCCACTAGTACAAACTGTCCGATCCTGATCCGTGCAATACCGCACGTATCTGATCGGACCCTGCCATATCTCCATACGGCCTCTACAACCTTTCGCCCGAAAGCTGAGTAACTGAATGTGGGGGACTCTAAAGACTCGTCAACACCTCGGTTGTGGATTTAACCACTAGCACGTCAGAGGTATAAGCCAATACGTAACGGGCTACCAAGTATTGACTAAAAGGGACGTCTGTGAGTGAACTCAGCCTGACAACCCTACTGAGCCTGTCAGTGACAATATCCGTGCAGTCCGGTCCGTTCGTCTATGAGTATCGCATGGCGGGCCTAGGGGGTTGGTAAAAGTCAGACCCCCAAAAGCGGTACAAGTCGTGTCGGAGTGTAGCCCAGAACACCCTGAGATACTACTGGAATACCTACCAGTAAATCTCCTTGCCTTGGCCAAGGACTTTGTGTAATGGCTCTCCTAGACACAGCACGACCTCACCCCCAATACCGGGAGAGACGAACCCTGAAGATACGCTCACTGCCTCCATGTGGCTCGGGACTGTACCCAACTAAAACCTGTTTGCACGACTCCTTTGAGCCGTGGTAGGGTAGTAATCAAAGTACAGTGGGAACTCACACGAGACAAATGACGATCCCCAGGTCGATGAACTAACCTGCACACATGTCACCAGGGAACTGCCATCTGACGTCTGGTATATGACCAACTAGCATGTTCCCGGCGAGTCCTGTCCGGTGTACTCATAACCCAATGAGCACCTGTATACATCTTAGGTGATCCAACTGACACCAGTGGCTTGTGAGACCGGCCACCGCCCCTCGTCGGGGTCTCGACTGTATACACTAGTCTACTAATGGAGTATCGATGCCCAGTCTCGAAACTCCCACGACTAGGGACCTTTTAAGGATAAGCTTATAGACCCCCAGCTCCCACTTATATGATCGCCCTCATACTGCTGGTGGTCAAGCAAGAATCCTAGGGGCTCTATCAACGTGTAATAGCGACGTGTCAGGTCACCTAAAGCAGTACACGATGATAAAGGTAAACCAGATAGCATACTATCATCTCGAGTAAGACTGTCCTACCGGGATAGGTCCTCCCTCAATCATTACAATCATGTACCTGTGACCTAATAATTGACTCTGAGGGCACTATCTCCAACAGGGTATACATACCGCACAACAAAAGGTCCTTTCCACCGAGATTTTAGCTTACCCGCATGAAAATGGAGACGTGAATCATAAAGAAGGACTTGTTGACCAGGTGTAAAAGTTTTTCTCAAAATGTTTTTATCGTAAAATACCTTAGTCCGATTCTTTACAATTACAGCATTATCGTAAGCTTCATCGCGGAGTCCGGAAGTTGCAGGCTTGATTTAAGTCAAATTTAAGTTCTCTAATGGCCCACATTGCTTTGTGCTTAATCTCGACCGGAAGGTGACAAGCCTTACCAAACACTAGTCTGTAAGGAGACATACCTAGATTGGTTTTATATGCAGTTCGGAACGCTCAAAGAGCATCCGTCAATTTGGTTGACCAATCTTTTCGATTTTTAGAAACTGTTTTCTCCAAAATTTGTTTGATTTGTCTGTTTGAAACCTTAGCTTGCCCGCTCGTTTGGGGATGATAGGGTGTGGAAAGTTTGTGGTTGATTGCATATTTCCTCATCAGAGTCTCGAAAGACCGATTATAGAAATGCGTCCCGTTATCGCTAATGATAACGCGTGGGTGTCCAAATCGCGAAAAGATGTTTTCGTTTAAGAACTTAATGACAACCTTTTTGTCATTAGTACGACAAGGAATAGCTTTCACCCATTTCGAGACGTAATCAACCGCAAGCAATATGTACAAATTCCCAAAAGAGTTAGGAAAAGAACCCATAAAGTCAATACCCCAAATGTCAAAAATTTCAACCACCGAGATGGGTTGAAGTGGCATCTCATTTCTCCGGGAAATCCTACCCGTATGTTGACACTGTGCACAGGTTTTGCAATGATCAACTGCATCTTTCAATAAAGTCACCCAATAAAAACCGCATTGCAAAACCTTTTCCGCCGTCTTTCGAGGACCGAAATGACTCCCACATGCCTGATCATGACAAAAAGATAGAACACTCTTGAATTCATCATTAGGGTCACATCTACGAATGATCTGGTCAGGACAATACTTAAACAGATAGGGTTCATCCCAGTAAAAGTGTTTTACTTGGGATAGAAATCGATGTTTGTCCTGTTTCGACCATTCGAGGGGAATAAGTCCCGTAGCAAGATAATTCACAATATCCTTGAACCAAGTTTCATCGGATACATTCAAGAGTTGTTCGTCTGGAAAAGAATCATTGATCGGCAGGGTCACAGGTGAAGAAGAGATGCGCGACAGATGGTCGGCTACAACGTTTTCACATCCTTTCTTATCTTTAATAACAAGATCAAATTCTTGTAATATAAGGATCCAACGTATTAACCTACCTTTAGCATTCTTCTTCGCCAAAAGATGTTTCAAGACGGAGTGGTCAGTGTACACAACAATAGGTGAGCCAATCAAGTAAGGCCTAAATTTTTCTAATGCGAATACAACTGCCAAAAGTTCTTTTTCGGTAGTTGTATAGTTAATTTGAGCATCGTTCAGGGTCTTACTTGCATAATACATCACATATGGCATCTTTTGAATGTGCTGTCCTAAGACTGCACCAACTGCAATATGCATCACACATAAGCTCAAACGGGTGGTTCCAATATGGAGAAGATAGAACGGGGGTTGTAGTGAAAGAGTGTTTAAGTGAGTCAAATGAAGCCTCACAATCCGAGTCAAAGTGAAAGGTTGTATCCTTGGCCAAGAGAAGAGTTAAGGGTCAAGCAATTTTGCTAAAATCCTTAATGAATCTTCGATAAAAGCCTGCATGGCCAAGAAAGGATCGTATATCCTTGACGCATTTAGGATGAGGAAGGTTTTGAATGACATCTATTTTAGCTTTGTCAACTTCAATGCCTTTTCGTGAAATAACATGTCCAAGCACAATTCCCTCTTGGACCATGAAGTGGCATTTTTCCCAATTCAAGGTTAAGTTCTTCTCTTTACAACGAGTAAGAACTGTGTCAAGATGAGATAGGCAGTCAGCAAAAAAATCTCCGAATATCGAGAAATCGTCCATGAAAATCTCCAGAAAATTCTCGACCATGTCCGAGAATATCCCCATCATACGCCGCTGAAATGTAGCGGGAGTATTACATAACCCAAAGGGCATGCGTTTATAAGCAAAAGTACCAAAAGGACAAGTAAATATGGTTTTGTCTTGATCTTTTTTGGCAATAGGGACCTGGTTATAGCCAGATTATCCGCCCATGAAGCAGTAATATTCCCTTCCAGCTAAGCGTTCTGGCATCTGTTCAATAAAAGGTAGAGGAAAGCGGTCTTTCCTCATTGCGGCATTGAGTTTTCTATAATCAATACATACACGCCACCCAGTTTGAGCGCGTGTCTGGATTAACTCATTCGCCTCATTTGTTATGACTGTGATGCCAGATTTCTTAGGGACTACATGAATTGGACTTACCCATTGGCTATCGGAGATTGGGTAAATGATACCACTGTCAAGACATTTGATGATTTCTTTCTTCACCGCATCCTTCATGACGGGGTTCAACCGTCTCTGTGGTTCTCGGGTTGGCTTGGCTTCATCCATCAGATGTATATGATGTTCAACTATTAAGGGACTAATCCCTTTGATGTCAGCCATAGTCCAACTAAACGCCTGCCTATTAGATCTCAATACCGTTAAAAGCGCATTCTCTTGCTCCGAGGTTTAGAAAAGCAGATATGATCACAGGTAAAGACTCATCCTCACCTAAATATGCATATTTAAGATGAGAAGGTAAAAGTTTGAGATCTAATGCTGGCAGAGAAACTATAGAAGGTGGGGTAAGAGAATGATATTCAGAGTCACAAAGAAGCTTGTAGTCTGCAAAAGATACAGACTCGGAAAGTGAAGAGTCAAGAGTGTCAGACTCAAGGATGGAAAGAGTGTCCTCACTAAGATATGAATATTGATGTGCTAGTGTCGTCGAGATTTTCAAAACAAAGTTCATCAACTTCGCAAATTTCGGGAGCAATCTCGTGGACAGAACAGGCATCAAGTATATGAGTAGAGGGTTCAGACGGCTGACTTCCAATTTTATAGATGTTCAGTTCAATTGTCATTTTTCCAAAAGATAAGTTCATAGAACCGTTTCGACAATTAATGACAGCATTGGAAGTAGCAAGGAATGGTCGACCCAAAACCATCGGAATTTGGTTCTGTGGGTTTGCTACAGGTTGTGTATCGAGAACAATAAAGTCCACATGGAATATAAATTCCCCGACTTTTATCAACACATCCTCCAGTTCACCACTAGGTTTGGTGATTAAACGGTCTGCCATTTAGAGAGTGCAATGAGCTGGTTTCAACTCTCCAATCCCTAACTGCTCGTAAACAGAATATGGAAGCGGGTTAACACTTGCCCCAAGTCAAGTAAAGCACAGTTAATGTTTTTACCCCCAATAGAAATCGATATCGTAGGACATCCTGGGTCCTTACGTTTCTTTGGTAACTGTGGGGTAAAAGCAGTGCTAACATTATTTGTCATGAAGACCTTTTTTGGCACTTGAGTCTTCCTCTTCCTAGTGCACAAGTCTTTGAGAATTTTCGCATAAGCGGGGACTTGTTGAATAGCATTTAGGAGATGGATATTGATGTTAACCTGTCTGAACATTTCCATAATCTTCTCCATATGTGGACTCGATTTATTTCCCCTAACCGATTCGGATAAGGAGCTTTAGCAATAAGAGCTGGGTCCATCATTGGAGAAGGTGGTGTGTATGGAACTGATCTCAGAATAGAAGTGGGGATCGTCTTTGGTGGAATAGAAGAGGTATGCTGAGGTATTGATCCTTGGGGAAAATGAAGAATAGGCTCGCAAGAAGGTGGTGGGGCAGACGAACAAGGATCAGAAGTAGAAGTAGATGTGGAAGGAAAAGTGGAAGTGGAAGCCGGGGTGTTATTGATTAATTCATCATGATTATCAATTTCTTCCCCAACGTGATTATTCAGCACTCTTCCATATCTCAACGTTGTAAGTGCATTCACATTGTAGTGTTATGAATGTCCAGGATTCGGTAGGGGTTGAGACGGAAGTTTCCCTTTCTTTCTAGCACTCATTTCGGCTTTTAATTGTGCAATTTGTGCTTCCATCGATTTTATACTCCCAGCTTGGGAGGCAGAGTTTTTCTTTATATCATCGACAGAAGACTGAACCTCGGCCGAAACTTGCATGAAATTTTTCAGAATCAAATTCATGGTTTGTGCGAGTGAAGAGGATTCATCAGTACCGGTCAACTGCAAAGGATTATACGGTGCAGGTGTGTTGACCGGATTTTGAAAGTTTTGTGATTGGTAGGGGTGCTGACTTATTTGAAGTGGCTGCTTTTGTGGTGGAGGACCCCTTTGGAAATTATTTTGATTTGGAACCGTGTTTTGAGTTTGTTGTTGGTTCCAAGAAAAGTTAGGGTGATTCCTCCAACCCTGATTATAAGTGGAAGAATACGGATCGTTTCTAGGTCTTTGTTGGAAAGCAGCATTGGTATGCTCTTGACCCTGAAACGGAGAATTCAAAGGACATTCTTCCGTAAGATGAGATGGGTCAGAACAGCATCCACAGACAGTTTTGGAGAGTGACATCTGATTTAGGGAGGCTGCTAAAAATTTATGTTCCATAGCTTCGAGTTTCTTTTGCATTGCTGCAATTTCAGCTCTAACTCCTATGGAAACATCAAGTTGATGAATGCCATCCCTAGACGATGACTGGTTTACATTCTCCCACTGTAAAGTTCTTTCAGCGAAATCTTCTAAAAATCTCCAGGCTTCACCATCATCTTTATTCATGAAGATGCCTTGACACATGGATTCAAGAGTCTGTTTTGTTGTAGGATTAATGCCCTCATATATGATTCTGCACAGATCCCATCTAGGAATTCCGTGATGAGGACATTGAACTAACAGATCCTTGAAGCGTTCAAAACACTTCGAAAATGGTTCATTGGGAAGCTGGGTAAATTGATTTATTTCGCTACGGACTCGAGCTGTTTTATGATTAGGGTAGAATTTCTTTAGGAAAGCTGTTACGAATTCTCCCCAATTTGAAATAGAATGTGCGGCTGTGTTATAAAGCCACTTCTCGGCGGTATTGCACAAAGTGAATGGGAGAAGACGTAATCTCATAGCATCCACAGAAAGCTATGAAGTACCCATCATAGCGCATACATTTTCAAATTTGGTAATAAAGACGTAGCGTCTTCAGACTCGAGACCATGATATTTTGGTAAAAGATTGATGTATTGAGATTTGATTTCAAAATTGTCCCCATTGGCTGGTGGAATGGTGAGACAGGTCAAAAGAGGACCTCGCATAGGGTAACATCTCTCTTGGAGAGAGATGCGGGATGGATTTTGTACACTTGCGGACAGTGGCAGAGTAGTGTTAAAGAAGTTCAATGGAGAACCGTCCATCGAAGTGGGTGTGGTAGTGGGTGAGGAAAAAGAAGATGTAGAAATACCGACTTCGAAGTCGATAGGAGGAACGCGGACAGGACGGGCACTAGAATCCCGTGTCCAGCCGAACATGCACTAAATGGTTTAGCACAAGTGGTAGCGTTAAGTGATAATTAAGGAAAAGATGAGTTGGTGTTTGGTTTGAAAAAGACGGATTTTTAAAAAAAAATTCACACAAACAATGCACAAGCAACCCTAAATATAGTAGTCACCTAGGTCAAGGCACTAGACCGCTCCTAGACTTCTAGAAGACAAGTCGCAAGATAGATCCTCTACTGCCTCTTTGCCCCTTCTGTGGCCAGGTAAGTGCCAGGTAAGTGGGAGGTTCTCCACTACGTAAGTAGTGGGCCTAATTAAGTAACCACTTGCCTTAGACACACTTGCCTTAGACACCATAAAAGAAATGCGGATAAGCAATTGATTACCCACGACCTCCTTCTGTCCTAAGTGAGTGTGACGGTCCTTAGAGTCATGTCTAGATATTTTTTTAAGTTAATGAGGGTGATGCGGATGCAATTTTGTGATTTTCGGGGCATAGGAAGGGTAATGAAATCCCCACCTAATCTGAATTTGGTCTTTGCCCCTTAATTTCCGTGTTAAAAATGCAAACAACCAAGATCAAACAAGAAACAATTTTTCTTTTTGTGGCGCTGCGAATTTTTTGCAAAGAATCTTGCAAAAATTGGTTAATGGACAGATCAGGGAGGAGATAAGAAAGACAGAAATTTACCGAGAAAATTTGGTGCAGTGAAGCCCTAATATCGCCGTGGAACCGCCGCGAGATGCCTTCTTTGGCCGCAGATGCGCGGTCTGAAGATGAGATCTCTGCACAAAAATTCGTGCAGATGCTCCTGTTCACTCACTGAACTCTCTGAGATGTCCTGCAAATTTTCCTCTCGCTCCAGAAATTCTAGATTTCCTTGCAGCAAATCACAACAATTGTTAAGCGCTTGTTGCGAATTTTGATCTAAAAATTCTGATGGAATAATAAATTTTCCAACTCAAATTACAAAAACGAACAAATTAGCACACTATCCCCGGCAACGGTGCCATTTGATTGATCATTCTTCGTGTGTATGGAAAAGTTTTAATCACAACCAAAGAAATTTATACCGCAATCAATTGACGGTATCTATTGTAGTTTCGTCGGTGAATGCAGATCGTCCACTGAGAAAGTGTGATTTGTTCGTTATCGTTTCAGTTGAGTTGAAAATTAAAAGATAAAAGAAAATGATTCAATATTTGTGAAATTTAGTTTCAAGAATCATCAAGAAATAGATCTAAAATCAAGAAATGATAGAGATCAAGAAAATGTCCAAATCGTTTGAATTATCAAGATTTGTAAAAAGGCTTATCGGAATCGATCCAATTGATAGTGATGATGAATATTAATGATTACAAATTCTTATCTATTGAAGATTTGTTGCTAGATCGATAACAATCAATGAGGTTTATGGAGCTATTGAAGAAACTAGGGTTTCTTCATCATCATCCCTTATCCCTTCATTGATTATCATTCAAATTCTAGCCTCTAGCAAATTAAATCACCGATCGTTGATCTCTAATTTGGAGCGAAGAAATCGATCTCGCTCAAATTAGGTTTTCAATGATTCAATTTCCTAAAGTTTATAAAACTCATAAGACTTAAGAATTGTTCAAGAATTTCATCAACATCATCTACCTATTCTCTCGATTCCGCTACAAGCGATGTTTTCACTCAAACATCATGAAAAAGAAAAGAATCAAGAATCTATAACTCTTCATAATGCAAGAATGTAAAGAAAAGCAAGATTAAGAATTTTCACCTTTTATTTATCAACCTTTAGGTACAATTCACTCAAAGATTACAAGATTTGAGGAAGAACTAAATCGTCGAAACTAACTTCACTTCGGTCTTCCTGAGTCGCGGATCGTCGTGGATCTCTTGCTCGGATGAAGATCGGCGTTGCTTCAAAGGGCTCGTTGAATGCTTGCTTGAATTGGTACTCGATGAATCTTGATTTCGCTCAAATAGATTTAGGCTAGGGTTTTGATGTTGCAAGTTGTGTCACTCAACTTTTGGAAATTTGGCTCAATATTCAACAACCCAATTAATAAACAACCTTTGTAATGAAGCCCTAGGTCTCTTTATATAGTTTTCCCTTTAACTTCCCCTAGAAGCTTGGTTTATCTTCTACTATAAGCGAGGTTGTTATGAAGCTTGCGTAGGAAGCTAGGATAGAGAAGTTTCTAGATTAAGGTAGTTAGCTAGCTTGCATGATATGCTTGGTAGGTATCAAACTTGCACAAGAAACTTGGCTGTTAGAAGTGAAGCTTCTGGAGAAATCTACACAATTCGAAGCATCTTGGAGAAGTTTGGTCGTTAAAAGGAGGCCTCTATAAAAGTTTTTGCCACCAACGAGTCAGAACGGCCGCGGATCCGCAGCGGATCGGCCTGACTCGGCCGCGGATCCGCGGCCGTTTAGTGAAATCACTGCACGGAATTTCCAGTGTTGTTTCATGTTGGCTTTATGGCACTTCCCTGATGCATGGAATATTTTTATACTTTCTTGTTTACTGCCAGATCACAAGTCTTGGACTTGACGTATTTTATCAGCACTTTTAGCAGTTCCGGTTCTTTTACCTGCAGAATTTCCTGCACTCAATCTCGAGACAAGTGTTGATATACAAAGATCATGCGTGTAGTAATAAACATACAATTTCCTTCATAATGCTGGTTATAATGTATAATACATGTTATTTGATATTTCACAGACGAATTGCTAATATATGCTATATTTATACCAAACACCTTTAGATGATTACAAAGAGTAGGGAAATTGATGTGTTAAAATTGCAATATTTTCGATTGATCACTTATGTACAAGAAACTCCTTAAAGCTCACTGGTTAAGCCTTTCCTCTATTGTCCCATAGCCTGCAAGTTCGTATTCCATCAGTTCCAATTATCTTTAATATTTTTCTTTTTACTTTTTCGGAAGCCCAAGAGTTGCACGTGCATTACACGGAGAAACGAAGAGTTGCAAATAAATCAAAAAATAAAAACAAGACACAAATACCCAGATGAATGCACTGCGTGAACACCAAGACCAACCCCCACTTTTGTACCGCCGGTTTTCCCATTTTGAGTGCTACCGGTGGGTGGAATAGCCCCAAACTCCTCCATTTTTTGCCCGTGCACCCCTCCAGCACCCTCTACTCTATTTTCTTGTTTGATTTCTCTGATTTTAACCAGAGACTCTTCAATTCCCCCATTAACACTATTTCAATTCTTTTAATTCAATTTACACACCTTCATTTTTCTCCTATAAATATTAGACCAGTTCTAACTCTTCCCTTAGGCATACCACCATCTAAAATCTATCTTCTCTCTCAAAATTCTCAAGCACTCAAGTTCCCTCAAGGAGTCGAGCACGTTTCTTCCCTCTCGCGTCGTCGTTCCCTCAAGATCTTTCATCCCTCTCCTTTGCTCCACAACTCGCTCAAGTGATGTTTGTAAATCGAGCTCGCCTCCTAGTCGCATTCATGGTCTCAGTTCTACAAATCGAGGCCTTTAATTTCCTTCTCGTTCGTACGAGTACGAACGCGCAACTGGAAGTCCTCTCATACTCTTTTCTTTCCCTCTTGTATATTCACTTCTACTTTTATATGTCGCCACTCCGCATCACCTGTAACTATATTAACTCCCTTCTACTTCTTTCTCTTTTTGCTTCTCCTCATATATCGACGCGAAAGAATACGGTATTATAAATAAGTTTAATAAAAAAAAATATATTCATTGTAATTCGACATGTTCATCATAAATTTCATGCCATGATATCAAGAAAATATGAATTTATAACTTTATCCATGTCTCACAATTTTTTTTTATGATGTTTATTATGTTGAATAACCTATAGATTACAAATAACGAATAAATATCATGAAGTTTAAAAACCACCCTTTTATCGATATCTAAAATTTATACCTATAGAAAATTCACGGGGTAACAACCAACCCCACACGCACACTATGGTTTCATAGCATGAGGTTTTAAACATATGGTTTATTTAAAGAATAAGTTTTATATTAAAATACCACACTTTTTTCAAAATGGGTTTCTTTTAAATCGATATTTTAAATTCTTGGCAGTTACGCCTCTACAACCCTATCTAGGGGACCCACTAATGGATGGTACGGATTATCTCACATCCTTGGGATAGTAGAGCGAGATGCAGAACTCCTCACGGAGTATTCGGTCTCGAAAGGAAATAAAAATACGGTTTTTAAGAAATACTACTTTTCTAAACAAAACAATCTTTGGAAAATTATATAAAACTATGAATTCGTATTTTCAATAAAAACATATTATAAAACTATAATTTTAAAATGAAAAATTAGAATTTTTAATAAAATAACATCAAGTTTCCAAAAGAGCTGGTTTTCATAAAAAAAATACCATAAACTTTTAAAAGCTAGGTTTTATCACTAAAACACCACCTACATTAAAATATATGTTCATAAAAACTCTAAATGTTACAAATCACTCTCGAGATTTATTTTTAAACAATATTAGTATATTTTTCATAAAACCCCCTCGAGAAATGCAAACAATATAAATACAATGTAAACAACAATAATAAATCTCTAAGAACTCTAGATTAATATAGATTTAAGCGGTTTCATTTCTCTTGAGCTCCAGGGAGCTGGAGAAAGTGAATGCTTACCAAGTCAGATTAGATAAGTTTAATAGAGTTATTAATGGCAATTGTCTTGGAAAAAAACACAAATCCTGCCGTCCATGTGCAGCAGTTGCCCAATTACTTCCGAACGTAAGAAATTCAAGAGCTAAATCCTTCCATAAGATATTTACTCTAACCTGAATACAAACTCAATCAGGATTCAAACTTTAACATAAACTTGAACTCTTGATCATGAACCAGAACACTTGAACTTGAATATCCCAAAACTTGAATACTAGAATACTATGACTTGACATGAACTTAATATAAATACCAGAACACAATGGCTAATATTGAAACTGACTTGACTCGAACCATGAATACAATTTGACATAAATACATGAACACTTAACATGAATACTTAATATGACATGAACTCAATCTTGCAACTTGATGTATTCATGGATTCGAGCAAGGCTGGTAATTTTAACTGTAACCTAGAATACACGGGGTGTTGGGGTAGTTCAACTGTGAATCCAATGAAATCTCAGGAGTTCCCCTAGATCATGAATCCATGTCTACTAAAACAAGTAAGCTATCATGAGGGCCCATGTTTCCTTACTCCTGAATTATAGCCTATTGAGTTTGGAATATTTCGACACTAGGTTGAAGTCCCGTTACTAACACTTGATTCGGGCCCATGGTTCCTTACCCCTGGATTATAGCCTGCTGGGGTTGAGAACACTCTTGAGATTGGTTGAAATTCACCCTTTAACTTACGTCAAATTAGTTTACCCATGTAGAGACTTTTTAGGACACTTACATGCATTTCATGTTCACTATACCTATACTATACGGCCATACTATACTATGCTCATATTACATTGTCCTGATATATAGAACTGCATGTTAAATCGAATTGCTATGCTTACATTAAATTGCATGTTTAAACACCATATCTTATAGTCTATTGCTTAATTATATCCATTTTTCTTTGTCATTATACTTTTATACTTCATACCCTTTTTCTTGGGGACTTATTGAGCGAAAGTTCGCCGACGGGCATTCTACCCACCTTTATTTCTTGGAATGTTCTTCATATTCTGTGGAGACTGAGAAGGTGGACACCATAGAGGAGGAGCACGATCAGATCATGACCCAGGCCTAGACTAGTTATCATTTTCTTTCAGTTTATGTATGTCATCTGTTTAGACATTTCTTTTCTTGTATTTCTTTCAGTTGAACTCATGTATTGTAAATGTATCAAGTTGAATGTAAATAAAGTTGTTGAACTTTAAATCTCATGTTAATTTCTTGTTGTTTTATATTGCTCAATTACGCTTAGCCTATTTATTCCGGGAAATGATCTTCTCGAAATAAATACGTCGCGGGTCTCGTCATGTACCTGCTTTTGTTTACTGCGCAGCGGGGCGTGATAAGATTCTTGGTTTTGGTATCGAATATTAGGGCACACTTCCATGGGAAATATCTTGGATATATCTAAGAAAGAGCTTGTAAGAGGACTTTCTCAAGTCAAATCCCTTAAAGATAAAGTGTGCGAAGCTTGTCAAAAGGGCAGACAGGTAAAAGGTTCTTTCAAGCCAAAGAATTAGGTATCAACCACACATTCTTTACAGTTGCTACACTTAGACCTTTTTGGACTTACTCAAACTGCAAATTTGAATGGAAAGAAATATGCTTTGTTATTGTAGATGATTATTCCCAGTTTACTTAGATCTATTTCTTAGCACACAAAAATGAAGCTTTAAATGTTTTAATAACTTTTTCAAAACATGTTCAAATTGAAAAGGTTTCTCATATTTTAAAAATTCGAAGTGATCATGATGGTGAGTTTGAAAAAAATGAGTTCGAAATTTTTTATTCAGAAAATGGTTTTAAACATGAATTTTCTTATGCTAGAATTCCACAACCGAATGGTGTTTTCGAGAGAAAAAATAGATCCATACAAGAAATGGCAAGAACAATGATCAATGAATATTCTTTGCCACATTATTTTTGGGCTGAAGCTACTAATACTGCTTGTTATATTATTAATAGAGTTATTATTCGTAAATTTGAAAATAAAACCCCTGATGAATTATATTTTGAGAAGAAACCAACTATTGGATTCTTCAAAGTTTTCGGATGCAAGTGTTTTATTCTCAATACCAAGGACTCCTTGGGAAATTTGATGCTAAATGTGATGTTGGAATTTTTCTTGGTTATTCTCTTACTAGCAAAGCATATTGTATCTATAACATGAGAACTTTAGTAGTAGAAGAGTCCATACATGTAAAATTTGATGAATTTAGCCAATCTTTTGAGAAAAATATTGTGAATGAAAATGCAAATACAATCAAAAGAGATATATGGCACAAAGGAGAAAAGCGAGAAAAATGATCAAATTAACTAAGAAAGTGAAGCATCTCAAAATTTGCCAAAAGACTGGAAGTTCGATCTAAATCATCCAAAGGAATTAATCTTTAGCGACGTATCAAAAGGAGTTTCTATCCGTTTTAATTCTATTAGTTTTTTAGATAATATTGCTTTTGTTTCTCATGTTGAACCAAAATCTTTTAGTAAGGCTGAAATGCATGATGATTGGATTATCGCTATGCAAGATGAACTTAACCAATTTGAAAGGAATCGAGTTTGGAAATTAGTTCCTAAACCCATAAATAGAACTATCATTGAAACCAAAAGGGCTTTTAGGAATAAGTTAGATGAATCCGGTAATATTGTTCGTAACAAAGCCCATTTTGAAGATAAAATACTTTGTTGCATTCTACCAAGTATTTCCTAAAGTAAAATCCTCATGCACAAAGTAATTTTAGATGATATGTTTTACATGATTATTTCTAAGATTTTTCTTATCACATTTGTTGAGTTTTCTGGAAAATATCTCATATAATTTTGTTGATTATTTCAATGAAATTTTTGATTGAGAGAATTCAAATATTCTCTTTATTAAAAAGGATATGATTGAATATTTGATTCCATGGTTTTTGTGATTAAAAGATTTGTAGGAATCCACAGTTGGAATTGTTTTTCAAAATCAAATCTCAAATCGAATAATTGATTGAGATTTTTTAAAATATTTTTCTTATTAATATACATGATTGAATATTTGGTTTCTTGGATTTATGATTGAGAGATTTATGTTTTTCATTTTTTTGGAATTATCTTTTTTCAAATCTCTAAGCTGATTTATTCTTAAATTATTTCCTTATTCTTTTTTACTTTTTTGAGAAAATCAAGATTGCTAAAATCTGTCGTTTTGTGCTGATATGCTTCGAGCGGACAGCTGCCAGTCGACCGGTCACTTGACCTCCTGCATATTGTGTTTTTATTTGAATATCAAGAGACGACTAAATAGTCGACTGGTTTTTTTGAGCGGTCGACCACTTTTGCAATCAGTCGACTGGTCCATTCGACCGCGCGAAGTCTGGATGAATTTTTATGCAGTTTTTCTATAAGATGTTTGCTAAAATAATTTTTCATATATTTTTAAATTTGAATTACAACGGCTAGTTTTCTGTTAATATGGAAATTTGATTTATTCTAGCATATAAGATTTCATATTCTTCATTATAAAAAGAAAAGAGTTTTTCATGGTTGATCATCAACTCTTTTACTAAGCTTCTCACTTAAAAACACTTTAACTCTATTTCTCAAATATTTACATTTAAATCCAAGCCCTTAACTTGAAGTATTTGCTCAATCAAGGAGTTCTAGTGTGCGATTCATCTCTCTCTTTTTGTACTTCTTTGATGGTAAATTGAACCTCTATTTATGAGGTTGGGGTGTGAGCTTGAATATCGGGTATAAACATTCAAGGAGGGTTAGATACCGTTTGTACTCTTTCCAGTTGTGATCTCTACCCACATAAAAAGATCGATATTTGTAAATAAAATCTTCATGACAGTGAGATAGTCGTAGGGGACGGGGCTAGACAAAGTTGCTGAACCTGGATAAATTCTCCGTGTTTGTCTCTTGGTAACTTGCACTTCTTTTTATTAGCTCTGTGATAATTTCATTTATCTTTTTCTATGATTGAAATATTATTTAGTGTAAACACATTTTTGCTAGAACTGCTTGTGTGAGGTTTTAAATTTTTATTTATTGCCATCGCCCTATTCACCCCCCCTTCAGGGTGATTTTCAAATGTGGGAAGTTGCCACATGACTTTTCATATGTGCCATATGGTTTCTTACGTCCTGGTAAGCGATGAGGAAGAGGACACAATCTTCTTCACTCTTAAAGTCGAGCAAGAAGAAGACGCACTGCTGACAGATGATAGGGCTACGCTGGGGGCAGGATCAGTGCCCAATGCTTCAAACCCCTCTCAGGAAGATTCGATTGATAAGCTGCTGACAGAGGCTTTCCAAGCAAGCAAAAAGAATCAACAGTATGAAATAGCCTTATATGAAAAGCCTAAGCGACGACGTTTGGAGAAAGAAGCTGCAGGAGAGGCAAATTACATAACTCCCCAACCGAAGAAGAATCTACCGCCAATAAAGAAAAGCAAGATCATCGTTGAGAAGCGTTTTGCTAAAGCCTAATCCAAGGGGATGAAGCCGCCGCCTCTCATGATGTATACACCAGGAGTCTCTTACTTCAAGGGAGGAGAAGAGTATCCGAGATACTGTTTATGTCACCGAAGGGTTACTCACTCCATTTATGAATGCTATGAATTCAAGAAGTTGTATTGTCGATATATTTTTCTTCACAGTAAGCAAAAGAGAGAAAAGCGAAAGGCAAAGGCTTGACTGCTCGAAGACGATGGTCCCGAAACCGGCGATAAAATAGGGTCGGTAATAGAAAGTTGTAACATGACCGACGCTTAGGGAACTTCCAGGGTTCCTACCTTCGGGATTGATTCCAAAGATGAACTCCCATTTAACCCTCGCTATGCAGAAGAAGAGGAAGATCCGGAAGTGTGCGACAATATACAGTTATGAAATCGTACCCTGCCAGAAAAGAGTCTTGGACCAGCCATCAAAAGAAAGAAGTGTTGGAGATAGTGCCCTCAGAGTCAATTATTAGGTCACAGGTACGTGATTGTAATGATTGATGGAGGACCTATCCCGGTAGGACAGTCTTACTCGAGATGATAGTATGCTATCTGGTTTACCTTTATCATCGTGTACTGTTTTAGGTGACCTTACAGGTCGCTATTACACGTTGGTAGAGCCCCTAGGATTCTTGCTTGACCACCAGCAGTATGAGGGCGATCATATAAGTGGGAGCTGGGGGTCTATAAGCATATCCTTAAATGGTCCCTAGTCGTGTGAGTTTCGAGACAGGGCATCGATACTCCATTAGTAGACTAGTGTATACAGTCGAGACCCCGACGAGGGGCGGTGGCTGGTCTCACAAGCCACTGGTGTCAGTAGGATCACCTAAGATGTATACAGGTGCTCATTGGGTTATGAGTACACCGGACAGGACTCGCCGGGAACATGCTAGTTGGTCATATACCAGACGTCAGATGGCAGTTCCCTGGTGACATGTGTGCAGGTTATTTCATCGACCTGGGGATCGTCATTTGTCTCGTGTGAGTTCCCACTGTACTTTGATTACTACCCTACCACGGCTCAAAGGAGTCGTGCAAACAGGTTTTAGTTGGGTACAGTCCCGAGCCACATGGAGGCAGTGAGCGTATCTTCAGGGGTTCGTCTCTCCCGGTATTGGGGGTGAGGTCATGCTGTGTCTAGGAGAGCCATTACACAAAGTCCTTGGCCAAGGCAAGGAGATTTACTGGTAGGTATTCCAGTAGTATCTCAGGGTGTTCTGGGCTACACTCCGACACGACTTGTACCGCTTTTGGGGGTCTGACTTTACCAACCCCCTAGGCCCGCCATGCGATACTCATAGACGAACGGACCGGACTGTACGGATATTGTCACTGACAGGCTCAGTAGGGTGTCAGGCTGAGTTCGCTCACGGACGTCCCTTTTAGTCAATACCTGGTAGCCCGTTATGTATTGGCTTATACCTCTAACGTGCTAGTGGTTAAATCCACAACCAAGGTGTTGATGAGTCTTTAGAGTCCCCCACATTCGTTACTCAGCTTTCGGGCGAAAGGTTGTAGAGGCCGTATGGAGACATGGCAAGGTCCGATCAGATACGTGCCGTATTGCACGGATCAGGATTGGACAGTTTGTACTATAGGCCGTATGGTTATATGGCAGGGTTCGATCAGATACGTGCGGTATTGCACGGATCAGGATCGAACAGATATTACTAGCCGGCTTTGGTTTAAGCCGGATCCTAGTATAGTACAGTGTAGATTTTGTCTCATTGTATTTGTATTTCGGTCGAAATACAGATGCGGGTGTGTATGCACAGTATCGGGGTTTTCCTGTAATTTATTACGGGATCAGTTTTCTGGAGTTGCCAGTTTGCTTTCCGTTTCGGCCAATTTCCTTTGTTCCGTTCATTGGCCGAAGTGTGGTGGAGGAGGGTTTATTTGAATTGTTGCAAATAGGCATTAGTGGAGGGGGTTCTTTGCATATATTTATATCATGATGGTTTCATGATGGAGCCCATCTTTTGACTTCTAGCTTTATGATGATGACTTGACCATTGTAGGTTATGATTGGCTTTTGGAGTGTTGGGTTTTGTTCTCTCATCATCTCTTTTCATCATTGCTTCCACCCACCCCCTTGACTTTTCCTTTTCTCTCCCCAATCACACTTGAGAAGGGGGGGGGGGCGGCCATTCCTATGGAAGGGAATGGAATGGGGTTCATTTTGAGGTGTGGTATTTTTGCTTCTCATGTTTGCTAGAAAAGTCCTCTAGCTCATTTCCTAAAGTTGCTCTCTTTTCCTCCACCAATGGCAATTCCACAATCCCCAAAAGTGAGACATGGTTCTTCACACATTCTACAGCAAATCTTGGGCACGTCGAGTAGCCGGCTTCGTGCCCGAGTTGCCTCGGCATTGAGGTGGGAGCCCGTAAACGATGTAGGCGATGTGGTGCAGTTCCGGCGACGAGGAGGAGACGGGACATTCCGCAGGAGATCCGGACGATGATGAGAAGACCGGAGGACTTGGATCGTCGGTATATCTCTTTCTCATCTTATTGTTAGCTAGGACTAATTAATGGTTCGATCCGGGTAGTAGTGCGCGGCGGTTTGCCAGTTTAAGAAAATTTAAAGTTTTTCACCGCTTCCGCTTTTGGCCGTCGGATTGACGGCCGGGGCGCCGCCGTGCACTTACAGTGGTATCAGAGCCTCCCCCATTAACTTAGTCTAGCTTTGTGTAATGTGTTTTTCAGTTCCGATCGATCGAAATGTCCAAAAACCCGTATTTGCCCACGACAGTTTTCTGTTGAAATTTTTTGGTCCCCAAATTTTTTTCAGGTTGTATAAAAGTACTGTACAGAGAGACCTAAGACTACTGTAGAAATACGACGCACTAATCTTTCAAATAGAGCGCGGAACCGTGGCCAATCCCTGCTTGTGGCCGCGGTTCCGCCGCTGAGTAAAGGAATCAGGGTGTTGGATTTCTACAGTGGGCTTCTGGGGATAAATTTGGGTTTCTGGAACATTAAAATTGGGCCCATATTTTCTGTAACTGCTACAGTATTGTTTTGGGGCCCACTTGTTAATATTCGATCGGTCGGATATTTTAAACACATTTTTCACAGTATTTACATTATATCTGCGACCGTGAATGTCACTTGATCGGTAAATCCGGTCTAACTGCTATAGCCCGGTTAGACGGATTTGCGAACGTGACTTTCACGTTGATGTTTTGTTTTGCTGTGTTGTTGCGGATCGGTCGTGGGGGATAGCCTGGATGCAATGCTAGTACAGTTTTGTTGTATTATGTACATTTGATATTGCGGGGCGAGCGTCCGACTTGTGGACTGCCGTCACTGCCAGTTTGTATTATTATTTTGGGGCACGACCTGGTTGCGGTCGATGTACCCGTTGTATGTATATTTTACTTTCTGTACTAGGATTACCCCGCGGAGGGGTGCACGGATAGCCGGATTCTGGAGGGCAACAAGCCCGCATCTCATGGCATTGAGACGGAGGGGGCTTCACTCTAGGATTGGCGGGATATTCGCCGCACTCGTAGGGGGTACAGGTTGACCCAGGAGGGGTGCCCAAGTTACCGGATTCCGTGAAGTGCTGGGTGGTCCATTCACGGCGCTGAAGGGGGCTGCCTCGCTTCAGGTTTTGGCGGGTGACTTGCCGCACCCGTAGGGGTCTAGGTTTTCATTGCACAGGCTATCCACACGACCAAGGGAACGTCGGGTTTTCAGCAGTGGCTCTGTGAAACCCGGGGATCCCAGATATCTGTATTGTTTCTGTGATGCTGTTCATTCTCTATGATGTTGCATTCTATTCACGCCTTGAGCGAATATAATATATTGGTATATATATTAGTAGATGTTGTATATGTTTTACATCCGCGCTAGTCCAGTCCCCGCTCTGTCGTTAGTTAGCTAACCTAACGGGTAATGACGGGACCCAGTGGCGAATGCGGATGGCATATACGTACATCAGTATATTTTCGTTCTTTGTGGTGTGATCAATTGATGGGACTGCATTGATTCGGATCAATGCAAGTTAAAACAAACCTAATCTGATGTTGTTGGAACATTTTTCAAAAAGCTGTTATTGCAAGGACGTTTACTTTTGTTTTGCATCGTGGTATTCATTGGAATATCCTGCTCCTCAGTCGACGAGGCAAGGGCCGAGATCCCTTCACCGGGAGTGACCCCTTGGACAAAAAGTTTGCATCAGGGCATTAACTTCACTATAGCCGATTACTTTTGCTTTGCATCGCGGTATTCATTTGGAATATCCTGCACCCCATTCTACGGGGAAAGAGCCGAGATCCCTTCACCGGGAGTGACCTCTTTAGCAAAGGTTCTCGTCACTATATTTCTAAAAAGCTATCCGTTCCTTCAACGATATCAAGTTCATTACGTTAAAGGTTTTCGCCAGAAACCATTCGTAGCCCTCCGTCATTTCAGTTAAATATTCGGTAGTATTCAAGCTATGTATTTTGACCTCACGCCAAGGCATAGTGATTGGTAGCTGCCGGGTATTTATCTGTTGCATAGATAGATGCGTTGGTTTGGGACAGTCGTACTACTATTTTGGCCTACGTCAAGGGTATGTACGGGTGGGTTCAGATTAACCTGGATAATGACGGGCAGAACTTGACATGTGACTTATGATATTTTGACCTCACGCCAAGGTCATAAGAGCATGGGGCAGAAATCACATCGGGAGTTTCAAAAGAACTGAAACTTGCCAGATATGCGCATACCTTCTGGAGTGTGATAGCGTGAGCGGATTCCGTCACGTTATCATGCAATGATAGTTGGATCCCGATTCCCACTGATGAGTTAGTTTACTCCTCGGGTAACCCCGACTAATTCTTCTTTCAGGTTTGGAGGAGAATTTGAGGTACAGTGGGAGGTTTCCTGATTAGAAAAAGTGATAACCATTCTGATCTAGGTTAGAGTGCACGCTGAGTGTTTCTTTTCTCTCTCTCTCTTTGGCAGCGACCATTGACCCGACCCTAAGACTATGACTCAGTGAACAAGTTGACCGAACCTTCTTAACACTGGCTTTTGGATTGTCAAAGTTGCAGACCTCATTGCCACTCCTACTTTTACCCTTTTCTCCAGGACACCCCGTATTACTACGAACGTCCACTTCCATTGGACAAAACCATCGTATGGTTATATACGAACTCGAAGGGATTTATTCGAGGATGGTTTCCGGTTCTGGAGAATACGAATAGGACTATTCAGTCGTCTTTTCCTTCTACCTTCTCTCAGGTTACGAGTACTCCTTGGTTTAGGGGTAGTACACCTATTACGCAAATTGGATTGTCTTCTTCCAAACCTTAGGCTGGTGCCGACCGGTAGGGAATGAAGAAAACCAATTAGCATAACAATGGTGTGCAGAAGGTATTAGGTTAAGACAAAGCAAGGGATTAGTAAGAGGGCAAAGTAAATTGCAACAGATATTCACGACCAAACCAGGTATTTCGTTACCACTCCCACATCACCTTTCTATTTCTCCAGGACACTCCGTATCACTACGAAGATCCACAGTTTATTGGATACTCCATCGTATGGTTATATACGAACTCGAATGGAACTTGTTCCAGTTCGGGGATGGATTCTGGTCCAGGAGAAATAGGAATTAAGTTCATTCGGTTGTCTTTTATCCTCACCTTCTCTCGCATTGCGAGTGTTCCTAGGATTGGGACAGTACACCCATTATGCTTATTGGATAGTCTTCTTCCAAACCATAGGCTGGTGCCGAACGATAGGGAAGGAAGAAAACCATTTGGCCTAAAGGGGTGTGCAGAAGGTAAAGACTAAAGACATATGAAGGGATTTGGAGAGGTGGCAAAGAACTATACGGTTACAGTCGTGAATCTGGAAGAGGCATTACTAGGAATACCAGAATACCCCATCGGAACATTTCAATGTTTCAGTTTCACTGTGTAATGTTAAAGGAAAACTGATTTCCCGATTAGATACTTACTCCAGGGTATGTATTTACCAGGTACGATTCTCACATCTGTATGGTTTTACAGATGATGAGTGGGAGTAAGTTATTGGGAATTGGGTGATTATCCTCATTATATCGGGATTCGTTGTAATCAGTGATATTTGAGGAAATCACCTGGGCTGTTTGCCGGTCGGCAAATATTTGGTTTTGAATATCCGCTGTTATGCACCAATTTCAAATTGATATATCTGTACATCTATTTTCATAGAGTGAGATATACCTTTCTGAAATTATGTCTACGACATTTACCTATATCAGTGGATGGTTAGGTAAGGAGCATTAAACAGCGGTGTAATTCTTCTTAACCATAAGTACAGTTTTCAACCTACGACACACAGTGAATGAGTTATCAGACTCAAGGGACTTGTACAGAGTATTGTATGTTGTCCAGGGTCCATCAGGACAGAGGGATTGGTCCTCGTACTATATTCGGTTTACTTATGACTTCTCTAGTTTTTAGACAGGTGTTTCGTGGAAACACAGGGTCCGAATTTTGAGAAGTTATAGGTATTTGAATAGAGTAGAGAACCAGGTGTAGCAAGTATCGGCATTCTTCAAAGAGATCGAAGATGTAGATACTTGTGTATGGTATTCAGTTGATAGTAATGATAAAGAGATCTTGCTTCTCTTTCAGGTTACTCATAATTGGAAGCATTCCTTAGTTGAGTAATGCTGATCGGCCTCCTTCCATTTAGTTGACATGCGCTGGGGACAGCTGCATGATTTGAATCTGGTTCAATTAAATCAGTGCCTCTGTTTTTATATTGGATATAGAACAGTTCATATCTTAACGATGTTAACGTACGGGGAGTTGTCCGGTTTATGATTAAAACCAGACACTGGACAACTCAAGGCACGTTTCTGTAATGGCTGTTTGTGGGTTGACCCAGGCTATGACGAGGGTTGACTTTCTACCATCTGGATGAACAATAGCGATATTGTTCTAGACTCGCCACAGTTTTATTAAAGATGGATTTTTCAGAAAACAGTAGTGGGAGTATGGTAGAACTGGAAGTGATTCCAGAACCACAAACGATTACTGAAGATTTGATAAGGAACCTAAAGATTCAATCTGGATTGACATTCCATTGGCCACTCCGCAGATAAGGTGGGTAACTTCAGGCACCCGAGAGGTACTACGGTAGCCTCAAGGACGGTGACAGGGAAGTTCTTGTTTACCCACAATTGCCATTGCTGTTGTTCCAGGTTACGAGACCCGGCGGGAGGATGAGTATAGCGTCGTTCTAAACCAGTTTTAGAAGTGTACGTCTATATGACTCTGCCAGAGGGTTGTCGTAGTCAGTGGGAGCAGCGGAAGCATTGGTGGACAGGTTGCTTATGTCTATTTATAGACTAGAGCAGATGTAGCGGAGATAGATCATCTATTTCTGACGTGACAGTCATGGGTTTGACTTCATCAGAATAGGGGATGGATCTGTTGAGAAGGTAGTAGGGTGTGATATCCTGGTATTTGGATGATATACACAGAGTAGGAAAAGAAACTCCTACACTACGATCGGTTATACTTTGGTCGTCACACAGTTGTTTCTCCACAAAGGATATGGATTTTATATCAGACATACTGGTTACTAGATCTATGGTCTTAGATCTGGATTTGGGTGGTTTCCCAATCAGCATTCTAAGAGTATTTAGGATGGGCGACTCCTGGCACGGTAGTGTACCTGCAGGTAATGGAGTCACCCTCTCCAAAGGTGTCTTACAGACTAAAGGGGAGAGGGACGGGCATGATTGACAGATCACTTGCTCAGGCAATTGAGTCAATCGTGAGATATCGAGTACCACACCAGATGTTGTTCTTGCACTAGATGCAATAAGTTGACATTAATCCAATCCTGGAGAAACAGTCGGAAGCAGTTTTAGAACATAAGTGGATGTTCTAGGGAGATGATAACGACAGCCTCATTCAGGAGACAGTTATCATTCCAGGCTTCCAAGGTGACATGGACGACAAGGAGGTTGTCAGAGTTATAGTTTTCCTTCTGATGAGGGGCAGTATTTTGGACAGGTGGTCCAAGGCAATACTGAGGGAGGCATGGCGCGCAGGATACTGATTAAGTTCAGTTGACGATACAGTCTAAGAAGTTTGGATTTGGAGTTCATTTATGAGCTTTGTCCCATCAGACATCCAGACACATTCTAAGACAGGTATTGCTCATTTCGGGAGATGGCTTTCTCCGCGAACTTGAGATATAGAGAGACATTGAAAGAGACAACAAAGCGGATCCACTCACTGAGGCTATTCCTCGAACGCAATAGTTTCGCAAACGAGCTTTGTGAGACTGACTAGTAGAGGAGTTGGGTGTTCGGTATCACACGGGCTGTGAGTATGCGACATCGCAATAATTAGCCTTGAGTGCAAGTGGGAGATTGTTGGAGATAGTGCCCTCAGAGTCAATTATTAGGTCACAGGTACGTGATTGTAATGATTGATGGAGGACCTATCCCGGTAGGACAGTCTTACTCGAGATGATAGTATGCTATTTGGTTTACCTTTATCATCGTGTACTGTTTTAGGTGACCTTACAGGTCGCTATTACACGTTGGTAGAGCCCCTAGGATTCTTGCTTGACCACCAGCAGTATGAGGGCGATCATATAAGTGGGAGCTGGGGGTCTATAAGCATATCCTTAAATGGTCCCTAGTCGTGTGAGTTTCGAGACAGGGCATCGATACTCCATTAGTAGACTAGTGTATACAGTCGAGACCCCGACGAGGGGCGGTGGCCGGTCTCACAAGCCACTGGTGTCAGTAGGATCACCTAAGATGTATACAGGTGCTCATTGGGTTATGAGTACACCGGACAGGACTCGCCGGGAACATGCTAGTTGGTCATATACCAGACGTCAGATGGCAGTTCCCTGGTGACATGTGTGCAGGTTAGTTCATCGACATGGGGATCGTCATTTGTCTCGTGTGAGTTCCCACTGTACTTTGATTACTACCCTACCACGGCTCAAAGGAGTCGTGCAAACAGGTTTTAGTTGGGTACAGTCCCGAGCAACATGGAGGCAGTGAGCGTATCTTCAGGGGTTCGTCTCTCCCGGTATTGGGGGTGAGGTCGTGCTGTGTCTAGGAGAGCCATTACACAAAGTCCTTGGCCAAGGCAAGGAGATTTACTGGTAGGTATTCCAGTAGTATCTCAGGGTGTTCTGGGCTACACTCCGACACGACTTGTACCGCTTTTGGGGGTCTGACTTTTACCAACCCCCTAGGCCCGCCATGCGATACTCATAGACGAACGGACCGGACTGTACGGATATTGTCACTGACAGGCTCAGTAGGGTGTCAGGCTGAGTTCGCTCACGGACGTCCCTTTTAGTCAATACCTGGTAGCCCGTTATGTATTGGCTTATACCTCTAACGTGCTAGTGGTTAAATCCACAACCAAGGTGTTGATGAGTCTTTAGAGTCCCCCACATTCAGTTACTCAGCTTTCGGGCGAAAGGTTGTAGAGGCCGTATGGAGACATGGCAAGGTCCGATCAGATACGTGCCGTATTGCACGGATCAGGATTGGACAGTTTGTACTATAGGCCGTATGGTTAAATGGCAGGGTTCGATCAGATACGTGCGGTATTGCACGGATCAGGATCGAACAGATATTACTAGCCGGCTTTGGTTTAAGCCGGATCCTAGTATAGTACAGTGTAGATTTTGTCTCATTGCATTTGTATTTCGGTCGAAATACAGATGCGGGTGTGTATGCACAGTATCGGGGTTTTCCTGTAATTTATTACGGGATCAGTTTTCTGGAGTTGCCAGTTTGCTTTCCGTTTCGGCCAATTTCCTTTGTTCCGTTCATTGGCCGAAGTGTGGTGGAGGAGGGTTTATTTGAATTGTTGCAAATAGGCATTAGTGGAGGGGGTTCTTTGCATATATTTATATCATGATGGTTTCATGATGGAGCCCATCTTTTGACTTCTAGCTTTATGATGATGACTTGACCATTGTAGGTTATGATTGGCTTTTGGAGTGTTGGGTTTTGTTCTCTAATCATCTCTTTTCATCATTGCTTCCACCCACCCCCATGACTTTTCCTTTTCTCTCTCCAATCACACTTGAGAAGGGGGGGGGGGCGGCCATTCCTATGGAAGGGAATAGAATGGGGTTCATTTTGAGGTGTGGTATTTTTGCTTCTCATGTTTGCTAGAAAAGTCCTCTAGCTCATTTCCTAAAGTTGCTCTCTTTTCCTCCACCAATGGCAATTCCACAATCCCCAAAAGTGAGACATGGTTCTTCACACATTCTACAGCAAATCTTGGGCACGTCGAGTAGCCGACTTCGTGCCCGAGTTGCCTCGACATTGAGGTGGGAGCCCGAAAAATATGTAGGCGATGTGGTGCAGTTCCGGCGACGAGGAGGAGACGGGACATTCCGCAGGAGATCCGGACGATGATGAGAAGACCGGAGGACTTGGATCGTCGGTATATCTCTTTCTCATCTTATTGTTAGCTAGGACTAATTAATGGTTCGATCCGGGTAGTAGTGCGCGGCGGTTTGCCAGTTTAAGAAAATTTAAAGTTTTTCACCGCTTTCGCTTTTGGCCGTCGGATTGACGGCCGGGGCGCCGCCGTGCACTTACAAGAAGGACAAGGGAAAAGAAAAGATTGTTGAAGAGATCGACGTGGATGAGGAAGTCGCCAGAGATCTCACTGCAAAAGATCCACCTAAGAAAAATAAGGTAGATTATAATATCTTGGCACACTTGAAGAAGTTTCCATCGCACCTAAGCATTTATGATACTCTCCTTCTATCAAAAGAGCTAAAGGATGTTCTCATCAAGGCGTTGCAAGAGCCTGAGCACTTTCAAGTATTCTTTACGGAAGAAGATATGAAAGACAAGCTCGGAGAGGTTAATACGGCCGACATTACATTCAGTGAAGAAGACTTGCTGCTAGGGACCTTCGAACACATCCGACCGCTCTATGTGGCTGGATACTACGGCGACCGGAGGATAAATAAGATACTTGTCGACAACGGGTCTTCGGTCAACCTATTGAATCTCAAAGTGCTCAAAGAACTGTCCATGGATGTCCGATATCTCGGCTATGAGAAGATCACTATTTCTGGGTTCGATTCGCAATCTTTACAGACGCCGGGTCCATCATTTTGTCACTCTGCTTTCGGCAGCTCGTTACAGATGTCAAATTCCATGTTATTGAAACCAAAACATGTTATAAAGCCTTGCTCGGTAGGCCCTGACTATACGAGTACAATATTTTCTCTTCTACACAATACCAGTGTATGCATATTTTCAAGGATGACAAAGAGCACGTCTTCATAGCGGAACTCAATTCTTTTTTGGTAAACGAGATGTGAAAATATGAAGACTCCAAATACTTCCTGCCAGACTTCGAAGATATGGAAAAATGTGGCAAACCAGAAGACAAACAAGGGCAGATGGTCAACATTCCAGTCTTTGGGAGCGATTCTGAAGAGGGTGAGTAGATAGTATTCTCATGTCGACCACGGGTGGAAAGGTATCAACCAACTTCATCAACCTTCATCCCGGTCTTCGGCAGCGATTCAGAAGAAGAGACCAATGACATGTTTTCCACTCATCCGTGTGTAAAGACTTTTGACGAGAAAGATCAGGTCTTGTAGATTACCATGGTCCCGTCTCAACACTATAAAGGGCTCGACACCATCAACGTTGATAAGGTGGAGGAGCTGGTGATTTTCTGCATACCTCCCAGGCATAGGGGAGAAAGAGAAATCCTTTTCTATAAGTCGAAAGAGACTAGAATACAAAGGGAAATATGGGAAGGACTCGATCCAAGTCTTGATAAACCGAATCCCGTCCTCATGCCAAGATACCGCGTCAGGAGTTTTGAGGACTTCTTGAAATGAAAAGGGATACCGACCGAACAGACCATTCGGCTGGCTCGATTGTATAAGAGATCTAGGAAACACTAGGGACTCATGGACCTAAGTATGACACAAAGTTCGATACTTCGGGTTTAGGATATATCAAACCTAAGAAGCGATGAAAAACTCACAGTTGCCGCATGGTAACACTTTCAAGTGATGACAATCTGCCAAAAGAAGACATGGCTGAGCAAGGAGAAGGATCCGTGCAAAGGTGTCCAAGCCCATGTCTTTCAGGCTAGCCAGGACAATCAAAGCCGTGAGATGGCTGAATATGAAATGGCCAGACAACAACACCTACATGAACAAGCTACAGAAGAAATGACATATGAGTCTCACCAACCTCGGCTACCTCCACCTTCCTTCTCAGGAGGAAGAATGAATGTAATGAAGATAATGAAGATAAAAGCAATACGATGGTCGCTGTCAATCTTCAAAGGCAGCAAAATAATCTTAAGATGCCCGTCCACCAGAGAGAGACCGGCTATAGTCCCTCTTTGCTAGAAAAGATAGGACAAAAATATTCTTTTCTTCGAGATAAGATGAGAAAGATATTCATCCTTGTCATGAAATATCAGATGCTATCACTTCTAAGACCTCGGCGACCTGAACAGGCAAATGAAGTCGACCACCTAAATTATTGCCCATATCACCGGGTGACGAGCCACCCGATCGAAGACTGCTTTGTGTTTAAGGACTGGGTCAAAGACTAGTACAAGCGAGGCAAATTTGTGTTATCTGAAAGCTAGAGGATGGATCCACCGCAAAAGCACGAACCAAAGAAGACTTACGCCATCAGACTGGGTCCGGCTCGGCCCAGAAAGCAGAGGCGAATCCATACCTGTCACATGGTAAAATTCTCGACCGAAGGAGTGGATGAAGACATGATTCAACTCTTCGAATGTCTCACAAATGAAGAAGAGGAAATTTCAGAACTGTTGCCGGCACCAAAAGAGTTGGAAGACGAAATCTATACCACAGCAGATGAGCTGAGGGTAATAAACTTGGGAACAGAGGATGATCCGAGACTAACATTCGTTAGCAATCTGCTATCCGAAGAACATATGGCTTCTTTGAAGAATGTACTTATGGAATACAAGGATTGTTTCACCTGGAACTACTCCGAGATGCCGGATTAGATCCAGAAATAGTAGTGCATAAGCTGGCCATAAAACTGGAATGAAGCCTGTTAAGCAATCTCTGAGAAGGATGCGACTTAAACTCGAGATGAGCATGAATGCCGAAGTCAAGAAGCTTATAGACTCTAGCTTTATACATTAACTTGAATATCCAGATTGGATCGCCAATATCGTCCCCATAGTAAAGAAGAATGGGACAGTTCGGATATGCGTGGACTTCCGAGATCTCAACCGGGCATGCCCAAAGGATGATTTTCCCGTACTTATCACGGAGTTGTTGATCGACAACACATCCACTCATGAGGTTTTCTTGTTTATAGATGGATCTTCCAGATACAATAAGATAAGGATGGACCCCAAAGGTCATAAGCATATGGCCTTCTATTCCCCGCTAGGCGTGTTTTGTTACAAGATGATGCCCTTCGACCTAAAGAATGCTGGAGCCACGTACTAAAGATCCATGACAAGGATATTCGACGAACTTATACATGACATCGTTGAATGCTACATCGATGATCTGTGTTGGATGTATATACCCTAGAGGCCATTATTGTATAGTACAAGATTGTATATTACATGTAGATACTTGGGATATATATGTACAGGACAATCTTGCTCGATATAATAGTATGCTATTTGGTTTGACTTTACCTCAACATATGTATATGTTTTATTTTATATTACGTATCCCGATTACATGTTGGTAAAGCTCATAGATCTTTGCTTGACTACTAAAGTTATGACGGCGATCATACTCACTTCCTTAAATTGTTCCTAGTCGTTGGAGTTTCGAGATAGGGTATTGATACTTCGGAGTAGAATAGTGTAGACGTTTCTTATTCCCGTGAGAGAAGGCGGCCTGTCCCATAGCCATTGGTGTTCGACACCAAAAATAGTGTCCAAGTGATCATTAGGTTATGAGTTACACTGGACGGACTTGTCGAGAACTTCTAGATGGTTATATACCTATCGTCAGATAGTAGTTCTCTTGTGACATAGGTACATGTTAGTTTTTAGACCTGACATCGTCATTCGTCTCGAGTGTGTTCCTACTGTACTTAGATTACTACCCTACCATGGTTTTAAAGATTCGTTCAAACATGTTTTAGTTGGGTACAGTTCCGAAGCATTTTAGGGGCAGTGAGCGATAGAAGGGATTCGTCTCTCCCGGTATAAGAAGTTGATGTTGCGCAGTGTTTGATTGGTCATTACCATAAGACCTTGGCCAAGGTAGTTGAGATTTACTGATTGTGAGATCTGTAGTTTCTCGGGATGGTTTTGAGCCATATTGATACAGCTTATTGGGTCATTAGGGGTCTGATGTTTTTCCAACCCCCTACACCCAGTATGCGATACTCTTAGACGAAGAGATCAGATTGTACGGAGATAGTCACTTTCAAGCTCAATAGGGATACAGACAAGTTTTCTTGTCGGCCTTCCTTTCGTTCAATACCTGGGTAGTCGTTACGTACAGTCAGTGCCGTTGACGTGCTTGTGGTTAAACTCACTGCCAGTGGATTGTCGAGTCTTTAGAGTCCCATAAAGAGGGTTTCCTAGCTTAGGCGAAACGATGTTGTTCCCGCCTAAAATTTGGGCATTCATATCAAGTGCAAGCGCAACATACAAGCAAAAAAGCACAAAAGAGTCCCAAAATATCAAGTGGCCTCAATATGTTTATGAGAATGTAAAGCAGATTTTTCCGGACTATATTTTGCCGTACTTGATTGATCGTTTGGATAGAAGTGTTTGTAGATAACCGCAATCAAGACGGTATTGCTAGCAGCTAGCCGCGATGAGTACGGGTCGTCCGCAGGGAAACATGAACCCTTTTCTTGCTTTAGACGAGTTGATAGAAGATAAGATGGTTGATTGATTGTAGATCTATTTTAATACGGATGCAAGATTTATAATAAAAATGCTCGTAGGGTTCATACGATTTAGTAGTTAATGGATGAATATTAAAAATGACTTTTTTTAATCTTTTAATAGTTTAAAACTAGATCGATAGTGATGAATGCAGATTAGGGTTTTAGGAGGGAATAGGGTTCCCACTCTTAACCCTTGTCCTTGCATTGATATCTATTCATGTATAACTTTTAGCAAAACAATTGTTTAACCGATCTCAAATCGTGGTCGAGACTATCAATGAATTGATGGCGCGCCCGATAAGGAAGCTAATATTTATTTTGCTAAAGTTTATAAACTTTAAAATGTATAAAAGGAGTTAAATGATTTTCTCATCCATTTTCTACCATAATCCTACGAACCCTAGCAAGCTAGGAATTACTCGCTCATGGTTTGAGATTTAGAAGAGAAGATGAAGAATGAGAACATGATTAAAATGCAGAAATAAAATGTGGAAATTAATTGCAAAAAGAATTAAATAAAACAACTACCTTTATTAATCAACTATAGCATTTACAAATCCTTTGAAGGTAGATTACAAGAACCCTAGTTTTTGCTCTCGATCTCCATCTTGTTGGAAGTAGATGGCTAGTTGATGATCACTCGGACGCAGAGATCGTCTTGGACCTCTTGATCTCTTTGGTGATCATTTTTATTATGAAGCTCTCGGTCCTATATATAGTCACCAAAACTAGAAACCCAAGATGCCAATAGTGAATATATGTTGTTACAATCAAATCCCCAAAATTTCACATCCTATGGCCACAAGACCGCCGCGGATCCACTGCAAATATTCCACTTTAGCTGCCTTTCCGCCGCACTTTTGTGGCATCAAGTGTTGGGATTTTTTCTGATGTTTTGTGCTGATATTTAGAGATCTTTTTGATGTCTAGATTCTAAAAATATGTTCCGAGTCTCTGCCGTTGCTAAATCTTATGATTTGCATCCGTATTTTGGCAGATTTGATTCCGACATCCCGATTTAACTCGGATCTCTTGGATTCCAGACCTGAGATGATATCTGCACAATATCTCAAATCAAAATATTAGTAGTATTTGGTATTTTTGAGATATTATCCTAACCATTTTATATGATATTAAATCTTAAGAATATTGATTAGAAATATTTGATATGATATGCATATTTTAATTATTAAAATATCATTTAAATATTATATGCATATTTTCCCCTAAATATGTTAATTGAAATGTAGAAATATATGATAATAAACTTTTTACAAATAAACCCTCATATGTTCTACAATTGCAATAAACACCTTTTAGTACTTAACAATAGTAGGGAAAATGTTTATTTAAATGTGCAATATTTTAGGCTAATCAGTACTCCCAAATGAAAATCAAGAAGATTATGATGGCATCAAAAGTTTCTTGAAAAAGCTTTGATTTGATATATTATGGGCCTCATAACTCATCCGAAATAAAAATTTATGAGCAAGCGCGCGATACAAGTATTGCTTTAAGCAAAGCTTTTTCACAAGAGGGGATGTATTTTAGTCTCACATCGATCACACCAAAAAATTGAGAAGTGTTTATATAGTACTTCCATCTTTTATTGGATTAAGACCAATGAAAGAGGATATAGTGAAACCACACATGCGTGCCGCCGCCATGCCGTGCCGAGCGAGCGAGCTGCGTGCCTGCGCCTGCGGACACGAATGCCGCTCCGATTCCAGTTCACAAAGTCTCGAGCATTCTTTTTGCAGAAAATTAATAAAAATGTTTTATTAAAATATTTTAAGTGCTAAGTGCACACCTATTAATAAATCGGCAGGTGCACATCGATAATAAAATATTTTAAGTGCTAAGTGCGCACCTATTAATGAATCAACAGGTGCGCCCGATACGTGCAATGCACGTGCGCAAATGCTTTCAAGTGCGCAACTATTA
This sequence comes from Agapanthus africanus, assembly GCA_030015575.1. Lineage (NCBI taxonomy): Eukaryota > Viridiplantae > Streptophyta > Magnoliopsida > Asparagales > Amaryllidaceae > Agapanthus > Agapanthus africanus. The sequence goes on along the minus strand of JASDDO010000019.1, from coordinate 393,504,330 downwards.
ATGAATCAACAGGTGTGCTAACGATACGTGTAATGAACGTATGCACTACAACAGATGCTTTCAACCGCGCACTTATTAACGAATCAACAAAGTGCGCACTGATACATGCAATGCACATGCACACTATCTTAAAGTGCACAGCCGCCCAAACAAAGCAGATGTTTCTAAACGAAGAAGCAAAATCTTCTTCATTAAAACGAATTTAACAAATCAAACAAATTGATTTGGGATCACAGATCCAACGGTGCGCATGTCACCCTTGATTAATATAAATCAATTAAATCAATCTAAAATCAGATTGGAATCAAAATAAAATCAAAACAAATTAAAAAACCCTAATTTCTTCTCTCCTATAAATAGGAGCCTCATATGAAGAAATCGAAGTCTGAAAACCCCCATAAGTTTGAAAAAATCTCAAGTCTTCTTCTTCCTCAGTAAAAAGTGCACAAGGTAGAAATAAAAGAGCAATAATTCTTTTTTCCTCCATTAAAAAAGTTTCTTTTAGACAGAAGCCTTTGATTCTTTTTTGAATCCATTGATTCACTATTAAAAGATCAAATGATCTTAGAGTTCGTCCCTCGTTCATAAAATTTTTACTTTTGCGAAAGATTGTTCCTAAGATCCAAGAAAAAAAGATACGCACCATAAAACGCATGCATATGACTTGAAAAGATAAAATCGATGTTTTTACTTCTTTGAAAATAAAAAAGAAGAAAATTGTAGGGTTCCTAGGCACCCTAATGAGGTCTCACAAGGCATCAACCATGCCAATTTCAAATTTAAACGGTGCCGAGAAACCCTAGAACGGATCGTCGGCTAGATTTCTAGGCGAAAAGATAACTAGTTAACACTTAACTAAGAGATACGGAAATACAACCTTTGTAGATCCGGTTCTCCACCTCCATAGCTCCGCAATGAAGTCTCCTCGCTGTCCATAACAAGTCCCGGGCTCTAGCGTCGGCTTCATCGGAGAATGGACGGGCTAGGTCATCGATGTCCATGCCGAAGATGATCTACGTCGAGGCATCGCTAAATCAAGCTCCGACTTCACCAAGTCAAGAAACTTGTGAAGAAAACACACTCTACTACTTGGCAAGAGGTAGAGGATGAAGAAATAGGAAGTGGGTTCACTTTAGATTTGGATTTCTCACACATTTCCATCAATCACCATTGATGGAGCTTGCTTTCTTCACGTGAAGAAAGGAAGAAGAAGAAGAATTATGTTATGATAAGTTTTTTAAAAAAGAAAAGAATATCCAAACTTATCATAATTCTAACTATGGTTATGTGTAGAGAATTGACCAAGGTTAAAGCAATGGTTAGGGTTAAGGATGAGATAAGAATGGTGGACTAGGTCAAAGCATCATGAAGCTTCAACTAAAGAACAAATAAAGCCACCATTCTTTTCTCTTTTCCATTTATTTTCCAAAAAATATAAACAAATAAATAAATGAATAAATAAGTAATGGAAAAATAAAACCCTAATTGTATGTTTAACCATGGTTTAATTCTTTACACTTAACTAAGTAAACATGTATCATCAAACATGATACAATCATGTGTACAAAAGTATATCACATATACAATGTGCACAAACCGAGTGAGAAAATCCATTTAAAGTGAACCAATACTAGTTAACGCAAAGTAATATATCAAATATATAATTATGCATTAAATAATTAAATCAACACTTGATTTAACGATCCGGTCATATCGCATATAACCGACTAGTATCCAATGTATAGATTTATCGAATCAATCCTTGATTCGACAACCAGGTTATATCGCATATAACCAATCAATACATTCATCGCGAGAATAGAATACGGTATCACATACACGCATTATTCTCGGTCCCGCACATATCTCATATGCGCTCCTATTTCGTTTCGCTTGAGCCAGGAAACCTCTGTGTAGGACTCTACAGACTCGTCAATACGCCGGCAGCAGATGATGATCATATCAAACACCCACAAGCCGCAAGCGGTCTGCTAAACGTAACGGCCACCCGGGTATTGAGCGATCTGAAGATCGACGAGCAAGCCCGCTCACACTCCAGTGAATCCAACCAGTAACACTACCGTACAGTCCGGTCTGATCGTCTGATATGTCGCATATCTTGCCTAGGGGTGGTAAACGTTAGACCCCAATAGCTCGATAAGTCGTGTCGATATGAGGTCTATAACACTTCGAGAAACTACTGGTAACACTTACCAGTAAATCTCAGCAACCCTGGCCAGGGATTTCCTGTTATAGCCAATCGAACACAGCGCAACATCAACCCCCTATACCGGGAGAGACGAATCCCCTCCTATCGCTCATCGCCTCCATGTGATTCGGGACTGTACCCAAAAACCACCGTTTTGCACGCCCTCTTGGACGTGGTAAGATGGAAATCAAAGCACAGTGGGAACCACACAAGACTCTATGACGATCTCGGGTCAACAGACTACTCTGTACCAGTGTCACCAGAGAACTGCCATCTGACGTGAGGTATAATACCATCTGGGAGTTCTCGGCGAGTCCGTCCAGTGTACCCAGTCTCTACTGAGCACCCGTATATCATCTCTGATGTCAAACACCAATGGATATGGGATCATCCATCGCCCATCTGTATGGGTCGAGAAGGTATACGCTAGTCTACTCTGGTATATCGATGCCCCGTCTCGATATACCCACGACTAGGGACTGTGAAGGATGTACTTATGGACTACCATGTCCCCACTAGTATGATCCGCATCATAGTCCAGGTAGTCAAGTATACATCCTAAGGGCTTTACCAACATGCAACAGAGAGACAATCAGTATACACGTTAAGGTAAAGAGCAACCAGATAGCATACTATCATGTCGAGCAAGAAAGTCCTCCCTATATATGTCCCAGCATCCACTACAATATACATCCTATGTACAGTAATGGCCTCTAGGGCATGTATATAACTAACAATCTCCCACTTGCACTAGGGCCATCTGTAGCAGTGGTTGTAGTATCTCATACTCAACCATCCCATAAAAGTCTCTCTCTGGGAACATGCCTTTGTGAGTGGATCCGCTGTGTTGTCCTCTGAATCTACTCTCCTGACCTCGATCACCCTGGAGATCATCCATCTCCATGATCAGGTGACACTGCCTTAGAATATGTCTGGATCACTGATGGGACCGGCGTTCCTTGGCATGAGCTACAACTCCATTGTCTCACAATGGTAGGAACGTAGTTCATCTCATGAACTAAAATACACCCAAACAGCCTCTTTGGTAGCATCTTAAGTAGCGATGTATCCTGCCTTTATCGTCTAGTATGTCACGGTATCTAGCTTGGAACTCTTCCAACATACCGTCCCTTTTGAGGGAAAAGACAATGCCTGTGACTGACATTCAGTCGTCTTTATCACCCTGGAACCCTTCCAGGGATTCTCCCCAGAATCAATTGATACCATCTCACTACAACTAGTGAGAATCCTAACATCCATTTAGATCTATCTCATAGATCCAAAACCCCGGATTTAGTAGGTATCAATTTGATCCTATTTGGAGAATTATTGTGATAAACGGAGATTGATCGAGCGTAGCATAGGAAACTCTTTCCCTATCAAGAGTATGTCATCTACGTACTCTACGAGAATCGCCACCATACTCCCTACTACCTTTTTGTTTATACAAGGTTCATCTACCATTTTGATGATGTCTAACTCTTTGACTTATCCATCAAAACAGATGTTCCAACTCCGCGATGCCTGCTTTATCACATAAAACATCTTGCACACGTTTCCGCTGCTCCCACTGTCTACGAGGCCCTCTGGCTGTGTACTTATAGACGCTCTCTTCTAAAACATCATTTAGAAAAGCTGTCATGACACCCAACCACCAGATATCGTAGTCATGGTATGTAGCCGTGGCAAGTAGGATCCGGATGGACTTAAGCATAGCTACTTGAAAAGGTTTCATCATTATCCACACCTGGTCAATGATGCAAACTTTTAACAAGTCTAGCTTTGAAAGTCTCAACTTTTCCATCTACACCAAGTAATCTTCTCAAGATATACTTGCTCCTGATGGGGATTTAACCCTTCAGATATAGCAACCAAAGTCCATACTTTGTTGGTGCATAAGGATTCCATCTCAGATCACTAAGCATCCAGCCATTCTCACAGAGTCCTACTCCTGATGGCCAGGTCGAAACTAGTTGGGTCATCATCTCATGATGTAATCCTCGCTCCCACTGTCATAGAGAAACCGAAGTATCTCTCAGGTGGGTGAGGATCCCTACTAGATCGGCGGAGAGGCTGAGGTTCGTTGGAATCTACTGAATCCTTTGGTTCTATCAAATCATGTGCTGTAGTTTGTATAGCTGGAACATTTCCAGTTCTACATTACAGACCTTGCCTCGAGCTTGTCCGGATTTTGCTTTTCAGACATAGGCCGGACAACCCCAAATCTTAACTAGCTTAAGACATGGGCTCTTCCCTTTCCATATCACATATGAAATGGTAGGCAACTAATTTGATTCGAACCCTATTCAATAGGTATGCAGCTTCTCAAGTGCATAACTCCCAAAAAGGAAATAGGTAACTCAGTAGTACTCATTATAGAGCACACCTTATCATATAGGGTGTTATTGCTCCACCCCGATATACCATCGTGCTATGGTGTATACGGAGGAGTAATGCTGAGAGAGAATCTCATTCTCCTTTAGAATAATCCAGGAATTCCGTGCTCAAGTATTCTCTTCCTTGATCTCATCAAAGGACATAACACTTTTACCCGTATTGGTTCTTTACTTCTAACTTATATTCTGTGAATATCTCAAAAGGTTCGGACTTATGTTTCAACAGGAACGCATGTCTGGATCTTGAGAGATTATCAGAGAATGTAATGAAGTAAAAGAACCGGTCTTGGCATGTGTAGACAGGGGACCTACATACATCAACATGTATCATCCCAAGAGTTCACTAACTCTTTCTCTGTTTCCAATAAACAGAGCTAGTGTCATTATATCTTTGTGACATGACTGGCAAGTTTCACAAGATGTAGATTCAAACTGATTTAAATATGCATCTACATGTAACTTCAGCTAGTCGGGTCACATTGATCTGACCTAGTCTACAATACCTTAAGAAGGATCCGTTCATTTCTGAACTCTTCCTCTTATGTGTGTTCCATATACTAAGAACTGTAGTTTGATTTAGAACATCAACGCTTTTAGATAACGTGCCTGAACCGATCAACTTTTGATATAGGAAATGTTCAAAACATTATCCAACAATACAAAATTTTACCGTTTCTTTACTAATAAAGAGACAGATATGATTTTGTATATCAGGTTCGGTATCTAATAACATTCGTTCAGAATCAATGTATTGTAATACAGGGTGACAGTGACCAACAGACTTGGCTGCAACTCTTGCCCCGTTTTCTGCCTCATGAAACTTATCACCCGTTCTCAATTCTCTACTTATCTGTAGCCCTATGTAACAGATTACATATCTGGGATCCTGATCCGGTATCATATACCCAGGACGTAAAGGATACTGAGAAACAGTTCTGTATAATGAACAAACCCGAAGATGATGCATTAGCATGCACTCTCTTCGTTTGGGCGGCATGGGAAATCTGGTATTCCCCAATTTCCTGCTCTGTCTTATAACAATTATAAGTTGGAGCGGGACCAACGTTCCCCAGCTCAGTATAACAAGCGGGTTCGGTCAATAATCCGTTTTATTATCTTGATTAAGGCGTGATATGGTCGCTACCTGGAGAGAGAGAGAAGAAAACACTCAGCGTGCACTCTTGCAAGAATAGATTGGTTATTATTTTATCTAATCAGGATGGCTCCCACTGCTTTTTATCAAATCTTCCTTCAAACCCTAAAAGGAAAGACTAGCCGGGATTAATTACACACTACAAGTTCGCCAATCTTTCAGCCAGGCTAGTGTCGGTAGTTTGAGGGAGGTCCCCCGTGCTTTCGCACGAACCTAATTAATGTAAACCTCGTTTTCCCAGAGGCGTAACCCCGTTGACACCTTTCTAGACACCTACTTGATCGGCTAATTGTAATGTATAAAACTCTCCCAGGAGTAACTCTTACTCGCAGCGGGTATCGGGATCCAACTATCTCATAGAAGGTATGCAATCTCATTGCAAATTTCAACACTTGAAATTCCCGATAATATTTTGCCCCTAGCGTCCCATGACCTTGACGCAGGCCAACAAACCATAGTCCGCTAGTCAAGTTCAACCCGTCATTTCCTGATTGAATTAAACCCACCCGCACGACCCTTGACGCAGGCCAACAAAGTCGCACGACTACCCTAATCCAATCTGCATCATATGCATAAGCAGATAAATACCAGTTAGCTACCGCACACTACGCCTTGACGCAGGCCAACAAACGTAGCACGAATACTAACTACTACTTATCTGAAATGACGGAGGGCTACGACAGGTTTTTCTGAAAACCTATTGCGTAATGAACTTGATATCGTTGTAGGATCGAATGATTTTGAAATGGAGTGTTTTTGAGGCTTTTCTAGTTTTGCTAAAGGAGTCACTCCCGGTGAAGGGATCGTCGGTCGTTTCCTCGTCGAATGAGGTGCGGGATATATCATATATATCACTGTGCAAAGCAAAAACACTTAAAAGCTATCAAAAGACAAACCGAGTGTGTAGCATCTGCCAGTTATTGCTAAAGGAGTCACTCCCGGTGAAGGGATCTCGGTCCTTTCCTTATCGAATAAGGTGCAGGATATATCACATATACCGCTGTGCAAAGCAAGAACTGTAGCTACCTGTTTTATTTTGAAATTCGATTCTACAACATCTTAGGTTTCTTTTATTTCATTAATTTCATTAATGAAGTCCCATCATTTAAGTACCTAAACATCACAGATAAATACGACGTACACTAATGCCATCCGCATTCGCCTCGATGTCCCCTCGTGCACCGTTAGGTTAGGTAACTAACGGCAGAGCGGGGCAGGGCTAGCGCGGGTGTAAAACATAAGTAACGCCTATATAATATATCATATATACTATATACTGTATCTATCACAGAACATCACATGATCACATCACAGATATCGCAGCAGAAGAAACATATGAAATATTGGATATACTAGGATGTCCGTGTTTTCAATACGAGCCAGTATAAAACACGGATTCCACGGTCGCGATGAATAGCCAAACCCACACCCCTAGACCCCTACGAGAGCGGCAAGCAACCCTACCAATTCTAGAGTTAGGAGACCCGGACTCGACTCCTCGAGTTGGTCTCCCACTGGACTCCAGAACCCGGTTACTTGTGCTCCTCTCCTTGGGTCTATCCTAGTGCGGAAAAGTAAATAATATACAAACGGTGACATCTTCCGCAACCTGGAAGTGCCCCAATAAAAGAATATTACATACAATTTTTTACATGAATGAAAATGAAAAACACTCATCTCACATAAAAACCCCCGGCTATTCAAACACGACGATCCAATATAACATGCGCATCCCAATTGTCGTTGACATATAGCAACGAAACCGGCGATATCACATATTACACTTACGGTCACAGAAAAGAAAGTGTAAAACTACAACAGTTGGAATCCGTAACCTTCTTAGACATCGCATACCTAAACCAATGAATTCCTTAGACATCACATGCCTAACAATTATAAACCCCGCATTTTAGTCTCATTATCGAAAACACTTTTCAATATCAAGTCGGGCAATTCAACAAGATTCCCGACATCCTGATCGAATGCTCGTCGCAAACTTCAGTAGACGGCCGCACCCCCGATACCTTCGACGAAGTGCACCAAGGCGGAACACCGCTACCGCGAGCACCCGGACGGATGCTTTCGGCGACGGGGTTCTCCTACAGTCACTTGGTCGGGGCTATGGGATGTAGCTGTCTATTAAGTTTGTCCGGCGAGTATCCGCGTACACTACGTGATTGCGGCGGACTTTTGATCACATCAAAATTCCGTGGCAACCGATCAAGTGAGACTAAATTGCTAGATTTATAACATTCATTCAGTTATCTTATAACTATTGTGAATTCCAATTATTGTATCACATTCCGGATAAATAGAAAATGTTAAACTTTCCGATCGAACGATCGAACACCCAAGTTTTCCCAATACAGATCAACACATGAAACAAGTCTAACAACATTCAGTTCGTGCCTCAGTACCGACGGTCCAGCCGTAGAAGGGTCAAGCCAACGCCTCACATGTGGCACGCCGTACTACCCCAAACCCGAAGGTTCAAAGGGCAGTTCAAGACGGTCACATAATCGAGTTAAGGTTTGTTGTCTTCTAGAGGGTCCATCGTGTTACTTGCACTACTTAGAACGTCGTTAAACTACGGAAAAATCCAACACTTGGAAATTTCCCGACAGGGGAAAAATTGGGTATTTATATCCGGTCGAACTTTTTAACATATTCTAAAAATTATCCGGAAAGCCACACAGACAAAATTTGATACTCCGATCGAAACACCGAATCCCCAAATCAATCCCAGAAAATTCAACTCTAGAAAAAAAATTAAAAATTGCCAGAAAAATCACCACTGGAAACTAAGAATTACTGTGCAAAATAATTTAAATACAGTGGCCGTACGGCCGCGGATCCGCCGCATGAGCCTTGCTCATGCCGCGGAATCGCGGTGGGAAAGTTGAATTAGGTCCACGAAATTTACAGTAATTCCTAGAAAACCCTGCTTGATTTTCTGCATATTTTTAATGTTGAAAAATCCCAGGTTTTAGAAAAAGGACAGAGAGCATTTTCCGGGTTGGGTTTCGGGTTCGTTCGGACTTCAAAATTGCGTCTAGACTTCGCCTAAGGCTCTAGCTAGGCTCTGATACCACTGTAGGGTTCCTAGGCACCCTAATGAGGTCTTACAAGGCATTAACCATGCCAATTTCAAATTTAAACGGTGCCGAGAAACCCTAGAACGGATCGTCGGCTAGATTTCTAGGCGAAAAGATAACTAGTTAACACTTAACTAAGAGATACGGAAATACAACCATTGTAGATCCAGTTCTCCACCTCCATAGCTCCGCAATGAAGTCTCCTCGCTGTCCATAACAAGTCCCGGGCTCTAGCGTCGGCTTCATCGGAGAATGGACGGGCTAGGTCATCGATGTCCATGCCGAAATAGGAAGTGGGTTCACTTTATATTTGGATTTCTCACACATTTCCATCAATCACCATTGATGGAGCTTGCTTTCTTCAAGTGAAGAAAGGAAGAAGAAGAAGAATTATGTTATGATAAGTTTTTTAAAAAAGAAAAGAATATCCAAACTTATCATAATTCTAACTATGGTTATGTGTAGAGAATTGACCAAGGTTAAAGCAATGGTTAGGGTTAAGGATGAGATAAGAATGGTGGACTAGGTCAAAGCATCATGAAGCTTCAACTAAAGAACAAATAAAGCCACCATTCTTTTCTCTTTTCCATTTATTTTCCAAAAAATATAAACAAATAAATAAATGAATAAATAAGTAATGGAAAAATAAAACCCTAATTGTATGTTTAACCATGGTTTAATTCTTTACACTTAACCAAGTAAACATGTATCATCAAACATGATACAATCATGTGTACAAAAGTATATCACATATACAATGTGCACAAACCGAGTGAGAAAATCCATTTAAAGTGAACCAATACTAGTTAACGCAAAGTAATATATCAAATATATAATTATGCATTAAATAATTAAATCAACACTTGATTTAACGATCCGGTCATATCGCATATAACCAACTAGTATCCAATGTATCGATTTATCGAATCAATCCTTGATTCGACAACCAGGTTATATCGCATATAACCAATCAATCATTCATCGCGAGAATAGAATACGGTATCACATACACGCATTATTCTCGGTCCCGCACATATCTCATATGCGCACCTATTTCGTTTCGCTTGAGCCAGGAAACCTCTGTGTAGGACTCTAAAGACTCGTCAATACGCCGGCAGCAGATGATGATCATATCAAACACCCACAAGCCGCAAGCGGTCTGCTAAACGTAACGGCCACCCGGGTATTGAGCGATCTGAAGATCGACGAGCAAGCCCGCTCACACTCCAGTGAATCCAACCAGTAACACTACCGTACAGTCCGGTCTGATCGTCTGATATGTCGCATATCTTGCTTAGGGGTGGTAAACGTCAGACCCCAATATCTCGATAAGTCGTGTCGTTATGAGGTCTATAACACTTCGAGAAACTACTGGTAACACTTACCAGTAAATCTCAGCAACCCTGGCCAGGGATTTCCTGTTATAGCCAATCGAACACAGCGCAACATCAACCCCCTATACCGGGAGAGACGAATCCCCTCCTATCGCTCATCGCCTCCATGTGATTCGGGACTGTACCCAAAAACCACCGTTTTGCACGCCCTCTTGGACGTGGTAAGATGGAAATCAAAGCACAGTGGGAACCACACAAGACTCTATGACGATCTCAGGTCAACAGACTACTCTGTACCAGTGTCACTAGAGAACTGCCATCTGACGTGAGGTATAATACTATCTGGGAGTTCTCGGCGAGTCCGTCCAGTGTACCCAGTCTCTACTGAGCACCCGTATATCATCTCTGATGTCAAACACCAATGGATATGGGATCATCCATCGCCTATCTGTATGGGTCGAGAAGGTATACGCTAGTCTACTCTGGTATTTCGATGCCCCGTCTCGATATACCCACGACTAGGGACTGTGAAGGATGTACTTATGGACTACCATGTCCCCACTAGTATGATCCGCATCATAGTCCAGGTAGTCAAGTATACATCCTAAGGGCTTTACCAACATGCAACAGAGAGACAATCAGTATACACGTTAAGGTAAAGAGCAACCAGATAGCATACTATCATGTCGAGCAAGAAAGTCCTCCCTATATATGTCCCAACATCCACTACAATATACATCCTATGTACAGTAATGGCCTCTAGGGCGTACATATAACTAACAAAAATAACATAAAACATAATCCATTGCTTCTTAGCGAAAGCTTCTGCTTTCTGATGGAAACAAGTGCACACCCAAATTAGTGCGCACTTAATAAAAAATTGTTGTCCTTGTGAAAATAATGCCCTGAAAATGTGTGCATCACGTGATGCCCACATGTGCACTCTTGTTGGATACTTCCTATGAAGGCATGCGCGTCATGTGATGCCTACGTGTGCGCGCTTGTTGGATACTGCCTATGAAGCCATGCGTGTCACGTGATATCCACATGTGGGTATTTGTTGGATGCCGCCTATAAATGCATGCACGCCACGTGATATACATATGTGCACACTTGCTGAAAACCACCCATGATGTGCTAAATATATGCGCGCATACATACTTGTGCACGATATAATTCTGAACCTATAACAAATGCGAGCCACGTAATATACATGTGCACAACATCCTGATTCAAAAAAGTGCATAGCCAAATGCAAAGCATGTGTGCACTCTTTTCAAATAAAACAAAATGGCATGCATATTCCATACGGACTAGCACACTTGAATAGCAAACCATTGTTTGATTACCAAATTAAAATTAAATTAAGTATGAAAACTTACACTTCTCATCTGTAATACATTGATCAGAATATCAATAAACCTAAGTGATCTTAACCTTAAAGACAACTAAAGATCTTTAATCTATACTTATTAAGTTGATCTTAATCCAAAATGGGATTAACGAGCCTTAACCATATTCCTGAGTTGATCTTAGTCTCAAAGAAGACTAACGATCCTCAGATGACATATTTCGAACTGATGGATCTCGTTTACATGAGATCTGCGTCCTAAGTTCGACCCTAAATTTATAATACACACACACACGGATTTGGACTAATCTGTACCCTACGAATGACGACATAAAGTAGTCTCCGTATACAATCTATGGTCAACCACAAAATAAACAATATAACACGATACGAAGTGATCTGCCTGGAGCAGGTAAAAGTTGTTATCGCAATGTGATAGCGTAATTAACTGCAACGGCTTGCGCCTGCAGGGAAGAGCGTCCCCACAATCAAAAAACCCCTCAAAGAGGGGGAATCTGATAAGTCACGCTATCTCGGTCGCATCCGTCCAAACCTCCGATATACGGTGCCATAAATCAACTTGGTATCTTCAGAGAGGTGGACGAATATATTCCAAATAGCATCTGCCCCTAAATTCAGGCAAGACGTCCTATTCCAGTTCGTCTCTGTTCTCGGCGGTAAACAAATATAGTGTACGTATTTTGATACGTACTTGGGTTCGATTAAATACGTATTTTAATCGGACATTTTGTTAATACTAGTTGGTTTGAAAGATCGCCGGGTTATCATATTTGGATGAAATATGAGCTATTATTATATATCTTTTTTTAGTATATCTTTTTTTCGTATTCGTATTTTGACAGAATACGGTATTTATATGAATACGGGTATTTGTATAAATACGTGTATTTGTGTCTTGATATAAATATGGGTATGCTTACCGGCAAAAACAGAGATGAATTGGGAATGAACGTCTTGCCTGAATTTAGGGGAAGATTCTATTTAGACATATCCATCCACCTCTCCGAAGATATTAAGTTGATTTATTGTACCGTATATCGGAGGTTTGGACAGATGCGACCGATGTAGCAGACTTTATCAGATCCCCCCTCGTTTATGAGGGGTTTTTTGATTGTGGGGATGCTCTTCCCTGCAGGCATAAGTCTCTGCAGTTAATTACGTTATCGCGTTGCGATAACAACTTTCTCCTGCTCCAGTAGGTCACCTCGTGTCGTGTCATGGTATGTTTATTTTATTTTGGTTGCCCGTGGATCGTATACGAAGACTAATTTATGTTGTCACCCATAGGGCGCAGATTAGTCCAAATCCGTATATTTAGATTTGGGAATTGAAGTTAGTTTGTATGTATTCCCTCAGTTCAAAGGATATTTTATTTTTATTTAAGGACCGCTAACCTAGTTTGAGATTAAGATCGATTTAAATATACGAGCATTTGGACTCAGTTTATTTTGACTAAGGATACGTTAGTCCTATTTGAGACTAAGATCAACTTAGCAATATTTTCAGAATCATTAAATTTTATTAAGATCCCACAACAGAGCATTTGGGCTCAGTTGCAAGAGAACTTCAGAGGGACTTAGCCAATTTGGACTCAGTCTTGGGCTTTTTCCCTTTATTCAGAAGTGCTAAGCACTTAATTGCTGCTCTGAATGTCACGCCCCGCTTCCTAGTAGACGGAAACGGTGACGTGACGGGCATGCAACGTGTTTACTCAGAAATAAATACGTTAAGCGTAAATAAGCAATATATAAAATGCACAAGAAATGACAAGAGATATAATATAAGCAACAACTTTTATTAACATTTATCTTTACAATACAACTGCTTTGAAAAGGAAAGTATAATGATATAAAGCAATGCCTAAATAGTGGCATAGGAAATGAAAAGTATGTACAAGAAAAGCTAGAAATCTTGCTGCTCGGTGAACTGGTCCATGTCCTCCTGGTTAGGCTCGATCTCGAGAGAGTCCGGTCCTCGTGACGAACATTCCAAAGAAAGAAAAGACATGAATGTCGTCAGCGAACTAGCGCTCGGTAAGTCCCAAAAGAAAGAAAGGAATATAGCAAGTATTGAGAATTGAACTGTTAAGTTGTACAGGTATAAGATTGCTATTCTAACGTAGTTGCTTGTAGCTTGGTACAGAAGGTATTAGTGTATATGAGAGAAGTCCATCTTTCCCCGTGGACTATAGTAACATGTAAGTGTAAGGCCCCGTCAAAACCCACGGACAACGAAACGAGTGTTCATGTAGGTGTCTTTTAGTGATCATCTCGTGCCACCTTTAATACATTCTGTACCAATCTACCCCGTTAACCCCGTGTAATATTTTGTATAGATTATAAGGCTTGCAGAGACCATGTATACAAGTTATTCAAGTAGTCAGGTTCAGGAGCTTGTAGTCATGTCAAGTTATAGCCATCGTTCGGTCAAATCAAGTCTTGTATTCAGGTTTGATATTCAGGTTCAGGCTCAAGTATACATGTTAGAGTTTGGATTCATGTTTGAATTGGATTCTGGTTTCAGTTGAATTCAAGTTTGATTTAGACTCAGACTTGAGTCAGACACTTATAACTGATTTAGATCTTGAATTAGGTTTGGGAGTTATCGGTAACTGCTGCATATGGACGGCAGGATTTGTGTTTTTTCCAAGACAATTGCCATTGATAACACCATTAAGTTTTTTTACCTTAAATAGGCAAGCACTCACTTTCTCCGGCTCTCTGAGGCTCAAGAGAATTGATCCCGTTTAAACATATATTTACTAAAGTCCTTAACAGTGTCTTATATAGCTCGAGGGGGTTTTATGAAAAATATTTTTAATATATAATTTCAAAATAAACCTCAAGAAGGTTTTTATATTATTTTGGGTTTCCATGAATGTGAATTTTAAAGATTTGAGGTATTTTAGTGATAAATACTTAGCTTGAATAGTTCATGGTATTATATTGTAAACTTGTCTTGTATTGATAACTTGATGGTATTTTGGTGCAACTTGTGAACTTTCTTCTTTAGAAAAAAAATTTAAGTTTGTTATATTTGAAAATATATGGATTTTTAATATTTATATAATTATAAAAATTAAGTTTTATTAAAGTAGAAAATTGCGTTTTTCTTAAAAATCATATTAAAACCTTTCGAGACTGAAAGCTCCATGAGGAGGTCTGCATCTTGCTCTACTAGCCCAAGGATTTGCGATAATCCGCACCATCCAATAGCGGGTCCCTTAACAAGAGTTGTAGAGGCATAATCGCAAATCAATTTTAAGATACAATTCCAAAGAAAACCGTTTTATTATAATAGATGGTATTTTAATGAAATATTGTGTTCGTAACAAGAATACGCTAGAAGAGTATCGTGCTATGGAAACCATGTGTGTATGTGAGAGGTAGGTCATTACCCTATGAGGTTTTCTAAAGGTATAATTAAGTAAAACAATTAACTATGGTAGATACAAGTTCATGGTATTTTAATGTAACAGTTGATTTAAAGTTATTTTTCATGATATTTTTGAGTGAAAATTGGTTCTAAACATTAGTTTTATATTAACAAGTAAGGTATAGAAATATGAATGAGCAATACTTAAGAAAAAGTGTAATTTCTGGGGTTTAAAATAAAATGTCGGTATTAACTCCACTTACCGACATGTTTTTAAAAAAAGATTTTTAAAGAGGAAGAAGAGAGAGATGGGGAGGGACTTACTATCTAGTGGATCAAGAGAAGGTAGAAGAAGAATAGGTTGTTGTCGTGGCATCGCGAAATCGTCGGAAATTGCTTTGATCCTCGCCGGAAGTTGATTTCTTGCTAACTCCATTTGTACTCTTCTTGTACTTAGAAAACTTTGAGAAATTTAGCTATAATTTTTAGAATGAGGAAGGGCTAGGGCATGTGGTACAATTTATAGTGTGGAATTAGGGTTTTGGAATTAAGAAGATGAATTAAAATGCATTAAAAAGATGATAAATGGGGAATTGAGAGGTTTGATTGCAGAGTAATCAAACAGTGCAGGGGAGTTAGGTGTAGGCCAAGAGTCATGTGTGCAAAGACCGGGGCTTTTTACCCACAGGGGGCCCGTCGGCGCCGGCCTATATAGGCATTCCGCCGGTCGATTAGTTGAGGGGCCCGGTGGATTGTTGCCATGGGTTCTCCTCTATATTTACAATATTTTGCACATGTTTATTTTCTCAGACTTTTCATTCTTGTGTGCATTGCACGTGTAAACTTTTGGGCTTCCAAAAAGTTTTAAAAGAAAAATCAGAAAAATATAATGTGTCTGATGGGATTCGAACACATGGGCTACGTCACAGCAGTGCAAGGCTTTACCAATGAGCTACAAGTTGTTTCTTGCTATTCTTAAACAAAAATTAACTTATAAATTGTACTCAGGCTTATAAACTCCTTTCTGTACATTGAACTAAAAAAAATTTGTACAATAAATTCAGAGTCGTTACACTGACGCTCATGTGGGAAGCACGTAAGGCGCTGAGCCATGGATGTTGCCCAATCAGTGCTAAGAACTTAGTCATTTTGACTGAATATAGAGTGCTAAGCACTTTGTATGGCGCTCATGTGGGGAGCACGTGAGGCGTTCAGACATGGGTGCTGCCCAATCAGTGCTAAGCACTTAGTCATTTTGACTAGGTATATATAGTGCTAAAAACTTTGTACGGCGCTTACGTGGGGAGCACATGAGGTGCTGGGTATTTATTTTAGGCACTCACGTGAGGCGCCGAGTCTTTTGTTTTGGGCGCTCACGTGGGAAGTACGTGAGGCGCCGAGTTTCATTTAAGGGAATCTTTTGGGCACTCACGTGTGTTTCACGTGAGTCGCCAAGTCCTTTTTTAGAGATTTAATCTCTGTTAATGGCATTTTGACCATTAATAATCACCAAGATCTATATTTTGAAGATTTGGGATCATTTTTATTGGAGAACTAAGTTCTTCTGTTTCTTTTATAAGAACTAAGTTCTTTCATGTAGGGTTAAACCCTGTTTGCAAATGAATTAAATTTCTAGAACATATGTTCTCTTCTCTCAGTTTCTTTTAATCTAGTTCTTTCCCTTAGATTTTGAGTTTGAAGAACAGAATCTTCTCGATGAGAATTAAATTCTCAACTTGTGGGGAGATTTGCTTTGCAAATCTCAGATCAGAGGAAGAACTAAGTTCTTTTTATGAAGGGTTAAACCCTTATTTTCTTTATGCTAGGTAAAGGAGATACATTTTATCTCTGCTTTTTCTTTACCTAAGGTATGAGAGAGCGAAAATCTTTTTCTTTGAGAGGAGAATTGAATTCTCAGTTTTGTGGCTTCTGTCTTTTTTTTGCAGAATCTTAGGGTGTCGATCTTCCCTCTGTGACTTGAAGTCTCGGATCCTTGATATAGGAGAGGAAAATTGTTAATTAGTTTAAGAAAATCTTTTATTTGGGAGATACCAATTGATTTAATTGGCTTCAAAAATTGTTTGGGGGATTTTATCCTCCGTTGGATCTTTAATCCAGTGAATTTCCGTTTTACAGAATATATATTTTTATTTTTAACAAGATTAGGATAATATTTTCCCATAGATAGAATTTAATTCTATCAAACGGTGATTTTTAATCACCATTGGATTTTTTAATCTAAGGGTTTTCTATTTAACAGTGCATATCTTTCTTTGTTTAGAAAGATATAGGGAGATATTTTTTCATCTCATGGGATCTTTGATCAACAGCTTTTTGTTTAACAGAAAATATATTTCTCATTTAGAAAGATCAGGGAGATATTTTCCCTCAATAGAATTTAAATCTATATCTGATAATTTTTAATCACCATTGGATTTTTGATCCAACGGTTCTCTTTTTAACAGAGAATATCTTTCTCTTTTAGAAGGATCAAGGGAGGTATTTTCCCCTAACAGAATTTAATTCTATATAGGAAGGTGCTCTCATGTGTTTAATACCTGACCTCAGTATGGGTTTCATCCTGTTTTATTTAGCGCTCATATACTTTGTATATGAGCGCTCACGTGTTTAACACGTGAGGCTGGTTTGCTTTCTTTTGGTTGTTTATTCTTAGCGCTTAAACGTTCACGTATTTAACACATGAGGCCAGTTTGGCCCTTTTAGTTATTTGTTTTCAGCGCTTATATTCTTTGCATATAATCGCACACGTGTTTAACATGTGAGGCCCAAACTGTGGGAATCCTTTTCTTCTTTCTTTTCTTAACCTTTTTATAAGGGAACAAATTCCCCCAGCGTTGCTCTCACGTAGCTCACACGTGAGTGCAACGGTGCACAATTTTGAGCCATCCGATCCCCCTTAGGATTCGGGGAATCAGAACTGTCCCTACCACATCCTATAAATTTGGCCTTTTTCTTTTGAGATGACTGCTATCTCTTCATCTTCTTCCTTGAGCCTTCATTTTCTTTTAAGAATTTAATTCTTGTTTCAGAGCTTAGATCTCTGGCTTCAAGAACTCCTTTGAACAAAGTAAACTCTGACAAAGTTTTTTTTGGTGAGGACTATGAACAGAGCTTAACTCTTAACATTATTTAGATATATTTTTTTCATTTTGGATTTTAAATCCACAGACAGATCTTAGTTCTTTTCTTGAATCGGTTTCTTGGAGATCTTAAAAAAAGAACCCTTTTAATGTAGATCGTGGATCTTGATGTCTATATCAAGAGTTTAAGTCCATGGACATTCTTGAGAATCGTTGATTCTCTTCTTAGGGTTTTACCCTATCATTAATCCCAACATTTAAGGATTTCTGAAATTTAATTCCATTATTTAAACCCATATGTTTCCCAATATAGGGGATTTTTGGGATTTAATTCCATCATCTAAGGGAATTTAATTCAATTTTTTTGCAGAGCTTAGCTCTGGTTTGATTTTTAAGAACTTTGGGAATTTTATTCCTTTTACTGTTCTTGGATATTTTCCTTTTTAGTATTTTAAGGTTTTAATATTCTTTTCACAGATTTAGATATGTTGTTGTTTAAAAGAACCACTTTTGGGGGATATTGGGAGTTTTAACTCCACTGTTCATTTAATGAGAATCCTTTTTGATTCTCACAATAGGCACATGTCTCATTATTGACGAGCCACCACTTTAATTTTGTGGGGTCCACTAGCTTTTTAGACTTAGTAATTCTAGCATTTTCTATTACTAATTCTTAACCTGGTTTCTTTTCAGGTACCAAGGCTAGTCATTTGTAAGACCTCAAAGGGATTGTCTCTTATGAGGAGATTTGTATCTAAGGTCCCTTTCAAGGCCAGGAGTACACCGATGCCTAATGCGACGAGGTGATGTGTCGCTTCGATGATTACAACGGTCGATTGCTCCCCCGCCATTCTGCCTTTTTGAAGATCATCGTTGGATCGATCTGGGAAGCTTTGCCCGGGCGTCTTGAGGTTATGCCGCTATAAGAGCTTGATGATGCTGAAGACAAAGTACATTCAGTGTATCTGATGGGGTCTCCCATCTCTTCACCATCATGCATCGCGTCTTTCAATAGAAAGCAATAGTTTCAGCATACCAGAGGGTGGAGGATATTAGTGGTGACCCTGATGCTTGCATCCGAGAGAAGATGCATAAAAAGATGGTCGATGAAGCTGAACGCGCATTTCTCAAACTTTCTTTTGAGTTTGAGAATCCATGTTCGGAGTTCCGCGTTTTGCCATTGTAGATATGGGTTGATGCACTTTTTTTTTACTACGCCAAGAGTCTGTAGTTCCCTTTTTCCTTTGAAATATAAATGAAAAGTATCATTTCCTTTCATACCTACACTTTTCTTTACTCTTTGTGCTGAAATTAGTTTATTTACTCGTTTTAGAGTTTCTAGTTTATTCACTCGTTGCGGAGTTTATAGTTTATGTACTCGTTGTGGAGTTTTTAGTTTATGTACTCGTTGCGGAGTTTTTAGTTTACCTCCCTTAGGTGTCCAGGCAAACCCACCCTAACGTTGGATGTAGATAACCCCCACTCTTTTATGATAGGGGTTCGTTAGGTTTGTGGTACCAGGTTTAAGTCCATCGTACCATCACGTTGGTTGATGTATTCCTCGATATACAGTTCTTTAGGTTGCTATTCGAGTAGCCCCGCGACTGTCGTGTCTCTGATCCCTTCTAAGGCTGGACAAAACGTCTTCAAGTAATCTTCTTAGGTTGGAGTATCCGTATTACCATCGGAAGAATAAGCGTTAGGTATTTATCGTGGCACTTTTTACTTGAGGTTAGACTTAATTTGAAGCCCCGATGAATCATAACCGCACTCTTCTGGGGTGGGATGATCCCCAATGGTCTTTAGGCCTTGTATGTATTGCCGTCAAGACCCGAAGTTAGGAATTGTAAGTCCACGTTGCCACCCCCGGTTCTTGCGGGGAGGCGGAAACGGTATAAAAATCAAGTTTTTAGCGCAAGGGGCAACATGGACTAGCAAAGTCGGGATCTTTTCTAAACTAAACTAGCAAGAGAGCTAAAGAGAGTTAGCTACTCGGATAAAAGGTTATACCTAACTTGAACTCCTTCTTCTTGAAACCTTGTAGAGGGTTGATGGTTCTTTCCTCGTTGCCTTCTTCCGTCGAAGATGGATCCACCTGAGGGTTCAACCTTCGGGCTCTTTCTCGAACTTAGAGTGAATTAGGATCTCCGGCTTGCTAAACCTTTAACCTTAGAGAGAGTAGAGAGTATCTTTGGGGTGTTTTTCTTTCAAGGAGAGGGATTCTCAACACATGAGAAGGATTCTCCTTGAGCTAGAGGAAGAAGAAGATGAAGTGAGGAGAGAGAAGCAATATGATAGAATGAGTTCTTTTTCTTTTGCAACCATAACAAAAGCAAAAAGAATTATCAAAATAATAATAATAATGAAAATGAAATAGTTGATGGAAGGTTTAGGAATGACCATTATCATTTCATTCATTAAATGAATTTTGCTAGAATCAAAGAGCATCTTTGCAAAGTAATGATGATGGTCAAACATTCAACAATGGTCAACTAGTCAACCATGGTCAACAAGTCAACAAAAACCCAACCATGACACAATTTCATTTTATTAATATTATTAATTGATATAACATAAATCCATTAGGGTTTGGAAAAAGACGACTGTCAACTGTGCATACGCACCCGTTCCGAAACCCTAATGAAAGTCCTCTTCCTCCTCCTCAAACAACTGTGCATACACACCTGCATTCTTGTTCCGAGGAACATGAATACTGAGAGATAAAAGCAACCCCAAAACATATACCAGTATCTGACTCAAACCAGAGCCAGCCAGTAATATCCGTCCGGACTCCAAACGTGCACAAGTGCGCGGATGAGAACGAACCCTGTCGCAAAACCATGCGACCTCTACTCTGTTTTGCCCAAAGGCGAATACCCTCTGTGTGGGACTCTAAAGACTCGACACTACGCTGGCAGTGGGTTTAACCACAGACTGCAAGCGGCACTAGCTATGCGTAACGGTCCCCAGGTAGATGCCGACAAGAAGGCTGACGAGGTGAACCCCATCTGAACTCCTACTGAGTCTGAATGTGACAGTCTCCGTACAGTCCGGTCTGTTCGTCTGATACATCGCATGTCGGGCCTAGGGGGCGGTAAACGTCAGTCCCCTAATAGCGGTACAAGTCGTGTCGGAGTGAAGCCCAAAACACCCTGAGATAACACTGGAAGCCTACCAGTATATCTCGCTTGCCCTGGCCAGGGACTACTCGTGTAATGGCTCTCCTAGACACAGCGCGATGTCAACCTCCAATACCGGGAGAGACGAATCCTGTCTAACCGTCACTGCCTCCAAGTGCTTCGGGACTGCACCCAACCATTACCTGTTTGCACGACTCCTTTGAGCCATGGTAGGGTAGTGATCAAAATGCAGTGGGAACACACTCGAGGCGAAGTGCCAGTGTCAAGTCAGCGGACTAAGCTGTAGTCATGTCACCTGGGAACTGATAACTGACGATAGGTATAATACCAACCTGTCAGTTCCCGACGAGTCCTGTCCAGTGTACTCGTAACCCAACGAGCACCCGTATACTATCTCCAGTACGACGTACTGATGGCTGTGGGACAGACCATCTCCCACACTGGGATGAGAAGCGCATACGCTAGTCTACTCCGGAGTATCGATGCCCTGTCTCGATAGTCCTGCGACTAGGGACCTGTATAAGGATGTGCTTATAGATTACCAAGCCCCCACTAGTGTGACTGCCATCACAACGCTGGTAATCAAGCAAAGATCCTAAGGGCTCCACTAATGCGTATAGGTGATATACTAAAATAAACACATGTACACATTGAAGTAAAAACAAACCAAGTAGCATACTACTATATTGAGCAAGATTGTTTATACAAGGTGAATATCCCAAGCTTCCATTAAGTAATATACAAACTAGTATGATACAGTAATGGCCTCTAGGGCATATACACTAACAATCTCCCACTTGCACTAAGGCCATGTACTGGCGTATCGAAGACCTATCATCTCGATCAGCCGCTCGAACTGAGTCTGGGGCAGTGCCTTGGTGAATGGATCTGCAGTGTTTTCTTCTGAAGCAACCCTCCGAACCTCGATCTCCTTACGATCCACGATCTCCCTGATCAGGTGATACCGCCTCAAGATGTGCCTGGATCTCTGATGGGACCTGGGTTCCTTCGCTAAAGCTATAGCCCCGTTGTTGTCGCAATACAGAGGTATTAGGTCAACAATGGACGGAACCACCTGAAGTTCTTTCAAGAACTTCCTCATCCAGACAGCTTCTTTTGCGGCATCAGATGCAGCGATGTATTCCGCTTCCATAGTCGAGTCTGCAACGGTTTCCTGTTTGGAACTCTTCCAACACACTGCCCCTCCATTGAGGGTAAAGACAAAACCCGACATGGACTTGGAATCATCCTTGTCACTCTGGAAGCTGGAGTCAGCAAAGGCCTCGATCTGGAGGTCTTTTCCGCCATACACCAAGAACATCTCCTTAGTCCTTCTCAGGTACTTGAGAATGTTCTTTACCGCTATCCAGTGTTTCTCCCCAGGGTTTGACTGATACCGGCTTACCACACTCAGTGCATAAGCTACATCCGGTCTGGTACACAACATCGCATACATTATAGAGCCTACCGCAGAAGCGTAGGGTACAATAGACATGCGATCCCTCTCCAAATCAGTCTTGGGGGACATCTCTTTAGAGAGGGTGATCCCGTGACAAGCCGGTAGGTTACCGCGCTTGGAATCTTCCATACTGAATCTTTTCAGTATGGTGTCGATGTACCTGGACTGTGAAAGTCCTAATATCCTCTTGGATCTATCACGATGGATCCGGATCCCCAGGATGTATGAGGCATCATCCAGGTCTTTCATGGAGAACCTGTGTGATAAGAACCCCTTGACAGATTGTAGCATAGGAATGTCATTTCCTATTAAGAGAATGTCATCCACGTATAAAACGAGGAATACTACAGTTCTCGCTACAAATCTACTATAGATGCATGGTTCATCTAGATTTTTGATAAAGCCAAATTCCTTGACCGTCTCATCAAAACAGATGTTCCAACTCCGCGATGCCTGCTTTAGTCCATAGATGGACTTAAGCAACTTGCACACCTTTCCGCTGCTCCCACTCTGAATGAAACCCTCTGGCTGGTCCATATAGACACACTCCTCTAAATTTCCATTTAGAAAAGCGGTTTTTACGTCCATTTGCCAAATCTCATAATCGTGGAAGGCAGCAATGGCAAGAAGGATCCGAATGGATTTCAGCATAGCCACTGGAGAAAAGGTTTCGTCATAGTCCAAACCAGGTCTTTGACGGAAACCTTTTGCTACAAGTCTAGCTTTATAGGTCTCAACCTGTCCATCTACACCAATCTTCCTTTTGAAGATCCACTTGCATCCTACGGGTTTTACCCCGTCTGGAGCAATGTCCAACGTCCATACTTTGTTGGTGTACATGGACTCCATTTCGGTCCGCATTGCATCCAGCCATTTTACCGAGTCAACGCTCTTAACGGCCTGCTGGAAGCTAGTAGGCTCATCATAATCTATGATGCAATCCTCTCTATCCCCGTCTATAAGAAAACCGTAGTATCTCTCGGGCGGATGAGACTGCCTACTACTCCTGCGGAGCGGCATAGGAATGTCCTGTTCTTTTGAACTTACTGGCTCTTCCAAGCTTTCAGTAATAGCTTGTGGTTCTGGAATTTCTTCCAGTTCTATTGCGTTCCCACTTATCTGGGTTTCCAAAAACTCAGTTTCCAAGAAGCGGGCATGTTAAGAAACAAAAACCTTTTGTTCCTCAGCGGAATAGAACAGATACCCCCTGGAGTTCTTTGGGTATCCCACAAACTTACACCGTACTGAACGTGCCTCGAGCTTGTCCGCATGCTGCTTTTTTTACAAAAGCTGGACATCCCCATATCTTAAGGTACTTAAGACAGGGTTTCTTCCCACTCCACATCTGATATGGAGTGGTAGGCACAGTCTTGGTGGGAGCCTTGTTCAAGAGATATGCAGCTGCTTCTAGTGCATAGCCCCAGAAAGATCGCGGTAACTCAGCCTTACTCATCATGGAACGAACCATATCCAATAGGGTTCGATTCCTCCTTTCCGATACACCGTTATGTTGCGGAGTGTATGTAGGAGTACGCTGAGAGAGAATTCCATTCTCTTTTAAATAGTCCAGGAACTCGGCACTCAAGTATTCACCACCTCGATCCGATCTTAGAATCTTAATACTTTTGCCTGTTTGTTTTTCAACTTCATTCTTGTAATCCCGAAATTTCTCAAAGGCCTCGGATTTGTGCTTCATTAAGAAGACATGTCCATACCTAGAGAAATCGTCTGTGAAAGTAATGAAGTATGAATAACCGCTTCGCGCATGTGTAGACATTGGACCACACACGTCACTGTGTATGAGTCCCAAGAGCTCGCTCGCTCTTTCTCCGTGTCCAGTGAACGGAGTCTTTGTAATCTTTCCCATGAGACAAGATTCACAACTGGCATAAGACTGATACTCGAACGGATCCAAGTATCCTTCTTTATGTAACTTAGTCAACCGTGTCTCATTGATGTGACCCAGTCTACAATGCCATAAGAAAGCCTGATTGATATTTGGAGACTTTCTTTTGTGTGTATTCTGAACATTGAAAATCTGTGGTTGGTTTAACACGTATATACCATTGCTCAGTGTACCTGACCCAATCAGAACTTGATTAAGGTGAATGTTTACAACATTACTTACAAACGCAAATTCATAACCTTCTTTAGAAACCAAAGATACAGAAATGATATTACAAGTTGCGTTGGGTACAAAAAAGCAATTACGCAAAACCAAAACATGCCCATCTGACATTCCCAGGTGATAGTCCCCCACGGCTTTAGCATCCATGCTAGCTCCGTTCGCAACTCTGAGGGTCATGTCACCTGCCTTCAAAAACCTATGGTTTCTCAACGCCTGCAAAGACTTACAGATATGAGATCCTGATCCGGTATCCAATACCCAGGAAGTAGAGTTTATCGATAGACAGTTTTCAATAACATACACACCTGAAGCTGAAGCCGCAACCTGCTTCAGTTCCTGTGTCCTGGCTTTCCAAGCCCTGCAATCTTTCTTCCAGTGTCCACTTTTATGACAATAGAAGCATTCTTCTTTACCCACAAGCTTCCCCGCTATCATTGTTGCCTTTTCTTTTCCCTTCGTACCCACTTTACTAACACCGCCTCTTGGTTTGGCGGGGGCTTTCTTCCTCTTTCCCTTGGCTTTCGTCTTGGACCTAGAGGAAGAAGATCCTCCTACAAACAAAGCGGGTGTTTCCCTACCTTTCTGTAGGGTGCCCTCTGCGCTCCTCAGCATGTTGAGGAGTTCTGAAAGTTCAACTTCCTTTTCTTGTAAGTTGAAGTTCAGTATAAACTGGGCGTAAGTGGATGGAAGGGACTGGAGAATTAAATCCGTGTAGAGTTCACTTTCCAACGTGGTCCCAAGTTCCGCGAGCTCCTCAATGTAGCCAATCATCTTAAGCACGTGGTCCGCTACCGATGATCCGACGGCCAACTTTGCCGAAAATAACTTCTTCGACACTTCGTATCTTGCGATACGAGACTGCTCTCCATACAGTTCTTTTGTATGAAGAAATATGGATTCTAAGTCCATATTCTCGTGCCTCCTCTGATGTTCGTTGTCCATAGAGGCAAGCATGAGGCACCTGGCCTTCGCGCAATCAATCTCCCAAGTCTTACGGATTTCCTTATCCGCGATGCTGGAGGTGGGACCTGGGACGGGGGGAGCTTTGGTGGTAAGAAGATACCCCAGCTTGTCGTAAGTGATTGCCATTTTGACATTCCTGAGCCAATCTTTGTAGTTTGGCCCTGTCAGTATGTTTTTATCTAGAAGTAACTTAAGTCCAGTCATGTTGATTGGTCGCTGCAAATAGGAGGGAGAGAAGAAACACTTTAGCACGATGCTCTTGCAAGTTTAGAGTGGTTTTTAATTTGTCTAAACAGGATGGCTCCCACTGTCTCTCGAATCCCTCCTCAAACCATAAAGGAAGAATTAGTCGGGATCAATCCCACCGTACAATACTTGCTTAACCGTTCAGCCAGGCCAGTGTCGGTACTTCGAGGGAGGTTTTCCAACGCTTTCGCGAAGTTCCTTAATTTAAGAACCTCTTTTCCCTGGGGGCGTAGCCCCGCTAACACCTTTCTAGACACCAACTAGGTTTATAGCATTGATCGTTTAGTGTGAAATTTCCCGAGGAGTAGCATATACTCACAGTAGGATCGGGATCCAAATATCATCGCGTGACGAAACTGAAGGAATCCTACCAGAATCACCACACTCCAAATGGTATGCAAATCTAGCAAGTTTCAGTACTTATGAAACTCCCTATGTGGATTTTTGCCCCATGCTCTTATGACCTTGATGAAGGTCAACAAATCATAAGTCACATGTCAAGTTCTGCCTGTCATTTTCCAGGTTAATTTGAACCCACCCGTATATACCCTTGACGAAGGTCAACAAGGCAATACGACTGTCCCAAACCAACGCATCTATCTATGCTACATATGAACACCCAACAGCTACCAATCTCTATGCCTTGACGAAGGTCAACAAACATAGCTTGAATACTATTGAATATTCATACGAAACGACGGAGGGCTACGAATGGTTTTGGCGAAACCGTGAACGTAGTGAACTTGATATAATCGATGGAACGAGATAGCTTTTAGAAGGAGTGGCTCAATCTCCGCATTTAAAAGTTAGTTTTGAAAAGAACCGAGCGGTTTTTCGAAAGTGTTCCAACGAATTTAACATGGTTTATTATCTTGCATTAGTTCTTTTAATGCGTGATATTCTTGCATTAGTTCTTTTAATGCGTCCCATCATTTAATCCTACCATTGCAGAAAACAACCAAAATATGACGTACGCTTATGCCATTCGCATTCGCCACGGGGCCCCGTCATCACCCGTTAGGTTACTTAACTAACGACAGAGCGGGGGCTGGGCTAGCACGGCTGTAAAACATAAGCAACGCCTAAATAGTTATAAATATAGCAATGATAGACATTACAGATCACAGATGAATACATTGGATATACTAGGAATCCGCAATCCGTTTGAGCCTGCAATGAAAAGCGGATTACACGGTCGCGGTGAATAGCCAAAACCCCACCCAAGACCCCTACGGGTGCGGCAAACTACCCGCCAAGTACCCGGTAGTTTGTGCACCCCTCCATGGGTCTATCCTAGGAGCAAAAACTGTAAAAATAATTATACAATGACGGCTACAACCCCGACCCGGTTGTGCGGCCATACAAATAATATTATTACATCAATTTACATATTACAAATGAATGAAAGAAAAACAAAAGCTCATCTCACATCCACCCCGGCTATTCACCCGCGACAGTCCAACACATTCATATACACATTCCAATATCAAACACAGATCACAGAGATGTATAACCCCGACTAATCGACTTATAGCGATTAGCCGACGTTCAATACATACAAACATCACAGATATAACCAACATAGTCAAAGTGTAGTGAAGTTCGGAAAAAATACGGAATTATAGGCCCCCAAAAACAAATTTCTATTCTGGAAAATCTGGGCACATATAATATATCTCAAAAATCCTAAAACCAATCCAGAGATACACTGCACCAAAATCGAGGCAGAGAGGAGACAAGACGGCCACGGATCCGCGGCAAAATAGCTTGCTATTGCCGCGGAAACGCGGTCGTTTGGTCAGATCTCTGGCTCGTTTTTGGTGGTTATCTTTAAAAAACCCTGAGATGATTTTAGGTGTATAACAAATTTTGTTTTGACCAGAAAAAAATTTAACAGAAACTAGGGTTTTTGAAAAGTTTGGTTTTTGGATTTTTCGGTTCCGAACTTCGTTACACTTCACTACCTAGCTAGTTTATGTTTAGTTAGGCTCTGATACCACTGTAAGTCCATGTTGCCACCCCCGGTTCTTGCGGGGAGGCGGAAACGGTATAAAAATCAAGTTTTTAGCGCAAGGGGCAACATGGACTAGCAAAGTCGGGATCTTTTCTAAACTAAACTAGCAAGAGAGCTAAAGAGAGTTAGCTACTCGGATAAAAGGTTATACCTAACTTGAACTCCTTCTTCTTGAAACCTTGTAGAGGGTTGATGGTTCTTTCCTCGTTGCCTTCTTCCGTCGAAGATGGATCCACCTGAGGGTTCAACCTTCGGGCTCTTTCTCGAACTTAGAGTGAACTAGGATCTCCGGCTTGCTAAACCTTTAACCCTAGAGAGAGTAGAGAGTGTCTTTGGGGTGTTTTTCTTTCAAGGAGAGGGATTCTCAACACATGAGAAGGATTCTCCTTGAGCTAGAGGAAGAAGAAGATGAAGTGAGGAGAGAGAAGCAATATGATAGAATGAGTTCTTTTTCTTTTGCAACCATAACAAAAGAAAAAAGAATTATCAAAATAATAATAATAATGAAAATGAAATAGTTGATGGAAGGTTTAGGAATGACCATTATCATTTCATTCATTAAATGAATTTTGCTAGAATCAAAGAGCATCTTTGCAAAGTAATGATGATGGTCAAACATTCAACAATGGTCAACTAGTCAACCATGGTCAACAAGTCAACAAAAACCCAACCATGACACAATTTCATTTTATTAATATTATTAATTGATATAACATAAATCCATTAGGGTTTGGAAAAAGACGACTGTCAACTGTGCATACGCACCCGTTCCGAAACCCTAATGAAAGTCCTCTTCCTCCTCCTCAAACAACTGTGCATACACACCTGCATTCTTATTCCGAGGAACATGAATACTGAGAGATAAAAGCAACCCCAAAATATATACCGGTATCTGACTCAAACCAGAGCCAGCCAGTAATATCCGTCCGGACTCCAAACGTGCACAAGTGCGCGGATGAGAACGAACCCTGTCGCAAAACCATGCGACCTCTACTCTGTTTTGCCCAAAGGCGAATACCCTCTGTGTGGGACTCTAAAGACTCGACACTACGCTGGCAGTGGGTTTAACCACAGACCGCAAGCGGCACTAGCTGTGCGTAACGGTCCCCAGGTAGATGCCGACAAGAAGGCTGACGAGGTGAACCCCATCTGAACTCCTACTGAGTCTGAATGTGACAGTCTCCGTACAGTCCGGTCTGTTCGTCTGATACATCGCATGTCGGGCCTAGGGGGCGGTAAACGTCAGTCCCCTAATAGCGGTACAAGTCGTGTCGGAGTGAAGCCCAAAACACCCTGAGATAACACTGGAAGCCTACCAGTATATCTCGCTTGCCCTGGCCAGGGACTACTCGCGTAGTGGCTCTCCTAGACACAGCGCGATGTCAACCCCCAATACCGGGAGAGACGAATCCTGTCTAACCGTCACTGCCTCCAAGTGCTTCGGGACTGCACCCAACCATTACCTGTTTGCACGAATCCTTTGAGCCATGGTAGGGTATTGATCAAAATGCAGTGGGAACACACTCGAGGCGAAGTGCCAGTGTCAAGTCAGCAGCCTAAGCTGTACTCATGTCACCTGGGAACTGATAACTGACGATAGGTATAATACCAACCTGTCAGTTCTCGACGAGTCCTGTCCAGTGTACTCGTAACCCAACGAGCACCCGTATACTATCTCCAGTACGACGTACTGATGGCTGTGGGACAGACCATCTCCCACACTGGGATGAGAAGCGCATACGCTAGTCTACTCCGGAGTATCGATGCCCTGTCTCGATAGTCCTGCGACTAGGGACCTGTATAAGGATGTGCTTATAGATTACCCAGCCCCCACTAGTGTGACTGCCATCATAACGCTGGTAATCAAGCAAAGATCCTAAGGGCTCCACTAATGCGTATTGGTGATATACTAAAATAAACACATGTACACATTGAAGTAGAAACAAACCAAGTAGCATACTACTATATTGAGCAAGATTGTTTATACAAGGTGAATATCCCAAGCTTCCATTAAGTAATATACAAACTAGTATGATACAGTAATGGCCTCTAGGGCATATACACTAACAGGAATATGCCGTCACTTCATTTTTTTCTTTGATGATGTCGTACAGATTCTTTGCTGAAGTAGGGTAAACATCTGTGTGATCTCTATGATGTATACATTGCAATCGAGATCTGGAGCTAGGAATATACCATTACTCCAATTTCATTTGACAGTTACGTCCGCACCGTGCTGGAATGAGGAAGATGTAAGTGCACGGCGGCGCCCCGGCCGTCAATCCGACGCCGGAATGCGGAAGCGGTGAATAACTTAAATTTTGCGGACTTTGCAAACCGGCACCACCGCGCACTTTAACCGGATCGGACCATTAACTAGTCTAAGCTATCTACAAGAATGGGAATAGAGATATATACCGACGATCCAAGTCCTCCGGTCTTCATCTCCACTCCGATCTCCTCGCGGGATCTCCGTCCATCTCCTCCTCGTCGGAAAAGGGCACCACGAAGCCGGGTACTTTTACGGGCTCCCACCTCAATACCGAGGCAACTCGCGCATGAAGCCGGCAACTCGACATGCTCAAGATATGCTGTAGGAAGTGTAGTGTAGAGTGGATGTCTCACTTTGGGGTTTGTTGCCATTTGTAGATGATGGAGGAAACAAGATAAGAAAAATGGTGCTTGCATTTTTCTTAGCATGAAAAGAGATCAAGAATGAAAACCTCAAGAATGAAAACTCTCATCTTTTTCTTTCTCTCAACCATGGAAAAGCTTCTTTCATC
Organism: Agapanthus africanus; assembly: GCA_030015575.1. Lineage (NCBI taxonomy): Eukaryota > Viridiplantae > Streptophyta > Magnoliopsida > Asparagales > Amaryllidaceae > Agapanthus > Agapanthus africanus. The sequence continues at coordinate 393,473,562 of JASDDO010000019.1, read as the reverse complement.
AAGTGAGAAGAATGGTGGTGGAAAAACAATATATGAAGCAAGAAGGGAGGTGAGTGTAGGAGAAGTCAAGAGGTGACCACAACATCAACCATACTTCTTACTATTAAACCCATACCCTCTCAAATCTCATCCTCATTCAATCAAATCTCATAAAAGCAAAAGCATGGATGAAAAAGAAATGAAAGCTATCATAATCAAACATTTACAAGAAACCCCCTCCACAAATGTTATTTGCACAATTGCAAATAACCCCCTCCATCGGAAAAGTCCGGCCGGGAAAGAACAAAGGAAAACCGGCCGGAACGGAATGCAAACTGGCAACTCCAGAAAACTGGTCCCGTAATAAATTACAGGAAAACCCCGATACTGTGCATACACACCCGCATCTGTATTCCGTCCGGATACAAATGCAATAAGACAAAATCTACACTGTACTAAACTAGGACCGGCTTAAACCAAAGCCGGCTAGTAAAAACCGTTCGATCCTGATCCGTGCAATACCGCACGTATCTGATCGAACCCTGCCATATAACTATACGGCCACTAGTACAAAACTGTCCGATCCTGATCCGTGCAATACCGCACGTATCTGATCGGACCTTGCCATATCTCCATACGGCCTCTACAGCGTTTCGCCCGAAAGCTGAGTAACTGAAAGTGTGGTGGACTCTAAAGACTCGTCAATACTATGGCTGTGGATTTAACCACTAGCACGTCAGAGGTATAAGCCAATACGTGACGGGCCACCAGCTATTGACTAAAAGGGACGTCGATGAGGAAGCTCACCCCGACACCCAACTGAGCCTGTCAGTGACAATATCCGTGCAGTCCGGTCCGTTCGTCTATGAGTATCGCATGGCGGGCCTAGGGGGTTGGTAAAAGTCAGACCCCCAAAAGCGGTACAAGTCGTGTCGGAGTGTAGCCCAGAACACCCTGAGATACTACTGGAATACCTACCAGTAAATCTCCTTGCCTTGGCCAAGGACTTTGTGTAATGGCTCTCCTAGACACAGCACGACCTCACCCCCAATACCGGGAGAGACGAACCCCTGAAGATACGCTCACTGCCTCCATGTGGCTCGGGACTGTACCCAACTAAAACCTGTTTGCACGACTCCTTTGAGCCGTGGTAGGGTAGTAATCAAAGTACAGTGGGAACTCACACGAGACAAATGACGATCCCCAGGTCGATGAACTAACCTGCACACATGTCACCAGGGAACTGCCATCTGACGTCTGGTATATGACCAACTAGCATGTTCCCGGCGAGTCCTGTCCGGTGTACTCATAACCCAATGAGCACCTGTATACATCTTAGGTGATCCAACTGACACCAGTGGCTTGTGAGACCAGCCACCGCCCCTCGTCGGGGTCTCGACTGTATACACTAGTCTACTAATGGAGTATCGATACCCGGTCTCGAAACTCCCACGACTAGGGACCTTTTAAGGATATGCTTGTAGACCCCCAGCTCCCACTTATATGATCGCCCTCATACTGCTGGTGGTCAAGCAAGAATCCTAGGGGCTCTATCAACGTGTAATAGCGACGTGTCATGTCACCTAAAGCAGTACACGATGATAAAGGTAAACCAGATAGCATACTATCATCTCGAGTAAGACTGTCCTACCGGGATAGGTCCTCCCTCAATCATTACAATCACGTACCTGTGACCTAATAATTGACTTTGAGGGCACTATCTCCAACAGAAGAATGTCGAGAAGGTCTCTAGGCTGTAGCTGTTGCCATCAAGATCTGAAGTTAGGATTTTGCTGTCACTTCACTTTTATTTGACCCTTGGGTCCTTGTTGACGTCACGCCTGTATTTTGCTGGAGTAAGAAGGACGTCCAAATAGTCTCTAGATTGTATATGTACCGTCAAGACTTAGAGCTAGGGTTTTTCCATTACTCCATCTTTGCTTTGACCCTTGGGTCTTTTTGATGACGTTGCGTCTGCATGTTGCCGGAATGAGAAAAACGTCAAGCTGATCTCTAGGCTGTAGATATTGCCATCGGAATCTGGAGTTATTTTGACGAGGCATGGTGGGAGAATATGGTTCCATTTCTTTCTTTCTTTCATTTGTGCCCATGGATTGTTTAGGTATGGACCTACTTGCAGGGCAGAAAATTTTTATTTATTTCCGCGATCTTCTATCTTTTCAGCATTTTTATATCGCGAAAGTTGCGATTATCCAATCATTTTGGCTATTTATCGCGGTGCCCAATCATTTCGGCTATGTCATTTTTTTTAATTTTTACCTATTGTTTTTTATTGCGAGTTGCCCAAACCTTCAAATGTTTCTTATGCATATTTTTACTCGCTGATTTTTATTGTGAGTGCCCTATCATTTCGGCTGTTTCATATGCATATTTTTGCTCGCTGATTTTTATTACGAGTTGCCTCATCATTTCGGCTATTTCATATGCATATATATTCTTTTTTGGCGACTCGCTGAGTTTTATAACGAGTAAGGAACTTAGGATTTGATACCAATCTTAGCATCAGCATCGCTACAACTGGGATATTGTCATGAGCGAATCATCATTTGCCTTGAGAGTGCTGGGAATTTAGGCACACTAGCAAACTAGTTTTCGAAGATGGCAACATGGATTTCAAAATTTTTCTAGTTCGCTAAAGTTCCAAACCAAGAATCGAACTAAAAAGTTAGAACTTGTATACAAAACCTGGTGAGCTAAACTAATCTACTATGTGTAGAATACTCACATCCTCAAGCTTTCTTCAAGTGCTCCGGGTCGCGCTTGCAAACCGGTCCTCCTTTTCCGAAGATGATCCAACTGAGGGAAACGATCCAAGCTCCAGTATCGCCTAGCGAAGCAACCGACACTCCAAGATCACTAACAATGGAGAGTAGGGATGTAGGAATTTTCCACTATCCTTTTCTCTCATTTCCAAAGCTCAAATGAGCAACTAAAGAAGAATGATGAGGAAGTGAGGAAAACATTGGCTTGAGCATCTCAAGAAAGAATGAGCTAAATGTTGAAAAAAAATGAAGAGTGTTAATAGTATGTAGAATAGAATGGCTTGCCATTTTACAACCATGCAGAATATCTCACATCATTTTGCAATAAACAAATAATGGCCTATTCCTCTCTATATACCTCCAACCATACTCATGCCACCTCACCCTCCACCTTATTTGCAAATTATTTTCTAAAAAGAAAATCATATAATGAGGTGTCCATCTTCTAGAAGATATTCCGTATAAATACGGAATAGAACCCGGTATACGTATCGAAATACATATACGCGTATTCGTATAAAAATATGAATAACCAAAAGAGAAAACGAATAGTGAACAATAATACTAGAATGCATATATTAAATATATATATATATAAATTATTAAATCAAAACTTGATTTAATAATCTGGCTTAATCCTAAGCCGCTAGTATTATCAACCGTCCGATTAAAGTCCGTGTAGCCTGTACACATATTTAATCAGACACCTGTATGTACCAACATACGTCATCCACATCATATCGCCTGAACCGGAAAAACCCTCTGTGTGGGACTCTAAAGACTCGTCACTACGCCGATAGTGGGTTTAACCATAAGCACGTTAGTGGCACTAGCTGTACGTAACGGCTGCCCAGGTATTGAGCGAAAGGAAGGCCAACGAGCACTCATCCATACCCATATTGAGTCTGTCTATGACAATCTCCGTACAGTCCGGTCTGTTCGTCTAAGAGTATCGCATATCGGGTCTAGGGGGTGGATAAAGTCAGACCCCTAATAACGTGATATTTCGTGTCGGTGTGAAGCCCATCACCCACTGAGAAACTACTGATCCAAATCAGTAATTCCCGTCCACCTTGGACAAGGATTTCTGGTGATGGCCATCCGTGCACAGCGCGACATCTACCCTCAATACCGAGAGAGACAAATCCCCGACGATCCGCTCACTGCCTCCATATGGTTCGGGACTGTACCCAACTAAAATCTGTTTGCACGACTCTTTTGAGCCGTGGTAGGGTAGTAATCAAACCACAGTGGGAACTCACACGAGACAAATGACGATATCAGGTCGACAGACTAACTTGCACTCATGTTACCTGAGAACTACTATCCGACAATAGGTATAATACTATCTAGCATGTTCCCAGCGAGTCCATCCACTCATAACCCAATGAGCACCTGTATACTATCTTAGGTGACTAATTGACACCAATGGCTTGTGAGACCGGCCACCGTCCCTAGTCGGGGTCTCGAAAAGTATACACTAGTCTACTCTGAAGTATTGATGCCCGTCTCGGTACTCCCTCGACTAGGGACATTTAAGGATGTGCTTATGGACCACCCAACTCCCACGTATAAGATCACCATCATAATTCTGGTAGTCAAGATAGAATCTTATGGGCTCTATCAATATGTAATAGTGATCTGTAATACCACATAATGCATGTATGTGATGATAGAGACAAACCAGATAGCATACTATCATCTCGAGTAAGACTGTTTGCCCGCGTAGGTCCTCCCTCAATCATCATAATCACCTGCCTGCGATTTCAATAATTTCCTTGAGGGCACTATAGCCAACAATCTCCCACTTGCACTTAAGGCTAATTGTTGCGGTGTCTCATACTCATGGCCCATGTGATACTGAACACTCAACTTCTCTACTAATCAGTCTCGCAAAACTTGTTTGAGAAACTATAGCGTTTGAGAAATAGCCTCAGTGAGTAGACCCACTCCAATGTTTCTATCTTTATCTCTCTATATCTCAATTTCACGGAGAAAGACTATCTCCCGAAATGAGTGATACCTGTCTTAGAATTTGTCTAGATATCCGATGGGACCAAGTTCATAACGAACTCCAAATCCAACAAACTTCTTAGACCGTATCTTACATTGAATGTAATCAGTATACTGCGCCATGCCTTTCTCAGTATCCGCTTGGACCACCTGTCTAACATACTGCCCCTCAGAAAAGGGTAAACTTTAACTCTGACAGTCACTCTGTCATCCAGGTCACCTTGGAAGCCTGAAATGATAACCGCCTCCTGATGGAGGCTACCATTACCATATACCAAGAACATCCTCTTATGTTCATGACTGCTCCCCAATGTTTCTCCAGGATTGGATTAATATATGCTTATTGCAGCCAGTGCAAAAGCAATATTTGGTGTGGTACTTGATATTTCATGATTGATTCAATTGCCTAAGCAAGAGATATATTAATCATGCAAATCTCTCTTCTCATCAGTCTAGAAGACATCTCTTTAGAGAGGCTGACTCCATCACCTGCGGGTATACCGCCATGCCAGGAGTCGTCCATTCTAAAACACTTTAGAATAGTGTCAAAGTACCCGGGGACACTTCCCAAATCTAGATCTAAAACCATAGATGTAGTCACCAGAATCCATGATATTTTGTCATGATCCTATGTAGAGAAACACCTTGTGACAATCACAGTATAACCGATCGTAGTATAGGAAGATCATTTCCTATCAGGAGTACGTCATCCAAATACCTAAAGATCACTCCCTACTACCTTCTTACCAGGTCCATCTGTTATTCTGATGAAGTCAAACTCCATGACTGTCACATCAAAAATAGACGATCTATCTCCGCTATACTTACTTTAGTCTATAAATAGACATAAGCTACCGGCCCACCACTCTTCTGCTACTCCCACTGACCACAACAACACTCTGGCAACGTCATATACACGTGCATTTCTAAAGCTAATTTAGAATGACGTTATAGTCATCCACCTGCAAGATCTCATAGTTTAGGAAAGCAGTAATGGAAAGCTTGGGTCATCAAAACCTCCCTGTCACCGTCTTTGAGGAGACCGAAGTTCCTCTCGGGTGGCTGAGGTTACACACCAAATCCGCCTAATATATTGTCGAATCCAATTGAATTCTTAGGTTCTACTAAATTTTCAGTAATCGTTTGTGGTTCTGAATTCATTTCCAGTTCTACCATACTCCCACTAATATTTTCTGAAAAGAATTCATTTTACTAAAATGGGTGGCGAGTCAAGAACAATATAACTATTGATCCTCCAAACGGTAGAATGATAACCCTCGTCAAAGTCCGGGGTAACCCACAAACTGCCATTACTGAAACTTGTCTTGAGTTTATCCAGATTCTGGTTTTAAGCATAAGTCGGACTACTCCATATACCTTAACATTGTTAAGATATGAATCCATTCTATATCCAATATAGAAACAAAGGCACTAATTTAATTTGAACCAGATTCAAAATACATGCAGCTGTTTCCAGTGCATATCGACTAAATGGAAAAAGGCAATGCAACATTACTCATCAAGGAGCGCACCCACAGATGAGTAACCTGAAAGAGAAGCAAGTTCTCAAATATATTACTTACAACAGAATACCTAGTATAAGTATCCACATTTTCGATCACCTCGAAGAATCCTGATACTTCCAATGTATGGTTCTCTACTTTATTCTTATACCTATAATATCTCAAAATTTGGACTTTGTATTTCAACGAAATACTTGTTTAGAACTAGAGAAGTCATAAGTAAACAGAATATAGTACGAGTACCAACCCCTTGTCCTAATGGACATCGGACAACATACAATATTTTGTATAAGTCCTCTGAGTTTAATAACTCAAACCTTGTGCGTCGTAGGCTGAAAACTGTATAATGATTATGAAGAATTACACCGTTGTTGAATGCATCTCACATAACCATCAACTAATATAGGTAAATGCCATAAACATAATTTTAAAAATTTATATCTCGCTAAATAAATGTACAGATATATCAGTTTGAAATTGGGGAATAACAATGGATGTTCAAAACCAAAAATTTGCTGTTAGGCAAAAACTAGTTGATTTCCTAAAATATCACCAATTACAAAGAATTCTGAAATATTGAGGATCTAATCACCCAATTCCGAATATTCTACTCCCACTCAGCATTTGTAATGCCATACAGATATGAGAATCAAGTCTGGTAAGTATATACTCTGGAGTCAGAATCTAATTGGGAAAACAGTTTTCAATTAACACCATACTGTAAAACAGAAACATGAAAATGTTTTGATGGGGTGGCCGAGTATTCCTAGTAATACCTCTTCCACTATCTAGATTTATGACAGTAGTCGCAATTTCCTTGCCGTTACTCCAATCCATTTATATGTTTTTACTTCTTACCTTCTGTACACCACACTTAGGCTAATTTGTTTTCTATTTTCCTTACCTTTCAGCACCTGTCTAAGATTTGGAAGAAGACTATCCAATAAGCATAATAGGTGTACTCTCCAAATACTAGGAGCCCTCGCAATCTGAGAGAAGGGAAAAAGAAAAGACAACCGAATAATTCTATTCAATTTCTCCAGAACCGGAATCCATCCTCGAACTGAAACAAGTTTCTTCGAGTTCATATGTAACTATACGATGGTGTCACGACCCGAAAGTACGGAACATGACCGTCACTTAGACTACGAACGTCTCGAGGCGTACGTACTCTAAGTAAGCCAAACCCAGAAATCCAAACCAAGAAAAGTAGTAGAGAGTAGGAAGAACCATATCAAAATAACCTGTATGCAACATAATATACAACGCCTAAAGGCGAGGATCACAGCAGAAAGAAACTTAACCAGCAAGAACCCATGGAAATATAACACGCGACTCTAAGGTCGAAAGAATAACATCACTGGTCTCTATCTCAAAAATAAATACATGTTTGGTTGATGGAACTTCAAGATACAACTGAATAATGATGGGTATGATGTAAATAACCCACCTACTAGCAAGTCACCTGAAAGAAGCTGTGCCCGCAAAGCCGTAACAAAACCCGTACGGCAACACCTGCAAGAAACTGGGGCACAACGGGGGTGAGTTGCCAACTCGTGAGTAGAAAAAGATCTACGAACAGAAATCACATGTATGACGCAATCCTAAGTCATACGATCAAAATATATAATCCTCAAATATATAACCAGCAATCTCTAACCATGTCTAGGGTAAATATTTAACCAAAGTGTTAACCCATGTGCCTGTGTCGGTGCATCAGGTGGCAATATATCATATGAATGATGTATGAATGCATGAAACAGAATGCATGTACTGAAGGAAACTGCTTTCATAAATTAGTGAGATTTCTGTATTTTAAAATGAGGTATCATAATGAAATCAGCATAAAATAGTGCCTAGCATCGGCACAAAACATAAATCTCAATATCTCGATATCTCGATATCTCTGTATCACAATCTCTGTACCTCAATATCGCAAATCTCAATGTCTCAATCATAATATCCAGGGCGCCGTCAGTCCAGATCGGCCCCTACCATCCATCTCATGACTACGACGGTATCCTCCGGATATCCGACGTGTCGGGTAATATCACCGGTCGGTCGTGCTCCCCTGCCAGGCTCAACGCCATCTCCTGCGATCTTCATGCCCCGGGGTACCGCACCGGGCCCACCATGTACCCAAAACGGTTCCTCCACTCCTCGAATCGGGTCTCGAAATCCATCAGCAAACTCATGGTGGACGACTCATACATCATGGGAAAACCGCACTTTTTATATTTAAAAAGAGAGAAAGCAGTTTATGTAAGTTTTGCGCCCCCCCCAAATCCAGAAAACATCATGGAAATCCGAATCATCAATAGCATGTAAAACCATGAATATAAGCATGAGAATCCATGAATGCGGCATATAATGAACAACAGTATGCATGAAGTGACAGGTAATAACTACAATGTCAAGCTGGCATATAAGGCAAGCATACTAATATCATGTTACTACTAGCTAACAAGCTAAATCAAGCAATAATATTTTCTAAGTGTTCGTGACATGGCAATTACCGATGAAGATGTGTGTGAGCCGGCAAATAAGTGTACGTGGTATATACGCATCATCGGTAATGGTGCTGGTGTCCTAACAGCAGGATATCAATAATGAAATATGAATCATAACAGTATGCGATGCAGAGCAACAATGATAAAGTGCGGGAGCTGAATACTAACACAATGATGGCTGAACTGCATCTAATGTCATAAGAATCCTATAGCTACACCAACTATAAGGCTGAGCTAAAAGGTTAACTGCAGGTAAGGTAAACCGCCTAACCTCTGAGTCAATATATGTATATGTATATATAGTCGGTGATCCGCCTCAATAATATCACATCCGATAACATATCTCTATAATCAGTTATTCCCAAATCAAGAGTGCGGATCAAACATCAATTTATAGCTCGTACGTAAATCCGTCGTACGACATCCCCAAATCTGGGTACGGGTCAATATCACGTTCGTCATATCATTCATCTGGTATTTTCTTTATCAAATATCATTATCTGGGTACTGACCTATGTCTAGTACAATGCTAATATCATTACTATGATCAAGATCTGACTACTGATCGACAGTTTAGTATAAATCGATATTATCCTCATAAATCATCAATATAATCATAATCCGGCTTCCGATTGACAGCTCTAGCAAAAACGATATCGTCAGCACATGTCATCTCAAGGAGTAACATCGCCCAAGACGGCCTATCACAAATATCCTGTCATATCATATCATATCACATCCTATCTCGTATCATAATCACATGTCGATCATCTAAAATATATGTATCACTATTCCTATGGCATCATCATCCCAAAATCCGCTAAAGCATCAAGACGTATCCCAAATATGAATTTTACTATATCACCGATATCATAATCTTGGATCAAAAATCATCGACTCATCTCAATCCCATGTCTCATCCTCAAGTCTGTATGTGAACACGTAGTCCCATACCTATGTGAACACATATCTATAAGAATCCCATAACCACATATGTAATAAGGATGTATGCAAGTATATATGTGTAAATATGTATGTGTAGTGCACCCACTACCCTAGGGTTCGTAACCTAAATCATCCAAGCCACCAATTATCCATCCTAAACATCTATAATTTCCCAAACAACATATAATAAATTGTAGGTGTGTATACGCATCCGTATACATCACCTCGGACTGCGGGGGTGCTATACGCCATCCACCCGACTTCTCCCCGAAGATATAAATCTACTCACCTTGTTATATGCGTGCCGGTGCCGATGTCTCCATTTGCATCTCCAATGCTCCGACGCCACGTAGGGTACCTACAAGGATATCACACGCTAAAACTCATGAAAACCATGTCGGAAACCAAAATGGTGCACGCCACGCCCATAGGTAAAAACCTGTGGCCTCGCGTGAAAACATAGCCAATGCTCACTGGTCGTTGGCGTTCAAACGCCACCCGATAGAAACGAATCATCGAATACCAAAAACCCATGTTAAACAAGTCGTAAATCATACGCCAACTCATGAAAATCAACCTAGATTTTACCCTAACTGGAAACAGTCAAAACTAGATATACAGGGGGTTAAGTTTACATGAAATAGAGTTGTGCACGCAAAACGAGGCAGTTTTACCCTGCTCTGGCCGCAAATTGCGGCCAGGGGGATTAAATTTGCGGCCTGAAAAATGAGGTGGGGGCTAGGGTTTTGGGTGATGGTTCCAGGGTGCCTGCACAGCCTACTGCCAAGTCAATTTTATTTTAGGAGGTCCGGGTTGATAGCAGTTTCCAGAAAGGTCCAGAAGTCGACAAAATCGCTAAATTACGCCAAGTATAACAAATCTGGTATTTTGCTGGAATCTGGGGAAATTCTGGGGTGAACCGGTCTGAAACACACATAATGTCACGTCCCGAAAGTACGGAACATGACCGGCACTTAAACTACGAAACGTCTCGAGGCGTACGTAATCTAAGTAAACCGAAAACCCAGAAATCCAAACCAAGAAAAGAAGTAGAGTGAAGGAAAACCAATTTAAAACAAGTAGTTTTAATAGCATAAGCCGAATTATGCGGTTTTTAAGAACATCAAATTTTACTGAAAATTTCGGCAGAGTCTCCTTTGTAAATACTGGCTCCCAAACGGGATACAACATGAATAGTATACAAAATCAATAAAAAGGCATCCCCAAGCGGGAGCTAGCTCTTCGTCAATCGACGGTCACAACCACACAAGCAATATAATATACAACGCCAACGGCGAGGATCAAAACTCAAAAGGAAACTCAAAACCACCAGAAATATAACGAGCGACTCTAAGGTCGAAAGAATAAATAACACTGATCTCTATCTCAAAAATACATGTTTGGTTGATGGAACTTCTAGATACAACTGAATAATAATATACAAGTTATATAATGGGGGGTACGATACAGTAAACCCACCTACTAGCAAATCACCCGAAGGAAACTATGCCCGCAAGCCGTAATGAAACCTGTACGGCAAACCTGCAAGAAACTGGGGCACAACGGGGGTGAGTTGCCAACTCGTGAATAGAAAAACATCTACGAACAGAAATCGCATGTATGACGCAATCCTAGGTCATACGATCATAATATATCCTCAAAATATACATAACAAGCAGCCTATAACAATGGCTAGGGTAATATCTAACCGAGTGAAATCTCATGTGCCCGTGTCAGTGCCTCAGGTAGCAATATATCATATGAATGAGGTATGAATGCATGAAAACAGAATACATGTAAATGAAGAAACTGTTTTCATAAATTAGTGAGATTTCCTTCGTATTTTTAAACTGAGGTATCATAATGAAATCAGTATCAACAGTGTCTAGCATCGACACAAAACATAAATCTCACTGTCTCGAAATATCAATGTCTCAATCTCAATATCTAGGGCGCCGTCAGTCCAGACCGGCCCCTACCATCCATCTCAAGACCACGACGGTATCCTCCGGATATCCGACGCGTCGGGTAATATCACCGGTAGGTAATCTGTCTCCTGCCAGGCTCAACGTCAACACCACATTCATCTTGCCCCGGGGTACCATACCGGGCCCACCATGTACCCGTGACGGTTCCTCCACTCCTCGACACGGATCTCGAAAACCACAGCAAACTCATGGTGGACGACACTTACATCACTAGAAAACCGCAATTTACATATTTTAAAAGGTTAAAAAGTTTAGAAATTTTGCGGCTTTCCCCCGAAATCCAGAAATATCATAAATCTCAAGAAGTCATCACAAGTGCATATGTCAATGCTAATGAATGTATATGGTGTCAATAACCAAGTTGCAATGTATGATTAATAACTAGGCATGAACAATGGAATAACAGTATGCATGAAGTGACAAGTAATAACTACAATGTCTAAACTGGCATATAACCCAAGTACACTAATATCATATCAACCTACTAACTAACAAGCTAAGTCAAGCAAATATATTCTCTAAAGTGTACGTGATATGGCAATTACCGATGAAGATGTGTGTGAGCCGGCAAGTAGGTGTACGTGGTACATACGCATCATCGGTAATGGTGCTGGTGTCCTAACAGCATGCTATCAATAATGGAATATGCAGCAAAATAAGTATGCGAGGCAGAGCGAACAGCAATAATATGCGGGAGCTGAATACTAGACATAACGATAACTAATCTGTAATAATCTAATATAAGTCCTACAAATGGTGCCTTTTGAAATAACACAAATCATGGGGTTTTGAAAATAGGGGCTACGGTGTTTTTATGAAAAGATAAGTCTTTGAAATATCCGTAGGATCCCTTGGGCTGTCTTTTAAAATACCCACGATTCGTTAGTTTTTGAAATAGGTAGGAGTCTAATCTAATCTAACAATTACACTAAACTATACGGCTGAACTAACAAGCTGAACTACAGGTAAGGAAACCGCCTATCATTTGAGTCGATACATATACCTACCTGTATATGTAATGTCGGTGATCCCGCCTCAATAATATCATATCCGATACCATATCTATAATCAGACATCCCAAGTCAAGAGTGCGGATCAATCATCAAAATATAGCTCGTACGTAAATCCGTCGTACGGCATCCCAAATCTGGGTACGGGTTAATATCACATTCATCATACTATTCACCTGGTATCCTCTTTATCCAAGATCATAGTCCAGGGTACTGACCTATGTCTAGTACAATACTAATATCATCAATATAGTCATGATCTGACTACTGATCGACAGTCTCGTACAAACCGATATCACAACCACAAAACAAAACTCATCGACTCAGCTCAATCCCAAGTATCGTCCTCATATCCGTATGTGAACACATAGTCCCATACCCATGTGAACACAAAACTATAAAGAATCCCATGAGCACATATAAATAGGAATGTATGCAAGTATGTATGTGTGTATGTATGTGTGTATGTGTAGTGCAACACTACCCTAGGGTTCGCAACAACAAGGTAATCCAACACACCAATATCCATCCTAACATCATTATTAATCCCAAATAACATATAACAATTGTTGGTGTGTATACGCATCCGTATACACCACCACGGACTGCGGGGGTGCTATACGCCATCCACCCGACTTCTCCCCGTAGATATAAATCTACTCACCTGGTCCTCGCTCGCCGGTGCCGACGTCGCCATGCGCTTGCTTATCGTCTCGAAGTCCATATGGGGTACCTACATATCATAACGCACCATATCGCATTAAAATCCGACTCATGACCAAAACGACGCACGAAACCCACATAGGTCAAAACCTATGGTTGCTTTCACAAATCGACCCAAAAACGCTCGACGTCGGCGTACAAACGCCAGACCATCGAGAAAACCCCAAATACACTCATTTGCATATTCACGAACACTAATTTTAATATAAAATAGGTTAAAACTCACAAAAACCCCAAATTCACTTTAAAAGCCGTTTTTCCGAAAAACTAGCAAGCAAAATTACCTGTTTTAGTACAAAACTCGATGTTTAAACAATTCTAGAGGCCATAATACTTATTAAATAACTTAAATAAGTCATAAAAACCATTTCCATAATTTTATCACATAAATTTGCATAATTTCCAAAATCCTAGTTTCTAAAAATATCAATTTTAACACTTTTTAATGTAAAATTCATAATTTTACAATTAAACTTGGTTTTGCATACTTTAAATGGTTAAACCACTCATGGAAACCTGATTGGAAAGATTTTCCGGATTGTGTATTATGAAATAGTAAAGAAATCACAACCAAAAAATATTTGACCGCAATCAACTACGGTGTCGGATTGTAGATTGTAAGTGAGTGCGGATCGTCCACAGGGAAAGTGTAATCGTTCGTCTTTTGAATTAGATGAATTGAAACTTTAATGAAAAGAAAACAAACAATTCAAGATTTGTAATTGAAGTTCAAGAATTAGAAAATACTAGATCTAAGAAAGCATTAAAAGATAGAATCAAGAATTGATCGTTTGATGATTTTTCCAAACCAAATCTCAAGAATCGAAATGAGGCTCGTAGGAATCGATCGGATCTATAGATGTGATGTAATCTTACAATTACGTATTCTTATCCTTCGATGAATTGATACTAGATCGATGATGATCGATGAGAATTAGAGACTTCTTGTGAAACTAGGGTTTCATCTTATCTCTTGTTCTTTCATTGATATCATTCATATTCTAGCCTCTAGTAAATTCAAGAGACGATCGTAGATCCCTAATTTCGAGCGATCACAATCAAGAAAGCATCGCTACGAAACTAGGTCATCGATTCTTGAACTTGCTAGGGTTTACAACACTCGTAGGACTTAAAAATCGTTTAAAGATTTGTTACATCATTATTCTACAATCGTCTCGACTCCTTTACGAGCGGAGTTTTACTCACACATCACAACAAGAGCAACAATTACAAATTGAGATCTAATCATGATGCAAGAATTAAAAGAAAGCAAGATTCAAGAATTTCACCTTTTATTTATATCAACAATTTAGTTACATTCGCTCAAGAACTACAAGAGGAAGAACTTGATCATCGATTTGGCTTCGCTCGTCTCCGTGGATCGCGGATCGGCTTGGATCACTTGCCCGATTGAAGATCGGCTCGGCTCCTAAAAGGTTGAAGGCTTCTCGCTTGAATTGGTACTCAAGATCTTGGATTTGGAGTGGAATTAGGATTAGGGTTTCGCACAAGCCTTGTCACGAGACTTGTGGAAGAAAATGGTGTAGAATTAGAATTAACAACTAATGAAGATTCCACCTCAACCCTTAGATCTAGGCTCCTATTTATAGATAACTAACCCTAGATCTAGGATTTCAAATTCTAAGTTTCCCTCCTAAAGTTTGTTGAAGAAATTCAAATTTCCCTCCAAAAGTTAGTTAGGGGAGAAGCTTCTAGATGTGATTAGTTAGGAGGGAGCTTCTAGAAGAGGTTAGTTAGGAGCTTAATTAGGATTAGACTTGCTTAATCTTCTTTGCTGATCTGGCAGTAGTTTCGAGAGAATTCTGGAATTTGTCATGTATGAAATGAATGTGGGCCCTGAGAGATGAATTTTGCAGCAGAAATGGGGAGCTGAAGCTTTTGAACAGCCGCAGATCCGCGGCCTAAGAAGGCCTCTGCCGCGGATCCGCGGCTCCTTGTGGGCCTTGGGCTGCCAACTTTTCTGGTAATTCTATATATACTATTTGGGCCTTCTTTTGATGTATTGATTTGTATTTCTCCCTCTGAATTGCTACCAGGTCTGAAGTCATCGAGTTGGTGTATTTTTGATCAGCTCTTTGGTTTTTCTTCCATATTTTCCTGCACAGACTCAAGACAAGTGTTGCGCAAATACAGAAATGATGCGATGCCATGAAATGCGGTTAATTTCCCTTAAAGTGTCAGTTTAAAAGTCTAATACATGCAATCTGGTATTTTACGACTGATTTGCTAATATGTGAAATATGAATACCGAACACTTCTAAATGTATGCAAAAGATGGGGAAATTGCCGGCTAAAATATACAATATTTTCGACTGATCAAATACCCCCAAACTTAATTTCGATCGTCTCGAGCGAATGTTTTTATTAAAAAGAGAAGGAGAAAATGAAGAAAGAGAAAAACTAACTAGCACACTTTCGTAGGCAACACGATTGCACTGAGCACATGCAACAAGCCTTTAAACCTCTAGGTGTCCCTAGTAGGAGGAGTGTTGTCTCCTGAGGGTTTTCAGCGGATTGCACCCACAAAATCCAATAATAAAAGAAAGATCATGAATATTACATTTAAAGAAAAGAATTGTAAAAGAAAAGCTTTGAAAATTAGGGTTTCCAACTAAGCTAGCTTTTCGGTTGTCATGAGCCCTATCTTAATGGTCATGAAAAGATGTCAGAAATCACGTCCTCCCTCAATAAAACATCGTCTTATTCTTCATTCCTATCTTTCTTCCAAACATCGATCATATAACCCTGCGTGTGTGTAAAGACATCCCTATACCCGGAGAATTCAATTCAAGCTATCATACTCTTGCCCATCAGCCTCAGTATATATATATATATATTTTTTTTTCTCGATGAGCTCACACACTTTCATGCGACCGTTAATACTTCTTGAGGTACTAACCGACCGATTACTCATGTGCTTGCTTATTTGGTGTATTTTCCTCGTCTTGCACCACCTTAGGTATAGCAGTGACTCCCAGACCAGTTGGCCTTAGGGCACTAGATGAAGAGGCACCCTTGCTATATATTTTTTTATTTCCCTCGGTGATAACAAAACCAGTGTCCATTTTTCTCACCGTATATATATATATATTTTTTTATACATCGGCTTTAAGACAAGAGCATTTCAAGGTATCCTCTACTATCCCAGGCTTTAAGACGTGTGTAAGTGCGAATAGCAGGGTATCAACATTCAAAATATTTGGCTTCCAGAATAGAAACTATTTTTCAGACTTATTTTTATCCTCAGATTAGTGACGTCTTTCATCTTACTAACCCTTGGGACAACGGCTCATAACTACTTATTACTAGTTCGTATAAGAAAACTTCTAATTTTCTTGGTTTTCTTAAATTTTTCTAATCTCATGGATGTAATTTTTCACTATCTAAACTTTTATTATCTTATTTATATACAAAAATATTTTTATAGTTTTGAAAATTTTTAAATTTTTATAGGTTTTTTTTTTTAAAGAAATGTTTTGTGCTTATGCAAAGTATGATGCAAATGATGCGCAAATAAGCACAAACCTCCCCCAAACTTGTTTTCAACAGTGTCCTCACTGTTGCCTTCTGCTAAATCTCGAAAAACCTGTAAGCTTGGGAGGAATTTATTAGTGGGGGAAAAATATTTAAGTGAAGATCCTCCCTCAAACTTATTTTTGGCTCAAAATTTTGTAAAAATTTTATTTTCAAGAGCCCGATTATACCCCCCCAAACTTGAGTTATGCAATGTTAAGCTTTTGAAAATCATATGAGGGGGTCAAAAATCATTGGTCGATGCCAAGCTTTGCAAAGACCGAAAGTTAACACCAACCATTCAAAAATTTTATCAATGCAGTGCTCGGGTTGGTGGAAGAAGAAGTGGGGAAAGGTTAAGTGGTGGAATAGAATGTGTGTGCGTCTCATATTGGAGAGACGATGCAGTGAATATGATTGATTACTCGCATTCTTTTTACAGTTCAGAAGAAGGGGTGGAGGTTCAATTTCATCGATTGGGAGATGATTCATCTCAACACCCGTGTCATTCAAAAATGCGAGTTCATCAGCGAGGATCTCCTCAAAAGTTCCATCCATACCCCGATGAATAATGTCATCACAAAGTACGGGGTGATCTTCAGACTCTAAAAGCAGTTCATGATCCATGTTAATTGTTGACCCGGACATCTCGGTGGAAGAGTCCGTATGTGTATGATACATAGTTGGGTCAAACAATAACGTATGAAAAGAGTCAAGATCAGTATCAGGAGGATCATCAAATTCGCTGCTGTCGACATCCATTAAGTCGACAGAACAGACCTGAGCAGTAGGTTCGGAGGGTACACTTCCCAACTTGTAAATGTTTAGCTCTATTGACCTGTTCCCGAAAGATAGGGTCATAGAACCATTACGACAGTTGATAATAGCGTTGGAAGTGGCCAAAAAGGGGCGACCTAAAATCACCGGAATTTGATTCCGTGGGTTCGCTACAGGCTGTGTATCAAGTACAATAAAATCCACAGGGAATATAAATTCCCCGATTTTTATTAACACATCCTCCAGTTCACCCCTAGGTTTGGTGATTGATCGGTCAGCCATCTGAAGAGTTATGTTCGAAGGCTTTAACACTCCGATACCTAGTTGCTCGTATACCGAGTAAGGAAGTAAGTTAACACTAGCGCCAAGGTCAAGTAACGCACGGTTGATGTGTTTCTCCCCAATAAAAATGGAAATAGTAGGACAACCAGGGCCCTTACGTTTCCGTGGTAATTGTTGGGGAAAAGCCGTGTCTACAGTACTCGACATGAAGATTTTTTTAGGCACTTGAGTCTTCCTCTTCCTAGTGCACAAGTTCTTAAGAGTTTTTGCATAGGACGGAACTTGTTGAATAGCATCTAGGAGAGGGATGTTGATGTTAACTTCCTTAAACATGTCCACAATCTTCTCCATTTGGGCATCATGTTTCTTGGGCCTCAACCTTTTTAGAAATGGAGCTCTATTAATAAGTGTTGGGTCCAACATTTGTGGAGAAGTTTGTGGGGGTGGAAAAGATGAGGTGGGTGGAGGGTTCGGGCCTTTGGGAACACGGAGAATAGGCTCGGAAGAAGAAGGTAAGTTAGACGAAATAGGGTAAGAAGTAGAAGTGTGAGTGGAAGTGGAAGTTGAAGCCGGGGTGTTAATGATCAATTCATCATTATCAATTTGTTCACCTGAATGATTGTCTAGCACTCTTCCAGATCTCAACGTTGTAAATGCGTCCACATTAGTGCAATGTGAAGGTCTAGAATCAGGTACGGGTTGAGATGGAAGATTCCCTTCTTCTCTAGCACTTATTTCGGCTGTTATTCGTTCAATTTGTGCTTCCATTGATTTGATATTCTCATTTTGAGTGAGAATGATCTTTATCATATTATCGATGGAAGATTGAAAACTTGCCGACTCTTGGATGGATTGTTTCATGAAAATAACCAAGGTTTGCACCAGTGCAGAGATATTATCAGTACCGGCCAATTGCAAAGAGTTTTCATGTAGTGCAAAAGTGTTGGCAGGATTTTGAAAATTTTGCGGTTGGAAGGGGTGCTGACTCAATTGAAGTGGTGGTTGCTGTTGTGGTGGAGGGACCCTTTGAAAATTGTTTAGGATTGGAACCGTGTTTTGAGATTGTGATTGGTTCCAAGCAAAGTTCGGGTAATTCCTCCAATCTTGATTATATGAGGAAGAAGATGAATAGTTTCCAGGTCTTTGCTGAAGTGCAGCATTAGTGTGACCTTGAAACGGTACATTCAAAGGACATTCTTCCGTCAAATGTGAAGGGTTTGAACAGCAGCCACACACGGTTTTGGGAAGTGTGGATTGGTTTAGGGAGGCTGAAGAGATTTTGTTTTCTATAGCGTCGAGTTTCCTTTGTATTGCGGCCATTTCGGCTTTCATGGTGACGGAAATATCGAGCTGATTGACATCTTCCCTAGGTGGTGGTGGTCTAACACTTTCCCATTGTGATGTGTTTTGAGCTAAATCTTCTAAGTATTTCCAAGCTTCACCATCATCTTTAGATAGGAATTGGCAATGACACATGGTTTCAAGCATCTGTCTAGTAGTGAGATCAACACCCTCATAGATAATTCGACACAAATCCCATCTGGGGATTCCGTGATGAGGGCATTGGATAAGAAGATCCTTGAATCGTTCAAAGCATTTCCAAAATGGTTCATTGGGAAGTTGGGTAAATTTAGAGATTTCGCTCCGAACACGGGCGGTCTTGTGATTGGGATAAAATTTCTTAAGGAATGCTGCAACGAATTCATCCCATGTTGAAATAGAATGTGCGGGTGTGATGTAAAGCCACTTCTCGGCTAAATCGCACAAAGTGAATGGGAGAAGACGTAAACGCAGAGCATCCACAGACAGTTGTGAATTCCCCATCAAAGAACATACGTTTTCAAATTTGGAAATAAACATGTATGCGTTTTCAGAATCAAGACCGTGAAATTTGGGTAATAGTTTGATGAATTGGGGGTTGATTTCAAAATTTTCCCCGATGGCAGGTGGTATAGAAAGACAGGTGGGAAGGGTAACACGTGTAGGATAGCATCTCTCTTGGAGAGAAATGCGTGGAAGATTCTGCGCACCTGCGGGCGGTGGCAGAGTAGTGTTAAAGTTTGATGGATTTGGGTCCATCGCGGTCGTGGTGGGTGGTGGGGGAGAAGATGAAGAATTACCGACTCTGGGGTCGATAAAAGAAACGCGGACAAGACGGGAAATGGAATCCCGTGTCCAGCCTAACATTGTGCTAAATGGTTGTAGCACAAGTGGCAGCGTTGGTATAATTAGAGGAAATGAAGTGTTGGTGTTTGTTTTGAAAAGATACGGATTTTTGAAAAATATGATGCAACAAAACAAATGCAACACACAAACCCTAGAATCTAGTGGTCACCTAGGTCAAACTCTAGACCGCTCCTAACTGCCAAAAGACAAGTAGCAGGATAAATCCTCCACTGCCTCTTTGTCTCCCTGTGGCCGGATAAGTGCCAGGTAAGTGGGAAGGTACTCCACTACGTAAGTAGTGCGCCTAATTAAAAACCACTAGCCTTAGACACACTCGCCTTAGGCACCACAAGAAAACTCGGATAAGCAATGAATTACCCACGGCCTTCTCTTGTCCTAATTGAGCACGACGGTCCTTAGAGTCATCTCTAGATTTCTTTTAATTAATGAGGGTAAATGAGGATGCAAGTTTTACGATTTTTGGGGCCTAGGAAGGGTAATGAAATCCCGACCTAATTTGAATTTGGTCGTGCCCCTTAATTTCCGTATTAATATGCAAACAACCAAGAGAATCAAAACACACACAAATTTTATTTTGCTTTGCGGCGCAGCGATTTATTTGCAAAAAAACCTGCAGCAAATTGTCAATTGGAGCAGATGAGGTAAGAGATAAGAAAGTGAGAGACTTACAGAGCAAAATTGGTGCAGAGAAGATCTATAACTGCGGCGGATCCGCCGCGTATGAGGGGGTATTGCCGCAGAAACGCGCCTGTATGTACTGTTCACTCCACCAAATTTCAACAGTAGCTTTCTGTTGATTTCTACAGCTCTCTGAAAATTTCAGAAAATTTTTTCTCCAGCTCCAATGATTCCAGATTTTCTCGCAACAAATCACAACACACGTATTAGGGTTTGTACGAGTTTAGATCTAAAAATTATGATGGAATAAATTGTTCAACTCAAATTTCAAAATACGAACTATTAGCGCACTATCCCCGGCAACGGCGCCATTTGATTGGAAAGATTTTCCGGATTGTGTATTATGAAATAGTAAAGAAATCACAACCAAAAAATATTTGACCGCAATCAACTACGGTGTCGGATTGTAGATTGTAAGTGAGTGCGGATCGTCCACAGGGAAAGTGTAATCGTTCGTCTTTTGAATTAGATGAATTGAAACTTTAATGAAAAGAAAACAAACAATTCAAGATTTGTAATTGAAGTTCAAGAATTAGAAAATACTAGATTTAAGAAAGCATTAAAAGATAGAATCAAGAATCATCGTTTGATGATTTTTCCAAACCAAATCTCAAGAATCGAAATGAGGCTCGTAGGAATCGATCGGATCTATAGATGTGATGTAATCTTACAATTACGTATTCTTATCCTTCGATGAATTGATACTAGATCGATGATGATCGATGAGAATTAGAGACTTCTTGTGAAACTAGGGTTTCATCTTATCTCTTGTTCTTTCATTGATATCATTCATATTCTAGCCTCTAGTAAATTCAAGAGACGATCGTAGATCCCTAATTTCGAGCGATCACAATCAAGAAAGCATCGCTACGAAACTAGGTCATCGATTCTTGAACTTGCTAGGGTTTACAACACTCGTAGGACTTAAAAATCGTTTAAAGATTTGTTACATCATTATTCTACAATCGTCTCGACTCCTTTACGAGCGGAGTTTCACTCACACATCACAACAAGAGCAACAATTACAAATTGAGATCTAATCATGATGCAAGAATTAAAAGAAAGCAAGATTCAAGAATTTCACCTTTTATTTATATCAACAATTTAGTTACATTCGCTCAAGAACTACAAGAGGAAGAACTTGATCATCGATTTGGCTTCGCTCGTCTCCGTGGATCGCGGATCGGCTTGGATCACTTGCCCGATTGAAGATCGGCTCGGCTCCTAAAAGGTTGAAGGCTTCTCGCTTGATTTGGTACTCAAGATCTTGGATTTGGAGTGGAATTAGGATTAGGGTTTCGCACAAGCCTTGTCACGAGACTTGTGGAAGAAAATGGTGTAGAATTAGAATTAACAACTAATGAAGATTCCACCTCAACCCTTAGATCTAGGCTCCTATTTATAGATAACTAACCCTAGATCTAGGATTTCAAATTCTAAGTTTCCCTCCTAAAGTTTGTTGAAGAAATTCAAATTTCCCTCCAAAAGTTAGTTAGGGGAGAAGCTTCTAGATGTGATTAGTTAGGAGGGAGCTTCTAGAAGAGGTTAGTTAGGAACTTAATTAGGATTAGCCTTGCTTAATCTTCTTTGCTGATCTGGCAGTAGTTTCGAGAGAATTCTGGAATTTGTCATGTATGAAATGAATGTGGGCCCTGAGAGATGAATTTTGCAGCAGAAATGGGGAGCTGAAGCTTTTGAACAGCCGTGGATCCGCGGCCTAAGCAGGCCTCTGCCGCGGATCCGCGGCTCCTTGTGGGCCTTGGGCTGCCAACTTTTCTGGTAATTCTATATATACTATTTGGGCCTTCTTTTGATGTATTGATTTATATTTCTCCCTCTGAATTGCTACCAGGTCTGAAGTCATCGAGTTGGTGTATTTTTGATCAGCTTTTTGGTTTTTCTTCCATATTTTCCTGCACAGACTCAAGACAAGTGTTGCGCAAATACAGAAATGATGCGATGCCATAAAATGCGGTTAATTTCCCTTAAAGTGTCGGTTTAAAAGTCTAATACATGCAATCTGGTATTTTACGACTGATTTGCTAATATGTGAAATATGAATACCGAACACTTCTAAATGTATGCAAAAGATGGGGAAATTGCCGGCTAAAATATACAATATTTTCGACTGATCAAAACCTTAATGATGTGCTAAAAATCCTAACTAGATTTTAATCCCACATTTTTATTTAATTTCTAAAACCTAGTTAGCAATTTAGCATAATTATCACCATTTTTAAACTAACAAATTAGCAACTAGTAACCAAATTAGATTTTGCATTCAATTACATGTTAATCCCCTCATTACAATCATAAGCTAATGATAAAGAACCTAATTTAATTCAAACCCTAGCTTCAATTCAAAATTCCTACTTGAATTTCCAAACATTCAATTAAACCCACAATTTAACACCTAATTAGACTACATTGAAGTAATTAATCGAAAATTACATTATGGTTTAGGATTTATACCTCAACATGATTGAGATCTAGCATGCTAACATAGCCTTCAAATGTAGCTTCCAAGCTCCTAGATCCATGCTAGATTGGTTGAAGAATAATGGGTAAATGGTAGATTTGGGATTTGTGAGGTTTTAATTTGATTTTTGTGGAATTTGTGAGGAATTTTGTGTGGAAATGAAGTGGGAAATTGGGGGGGGGGGGCTTCTCATGGAAGCTCTCGGCCAGAAATGGGGAGGAATGAGTAAGGAGAGAGAGTGAGAATGAGGTTTGTGGCAAAAGTCAAACAAAACCCATACTTCTTTAATTAAAGTTTCATGTTCATTCTTTCTTTTTTTATTCCATTTTAAAAGTGGTGAAAAATGAGTTGATTGGAGAGAGAAAGAGAGAGAGGGCTGTCAAAAATAGGGCCGGCCACATGGTGGGGAGGAGAGAGGGTGTGTGTGTGTGGAGCAATGAACACCAAACACCAATACAATATGCACCAAAACCCTTTTATTTTCACAAAATAAGCCTTTTTCTTCAATATTTTCTAAACCGTTTTGGCAAACGATTTCGTTTCAAAAACCACATGATAAAATTTTATTTAATGTTTTATGATGCACAAAATTTGTTTCAACTCATTCCAATTTGTAATTTTCCCTAATTAAATGTATTAGTAACTGTTTAAAATAATATTAAAATAATTTTTTTTTTCAGAAAATTTGAAATTTCACCAGTGGCTCAATAAACACCAAATACTAGTAAATTCATAGATAGAATATGTATATTTAATTTTATAATAAAGATATTTGTATTTTGGCTTTTTACAGAAAACCTCCTTATTTTACCGTTTTTTTCGAAATTTCACCGAAACGATTTTCAAAATGTTACACCTAATAAGGTTATACTAACATTCAAAACCATCTCTTGGCCAAATCTCACTCAAAATCCCTAAACTAGCACTAGATTATAGATATAACAGTAAATTTCAGTTAGATAACCATGATAAAGGAGTTGGGTTGCAAGATTATACCTCAAGGGGGTCTTAGAATGTAGGAGAAGAGAGGATGAAGGAAGGAGGATGAGGTGGAAGGGTAGGTTTGCTGCTGCTGAGCTCCTGCTTGTGGCTATTCTCTTTCTTGTTGCTGTTGCTGTTTTCTGGGCTGAACTGCTGCTGATGGTGTTGATGCAGGACTTTAAGGGTTGTTGTGGTTATAGTTGTGTTGTGTTGATGTAGTTGTGTTGGTGTTGGGGTGTGATGTGGTGTTGAATGGATTTGTTGTTGCTGTGGCTGTTGGTAGCAGCAGAGGTGAAGAAATTGGGCTGAAGCTGTTTTTAACAGCATTTTGTTGCTGTAGCTGGGGATATTGGGGTTGTTTCTGGTGTTTTGAAACATGCTACTGCTGCTGCTGTGGGTAAAGTAGCAGCTAGTGTTGTTGTTGTAGGTGGCTGATGGTTTTGTTGCTGTTTTTATAGAGTTAGGGTGGCTGTAGCAGCAGATGTAGGGTGGCTGATGGGTGTTATCAGCTGATGTGATAACTATTGGGGCTGATAAGTGCTGAGGGTGGCTGAGGTGTTGATATAGGCTGATGTAGCTGATGTTCTGGTGGCTGAAAATGTGCTGAAGTGAGTGTGTAGGTGTTTGCTTTGGTGTTAGGGGCTGGTGTAGCTGCTGATGTGGGCTGCTGTTGCTATGGCTGCAGCTGAAGCTGGTTCTGTAGGAATTGTTGTTTTGGTTGATGTTGGATATTGCTGTTGGGGTGGCTGAAGCAAGGTTTTAGCAGCTGCTGCTGGTGGAATTTCCTTAAGTGGGGGGTGTGTCATTGTGTGAGGGTGAGAGGGAGAGATGTGAGGGAAAGCAAGAACTTTGAAATGAGATGGACCACGACCGATCCTAGAGCCACCTTTCTCTCTCTCTCTCAAAGCTAGCACACACTAGCCAACAAATCCTTTCTCACTACACTAGGTCAACTAACACTAATTACCCTTAACCAAGCTAAGACCCTTAATTAAGCCAATTAACCTAATCAAATGGTTCAACCCACCATGGTCATCTAAACATGGTCCAACCCTAGGCTACCATGACCAAAATAAGAAACAAGTGTAGAAATGTTATGTGCACATCTTTGCACAAAAAGCTAAAAATCCACTTAGCGATTTTTAATCGCGATTAACACCAAAATAACATATAATCCAGCATAAAAACTGCAAAATGGCATATTTCCACAAAATAAGCTATTTTAGAATTTCTATAATTTTCTTCAGAATTTTCACCATTTATCGGTATTTAATTATACCGACTAATAAAATATTCATTAAAAATTAATATTAAATTATGAAAATTCCTAAAAATAATATTTTTATTTTTTGAAATGTTACAGTCTTCCCCCCTTAAAGAAATTCGGTCCCCGAATTTAAATTTAAACCTCCAAATTCCAAAACATTTCAATAAAATGTCCAAGTCAACGGGGCTCCGAAAACATCAATCCATAAAACACATCATAGCTCAATACATGCGCGCGAGTAACGAGCAGATAACTCGAAATCGAACTCCGTCAAGCATCTCGCAATCATCGGAGTCAAAGTAAACCACGAATGCCAATCCAAGGCAAAGCCAATATGCTATAAATCGGAACTATGCATGTAAATACATGAAGGAAATGCATGCCAAAATTCTTTAAAGTCGATGTGCAATGCGCATAACACTGCACAGTGGCAGACGTCTTTATAAGAAAATAGCCATATATGTATATATCTTTTTTTTAGTATGCACAATCCGCCGTTTTTTTTGAAAACAATTTGGAAGGGTTCCCTCGTTTTAAACGTTTCGTGTCGTACCGGACACGTAGGTAAATAATGAGACTATAGCTCGCTTTTGGAAATTCCTTTTTGAAATCTATCAGTGCATGCAAGATATATCCAGGCACTGTCATCTGACCAGTCCTGCTCAGTACGAAAACAAATCACATCAACACAAAAATGTACCGCTCCATATGAATCAATCCCAAAAATGTGCATATGAATACTACGTGCGTCTGGTGCGCACGGAAATCCAAAATCCATACATGTGTCAAGCAGGTGCACAAAAACAACATCAAGGTGCAACGGTTGTGCACACGACTGTTGGGGTAAAAATTTACACCCCGGTTGACCGAGTCAAAGTCAAGGTCAATCCCCAAGCTAGGTGGGCCCAAGCCCAGGTCAAGCGGGTCCATGCCCAAGTCGAGCCCGCGGCCAACCTCTCTCATGCCAACAACAAAATCATGTCATAAATAATTTTTATGTAATTTTTTATGCATGAATGTAAACAAAATGGGCATAAAGCCAATATTTTGTAAGCCCATGGCTTATGTGCAAAAATGAAATGACACATGAGCCATGGGATGGCTAAAATGCCATTTTTGTAAAGCCCAAGGGGCTATATGTAAATGTGTAAGCCTATAAAAGGCAACATGATGATGAATAAAGCAAACACTTTTTCATTCCCCAAAAATTAGGGCTTGTGCCTCTTTCTCCTTCTTCAAGGTTCTAAAAACCTTGTTCTTTCTTTTGAATTAAATCAAGAGTTTAACTCTTCCTTTCTAAAAAATAAATAGTTTTTCACCACAAAACCCACAAAAGGGAGCTCGGATCTCCAGTCAGATCTCGAAAAGGGGAGACCTTTAAGTCTCACCCCCTTTTCTCTAAGATCCCGCCGATCAAGAGCAGGAAGAAGAAGACCCATCTCCAAAAATCTAACTTTGGACAGATCCAAGGCTCAAAAGAAAAGCCAAAGATTCCTAGGAGTTTAACTCCTTTCTAGATCTGTTGGAGTTTAACTCTATAAATTAAATTTCTGCTAGGAGTTTGACTCCAAAAATCCCCATTAGGAGTTCAACTCCCCAACCTAGGGGCTTAGTACCTTCCCGCGGGTGCTTCCTGCGGTCACGTGTGTGCCACGTGACCCCGGGCACCAAGGCGTCGTTCGGTCACGTGTGCCCACGTGACCCCGGTGCACCAAGGCGCCTATCGGTCACGTGTGCCCACGTGACTCCGGGGCGCTGAGGCGCCTAATGGTCACGTGTGCGCCATGTGACCCCGGGCACCAAGGCGCCCTTCGGTCACGTGTGCCCACGTGACCCCGGGCGCTGAGGCGCCCAATGGTCACGTGTGCCCATGTGACCCCGGGGCGCTTAGGCGCCCATCGGTCACGTGTGCCCACGTGACCCCGGGCGCTGAGGCGCCCAATGGTCACGTGTGCGCCACGTGACCTCGGGCGCTGAGGCGCCCAATAGTCACGTGTGCGCCACGTGACCCCGGGCACCATGCACCCACATGCTGCGCACGCGTCTTTAAGACGCTTTTCCCCCTTTTTTTATGCACTCCACACTAAATATGCCTCCCCCGTTAGGAAAAATTTCTAACGGGGCGCTGCCCCGCACCCCACATGGGGGCTGCTAGCCCTCTTGACCCCCAGCCCGCTATCCGGGTAGCAGGACCCCCGTAAAAACTCTGCGGGGCCCCCGATATATCCATAACCCCCTCCAAAACACAACCCTGCACACTGAGTTCGCATGACCAGTTTAACCCGTCAATCGGAGGTTCCCTCGCTCCAAAGGCGAGGGGTAATTAACGGCAGCTTAGTTCGCGGCTGTCGGAGATTCGGATCCCTACAATCAATAAACCCCAGCCTACCCTAGGCAGGGGGAATCTGTAATGCGCCTGACCAGCGCGCGCGTATTCCCATCTCGATGGGGTGACAAAAAACACCCTACAGATTCTGGCACGCCCGGTGGGACCAATCTCTCCTCCCATATTTCGGGTTAAACGTTCATGCGAACTCAATCAATTTACATGTCTATATTTATACTAAAATAATGCTCTTTCATGCAGATTTTCAAGCAATCACCTTCCGACGATGTCTTCGATGATGAACTCAGCTCCTGTCTCCTACACGATGAAGATAGACTCCAGGACGGTCCTTCCGGCCAGTCTCGGGCGACAATGGGAGGAGCCGCTGCTACCATTCGGCTCTATTATGTTCATGCCTGTTGGCACCGTCCCAGCTCCTCAAGCCCCGGTAGCAGACAAACCGGTCTCGAAAGGCAGGAGACCAAATGTGGTGGTCGCGAGGGCACCTCAGCCCAAGCGCATGTCCGTTTCCGAACGACTCTCCATGGCCCCAGCTGGGGGCAAGGCCACCAACACCAATAAAGCTACAATGCGTCCCGAGCAAGCTCCAGCGGTGCCCTCGACCACTGCTCGATCGGGTGTCTTCTCTAAGCTCCCCTCTGATCAACTCACAATGGCTTCCCGGGTAGCGGATGCCCGCCAAGCCTTCAAAATCGAGAAGCTGAGGGAGAAAAGGCTCAGATATAGAGCCAACAAAAGGGCTAGGGCTCCGGCCAGGCTAAACCTCATGAGGTTCGAAGAACAGGGTTACCCCGCCGAAGATGAGGAGATGGCTGGGTATGTGATCCATGAGGAGTCGGGCTCGGAAAGCGAAGAAGAGCCGACTTTCCGCCCCAGGACCGTGGAGCAAGAGCTGCTTCAAGAGCTCCGAAAGTAGCTTAGAAACAAAGACAAGGAGATAGCTAAGCTCTACTCAAAAATTGACGACTTGACAAACGTCGTCTTACAACTCACGGCCCAGCTTGCCTCTCAGCCGCCCAATCAAGCGCAGGGCTCTCATGAACCAGGAAACGGTGTCTCGAAACAGCCGACGCCCGTTCCCTCAAATCCAAAAGTGGGCGGACCGCATGAAAATCAGTTTCATCCTATCTCGGGAAATGTCTTGGCTGCCGATGACAGTAGCCCGCTAACTCAAGATCAAATTATGGATTTGGTTGCCAGCAAAGTCAAAACATTGGTGGCCGAAGCCGAAGCGCAAAGAGATATCAGCAGTAGTGGGAGACCATATCCTGCTCAGTATGATCTGGTAGAATTTCCTAGCGGCTATGTCATCCCCAAATTCGGATGATTCAACGGGAAGGGAAATGCGAATCAGCACATCGCCCACTTCAAAGCCTCATGCGGGAATACTGGGGGCAATGATGCGCTTCTCCTCCGCCAGTTCGTTAATAGCCTGACCGATGTTGCTTTCGACTGGTACGCGAGCATACCAGATGGCTCCGTCACAACTTTTGTCCAAATGGAGTCTCTGTTTCGGCAGAGGTTCATGAGCGTCAGCGATAAGATTACCATTGCCGAGCTCGTAAGGACCAAGCCCAAGAGCGACGAAAGCAGCACGGATTTTATAACCCGATGGAGTAATCTCTCCGTCAAATGCGAACCGCCGATAGAGCAGGACCAATCTGTCAGTCTCCTTGTCGGAAATCTCAACAACTGGATGACCCCGTTTCTATGTACCGCGGGTCTCAAAACATTCCAAGAGCTGACCAAAAAGGTCCAAACGTTGGAACGCTCAAAGCCCGAGTCCGCTCAGAATCTTCAGTTCACAAACAGACCGAAACCTTGGAGGGACAACAACCGAAAAGGCGGAAGTTCTAATATCACCGATTCTCCAAATAAGCAGAGAACGGGCGGAGCAAAAACTGACCAGTCTCGAGAGCCAACTTTGGAGGAAAGAAGAAATAAGGTCTACTCATTCCGAAGGGACAAGGTTCACAAAATTTTTAAAGATGCTCTGAAGAATGGCCTGCGGCTACCAGAACCAAGAAGGCTAAGTGAAGCGAACAGGACCGATCATCCTAACTTTTGCCCATACCACCGAGTGCTGGGGCACACTATTGAAGACTGTTGCATCTTCAAGGATTGGGTCGAGAAACAATATAAGACGGGGGAAATATCATTGTCCCCTGGCGTGTTAACAAACAATCTAGCTGCGACCGCCAACTTCATACATACGGGGACCGATGTCCTTCAGGAACCTGATTCTCTCAAACACCCGCCTTTCTCTGGGAACAGTCGACCTCTAAGTCGTTAAATTGGGAATGTAAAAAAATATATATATATGTAAATAAACAAAAAAAAACGTGTAAATAAAAGAAAAATAAAGGAAAGCCGAAATGATAGGGCAACTCGCAATAAAAATCAGCGAGTAAAAATAAAAATGAAAATAAAGCCGAAATGATGGGGCAACCGCGAATAAATAGCCGAAATGATAGGGCAATCGCGACCTTCGCGATAAGAAAAGCTGAAATGATAGAGCAATCGCGGTAAAACAAAAAAAAAAAAGGTGGCGAATGATGAGTCGCTCCTGGTAGCATATTCCAGTGCAGCGATGCAGACGCCAACCAAAATCCAATTTCTCAAAATTCTTCCAGCCTTACGGCCAGTCCCCAAGTTGACTGCCGTATACAATCCATGAGCTCAAATAATTCTCGTCATTCCCATGCCCCACCACAATCACCAGTTACGCGGCTGGTCTCCGCCTTTGGAATGATGCCTCATTGAGAAGACCCACTCATGTGTCCTCATGATACATGAGAAGAACAAACCTTCGTGAGATCCTTACGACTCACTAAGGAAAAACACACTTAGGAGTCCTCATGACTCTTAAGGAGAAAATACACCTGCGGGATCCTTACGACTCGTAGGGAGAAAATGCTTTTATGGGACCCTCACGGCCCATAAAATTGAAAAGTCCTAGGTGATAGGGATCCAAACCTGTCTCCTAAGCCATCGCTCCCCAATCCCCAAGTGGCGAATGATGAGTCGCTCCTGGTACCATATTCCAGTGCAGCGATGCAGACGCCAACCAAATTCCAAATCCCATACCCCAACGGCGAATGATGAGTCGCTCCTGGTACCATATTCCAGTGCAGCAATGCAGACGCCAACCAAATTCCAAATCCCATACCCCAACGGCGAATGATGAGTCGCTCCTGGTACCATATTCCAGTGCAGCGATGCAGACGCCAACAAAGTCCTGAAATGTTTCTGACCCTACGGTCTGGATCATACATCCTGCAAAACCGTATACAATCCACGGGCGTAAAACAATCCCGATCTCTCCAAAAAAAAACGGTATGTCCACAAACAAAACGGGCACGGATGAAAACCCGAAAGGGCTCCGTGAGTAAAAACAGCAGGACTGCCGGCGAGTTTGTGAAAACCCGAAAGGGCGCAAACTCGTAAAAAAAGAAAAGAAAAAAAAGAGGAAATGCACTCGCAAAGTCCTCTCGACTTTGTGAGGAGAGTGAGATCCTTACGACTCATAAAGGAGCAACACACTTGGGAGTCCCCACGACTCCCAAAGAGCAAATGCACTTACGGGATCCTTACGACCCGTAGGGAGAAAATGCTTTGTGACACCCTTACGGCTCACAAAATTGAAAAGTCTTAGGTGATAGGGACCTAAAACCTGTCTCCTAAGCCATCGCTTTCTGATAAGCAAGCGCAAATGATGATTCGCTCCTGGTACCATATTCTAGTGTAGCGATACTGATGCCAAACAAAAACCAATTCCCAAATCCTCTCGGGGCAAATGATGAGTTGCTCCTGGCATTATTCCAGTGCAGCAATGCAGATGCCAAACCAAAAAAAAAAAACCAATTCCCAAATCCTCTCGGGGCAAATGATGAGTTGCTCCTGGCATTATTCCAGTGCAGCAATGCAGATGCCAAAACAAAACCAATTCCCAAATCCTCCCGGGGACACGTCAACCAGCGACACTCCGTCTCGAGGAAACGTCCGATACAGACACTCCATAACGGGGAAACGTCCTACCACAGGCATTCCGTCTCGGGGATACGTCCTACAACAAGCACTCCGTCTCGGGGATACGTCCTACAACAGGCACTCCGTATCGTGGAAACGTCCTACCACAGGCACTCCGTCTCGGGGATACGTCCTATAACAGGCACTCCGTCTCAGAGATACGTCCTACAAAAGGCACTCCGTCTCGGGGAAACGTCCTACAACGGGCACTCCGTCTCGGGGAAACGTCCTACCACAGGCACTCCGTCTCGGGGATACGTCCTACAACAGGCACTCCGTAACGGGGAAACGTCCTACCATAGGCAGGGGATACGTCCTACAACAGGCACTCCGTCTCGGGGATACGTCCTACAACAGGCACTCCGTCTCGGGGATACGTCCTACAACAGGCACTCCGTCTCGGGGAAACGTCCTACCACAGGCACTCCGTCTCGGGGAAACGTCCTACCACAGGCACTCCGTCTCGGGGATACGCCCTACCACAGGCACTCCGTCTCGGGGAAACGTCCTACCACAGGCACTCCGTCTCGGGGATACGTCCTACAACTGGAACTCCGTCTCGGGGAAACGTCCTACAACAGGTACTCCGTCTCGGGGAAACGTCCTACAACAGGGACTCCGTCTTGGGGATACGTCCTACCACAGGCACTCCGTCTCGGGGAAACGTCCTACAGCAGACACTCCGCTTCGGGGAAACGTCGACCAGCGACACTCCGTGCCGGGGACACGTCTACCAAATCGCTCCGGATTAGAGCGTCGACCGTCTATGTCGCAAAAAGGGCAGTGCAGGCTCCCGCAAATTGGGAACCCAAATCGCTTCGTAACAGAGCGTCGACCGTCTATGTCGCAAAAAGGGCAGTGCAGGCTCCCGCAAATTGGGAACCCAAATCGCTTCGTAACAGAGCGTCGACCGTCTATGTCGCAAAAAGGGCAGTGCAGGCTCCCGCAAATTGGGAACCCAAATCGCTCCGGATCAGAGCGTCGACCGTCTATGTCGCAAAAAGGGCAGTGCAGGCTCCCGCAAATTGGGAACCCAAATCGCTTCGTAACAGAGCGTCGACCGTCTATGTCGCAAAAAGGGCAGTGCAGGCTCCGGCAAATTGGGAACCCAAATCGCTTCGTAACAGAGCGTCGACCGTCCATGTCGTAAAAAGGGCAGTGCAGGCTTCCTACAAAGCAGGAACTAGATCGCTCCAGGCCAGGGAAACGTCTACCACGGACACTCCGTCTCGGAGACGCGTTAAGCGTCGACCGTCCACGTCGTAAAAAGGGCAGTGCATCCCAAAAAGTGGGAACCAAAGCATGTCGCCTCTACGTGAAAGAAGATCCATCAATTTCATGCAGACGACCCACATGTGCGGTGTGCATTTATTGATGGGGGGCAATTTGTTGGGGTAAAAATTTACACCCTAGTTGACCGAGTCAAAGTCAAGGTCAATCCCCAAGCTAGGTGGGCCCAAGCCCAGCTCAAGCGGGCCCATGCCCAAGTCGAGCCCGCGGCCAGCCTCTCTCATTCCAACAACAAAATCATGTCATAAATAATTTTTATGTAATTTTTTATGCATGAATGTAAACAAAATGGGTATAAAGCCAATATTTTGTAAGCCCATGGCTTATGTGCAAAAATGAAATGACACATGAGCCATGGGATGGCTAAAATGCCATTTTTGTAAAGCCCAAGGGGCTATATGTAAATGCGTAAGCCTATAAAAGGCAACATGATGATGAATAAAGCAAAAACTTTTTCATTCCCCAAAAATTAGGGCTTGTGCCTCTTTCTCCTTCTTCAAGGTTCTAAAAACCTTCTTCTTTCTTTTGAATTAAATCAAGAGTTTAACTCTTCCTTTCTCAAAAATAAATAGTTTTTCACCACAAAACCTATAAAGGGGAGCTCGGATCTCCAGTCAGATCTCGAAAAGGGGAGACTTTTAAGTCTCACCCCCTTTTCTCCAAGATCCCGCCGATCAAGAGCAGGAAGAAGAAGACCCATCTCCAAAAATCTAACTTTGGACAGATCCAAGGCTCAAAAGAAAAGCCAAAGATTCCTAGGAGTTTAACTCTTTTCTAGATCTGTTAGAGTTTAACTCCATAAATTAAATTTCTGCTAGGAGTTTGACTCCAAAAATCCCCTTTAGGAGTTCAACTCCCCAACCTAGGGGCTTAGTACCTTCCCGCGGGTGCGTGTGTGCCACGTGACCCCGGGCACCAAGGCGTCGTTCGGTCACGTGTGCCCACATGACCCCGGGGCGCCAAGGCGCCTATCGGTCACGTGTGCCCACGTGACTCCGGGGCGCTGAGGCGCCTAATGGTCACGTGTGCGCCACGTGACCCCGGGCACCAAGGCGCCCTTCGGTCACGTGTGCCCACGTGAGCCCGGGCGCTGAGGCGCCCAATGGTCACGTGTGCCCACGTGACCCCGGGGCGCCTAGGCGCCCATCGGTCACGTGTGCCCATGTGACCCCGGGGCGCCTAGGCGCCCATCGGTCACGTGTGCCCACGTGACCCCGGGGCGTCTAGGCGCCCATCGGTCACGTGTGCCCACGTGACCCCGGGCGCTGAGGCGCCCATCGGTCACGTGTGCGCCACGTGACCTCGGGCGCTGAGGCGCCCAATGGTCACGTGTGCGCCACGTGACCTCGGGCGCTGAGGCGCCCAATGGTCACGTGTGCGCCACGTGACCCCGGGCACCATGCGCCCACATGCTGCGCACGTGTATTTAAGACGCTTTCCCCCCCGTTTTTTTATGCACTCCACACTAAATATGCCTCCCCCGTTAGGAAAAATTTCTAACGGGATGCTGCCCCGCACCCCGCAAGGGGGCTGCTAGCCCTCTTGACCCCCAGCCCGCTATCCGGGTAGCGGGACCCCCGTAAAAACTCTACGGGGCCCCCAATATATCCATAACCCCCTCCAAAACACAACCCTGCACATTGAGTTCGCATGACCAGTTTAACCCGTCAATCGGAGGTTCCCTCGCTCCAAAGACGAGGGGTAATTAACGGCAGCTTAGTTTGCGGCTGTCGGAGATTCGGATCCCCACAATCAATAAACCCTGGCCTACCCTAGGCAGGGGGAATCTGTAATGCGTCTGACCAGCGCGCGCGTATTCCCATCTCGATGGGGTGACAAAAAACACCCTACAACGACATCGGTCATAGGCAACGTGTGTGCCTGACAGCAAAATTAGGTGCATCTGACATGCATGAAAAATCTCGATCTAGTGCCTCTGGTGTGCACCAAATCTCATCTCATAACGTGCGCCCGACATGCGCAAAAATCTAAATCCGTTGCATCCATCATGCACGAAACCATGAAATCCAATATCAAGCGACAAACACGCGCAAAACCAATCAGGTGCATCAAGTGCACAAAACAAATATCGAGCATCACCCTCGAATCGAAATCCAGTGCATCCAAGTGCACAAAATACATGTCACTGCACTGCAAGCATATGTGAACTATACCGAGTGCAAAAACAAATCGTGTGCGTGCATACGCACAAAATCAACTCAAATGTCTACAACCCATAAAATCATGACATGAGAAAACCAAGGCACAATAACAATATCAAATGCAACAACGGTGCAAAAATCGTAAATACTCAATAGCACATGAAAACAAACGTCATGAAACCCAATCATCAAAATCAGTCATGCGAAATAGATCGCCCAAAACATCAAAAACTAGTATGGCGGAATAGTCCCGCTCAAGCGCATCCTCCACGAATCTCTAGCTAACTGTCGTGCTCACTCATAGCATGTCTCATCGACGATCCTGAACTCTGGCCTGCTGATGTGCATAACATGACCACTCCTGGGCCCAAGTCTTCTCTATGGATTACCAATCTTACGATCTATCAGCTTATCGGCCCTGTCAGACGTGCTAACGGGGACGATCCCGTTCCGGCACTTCTCTGGTCTTTTCTCGGTCAATTCTCACGACCACTCGTAAAGTAGCAGGTCACTGGCGTCGGCCTCTGGCTCTCTGAATGCAAGTAACACATCTGATCCTGGGTGCAAATATCATTACAGCCGTGTCCTGGAAGGAATCCTGCTCAGGGTCTCTTCCAAGTCTCGTCTCCGCTTAACTGTCCGGAAGTCATCATCCTTACCATATCTGCTTCTTGTTCTGGAACGGTTGCATACTCATCACGACTTCTTCTGGCAGGTATATCCAAGTACTATGCCTCGGCAT
Source organism: Agapanthus africanus (assembly GCA_030015575.1). Classification (NCBI taxonomy): domain Eukaryota; kingdom Viridiplantae; phylum Streptophyta; class Magnoliopsida; order Asparagales; family Amaryllidaceae; genus Agapanthus; species Agapanthus africanus. Next base: position 393,437,333 of record JASDDO010000019.1, on the reverse strand, counting down.
GCGCTTCGCATCTCTGATGTCGGCGGAGTGGAACGTCATCTTGTCCAGATCTCGTACGAATCTCTTACACCACTTTTCTCTAATGTCGACTGCTTCGGACTCGTCTCGTCGTGGCTGCATGGACTGAGCTCCAATGGCTATTCTCGTATCTGGAGTCTTCCAAGAAATGCATCTCACCACCTAGCATCCGAATTAAGACGAGCCATCCAATCGATTGGTCAAAAACTCATAATCCTCCAAGAGCTCAACATCTTGGGTACAGTATAATAGTATCGAGTACATACCTCAGCATCGGTGGTCCAGCCGTAGAAGGGCAAACCCAAGCCTCACTAATGGCGCCGCAGAACTGCCGCAAACCCTAAGGTTCAAAAGCTTTCATACGGTCAATAAGTCGAGTTAGGGTTTCATTCTTCTAGAGGGACCATAGAATTGCCTGCACATCTTTCCGAATACTTTAAACTTGGAATAATAGGTTTCTGACATTCGATCGTCTCTGTCGACTCTCAACGTCTCCGCGTGAAGTCGTCTCTAGCTGGAATCAATCTATCTGATGACCTCGCATTGGGGCAGCGAATAAACCATATGTCCTAGTCATTCATCCTCGGTGACTAGCGACCTTTCATCATCTCTTAGTACAATCTCGTACTGCAATAGCTCCAACATCTGGGGCGATATCTCATCATTCGCAGCAAGAACTGGCTCACTCATCTGCATGCTGGACAGTGCCTCAATCATCAGGAGTAAGCAATACACCAACGGTCATCAAAATCTGGCTGGCCTCTGTCGGTGGCCCAATCCTCTGGTGCTGATCTGCACGTCTGAGTAATCTCATACAGTGATCCATCCAACGCTCGTGGCGCAAAACACAATAAAAAGACACATCTCCGCAATCGTGTGTCTCCAGAATTATGCTCTGGTCAGTCCTCGTTCGTAACGAGCTCATGCTGACCGCAACTCTAGCCGTAGCTCTCCCTGCCCGTAATCGCGGCAGCAAAACCAAAGCTGGTATCGATGAGGCTAGATCAGGAATGAATATGATACTGAGCAAAGAAATGTACATCCTAAGGTTTCTTAAGTGGAGTGGCGTGTCGTAAATATGCCGCGGAACATACCAACGGTACGTCACTCTACTTTAGTTACCTGTTCCATCAACCAAGGGTCATCCTATGCTCCGAAGGTAAAACCTAACGCTCTGATACCAACTTTGTCACGACCCGAAAGCACGGAACATGACCGGCACTTAGACTACGAACGTCTCGAGGCGTACGTACTCTAAGTAAGCCGAACCCAGAAATCCAAACCAAGAAAAGTAGTAGAGAGTAGGAAGAACCATATCAAAACAACCTGTATGCAACATAATATACAACGCCTAAAGGCGAGGATCACAGCAGAAAGAAACTCAACCAGCAAGAACCCATGTAAATATAACACGCGACTCTAAGGTCGAAAGAATAACATCACTGGTCTCTATCTCAAAAATAAATACATGTTTGGTTGATGGAACTTCTAGATATAACTGAATATAATATACAATGTATAATGATGGGTATGATGCAAATAACCCACCTACTAGCAAGTCACCTGAAAGAAGCTGTGCCCACAAAGCCGTAACAAAACCCGTATGGCAACACCTTGGGGCACAACGGGGGTGAGTTGCCAACTCGTGAGTAGAAAAAGATCTACGAACAGAAATCGCATGTATGACGCAATCCTAAGCATACGATCAAAATATATAATCCTCAAATATATAACCAGCAATCTCTAACCATGTCTAGGGTAAATGTCTAACCCAAGTGTAAACCCATGTGCCTATTGTAAGTCCATGCTAGCTCTCCCGGTACTTTCGGGCATGCGGAATTTGATGAAAAACAATTTTCTAGAGGCGGTAACATGGACTCAAAACCGGATCTTTGTTAAACATCTAACTAACAACCTAACTAGGAGTTGTTAACTACTCGGTTAGGGGGTTATACCTTTCTTTCTTGAACTCCTTCGTCTTCAAACCTCGATGGTGTATGGATCGGCGTCACCCCGTCGTCTCCTTGCGCCGAAGATCGATCCACCCGAAAGCTTCTACCTTTGGCTTCTTCTTCGAGCTTTGAAGAAACTAGTTCACTCGGTTTGCCAAACCTTGTGAACTAGAGTGTGTAGAGGAGAGTGTGTTGGGATTTTTCTCTATGGTTCTTGGTTCTCAACACATGAGACAAGTGAACCATAGACTAAAGAGAGGGAGAGCAAGAGGAAGAGGATGAGAGCTCAAGAACAAGAGAGAGAATGAAAATGATAGAAAATGAGAAAGACTTTTCTCTCTTGGCTCTCATAATCCAAATGAAAGGTTCCTAGGCACTCTAGTGAGGTCTCACAAGGTATCGAACATGCCAATTTAAAAAAAATGGTGCCGAGAAACCCTAGACTACGGATCTTAGACTAGATGTTTAGGCGAAATGATAATCTAGTTAACACTTTAACTAAAAGTTAGATGCTACAACCTTTGTAGATCCGGATATCCACTTCCTTAGCTCCACGTAGTCATCCTCTCGCTGTCCTTTTCGAATCCTAGACTCATTCGTCGGCTTCATGGGGAAAACGAGCGGAATAGGTCGTCGGCTTCGTGTCAAAGACGATCTACGTCGAGGTTGCGCAAGTTCAAGCTCCAACTTCACCAAGTTGTGAAACTTGTGAAGAAAACACCCAAAACAACTTGGCAAGAGGTAGAGGGTGAAGAAATAGGAGGTGGGTTCACTTTAGAATTGGATTTCACGCACTTTTTCTCATGTTGCCATTGATGGCATCTAGTTTTCTCTCTTGAAGAAGAAGGAGAAGATGAAGCTAGTTTATGATAAGTGTTATTTTAAAATGAAAAGAAAATTCATACTTATCATAATCTAACTTGGGTTAAGTGTAGAGAATAAACCATGGTAAGTGGATGGGTTAGGGTTAAGCATGAAGACAAAATGGTCTCCTTGGTCAAAGCTTCATGAAGCTTCAACAAGCTTCATGACAAAAACAAACCATTATCTCTTCATTTATCCAATAAAATAAATAAAGAAATGAATAAATAAATGATAAGGCAAAACCCTAATTATCATTTAACCATGGTTTAATTCTTCACACTTAACCAAATGATCAAGTATCATCAAACATGATACATATATGTGCACAAAAGTATATCACATATACAACTTGCACATCAAGTGAGAAAATCCGTATAAAGTGAACCAATACTAGTTAATGCAAAGTAATATATCAAATATATAATTATACATTAAATCATTAAATCAACATTTGATTCAATGATCCGGTCATGTCGCACATAACCGACTAGTATTCAATGTATCGATTTATCGAATCAATGATTCGATAACTAGGTCATATCGAATATAACCAATCGAAACATATATCGCGAGAATGAAATGCGGTATCACATACACGCATTATTCTCGGTCCTGCACATATCTCATATGCGCTCCTATTTCGTTTCACTTGATCCAGGAAACCTCTGTGTAGGACTCTAAAGACTCGTCAATACGCCGGTAGCAGATGATGATCATATCAAGCACCCACAAGCCGCAAGCAGTCTGCTAAACGTAACGGCCATCCGGGTATTGAGCGATCAGAAGATCGACGAGCTAGCCTGCTCACACTCTTGTGAATCCAACCAGTAACACTTACCGTAGAGTCCGGTCTGTTCGTCTGATATGTCGCATATCAAGTCTAGGGGTGGTATACGTCAGACCCCAATAACCGATAAGTCGTGCCGATATGAGGCTCATAGCGGGTCGAGAAACTACTGGTAACACTTACCAGCAAATCTCTGATCAGCCCTGGCCAGGGACTTCCCTGCTACGGCCAATCGAGCACAGCGCAACATCAACTCCCAATACCGGGAGAGACGAAACCCCTCCTATCGCTCATTGCCTCCATGTGACTCGGGACTGTACCCAAAGACCACCGTTTTGCACGCCCTCATGGACGTGGTAAGGTGGAGATCAAAGCACAGTGGGAATCACACAAGACTCTATGACGATCTCGGGTCTACAGACTAACCTGTACAAGTGTCACCTGAGAACTGCCATCTGACGTGAGGTATAATACCATCTGGGAGTTCTCGGCGAGTCCGTCCAGTGTACCCAGTCTCCACTGATCACCCGTACACCATCTCTGATGTCAAACACCAATGGATATGGGATCATCCATCGCCCATCTCATGGGTCGAGAAGCGTATACGCTAGTCTACACTGGTATATCGATGCCCCGTCTCGATACACCCACGACTAGGGACCTTGAAGGATGTACTTATGGACTACCATGTCCCCACTAGTATGATCTGCATCATAGTCCAGGTAGTCAAGTACATATCCTAAGAGCTTTACCAACATGTAACTATAAGACAGTATAAAGAGACAAGTGTACATGTTAAGATAAAGAGCAACCAGATAGCATACTATCATATCGAGCAAGAAAGTCATCTCTATATATGTCCAAGCATCCAATATAATATACATCATCTGTACAATACTGGCCTCTAGGGCATACATACAACTAACAATCTCCCACTTGCACTAGGGCCAGCTGCTGTAGTATCGCATACCGAGCATCCCGAAGAGTCTTTCAAACTGTATCTGGGGAATGGCCTTCGTGAGTGGATCCGCCGTGTTGTCCTTCGTGTCAACTCTCCTGACCTCGATCTCCCGGCGATCAACTATCTCCCGGATCAGGTGATACCGCCTCAGAATATGCCTGGACCGCTGATGGGACCTGGGTTCCTTGGCCAAAGCCACCGCTCCATTGTTATCGCAATACAAAGGTATTGGATGCTCAATGGATGGAACCACTCCAAGTTCAGTAATGAACTTCTTGATCCAGACAGCCTCTTTGGCAGCATCGTTGGCAGCGATGTATTCAGCCTCCATCGTCGAGTCTGCCACGGTTTCCTGCTTGGAACTCTTCCAGCTAACCGCCCCTCCGTAAAGGGTAAAGACAAAGCCCGACTGCGACTTAGAGTCGTCCTTATCACTCTGGAAGCTCGAATCGGTAAAGGACTCCACTTGGAGCTCTCCGTTACCATACACCAAGAACATATCTCTAGTCCTTCGTAAGTACTTGAGAATGCTCTTCACAGCTGTCCAGTGACTCTCTCCAGGATCAGCTTGATACCTGCTCACTATACTTAGTGAGTATACTACATCGGGTCTGGTACATAGCATCGCATACATGATAGAGCCTACTGCCGAAGCATAGGGTATCCCTTGCATGCGAGCTCTCTCCAAATCAGTCTTGGGAGACATCTCTTTGGAGAGAGTGACTCCAGAGATCGTGGGTAGGTTCCCACGCTTGGATTCTTCCATACTAAACCTCTTTAGTATGGTGTCAATGTACCTGGATTGGGACAATCCCAATATCCTTTTGGATCTATCTCTATAGATCCTAATTCCCAATATGCAGGAGGCATCACCAAGATCTTTCATTGAGAATCTTTGTGATAAGAAGAGCTTGACCGCTTGCAGCATAGGAATATCATTTCCTATCAAGAGTATGTCGTCCACGTACAATACGAGGAAGACAACCTTACTCTCTGCCACCTTTTTGTAGATACAAGGTTCATCTGGATTTTTGACGAAATCAAACTCTTTGATAACGACATCAAAGCAGATGTTCCAACTCCGCGATGCTTGCTTTAATCCATAAATGGATTTAAGCAGCTTGCACACCTTCCCGCTGCTCCCACTGTCTACGAAGCCCTCTGGCTGAGTCATGTACACGCACTCTTCTAAATCACCATTTAGAAAGGCGGTCTTAACATCCATTTGCCAGATTTCGTAGTCATGAAAGGCAGCAATGGCAAGCATGATCCGGATGGATTTAAGCATAGCCACTGGAGAAAAGGTTTCGTCATAGTCCACACCTGGTCTTTGACGAAAACCCTTTGCTACAAGTCTAGCTTTGAAAGTCTCCACTTTCCCATCTACACCAAGTTTCTTCTTGAAGATCCACTTGCTCCCAATGGGTTTTACCCCTTCAGGAGCAACTTCCAAAGTCCATACTTTGTTGGTGTACATGGATTCCATCTCGGACCGCATAGCATCCAGCCATTTCACTGAGTCCCTACTCGTGATGGCCTGCTCGAAGCTAGTTGGGTCATCATCCTCCATGATGCAATCCTCGCTCCCTCCATCCATGAGAAAACCGTAGTATCTCTCAGGTTGGCGAGGAACCCTACTAGATCGGCGGAGTGGCTGGGGTTCATCGGGAACTACGGAATCCTCTGGTTCAACCAAATCTTCTGTTGTAGTCTGTGTCGCTGGAACCTCTTCCAGTTCTACCTCAATGCCACTTATCTGTTTCATAAGAAAACTTTTTTCTAAGAAAACTTTTTTCTAAGAAAGTGGCATGTCGAGAAACAAACACCTTTTGTTCCTCGGGGTGGTAGAAGATATACCCTTGTGAATTTTTGGGATATCCTACAAACTTACATAAGACAGATCTTGCCTCGAGTTTGTCCGGATTTTGTCTTTTGACATAGGCTGGACAACCCCATATCTTAATATAATTAAGATGTGGTCTCTTCCCTTTCCATATCTCATATGGAGTGGTACGCACTGATTTGGTAGGAACTCTATTCAATAGGTCCATGGCTGTCTCAAGCGCATATCCCCAGAAGGAAATAGGTAACTCAGCTGTACTCATCATTGAGCGCACCATATCTAATAGGGTGCGGTTTCTCCATTCAGATACACCGTTGTGCTGTGGTGTATAAGGAGGAGTAAGCTGAGAGAGAATCCCATTCTCTTTTAGGAATTCCAGGAATTCATTGCTTAAGTATTCTCCTCCTCGATCAGATCGTAGGATTTTAATACTTTTTCCGGTTTGGTTCTCGACTTCTTGTTTATATTCTCTAAATTTCTCAAAAGCTTCTGATTTGTATTTCATCAGGAACACATATCCGAATCTAGAGAGATCGTCAGTGAATGTAATGAAGTACGAAGAACCATCCCTGGCATGTGTAGACATGGGACCGCATACATCACTATGTATCAGTCCCAGGAGTTCGGTAACTCTTTCTCCGTGTCCCGAAAACGGAGCTTTGGTCATCTTGCCTTTGAGACATGACTGGCAAGTGTCATAGGATGAAAATTCAAACGGATTTAAATATCCATCCTTATGCAACTTAGCCAGTCGTGTCGTATTGATGTGACCCAGTCTACAATGCCACAAGAAGGATTCGTTCAGTTCAGAACTCTTCCTCTTGTGTGTGTTTGTTATGCTCAGAACTGTTGATTGGTTTAGAACATAAATGCCATTGCACAACGTGCCTGATCCAACCAACTTTTGGTTACGGAAAATGTTCATAACATTATCCTGTAATACAAAATTATATCCCTCTTTATTCAGTAAAGAAACCGATATAATGTTGCATATCAGGTTCGGCATGTAATAGCATTCGTTCAGAACCAATGTATTACCAGTTGGTAATGTAAGGTGATATTCCCCGACAGTCTTAGCTGCAACAATTGCACCATTTCCGACTCTAATGTCTTTATCACCTTCTCCAAGTTCTCTACCTTTCCTAAGCCCATGTAACTGATTACATATATGGGATCCTGACCCGGTATCTAATACCCAGGACGTGGAGCAAATGGAGAAACAGTTCTCTGTAACGAACACACCCGAAGAAAATGCATCAACATGTACTTTCTTCATTCGGGTGGCATGGGAATCCTGGTATTCCCCTATTTCCTGTTCATTCCTATAACTCTTATAAGAAGGAACGGAACCAACGTTCCCCAGCACAGTATAACATGCGGGTTCGGTCAATACATCCATATTATTATCTTGTTTAAGGCATGAAATGGTCGCTACCTGGAGAGAGAGAGAAGAAAACACTTTAGCGTAAGCTCGTGCAAGATCAGATTGGTTATTATCTTATCTAATCAGGATGGCTCCCACTGCTTTTTATCAAATCTTCCTTCAAACCCTAAAAGGAAAGACTAGCCGGGATTAATTACACACTACAAGTTCGCCAATCTTTCAGCCAGGCCAGTGTCGGTACTTTGAGGGAGGTCCCCCGTGCTTTCGCACGAACCTAATTAATGTAAACCTCGTTTTCCCAGAGGCGTAACCTCGTTAACACCTTTCTAGACACCTACTTGATCGGCTAATTGTAATGTGTAAAACTCTCCCAGGAGTAACTCTTACTCGCAGTGGGTATCGGGATCCAACTATCTCATAGAAGGTATGCAATCTCATTGCAAATTTCAACACTTGAAATTCCCGATAATCTTTTGCCCCTAGCGTGCTATGACCTTGACGCATGCCAAACAACCCATAGTCCGCTAGTCAAGTTCAACCCGTCATTTCCTGATTGAATTAAACCCACCCGCACGACCCTTGACGCATGCCAAACAACGCCGTGCGAATACCCTAATCCAATCTGCATCATATGCATAAGCAGATAAATACTAGTTAGCTACCGTACACTACGCCTTGACGCATGCCAAACAACCGCAGCACGAATACTAAATAGTACTTATCTGAAATGACGGAGGGCTACGACAGGTTTTTCTGAAAACCTATTGCGTAATGAACTTGATATCGTTGTAGAATCAAATGGAGTTTTGAAATGGAATGATTTTGAGGCTTTTCTAGTTTTGCTAAAGGGGTCACTCCCGGTGAAGGGATCGTCGGCCCTTTCCTCGTCGAATGAGGTGCGGGATATATCATATATATCACTGTGCAAAGCAAAAACTCTTAAAAGCAATCAAAGCCAAACCGAGTGTGTAGCATCTGCCAGTTATTGCTAAAGGAGTCACTCCCGGTGAAGGGATCTAGGTCCTTTCCTCATCGAATAAGGTGCAGGGTATATCATATATACCGCTATGCAAAGCAAGAACTGTAGCTACCTGTTTTGTTTAAAATCTGATTCCACAACATCTTAGGTTTCTTTTCTTTCATTAATCACATTAATGAAGTCCCATCATTTAAATACCTAAACATCACAGATAGATATGACGTACACTTATGCCATCCGCATTCGCCTCGATGTCCCCTCGTGCACCGTAAGGTTAGGTAACTAACGACAGAGCAGGGCAGGGCTAGCGCGGGTGTAAAACATAAGTAACGTCTATATAATATATCATATATACTATATACTATATCCATCACAGAACATCTCATGATCACATCACAGATATCGCAGCAGAAGAAACATATGAAACATTGGATATTCTAGGACGTCCGTGTTTTCAATACGAGCCAGTATAAAACACGGATTCCACGGTCGTGATGAATAGCCAATCCCACACCCCTAGACCCCTACGAGAGCGGCAAGCAACCCTGCCAATTCTAGGGTTAGGAGACCCGGACTCGACTCCTCGAGTTGGTCTCCCACTGGACCCCAGAACCCGGTTACTTGTGCTCCCCTCCTTGGGTCTATCCTAATGCGGAAAAGTAAATAATATACAAAAGGTGACAACTTCCGCTACCTGGAAGTGCCCCAAATAAAAGAATATTACATACAAGTTTTTACATGAATGAAAATGAAAAACACTCATCTCACATAAAAACCCCCGGCTATTCGAACACGACGATCCAATATAACATATCCAGCAACACATAACATCACATGTCATCAACGTAAGTAAGTATGTATACCCCAATTGTCTTTGACATATAGCAATGAAACCGGCGATATGAACATACTACACTTACGGTCACAGAAAAGAAAGTGTAAAACTACAACAATTGGAATCCGCAACTTCTTTAGACATCGCATGCCTATTCAAATGAAATACTTAGACATCACATGCCTAACAGATATAAATCCCGCATTTTAGTCTCATTATCGAAAACTCTTTTCAATATCATATGGGACTAAACTGCTAAATTTATAACATTCATTCAGTTATCTCATAACTGTTTGTGAATTCCAATTATTGTATCACATTCCAGATAAACAGAAAATGTTAAACTTTCCGATCGAACAGTCGAATACCCAAGTTTTCCCGATACAGTCCAACACATGAAATAAGTCTAGCAACATTCAGTTCGTGCCTCAGTACTAACGGTCCAGCCGTAGAAGGGTCAAGCCAACGCCTCACATGTGGCACGCCGTACTGCCCCAAACCCGAAGGTTCAAAGGGCGGTTCAAGACGGTCACATAATCGAGTTAAGGTTTGTTGTCTTCTAGAGGGTCCATCGCGTTACTTGCACTACTTAGAACGTCGTTAAACTACGGAAAAATCCAACACTTGGAAATTTCCCGACAGGGGAAAAATTGGGTATTTATATCCGGTCGAACTTTTTAACATATTCTAAAAATTATCCGGAAATACACAAAAGACGAAATTTGATAATCCGGTCGACACACCGAAGCTCTAAAACAGCCCAGAAAAATAAACTCTGGAATAATTATTAAAAAATACTCATAAAGCTCAGCTGCAGAACCTATGAATTACTGTGCATTGGAGGAGGGATGACGTCATCAAGACGCGGCGGAACCGCCGCCTAAGCTGGCTTAGGCCGCGGTTCCGCCGCGCTTATTACTGTTCATTGGATGAAATTTGCATCGTAATTCTTAGAATTCCCTGCTGAATTTTTTAAGCATTTTTAATATTGAAAAATCCCAGATTTTAGAAAATGTATAGAGAGCATGTTTAGTTTAGGGTTTCGGGTTCGTTCGGGCTTCAAATTGCGTCTAGACTTCGCCTAAGACTCTAGCTAGGCTCTGATACCAGTGAAAGGTTCCTAGGCACTCTAGTGAGGTCTCACAAGGCATCGAACATGCCAATTTAAAAAAAATGGTGCCGAGAAACCCTAGACTACGGATCTTAGACTAGATGTTTAGGCGAAATGATAATCTAGTTAACACTTTAACTAAAAGTTAGATGCTACAACCTTTGTAGATCCGGATATCCACTTCCTTAGCTCCACGCAGTCATCCTCTCACTGTCCTTTTCGAATCCTAGACTCATTCGTCGGCTTCATCGGGAAAACGAGCGGAATAGATCGTCGGCTTCGTGTCAAAGACGATCTACGTCGAGGTTGCGCAAGTTCAAGCTCCAACTTCACCAAGTTGTGAAACTTGTGAAGAAAACACCCAAAACAACTTGGCAAGAGGTAGAGGGAGAAGAAATAGGAGGTGGGTTCACTTTAGAATTGGATTTCACCCACTTTTTCTCATGTTGCCATTGATGGCATCTAGTTTTCTCTCTTGAAGAAGAAGGAGAAGATGAAGCTAGTTTATGATAAGTGTTATTTTAAAATGAAAAGAAAATTCATACTTATCATAATCTAACTTGGGTTAAGTGTAGAGAATAAACCATGGTAAGTGGATGGGTTAGGGTTAAGCATGAAGACAAAATGGTCTCCTTGGTCAAAGCTTCATGAAGCTTCAACAAGCTTCATGACAAAAACAAACCATTATCTCTTCATTTATCCAATAAAATAAATAAAGAAATGAATAAATAAATGATAAGGCAAAACCCTAATTATCATTTAACCATAGTTTAATTCTTCACACTTAACCAAATGATCAAGTATCATCAAACATGATACATATATGTGCACAAAAGTATATCACATATACAACTTGCACATCAAGTGAGAAAATCCGTATAAAGTGAACCAATACTAGTTAATGCAAAGTAATATATCAAATATATAATTATACATTAAATCATTAAATCAACATTTGATTCAATGATCCGGTCATGTCGCACATAACCGACTAGTATTCAATGTATCGATTTATCGAATCAATGATTCGATAACTAGGTCATATCGAATATAACCAATCGAAACATATATCGCGAGAATGAAATGCGGTATCACATACACGCATTATTCTCGGTCCTGCACATATCTCATATGCGCTCCTATTTCGTTTCGCTTGAGCCAGGAAACCTCTGTGTAGGACTCTAAAGACTCGTCAATACGCCGGTAGCAGATGATGATCATATCAAGTACCCACAAGCCGCAAGCGGTCTGCTAAACGTAACGGCCATCCGGGTATTGAGCGATCAGAAGATCGACGAGCTAGCCTGCTCACACTCCTGTGAATCCAACCAGTAACACTTACCGTAGAGTCCGGTCTGTTCGTCTGATATGTCGCATATCAAGTCTAGGGGTGGTATACGTCAGACCCCAATAACCGATAAGTCGTGCCGATATGAGGCTCATAGCGGGTCGAGAAACTACTGGTAACACTTACCAGCAAATCTCTGATCAGCCCTGGCCAGGGACTTCCCTGCTACGGCCAATCGAGCACAGCGCAACATCAACTCCCAATACCGGGAGAGACGAAACCCCTCCTATCGCTCATTGCCTCCATGTGACTCGGGACTGTACCCAAAGACCACCGTTTTGCACGCCCTCATGGACGTGGTAAGGTGGAGATCAAAGCACAGTGGGAATCACACAAGACTCTATGACGATCTCGGGTCTACAGACTAACCTGTACAAGTGTCACCTGAGAACTTCCATCTGACGTGAGGTATAATACCATCTGGGAGTTCTCGGCGAGTCCGTCCAGTGTACCCAGTCTCCACTGATCACCCGTACACCATCTCTGATGTCAAACACCAATGGATATGGGATCATCCATCGCCCATCTCATGGGTCGAGAAGCGTATACGCTAGTCTACACTGGTATATCGATGCCCCGTCTCGATACACCCACGACTAGGGACCTTGAAGGATGTACTTATGGACTACCATGTCCCCACTAGTATGATCTGCATCATAGTCCAGGTAGTCAAGTACATATCCTAAGAGCTTTACCAACATGTAACTATAAGACAGTATAAAGAGACAAGTGTACATGTTAAGATAAAGAGCAACCAGATAGCATACTATCATATCGAGCAAGAAAGTCATCTCTATATATGTCCAAGCATCCAATATAATATACATCATCTGTACAATACTGGCCTCTAGGGCATACATACAACTAACACCAAAGCCATCATAACAAATCATAGCAATCAAGTATTATGTGATGGTTTAAGCTACAATAGCCATATCATTTCATGCACTTATTTTTCACAAGAGAACAAGCAAGCAAAAAGTCTTTGCCATGAAATGATAGTCATTGTCATCATGATGGTCAACTATTCCAACCTAGTCAACCGGTCAACAAAGTCAACAAGTCAACAAAGTCAACCCCTCAACAACCATGTCACCATAACACTTAATTAATATTATTGTTAATCATATATCATATTCTCAGTAGGGTTGAGCAAAAAGTCAATGGTCAACAGTCAACAGTCAACAACCCTAATGAGAATCCTCTGCCTCTGTTTCTTCGTCAACTGTGCATACACACCCGCATCCGCGTTCCGAGGAACACGAATACATACTGGATAAAACCAATCCCAAAACGTACACTAGGATCTGGCTTAAACCAAAGCCCGCTAGTGTTAACTGTCCGGACACTGTACGTGCATAAGTGCACAGATGTGACCGAACCCTGTCGCAAAACCATGCGACTTCTACTCTTTTGCCTAAAGGCGAATAGCTTTCTGTGTGGGACTCTAAAGACTCGACACTACGCTGGCAGTGGGTTTAACCACAGACCGCAAGCGGCACTAGCTGTGCGTAACGGTCCCCAGGTAGATGCCGACAAGAAGACTGACGAGGTGAAACCTATCTGAACTCCTACTGAGCCTGAATGTGACAATCTCCGTACAGTCCGGTCTGTTCGTCTGATACATCACATGGCGGGCCTAGGGGGCGGTAAACGTCTGTCCCCTAATAGCGGTACAAGTCGTGTCAGAGTGAAGCCCAAAACACCCTGAGATAACACTGGAAGCCTATCAGTATATCTCGCTTGCCCTGGCCAGGGACTACTCGTGTAATGGCTCTCCTAGACACAGCGCGATGTCAACCCCCAATACCGGGAGAGACGAATCCTGTCTAACCGTTACTGCCTCCAAATGCTTCGGGACTGCACCCAACTACTACCTGTTTGCACGACTCCTTTGAGCCGTGGTAGGGTAGTAATCAAAGTACAGTGGGAACACACTCGAGGCGAAGTGACAGTGTCAAGTCAGCGGACTAAGCTGTACTCATGTCACCTAGGAACTGATAACTGACGATAGGTATAATACCAACCGGTCAGTTCCCGACGAGTCCTGTCCAGTGTACTCATAACCTAACGAGCACCCGCATACTATCTCCAGTATGACGTACTGATGGCTGTGGGACAGACCATCTCCCACTCTGGGATGAGAAGCGCATGCGCTAGTCTACTCCGGAGTATCGATGCCCTGTCTCGATAGTCCTGCGACTAGGGACCTGGATAAGGATGTCCTTATAGATTACCCAGCCCCCACTAGTGTGACTGCCATCACAACGCTGGTAATCAAGCAAAGATCCTAAGGGCTCCACTAATGTGTATAGGTGATATACTAAAATAAACACATGTACACATTGAAGTAGAAACAAACCAAGTAGCATACTACTATTTTGAGCAAAATTGTATATACAAGGTGAATATCCCAAGCTTCCATTATGTAATATACAAACTAGTATGATACAGTAATGGCCTCTAGAGCATATACACTAACAATCTCCCACTTGCACTAAGGCCATGTACTGGCGTATCGAAGACCTATCATCTCGATCAGCCGCTCGAACTGAGTCTGGGGCAAGGCCTTGGTGAATGGATCTGCAATGTTATCTTCTGAAGCAACCCTCCGAACCTCGATCTCCTGGCGATCCACGATCTCCCTGATCAGGTGATACCGCCTCAAGATGTGTCTGGATCTCTGATGGGACCTGGGTTCCTTCGCTAAAGCTATAACCCCGTTGTTGTCGCAATACAGAGGTATTGGATCAACAATGGATGGAACCACCTGAAGTTCTTTCAAGAACTTCCTCATTCAGACAGCTTCTTTTGCGGCATCAGATGCAGCGATGTATTCTGCTTCCATCGTCGAGTCTGCAACGGTTTCCTGTTTGGAACTCTTCCAACACACCGCCCCTCTATTGAGGGTAAAGACAAAACCCGACATGGACTTGGAATCATCCTTGTCACTCTGGAAGCCGGAGTCAGCAAAGGCCTCGATCTAGAGGTCTTTTCCGCCATACACCAAGAACATCTCCTTAGTCCTTCTCAGGTACTTGAGAATGTTCTTTACCGCTATCCAGTGTTTCTCCCCAGGGTTTGACTGATACCGGCTTACCACACTCAGTGCATAAGTTACATCCGGTCTGGTACACAACATCACATACATTATAGAGCCTACCGCAAAAGCGTAGGGTATAATAGACATGCGATCCCTCTCCAAATCAGTCTTGGGAGACATCTCTTTAGAGAGGGTGATCCCATGACAAGCCGGTAGGTTACCGCGCTTGGAATCTTCCATACTGAATCTTTTCAGTATGGTGTCGATGTACCTTGACTGTGAAAGTCCTAATATCTTCTTGGATCTATCACGATGGATCCGGATCCCCAGGATGTATGAGGCATCACCCAGGTCTTTCATGGAGAACCTGTGTGACAAGAACCCCTTGACAGATTGTAGCATAGGAATGTCATTTCCTATTAAGAGAATGTCATCCACGTATAAAACGAGGAATACTACAGTTCTCGCTACAAATCTACTATAGATGCATGGTTCATCTGGATTTTTGATAAAGCCAAATTCTTTGACCGTCTCATCAAAACAGATGTTCCAACTCCACGATGCCTGCTTTAGTCCATAAATGGACTTAAGCAACTTGAACACCTTTCCGCTGCTCCCACTCTGAATGAAACCTTCTGGCTGGTCCATATAGACACACTCCTCTAAATTTCCATTTAGAAAAGCGGTCTTTACGTCCATCTGCCAAATCTCATAATCGTGGAAGGCAGCAATGGCAAGAAGGATCCGAATGGATTTCAACATAGCTACTAGAGAAAAAGTCTCGTCATAGTCCAAACCAGGTCTTTGACGAAAACCCTTTGCAACCAGTCTAGCTTTATAGGTCTCAACCTGTCCATCTACACCAATCTTCCTTTTGAAGATCCACTTGCATCCTATGGGTTTTACCCCGTCTGGAGCAACGTCCAACGTCCATACTTTGTTGGTGTACATGGACTCCATTTCGGTCCGCATTGCATCCAGCCATTTTACCGAGTCAACGCTCTGAACGGCCAGCTGGAAGCTAGTAGGCTCATCATAATCAATGATGCAATCCTCTCTATCCCCGTCTATGAGAAAACCGTAGTATCTCTCGGGCGGATGAGACTGCCTACTACTCCTGCGGAGCGGCATAGTAATGTCCTGTTCTTTTGAACCCTCTGGTTCTACTAAGCTTTCAGTAATTGTCTGTGGTTCTGGAATTTCTTCCAGTTCTATTTCGCTCCCACTTGTTTTCTTTTCTAAGAACTGGTGTTCCAGAAAATGGGCATTACGAGAAACAATGATCTTTTGTTCCTCTGCGTAATAGAAGAGATACCCTCTGGAGTTCTTTGGGTATCCCACAAACTTGCACAGTACTGAGCGTGCCTCGAGTTTGTCCGCATAATGCTTTTTGACAAAAGCCGGACATCCCCAGATCTTCAGATATTTAAGATAGGGTTTCTTCCCACTCCATATTTCATATGGTGTGGTAGGCACAGTCTTAGTCGGAACTCGGTTCAAAAGGTATGCAGCTGATTCTAGCGCATACCCCCTGAATGATCGCGGTAACTCAGTGTTACTCATCATGGACCGTACCATATCCAATAGAATTCGGTTCCGTCTCTCCGATACACCGTTATGTTGCGGAGTGTATGGAGGAGTAAGCTGAGAGAGAATTCCGTTCTCTTTTAAATAGTCCAGGAACATGGCATTCAAGTATTCACCACCTCGATCCGATCTTAGAATCTTGATACTTTTGCCGGTTTGTTTTTCTACTTCATTCTTATATTCCTGGAATTTCCCAAAGGTTTCGGACTTATGTTTCATTAAGAAGACATAACCGTACCTTGAAAGGTTATCCGTAAAAGTAATGAAGTAAGAATAACCGCTTTGTGCATGTGTAGACATTGGACCGCACACGTCGCTGTGTACGAGTCCCAAGAGCTCGCTCGCTCTTACTCCGTGTCCAGTGAACGGAGTCTTTGTCATCTTTCCTTTGAGACAGGATTGACAAGTGGCATACGATTGATATTCGAACGGATTCAAATATCCTTCTGCATGTAACTTCGTCAACCTTCTCTCATTGATGTGACCCAGTCTACAATGCCATAAGAAAGTCTGATTTATTTCCGGAGGCTTTCTTTTGTGTGTATTCTGGACATTGAAAATCTGTGGTTGGTTTAATACGTATATACCATTGCTTAATGTACCTGACCCAATCAGAACTTTATTAAGGTGAATGTTTACAACATTACTTACAAACGCAAATTCATAAACTTCTTTAGAAGTCAAAGATACAGAAATGATATTACAAGTTGCGTTGGGTACAAAATAGCAATTACGCAAAACCAAAACGTGTCCATCTGACAACCCCAGGTGATAGTCCCCCACGGCCTTAGCATCCATGCTAGCTCTGTTTGCAACTTTGACGGTCATATCACCTGCCTTCAAAACCCTACGGTTTCTCAACGCCTGCAAAGAATTACATATATGAGATCCTGATCCGGTATCCAATACCCAGGAAGTAGAGTTTATTGATAGACAGTTTTCAATAACATACACACCTGAAGCTGAAGCCGCAACTTGCTTCAGTTCCTGTGTTCTGGCTTTCCAAGCCCTGCAATCATTCTTCCAGTGTCCACTCTTATGACAATAGAAGCATTCTTCCTTATCCACGAGCTTCCCTACTTTCTTTGTTGCTTTTGCCTTTCCATTCGTATCCACTTTACTAATATCGCCCCTTGGTTTGGCGGGGGATTTCTTCTTCTTTCCCTTGGCTTTCGCCTTGGACCTAGAAGAGGAAGATCTTCCTACAAACAAAGTGGATGTTTCCCTACCTTTCTGTAGGGTGCCCTCTGCGCTCCTCAGCATGTTGAGGAGTTCTGAAAGTTCAACTTCCTTTTCTTGTAAGTTGAAGTTCAGTATAAATTGGGCGTAAGTGGAAGGAAGGGACTGGAGAATCAAGTCCGTATAGAGCTCATTCTCCAACGTGGTCCCAAGGTCCGCGAGCTCTTCTATGTAGCCAATTATCTTAAGCACGTGTTCCACTACCGATGATCCGACGGCCAACCTTGCCGAAAATAGCTTCTTCGACACTTCGTATCTTGCGATACGTGATTGCTCTCCATACAGTTCTTTTGTATGGAGAAATATGGATTCGAGGTCCATATTCTCGTGCCTCCTCTGATGTTCGTTGTCCATAGAGGCAAGCACGAGGCACCTGGCTTTCGCGCAATCGATCTCCCAAGTCTTACGGATTTCCTTATCCGCGACGCTGGAGGTGGGACCTGGGACAGGGGGAGCTTTGGTGGTAAGAAGATACCCTAGCTTGTCGTAAGTGATTGCCATTCTGACATTCCTGAGCCAATCTTTGTAGTTTGGCCCTGTCAGTATGTTTTTATCTAGAAGTAACTTAAGTCCAGTCATGTCGATTGGTCGCTGCAATTAGGAGAGAGAGAAGAAACACTCAGCATGATGCTCTTGCAAATTTAGAGTGGTTTTTAATTTGTCTAAACAGGATAGCTCCCACCGTCTCTCGAATCCCTCCTCAAACCAAAAAGGAAGAATTAGTCAGGATCAATCTCACCGTACAATTCTTGCTTAACCGTTCGGCCAGGCTGGTGTCGGTACTTCGAGGGAGGTTTTCCAACTCTTTCGCGAAGTTCCTTAATTAAATAACCTCTTTTCCCTGTGGGCGTAGCCCCGCTAACACCTTTCTAGACACCTACTTGGTTTATAGCATTGATCGTTAAGTGAGAAATTTCCCGAGGAGTAGCATATACTCACAGTAGGATCGGGATCCAAATATCATCGCGTGACAAAACTGAAGGAATCCTACCAGAATCATCACACTCCAAATGGTATGCAGCGCTAGCAAGTTTCAGTACTTATGAAACTCCCGATGTGGATTTTTGCCCCATGCTTTTATGACCTTGGCGTGAGGTCAAAATGTCATAAGTCACATGTCAAGTTCTTTCCATCATTATCCAGGTTAATTTGAACCCACCCGTACCTACCCTTGACGTAGGCCAAAATGGCAGTACGGCTGTCCCAAACCAACGCATTCTATCTATGCAACAGATAAATATCCGGCAGCTACCAATCACTATGCCTTGGCGTGAGGTCAAAATACATAGCTTGAATACTACCGAATATTTAACTGAAATGATGGAGGGCTACGGATGGTTTTGGCAAAACCGTGAACGTAGTGAACTTGATATAATAATGGAACGAGATAGCTTTTAAAAGGAGTGGCTCAAGCTCCGCATTTAAAAGTTGGTTTTGAAAAGAACCGAGTAGTTTTTCGAAAGTGTTCCAACGACTTTTACTTGGTTTATTTTCTTGCATTAGTTCTTTTAATGCATGTTATTCTTGCATTAGTTCTTTTAATGCGTCCCATCATTTAATCCTACCATTGCAGAAAACAACCAAAATATGACGTACGCTTATGCCATTCGCATTCGCCACGGGGCCCCGTCATTACCCGTTAGGTTACTTAACTAACGACAGAGCGGGGGCTGGCCTAGCGCGGCTGTAAAACATAAGCAACGCCTAAATAATATATATATATATATATATATATATATATATATATATTGCAATGATAGCCATTTCAGATCACAGATGAATATATTGGATATACTAGGAATCCGCAATTCGTACGAGCCTGTAACGAAAAGCAGATTACACGGTCGCGGTGAATAGCCAATACCCCACCCAAGACCCCTACGGGTGCGGCAAACGACCCGCCAAGTACCCGAAGCGAAGCAACCTCCCTCAACTCCGTGAGTAGGCCACTCGGCACTTCGGGATACCCGGTAGTTTGTGCACCCCCTCCATGGGTCTATCCTAGGAGCAAAAACAGTAAAAAGAAATTATACAATGACGGCTACAACCCCGACCCGGTTGTGTGGCCATACAAATAATTATTACATCAATTTACAAATTTACATGAATTGAAAGAAAAGAAAACTCTCGTCTCACAACCCCCGGCTATTCACCCGCGACAATCCAATGAATTCATATACCAAAACCAATAACATTACAGATCACATCACAGAAATAAACCCGTCAGCTTAAGTCATAAGAAACTCGATCAAAATACGGTTTTTAAAGCCCCAAAAACAAAATTTTCTTTCTGGAAAATCTGGGCTGAAAAAACATATACCAAAATTCCCAAAATACCCCACTGATATACTGCAGCAAAGACGATCCAGAGAAGAGCCAAGATGGCCGCGGAACAGCGGCAATAGCAAGCTATTGCCGCGTTTCCACGGCGGTTTGATGGAATCTTTGCATCGTTTTTCTACAGTATCTTTAAAAAACCCTGAGTCGATTTTTAAAGCATGATTTATTATTTTTACAGACTTAAAAAAAATCGACAGCAAGTTGGATTTTTGGGTGTATTTCGTGACTTTTTCTCTGATCGAATTTCTAGTTACTATGCTATCATGTTAGGTAGTGTTTAACTAGGCTCTGATACCACTGTAAGTCCATGCTACCTCTCCCGGTAATTTATGGTTTACCATGTTCCCAGAAAAAAGATTCTTTTTTTCCATTCGAGAAACGATGAGCACGACTGAAGTGGCTATACATACAAATCCATTTACTACGGGCTTGCGGAATTTGGTGAAAAACAATTTTCTAGAGGCGGTAACATGGACTCAAATGGATCTTTGTTAAACTTAGCTACCTAACAACCTAACTAGAAGTTGTTAACTACTCGGTTCGGGGGTTATACCTTTCTTTCTTGAACTCCTTCGTCTTCAAACCTCGATGGTGTACAGATCGGCTTCACCCCGTCGTCTCCTTACGTCGAAGATCAATCCACCCGAAAGCTTCTACCTTTGGCTTCTTCTTCGAGCTTTGAAGAGACTAGTTCACTCGGTTTGCCAAACCTTGTGAACTAGAGTGTGTAGAGGAGAGTGTGTTGGGATTTTTCTCTATGGTTCTTGGTTCTCAACACATGAGACAAGTGAACCATAGACTAAAGAGAGGGAGAGCAAGAGGAAGAGGATGAGAGCTCAAGAACAAGAGAGAGAATGAAAATGATAGAAAATGAGAAAGACTTTTCTCTCTTGGCTCTCATAATCCAAAGCCATCATAACAAATCATAGCAATCAAGTATTATGTGATGGTTTAAGCTACAATAGCCATATCATTTCATGCACTCATTTTTCATAAGAGAACAAGTAAGCAAAAAGTCTTTGCCATGAAATGATAGCCATTGTCATCATGATGGTCAACTAGTCCAACCTAGTCAACCGGTCAACAAAGTCAACAAGTCAACAAAGTCAACCCCTCAACAACCATGTCACCATAACACTTAATTAATATTATTGTTAATCATATATCATATTCTCATTAGGGTTGAGCAAAAAGTCAATGGTCAACAGTCAACAGTCAACAACCCTAATGAGAATCCTCTACCTCTGTCTCTCCGTCAACTGTACATACACACCCGCATCCGTGTTCCGAAGAACACGAGTACATACTGGATAAAACCAATCCCAAAACGTACACTAGGATCTGGCTTAAACCAAAGCCCGCTAGTGTTAACTGTCTGGACACTGTACGTGCATAAGTGCACGGATGTGACCGAACCCTGTCGCAAAACCATGCGACCTGTCGCAAAACCATGCGACCTGTCGCAAAACCATGCGACCTCTACTCTTTTGCCTAAAGGCGAATAGCTTTCTGTGTAGGACTCTAAAGACTCGACACTACGCTGGCAGTGGGTTTAACCACAGACCGCAAGCGGCACTAGCTATGCATAACGGTCCCCAGGTAGATACCGACAAGAAGACTGACGAGGTGAAACCCATCTGAACTCCTACTGAGCCTGAAAGTGACAATCTCCGTACAGTCCGGTCTGTTCGTCTGATACATCGCATGGCGGGCCTAGGGGGGCGGTAAACGTCAGTCCCCTAATAGCGGTACAAGTCGTATCGGAGTGAAGCCCAAAACACATTGAGATAACACTGGAAGCCTACCAGTATATCTCGCTTGCCCTGGCCAGGGACTACTCGTGTAATGGCTCTCCTAGACACAGCGCGATGTCAACCCCCAATACCGGGAGAGACGAATCCTGTCTAACCGTCACTGCCTCCAAGTGCTTCGGGACTGCACCCAACTACTACCTGTTTGCACGACTCCTTTGAGCCGTGGTAGGGTAGTAATCAAAGTACAGTGGGAACACACTCGAGACGAAGTGACAGTGTCAAGTCAGCGGACTAAGCTGTACTCATGTCACCTGGGAACTGATAACTGATGATAGGTATAATACCAACCGGTCAGTTCCCGACGAGTCTTGTCCAGTATACTCGTAACCTAACGAGCACCCGCATACTATCTCCAGTACGACGTACTGATGGCTGTGGGACAGACCATCTCCCACCCTGGGATGAGAAGCGCATGCGCTAGTCTACTCCGGAGTATCGATGCCCTGTCTCGATAGTCCTGCGACTAGGGACCTGCATAAGGATGTGCTTATAGATTACCCAGCCCCCACTAGTGTGACTGTCATCACAACGCTGGTAATCAAGCAAAGATCCTAAGGGCTCCACTAATGTGTATAGGTGATATACTAAAATAAACACATGTACACATTGAAGTAGAAACAAACCAAGTAGCATACTACTATTTTGAGCAAGAATGTATATACAAGGTGAATATCCCAAGCTTCCATTAAGTAATATACAAACTAGTATGATACAGTAATGGCCTCTAGGGCATATACACTAACACCTGTGTCGATGCATCAGGTGGCAATATATCATATGAATGATGTATGAATGCATGAAACAGAATGCATGTACTGAAGGAAACTGCTTTCATAAATTTGTGAGATTTCTGTATTTTAAAATGAGGTATCATAATAAAATCAGCATAAAACAGTGCCTAGCATCGGTACAAAACATAAACCTCAATATCTCGATATCTCTGTATCACAATCTCTGTACCTCAATATCTCAAATCTCAATGTCTCAATCATAATATCCAGGGCGCCGTCCGTCCAGATCGGCCCCTACCATCCATCTCATGACTACGACGGTATCCTCCGGATATCCGACGTATCGGGTAATATCACTGGTCGGTCGTGCTCCCCTGCCAGGCCCAACGCCATCTCCTGCGATCTTCTTGCCCCAGGGTACCGCACCGGGCCCACCATGTACCCAAAACGGTTCCTCCACTCATCGAATCGGGTCTCGAAATCCATCAGCAAACTCATGGTGGACGACTCATACATCATGGGAAAACCGTACTTTATATATTTAAAAAGAGAGAAAGCAGTTTATGTAAGTTTTGCGCCCCCCCCCAAATCCAGAAAACATCATGGAAATCCGAATCATCAATAGCATGTAAAACCATGAATATAAGCATGAGAATCCATGAATGCGGCATATAATGAACAACAGTATGCATGAAGTGACAGGTAATAACTACAATGTCAAGCTGGCATATAAGGCAAGCATACTAATATCATGTTACTACTAGCTAACAAGCTAAATCAAGCAATAATATTTTCTAAGTGTTCGTGACATGGCAATTACCGATGAAGATGTGTGTGAGCCGGCAAATAAGTGTACGTGGTACATACGCATCATCGGTAATGGTGCTGGTGTCCTAACAGCAGGATATCAATAATGAAATATGAATCATAACAGTATGCGATGCAGAGCAACAATGATAAAGTGCGAGAGCTGAATACTAACACAATGATGGCTGAACTGCATCTAATGTCATAAGAATCCTATAGCTACACCAACTATAAGGCTGAGCTAAAAGGTTAACTGCAGGTAAGGTAAACCGCCTAACCTCTGAGTCAATATATGTATATGTATATATAGTCGGTGATCCACCTCAATAATATCACATCCGATAACATATCTCTATAATCAGTTATTCCCAAATCAAGAGTGCGGATCAAACATCAATTTATAGCTCGTACGTAAATCCGTCGTACGGCATCCCCAAATCTGGGTACGGGTCAATATCACGTTCGTCATATCATTCATCTGGTATTTTCTTTATCAAATATCATTATCTGGGTACTGACCTATGTCTAGTACAATGCTAATATCATTACTATGATCAAGATCTGACTACTGATCGACAGTTTAGTATAAATCGATATTATCCTCATAAATCATCAATATAATCATAATCCGGCTTCCGATTGACAGCCTCTAGCAAAAACGATATCGTCAGCACATGTCATCTCAAGGAGTAACATCGCCCAAGACGGCCTATCATAAATATCCTGTCATATCATATCATATCACATCCTATCTCGTATCATAATCACATGTCGATCATCTAAAATATATGTATCACTATTCCTATGGCATCATCATCCCAAAATCCGCTAAAGCATCAAGACGTATCCCAAATACGAATTTTACCATATCACCGATATCATAATCTTGGATCAAAAATCATCGACTCATCTCAATCCCATGTCTCATCCTCAAGTCTGTATGTGAAAACGTAGTCCCATACCTATGTGAACACATATCTATAAGAATCCCATAACCACATATGTAATAAGGATGTATGCAAGTATATATGTGTAAATATGTATGTGTAGTGCACCCACTACCCTAGGGTTCGTAACCTAAATCATCCAAGCCACCAATTATCCATCCTAAACATCCATAATTTCCCAAACAACATATAATAAATTGTAGGTGTGTATACGCATCCGTATACATCACCTCGGACTGCGGGGGTGCTATACGCCATCCACCCGACTTCTCCCCGTAGATATAAATCTACTCACCTTGTTATATGCGTGCCGGTGCCGATGTCTCCATTTGCATCTCCAACACTCCGACGCCACGTGGGGTACCTACAAGGATATCACACGCTAAAACTCATGAAAACCATGTCGGAAACCAAAATGGTGCACGCTACGCCCATAGGTATAAACCTGTGGCCTCGCGTGAAAACACAGCCAATGCTTACTGGTCGTTGGCGTTCAAACGCCACCCAACAGAAACGAATCATCGAATACCAAAAACCCATGTTAAACAAGTCGTAAATCATACGCCAACTCATGAAAATCAACCTAGATTTTACCATAACTGGAAACAGTCAAAACTAGACATACAGGGGGTCAAGTTTATATGAAATAGGGCTGTGCACGCAAAACGAGGCGGTTTTACCCTGCTCTGGCCGCAAATTGCGGACAGGGGGATTAAATTTGCGGCCTGAAAAATGAGGTGGGGGCTAGGGTTTTGGGTGATGGTTCCAGGGTGCCTGCACAGCCAACTGCCAAGTCAATTTTATTTTAGGAGGTCCGGGATGATAGCAGTTTCCAGAAAGGTCCAGAAGTCGACAAAGTCGCTAAATTACGCCAAGTATAACAAATCTGGTATTTTGCTGGAATCTGGGGAAATTCTGGGGTGAACCGGTCTCAAACACACCTAATAAGGTTATACTAACATTCAAAACCATCTCTTGGCCAAATCTCACTCAAAATCCCTAAACTAGCACTAGATTATAGATATAACAGTAAATTTCAGTTAGATAACCATGATAAAGGAGTTGGGTTGCAAGATTATACCTCAAGGGGGTCTTAGAATGTAGGAGAAGAGAGGATGAAGGAAGGAGGATGAGGTGGAAGGGTAGGTTTGCTTCTGCTGAGCTCCTGCTTGTGGCTATTCTCTTTCTTGTTGCTGTTGCTGTTTTCTGGGCTGAACTGCTGCTGATGGTGTTGATGTAGGACTTTAAGGGTTGTTGTGGTTATAGTTGTGTTGATGTAGTTGTGTTGGTGTTGGGGTGTGATGTGGTGTTGAATGGATTTGTTGTTGCTGTGGCTGTTGGTAGCAGCAGAGGTGAAGAAATTGGGCTGAAGCTGTTTTTAACAGCAGTTTGTTGCTGTAGCTGGGGATATTGGGGTTGTTTCTGGTGTTTTGAAACATGCTACTGCTGCTGCTGTGGGTAAAGTAGCAGCTAGTGTTGTTGTTGTAGGTGGCTGATGGTTTTGTTGCTGTTTTTATAGAGTTAGGGTGGCTGTAGCAGCAGATGTAGGGTGGCTGATGGGTGTTATCAGCTGATGTGATAACTATTGGGGCTGATAAGTGCTGAGGGTGGCTGAGGTGTTGATATAGGCTGATGTAGCTGATGTTCTGGTGGTTGAAAATGTGCTGAAGTGAGTGTGTAGGTGTTTGCTTTGGTGTTAGGGGCTGGTGTAGCTGCTGATGTGGGCTGCTGTTGCTATGGCTGCAGCTGAAGCTGGTTCTGTAGGAATTGTTGTTTTGGTTGATGTTGGATATTGCTGTTGGGGTGGCTGAAGCAAGGTTTTAGCAGCTGCTGCTGCTGGAATTTCCTTAAGTGGGGGGTATGTCATTGTGTGAGGGTGAGAGGGAGAGATGTGAGGGAAAGCAAGAACTTTGAAATGAGATGGAACACGACCCATCCTAGAGCCACCTTTCTCTCTCTCTCTCAAAGCTAGCACACACAAGCCAACAAATCCTTTCTCACTACACTAGGTCAACTAACACTAATCACCCTTAACCAAGCTAAGACCCTTAATCAAGCCAATTAACCTAATCAAATGGTTCAACCCACCATGGTCATCTAAACATGGTCCAACCCTAGGCTACCATGACCAAAATAAGAAACAAGTGTAGAAATGTTATGTGCACATCTTTGCATAAAAAGCCAAAAATCCACTTAGCGATTTTTAATCGTGATTAACACCAAAATAACATATAATCCAGCATAAAAACTGCAAAATGGCATATTTCCACAAAATTAGCTATTTTAGAATTTCTATAATTTTCTCTAGAATTTTTACCATTTATCGGTATTTAATTATACCGACTAATAAAATATTCATTAAAAATTAATATTAAATTATGAAAATTCCCAAAAATAATATTTTTATTTTTTGAAATGTTACAGATGGAATACCCAAGCAATATGGATCTTCGTAGTGATACGGAGTGTTCTGGAGAAATGCAATGGGGAAGCAGGAGTGGCAGGGATATATATGACTTTTTCGTGAATCATGACAGTTGTTGCAATTTCCTTTGCTCTCACTTTAATCCCTTTTCATGTCTTTACTTCTTACTTTCTATACACTACACTTATACTAATTGGCTTTCTACTTTCCCTGCCTTCCGGCACCTGCCTAAGGTTTGGAAGAAGACTATCCAATAAACGTAATAGGTGTACTCTCCTAATACTAGGAACTCTCGCAACCTGAGAGAAAGTAAAGAGAAAAGACAAACGAATAATCCTATTCAATTTCTCCAGAATCGGAATTCATCCTCAAACTGAAATAAGTTTCTTCGAGTTCGTATGTAACTATACGATGGAATACCCAAGAAATATGGATATTCGTAGTGATATGGATTGTTTTGGAGAAATGCAAAAGGGAAGTAGGAGTGGCAGGGATATACGTGGCTTTGTCGTGAATCATGACAATCAAAAACCAAAGTTTGTAAGAAGGTTCGGTTAACTTGGTTCATGAGTTTTACTTTAAGGTCAGGTCATGGTCGCTGCCAAAGAGAGAGAGAGAGAGAAAAGAAAAACTCAACGTGCACTCTGACCTAGATTAGATTGATTAATCACTTTATCTAATCAGGATGGCTCCCACTGTTTCCTCGAAATCTCCTTCAAACCCTAAAAGGAGAATTAGTTGAGATCATCTGAAAATCACCTGAGGAGTAACACCTACTCATCAGTGGGAATTGTGACCCAACTATCATCGCGTGATAACCTGATGGAAGCTACTCAAGTCACCACACTCCAGAAGGTATGCGTATGCCTGGCAACTTTCCTTTATATTTGAGACTCCTGATGTAGTTTTTACCCCTAGGACCCAAGGACCTTGACGAATAATCAACAAATCAAGGGTCCTAGTCAAGTTCAACCCGTCACTATCATGACTGTGTTAAACCCACCCGCATGACCCTTGATGAATGATCAATAAATTCGTACGACTATTCTAACCAATCCACATATCCATGCGACAGAAAAGCATTACAGAGCTACCGCACACTAGGTCTCAACGAATAGCAATGACAAACGTAGCACGAATACTAAGCAATACTAATCTGAAATGACGAAGGGCTACGGTTGGTTTTTAGCGAAAAACCTTTTAACGTAATGAACTTGATATCGTTGAAGAAACTCAAGCAGTTTTTGAAAAGGAGTGGTTTAAGCTTCGCAAAATTTTAAAACGAGTGGTTTTTTAGAAACAATGGTTTTGAAGAAAACCGAGTAGTTTATAGTCACGTAAACTTTTTCCAAAGAGGTCACTCCCTATGAAGGGATCTAGGCTCTTTCCTCATTGAATGAGGTGCAGGATATTCCTAACTGAATACTTCAACGTAAAACAAAAGAATCGACTATAGTGAAGTTATTACAATGACGCAAACTTTTGCCTAAGAGGTCACTACCCATAAAGGGATCTAGGCTCTTGCTCATCGATGGAGGTGCAGGATATTCTTAACTGAATATCTCGACACAAAGAAAAAGAATCAATTATAGTTAAGTTATTATAATAACGCAAAATTTGCCAAGAGGTCACTCCCCATGAAGGGATCTAGGCTTCTGCCTCGTCGAATGAGGTGCTGGATATTCATAACCGAATACCGCTGTGCAAAGTAAAAGGAAACGTCTGTAATGTCAGTTTTCAAAAATTGGTTCCAACAATATCATTTAGGTTTGTTTTCTTTACATTAATCAGAATTAATGCAGTCCCATCAATTAATCATATCATGCCAGAAAGAAATGAAAATAATCACGCACATATATGCTATCCGCATTCGCCATAGGGTCCCGGGTCTTCACCGTAAGATTACTTAACTTACGGCACGGCGGAGACAGGACCAGCGCGGATGCAAAACATATATAGCGTCTACTAGATATATATATATAATATATATATGAACATTTGTCTCACGCATGATATCAAGTAACATCACAGCAGAATCTCAGTAGAATCATCGCGGAAGCAAACACAATATGGAAATGCAGATAGACAAGGAAAAGTATATTTCAAGGAGCCAATATGAAATGCAATTTTTCCAGTCATGTGGATAGTCCGTAGTATCAGACCCTATACCCCTACGAGTGCGGCAAGCCACCCGCCAATCCCAGAAGTGAGGCAACCTAAATCAACGAAGTGAGTGGGCCACCCAGTACTTTCGAAATCCGGTGACTTGGGCACCCCTCCACGGGTCTATCCTATACCCCCTATGAGTGTGGTGAATAGCCCACCAATTCTAGAGTAAGGCGCCCCTATCTCAACGCCATGAGATGGAGGCTCGTTGCCTTCTAAAACACGGCTACTCGAGCACTCCAACGCGGGGTAATCCTAGTGCATGTAATGAAAAATAGAATATACAACGGTGACTATGTTTGCAACCTGGACGCGCCCCAAAGAATAATACAAGCCGCGATGACGGCAATTCACATGCCGGACGCTCGCCACGCAATATGAATATACATTACATCACAGAGAACTTCATCTAATACTATGTACACCGGACAATCCATTGTGACAAATCCAACATAACCATAATCACAGAGCAAAACAGAACATCAACGCAAATATCATGGTCGTAAACCCGTCTGATTGTGCATATAGCAACCAGTTGGATTATACCATGCTATGATATTCACGGTCGCACAAACAAATGCTCAAAAAAACACAAATTTAAAATTTTGATCGATTAAAACTTTCCGCATTGGCCCCGAAAGTACAAACCAGTGCACAAACAAATTTGGACCGAAACCAAATATCCCAAAAGTCATATTTCCTTGAACTAGAGCCCCAGAAAAAATTTGGGGCACTGTAACCAAAATTGGACCACGGTTCAGCGGTCAAATGGCGCATTTGACTTATGTTCCGCAGTCGAATTTTGGACTTAGGTGCCCAAATTTTTTCTTAGCTCTAGTTTTTCCTGCACATAATTTTAAAGCAACCAGGAATTTTTTTTTGAACAACTTTGAAATTCCAATAGCAAGTAGGGATTTTGAAAATGCAATTCAGAAAATTCCGTCAATCGAAACTCTAAATTAGTGCAAATAAGTCTATCTTTTATCATGGCTCTGATACCACTGCTGGGAACTTAGGTGTAAGTTATATGTGTGCCCTAGAAGCCATTATTGTACATGAGATGTATATTATAGTGGATGCTTGGACATATATAGGGAGGACTTTCTTGCTCGACATGATAGTACGCTATCTGGTTGCTCTTTATTTTAACATGTATATTTACCGTCTCTTTGTTACATGTTGATAAAGCCCTTAGGATGTGTACTTGACTACTAGGATTATGATGCAGATCATACTAGTGGGGCCTATGTAGTCCATGAGTTCATCCTTCAATGTTCCTAGTCGTGGGAATATCGAGACGGGGCATCAATATTCCAGAGTAGACTAGCGTATATCTTCTCGACCCATGTTATGGGCGATGTATGACCCCATATCCATTGGTGTTTGACATCATAGATGGTATACGGGTGCATAGTAGAGACTGGGTACACTGAACGGACTCGCTGAGAACTCCTAGATGGTATTATACCTCACGTCAGATAGCAGTTTTCTGGTGACACTGGTACAGGTTAGTCTATCGACCCGAGATTGTCATAAAGTCTTGTGTGTCTCTCACTGTGCTTTGATTTTAACCCTACCACGGCTCTACTGAGTCGTGCAAACAGGTGGTTTTTGGGTATAGTACCGAGTCACATGGAGGTAATGAGCGATAGGAGGGGATTCGTCTCTCCCGGTATTGGGGTTTGATGTTGCGCTATGCTCGATTGGCCATAACTGGAAATACCTGGCCAAGGTAGATAAGATTTACTGATAAGTGTTATCAGTAGTTTCTCTCCCGTTATGGACCTTACATCGGCATGACTTATCAAGCTATTGGGGTCTGACGTTTACCACCCCTAGGAAAGATATGCGACATATCAGACGAACAGACCGAACTGTACGGTAGTGTTACTGATTGGATTCGCAGGAGTATGAGTATGCTTGCTTGTTGATCTTCTGATCGCTCAATACCCGGGTGGCCGTTACGTTTAGCACGCTTCTTGCGGCTTGTGGGTGTTTGATATGATCATCACCTACTGCCGGCGTATTGACAAGTCTTTAGAGTCCTACACAGTGGTTTCCTGGCTCAAGCGAAACGGAGTAGGAGCACATATGTGATATGAGTGGGACCGAGATTGATACGAGTATATGATACCGTATTCTATTCTCGCGACTTATGTCATCGGTCGGTTATATGCGATATAGCCGGGTTATCGAATCAAGTATTGATTCGATAAATTGATACACATGATATTAGTCGGTTATATGTGATATAGCCGGATTATTAAATCAAGTGTTGATTTAATAATCTAATGTATAATTATATATTTGATATATTAATTTGCATTAACTAGTATTAGCTCACTTAAGATTTTTTTTCTCACTTGATTGTGCACATGATATATATGTGATATATATTTGTGTATATGTTTTTGTGTCATGCTAGATGCCACATGCAACATGGGTGTGTGAGACTCACACCATGATTAAGATAATGGTAAGGT
Source organism: Agapanthus africanus (assembly GCA_030015575.1). Taxonomy (NCBI): domain Eukaryota; kingdom Viridiplantae; phylum Streptophyta; class Magnoliopsida; order Asparagales; family Amaryllidaceae; genus Agapanthus; species Agapanthus africanus. Next base: position 393,405,669 of record JASDDO010000019.1, on the reverse strand, counting down.
ATTTATTTATTTTGGTAATTCAAAATTAGTTGGAAAAATGTCATGCTTAAAAGCTTGGAGAAGCTTAAAGTATCTTTGACTTAGTCCACTAATTTTGTCTCATACAAGATATTTATTAACCAAACCATTATCTTAAACCATGGTTATGTCTCTACAATGGTTAATATGTGATATTAACTCACCCATTGTTGCTATTCTCACCTCATTAGTTTTCATTTTCTCATCTTGATCAATTCATCTTCTTCTTCCTCATAAAAGCTCTCTAGCTTTCACAATGGTGAGAAAATATTGTGAGAAAATAAAATCTAAAGTGAGACCATTTCCTACTTTATCATCCTCTACTACTTGCCATTTAGTTTAGGGTGTTCTCTTCACGAAGTTCATCACGTAGTGAAGAGGTAGCTTGGGTTTGAGTCTCCTCGACGTAGAATATCTTCGGCCTCGAAGATTTCGGGTAAGCTTGTTCATTTCTCCAAGAGAACCCATATTAGAGTTTGGGAGATCAACACTCACAGCGAAGGGACTACTACACGGAGCTTTAGAAGTGAAGGACCGGTCTACAAAGGTTGTATTCCTCGTTCACTTAGTGTAATGGTAGATTACATGCTTTACATTGTCTATTTACTCTAGCTAGATCCTAGGTTAGGGTTCATTAGCACTCTTAAAATTTGAAATTGGCATGGTAGATTGCTGTGAAAACCCAGTAGGGTGATAAGAAATCCCAACAGTGGTATCAGAGCCGGGCTAGAGTATTAGACGATATTTGTTAGATTACGAAACCGAAACTAGTCTGAAACTTGAAACACACAAACCCAGTTTTTGTCGATTTTTATATGGTCTCTAAAAATTATTTAAACAAGTGCAGAATGTTGTATGTGATACAATATGAACACTACCAAAATTTGAGCCCAATTGCTCGAAAAATGGCCGGCCACATTGAGCTAAAAACTGGTGAGCTCGGCCCATTTTTGGAGTTTTTGCCTCAAATTTTTATGGTGTTCCAGTCTCTGGGTTTTGGTGTTTTAGGTATTATTTGTTTATTCCAAAAATTTCTTGTGATGTTAATTTGTTAAGGGGATAATTCGGAGTGTTTGGTATTCGTAATTCTAACAAGGTTTCGGGTTTTCACATGTTATCTAGACGAAGTTAAAAAGTTCGATTGAATGTCAAAAACCCATTTTTCCAAGTTTAAGTTATTCGGAAAATCATGCAAGTCATTCTGTGGACCCTCTAGAGGAATGAAACCCTAACTCGATATAATGACCATGGAACAACTTTCGAACCTTCGGGTTTGCGGCAGTTCCGCGGTGCCATTAATGAGGCTTGGGTTTGTCCTTCTACGGTTGGTCCATCGGTGCTGTAGCATATTCTGGGTATTTTTGAACTGTGCTCAAGAGTTGAGCTCTCGGAGAATTGTGGGACTTTGATTAATCGATCGAAAAGTTTAATATCGTCCGGATATTTGTGATGGGATACGACACTTGGAAACAACAATATTTGAATTTTATAAATCTAGCAATTTAGTCTCATTTGATCGGTTGCCACGGGATTTTGATGTGATCAAAAGTCCGTCGCAATCACGTAGAGTACACGGATACTCGCCGGGTAACCTTACTAGATAGCCATGCCCCATAGCCCCGACCAAGTGACTGTAGGAGAACCCCGTTGCCAAAAGCATCCGTCCGGCTGCTCGTGGCCGCGGTGTTCCGCCTAAGTGCACTTCATCAACGGTATCGGGGGTGCGACCATCTACTAAAGTTTCCGACGAGCATTCGATCGGGATGTCGGGAATCTTGTTGAATTGCCCGACTTATTATTGGAAAGTGTTTTCAATATCGGGACTAAAATGCGGGGTTTATAATTATTAGGCATGCAATGTCTAAGGAATTCATAATGTTAGGCATGAAATCCGGAATATGAGATATTTCGGGTTTATGATGTCTAAGGAGGTTGTGGATTCCAATTGTTGTAGTTTTCATTTTCTTTTCTGCGACCGTAAGTGTAATATGTGGTGTAACGCCGGTTTCGTTGCATATGTCAACGACAATTGGGATACGCATATTTACTTATGTTGATGACATGTGATGTTATGTGTTGCTGTGATATGTTATATTGGATCGTCGTGTTTGAATAGCCGGGTTTTTTTTATGTGAGATGAGAGTTTTTCTTTTTCATTCATGTAAAAACTTGTATGTAATATTCTTTTATTGGGGCACTTCCGGGTTGAGGAAGATGTCACCGTTGATGTATATTATTTACTTTTCTGCATTAGGATAGACCCAAGGAGGGGAGCATAAGTAATCGGGTTCTAGAGTCCAGTGGGACACCATCTCGAGGCGTCGAGTCCGGGTCTCCTTAACTCTAGAATTGGTAGGGTTTCTTTCCGCTCTCGTAGGGGTCTTGGGATGTGGGATTGGCTATTCATCACGACCGTGGAATCTGTGTTTTATACAGGCTTAAATTAAAACCCGGAAATCCTAGTATATCCAATATTTCATATGTTGTCTTCTGCTGCTGATATTCTGTGATGTGATCACTTTATATTCTATATGGATACATTATAATATATATGATATATTATAGACGTTGCTTATGTTTTTCACCCGCGCTAGCCCTGCCCCGCTCTGCCGTTAGTTATCTAACCTAACGGTGCATGATGGGACTTCGTGGTGAATGCAGATGGCATAAGTGTACGTTGTATTTATCTGTGATGTTTAGGTAACATAAATGATGGGACATTCATTAATGAGATTAATGAAAGAAAATAAACATAAAGATGTTGTAGAATCGAATTTGAAACCCACTCGGCTTTTTACGAAAAAGCAAAGTTTTAAAAAACGGAGCTTAAGCCACTCCTTTTAAAACCATTTGATTCTGAAGTGATATCAAGTTTAAAGCGTTAAAGGTTTTCACAAAAACCATCCGCAACCCTCTGTCATTTTAGAAAGTAGAGTACTTAGTATTCGTGCTGTGTTTGTTGACCATAGTTAAGGCACAGTGTACTGTGGCTAAGTGATGTCTTACTACATAGCATATGTTGCGATTAGTTAGGACAGTCATGTGACTTTGTTGACCATAGTTAAGGGTCATGTGGGTGGGTCTAATTAATCATGAAATGACGGGTAGAACTTGACTAGTGCTTGCGGTTTGTTGACCATAGTTAAGGTCATGAGCCACTAGCGGTAAAAACCTTTATCGGGAGTTTCAAGTGTTGAAATTTGCAATGAGATTGCATAGCTTCTATGAGATACTTGGATCCTGATACCCACTGCGAGTAATTGTTACTCCTGGAAAAGTTTTGCACTTTATAATTAGCCGATCAAGTAGGTGTCTAGAAAGGTGTCAATGGGGTTACGCCCCTGGAAAAACGAGGCTTATTTTAATTAGATCCGTGCGAAAGCACGGGGAACCTCCCTCAAAGTACCGGCACTGGCCTGGCTGAAAGATTGGCGAACTTGTAGGGTGTAATTAATCCTGGCTAGTCTTTCCTTTTAGGGTTTGAAGGAAGATTTGATAAAAACAGTGGGAGCCATCCTGATTAGATAAAATATATTACCAATCTAATCTTGCAAGAACGCACGCAGAGTGTTTTCTTCTCTCTCTCTCCAGGTAGCGACCATGTCACGCCTTAATAAAGATAATAATATGGATGTATTGACCGGACCCGCTTGTTATACCGAGCTGGGAAACGTTGGTCCCACTCCAACTTATAATTGTTATAAGACCGAGCAGGAAATAGGGGAATACCAGGATTCCCATGCCGCCCAAACGAAGAAAGTGCATGTAGATGCATCTTCTTCGGGTGTGTTCATTACAAAGAACTGTTTCTCAGTATCCTCTACGTCCTGAGTATTTGATACCGGATCAGGATCCCGTATATGTAATCTGTTACATGGGCTACAGAAAGATGGAGAACTGGGAATGGGTGATATGTTTCCAAGTATAGAGAATGGTGCAATTGTTGCAGCCAAATCAGTTGGCAGATATCACTTAGTATTACCAAATACATTGATTCTGAATGAATATTATTGGATACCGAACCTGATATGCAACATTATACCGGTCTCTTTATTTACTAAAGAAGGATATAATTTTGTATTGTTGGATAAATGTTTTGAATATTTCCTATATCAAAGAGTTGATCGATTTGAGCACGTTATCTAATGACATATACGTTCTAAATCAAACCACAGTTCTTAATGTACAGAACACACACAAGAGGAAGAGTTCAGAAATGAATGAATCCCACTTATGGTATTGTAGAATAGGTCATATCAATGCGACCCGACTAGCTAAGTTACATTAAGATGCATATTTAAATCAGTTTGAATTCACATCTTGTGAAACTTTCCAAGTCATGTCACAAAGATAAGATGACCATAGCTCTGTTTACTTGAAACAGAGACAGGGTTAGTGAACTCTTGGGACTGATACATGATGATGTATGTGGTCCCCTGTCTACACATGCCAGGACTAGTTTTTTATACTTCATTATGTTCACTAATGATCTTTCAGGATCCGGACATGCGTTCCTGTTGAAACACAAGCCTGAAGCTTTTGAGAAATTCAATGAATATAAATTCAAAGTAGAGAACCAAAACGGGTATAAGTATTATGTCCTTTGATGGGATCAGAGAGGAGAATACTTGTGCATGTAATTCTTGGACTATTCTAAAGGAGAATGAGATTCTCTCTCAGCATTACTCCTCCGTATACACCACAGCAATAACGGTGTATCGGGACGGAGCAATAGCACCCTATTTGATATGGTGCGCTCTATGATGAGTACTGTTGAGTTACCTATTTTCCTTTTGGGGGCTATGCGCTTGAGGAAGCAGCATACCTATTGAATTAGGTTCCAATCAAATCAGTGCCTACCACTCTATATATGATATGGTTTGGGAAGAGCCCATATCTTAAGCAAGTTAAGATTTGGGGTTGTCCGGCCTATGTCAAAAGCAAAATACGGACAAGTCCGAGGCAAGGTCAGTTTTGTGGAAGTTTGTTAGATATCCCAAGCATTCGCAAGGGAATATCTTTTACCGCACCAAGGAACAAAAGGTGTTTTATTTCTCGGCATGCCACCTTTTTAAGAAAAGGATTTTTTTATGAAAGAAATTTATGGTCATGAGGTAAAATTAGAAAGAGTTCTAGCTATACAAACTACAGCTGATGATTGGATAGAACCGGAGGATTCAATAGTTCCCGACGAACCTCAGCCTCTCCGCCGATCTGGTAGGGTACCTCATCCGCCTGAGAGATACTTCGGTTTTCTCAATGACAGTGGGAGCGAAGATTGTATCGTGGAGATGATGACCCAACTAGTTTCGAGCAGGCCATTAAGAGTGGGGACTCTATAAGAATGGCTGGATGCTAAGCGATCTGAAATGGAATTCATATACACCAACAAAGTATGGACTTTGGTTGCTATATCTGAAGGGTTAAATCCCCATCAGGAGCAAGTATATCTTAAGAAGATTACTTAGTGTAGATGGAAATGTTGATACTTTCAAAGATAGAATTGTTGCAAATGGTTCTCGTCATCGACCAGGTGTGGATTATGATGAAACCTTTTCTCCAATAGCTATGCTTAAGTCCATCCAGATCCTACTTGGCATTGCTACATACCATGACTACGATATCTGGCGGTTGGGTGTCATGACTGTTTTTCTGAATACTGATTTAGAAGAGAGCGTCTATAAGTACACAACCAGAGGGCTTCGTAGACAGTGGGAGCAGCGGAAACGTGTGCAAGTTTCTTTATGCATTAAAGCAGGTATCGCGGAGTTGGAACATCTGTTTTGATATGATAGTCAAAGCGTTTGACTTCATCAAAATGGTAGATGAACCTTGTATATACAAAAAGGTAGTAGAGAGTAAGGTGGTCTTCCTTGTATTATACGTGGATGACATACTCTTGATAGGAAAGGAGTTTCCTATGCAACACTCGGTCAATCTCCTCTTATCACATTGATTCTCTATATAGGATCTAGGTGATACCTCCTAAATCCTAGTTTCTAGATCTATGAGATAGATCTAAGTGGATGTTAGGATTCTCACTAGGAGTAGTGAGATGGTATCAAATGATCCTGGGAAGAATCACTGGACAGCTTTGGAGAACCTTCTTAAGTACTTGAGAAGCACTAAAGAACTGTTCTCGGAGTTTGGTAACGGTGAACTCCAGTGGGAGTCCTTTGCCGACTCGAGCTTCCAGGGTGGTAAGGTTGACTGAATATCAGTCACAGGCACTGTCTTTACCCTCAGTGGAGGGACGGTATATTGGATGAGTTCCAAGCTAGATACCGGGGCAGACTAGACGATAAAGGCTGGATACATCGCTATCAAAGATACAACCAAAGAGGCATTCTGGGTGTATATTTGTTCATAAGATGAACTAGGTTCCCACCATTGTGTGACAATGGAGTTGTGGCTTTGGCCTAGGAACCCCGGTCCCATCAGTGACCCAGACATATTCTAAGGCAGTATCACCTGATCATGGAGATGGTTGATCTCCAAGAGATCGAGGTTAGGAGAGTAGACTCAGAGGTTAACACGGCGGATCCACCCACTGAGGCTTTTCCTGCGAGAGACTTTTATAGGACATTGGGTATGCTATACTACAACAACTGGCCTTAGTGCAAGTAGGAGATTGTTAGTTATATGTATGCCCTAGAGTCCATTATTGTACATGAGATGTATATTATAGTGGATGCTTGGACATATATAGGAAGGACTTTCTTGCTCGACATGATAGTACGCTATCTGGATGCTCTTTATCTTAACATGTACACTTACTGTCTTTCTGTTACATGTTGATAAAGCCCTTAGGATGTGTACTTGACTACCAGGATTATGATGTAGATCATACTAGTGGGGCCTGTGTTGTCCATGAGTTCATCCTTCAATGTTCCTAGTTGTGGGAATATCAAGACAGGTCGTCGATATTCCAGAGTAAACTAGCATATATCTTCTCGACCCATATGATGGGCGATGGATGATCCCATATCCATTGGTGTTTGACATCAGAGATGGTATACGGGTGCTCAGTGGAGACTGGGTACACTGAACGGACTCGCCGAGAACTCCTAGATGGTATTATACCTCATGTCAGATAGCAGTTCTCTGGTGACACTGGTACAGGTTAGTCTGTCGACCCAAGATCGTCATAGAGTCTTGTTTGTCTCCCACTGTGCTTTTATTTCCACCCTACCACATCTCTACTGAGTGGTGCAAAAAGGTGGTTTTTGGGTACAGTCCCGAGTCACATGGAGGCAATGAGCGATAGGAGGGGATTCGCCTCTCCCGGTATTGGGGGTTGATGTTGCGCTATGCCCGATTGGCCATAACTGGAAATCCCTGGTCAGGTAGATGATATTTACTAATAAGTGTTATCGGTAGTTTCTCGCCCGTTATGGACTGATTGAAAGAGTTTTAGTTACCGCAATCAAGACGGTGTCTCTATGCAGCTAGCGGTTGAGCACGGGTCGTCCGCAGGGAGATGGTAGTATGTTCGTTCTTGTCTTAGAAGAGTCAATAAAGAATGTATATATTTGTGTTTGATTCTATCCTAAGTGTTTGTATTTTATGTTCAAATAAACTTGTTAAGGTTAAGGTTGGTTAGTAGAGTTAGGATTAGTCTTGTGCTTATCTTTTGCCATTCTTAAAACGGTGTTGGGATAATCGAAAGTAGCGGGGATTAGGAGGACATAGGAATGGGATATGCGAGTTTAAGCGAGCTTTCCAACGCCAAATCCATTTCTAGTGCCCCTTGTCCGTCCGCTAAATACGCTTATTTCCAACCCTCGGCCAAACACCCGCAACAATATATCCAATTAAGTCACAACTATATGTCACGTTGTAGTGCGCATAAAGGACTTCTCTACTTAGGTCACGTCTACATGTCACGTATAGCACGCCTATGTGAGGGGGTTGCATTTTTTTGGTCGGGGTACGTTTCAAGATATTTGGCAAAGAGAAGCACAAGGGATTTCTCCGTCCCTCATACCACCTTCCTTAGCGTTAACAAGTGGGAAATTATTCACACATTATAAAAGAAAACAAAACAAAACAAGAAGGAAGAAAAGAGAGAAAAGGAAAATACGGTTTTATAAATGGTGCAAACTAACTCTTGGGTCCTCACTTTAGCAAGGAACTCCGTCGAGTATCATCGCTTGAAAATAATACGGAAAAGAGAAGAGAAGGAAAAGAGAACAAGCAAAGAAATAACAACAACTACTTAACAACAAGAATTAAAATTACAATACAAGATAATAAAATTACAAGACAATAAATAAAGAGATAAGATAAAAATAACCCTCATCTTCATTTCATCATCCACTCAAAAAGCTCTCACTACAATTTTCATGGAGGAAAGAATGAAGAAGAAGAACCTAAACTAAATCCTAACAAAAAGAGGTGGGAAAAGAAGACCCTTGGCTTCGCACAAAACTGGGCTATTTATAGGCTGAGTGCTGAAACCCTAGGGTCACATTCTGGGCCCAAATGAAATGTCCAAACCACTACCAAAATCCGAGTTAACACTGAGTCAACTAGGCCGTGGATCCGCCGCAAATAGGCCATATTGGCCGCGGATCCACGGTCATTTGGAGGATTCAGGTTGTTGTTTTTTCTGTGTTTTCTTGTGTTGCTCTCCTCTGTTGTTCTACATGCTACAAATTGCAAATTGATTCCACAATTTCTTCAGATCTGCAACAGTCCAAAATGGCTTCAAAAATAATCCTTTTGACCTCATCTCCCTCGAGCTCCGCGCACCCATTGATTCTTGTGCTGCCCCTCTCGTGCTCTATGCTTGTCTGAGACACAAATGACCACTGTCATTTGTCTTGTCTCATGAATAGGTACATGGCACTGGACGCATACGGATGACCGGAACCCGGCTTTTATCTGTTGGCAACAGATGTTCTGTATTTTGGCGTAACAACGGAGATTTTGTATCATTTGCCTTATTTTGGACTAGGAACCTGTAGCCTGTAAATATGTAGCAAATACGGATTAAAAGCACCTACCTATAAACAAACGAGCATAAGAATGGGCGGTATTAAATGCAATATTCTGGTGTGAACAAATACCCTAAAACTTAACTTTTGCTCGTCCCGAGCAAAACCAATTATCCACAAAAAGTCCTAGCCTCACTTTCGCAAGGAATGCGATTGCACTGAGCACATGCAAAAAGCCGTTAAACCTCTAGGTGTCCCTAGTAAGAGGAGCGTTGTCTTCTGGGGGTTTTCAGCGGATACTACCCATAAAATCCCGTCCAGCTAGTTTCATAAGTTAACGTTGATTCTACTCCTACAGTTTTAGTATCTAGGTTAGAAACTCTATCATTTTAAGTTAGAAATATTCAACTCTTATGTTTCACACCTCCTATCTATTTAACCTCAGATCTTATACATTCCCAAAAAGTTTAGAAAGATGTTGGTATCTCCTGAGTTTTCCTTCTAAAGTGCGGTCTTAAATCAGGGATTTTTATCAACTTTACAGAAAACATAAGTCTTATTCTTTATTTCTATCTTTTATCCAAACATCGATTGTATACCCCTACGTATGTGTATTATTTCACCCCTATACTTGAGAATTCAATTCAAGGTATAGTACCCTTGCCCTAATACCTAATGCTACTTCTTTTCATTTAATGATGGATGGTGTTGCTCACACACCTTTCATGCGACTATTAATGCTTCTTGAGGCACTAACGACTGATTACTGAATGTGTGAGTTTAAAGCGTAAATAGCAGTTTCCGGGTCTTGACTTTATTTATTTATTTTTCTTTTCTTTTAATTTTTCTTTCTCAAGACCGGATATATTTTTCAATATGCTCTTTTGGTGTTTAGCTTTAAATACCGTTTTTTCTTTCATATTAAGTTTTCAGGAAAGAGTATTTCTAGGTATTTTCTACTATCCCAAGTTTCAAGGTGCGTGTATGTGCAGTTGTAGGGTATATATTTTCTAATTTTGAACTTAAGAAAAGAAACTATTTTTCAGACTTATCTTTCAGTAAAACTTCAATACTTTCCCTTCATTTCGACTTAACTCAAGAACTGAACTCAAGATTACCTATTTCTCAAAAAAACTGCAAGGACGTATAATTACCAAGTTTAAACAAAATGAGGGTTATTTTTAGGGTTTTCAAATCCTAAGCCTAGGATTTAGTTATTTCTAACGTATCAACTAAACTTTCGGAATAAAAATCTAAGTTACCCTATCAGCTAACTTGATGACAAAGTTTTTATATTTTTGTAAAAATTTTCGATTTTTATGGGTTTTAAAATAAGTATGCAAATGCAAAATATACAAATGAATGCGAAGGAAGAAAGTTTACCGAGCACACCCCCAAACTTAAACTTGACAGTGCCCTCACTATCAGGCTACACCAAGAGGGTCAAAATTGTCGGTTCTTCCTAAAAGAAATATATAAAAAGCAAAAAGCAAAAAAGTATATACACAAAAAGGTTCCCCTCCAAACTTAAGTAAAACGGTGTTTCCACTGTTCAAGCGTTGAAGTTCAGGATTAGGGGGAAAGAACGGTATCAAGCTATACAAGGCCTTACACAGGCCAAAGGTGAGCACCAACCATTCAAAAATTCTATCGCTATAAAGCAGTGGCTGGTGAAAGAATACGGTGAGGAAAGAAATGGAGAGTACGCGAGACCGTATGTGAATAGAGGTGGTATATGGTCTCGGTATATGAGAAGAAGAATAGTGAAAGGGAAAAAGAAATGGAGTACGAACTTGAGGGTTGAAATGGAGTGAATAGATTAGCACAATTTGCGATGACCGATGTGTAAAAAGCGATTGTATTAATCTATCAACCCGTCGAGAAATTTGGTCAAATCCCTCAAGATTCATGAGAAAATCTGGGTACGCTGAATTTGGTAAACCAGACACAAGAAATGAAAGTAATACGGTGTCTTGAAAGGTCGGAACGATGGAGAGTATAGAGGGGAGTGATTGAGGAAGGTTATCGGTTAAAGGTTCCGGAGGATGTACACAGTCAATAAAAGGGATAGGATGAATTGGAAAATCCGACTCATCAATTAAAACTGGTTCATCCTCAAAGCTATCCTCAAAAGTCTCCTCAAAAATTATTTCATCCATGCATTTTTCATCAATATCAAGACGCATATGAAGTTCGGGAAAAACAGTTAATGACTCGGGATGATGAATTGGAGTGAAAAAGTCATCGAAAATTGCGGGTTCATCATCCAAAATATTCCCAGCGTTAATATCCTTGATCAAATGAAAATCAATATTCTCAGACACCTTATCAAAATCATGGATTTCAATCGATTTTGGTTCTAAGATGGAGGTGTAGAGGTCAAAAGGGTTGGGTGCGGTTTCACTTGAAAGGGACCCTTCACAATCGGGTAAATCAAACACTACAAAGTCGCACAACTCATTAAACATTCTATCTTCAATTGATAATTCATTTGGGACACTCGATAGACATTCAAAACCGGAGTTGTGGGATTCAATTTAGAATGGGTAGGTTTGATTTGGAAGGGTGTACAGCTCACTCTCTCCACTCAAATTCTCAACCTGTCCTACCGCTTCATCATACGTTGGAAAATATGGAGCTAGTTGGAAACTAGCTACTGGGTCAGTAGGTTGTATGAGGGTGGCCATGGACACATTCAAATCCATCATCTGTTTGTATGACGCTACCCGAAAGTCTTCCAATGACCGTTCCAGACTAGACATGGGTTGTGAAGGGGTTTCAGTAAAAGATTCAAACTCGTTTGGATACTGGAAACTCCCAAAAGGATATGGAGAAGCAATGTCTAAGGAAGGTGCAAAAGTCGGATAGGATTGATAGGAATTGAATGGTTGGACAGGAGTAGGATCAGCATTTGGATAAGAAGGTGAATATAATTGTTGATCCAAAGAATTGGGAGCGGTGAAAGGAGTGAAAGATCGGTTACGGGATTGTTCAATACGTTCAGCAAGAGACATAGGTCTTGGGGTTACAACTGGACTTTCAAAAGGGGTATCAACGTAAGAAGGTGGTGAAGGTTGAAATGGTTGATACAAAGTGGATTGCGGAGTCCAATTGGTTGTCCTAAACGCGTCTATCCGATCTTTCAAAGAAATTTTTGGCATGGATGGATCGTTCGACGTTCGGCCAAAGCAAGAACCGTAATAAGTAATGTTTGGTTGTGGGTACCAAAGTTCGGCAAGAGTTTTTCGAGGTGGGGTACCCATGATATGAAGAGAGAAAGAAAGAAAGGAAGAGAAAAGGAGGGGACAAAGAATGTGATTTTTTAAATATTTTTTAGTTCGTTATTAACAAAAAAATGAAATATACACACAAAAAGAGTCTGGACAAAAACAATCACGACACAAAAATGCCACTCACCTAATCGGTCTAGAGTTCACTTAGGTCAACTAGACCTGCTCAAGAACTTGATTCTCAAAGTAAAACTGTGTCAAGAAACAGGTTCAAGATATACTGATCACGAGACCAGGTAAGTGCAGAGATAAGGGGAAGTTTTCCGATACTTTCGCGAAGGTCCTTAATTAAATAACCCTTTCTCTTTTGGCGGTTTCACCGTGAACACTTTCCTAGACACCCCGTAAACAATATACTATTAAGCGGTATTCTAAACACAGTTAATTTCTCCTATTGAGCGCGAAGTCCTTAAGGCTTAAAGTCTAATTTCTTTTAAATTTTTGTGCGGGTAAACGTTATACTTAATTTTGTGATTTTTGGGCCACGGAAAAGGTGATGAAATCCTTTACCGTATGTTGTGGGGTTCGCTTGCCCTTAAGTCCGTATTAATGTATGCAATGGGCAATTCAATAAAAAAAATTATTCAAAGAATCAAACAATCGTTTTTTACGTTTAAGCACAGCATTGCAACAAATACGGGTTAGTCAATTTTTGGCATTTGAAAGCAAACTTGCAAAGAATCCTGCAAAGATATATAGTGGATGCGTCGGATTTGAGAAGAAGGTGTTAGTAAAGTACGTACCGTTAAATTTTAGGGTTAAGAAACCCCCATTGAAGTTAAATCCAAGTAGCTTGAAAAGTTTGCTTGCACGGGTCAAACTACCCGGATTTTTGACACAGTACCTCGCAATCACCTTAGTTTGGAATATACACTTTGCTCCCCACGCTCGCACTTCGCAAATCCGTAAAATCTGAAAATGTCGGAAAATGGATATTAGTGCGGAAAAAGCGATACGAATACCCAAATACCTGCACACTAAAAATTATAAAAAACAAACAATAAAAATAGGACAAAAACAGAACACTGGAGCAGAGAACAAAAATTGGAGGCAGAAGGAGAAGATACGGGCGGCGAGCTCGGATGTAAAGGGTATGTCGCCGGGTCTACTTTGGAGAATGAGCTCCAATCTTCTTCTGGTGTCCCAATGTCCTATTAGTGTCACACTTGTATTGCTTATCTTTTCTGTTAAGTTACAGAGTGCACGCAGGTACAATTTCCAAAGAGCAAAAGAGTTATAATGTCAATTTTTGTGTTTTGGTTTTTGAAATTTTTGATTTTTATGTTGTTTTGAAAATAGGGTAGTTGTATAAATGAGATGTACAAAGATTAACCCGAAATAACAAGAATTAAAATGTTACAGTCTCCCCGGCAACGGCGCCATTTGATCGCAAGATTTTTAGTTACCGCAATCAAGACGGTATCGCTATGCAGCTAGCCGGTTGAGCACGGGTCGTCCGCAGGGAGATGGTAGTATGTTCGTTCTTGTCTTAGATGAGTCAATAAAGAATGTATATGTTTGTGTTCGATTCTATCCTAAGTGTTTGTATTTTATGTTCAAATAAACTTGTTAAGGTTAGGGTTGGTTAGTAGAGTTAGGATTAGTCTTGTGCTTATCATTTGCCATTCATAAAACGGTGTTGGGATAATCGAAAGTTGCGGGGATTAGGAGGACATAGGAATGGGATTTGCGAGTTTAAGCGAGCTTTCCAACGCCAAATCCATTCCTAGTGCCCATTGTCCGTCCGCTAAATACGCTTATTTCCAACCCTCGGCCAAACACCCGCAACCATGTATCCAATTAAGTCATAACTACATGTCATGTTGTAGTACGCTTAAAGGACTTCTCTACTTAGGTCGCGGCTACATGTCATGTATAGCGCGCTTAAGTGAGGCGGTTGCGTTTGTTTGGTCGGGGTTCGTTTCAAGATATTTGGCGAAGAGAAGCACAAGGGATTTCTTCGTCTCTCATACCACTTTCCTTAGCGTTAGCAAGTGGGAAATTATTCACACATTATAAAAGAAAACAAAACAAAACAAGAAGGAAGAAAAGAGAGAAAAGGAAAATACGGTTTTACAAATGGCGCAAGCTAACTCTTGGGTCCTCACCTTAGCAAGGAACTCCGTCGAGTATCATCACTTTAAAATAATACGGAAAAGAGAAGAGAAGGAAAAGAGAACAAGCAAAGAAATAACAACAACTACTTAACAGCAAGAATTAAAATTACAATACAAGATAATAAAATTACAAGACAATAAATAAAAAAGACAAGATAAAAATAACTCTCATCTTCATTTCATCATCCACTCAAAAAGCTCTCACTACAATTTTCATAGAGGAAAGAATGAAGAAGAAGAAGCTAAACTAAATCCTAACAAAAAGAGGTGGGAAAAGAAGACCCCTGGCTTGGCACAAAACTGGGCTATTTATAGGCTGAGTGCTGAAACCCTAGGGCCACATTCTGGGCCCAAATAAATTTCCAAACCACCCCCTGTTAGGTTTACCTAGCACCTCATGAAGGGTTTGGAAGCATCACATGTGTCAAAATCAAATTTTTCAGGTGCTAAGTGAACATACAAAGAATCATCACTAGAAATTTAGGGTTTCATAACATTGACACCATCACAAGTAGTAAAAACTAGGGTTTTGAGAGTACAACCTTTGTAGCTCCCTACGCTAGACTCCTTGGCTACTTGAGGGTTGGAAAAAAGTCCGCTTGAGATCCTCTAGGTCCACGATGATCCACCCGGAGTCCTCTTTGTCCAAGCTTGAAACTTCACAAGATCAAGAGAAGAAATGGAACCTAACACTACTTCACTAATGGGCAATGCTAGTGTAGAATGGTGTTGTGGTTGGTTTTCTCACTTCAAAATCCTAACTTGGTAACTCTTTTGCTCACTTAAGAGAACTAGAAAGCAAGAGAGAAAGGAGGAAGAAGATGATGGCTTTTGAAACTTAAGATAATGATAAGCTTGTGAAGAAAATGAGAAAATGAAAATATTTATTTTCACTCTCTCATTCTAAACAATGGTTGTAAAATATCTTAGATATTTTAGTTTGGAACAAAAATGACCATAGAAAATGAATCATGGTTAATTCAAGGGGTTAGTGCAAGAATAAAAGATTAAACCATGAAACAATTTCCATTTTCATTTTCCTTTTTCCAAATAAATAATATCCATATATTTTACATATGGTGTGAGTCTTATATTGCCACCATCTACTATATCAACAACCATGATAACCATTATGTATGCATGTATGTGTGTGCATGCACATCCTATGTGCATGAATGAGAATGAATGCATACATGCATGCATACAACATAAAGACAAGAAAGGATTTCAAGTAAGAAACTAATGGTTAATGATAAATCAACACTTGATTTAGCAACCTGGTCGTATCACATACGACCCGACCAAAAGCAAGCCGCCCGATTAATATACGATATCTCATACGCGCATTTTAACCGGGTCCACGAGCATATCGCATATGCGCACCACATCGTTTCGCCTGGACTAGGTAACTCCATTGTGGGACTCTAAGACTCGTCAATACGCCGGCAGTGGGTGATGATCATATCAAGCACCCCCAAGCCGCAAGCGGTCAGCTAAACGTAACGGCCACCCGGGTTGAGCGATCAGAAGAAAATAAGCGAACCTGTTACAACTCCCGTCGAGCCAAACGGCAACACTACCGTACAGTCCGGTCTCTTCGTCAGATATGCTGTATATCGAGTCTAGGGATGGTAGCGTCGACCCTAATAACTCAATAAGTCGTGCCGATGAATGGTCTATAACAGATCGAGAAACTACTGATAACACTTATCAGTAAATCTCAACAGCCCTGACCAGGGACTTACTGATATAGCCAATCGAGCATAGCACAGTATCAACTCCCAATACCGGAAGAGACGAAACCCTCCCTATCGCTCATTGCCTTCGTGTGTCTCGGGACTGTACCCAACGGCCACCTGTTTGCACGACTCAGTAGAGTTGTGGTAGGGTGGTAATCAAAGTACAGTGGGAGAACACACAAGACTCTATGACGATCTCGGGTCTACAGACTAACCTGCACCAGTGTCACCTGAGAACTGCTATCCGACGATAGATATAATTCCATATAGGAGTTCTCGGTGAGTCCGTCCAGTGTACCCAGTCATCACTGAGCACCCGTATACGATCTCGATGTCAAACATCGATGAATGTGGGAACATCCATCGCCCATCATATGGGTCTAGTATCATATACGCTAGTCTACTCTGGTATATCGATGCCCCGTCTTGATACACCTACGACTAGGGACATTCCAGAATATACTTATAAACTACAGATGTCCCACTAGTATGATCTCTATCATAATCACAGTAGTCAAGTCTATCCTCAGGGCTTTATCAACATGTGAATGAATAAAAGCATGATCAAATCAACATGTCAGATAAAGAAGAACCAGATAGCATACTATCATGTCGAGCAAGAATGTACACTGAATATATATATATATATATACATGTATGAATACATCCACTATCATATAATGGCCTCTAGGGCATACATATATCCAACAATCTCCCACTTGTACTAAGGCCAGTTATTGGCGTATCTCATACCCAACAACTCAAAAAGTCGCTCATGCTGCGGCTGAGGGAGGGCCTTGGTGAGTGGATCCGAGGCGTTATTCTTTGTGTCTACTCTCCTAATCTCGATCTCGTGGCGATCTACAATCTCCCGGATCAAATGAAAATGGCTCAGGATGTGTCTGGACCGCTGATGGGACCTAGGCTCCTTGGCTAACGCCATAGCCCCATTATTATCACAATACAATGGTATTGGATCAATAATGTTGGAACTACTCCTAGCTCCGAGACGAACTTCTTCATCCAGACTGCTTCCATGGCGGCATCATTTGCAGCAATATACTCAGCCTCCATCGTAGAGTCTGCAACGGTATCCTGTTTGGAACTCTTCCAACTTACCGCCCCTCCATTGAGGGTAAATACAAACCCAGAGATAGATTTGCTGTCGTCCTTATCGCTTTGGAAGCTCGAATCGATAAAGGCCTCCATTTGGAGATCTCCATTACCATACACCAAGAACAATTCTTTAGTCCTTCGCAAGTACTTAAGAATGTTCTTCACAGCTATCCAGTGATTCTCCCCTGGGTTGGATTGATACCTACTTACAACACTAAGTGCATAAGCTACATCTGGGTGTGTACATAACATCGCATACATTATAGATCCTACTGCCGAAGCATAGGGTATAATGCTCATGCGAGCTCTCTCTTCATCGGTCTTTAGGCAAGAGTCTTTAGAGAGAGTAACCCCATGGCAAGCGGGTAAGGCACCCCGCTTGGAGTCTTCCATACTAAACCTTTTTAGGATGGTGTTGATGTACCTGGTTTGGGACAATCCCAACAACCTCTTAGATATGTCCCTATAGATCCTAATTCCCAGAATGTATGTGGCATTGATTGGTAGAGATTCTGTGTGTTCAAGTTTAGTTAATTACCGCAATCAAAACGGTTTCACTTGTAGCTAGCCGGTTGAGTACGGGTCGTCCGCAGGGAGATGGGAATCTTTTTCTATGTGTTTTAACGAGTTAAGTCCGAAAGTCCAGATTTGTTTGTGATTAACTAAGTGTTAAAATGATATGTAAAGAGAGCTTGTTAGGGTTAGGATTAGGTTAGTTTGAGTTAGGAGTCGCTCACTTCTTTCGTTGCCACTCTTAATATAGGTGTTACGGTAATCGGCAACAACGGGGATTAGCACGACTAGGAAGGAACTTGCGAGTATAAGCTAGGCTTTCCAATGCTTAAGTTCTTCCTTTTGGTGCTTGTCCGTCCGTTCTTGGCTCTTAGCCATAACCTCCGGTTAATTCAACCACAACCTGTCTCACTACGGAATCACCGCTATCATGTAGGATAGGGTGCCGTAGGGAGTGGATTGTGGTTCAATTAACGGGAGTCGAATTAAGATGTTGGGCAAGGAAAGAGTGAGAGAGATTTCCTTCTCTCAAACTTCCCTTATCCTATCCTAACAAGTATGAAACTATTCACCCATTATACGGAAAAGAAAATAAAACAAAAGAGGAAGATAGAAAGAAGGAGATTAGAAGATAACAACTAGCTATTTGCGACCTCACCTTGGCAAGGATCAAGCGTAAGCATCATGGTTGTTTAAGGATAAAGGAAAAGAGAAAAGAAAGAAACAAACACAAATAACAACAACTAAGTTAACAAATGAAAATTACAAGCAATAATAAGAGAACAAGACAAGTATAATAACAAAAGGAACTTCTTTATTCATCATTCTTCACTCACAAAAGCTTACTACAAGTTTTTCAATGGAGAAGAGATGAGAAGATAAAGAAGAACAAGTATTCTAAAACCTAGAAAAATACAAGATTAAGCACCCTTGGCTTCACAAGGTTCTGGACTATTTATAGGCAGGGAACTGGAAATCTAGGGCAACAATCTGCCTCCTTACAAAATTACCCAACTGCCCCTAAAATACGACAGCATGATGAGGCCATACGGCCGCGGTTCCGCGGCTTAAGCCTGCTTATGCCGCGGAACCGCGGCTATACTAGGGAGTTGAGCCGTTGGTTTTTCTGGGGTTCCCTGGTCTTCTTTGTACTTCAGTATGGTATGTGATTTTTCTCAGAATCTTTCCACATTTCCTCCAGAATTTCTGTTGAGCAATAGGTGATTTGATGTGGATCTTTTTGTCATGATTTCCTCAAGCTCCGCATGGATTTCTTGGATATTGTGTTGCCATTGAGCCTTGTGCATGAATGTGACATTGATTTGCCATTTTGTCTCTTAAACTGGTGTGTGGCAACAGACGGATAAAGAGCGGAGACCTGTGTTTTATCTGTGGTTGGCAGGAACCCGGATTTTGTCATGTTTTTTCATGAATTTTACCGTTTAGAGCCGAGAACCTGTATCCTGCAATTGACTAGCAAACACGGCTCAAGAGTACCTACCGATATGCAACGTGATAAAAATTGGGCGGTATGAAAATGCAAAAATCTGATATGAACAAATACCCCCAAACTTATCATTTGCTCGTCCCGAGCAAAGCCAATTTATTCACCAAAAAATTTACTAGCCTCACTTTCGCAGGGAACGCGATTGCACTGAGCATGTGCAACAAGCCGTTAAATCTCTAGGTGTCCCTAGTAGGAGGAGTGTTGTCTCCTGAGGGTTTTCAGCGGATACTACCCACAAAATTCGGTCAAGCTAGTTTTACAAAATAACTATGATTCAAACCCTAAAGTTTTGTTTCAGAAAATAACAATTCTATTATCCTAAGTCTAGACTATCGAACCTTTATTTTTCACACCTCGCTTCTTATTTAACTACAGATTTTATATGTCTTTACGTGCAGTGCAAATAGTGTCGTTAAGTTTCCAGAAGGATCGATTTAAGTCATCATGTCACACAATAAAGCCCAGATAAAATTTTTAAAAGGACCACATAAGTTTTATAAAGAGTTAAGCATTTTTCAAGTTTCGTTTTCCAGTAAAGTTTCAACTTCAGAATTTCTATCTTCCTTAACAGGAAATTAGGTCTTATTTTTCACTCCACCTTTTTCTTGTTTTCATTTCATACACACCTCTGTGAACGTGCAATAGTCTTTATCATAGAATAAAACCTTCATATCTCCGCTAAATTTTTTTTTATAAAAGCCTGTCTTTTATCAAGATTATTCTCACACAAAGAGCCGTTAGGAATTTTAACTCGGAGAGAACACTTGCTTGACTTTGTTTTAAACTGGACTTTCTAGGCTTCTTAGCGAGCTTTGGGCCAATGCACCCAAACCAGTTGGCTTTAGGGCATTAGGTGTAGAAACACCCCAGCGGACTTAATTACTCAAGTTACCTAGGTCCAAAAACAAAAGACAGTTTGGCGTGAAAATCATGATGATTCAATACGAACGGAGACATAACCGGCAGTTCAATTATTATTTTTGGATAAAAGACGTGTTTGGTGGGTTCGGTGTGTAATCATTCCAATCAAGTTCCAGATGGGTTATTTTTCAGACTTAGTTCCAATTAAGGCATCAATAACATTCCTTAATATTCACTTCACTTCATAAACTATTCTTGATATTACTTATTTCAGAACAAACATATTTGATCCTCAGAAAATCATTTATCTATTTTAAAAGTTTTTAGACATAAAAGACTTGTCATCAAATTTCCAAAACTCACGACACGTGTAGTGTGATGTAAAGACGTATATCAGCTATAGTTAACTTCAAAGGAGAGTTATCTTTCAGGTTTTCAAAATCTAAACATAAGACTTAGTTATTCTTATTTTATCAAACAAAACCGTCGAAATGTTGAATCAGAGTTCTCCCACAAGCTAACTTGACAGAAAAGTTTTTATATTTTTAGAAAATTTTCAGATTTTTATGGATTTTATGGATTTTAATATGCAGATGCAAAATATACATATGAATGCGAAGGTAAGAAATGCGTACCGAGCGTACCCCCAAACTTAAACTGGACAGTGTCCTCACTGTCATTGCATGAAGAGATCATTTGAAGGGTCAAAATTGTCGGTTAGATATACACAATTTTTTTTTGTTTTTGTTTTCAAAGAAAAGAAAAGAAAAGAAAAAATGGAAAAGAATATCCACAAAGATGTACAAAATGGTATATACATACCCCCAAACTTATTTGGAACAGTGTCCACTTGTTCTTGGCTGGATAACTGAAGTTTGGAGGTGGGCAGAGGAAGATTATGCAGGGTAAACCGGCTCCTGTAAGAACAGGAGCTCCTCTGTTGGTTCAGCGCTAAGGTACGGTTTTAGTCGGTGTCCATTCACTTTGAAAAATGAACCGTCCTTTGGATTTTCCAAATCCACAGCGCCCTGCGGATACACATTCCGCACAAAATACGGCCCTTTCCTGCGAGATCTGAGTTTTCCTGGATGGAAGTGTAGCCGGTTGTCGTCAAGCAGTACCTGCTGACCAGGTACGAAGGTTTTGCGCAAAAGGTGTTTATCGTGAAACACCTTCGTTCGGTTCTTAATGACAACCGCGTTATCGTAAGCCTCATCCCTAAGCTCGCTTAATTCGTTCAACTGCAGCTTCCGATGGCTGCCCGCATCTTCGAGAGACAGATTCGGCTCTTTTATCGCCCAAAATGCGTGATGCTCTATTTCGACAGGTAGGTGGCAAGCTTTTCCGTACACAAGCCGATAGGGAGACATGCCAAGATCGGTCTTATAAGCGGTTCGAAATGCCTAAAGGGCATCAGTGAGTTTCAGCGACCAATCTTTTCGGTTCTTGGAAACCGTCTTCTCCAGTATCTGCTTGATTTGCCGATTTGAAACTTCGGCCTGCCCGCAGGTTTCGGGGTGGTAGGGCGTAGAGAGCTTATGATTAATGGAATATTTCCGCATCAAGGCCTCGAAAGTCTTGTTGCAGAAATGACTTCCATTGTCGCTAATGATCGCTCGAGGGTGCCCAAAACGGGAGAAAATATTTTCTTTAAGAAACCTAACGACAACCTTGTTGTCGTTAGTCCGGCTGGGCACAGCCTCGACCCATTTAGAGACGTAATCAACAACGAGAAGGATGTACAAGTTCCCAAAAGAGCTGGGAAACGGCCCTATGAAATCGATCCCCGAAACATCGAAAATCTCCACAACCAAGATTGGTTGGAGCGGCATCTCGTTCCTCCGGGATATCCGGCCCAAGTGTTGGCACCGGGAGCAAGTCTTGCAATAGTCATGAGCGTCATTGAAGAGTTGTGGCCAGTAGAAACCACACTGCAAGATTTTCTCAGCTGTCTTTCTGGGGCCAAAATGCCCACCACACGCTTGATCGTGGCAAAACGACAGCACACTCTTGAATTCATCGTCAGGGACACACCGACGAATAATCTGGTCGGGACAGTACTTGAACAGATAGGGTTCGTCCTAGTAAAAGTGTTTTACTTGGGATAAGAAGCGAAGTCTGTCCTGACTTGACCATTCAGTCGGTAGTAATCCTGTGGCTAAATAGTTCACAATATCTGCGAACCAGGGTTCGCAAGATACCGTCAAGAGCTGTTCATCCGGGAAAACGTCGTTGATCGGAATTGGAAGCGAAGGCGAAGAAGGAAGTCGTGAGAGATGGTCGGCAACTACGTTTTCACATCCTCGTTTGTCCTTAATGACAAGGTCAAACTCTTAAAGCAAGAGGATCCAACGTATTAACCGAGATTTTGTATCTTTCTTCGCAAAAAGATGGCGCAGAGCAGAATGGTCTGTGTAGACAATGACTGGAGAGCCGATGAGGTAGGGCCTGAACTTTTCTAAAGCAAATACAACAGCCAAGAATTCCTTCTCAGTTGTTGTATAATTGAGTTGGGCATCGTTCAGGGTTCGGCTAGCATAATAGATTACGTGCAGCATCTTGTTGATGTGTTGTCCAAGGACAGCACCAATGGCAAAGTCGGATGCATCGCACATAATCTCAAATGGGTGTGTCCAGTCAGGTGAAGAAAGAACGGGAGCAGAAGTGAGTGAGCTTTTCAATGACTCGAATGCAGTCACACAGCTCGAGTTGAAGTCGAATGGCGTGTCCTTGGCCAGCAAAAGAGTCAAGGGCCTAGCAATCTTGCTAAAGTCCTTGATGAACCGTCTATAAAAACCGGCATGGCCAAGGAAGGCTCGGATATCTCTGACGCATCGGGGAGGAGGGAGATTGGAAATGACCTCAATCTTTGCTTTGTCAACCTCTATGCCATTTTGCGAGATGATATGTCCTAAGACAATACCTTCGCGCACCATGAAGTGGCACTTCTCCTAATTCAAAGTGAGATTCTTGTCCTTACATCGGGTAAGGACAGCGTCAAGATGCAGCAAACACTCGTTGAAGGAATCGCCGAAGATGGAGAAATCATCCATGAAGATCTCCAGAAATTTTTCCACCATGACTGAGAAGATTCCCATCATACACCGCTGGAAGGTAGCGGGCGCATTGCATAACCCAAAGAGCATGCGACGATATGCAAACGTGCCGAAAGGACAAGTGAATGTGGTCTTGTCCTGGTCTTTTTCGGCGATGGGAATCTGATTATAGCCGGAGTAGCCATCAAGAAAGCAGTAGTACTCGTGTCTGGCCAATCGTTCAAGCATTTGGTCAATGAAAGGTAGCGAAAAGTGGTCCTTCCGCGTTGCGGCGTTGAGTTTTCTGTAATCAATGCATACTTGCCACCCAGTTTGGGTGCGAGTAGGGATTAACTCGTTCGCCTCGTTAGTGATGACCGTTATACCTGATTTCTTGGGGACAACATGAATGGGGCTAACCCACTGGCTATCAGAGATAGGGTAAATGATACCACTATCCAGACATTTTACGATCTCCTTCTTCACAGCCTCTTTCATGACTGGATTGAGACGTCTTTGTGGATCCCGGGCTGGTTTAGCATCATCCATCAGATGAATGTGATGTTCAACGATCAGGGGACTAATCCCCTTGATGTCCGCCATGGACCAGCCAAAAGCTTGCCTGTTGCTGTGCAAGACCGTGAGAAGGGCTTTCTCTTGCTCTAGAGCTAGAGAAGCCGAGATGATAACCGGGAGGGTCTCGTTCTCACCTAAGTAAGCGTACTTAAGGTGAGACGGCAAAGGCTTGAGTTCGAGTGTTGGAGGTGAAACGATTGAAGGCAAGATTGGTGCAGAGGTCTCAAACTCAAAGGACTCCAGCAAAGGTTCAAAACGAGTGTAGGCGACCGAGTTGGATGGTTCAGGTAACTCATCCGGAAATTCAAAAGATTCAAACTCGGGTTGTGAGCGGCTAAGATCGTTCGAGAACGTGAAACACTCGTAGTCGCTGTCGGGCGCAGAAACAGCAGCAGGTTCGAAGAGGAAGGCACTAGTGGCTTCAAGATTATCGTGATCAAACAGAAACTCCTCGAATTCACACTCTTCAGGGGTGATCTCCTGGATTGAGCAAACGTCCAATATATGAGCCTTAGGTTTGGCGGGCTGATTCCCCAACCTAAAAATGTTGAGTTCAATCGTCATGTTTCCAAAAGAGAGGTTCATTGAACCATTGCGACAATTGATCACAGCATTTGAGGTTGCAAGGAATGGGCGACCGAGTATCACCGGAATTTGATTCCGGGGGTTAGCTACAGGCTGTGTGTCTAATACAATGAAGTCAACGGGGAATATGAAGTCCCCGACTTTTATTAATACATCCTCTAGCTCACCCCTAGGATGGGTGATCGATCGGTCGGCCATTTGGAGAGTGCAGTGTGTGGGTTTCAGCTCTCCTATGCCTAATTGCTCGTATACTGAGTACGGAAGCAGGTTAACACTGGCACCAAGATCTAATAGTGCGCGGTTGATGTTCTTATCCCCAATGGTAATAGAAATCGTAGGACAACCAGTGTCCTTCCATTTTTATGGTAAAGATTGGGTAAGGGCATCACTCACAGCACTAGCCAAGAAAACTTTCTTGGGTACCTGAGACTTCCTCTTTTTCGTGCACAAGTCCTTTAAGATTTTCGCGTAGGATGGGACTTGTTGGACGGCATCTAAAAGAGGAATGTTAATGTTAACCTGCTTAAATAACTCCAGAATCTTCTCCATTTGAGGATTTTGTTTATTAGACCTCAACCGGTTTGGAAATGGGACGTTTTTAAAATTGGTTGAGTCTAATGCTTGTGGAGGAGATTGTGGAGTTGGAACGGATCCCAGAATAGGTGTTTTCGTGGAGTGAGAATCGGGTCCGTTCAGAGCAGAAGAAGAAGGAGATCCTTTTGAAGAATGGAGAATAGGCTCAGAAGACGAAGAAGTAGCAGAGGAAGAAGAAGAAGAAGAAGAAGAAGAAGAAGAAGTGGCCGGGGTGTCATTGTTGATCCGTGTGCCAATGTTGTATTGCAACATCCTTCCCGATCTCAATGTGGTCACGGCACTCACATTATGGTTTTGTTGTTCAAGAGCAACATGTACATTATGTGGGTGACCGGGATTTGGGAGTGGCTGGGACGGGAGCTTCCCCTTCTCTCGCTCGCTTAAGGCCGCATTCAGCTGTGCAATCTGGGCCTCGATGGTCTTGATGCTTTGCCCGTGAGCGGCAGTGTATTGCACTAAGGACTGAATGGAAGACTGGATGTTTGCGGTGGATTGTGTCGATTGTTTAACGAATGCCTCCAGACTTCGTTCGAGCGAGGAAACCTTATCGTTGTTTGACGGAACAAAATTGTTTTGGGGAAAAGAATTGTTGGGTGCAAAGTTGTTCGTCTGATTTTGAAAAGGTTGGGGTTGGAAGGGCTGCTGAAACTGATGTTGAGTTTGTTGTTGCGCTTGTTGTTGCGGAGGAGGGGGCCTTTGGAAATTGTTGCCTTGGAATTGATTCTGATTCTGATTCCAGGCGAAATTGGGGTGGTTCCTTCAACCGGGATTGTAGGTGGAAGAGTATGGATCATTCTTCGGTCTTTGCTGAAATGCAGCATTAACCTGATCCTGTCCTTGCGATGGTGGATTGTAAGGACACTCTTCGGTTAAGTGAGAAGGATCGGAACAACAAGCGCAAATGGTACGAAGGGGGAGAACAGGGGTAGGAGCAGGAGAAGAAAATTTGCTCTCTATCGCTTCAAGCTTTCTCGTTATTGCAGCCATTTCAGCTTTCATCGCAATAGAGACATCAAGTTGGTGAATTCCTACCCTAGACTGACCGGTAGAAGTTGAGGTAGAAGAAGAAGAAGTCGGTCTGGTGCTCTCCCATTGTAGCGTTTGCTCCGCAAGGTCGTTAAAGAATTGCCACGCTTCCTCGTCAGATTTTGATAGGAAGTGGCCCTGACAGATGGTTTCCAACAACTGCTTCGTTGCTGGGTTCAGACCCTCATATAAGGTTTGGCAAAGTTGCCATCTCTCGATACCATGGTGAGGACACTGAACAAGAAGGTCTTTGTACCAGTCAAAGCACTTCCAGAAGGGTTCAGAAGGAAGCTGAGAGAATTGGTTGATTTCATTGCGAATCCTTGCGGTTTTATGATTCGGATAAAATTTCTTTAGAAACGCTTTTACAAACTCGTCCTAACTGGTTATGGAGTGGGAAGCGGTGCTATACAACCATTTTTCAGCAAGATTGCATAAAGTGAACGGAATGACCCGTAGACGTATAGCATCGTCCGACAGTTGAGTAGTTTTCATCATGGCACAAACATTTTGAAATTTATTGATGAAGATATAGGGATCTTCAGATTCAAGCCCATGAAATCGTGGAAGCATGTTGATGAAGTGGGGCTTAATTTCAAAATTATCCCCATTGGCCGGTGGAAGAGAAAGACAGGTGGGAAGTGCAGAACGGGTAGGATAGAAACGATCCTGGAGCGCGATTCGCTGCGGCGCTACAACAGGCGGTGGTGGTGGGTTATTGGTCTCCGTAGGAGGTGGAGCCAATCCAGGGGTAGTCAAAGAGATGTTTGGATTAAATCCTGACATCGCGGAAGAAGAGGTTGGTGAAGGTGAAGGTGAGGATGTATGAACAGAATTCCGGTCAACGTCGGAGTTGGCCGGCAAAGGTAAGGGTGAAAGAGGCGTGGACGGAGTTTCGACATCTGAGTCGATCGCGTAGTCGGTAGCGACTAACGTATCGCGGACTAGGCGGGCGCTAGTGTCCCGAGTCCAAGCGAACATACACTAAACGAGTTTAGTATAGTCAAAGCGGAGAAGGTGAGGGTAAGAAAACGTCAATGGAAAAATACGATGGGTGGTGGGTAAAAAATGGATTTGGCGACAAAGGGCAAGTTTTTATAAAAGTTTTTGATTTTTTTTCCTTTTTTTTGTTTTTTTTTATTTTTAGAAAGAGCTTTACAGAAATATGTACGGACTTACGGCTTTAAGCAATCACAAACAAGATATGCACAATCACACCTAGATCTAGGGTCACCTAGGTCTGCTAGACAGCTCCTAACTGTTCCAGAGGGCTAGAAATAGGTCCTCAAACCGCCTCTTCTCCGTCAAATGCGGCCAGATAAGTGCCAGGTAAGTGGGAGGTTGTCCAACGCTTTCGCGAAGTTCCTTAATTAAATAACTACTTGCCTTCGTCACACTTGCCTAGGCACCGCAAAAGTCAGATAGGATAAACGGCCGATGCCTGTAACTAGTCCTCTGTCCTATTGAGCGTGAAGTCCTTAGGGCTGAGTCTAGTATTTTTTAATTAACAATGGTCAATGCATATGCTTTTTGTGATTTCTGGGGTCCTAGGAAGGGTGATGAAATCCCCACCCAATCTGAATTGGTTTCAAGCCCCTTAAGTCCGTATTAATGAATGCAAAGCAGTAACAAATCAACTGCAAACAATTTTTATTTTTAGCGTGGCGCAAAGAATCCTGCACAAGAACAGTTTATTGGAAGGGGGAAGAGAATTTGCGCAAAGAATGCTGCAGAAAATACAGTTTTAGTGGAGTTCAGAGGAGTGGGAGAGAGGAGAGAGACTTACCCAGAAATTTTGGCACAATGAAGGGACCAAACGGCCGCGGTTCCGCGGCCTAAGCTTGCTTATGCCGCGGTTCCGCGACAGTAAGGTGAGATTGGGACATCGTTTTTCTTGGGTTTGCTGCTTTGGGTGTCCTCTTCTGTTTTTAAGACCCTGAATCTGGATTTGCTCACTGGTTCTGCTCCAGAATCTTACAGTAGACCGTTTGCTTTGTCTTGATCTGTCGCGGTATAGCCGCGAGAAATGGGTATAACTTCCCACGTCTTTGGCACTGAACTCGAACTCTGTATTATCCTGCACACTTGCACAAAAACTAATCAAAAATAACAAGATGGTTTTTTTTTATACAATGTATACATTTTTTGTTTTGTTTTTTGGTTATATTTATATTCACAAGTTAACCAGAAATTACACAAAGAAATAAACTACCGTCTCCCCGGCAACGGCGCCATTTGATTGGTAGAGATTCTGCGTGTTCAAGTTTAGTTAATTACCGCAATCAAAACGATTTCGCTTGTAGCTAGCCGGTTGAGTACGGGTCGTCCGCAGGGAGATGGGAATCTTTTTCTATGTGTTTTAACGAGTTAAGTCCGAAAGTCCAGATTTGTTTGTGATTAACTAAGTGTTAAAATGATATGTAAAGAGAGCTTGTTAGGGTTAGGATTAGGTTAGTTTGAGTTAGGAGTCGCTCACTTCTTTCGTTGCTACTCTTAATATCGGTGTTACGGTAATCGGCAACAACGGGGATTAGCACGACTAGGAAGGAACTTGCGAGTATAAGCTAGGCTTTCCAACGCTTAAGTTCTTCCTTTTGGTGCTTGTCCGTCCGTTCTTGGCTCTTAGCCATAACCTCCGGTTAATTCAACCACAACCTGTCTCACTACGGAATCACCGCTATCATGTAGGATAGGGTGCCGTAGGGAGCGGATTGTGGTTCAATTAACGGGAGTCGAATTAAGATGTTGGGCAAGGAAAGAGTGAGAGAGATTTCCTTCTCTCAAACTTCCCTTATCCTACCCTAACAAGTATGAAACTATTCACCCATTATACGGAAAAGAAAATAAAACAAAAGAGGAAGATAGAAAGAAGGAGATTAGAAGATAACAACTAGCTATTTGCGACCTCACCTTGGCAAGGATCAAGCGTAAGCATCATGGTTGTTTAAGGATAAAGGAAAAGAGAAAAGAAAGAAACAAACACAAATAACAACAACTAAGTTAACAAATGAAAATTACAAGCAATAATAAGAGAACAAGACAAGTATAATAACAAAAGGAACTTCTTTATTCATCATTCTTCACTCACAAAAGCTCACTACAAGTTTTTCAATGGAGAAGAGATGAGAAGAGGAAGAAGAACAAGTATTCTAAAACCTAGAAAAATACAAGATTAAGCACCCTTGGCTTCACAAGGTTCTGGACTATTTATAGGCAGGGAACTGGAAATCTAGGGCAACAATCTGCCTCCTTACAAAATTACCCAACTGCCCCTAAAATACGACAGCATGATGAGGCCATACGGCCGCGGTTCCGCGGCCTAAGCCTGCTTATGCCGTGGAACCGTGGCTATACTAGGGAGTTGAGCCGTCGGTTTTTCTGGGGTTCCCTGGTCTTCTTTGTACTTCAGTATGGTATGTGATTTTTCTCAGAATCTTTCCACATTTCCTCCAGAATTTCTGTTGAGCAATAGGTGATTTGATGTGGATCTTTTTGTCATGATTTCCTCGAGCTCCGCGTAGATTTCTTGGATCTTGTGTTGCCATTGAGCCTTGCGCATGAAAGTGACATTGATTTGCCATTTTGTCTCTTAAACTGGTGTGTGGCAACAGACGGATAAAGAGCGGAGACCTGTGTTTTATCTGTGGTTGGCAGGAACCCGAATTTTGTCGTGTTTTTTTCATGAATTTCACCGTTTAGAGCCGAGAACCTGTATCCTGCAATTGACTAGCAAACACGGCTCAAGAGTACCTACCGATATGCAATGTGATAAAAATTGGGCGGTATGAAAATGCAAAAATTTGATATGAACAGGAATCACCCAGGTCCTTCATGGAGAACCTTAGTGATAAGAAAGATTTGACCGACTGTAGCATAGGAATATCATTTCCTATCAGAAGAATGTCATCCATATACAATATGAGGAATGTGACAGTTCTCCCTATAGCCTTCTTATAAACACAAGGTTCATCTGGATTTTTGATGAAATCAAACTCTTTGATAACATCATCGAAACAGATGTTCAAACTCCGTGATGCCTGCTATAACCCATATATGGATTTAAGTAATCTACATGCTTTCCCGCTGCTCCCACTGTTAATGAAGCCCTCCGGCTGATCCATATAAACGCATTCTTCTATATCCCTATTTAGAAATGCCGTTTTAACGTCCATCTGCCAGATTTCATAGTCGTAGTGAGCAGCAATAGCAAGTAGGATCCGAATGGATTTAAGCATGGCTACGGGAGAAAATGTCTCGTCATAGTCCAAACATGTTCTTTGACGAAAACCCTTCGCCACAAGTCTTGCCTTATAGGTCTCTACCTGCCCATCTACACCAATCTTTCTTTTAAAGATCCATTTGCACCCCACAGGTTTTACCCCAGGGGGTACAACATCCAAAGTCCATACTTTGTATGTGTACATAGACTCCATTTCGGATCTCATGGCATCCAGCCACTTCACAGAGTCTCCACTCGTGATAGCTTGCTGAAAACTGGTAGGATTATCATCCTCCATGATGCAGTCTTCTCTGTCACCATCAATGAGGAAACCGTAGTACCTCTCCGGTGGGCGAGAAGTCCTACCAGACCTACGGAGTGGCCGAGGTTCCTCAGTTTCTATTGCAACAGCCGGTTCAACCAAGTCGTCATTTGTAGTTTGTGTCTCTAGAACCTCTTCTAGATCTACCATATTTCCATCAGTGTCATTTGTGAAAAACTCTTTTTCCAAGAATGTGGCATGCTGAGAAACAAACACTTTTTGTTCCTCCTTGTGGTAGAAAAGATATCCATAAGAGTTCTTTGGATATCCCACAAAATTACACATGACTGACCGTGTCTCGAGTTTGTCCAGATTCTGCTTTTTAACATAGGCCGGGCAACCCCAAATCTTAATTCTCTTAAGAGATGGTCTCTTCCCATGCCATATCTCATATGGCGTGGTAGACACGGTTTTGGTTGGAACCCTGTTCAGTAGAAACGTTGCAGTCTCCAATGCATGCCCCCAAAATGAGACAGGTAACTCAGCATCACTCATCATGGAACGGTCCATATCTAATAGGGTCCGATTCCGTCGTTCAGACACACCGTTGTGCGGTGGTGTGTAAGGAGGAGTGAGCTGAGAGAGAATCCCATTCTCTTTTAGGAAGTTTGCAAATTCTGTACTGAGGTACTCCCCACCTCGATCTGATCGAAGCATTTTGATACTCAAGCCGGTTTGTTTTTCTACTTCGAGTTTATATTCTGTGAATTTCTCGAAAGCTTCGGATTTGTGCTTTAATAAAAATACATGACCGAATCTTGAGAAATCGTCAGTGAAAGTAATGAAGTAAGAAAAACCGCCTCTAGCCTGTGTAGACATTGGCTCACATACATCACTATGTATGAGGCCTAGGAGCTCAGTATCTTTCTCCGTATCCGGTAAACGGAGTTTTGGTCATTTTACCCTTGATACAAGACTGGTAAGTCGCATAAGATTTATATTCAAAAGGGTTTAAATATCCATCTTTGTGTAACTTGTTTAGTCTTGTTTCGTTAATATGACCAAGTCTACAGTGCCAAAGAAAAGCTTCATTTATTTCTGAAAGTTTTCTTTTATTAGTGTGTTGTATGCTGAAAACTGGGTGTTGATTTAGGACGTATATCCCGTTATTAAGCGTACCATACCCAACGAATATTTGATTCAGGTGAATGTTCATAACATTGTTCTGCAATAAAAAATTATATCCTTCATTGTCTAACAAAGAAACATATATTATATTACAAAGCATACTTGGTACAAAATAACATGGGTTCAAAACCAATATACACCCAGATGGCAACCCCAAGTGATACTCTCCCACTGCGACTGTATGTACATTGGAACCATTTCCAACGTGGAGAATATGGTCACCTGTCTTCAAAACCTTGCTATTTCTCAGCCCCTGCATAGAATTGCAAATGTGATAACCTGAACCGGTATCTAATTCCCAGGAAGCAGAGTTTATTGAAAAACAGTTTTCTGTCACAAATACACCTGAACCGGAAGCATCCCCATCCTCCTTCTTGAGATTTAAGTACTCCGTACAGTTGTGCTTCCAATGTCCTGTTTTGTGGCAATGAAAACATTCCCCTTTCCCCGATTCTCCAGCTTTGGACTTGTCCTTCCCCTTAACCTTTGTAACTCCACCCCTAGGCTTGGCGGGCTTCTTCTTGAGCTTTCCCTTGGCCTTAGCCTTTGGGCGAGAAGAAGAAGATTGCCCAACACTCAAAACGGGAGTTTTCACTGATTTCAGTGTGCTCTCTGCACTCCTTAACATATTAAGGAGTTCAGGTAGTTCCTTCTCCATGTTGTGCATGTTGAAGTTAACTATGAATTGAGCAAAGGTGGAGGGGAGGGACTGCAGAATAATATCCGTATATTGTTCTGTTAGTGTATATGCCCTAGAGGCCATTACTGTATCATACTAGTTTGTATATTACTTAATGGAAGCTTGGGATATTCACCTTGTATATAAAATCTTGCTAAAAAATAGTAGTATGCTACTTGGTTTGTTTCTACTTCAATGTGTACATGTGTTTATTTTAGTATATCACCTATACATATTAGTGGAGCCCTTAGGATCTTTGCTTGATTACCAGCGTTGTGATGGCAGTCACACTAGTGGGGGCTGGGTAATCTATAAGCACATCCTTATGCAGGTCCCTAGTCGCAGGACTATCGAGACAGGGCATCGATACTCCGGAGTAGACTAGCGTATGCGCTTCTCATCCCAGTGTGGGAGATGGTCTGTCCCACAGCCATCAGTACGTCGTACTGGAGATAGTATGCGGGTGCTCGTTAGGTTACGAGTACACTGGACAGGACTCGTCGGGAACTGATGGTCGGTACTATACCTATCGTCAGTTATCAGTTCCCAGGTGACATGAGTACAGCTTAGTCCGCTGACTTGACACTATCACTTCGCCTTGAGTGTGTTCCCACTGCACTTTGATTACTACCCTACCATGGCTCAAAGGAGTCGTGCAAACAGGTAGTTTTTGGGTGCAGTCCCGAAGCACTTGGAGGCAGTGACGGTTAGACAGGATTCGTCTCTCCCGGTATTGGGGGTTGACATCGCGCTGTGTCTAGGAGAGCCATTACACGAGTAGTCCCTGGCCAGGGCAAGCGAGATATACTGGTAGGCTTTCAGTGTTATCTCAGGGTGTTTTGGGCTTCACTCCGACACGACTTGTACCGCTATTAGGGGACTGACGTTTATCGCCCCCTAGGCCCGCCATGCGATGTATCAGACGAACAGACCGGACTGTACGGAGACTGTCACATTCAGGCTCAGTAGGAGTTCAGATGGGTTTCACCTCGTCAGTCTTCTTGTCGGCATCTACCTGGGGACCGTTACGCACAGCTAGTGCCGCTTGCGGTCTGTGGTTAAACCCACTGCCAGCGTAGTGTCGAGTCTTTAGAGTCCCACACAGAAAGCTATTCACCTTTAGACAAAAGAGTAGAGGTCGCATGGTTTTGCGACAGGGTCCGGTCACATCCGTGCACTTGTGCACGTACAGTGTCCGGACAGTTAACACTAGCGGGCTTTGGTTTAAGCCAGATCCTAGTGTACGTTTTAGGATTGGTTTTATCCAGTATGTATTCATGTTCCTCGGAACGCGGATGCGGGTGTGTATGCACAGTTGACGGAGAGACAGAGGCAGAGGATTCTCATTAGGGTTGTTGACCGTTGACTGTTGACTATTGACTTTTTGCTCAACCCTAATGAGAATATGATATATGATTAACAATAATATTAATTAAGTATTATGGTGACATGGTTGTTGAGGGGTTGACTTTGTTGACTTGTTGACTTTGTTGACCGGTTGACTAGGTTGGACTAGTTGACCATCATGATGACAATGGCTATCATTTCATGGCAAAGACTTTTTGCTTGCTTGTTCTCTTGTGAAAAATGAGTGCATGAAATGATATGGCTAATGTAGCTTAAACCATCACATAATACTTGATTGCTATGATTTGTTATGATGGCTTTGGATTATGAGAGCCAAGAGAGAAAAGTCTTGCTCATTCTTCCATTTCCTTTCTCTCTCTTGTGTTCTTGAGCTCTCATCTTCTTCCTCTTGCTCTCCCTCTCTTTAGTCTATGGTTCTCTTTTCTTATGTGTTGAGAACCAAGAACCATAGAGAAAAATCCCAACACACTCTCCTCTACTCACTCTAGTTCACAAGGTTTAGCAAACCGAGTGAACTAGTTTCTTCAAAGTTCGAAGAAGAAGCCAAAGGTAGAAGCTTTCAGGTGGATCGATCTTCGGCGCAAGGAGACGACGGGGTGAAGCCGATCCGCACAACCATCGAGGCTTGAAGAAGAAGGAGTTCAAGAAAGAAAGGTATAACCCCCTAACCGAGTAGTTAACAACTCCTAGTTAGGTTGTTAGTTAGATGTTTAACAAAGATCCGATTTTGAGTCCATGTTATCGCCTCTAGAAAATTGTTTTTCACCAAATTCCGCATGCCCGAAAGTACCGGGAGAGGTAGCATGGACTTACATGTTCATTGTCCATCGTCCATCCAAGGTCCTCAAGCTCTTCTATGAGAGCTATCATCTTCAGAACATGGTCTCCTACTGGTGTGCCAGGGGCCATTCGCATCTGAAACAATTTGTTTGATGCTTCGTATCGTAATACGCGAGATTGCTCTCCATACAACTCCTTTGTATGGAGGAATATGGCGTGAATGTCTATATTCTCGTGCTGCTTTTGATGTGTGTTATCCATCGATGCAAGCGAGGGGCATTTGGCCGTGGCACAGCCAGCGTCCCATGTCTTGCGGACTTCAATATCCGCAACTGAGGATTTTGGACCTGGGACGGGCGGGGCTGAAGCCGTGAGGACATATGATACTTTATCATAAGTCAAGGCAATTTTCAGATTCCTTAGCCAGTCTTTATAATTGGTCCCATTTATTTTATTTTTATCTAGTAGAAGCTTGAGTCCAGTCATTGGTATCTGCCATTAAGAGAGAGAAAAGAATACACTCAGCGAAAGCTCTTGCAAAGATCAGATTGGTTATTATCTTGTCTAATCGATGTCTCCCACTTCTTTAATCAAGTTTTTCTTTCAAACCTTAAAAAGAAAACTAGCCAGGATTAATTACAGTCTACAACTTCGCTCACCGTTCAGCTAGGCTAGTGTCGGTACTTGAGGGAGGTTCCCCGTGCTTTCGCACGGACCTAATTAAAGTAAACCTCGTTTTCCCAGAGGCTTAGCCCCGTTAACACCTTTCTAGACACCTAATGAGTTAGCTAATTGTAAACTGCAAAATTCTCCTGGGAGCAACTATTGCCCACAGTGGGATCGGGATCCAACCATCATATGGAAGGTATGCAATCTCATTGCAAATTTCAACTATTGAAATTCCTGATGTGGTTTTTACCCCTAGCACTCATGACCTTGGCTATGGTCAATAAATCACAAGCACTAGTCAAGTTCAACCCGTCTTTTCTTGATTAATCAGACCCGTTCACATGACCCTTGGCTAAGGTCAACAAAGTCATATGCCCGTCCTAATTAATCTGCATCATATGCATTGTAGGAAGACATCACTTAGCTACCGTACACTACACCTTGGCTAAGGTCAACAAACGTAGCACGAATACTAAGTACTCTACTTCCTAAAATGACGGAGAGTTGCGGATGATTTTTAAGAAAATCTTTAATGTTTTGAACTTGATATCGTCGTAGAATCAAATGGTTTTCAAAAGGAGTGGCTTAAACTCCGCAGTTTTGAAATGTAGCTTTTTCATAAAGAGCCGAGTGGTTTTCAAATCCGATTCTACAACATCTTTTTATATTTATTTTCTTTACATTAATCATATTAATGTAGTCCCATCATTTAAGTCCTTAAGCCAATCACAGAAAAGAAACGAAAATACAACGTACACTTATTCCATCCGCATTCGCCGCAATGTTCCGTTATGCACCGTTAGGTTACTTAACTAACGGCATACCGGGATGGGACTAGTGCGGGTGTAAAACATAACCAACGCCTACTATATATCATATATATAATATATCATTCGTCTCAGATATCACATCACAGAATACAGGCAGCAGAAACACAGATATGATGGGATATACTAGGACGTCCGTATTTAGTATTTAGCCAACAATAGAAAATACGGATTTCACAGTCGCGATGAATGGCCAAGCCCACACCCTGGACCCCTACGAGAGCGGCAAGCGACCCTACCAATTCTGGAGTTTAGGAGATCCGGTCTCGACTCCTCGAGATGGCCTCCCACTGAACCCCAGAACCCGGTCACCTGTGCTCCCCTCCTTGGGTCCATCCTAATGCGGAAAAGTAAATAATATACAACACTGGTGACATCAACCTCAACCCAGAAGTGCCCTAAATAAAAGAATATTACATTACGTTTGAATTTTACATGAATGAAAATAAAACTATCATCTCACATAAAAACCCCCGGCTATTCAATGGCGACAATCATGCACATCATATCTCAGCAACACATAATATCTCATATCATCAACGTAAGTAAGTATGCATACACCGATCGTCGTTGATGTAAGTCCACGTTGCCCACCCCGGTGCCTGCAGGGAGGCGGAAACGTTATGAAAAATTCGATTTTTACAACACTAGGCAACATGGACTACACAAAAGGAGGGATCTTTGCTAAACATAAACTAACAACCAAGCTAAAAAGTTTAACTACTCGGTTGAAGGGTTATACCTAGGCCTTGAAGTCCTTCTCTTCTTGCTCCTTGGAGTGGGATGAACGGGTTCTCCTCGTCGCCTTCTCTTGCCGAAGAAAGATCCACCCGAGGGCCTTTACCTTTGGCTCCAACCTCAAACTAGAAGTAACTAAGGTGCTTGGTGTGCTAAACCAAGAACCTTAGAAAGTGTAAAGAGTAATTTTGAGGGTTTTATCTCAAGCTCAAATGGTTCTCAACTCATGAGAGGGGAGAGCTTTGAGAGAGAGGAAGAGGATGAGAGAGAATGAGAATGATCAAGTGAGAATAGTTTTACAACCATAACAAGAATATATGTGAATTACCTAATTAATAATATTAATCCAAATGAAAAGGTGATGGTTGGTTTGATGAGACCATTATCATATCACATTAAATGTTTTTTTGCAAAGATCAAAGAGCATCTTTGGAGTGTAATGATGATGGTCAATGTTTTAACCATGGTCAACAAGTCAACCAAGGTCAACAAGTCAACAACCCTAACCATGACACAATTTCATTTAATTAATATTATTAATTGATATTTCACATGTCCAATAGGGTTTGGAAAAAGACAACTGTCAACTGTGCATAAACACCCGTTCCGAAACCCTAATGAAAATCCTCTTCCTCCGCCTCAATCAACTGTGCATACACACCCGCATTCGTGTTCCGAGGAACACGAATACAATGAGATAAAACTAACCCCAGAACATATACTAGGATCCGGCTCAAATCAGAGCCCGCTACTAATGACTGCCCGGACACCAAACATGCACAAGTGCGCGGATGTGAACGAACCCCGTCGCAAAACCATGCGACCTCTACTCTGTTTTGCCTAAAGGAGAATAACCCTCTGTGTGGGACTCTAAAGACTCGACACTACGCTGGCAGTGGGTTTAACCACATACCGCAAGCGGCACTAGCTGTACGTAACGGTCCCCAGGTAGATGCCGATAAGAAGACTGACGAGGTAAACCCATCTGAACTCCTACTGATCCTGATTATGACAGTCTCCATACAGTCCGATCTGTTCATCTAAGAACATCGCATGGCGGGCCTAGGGGGGCAATAAACGTCAGTCCCCTAATAGTGGTACAAGTCGTGTCGGAGTGTAGCCCAGAACACCCTGAGATAACACTGGAAACCTACCAGTCTATCTCGCTTGCCCTGGCCAGGGACTTTGTGTAATGGCTCTCCTAGACACAGCGCGATATCAACCCCCAATACCGGAGAGACAAATCATGTCTAACCGTCACTGCCTCTAATTGCTTCGGGACTGCACCCAACTGCTACCTGTTTGCACGACTCCTTTGAGCCGTGGTAGGGTAGAAATCTAAGAACAGTGGGAACACACTCGAGGCGAAGTTACAGTGTCAAGTCAACGGGCTAAGCTGTACTCATGTCACCTGGGAACTGATAACTAACGATAGGTATAATACCAACCAACAGTTCCCGACGAGTCCTGCCCAGTGTACTCGTAACCTAACGAGCACCCGCATACTATCTCAATTACGATGTACTGACGGCTGTGGGACAGACCGTCTCCCAAGCTGGGATGAGAAGCGCATACGCTAGTCTACTCCGGAGTATTGATGCCCTGTCTCGATAGTCCTAGGACTAGGGACCTGCATAAGGATGTGTTTGTGGATTACCCAGCCCCCACGAGTGTGACTGCCATCACAACGCTGGTAATCAAGCAAAGATCCTAAGGGCTCCACTAATGTGCAAAGGCGATATGCTAAAAGAAACACATGCACACATTAAAGCAGAAACAAACCAAGTAGCATACTACTATTTTGAGCAAGAATGTCAATAAAAGGTGAATATCATAAGCTTCCATTAAGTAATATACAAACTAGTATGATACAGTAATGGCCTCTAGGGCATATACATTAACAGTTGATGTATAGCAACGAAAACCGGCAATACAACTACATACTACACTTACGGTCACAGAAAAGAAAGTGTAAAACTACAACATTTGGAATCCACATTCTCTTTAGACATCGTAAATCCAAAATATCACATACTTCGCATTTCATGCCTAACTCTATGAATTTCACATATTGTATCACATTCCAGATAAATAGACAGTATTAAAGTTTTCGATCGAATGATCAAATACCCAAAATTTCCTAAAGCTCAACACTTGAGCGGAGTTCAAAAATCCCAGAATGTGACACAGTAGCAGTGGTCCAGCCGTA
Source organism: Agapanthus africanus (assembly GCA_030015575.1). NCBI lineage: Eukaryota > Viridiplantae > Streptophyta > Magnoliopsida > Asparagales > Amaryllidaceae > Agapanthus > Agapanthus africanus. The sequence goes on along the minus strand of JASDDO010000019.1, from coordinate 393,366,814 downwards.
GAAGGGTCAAGCCAACACCTCACATGTGGCACGCCGTACTGACCCAAACCCTAAGATTTAGAGGCAGTTCAGACGGTCACATAATCGAGTTAAGGTTTGTGTTCTTCTAGAGGGTCCACCACTTAACTTGCACGTATTTCCAAAAGATTTAAACCCGAGAAAAAAATCAACACTTGAAAATTTTTCGTGCCGGGAAAAAGTGAGTTAATGATACTCGTTCGAACATTTTAATACATTCTAAATTATCTGAAAAAGGCACGAAATTAAAATTCCAATCGAATCACCGAATCCAAAACAATCCCCAGAACATTCAACACTTGAATCAGATTAAAAATACCCAAAAATATGTACAAGCAGATACTAACATTACTGTATAAAAATGAAGCCATACATCTCCTGTACGGTCGCGGATCCGCGGCCCAAGCAAGGTCTGACCGCGGTTCCGCGGCGGCATATACGAATTATTGCGTCGTTTTTTACAGTGTTGCTTAGATTTCCCTGCTGAATTTTTTACGTATTTTTAATACTGGAAAAACATTGTTTCAAAAAAATGTCCAGAGAAGGTTAAAAAACCGTATTTTTTTGGTTCGATCGGGGTTTTATCTTCGCTAAAGCGTCGCCTAAATCTCTAGCTTGGCTCTGATACCATTGTTAGGTTTACTTAGCACCTCATGAAGGGTTTGGAAGCATCACATGTGTCAAAATAAATTTTTTGAGGTGCTAAGTGAACATACAAAGAATCATCACTAGAAATTTAGGGTTGCATAACATTGACATCAAGTAGTAAAAGCTAGGGTTTTGAGAGTACAACCTTTGTAGCTCCCTACGCTAGACTCCTTGGCTACTTGAGGGTTGGAAAAAAGTTCGCTTAAGATCCTCTAGGTCCACGATGATCCACCCGGAGTCCTCTTTGTCCAAGCTTGAAACTTCACAAGATCAAGAGAAGAAATGGAAGCTAACACTCTTCACTAATGGGCAAGGCTAGTGTAGAATGGTGTTGTGGTTGGTTTTCTCACTTCAAAATCCTAACTTGGTAACTCTTTTGCTCACTTAAGAGAACTAGAGAGCAAGAGAGAAAGGAGGATACTTTTGAAACTCAAGATAATGATAAGCTTGTGAAGAAAATGAGAAAATGAAAATATATATATTTTCACTCTCTCATTCTAAACCATGGTTGTAAAATATCTTAGATATTTTAGTTTGGAACAAAAATGACCATAGAAAATGAATCATGGTTAATTCAAGGGGTTAGTGCAAGAATAAAAGATTAAACCATGAAACAATTTCCATTTTCATTTTCCTTTTTCCAAATAAATAATATCCATATATTTTACATATGGTGTGAGTCTTATATTGCCACCATCTACTATATCAACAACCATGATAACCATTATGTTTGCATGTATGTGTGCATGCACATCCTATGTGCATGAATGAGAATGAATGCATACATGTATGCATACAATATAAAGACAAGAAAGGATTTCAAGTGAGAAACTAATGGTTAATGATAAATCAACACTTGATTTATCAACCCGGTCGTATCACATATGACCCGACCAAAAGCAAGCCGCCCGATTAATATACGGTATCTCATACACGCATTTTAACCGGGTCCACGCGCATATCGCATATGCGCACCACATCGTTTCGCCTGGACTAGGTAACTCCATTGTGGGACTCTAAGACTCGTCAATACGCCGGCAGTGGGTGATGATCATATCAGGCACCCCCAAACCGCAAGCGGTCAGCTAAACGTAACGGCCACCTGAGTATTGAGCGATCAGAAGAAAACAAGCGAACCTGTTACAACTCCCGTCGAGCCAACCGGCAACACTACCGTACAGTCCGGTCTCTTCGTCAGATATGCTACATATCGAGTCTAGGGATGGTAACGTCGACCCCAATAACTCAATAAGTTGTGCCGATGAATGGTCTATAACAGATCGAGAAACTACTGATAACACTTATCAGTAAATCTCAACAGCCCTGGCCAGAGACTTACTGATATAGCCAATCGAGCACAACACAGTATCAACTCCCAATACCAGGAGAGACGAAACCCCCCTATCGCTCATTGCCTTCGTGTGTCTCGGGACTATACCCAACGGCCATCTGTTTGCACGACTCAGTAGAGCCGTGGTACGGTGGTAATCAAAGTACAGTGGGAGAACACACAAGACTCTATGACGATCTCGGGTCTACAGACTAACCTGCACCAGTGTCACCTGAGAACTGCTATCTGACGATAGATATAATTCCATATAGGAGTTCTCAGTGAGTCCGTCCAGTGTACCCAGTCATCATTGAGCACCCGTATACGATCTCGATGTCAAACATCGATGAATGTGGGAACATCCATCGCCCATCATATGGGTTTAGTATCATATACGCTAGTCTACTCTGGTATATCGATGCCTCGTCTCGATACACCTACGACTAGGGACATTCCAGGATATGCTTATAAACTACAGATGTCCCACTAGTATGATTTCTATCATAATCACAGTAGTCAAGTCTATATCCTCAGGGCTTTATCAACATGTGTGAATGAATAAAAGCATGATCAAATCAACATGTCAGATAAAGAAGAACCAGATAGCATACTATCATGTCGAGCAAGAATGTACACTGAATATATATATATACATGTATGAATACATCCACTATCATATAATGGCCTCTAAGGCATACATATATCCAACACCCCCAAAATCCGAGTTGACACTGAGTCAACTCGGCCGTGGATCCGCCGCAAATCGGCCATATTAGCCGCGGATCAACGGTCATTTGGAGGATTTGGGCTGTCGTTTTTTCTAGGTTTTCTTGTGTTGCACTCCTCAGTTGTTCTACATGCTCCAAATTGCAAATTGATTCCACAATTTCTTCAGATCTGCAACAGTCCAAAATGGCTTCAAAAATAATCCTTTTGACCTCATCTCCCTCGAGCTCCGCACACCTATTGATTCTTGTGCTGCCCCTCTCGTGCTCTGTGCTTGTCTGAGATACGAATGACCACTGTCATTTGTCTTGTCTCATGAATAGGTACGCGGCACCGGACGGATACGGATGACCGAAACCCGTCTTTTATCTGTTGGCAACATGTGTTCTGTATTTTGGCGTAACAGTGGAGATTTTGTATCATTTGCGTTATTTTGGACTAAGAACCTTTAGCCTGTAAATATGTAGCAAACACGGATTAAAAGCACCTACCTATAAACAAACGAGCATAAGAATGAGCGGTATTAAATGCAATATTCTGGTGTGAACATGGACCTTACATCGGCATAACTTATCAAGCTATTGGGGTCTGACGTTTACCACCCCTAGGCAAGATATGCGACATATCAGACGACAGACCGGACTGTACGATAGTGTTACTGATTAGATTCGCAGGAGTATGAGCATGCTTTCTTATTGATTTTCTGATCGCTCAATACCCGGGTGGCCGTTACGTTTAGCATGCCTCTTGCGGCTTCTGGGTGTTTGATATGATCATCACCTACTGCCGGCGTATTGAAAAGTCTTTAGAGTCCTACACAGAGGTTTCTTGGCTCAAGCGAAATGGAGTAGGAGCACATATATGATATGTGTGGGACCGAGATTGATACGAGTATATGATACCGTATTCTATTCTCGTGACTTGTGTCATCGGTCGGTTATATGCGATATAGCCGGGTTATCAAATCAAGTGTTGATTCGATAAATTGATACACATGATATTAGTCGGTTATATGTGATATAGCCAGATTATTAAATCAAGTGTTGATTTAATAATCTAATGTATAATTATATATTTGATATATTAATTTGCATTAACTAGTATTAGCTCACTTAAGATTTCTTTTCTCACTTGATTGTGCACATAGTATATATGTGATATATATTTGTGTACATGTTTTTGTGTCATGCTAGATGCCACATGCAACATGGATGTGTGAGACACACACCATGATTAAGATAATGGTAAGGTATTTATTTATTTTGGTAATTCAAAATTAGTTGGAAAAATGTCATGCTTAGAAGCTTGGAGAAGCTTAAAGCATCTTTGACTTAGTCCACTAATTTTGTCTCATACAAGATATTTATTAACCAAACCATTATATTAAACCATGGTTATGTCTCTACAATGGCTAATATGTGACATTAACTCACCCATGGTTTCTATTCTCACCTCATTAGTTTTCATTTTCTCATCTTGATCAATTCATCTTCTTCTTCCTCATAAAAGCTCTCTAGCTTTCACAAAGGTGAGAAAATATTGTGAGAAAATAAAATCTAAACTGAGACCATTTCCTACTTCATCATCCTCTACTACTTTCCATTTAGTTTAGGGTGTTCTCTTCACAAAGTTCATCACGTAGTGAAGAGATAGCTTGGGTTTGAGTCTCCTCGACGTAGATCATCTTCGACCTCGAAGACTTCGAGTAAGCTTGTTCATTTCTCCAAGGGAACCCATATTAGAGTTCGGGAGATCAACACTCGCAGTGAAGGGACTACTACACGGAGCTTTAGAAGTGAAGGACCGGTCTACAAAGGTTGTATTCCTCATTCACTTAGTGTAATGGTAGATTACATGCTTTACATTGTCTATTTACTCTAGCTAGATCCTAGGTTAGGGTTCATTAGCACTCTTAAAATTTGAAATTGGCATGGTAGATTGCTGTGAAAACCCAGTAGGGTGCTAAGGAATCCCAACATTAGGTACACTAGCAAACTAGTTTTCGAAGATGGCAATATGGATTTCAAATTTTTTCTAGTTCGCTAAAGTTCCCAAACCAAGAATCGAACTAAAGAGCTAGAACTTGTATACAAAACCCAGTGAGCTGAACAAATCTACTATGTGTAGAATACTCACATCGTCAAACTTTCTTAAAGTGCTTCGGAGTGCGCTTGCAAGGCGGTCCTCCTTTGCCGAAGATGATCCACCTAAGGGAAACGATCCAAGCTCCAGCATCGTCTAGCGAAGCAACCGACACTCCAAGGTCGCTAGCAATGGAGAGTGGGGATTTAGGAATTTTCCACTATCCTTTTCTCACATTTCCAAAGCTCAAGTGAGCTACTAAAGAAGAAGGAGGAGGAGGTGAGGAAAACATAGGCTTGAGCGACTCAAGAAAGAATGAGCTAAGTGTTGAAAAAAATGAAGATTGTTGGTAGTATGCAGAATAGAATGGCTTTCCATTTTACAACCATGCAAAATATCTCACATCATTTTACAATAAACAAATAATGGCCAATTTCTCTCTACATACCTCCAACCATGCTCATGCCACCTCACCTTCCACCTCATTTGCAAATGATTTTCTAAAAGAAAATTATATAATGAGGTGTCTATCTTCTAGAAGATATTCCATATAAATACGGAATATAACCCGGTATACGTATCGAAATACATATACGCGTATTCGTATAACAATACGAATAACCAAGAGAGAAAATGAATAGTGAAAAATAATACTAGAATACATATATTATATATATATATATTATTAAATCAAAACTTGATTTAATAATCCGGCTTAATCCTAAGACGCCAGTATTATCAACCGTCCGATTAATGTCCGTGTAGCCTGTACACATATTTAATCAGACACCTGTATGTACCAATATACGTCATCTATATCATATCGCCTGAACCGGGAAAACCCTCTGTGTGGGAATCTAAAGACTCGTCAATACACTGGCAGCGGGTTTAACCATAAGCACGTCAGCGGCACCAGCTGTACGTAACGGCTGCCCAGGTATTGAGAGAAAGGAAGGTCGACGAGCAAACTCATCTGTATCCCTACTGATCCTGTCCGTGACAATCTCCATACAGTCCAATCTGTTCGTCTAAAAGGATCGCATATCGGGTCTAGGGGGTAGATAAAGTCAGACCCCTAATAACGCGATATTTCGTGTCGGTGTGAAGCCAATCACCCACTGAGAAACTACTGATCCAAATCTGTAATTCTCTTCCACCTTGGCCAAGTATTTCTGGTGATGGCCACCCGTGCATAGCGCGATATCTACCCTCAATATCGGGAGAGATGAATCCTCGACGATCCACTCACTATCTCCATATGGCTCAAGACTGTACCCAACTAAAACATGTTTGCACGACTCCTTTGAGACGTGGTAGGGTAGTAATCAAAACATAATGGGAACTCACACGAGATAAATGATGATTTCAGGTCAACAGACTAACCTGCGCTCAAGTCACCTGAGAACTGCTATCTGACAATATGTATAATACCATCTAGTATGTTCCCAGCGAGCTCGTCCAGTGTAACTCATAACCCAATGATCACCTATATACTATCTTAGGTGACTAACTGACGAGCCCATCCCGGCAAGCATGTCAGCGGCACTAGATGTACGTAACGGCTACCCAGGTATCTGTCGATAAGAAGACCGATGAGCAAACTCATCTGAACTCCTACCGAGCCTATATGTGACAATATCCGTACAGTCCGGCCTGTTCGTTTAAGATACTCGCATATCAAGCTTAGGGGGCGGTAACTGTCAGACCTCTAATAGCACAATAAGTCATATCGGAGTAGAGCCCAATACACCTTGAGAAACTACTGGAGTACCTACCAGTAAAACTCGCTTGCCCTGGCCAGGAACTTTGTGTAATGGCTTTTCGAACACAGCGCGATATTAACCCCCAATACCGGGAGAGACGAATCCTATCTAATCACTACTGCCTCCCAGTGCTTTAGGACTGCACCCAACCACTACCTGTTTGCACGACTCATTTGAGCCGTGGTAGGGTAGTAATCTAAGTACAGCAGGATCACACTCGAGAAGAATAGTGATATCAAGTCAACGGACTAAGCTGAACTCATGTCACCCGGGAACTTCTAACTGACGATAGGTATAATACCAACCAGTAGTTCCCATCGAGTCCTTCTAGTGTAACTCATAACCCAATAAGCACCTGTATACTATCTCCGGTATCGTATACCAATGGCTACGTGTCACGTCCTGAAAGTACGGAATATGACCGGCACTTAAACTACGAACGTCTCGAGGCGTACGTAATCTAAGTAAGCCGAAAACCCAAAAATCCAAACCAAGAAAAGTAGTAGAGTGAAGGATAACTAATTAAAACAAGTGGTTTCAATAACATAAGCCTAATTATGCGGTTTTTAAAAAAAACATCAAACATTTCCCGAAAATTTCGGCAGAGTCTCCTTTGTAAATACTGGCCCCCAAACGGGATACAACATGAATAGTATACGAAATCAAAAAGGCATCCCCAAGCGGGAGCTAGCTCTTCGTCAATCGACGGTCACAACCAAACAAGCAATATAATATGCAACGCCAAGGGCGAGGATCAAAACTCAAAAGGAAACTCAAAACCACCAGAAATCCACAGAAATATAACGCGCGACTCTAAGGTCGAAAGAATAAACATCACTGGTCTCTATCTCTGAAATAAATACATGTTTGGTTAATGGAACTTCTAGATACAACAGAATAATGATATACAAGATATATAATGGGGGCACGATACAAGTAAACCCACCTACTAGCAAGTCACCCGGAAATGGGAAGCAGTGCCAGCAAAGCCGTAATGAAACCTGTATGGCAAAACCTGCAAGAAACTGAGGCACAACGGGGGTGAGTTGCCAACTCATGAATAGAAAAACATCTACGGAAAGAAATCGCATAAATAACGCAACCTAGGTCAATGATCATAATATATCCTCAATTATATATATAACATGCAGCCTATAACAAAGATTAGGGTAAATATCTAACCCGAGTGTAATCTCATGTGCCCGTGTCAGTGCCTCAGGTAGCAATATATCATATGAATGAGGTATGAATGCATGAAAACAGAATACATGTAAATGAAGAAACTGTTTTCATAATTTAGTGAGATTTCCTTTGTATTTTTAAAATGAGGTATCATAATGAAATCAGCATAAAACAGTACCTAGCATCGGCACAAAACGTAATCCCAATATCTCGATATCTCTGTATCACAGTCTCTGTACCTCAATATCTCAAAATCTCAATGTCTCAATCACAATATCTAGGGCGCCGTCAGTCCAGACCGGCCCCTACCATCCATCTTAAGACCACGACGGTATCCTCCGGATATCCGACGCGTCGGGTAATATCACCGGTCGGTAGTGCTCCCCTGCCAGGCTCAACGTCAACAACACGATCCTCTTGCCCCGGGGTACCGCACCGGGCCCACCATATACCCGAAACGGTTCCTCCACTCCTCGAATCGGGTCTCGCAATCCATCGGCAAACTCATGGTGGACGACTCATACATCATGGGAAAACCGCACTTTTTATTTAAAAGAGAGGGAAGAAGCTTATACAAGTTTTGCGGTTTTCCCCCAAATCCAGAAAATTTCATAGAAATCCAAATCCAAATCATCAATAGCATATAAACCCATGAATATAGGCATAAGAATCCATGAATACGGCATAACAATGAATAACAGTATGCATGAAGTGACAAGTAATAACTACAACATCTAAGCTGGCATATAAGGTAAGTACACTAATATTATGTCAAACTACTAGCTATCAAGCTAAGTTAAGCAATAATATTTTCTAAGGTGTACGTGACATGGCAATTACCGATGAAGATGTGTGTGAGCCGGCAAGTAAGTGTACGTGGTACATACGTATCATCGGTAATGGTGCTGGTGTCCTAACAGCATAATGTCAACAATGCAATATGAAATAACAATATAAGTATGCGATGCGGAGCGAGCAATCAAAATGAGCGGGAGCTAAATATTAAACAATGGTGCCATTTGAAATAACACGAATCGTGGGGTTTTGAAAATAGGGGCTACGGTGTTTTTATGAAAAGATACGTCTTTTGAAATATCCGTAGGATCCCTTGGGCTGTCTTTTAAAATACACACGATTCGTTAGTTTTTGAAATAGGTAAGAATCGAATCTAATCTAACAACTAAACTAAACTAAAGGCTAAGCTAACAAGCTGGACTACAGGTAAGGAAACCGCCTAACATCTGAGTCGATACATATACATACCTGTATATATATTAGTCGGTGATCCCGCCTCAATAATATCATATCCGATACAATATCTATAATCAGATATCCCAAGTCAAGAGTGCGGATCAATCATCAAAATATAGCTCGTACGTAAATCTGTCGTACGGCATCCCCAAATCTGGGTACGGGTTAATATCATATTCATCACACTATTCATCTGGTATCCTCTTTATCCAAGATCATAGTCCAGGGTACTGACCTATGTATAGTACAATACTAATATCATCAATATAGTCATGATCTGACTACTGATCGACAGTCTCGTACAAACCGATATCATCAGCACATATCATCATCAAGGGGTATACATCGCCCAATACGGTCTAGTATCAATATCCTAGCATATCATATCTCATATCACGATCACATATCGACCATTTTATTTATAGCACTATTCACCCGTATCGTCGTTCAAAGACCCGCTATAATATCATGACGTATCTCAAATACGAATCCTGCCATATCACCGATATCACAACCTCAACACAAATCTCATCAACTCATCTCAAACCCAAGTATCATCCTCAAATCCGTATGTGAACACATAGTCCCATACCCATGTGAACACATAACTATATATTCCCGAATAAGCACAAATGAAAGAAGAAAGTATGCAAGTATGGGTGGTTGTGTGCATGTGTGGTGCGACCACTACTCTAGGGTTTCGCGACACTAAATCATCCAAGAACACCAAATATCTATATTATCATCAATATACTCAAACAAAATATAATAAATATATATATGTGTGTATACGTATTCGTATACATCACCACGAACTGCGGGGGTGCTATACGCCATCCACCCGACTTCTCCCCGTAGATATAAATCTACTCACCTGGTCCTCGCTCGCCGGTGCCGACGTCGCCATGCGCTTGCTTGTCGTCTCGAAGTCCACATGGGTACCTACATATCATAACGCACCGTATCGCATTAAAATCCGACTCATGATCAAAACGACACACGAAACCCACATAGGTCAAAACCTATGGTTGCTTTTACAAAACACCCAAAATTCTCTTTAAAAGCCATTTTTCCGAAAATCTAGCAAGCACAAATTACCCGTTTTAGTACAAAACTCGATGTTTGAACAAATTTAATGGCCATAATACTCATTAAACAACTTAAATAAGTCATAAAAACCATTCCATTATTTAATCTCATTAAATTTCTTTAGCCCCAAAATTCTAGTTTACAATATACCCAAATTTTAACAATTTTATAGCAAAAATGCACAAACAACAATTTAGCTAGGATTTTCATGAACTAAAGACATTAAACCACACTTAAAAATGTTAATGAAGTCAAGAAAAACCTAATTACATTTTTCTCTTAATCAAATTCAAGGTTTACAAAAACCTAGTTTGTAATTTAAGCAATTTGGACAAATTACATATAACAAGTGCAATTTAATCAACCAAACTAGGTTTTACATACATTAAGATGTTAAACTAAACCTTGCATCCCTAATGATATGATAAAAACCCTAATTGAAATCACAAACCCTTACTATATTTTTCAAAACATTCAATTAATCCCAAACTATTAACTAATTATGCTAGATTTAAAGTATTCAAACAACAATTAGACATAAGGTTAAGAATTTACCCCCACAATCTCCTTGAAATCTAGCACAAATCTAGCCTCCCAAACATGCTTCCCTTCACCAAGATCCATACTAGAATGGTCAAGTAAAAATGGGTAGGGATTAGACTTTGATTTTGTGGAATTTTTGAAGCATTTTGGATGATTTTTTGATGGAATTTTGAAGAGAAAAGAGAAGAAGAAATGGAGGGGGGGCTGCTGCTGCTGGTTTCAGCAGAGGAAGAGGGGGAAAAAGGTGAGGGGATGATGCCAAAATATCCAAGTCAAAGCCCCTCCCAATTACCATAATACCCCCACCTACATTACTATATATAAAAATCTTATTTTAACCCATTTCTCACATGATTTAAGGTCAAAAAGAGGGAAATAAAATTCTTGGGCTGCTACAATAGTGTGGGGCCGGCCAAGGGGAGTGAGGGTGATTGTGAGAGACTTTACAAAAAAATTCTATGCAAAAAGACCCCCCACAATACCATATTTGCAAGTTTTAGTTCAAAATAACTATATTTTTGTTTTCCATAAAATAAATCAATTAAAACTTGAAATAAAATACTAAAAAATTATATTACAACTAGATTTTAATTTACATGATTTTAAAGATTAAAATTAGCCCATTTAAATTGTATTTATCGCTAATTTAATGTATTTTCTTACCGGCTTAAAATAATATTAAAATAATTAATTTCGGAAAAATTTTCAGAAAATTTGAAATTTCAGCAGTGGCTCAATAAACACCAAATACTAGCAATTACATAGCTAGAATATGTATATTTAATTTTATAATAAAGATATTTGCATTTTGACTTTTTACAGAAAACCCCCTTATTTTACTGTTTTTTCGAAATTTCACCGAAACGATTTTCAAAACGTTACAATCTTCCCCCCTTAAAGAAATTCGGTTCCCGAATTTAAATTAAAACTCCCCCCAAATACTAAAATATCTAAGCAAAACCATCAAGTCGTCGGGGCTCCGAAATCGTAAATACATAAAACAAATCGTAGCGCAGCGCATGCGCATGAAAAATGAGCATATAACTCAAATCAAAACTCCGTCAAGCATCCCGCAATCATCGGAGTCATGGGGAAGACATCAATGCCAAATCCAAAGCAAAACCAATATGATATAACTCGAAACTATACATGTAAATTTCGAATCTATATATGTAAATATCTGAAGGAAATGCATGCCAAATCTCTTTAAGTCGCTGTGCAACGCGTATAACACTGCACAGTGGCGGACGTCTATCATAAGAAAATAACTATATACATATATACCTTTATTTGAAATGTACGTTCCGCCGTTTTGGAAACAATTTAGAAGGGTCTCCTTGTTTTAAACATTTCGTGTCATATCAGACACGTAGGTAAATACTGAGGCTATAGCTCGCTTTTTGGAAATCCCTTCAATAACTATCAATGCATGCAAAATATATTCAGGTACCATCCTCTGACTAGTCCTTCTTAGTACGAAAACACATCGCAATTATCATACAAAAAAACGTACTGCTCTATAAGAAATCAATCCCAAAATACGCGTATGAATACTACGTGCGTCTGGTGCGCACGACAATCAAAATCCATATACGTGCCATATAAGTGCACAGAAACAAGATCTAAGTGCATCGGGTGTGCACAAAGCATCTGTCGTAGGCAACGTGTGTGCCTGACAGCAAAATCAGGTGCATCTGACATGCACGAAAAAAAATCTCGATTTAGTGCATCTGGTGTGCACCAAAATCGCATCTCAAGACATGCGCTCAACATGCGCGAAAACCCAAAACCAGGGGCATCCATCATGCACGAAATCATGAAATCCAATATCAAGCGCCGAACATGCGCAAAATCAAATCAGGTACACAAGGTGCACAAAACAATATCGAGTATCACAATCGAAATCGAAGTCTAGTGCATCTAAGTGCACAAAAGGCGTATCACTGCACTGCAAGCATATATAAACTATACAGAGTGCAGGAACCAAATCGTGTGCGTGCATACGCACAAAATCAACTCAAATGTCTAAAACCGTAAAATCACAAACATGTGAAACCAAAGCACGAAAACGATATCAAGTGCAACACTGTGCAAAGATCGTAAATCCTCAATTATCAAAATCAAGTCATAAGAATAAATCACCCAAAACATCGAAATCAATAATGGCGGAATAGTACCGCTCAAGTGCATCCTCTAAGAATCTCGGGCCAACTGTCGCGGTCACTAGTGGGACGTCTCGTCGATGATCATGAACTCTGGCCTGCTGGTGTGCGTAACAATGACCACTCCTGGGTCAAGGTCTTCACTGTGAATTACCAATCTCTCGGTCCATCGGCTCATCGGCCCTGTCAGGTATGCTAACGGGGATGATTCCGTTCTGGCACTTCTCTGGTCATCTCTCGGTCAATCATCGCGACCACTCGTAAGACAGCATATCACTGGCATCGGCCTCTGGCTCTCTGAATGTACGTGACACATCTGATCCTGGGTGCAAGTATCATTGCAGCAGTGTCTTGGAAGGAATCCTGCTCACGGTCTCTTCCATGTCTCGTCTCTGCCAACTGTCCGGAAGTCATCGTCCTTTCCTATATCTGCATCTTGCTCTGGAATGACTGCATACTCATCACGACTCCTTCTGGAAGGTAAATCCAAGTACCATGCCTCGGCATACGCATCGCATCTCTGATGTCGGCGGAGTGGAACGTAGTATCATCAAGATCTCGTACGAACCTCTTACTCCACTTTTCTCTAACGTCGACTGCTTCGGACTCGTCTCGTCGTGGCTGCATGGACTGAGCTCCAACGGCTATCCTCGTATCTGGAGTCTCCCAAGAATGCATCTCACCACCTAGCATCCGATTGAAGTCGAACCATCCGATTGATTCGTCAGAACCTCATAATCCCCCAAAAGCTCAACATCTTGGGTACAGTTTAACAGTATCGAGTACGTACCACATCATCGATGGTCCAGCCGTAGAAGGGCAAACCCAAGCCTCACTAATGGCGCCGTGGAACTGCCGCAAACCCGAAGGTTCAAAGGCTTTCACATGGTCATTATGTCAAGTTAGGGTTTCATTCTTCTAGAGGGTCCATAGAATTTCCTGCATGTCTTTCCGAATACTTTAAACTTGGAATAATAGGTTTCTGACATTCGATCGTCTCTGTCGACTCTCAACGTCTCCGCGTGAAGTCGTCTCTTGCTGGAATCAAACTATCTGATGACCTCTCATCGGGTAGGCGAACGAACCACATGTCCTAGTCATTCATCCTCGGATGACTAGCGACCTTCTATCATCTCTTAGTACAACCTGTACTGCAATAGCTCCAACATATGGGGCGATATCTCGTCGCTCGCAGCAACAACTGGCTCACTCGTCTGCACGCTGAACAGTGCCTCAATCATCATGAGTAAGCAATACACCAACGGTCATCAAAATCTGGCTGGCCTCTATTATTGGCTCAATCCTCTAGTGTCGATCAGCACATCCGAGTAACCTCATAAAGGCGATCCGCCAAACGCTCCTGGCGCGGAAACACAGTAAAAAGAAACATCTCCGCAATCGTGTATCGCCGGAATTTCGCCCTGGTCAGTCCTCGTTCGTGACGAGCTCGTGCTGACCGCAACTCTAGCTGTAGCTCTCCCTGCCCGTAATCGTGGCAGCAAACCGCAACTTGTACCGATGAGGCTAGATCAGGAATGAATATGATACTGAGCAAAGAAATGTATATCCTAAGGCTCCTTAAGTGGAGTAGTGTATCGTAAGTATGCCGCGGAACATACCCACGGTACGTCACTCTACTTTAGTCACCTATTCCATCAACCAAGGGTCATCCTACGCTCCGCAGGTAAAACCTAACGCTCTGATACTAACTTTGTCACGTCCCGAAAGTACGGAATATGACCGGCACTTAAACTACGAACGTCTCGAGGCGTACGTAATCTAAGTAAGCCAAAAACCCAGAAATCCAAACCAAGAAAAGTAGTAGAGTGAAGGAAAACCAATTAAAACAAGTGGTTTCAATAGCATAAGCTGAATTATGCGGTTTAAAAAAAACATCAAACATTTCCCGAAAATTTCGGCAGAGTCTCCTTTGTAAATACTGGTCCCCAAACGGGATACAACATGAATAGTATACGAAATCAAAAAGGCATCCCCAAGCGGGAGCTAGCTCTTCGTCAATCGACGGTCACAACCACACAAGCAATATAATATACAACGCCAAGGGCGAGGATCAAAACTCAAAAGGAAACTCAAAACCACCAGAAATCCACAGAAATATAACGCGCGACTCTAAGGTCGAAAGAATAAACATCACTGGCCTCTATCTCTGAAATAAATACATGTTTGGTTGATGGAACTTCTAGATACAACAGAATAATGATATAAAAGATATATAATGGGGGTACGATACAAGTAAACCCACCTACTAGCAAGTCACCCGGAAATGGGAAGCAGTGCCAGCAAAGCCGTAATGAAACCTGTACGGCAAAACCTGCAAGAAACTGGGGCACAACGGGGGTGAGTTGCCAACTCGTGAATAGAAAAACATCTACGGAAAGAAATCGCATAAATAACGCAACCTAGGTCAATGATCATAATATATCCTCAATTATATATATAACATGCAGCCTATAACAAAGATTAGGGTAAATATCTAACCCGAGTGTAATCTCATGTGCCCGTGTCAGTGCCTCAGGTAGCAATATATCATATGAATGAGGTATGAATGCATGAAAATAGAATACATGTAAATGAAGAAACTGTTTTCATAATTTAGTGAGATTTCCTTTGTATTTTTAAAATGAGGTATCATAATGAAATCAGCATAAAACAGTGCCTAGCATCGGCACAAAACGTAATCCCAATATCTCGATATCTCTGTATCACAGTCTCTGTACCTCAATATCTCAAAATCTCAATGTCTCAATCACAATATCTAGGGCGCCGTCAGTCCAGACCGGCCTCTACCATCCATCTCAAGACCACGACGGTATCCTCCGGATATCCGACGCGTCGGGTAATATCACCGGTCGGTAGTGCTCCCCTGCCAGGCTCAACGTCAACAACACGATCCTCTTGCCCCGGGGTACCGTACCGGGCCCACTATATACCCGAAACGGTTCCTCCACTCCTCGAATCGGGTCTCGAAATCCATCAGCAAACTCATGATGGACGACTCATACATCATGGGAAAACCGCACTTTTTATTTAAAAGAGAGGGAAGAAGCTTATATAAGTTTTGTGATTTTCCCACAAATCCAGAAAATCTCATAGAAATCCGAATCCAAATCATCAATAGCATATAAACCCATGAATATAGGCATAAGAATCCATGAATACGGCATAACAATGAATAACAGTATGCATGAAGTGACAAGTAATAACTACAATATCTAAACTGGCATATAAGGTAAGTACACTAATATTATCTCAAACTACTAGCTATCAAGCTAAGTTAAGCAATAATAGTTTCTAAGGTGTACGTGACATGGCAATTACCGATGAAGATATGTGTGAGCCGGCAAGTAAGTATACGTGGTACATACGCATCATCGGTAATGGTGCTGGTGTCCTAACAACATAATGTCAACAATGCAATATGAAATAACAATATAAGTATGCGATGCGGAGCGAGCAACCGAAATGAGCGGGAGCTAAATATTAAACAATGGTGCCATTTGAAATTACACGAATCGTGGGGTTTTGAAAATAGGGGCTACGGTGTTTTTATGAAAAGATACTTCTTTTGAAATATCCGTAGGATCCCTTGGGCTGTCTTTTAAAATACCCACGATTCGTTAGTTTTTGAAATAGGTAAGAATCGAATCTAATCTAACAACTAAACTAAACTAAAGGCTAAGCTAACAAGCTGGACTACAGGTAAGGAAACCGCCTAACATCTGAGTCGATACATATACATACCTGTATATATATTAGTCGGTGATCCCGCCTCAATAATATCATATCCGATACCATATCTATAATCAGACATCCCAAGTCAAGAGTGCGGATCAATCATCAAAATATAGCTCGTACGTAAATCCGTCGTACGGCATCCCCAAATCTGGGTACGGGTTAATATCATATTCATCACACTATTCATCTGGTATCCTCTTTATCCAAGATCATAGTCCAGGGTACTGACCTATGTATAGTACAATACTAATATCATCAATATAGTCATGCTCTGACTACTGATCGGCAGTCTCGTACAAACCGATATCATCAGCACATATCATCATCAAGGGGTATACATCGCCCAATACGGCCTAGTATCAATATCCTAGAATATCATATCTCATATCACGATCACATGTCGACCATTTTATTTATAGCACTATTCACCCGTATCGTCGTTCAAAGACCCGCTATAACATCAGGACGTATCTCAAATACGAATCCTGCCATATCACCGATATCACAACCTCAACACAAATCTCATCAACTCATCTCAAACCCAAGTATCATCCTCAAATCCGTATGTGAACACATAGTCCCATACCCATGTGAACACATAACTATATATTCCCGAATAAGCACAAATGAAAGAAGAAAGTATGCAAGTATGGGTGGTTGTGTGCATGTGTGGTGCGACCACTACTCTAGGGTTTCGCGACACTAAATCATCCAAGAACACCAAATATCCATATTATCATCAATATACTTAAACAAAATATAATAAATATATATATGTGTGTATACGTATTCATATACATCACTACGAACTGCGGGGGTGCTATACGCCATCCACCCGACTTTTCCCCGTAGATATAAATCTACTCATCTGGTCCCCACTCGCCGGTGCCGACGTCGCCACGCGCTTGCTTGTCGTCTCGAAGTCCACATGAGTACCTACATATCATAACGCACCGTATCGCATTAAAATCCGACTCATGATCAAAACGACACATGAAACCCACATAGGTCAAAACCTATGGTTGCTTTCACAAAAAACCCAAAATTCTCTTTAAAAGCCATTTTTCCGAAAATCTAGCAAGCACAAATTACCCGTTTTAGTACAAAACTCGACGTTTGAACAAATTTAATGGCCATAATACTTATTAAACAACTTAAATAAGTCATAAAAACCATTCCATTATTTAATCTCATTAAATTTCTTTAGCCCCAAAATTCTAGTTTACAATATACCCAAATTTTAACAATTTTATAGCAAAAATGCACAAACAACAATTTAGCTAGGATTTTCATGAACTAAAGACATTAAACCACACTTAATAATGTTAATGAAGTCAGGAAAAACCTAATTACATTTTTCTCTTAATCAAATTCAAGGTTTACAAAAACCTAGTTTGCAATTTAAGCAATTTGGACAAATTACATATAACAAGTGCAATTTAATCAACCAAACTAGGTTTTACATACATTAAGATGTTAAACTAAACCTTGCATCCCTAATGATATGATAAAAACCCTAATTGAAATCACAAACCCTTACTATATTTTTCAAAGCATTCAATTAATCCCAAACTATTAACTAATTATGCTAGATTTAAAGTATTCAAACAACAATTAGACATAAGGTTAAGAATTTACCCCCACAATCTCCTTGAAGTCTAGCACAAATCTAGCCTCCCAAACATGCTTCCCTTCACCAAGATCCATACTAGAATGGTCAAGTGAAAATGGGTAGGGATTAGATTTTGATTTTGTGGAATTTTTGAAGCATTTTGGATGATTTTTTGATGGAATTTTGAAGAGAAAAGAGAAGAAGAAATGGAGGGGGGGCTGCTGCTGCTGGTTTCAGCAGAGAAAGAGGGGGAAAAAGGTGAGGGGATGATGCCAAAAGATCCAAGTCAAAGCCCCTCCCAATTACCATAATACCCCCACCTACATTACTATATATAAAAACCTTATTTTAACCCATTTCTCACATGATTGAAGGTCAAAAAGAGGGAAATAAAATTCTTGGGCTGCTACAATAGTGTGGGGAAGGCCAAGGGGAGTGAGGGTGAGTGTGAGAGACTTTACAAAAAAATTCTATGCAAAAAGACCACCCACAATACCATATTTGTAAGTTTTAGTTCAAAATAACTATATTTTTGTTTTCCATAAAATAAATCAATTAAAACTTGAAATAAAATACTAAAAAATTATATTACAACTAGATTTTAATTAACATGATTTTAAATATTAAAATTAGCCCATTTAAATTTGTATTTATCGCTAATTTAATGTATTTTCTTACCGGCTTAAAATAATATTAAAATAATTAATTTCGGAAAATTTTTCAGAAAATTTGAAATTTCAGCAGTGGCTCAATAAACACCAAATACTAGCAATTATATAGCTAGAATATGTATATTTAATTTTATAATAAAGATATTTGCATTTTGACTTTTTACAGAAAACCTCCTTATTTTACCGTTTTTTCGAAATTTCACCGAAACGATTTTCAAAACGTTACACTACGGGACAGGCCATCTCTCGAACTAGGATGATAAGTGTATATACTAGTCTACTCTGGAGTATCGATGCCCTGTCTCGATAATCCTATGACTAGGGACTAGTATAAGGATGTGCTTATAGACTATCCAGCCCCCACTAGTGTGACTGCCATCACAACACTGGTAGTCAAGCAAAGATCCTAAGGGCTCTATCAACATTTATTAGCGATACGTTAAAAGAAAGATATACACATGCTAAGATAGAATCAAACCAAGTAGCATACTACTATATCGAGTAAGACTGTTATTATAT
Organism: Agapanthus africanus; assembly: GCA_030015575.1. Classification (NCBI taxonomy): domain Eukaryota; kingdom Viridiplantae; phylum Streptophyta; class Magnoliopsida; order Asparagales; family Amaryllidaceae; genus Agapanthus; species Agapanthus africanus. The sequence continues at coordinate 393,347,462 of JASDDO010000019.1, read as the reverse complement.
ATGTGTATATCCCAAGTTTCCAAAATGTAATATATAAACCAGTACTATACAATAATGGCCTCTAGGGCATATTGTTAGTGTATATTCCTTAGAGGCCATTATTGTATCATACTGGATTGTATATTACTTAATGGAAGCTTGGGATATTCACAGTTGTATTGACAGTCTTGCTAAAAATGGGAGTATGCTACTTGGTTTGAATCTACTTTAATATGTGCATGTGTTTCATTTAACATATCACTTATATATATTAGTAGAGCCCTTAGGATCTTAGCTTGATTACCAGCGTTGTGATGGCAGTCACACTAGTGGGGGCTGGGTAGTCTACAAGCACATCCTATACAGGTCCCTGGTCGTAGGATTATCGAGACGGGGCTTCGATACTCCGGAGTAGACTGGTGTATACGCTTCTCATCCCAGGTCGGGAGATGGTCTGTCCCACAGCCATCAGCATGTCATACTGGAGATAGTATGCAGCTGCTCGTTGGGTTACGAGTACATCGGACAGGAATCTTCGGTAACTACAGGTTGGTATTATACCTGTCGTCAGATTGCAGTTCCCAGGTAACATGAGTACAGCTTAGTCCGTCGACTTGACACTGCTACTTCGCCTCAAGTGTGTTCCCACTGTACTTAGATCACTACCCTACCACGGCTCAAAGGAGTCATGCAAACAGGTAGTAGTTGGGTACAGTCCCGAAGCACTTGGAGGCAGTGGCGATTAGACAGGATTCGTCTCTCCCGGTATTGGGGGTTGATATCGTTCGGTGTATGGAGAGCCATTACGCAAGATCCCTGGCCAGGGAAAGCGAGATTTACTGGTATGTACTCCAGTAGTTTCTCAGGTGTAATGGGCTACACTCCGACACGACTTATACCGCTATTAGGGGTCTGACGTTTACCGCCCCTTAGGCCCGCTATGCGATAGTCCTAGACGAACAGACCGGACTGTACGGAGATTGTCACATTAGGCTCAGTAGGAGTTCAGAATGGTTTATTTATCGTCCTTCTTATCGACATCTACCTGGGGACCGTTACGTACAGCTACTACCGCTTGCGGCCTGTGGTTAAACCCACTGCCAGTGTAGTGTCGAGTCTTTAGAGTCCCACACAGAGAGTTTCCCTGCACCGGGCAAAAGGTGTAGAGGCCGTATGGTTTTACGGCAGGGCCGCGATCACTTACGTACACATGTGCACGTACTATGATCGGGCAGATAATACTAGCGGGCTTTGGTTTAACCCAAATTCTAGTATTATACAAATGGATTTATTCAGTCTCAGATTATCCGTGTTTTTCGGAAATATGGATGGGAGGGGCAGTCTCGTAATTTGTCGGGAAACTTCTAGAAGGAGGTGACACATTTGTGTTTATTTCTTTTTAGATTTAAACTAAATGAGGTGGAGGATGAGGTGTAGGTTTACATTAAATGATTCATGAATCATGAGGTGATTCACCATTTGAATTAAATGAAGCATCTTAGATATTATCTTGATTTGATCAGGAGAGATATTTGTATGCTTCATATTATTCAAGCATGATATATAATTCATTTGATTATCATAAACACTCTCTCTCTCCTCAAGTCTTCATCTTCCTCATTAAACCCTAAAAGCTCTCATGCGTTGAGAATTCTAGGGTTTAAAGTGACTAAGTACTCCATCTAAATACTCTACACCCTCTAGGACTTCTAGATTAGCAAACTAGAAGCCGCAGTTATCTCAGATTCGAGATAGGAGCTTGGTCTATAGACTCTCGGGTGGATCGTCTTTGACTCGAGGAGGCCGTTGAGGTACCCATGTTCCATAGAGCCGACGAAAGGCGGAGGACAGCCATGAAGACCCGAAGGACATGTAACGTGAGGTATAACTTCGAATCCGAGTAGTTAAACCGCTCGTAGTTTGCTAGTAATGGTTTAGACACGATCCGTGAGCTCAAGTCCGTGTTACGAAGCTTTGATAATTGTTTTTCATATATTCTGCCTCCCCGCGAACACGTGGGGTGCGTGACATGGACTTACAGTGGTATCAGAGCCTACTAAACCTTTACTAGTTTGTTAGCAACTTATTAAAACTTCGATCGTCGGAAAAACACGAAAACAAGACCCCGGAACCCTCTAGTTCCTATCGATTTTAAACTTGTCGAAAAAATTATTTCAGAGGCATGAAAATTCACAGCAGGGAATTATAAGAATACTGTAAAAACACGAGTTCCTAACTCGGCTAGACGACAGCGGAAGCACGGCGGATTGGTGCAATCCGCCACAGATCCGCGGCCGAGTCAAGCCCTAGTTGGCTCGTTTTTCCACAGTTTCTCTTATTTTTAGGTGTTCTGTTTTCTTGTATATTTGGTTTCTACCCAGGTCTTTTGAGTGCTGGCTTGCATTTGGGGTAGACATGGAAAATAGTTTTCGATTGAAATTCTAAGTTATTTGCTAATCGGGTTTTATCTGTGATGTCTTATGTGTTCGTAAACCTCCGCTAATTGCTAATATGTCGGTTAGTTAGGGGTTGCACATTTCTGTGATGGATTTTGGTTTGTGTATATGAACTGTATTGGAACGTTGTAGATGAATAGCTGGGGATGTGAGATGTAGGTTTTTATCTTTCATTCTATGTAAATTGTAATATGTTGTAATATTTTTTTTGCGGGGCAGATCCGGGTTGAGGTTGTAGCCACCGTTGTATTATTTCATTTACTGTTTTATGCTCCTAGGATAGACCCAAGATAGGGTGCATAAACTACCGGGTACTTTGAAGTGTTAAATGGCCTACTCACGTTGTTGAGGGAGACCGTTTCACTTCTGGTACTAGGCGGGTAGTTTGCCGCACCCGTAGGGGTCTAGGGTGGGGTTTGGCTATTCATCGCGACCGTGTAATCCGTCTAGTGTTGTAGGTTCAAACGAAATGCAGATTCTTAGAATATCCAATATGTTCATCTGTGATCTGGAATACCTATTATTGTGTCTGACGAATGTACAATATCTATATATGATATATAGTAGGCATTGCTTATGTTTTGCATCCGCGCTAGCCCAGCCCCCGCTCTGTTGTTAGTTAAGTAACATAACGGGTGAATGACGGGACCCAGTAGCGTATGCGGATGACATAAGCGGATGTTGTATTTTCGTTGTTTTTTGCAATGATAGGATAAATGATGGGACGCATTATATTAATGCAAAGAAAATAAACCAAAGCTGATTCGTTGGAACAATTTAAAAAAAACCACTCGGTTATTTTAAAAACAGCAGATTTTTAATTGCGGAGCTTTAACCACTCCTTTTAAAAAGCTATCAGGTTCCTTCGATTATATCAAGTTCACTACGTTCACACTTTTTCCAAAACCAGTCGTAGCCCTCCGTCATTTCATATGGATATACAATAGTATTCAAGCTATGTTTGTTGACCTTCGTCAAGGCATAGTGTTTGGTAGCTGCTGGGTGTTCATGTGTAGCATAGATAGACGCGTTGGTTTGGGACAGTCATATTACCTTGTTGACCTTCGTCAAGGGTATTTACGGGTGGTTTAAATTAACCTGGACAATGATGGGTAGAACTTGACATGTGACTTATAATTTGTTGACCTTCGTCAAGGTCATAAGAGCATGGGGCAAAAATCCATATCGGGAGTTTCTAAAGAAACTGAAACTTGCTAGTGCTGCATACCATTTGGAGTTTGATAATGTTGGTAGGATTCCTTCAGCATTACCACACGATCATATTTGGATCCCGATCCTACTGTGAGTATATGCTACTCATCAGGAGATTCTTCACTTAACGATCAATGCTATAAACCAAGTAGGTGTCAAGAACAGTGTTAGCGGGGCTACACCTCACGGGAAAAGAGGTTATTTAATTAAGGAACTTCGTGAAAGCGTCGTAAAACCTCCCTCGAAGTACCAACACTAGCCTGGCTGAACGGTTAAGCAAGTATTGTACGGTGTGATTAGTCCTGGCTAATTCTTCTTTTATGGTTTGAGGAAGGATTCAAGAAACAGTGGGAGCCATCCTGTTTAGATAAACTAAAAACCAATATAAACTTGTAAGAGCTTCATGCTAAAGTGTTTTCTTCTCTTTCTCTCTCTTAATTGCAGCGACCCTGTGACCATGACTAGGTTACATCTAGATAAAAATTTGACTGAATCTGACTTTTATGACTGGTAAAGATCTGTCCAGATGTCCATTTCCTATGACAAGCTGGACCACCCTATTACTACTCAAGCCCCCGCCATCCCAGGTCCAGTTTCCACCATCGCGGATATGGATATCCATCAGACAAGGGAAAAGGACAGTGCGAATGCCAAGTGCATCGTGTTGGCTTTAGTTGATGGTGTATACCAGAAGCGGCATGAGAAGATGGACTTAGTTTCTATCCTCTTCCATAACAAAGATTTATATGGATAGCAATCTCGTGTCGCAAGATATGAGACCTCGAACGAATTGCTTCAAGCAAGGTTAGCTGTCGGGTCATCTTTAGAGGACGATGTCCTTACGATGACTAGCTATATTGATGAGCTCACAGACCTGGAGATCACGTTGGGAAACAGGTCATGCGCTGACTTGTTTCCACAGTCCCTACCCTCTACATACACCCTGAAGGAAACCAGGGAGACATCTGCTCTGCTTAATAGGGGCCCTTCTTCTTATACATCCAAGGCGAAAGCAAAAGGTGAAAAGAAGAAGACCTCCACAAAGCCGATAAGCAGTGTCAGTAAGGTAGAAGGAAAGGGAAAGGAAAAAGTTTCAGGACTTGGTGTAGGGAAGGAGGGATGTTCCTATTGTTATGGGAACGGGCATTGGCAGAAGGATTGCAGGGCTTTGGAAGCCAGTAACCAGGATTCGAAGCATGTTGTGGCTTCGGCCTCGAGTGTATTTGTAATTGAGAACTGTATGTCAATTAACTCTACTTCCTGGGTACTAGATACCGGAGTAGGATCTCATATCTGTAATTCATTAAATGCTTTGAGAAACCGTAGAGTTATCTGGGTAGGTGATATGTCTCTTAGAATTGCGAACGGAATGAGTGTGGACGCTGAATCCGTGGGGGAATATCGCCTAGGATTGACAAGTGGGAAAATATTGATTCTACGTAACTGTTTGTATGTACCTAGTCTGACTTGTAATATCATATCAGTATCCTTACTTTCTAAAGAGGGATATGATTTTACATTCGTAAGCGATGTGGTACACATCCACCTAAATCAAGTTCTGATTGGGTACGGTATATTAGATGATGGTATATACATATTAAATCAAGCTCAGATTTTCAATATGCAGAACCACTTAAAAGAAAGTCTCCGGAAATAAATCAGGCTTTCTTATGGTATTGTAGACTAGGTCACATCAATGAAACACTGTTGACTAAATTACATAGAGAAGGATATTTGAATCCGTTCGAATATCAATATTATACTACTTGTGAATCTTGTCTCATGGTAAAGATGACAAAGACTTCGTTTACTGGACACGGAGTAAGAGCGAGCAAGCTCTTGGGACTCATACATAGTGATGTGTGTGGTCCAATGTCTACACATGCAAGAGATGGTTATTCCTACTTCATTACTTTTACGGATGATTTCTCTAGGTATGGACATATCTTCTTGATGAAGCATAAATCCGAGCCCTTTGAGAAATTCTAGGAATACAAGAATGAAGTGGAAAACCAAACAGGCAAAAGTATCAAGAAACTGAGATCTGATCGAGGTGGTGAATACTTAAGGGCCGAGTTCCTGGGATACTTAAAAGAGAATGGAATTTTCTCTCAGCTTACTCCTCCATACACACCACAACACAATGATGTATCAGAAAGACAGAATCGAACCCTATTGGATATGGTTCGTTCCATGATGAGTGAGGCTGAGTTACCGCGATCCTTCTGGGGTTATGCACTAGAATCAGGTGCATATCTTTTGAACAAGGTTCCAACCAAGACTGTGCGTACCACACCATATCATATATGGAGTAGGAAAAAACCCCATCTTCAGTACCTGAAGACATGGGGATGTCCATCTTTTGTGAAAAAGAAGTATGCGGACAAGCTCGAGGCACGCTCAGTACTGTGTAAGTTTGTGGGATACCCAAAGAACTCCAGGGGGTATCTTTTCTATTACGCAGAGGAACAAAAGGTTTTTGTTTTTCAGCATGCCCACTTCTTGGAAGCTGAATTTTTAGAAAATCAGAAGAGTGGGAGCACAATAGAACTGGAAGAAATTCCAGAACCACAAGCTGTTACTGAAAGTTTGGTAGAACCAGAAGGTTCAGAAGAAAGGTACATCCCAGCGCTATCCGCAGAAGTAGTAGGCAGTCTCATCCACCCGAGAGATACTACGGTTTTCTCATAGACGGGGATCGAGAGGATTGCATCATTGATAATGATGACCCTACTAGCTTCCAGCAGGCCATTCAGAGCGGTGACTCGGTAAAATGGCTGGATGTAAAGCGTACCGAAATGGAGTCTATGTACACCAACAAAGTATGGACTTTGGAAATTGCTCCAGATGGGGTAAAACCCGTAGGCTGCAAATGGATCTTCAGAAAGAAGATTGGTGTAGATGGACAGGTTGAAACCTATAAGGCTAGACTTATTGCAAAGGGTTTTTGTCAAAGACCTGGTTTGGACTATGATGAAACCTTTTCTCCAGTGGCTATGCTCAAATCCATTCGGGTCCTTCTTGCCATTGCTTCCTTCCACGATTATGAGATCTGGCAGATGGACGTAAAGACGGCTTTTCTAAATGGAAGTTTGGATGAGTGCGTCTATATGGATCAGCCAGAGGGATTCATTCAGAGTGGGAGCAGCGGGAAAGTGTGCAAGTTGCTTAAGTCCATTTATGGACTAAAGCAGGCATCGCGGAGTTGGAACATCTGTTTTGATGATACTGTCAAAGAATTCGACTTTATCAAAAATCCAGATGAACCATGAATATATAGTAAGATTGTAGGAAGAACTGTAGTATTCCTCGTCTTGTACGTGGATGACATTCTTTTAATAGGAAATGATATTCCTATACTACAGTCAGTCAAAGGATTCTTGTCATAGAAGTTCTCCATGAAGGACCTGGGTGATGCCACCTACATTCTGGGGATCCAGATCTATCATGATAGATCAAAGAGGATGTTGGGACTTTCACAGTCCAGGTACATAGACACTATATTGAAAAGATTCAGTATAGAAGATTCTAAGCGCGGTAACCTACCGGCTTGTTACGGAATCACCTTCTCCAAAGAGATGTCTCCCAAGACTGATTTGGAAAGGACTCGCATGTCGATTATACCCTACGCTTCTGCGGTAGGCTCTATAATGTATGAGATGTTGTGTACCAGACCAGATGTAGCATACGCATTGAGCGTTGTAAGCCGGTATCAGTCCAACTCAGGGGAGAAGCACTGGATAGCAGTAAAGAACATTCTCAAGTATCTGAGGAGGACTAAGGAGATGTTCTTGGTGTATGGCGGAAAAGACCTCTAGATCGAGGCCTTTGCGGACTCCAGCTTCCAGAGTGACAAGGATGACTCCAAGTCTATGTCGGGTTATGTCTTTACCTCAATGGAGGGACGGTCTGTTGGAAGAGCTCCAAGCAGGACACCGTTGCTGACTAAACGATGGAAGCAGACTACATAGCTGCTTGTGATGCCGTAAAAGAATCTGTCTGGATGAAGAAGTTCCTCATAGAACTTCAGGTGGTTCCTACCATTGTTGATCCAATACCTCTGTATTGCGACAACAACGGAGCTATAGCTTTAGCGAAGGAACCCAGGTCCCATCAGAAGTCCAGACACATCTTAAGGCAGTATCACCTGATCAGGAAGGTCATAGATTGCCGGGAGATCGAGGTGAAGAGAGCAGATACGGAGAATAACACTGCTGATCCATTCATAAAGGCCATTCCTCAGACGCAGTTCGAGAGGCTATTCGAGATGATAGGTCTGCGATATTCCAGCATATGGCCCTAGTGCAAGTAGGAGATTGTTAGTGTATATGCCCTGGAGGCCATTATTGTATCATACTGGATTGTATATTACTTAATGGAAGCTTGGGATATTCATAGTTGTATTGACAGTCTTGCTAAAAATGGTAGTATGCTACTTGGTTTGAATCTACTTTAATATGTGCATGTGTTTCATTTAACATATCGCTTATACATATTAGTAGAGCCCTTAGGATCTTAGCTTGATTACTAGCGTTGTGATGACAGTTACACTAGTGGGGGCTGGGCAGTCTACAAGCACTCTCTATACAGATCCCTGGTCATAGGATTATCGAGACGGGGCATCGATACTCCGTAGTAGACTGGTGTATACGCTTCTTATCCCTGGTCGGGAGATGGTCTGTCCTACAGCCATCAGTACGTCGTACTAGAAATAGTATGCAGGTGCTCGTTGGGTTACGAGTACACCGTACAGGACTCGTCGGGAACTGTAGGTTGGTATTATACCTGTCGTAAGATTGCAGTTCCCAGGTAACATGAGTACAGCTTAGTCCGTCGACTTGACACTACTACTTCGCCTCGAGTGTGTTCTCACTGTACTTAGATCACTATCCTACCACAGCTCAAAGGAGTCGTGCAAACATGTAGTAGTTGGGTACAGTCCCGAAGCACTTGGAGGCAGTGGCGGTTAGACAGGATTCGTCTCTCCCGGTATTGGGGGTTGATATCGTGCTGTGTATGGAGAGCAATTACGCAAGGTCCCTGGCCAGGGCAAGCGAGATTTACTGGTAGGTACTCCAGTAGTTTCTCAGGTGTAATGGGTTACACTCCGACACGACTTATACCGCTATTAGGGGTCTGACGTTTACCGCCCTCTAGACCCGCTATGCGATAGTCCTAGACGAACAGACCGGACTGTATAGAGATTGTCACATCAGGCTCAGTAGGAGTTCGGATGGGTTTACTCATCGACCTTCTTATCGACATCTACCTGGGGACCGTTACGTACAGCTAGTACCGCTTGCAGCCTGTAGTTAAACCCACTGCCAGTTTAGTGTCGAGTCTTTAGAGTCCCACACAGAGAGTTTCCCTGCACCGGGCAAAAGGTGTAGAGGCCGTATGGTTTTATGGCAGGGCCGCGATCACTTACGCACACTTGTGCACGTACTATGATCGGGCAGATAATACTATCGGGCTTTGGTTTAAACCAGATTCTAGTATTATACAGATGGATTTATTTAGTCTCAGATTATTCGTGTTTTTCGGAAATACGGATGGGTGGGGCAGTCTCGTAATTTGTCGGGAAGCTTCTAGAAGGAGGTGACTCATTTATGTTTATTTCTTTTTAGATTTAAACTAAATGAGGTGGAGGATGAGGTGTAGGTTTACATTAAATGATTCATGACTCATAAGGTGATTCACCATTTGAATTAAATGAAGCATCCTAGATATTATCTTGATTTAATCAAGAGAGATATTTGTATGCTTCATATTATTCAAGCATGATATATAATTCATTTGATTATCACAAACACACTCTCTCTCTCCTCAAGTCTTCATCTTTTTCATCAAACCCTAAAAGCTCTCATGTGTTGAGAATTCTAGGGTTTAAAGTGACTAAGTACTCCATCTAAATACTCTACACCCTCTATGACTTCTAGATTAGCAAACTAGAAGCCGCAGTTATCTCAGATTCAAGATAGAAGCTTAGTCTATAGACTCTTGGGTGGATCATCTTTGACTTAAGGAGGCCGTTGAGGTATCCATGTCCCATAGAGCCGACGACAGGTGGAGGACAGCCATGAAGACCCGAAGGACATGTAACGTGAGGTATGACTTCGAATCCGAGTAGTTAAACTGCTCGTAGTTTGCTAGTAATGGTTTAGACACGATCCGTGAGCTCAAATCCGTGTTACGAAGCTTTCATAATTGTTTTTCATATATTCCGCCTCCCTGCAAACACATGGGGTGCGTGACATGGAATTACACATATATCACTAACAATCTCCCACTTGCACTAAGGCCATGTATTGGCATACCGCAGACCTAACATCTCGAATAGCCTCTTGAACTGTGTTTGAGGGATGGCCTTTGTGAGTGGATCTGCAGTGTCGTTCTCCATCTCTACTCTCCGCACCTCGATCTCCCGGCGATCCACGATCTCCCTGATTAGGTGATACCGCCTCAAGATATGTATGGACAACTGATGGGACCTTGTTTCCTTCGCTAAAGCTATATCCCCATTGTTGTCACAATACATAGGTATTGGATCAACAATGGACAGAACCACCAGAAGTTCTGTTATGAACTTCCTCATCTAGACTGCTTCTTTTGTGGCGTCACAAGCAGCGATATACTCCTCTTCCATCATCGAGTCAGCAACGGTGTCCTGCTTGGAGCTCTTCCAACAGACCGCCCCTCCATTGAAGGTAAAGACATAACCCGACATGGACTTGGAGTTATCCTTGTCACTCTGGAAGCTGGAGTCAGTGAAGGCCTCAATCTGGAGGTCTTTACTACCGTACACCAAGAACATCTCCTTAGTTCTTCTCAGGTACTTGAAAATGTTCTTAACTGCTATCCAATGCTTCTCCCCAGGGTTTGATTGATACCTGCTTACCACGCTTAGTGCGTAAGCAACATTTAGTCTGGTACACAACATCACATACATTATAGAGCCTACCATAGAAGCGTAGGGTATAATACTCATGCGATCCCTTTCCAAATCAGTCTAGGGAGACATCTCTTTGGAGAGGGTGATTCCGTGACAAGCCGGTAGATTACCGTGCTTTGAATCTTCTATACTAAATCTTTTCAGTATGGTGTCGATATACCTGGACTGCGAAAATCCCAACATCCTCTTAGATCTATCACGATAGATATGGATCCCCAGAATGTAGGAGGCATCACCCAGGTCTTTCACGGAAAACCTTTGTGAAAAAAATCCTTTGACTGATTGTAGCATAGGAATGTCATTTCCTATCAGGAGAATGTCATCCACGTACAAGATGAGGAATACCACAGTTCTCGCTATAATCTTACTATAAATGCATGGTTCATCTGGATTTTTGATAAAGTCGAATTCCTTGACCGTCTCATCAAAACAGATGTTCCAACTCTGCGGTGCCTGCTTTAATCCATAAATGGATTTATGCAATTTGCACACTCTTTCGCTGCTCCCACTCTCTATGAAACCCTATGGCTGATCCATATAAATACACTCTTCCAAATTTCCATTCAGAAAAGGGGTCTTTACGTCTATCTTCTAAATTTCATAAACATGGAAGGCAGCAATGGCAAGTAAGATCCGAATGGATTTGAGCATAGCCACTGGAGAAATGGTTTCATCATTATCCAAACCAGGTCTTTGACGAAAACCTTTTGCAACAAGTCTAGCCTTATAGGTTTCAACATGTCCATCTACACCAATCTTCTTTCTGAAGATCCATTTACATCCTACGAGTTTTATCCCTTCAGGAGCAATGTCCAAAGTCCATACTTTGTTGGTGTACATGGACTTCATTTCGGTCCGCATTGCATCCTGTCATTTTACCGAGTCTATGCTCCTAATGGAATACTGGAAAATAGTTAGCTCATCATCGTTGATGATGCAATCCTCTCTATCACCATCTATGAGAAAACTGTAGTATCTCTCGGGCGGATGAGACTGCCTATTAGATCTGCGGAGTGGCGCAGGGATGTCCAGTTCTTTTGAAACTTCTGGTTCCACCATGCTTTCAGTAATAGTTTATGGTTCTGGAATTTCTTCCAGTTCTATTGCGCTCCCACTTATTTCTTTTTCAAGAAATCGAGTCTCTAAAAAGTAGGCATGCCGAGAAACAAAGACCTTTTATTCCTCCGCGTAATAGAAAAGATACCCCCTTGAGTTGTTTGGGTATCCCACAAACTTACACAGTACTGAGTGTGCCTCGATTTTGTCCGCATGCTGCTTTTGACAAAAGCTGGACATCCCCATATCTTTAGATACTTAAGATAGGTTTTCTTCCCACTCCATATCTAATATGCTGTGGTAGGTACTGACTTAGTAGGAGCCTTGTTCAAAATATATGCAGCTTGATTCTAGTACATAAGCCCAGAAGGATCGTGGTAACTTAGCGTTACTCATCATGGAACATACCATATCCAATAAGGTTTGGTTCCGCCTTTCCGATACACCGTTGTGTTGAGGTGTGTATGGAGGAGTAAGCTGAGAAAGAATTCCATTCACTTTTAAGTAATCCAGAAACTCGACACTTAAGTATTCACCACCTTGATCAGATCTAAGTGTCTTGATACTTTTGCCTTCTTGTTTTTCCACTTCATTCTTATATTCCTGGAATTTCTCAAAGGCCTCAGATTTATGTTTCATCAAGAATACATGTCCATACCTTGAGAAATCATTCATAAAAGTAATGAAGTAGGAATAACCATTTCTTGCATGTGTAGACATTAGACCACATACGTCACTGTGTATGAGTCCCAAGAGCTCGCTTGCTCTTACCTCGTGTCCAGTGAACAGAGTCTTTATCATCTTTCCTTTGAGATATGATTGACAAGTTGCATAAGACAGATATTCAAACGGATCCAAATATCCCTCTTTAAGTAACTTCATCAACTGTGTTTCATTGATGTGACCCAGTCTACAATGCCATAAGAAAGCTTGATTTAATTCTGGAGACTTTATGTTAAGTGTGTTCTGGACATTGAAAACTTGGTGTTGGTTTAAAACGTATATACCATTGTCTAGTGTACCTGACCCAATCAAACCATGATTAAGGTGAATGCTTACAATATTACTTACAAATGTAAAATCATAACCTTCTTTAGATAGTAAAGATACAGAAATGATATTACATGTCAAACTAGGTATACAAAACAGTTGCGCAAAACCAAAATGTGTCCACTTATCAATCCTAAGTGATATTCCCCTACGGACACAGTATCCTCGCTCGCTCCGTTAGCAACCTTGAGGGTCATATCACCCGCCTGCAAAACTCTACAGCTTCTCAGTGCATGCAATGAATTACAGATATGAGATACTGATCCGGTATCCAATACCCAGGAAGTAGAGTTGATTGACAGGCAGTTTTCAATCATAAACACACCTGAAGCAGTCACAACTTGCTTCGAATCCTGGTTCTGGGCTTTCCAGGCCCTGCAGTCCATCTTCCAATGGCCCTTTTGTGACAATAGAAGCATTCCTCCTTTCCTTCTGTCAGCCCCCAACTTTTTCCTTGCCCTTCCCCTGTACCTTATTGGCACCTCCTTTCGGCATTGTGGGGGCTTTTTTCTTCTTCCCCTTGGCTTTTGCCTTGGATCTAGAGGAGGACGGTTCCCCAATAAGCAGAGCGGATGTCTTCCTAGTTTTCTTTAGGGTGCCCTCTGCACTCCTCAACATGTTGAGGAGTTGTGGAAGTGAAACTTTCTTCTCTTGAATATTGAAATTCAAGATGAACTGGGCATAGGGGTAGAGGGGAAGGACTGTAGAATCAAGTCTGTGTATAACTCGTTCTCCAACGTGGTCCCTAGGTCCGCGAGCTCTTCAATATAGCTGATCAACTTAAGGACGTGGTCCCTTACAGATGACCCAACAACCAAGCTCGCCTGAAATAATTTCTTCGAGGTATCATATCTTGCGATACGAGATTTTTCTCCATATAAATCCTTGGTATGGAGGAATATTGAAGCTCAGTCCATCTTCTCATGCCGCTTCTGGTGTTCATTATCCATTGAGGCGAGCACGAGACACTTGGTTTCACGCTGCTTATTTCCCATGTTTTACGGATTTCAATATCCGTGATGGTGGAATCTGGACCTGGGACGACGGGGGCTTTGGTAGTAAGGAGATAGCCCAGCTTGTCATAGGTTATGGTCATCGGGACATTCTTTAGCCAATCTTTATAGTTTGGCCCCGTCAATATAATTTTTTCTAATAGTAACTTAAGCCCAGTCATTGTGGTTGCTGCAATTAGGAGAGAGAGAAGAAACACTCAGCATGATACTCTTGCAAGTTTAGATTAGTTATTAGTTTATCTAAATATGATGGCTCCCACTGTTCCTCGAATCCTCCTTCAAACCATAAAAGAAGAATTAGTCGGGATTAATCTCACCCTACAATTCTTGCTTAACCTTTTGACCAGGATAGTGTCGGTACTTCGAGGGAAGTTTTCTAACACTTTCACGGAGTTCCTTATTTACAAAACCTCTTTTTCCTGGAGGCGTAGCCCCGCTAACACTGTTATAGACACCTACTTGGTTTATAGCATTGACTGTTTAGTAAAAAAATCTCCCGAAGAGTAGTGGATACTCACAGTAGAATCAGAATCTAAATATAATCGTGTGACAACCTTGAAGGAAGCCTACCGAAATTATCACACTCCAAATGGTAAGCAACACTAGCAAGTTTCATTTTCCTTAGAAACCCCCGATGTGGATTTTTTCCCCAGGCGCTTATGACCTTGACAAAGGCCAACATATCATAAGATGCAAGTTAAGTTCTACCTGTCATTGTCCAGGTTAATTTGAACCCACCCGTACATACTCTTGATGAAGGCTAAAATAGTTGTACGACTGTCCCAAACCAACGCATCTATCTATGCTACAGATGAATACCCAGCAGCTACCAATCACTATGCCTTGGTGAAGGTCAAAATACATAGCTTGAATACTACTGAATACCCATCTGAAATGACGGAGGGCTATGAATGGATTTGGCGAAACCGTGAATGTAATGAACTTGATATAGTCGAAGGAACTATGGTAGCTTTTAAAAGGAGTGGTTTAGGATCCGCATTTAAAAGTTGTTGTAAGTCGATGTCGTGCACTTCGCGGGTTCGCGGGGAGGCAGAATATACAAAAAAAATGATTTTTCAAGCTTAACAACACCGACTTGAACTCCAGGATCTAAACGGAAACCTTAACTAGCTATTCTACTTGGAGGTTTATCTACTCGGTAAGAGTTTTATACCTCCTTGTTAACAAGTACTTTGGGTCTTCCTCTTCTCCTCCCCTTCTTGAGCTCCTCGAAAATCGGATCGCGCTTGAAACGTCGGTCTCCTCGTGTCAAAGACGATCCACCTGAGAGAATGTGGTTCAAGCTCCAACCTCTAAACCGAGGTAACCTAAAGTGCCTAGCTCGCCAAACTAGGTAGCATAGGAGATGTATAGAATGTTTATGGATTAATTTGTCTCAATTACCCTAGGTTTCTCAACTCTTGAAAGTGTTTAGGGTTTGAGGAAGAAGAAGAGAACCAAGGAGGAGAGAGAGTGTTCAAGTGATAATGAAGTGAAGAATGGCTAAGTGTTGATGACTACGAACCATATCATTTCAAATAATAATAACATAATACAACCATGCCTCAATAGTCATCCAAATGAGAATGAGTCACCAAAGTAGCCATTCTTTAATAATGATCAAATAACACCTCATACCTCCACCTCATTATCCATTTAAATAAATGGATTATAGAAAAAATGAGGTGTCTTCTTCTAGAAGCACTCTTGTGAAATTACAAGAATACCCCTCACCGTATATACATACCCATATTCATACCACGAATACCAAGAGACGATAATAATCCAATAATATAATACTAGGATTCGGCTTAAACTAAAGCCCGCTAGTATTATCCGTCCGAACATCATACGTGTAGCCAGTACACGTATATGATCGAAACCCTTCCGTAAAACCATACGACCTCTACATCATTTTGCCTGAACCAGGGAAACCCTCTATATGGGACTCTAAAGACTCGACAGTACGCTGGCAGTGGGTTTAACCAGAAGCACTTCAGCGGCACTAGCTGTACGTAATGGCCACCCATATATCTATCGATAAGAAGGTCGATGAATAAACTCATCCGAACTCCCACTGAGCCTATCTGTGACAATCTTCGTACAGCCCGGTCTGTTCGTCTAAGATACTCGCATATCGGGTCTAAGGGGGCGGTAACTGTCAGACCCCTAATAGCGTAATAAGTCGTGTCGGAGTAAAGCTCCATACACCCTGAGAAACTACTGGAGTACCTATCAGTAAAACTTGCTTGCCATGGCCAGAGACTTTGTGTAATGGTTTTCCGAACACAGCGTGATATCAACCCCTAATACCGGGAGAGACGAATCCTATCTAACCACTACTGCCTCCCTGTG
The DNA here is from genome assembly GCA_030015575.1 of Agapanthus africanus. NCBI lineage: Eukaryota > Viridiplantae > Streptophyta > Magnoliopsida > Asparagales > Amaryllidaceae > Agapanthus > Agapanthus africanus. The sequence goes on along the minus strand of JASDDO010000019.1, from coordinate 393,331,389 downwards.
CTTCAGGACTGTGCCCAACCACTACCTATTTCCACGACTCATTTGAGCCGTGGTAGGGTAGTAATCTAAGTACAGTGGGAACACACCCAAGACGAATAGTGATGTCAAGTCAAAGAACTAACATGTACTCATGTCACCCGGGAACTGCTAACTGACGATAGCTATAATATCAAACAGCAGTTCCCATCGAGTCCGTCCAGTATAACTTATAACCCAATGAGCACCTGTATACTATCTCCGATATTGCATACCAATGGCTGCGGGACAGGCCATCTCTCGAACCGGGATGAGAAGCGTATACACCAGTCTACTCTGGAGTATCGACGCCCTGTCTTGATAATCCTACAACTAGGGACCAGTATAAGGATATGCTTATAGACTACCCAGCCCCCGCTAGTATGACTATCATTACAACGCTGGTAGTCAAGCAATGATCCTAAGGGCTCTTTCAACATTTATTAGCAATACGTTAAAAGAAACATATACACATGTTATGATAGAATCAAACCAAGTAGCATACTACCATATTGAGCAAGACTTTTATTATATCTGTGTATATCCCAAGATTCCAAAATGTAATATACAAACTAGTACTATACAATAATGGCCTCTAGGGAATATATCACTAACATGTTGGTATATACAGGTGTCCGATTAAATATGTGTATATCCCAAGCTTTCAAAATGTAATATACAAACCAGTACTATACAATAATGGCCTCTAGGGCATATATCACTAACATGTTGGTATATACGGGTGTCCGATTAAATATGTGTACAGGCTACACGGATTTTAATTGGACGGTTGATAATACTAGCGGTTTAGGATTATACTGGATTATTAAATGAAGTTTTGATTTAATAATTTATATATATATATATATATATATTTAATATATGTATTCTAGTATTATTGTTCACTATTCATTTTCTCTCTTGGTTATTCGTATTTTTATACGGATACGCGTATATGTGTTTCGATACGTATACCGGGATGTATTTCGTATTTATACGGAATTTGTTCTAAAAGATGGACACCATATTTATGAATATTCATTTATGAATATTCATAAAATGGGGTAGAGGGTGAGGTGGCATTGAGCTTGGTTGAAGACATGTAGAGAGGAATATGCTTCATTAGTTTATTACAAAATATTGTGAGATTTTTTATTTGCAAGGTTGTGAAAAATATGAAGCCATTCTATTATTCTAGATTATGATTCTCTCATGCTTTTCTACACTTGCTCATGGCTAAGTTTCTTCACCTCCTCCTCCTTCTTCTTTACTTTCTCTCTTGAGTTTTAGATTTGAGAGAAAATTAAAGTGGAATATTCCTACATCCCCACTCTCCATTCCTAGCGAGCTTAGAGCGTCGGTTGCTTCACTAGGTAAAGCTGGAGCTTGGATCGGTTCCTTCGGGTGGATCACCTTCGGCGAAGGAGGAACTGCTTGCAAGCACGATTCGGAGCTCTTGAGAGCATGCTAGAGTCCAACCCAATTGGTGCAAATGAAGACGCTACAAAGGTTGTGATCTCTATCTTGTTGTTTTTCTAGTTTAAGTGTTTGGTGTAGATTCTTGGGCTTAGGTTTCTAGTGCCATTAAAATTTTTGTTTTTGGATTTCTCATTAGCCACGGGTTAGCGGTGAGGGCATTAAGAACCAACACTCATATATAGAGATTCTCAATTGATAGTCAGTCAGGTAAATGGTGACTACAAGACGTGTAAGCCAGAGCAGATAAGGTACGGTGAAAGAGTACAATAGCTATTGACGCGTATTCCATCATATATATTGGAAAATGTGCCGCGGACGAAAAATAGTAAGGTGGATACATTATCCGAGATGACCAAAGAAACGACAAAGCCTTGACGACGCGAGGATCACTGTCCAAAGCCGTAAGGTCCTAGCGCCAGTGGAACTCCCTTCAGAGTCTCCAGTAGAAGCACTTGACAAAGTTGAAACACTTGAGGGGGAAGTTCTCCAAGCAAGAGAAGAAGAAAGTGAGGATTGGTGCCTAGTCTTTATAGACTACTTCAAATTCTAGCAAGTACCTAAAGATGCATCATAGAAGCATCAACTCATTAAACGGGCTCTGTCATTTACCTTAGTTGAGGGAACTCTCTATAAGAGGTCCTTCGATCACCTATGGTTATGGTGCTTAGGATGAAAGGAAACCAATAAAGTTGTCTGAGAAATCCATGATGGACTTTGCAGATCCCATTAAGTCGGTCCGAAGATGAAGATCAAGATTAAAAGAATGGGCTACTATTGGCCCTCGATGATTCAAGAATGCATCGAATATGCAAGGTGATGCCATTCTTGACAAATACACATGAATTTCATATATCAACATCCCAATCCACTGCACCCAACTGTAGCCAGCTGGACATTTGAGATGTGGGGAACGAATATAGTTAGCCAAATCGAACCAGCGTCATCTAAAGGGCATCGGTTTATTCTCGCAACAACCGATTACTTCTCGAAGTGGACGGAGGCAATAACACTCAGGGAAGTAAAAACAGAAAATATCCTTCACTTCTTCAAGACTCATGTCATATACCCATTTCGAGTCCCGCGACGGATAGTCTTAGACAATGGACCAACATATCGAAACCACAAGATAAGTCTCTTCATCCAACAATACAAGATAGATTGGATATACTCATCCGTCTATAACCCCCAGGCCAATGGTCTAGCCGAGACTTTCAATAAGACCTTGAGTAAACTCATAAAGAAGGCAGTGTCCAAAAATAAAAAAAGATTGGCATGGCAAGCTACAAGAAGCGTTATGGGCCTACCGAACGACGTTCAAGACGGCCACGAAAATGAAACCCTATGCATTGGTGTTTTGAACAGAAGCGGTGCTCCCATTAGAAATTGAACTCCCTTATCTATGAATGGCGATTCAACATGAGCTCACTAACGAGGAAAATGCAGACCTTCGTCTTGAAGAACTTGACACGTTGGATGAAACCCGTCTTGAAGTACAACAAAGCCTCGAAGCCTACAAATCAAGGATGACCCGGGCATATGGAAGATTAACCAGACCGAGAACATTTCGTTAAGGCGAACTGGTATTAGTGGTCAAAAGATCGATGATTCCTAGCCGTACAAAATAGGCAAAGTTCGAGCTCAACTATGAAGGCCCTTACATCATAGAACATGTCTATCAAGATGGAGCATACATGCTGATAGACATGCATGGCGAAAGGCCTCTTCGACCAATAAACGGCTGATTCCTTAACAAATACTACGCTTAAAAAGTGGAGATTCGGGTCAATAATAGATGAAGGCGCTTGTGTTCGCTCGCCATCTTCCCAAAATCAAGACTCTGAAAGCCCTACCAGATGATGGTACCCCAAATACACTTCGCCCTACAACATGGATCATATAACCAACTGTATACAATCCACGGGCACAGACGGTATATATCCCTCCACAGACCCCTATGTCCCTAAACTGGAATGACGGATGGTCTAAGTCCCCCATAGACCGCAACGTCCTTAAACTAACGTATTACCCTATGGTAGATCTCCATATTGATCACCGTATACAATCTACGGGCATAAACGATCTATATCTCCTCCTAGTCCTACTGACAAGATTACACCTGAAGTCTAACCGGCGATAAAGCTCCACCAACGAGGTAGTGGTTAAAAAAAATGTCCATAAGAAAAATGGGCACGGATGAAAACCCGAAAGGGCTCCATGAGTAAAAATAGCAGGATTGCCAGCGAGCTTGTGAAAACCCGAAAGGGTGCAAATTCAAGAAAAGAAAGGAAAATACACTTACAAAGTTCTCTCAGCCTTGTAAGAACAAAACACCTGCGTGGGATCCTTACGACTTCCAAAGAAGCAACACACTTAGGAATCCTCACGATTCCTAAGGAGAAAAAGCACTTACGAGATCCTCACAAATCGTTAAGAGAATAGCCCCCTATGAGACCCTCACGGATCATAGAATTCAAAAGCCTTAGGTTACAGGGATCTTAACCTGTTTCTTAAGCCATCATAACCCCACAAAGTTTATGTCCTATAAATGGTCCAATATCTACTCTTGTATACAATCAGCGGGCGTAAATTAATATGTTCCTAACCAAGTCCCACCAAAGGCAAGTGATGATCCTTGACATGGTGAACGGCACTTGTGAGTCCCCATGACTTACAAGGAGAAAATACTCTATTATGATCCTTACGAATTGCAAGAGGAAATACCGCTTAGGAGTCCTCACGACTCCTAAGGAAAAAATACACCTACGAGATCCTCTCAACTCGTAGGGAGAAATACCTTTATGAGACCCTTACGGCTCATAAAGTCAAAAAGCCTTAGTTGGCAGGGACCTAAACCTGTTTTCTAAGCCACCCTTGTCTAAACAGACAATGGCAAATGATGAGTCTCTCCTGACATTACGCTTTAGTGTTAGCGATACTGATGCCGAACGACACCAAACTCCTATGTTCCAAATTCTTGACCCCTAAGTCACTAAACTGGGAATAAAAAAAGCCAAAATGATTGGAAACCATGAACGAAAAGACAAAATGATTGAGCAATCGTGACTTTCACGATAAGAAAAACTGAAATGAAAGAGCATCGCGGGAAAAAAATTTTTGCTGCCCTACAGATATGTCAGTATCGACTCCTATAGACAATCCATGGGCACAAATATTTGAAAAGAGCAGCATGTTTTGCCATGCTTCGCTGAAGGAAAGAAACAGGTCTCAACGACATGCACAAGAGCAAAGACCATTGGACGTCGTCCTACCTCGGACGGGTGCAGTAATGACTTCCTGGGGCTCCAAACAAAGCCTAACCTCAAGATAAAGCGCCATGGTGACGCCTAACGCTAAATCATCTGATGGACATCTACACATTCACCTAGGAAGATTGCTTGAGAAGTATCTCCCCATCTGATTGGATGGGAGATACGACAAGTGCGTAGCTACTCAAAACAGCGATCTGAGTGGACGCGAGCCGAGAAGAAATTAGCCGACGTAACGGTGCGATGGACTACACCTAGTACCACAAACCTAACGGACTCTTGGGTTAACAAGGGTTATGTATGTTTAACATTAGGCTAAGTTTATTCATCAAGGAGGATAAACTAATGCTCCGGGACGAGTACATAAACTAAGCCGGGTCACTTCAGCATAAACGATGGAGTAAAGATACCACCTATGGATCGACTCATAAGTAGAAAACTCCCTTGTAGGATCCTTATGACTTACAAAGGAAAAAGACACTTAGGAGTCCCCATGACTCCTAAAGAGAAAATACACTTTCGAGATCCTCTCGACTCATAGGGAGAAATACTTTTATGAGACCCTCACGACTCATAAAATTGAAAAGCCTTAGTTGGTAGAGATCTAAACATGTCTCCTAAGCCATCGCTGCCCTGTGGACTGCCACCATACTGACTACCATATACTATCTACAGGCCACATTCGACAAGGTTGGACCTAAGACATCTTTCATTCGTTAACCAAGCTACCAATAAGAAGAAGAAACCGCTTACATGTCCTCTCGACTCGTAGGTAGAAAATACCGGAGTGAGATCCTTATGACTCTCAAAGGTGAAGTACACTTAGGGATCCCCATGGTTCATAAGGAGAAAGTACACCTATGAGATCCTCACGACTTATAGGGAGAAATACCTTCAAGAGACCCTTACGGCGTATGAAGATGGAAAAAGTCATGATTGGCAGGGATCTAAACATGTCTCCTAAACCATCAAATCACTAGCGGCACACTACTTAACCCACGTATATACTTACGTGGGCAAAGTGGTAGGGGCTATTTGTTCATACCCATTTTAAAGTTCATCCAATGGATGCGATGCGACATGTACAAAGCACGTGCGCATGACTTAAGCCCATCGCATGCAAAGCACGTGTGCATGGCTTAAAGCCATCGCATGCAAAGCACATGTGCATGGAGAATGCTATTGCGTGTGATGCGGCATATGCAAAGCACCTGCGCATGGAGAATACCATCGCATGAAATGCGACACGTGCAAATCACGTGTGCATGGAAAAGGACATCGCATGCTATGCGGCACGTGCAAGACACATGCACATGGCAAAGGCCATCGCATGTACTTGACTAAGTCATTACTAGAAGAAAATCTTCTATCAGTTAACAAAGTTAACAAAAATAATTAAAATTGATCTTGGATTCAATGATTCAATGGTGCACACGCACTTTAAATTGATATAAATCAATTTAAATATATTTGTTAATAACAAACTTAACAAAATAATCAAAATTGATTTTTAAATCAATGATCAAATGGTGCGCATGTCATCTTTGATTGATATAAATCAATTAAAATCAAATTGAGATCAAAACTCACATAATTGTTGGGAACAAGTCCTAACAATTCATTTTCTATAAATACGAACCCCCCTCACAATGAAGGGAGGCTTTTGGATCTTTTTTGGACTCTCTGAGTTTTTGTTCTCCTCTCTAAAAAAAGAACCAAAGTTCTCAAAGTGTAACGTTCTGAAAAAAATCGTTTAGGTGAAATTTCCGATAATCGGTAAAATAATTGGTGTTTTCCGTAAAAAGAAAGATATAATTGTTTTTCGACATAGACATAAATATACCTATTCTAGCTATGTAATTTCTAGTATTTGGTATTTAATTGGTCACTTGTAAATTTCTAGTTTAATTAAATATTTTCCGTAATTAATTATTTTAAATATTATTTTAAGCCTTCACTAATACATTTAATTAGTGATAATTACAATTTGGAGTGAGGTAACTATGCTTTAGTGAACCATGACACATTAAACTAAAATGTAACATGTTGTATTTAAAATGAAATGGAAATTGTTAAGAGGGTTCTAGAAAAATTGAAGAAAGGTTTTAAATAAAAAGAAAATCATTATAATTAGGAAATAAGTTAATTGGTGTAATAATTGGGGTTTTTTCTTGACTTGACTTCCCACACCCACACACTCACCCTTCCCCTCCTCATGGCTGAGCCTAGGCTGCCCCCTCCCCTAAATTTCCCCACATCATTTCCTCACAAAGTTGAAAAGAGAATTAAAAAGAAAACAATAATTAAACTTAAAGCTTGGTGCGTTAAATAGGTATGGGTTGCATGTCACTTGAGCCCACTCACTCACCCACACTCACACACCCCTCTCTCTCTCTCTCCATTTCGACCAGAAAAATTCTGCAGCGTCCCCTCTCTTTTCTTCATCTCATTTTGTCTCCAAAATCAAAATTCCATCAAAAATCCAAGCAAAAACCTCACAATTCCCTAATTAAAACTTTACCCATTATTTCTTAGCCAAACTAGTATGGATCTAGGAGCATGAAAGCTATTTTTGGAGGCTAAGATTGCATACTAGATCTTAAATTGTAAGGTATAAATCTTAACCCTATAGTGAATTTGTTGTTTAATTGCTTTAATCTAGCTTAATTAGGTGTTAACTTGGTTCTAATTTCAAATTTAAGTTTTACAGGAAAAGGTTTGGGATCAAGTTAGGGTTGTGATCATTTGATTATGGTTGTGTGATGTATTTTAACATCTTAAGGCATGCAAAACTTAATCTTGTTGCTATATTGTTAATTGCTACATTTAAATTGTCCAAATTAAGCTATTTTGCAAACTAGATTTTAGGATTTATGAAAATATGTGAGATCAAAAATCTAGTTAATAATTGGGTAGCTTAATTATGATGTAAAATGATCATTGTGGCCACTAGATTTGTTTAAATATCTGGATTTGTAACAAAATGGTTAAAAGAGGCTTACTAGGTTTTTGGAAATAAATCGATTTGATTAATTTTGAGTTTTTGATGAGTTACAACTTATTTCATAAAATATTTAATGTGTTGTGAACGCGCGATTGGTGTGATTGGGTTTTTGGTTTGATAGTTGCCATGTATAGCGATCCTAGTTGTGTTTTGTGGCATTGTCGCGAGCGCGTTTTATGCACCAAGTGCGTGCGCGTTTAGTTAGTGCGCGTGGTTGACTTGAATTGGTTGTGTCTGCGACTAATTTTATATTTATTCTCTTATTTCCTTGTGTACATTTCTAGGATCGGGTGCAGAGACGTCGGATGTGGCGCGGAAATGACAGAGCTGAAATCGGATCAGATTAGCCGAGTCGCCCAGATGAGTAGATGTATATCTATGGGGGAAGTCGGGTGGATGGCGTATAGCACCCCCGCAATTTCGTAGGATATAATGTGTTAGAATATATATATACATATGTGTTATTGCGAATATGAATACTTAGCAAGAAAAGCTTTAGGAGACCATGGGTTGAATTTAGTGTAATTGGAAGAAAGTGCCTTTTGTTAGTTTTTTAGTCGCGAAACCCTAGAGTAAAGGTTGACACACACACACATGCACACACGTGTTATGTTTGGGTGTATATGTTTATATGTATGTATGTATATATATATATATATATATATGTGTGTGCGTATGCGTTAGGGGGTGTGTGTGTGTATGTGTGTGTGTGTATACATATACACGGATGATGAGCCCGGTATATGATACTTAGAGATGAGCCGATATGATCGGGCATGATGCTGTGAGATCGTGATCTGTGATTGGGTTATGATACGATACGACATAATATTATAGCGGATCGTTGGGCGATGTGTTTTTATACACACGAGGATATATGTTTGATGATATTGGAATGTACTAGATTTCAGAACTGTACCCCTAATTCATGATTTTATGATAATGATACCATATGAATAATGAGGTACATGTGATATCTGACCCGTACCCCGATTTTGGGATGCCGTACGATGGATTTTACCGTACGAGGTATTGATACGATGAATGATCCACACTCTTTACTCGAGGATGTCGTACTATATATTTTACCTTACGTGACATTATTGAGGTGGGATCGCCGACTATTAGATATATCGACTCGGACTTTAGGTGGTTTTCCTTACCCTTTCGACTGGGCTCGAGTCATACTTATTTTCAAAACTAACGAATCATGATTATTTTAAAGACAGGCCGAGGGATACTACGGATTTTTCAAAAGACGCATCTTTTCTCAAAGACCCCGTAGCCCCTATTTTTTTCTAAAACCATAATTCGTGCTATTTCAAACACCAAGAACTGTATGACTCGTATTTGGAAAGGTATATTCTTAAATATTGCGGTTACTACATCTTTTTTGTATATTCATGTTGTTCTCATCGCATTGCATGCTTATAAATGTGTTTCTTTAGTTATTATGAACCCCTGTTGTCAGGACACCAGCACCATTACCGATGATGCGTATGCTCCACGTACACTTGCTTGCCGGCTCACACAAATTATTATCGGTAATTTCCATATCACGTACACATTAGAAAACATTACTTCATTTGTATAAATTGCTAGCTGGTAGTTTCAACATAGTACTAGTACGCTTGCCTTCATATGCTAGTTTTGATATTGCATTTCTTACTCAGATACTTCATGCATTTATGCATTCATTTTGTTATGCAATATCATGGGGCTTTATACCGATATTCACTGTTCACTGACTAGTGATTTTGAGATTTTGGATCTTTCATGAGATTTCTGGTTTTGGGAAACCACATGTGAATGTTTATAAACTTATGATAATTTTAAAAGAGAAAGATGCGGTTTTCCTTGATATGATGAGTAGCGTCCACCATGATGTTTTCTCGGTTCTGAGTTAGTTTTCGAGAGCCGATTCGAGGAGGAGGATGAACCGTCTGCGGGTACATGGTGGACCCGATGAGGCACCCCGGGGCGAGACTGGTTTTGTGGGGATGATGATGAGCCTGGCAGGGGAGCACTACCTATCGGTTATTGTATCGGAAACTCGATGGATATACAGAGGATACCGTTCGGAGTTATGAGAGAGATGGATATATGGGCCGATCCGGACTGACGGAGCCCATGGGCTAATCCGGACTGACGGAGCCCGAGATTTGAGTATTATGTGTCGCTGTCAGACACGGATTTCGAGATTTTTTGAGTGCCGATGATGGGCACTCTGGTTTTATCATGATTTGTGTGTCGTTGCTGGACACACGTTGGATGGTGCATAATTACATGCCACACATCGATATTATTATTCATGACATGGACACGAGTACTTGATATCACACTTATGATATATTGTCACCCTTGCAGTAGTATTGTGTATTTATTGGTATGACCTAGGAGAGGGTCATACATGCGATTTCTTATCAGTGATGTTATCTACTCACGAGTTGGCAACTCATCCCTGTTGTGCCACAGTTTCTTGTAGGTTTGGCCATACAGGTTTCATTGTGGCTTGCTGACACACTGCTTTCTTCCGGGTGATTGCTTTGGTAGGTGGGTTCACTTGCATCGTGACCATCGTTGCACTTTATTTATTTCAGTTGTATCTAGTAAACTCCATTAACCAGACATGTATTATTTGGTAGGCCTAGAAGACCAGTTGTATATTATTTTGATCTTAGAGTCGCGGTCTTGTGTTATTATTGGTCTTCTTTGGTTTTCTTGAGAATGTTGGATTCCTTTCTGAGTTTTGATCCTCGCCCTGCGGCGTTGTATATTTTATTGCTTGCGTGGTTGTTTCCGCCAATTGGCGAAGAGCTGGCTCCCGCTTGGGGATGCCCTTATTCATTATTTATGTATTTCATGTGTTGTACCCGTTTGGGTGCCTATATTTACAAAGGAGACTCTGCCTAAATTTTCGGGAAAATAAGATGTTGGTTTTAAATGTTTACTGTCACTTATTTTGGTTAAAACCACTTTCTTTAAAACAAGTTTTCTCTCACTGTTTTTCTTAAAATGGTTTAGATTTATGGGCTTTGGCTTACTTAGATTACGTTATGCCTTTAGACGCTTTGTATTTTAAGTGCCAGTCACGTTCCGTGTCATTTCGGGTCGTGACAAAGTTGGTATCAGAGCGCTAGGTTTAACCTTGGTTTTAGTCTGGGTTTGACTATGCGGAGTTTAGGGCGTATATATATATTCGGAACCTAGGCTTGATCTTACGGAACTTAGACTTAGTCGAGGGGGTATTAGACCCGAACTTTTGTCGCGTAGGTTGATCTTGGTTGAGGAAGTAGATGACTTAAGTAGAGTGACGTACCATGTGTATGTTCCACGGCATACTTACGATACGCTACTCTGCTTAAGAAGCCTTAGGATGTACATTTCTTATGCATTGTATTTCTATTTCATTCCTATAATCTATCCTCATCGATATCGGATTGTGGGTTCTGTTACCACGGTTGCACGGGTAGAGAGAGCTGCGGCTAGAGTTGAGGTCAGCATGAGCTCGTCTTGGACGAGGACTGACCATGGCATATTTCCAGTGACACACGATTGTATAGATGTGTCGTTTATTTGTGTTTTTCGTGACATGAGCGTTTTGATGGATTGTTTTTACTAAGATTTCTCGAACGTTCAGATCAGCACCAGAGGATTAGGCCACTGCTAGAGGCCGGCTAGAATGTGATGATCGTTAATGTATCATCTATTCTTGAGGATTGAGGCATTGTTTAGCGTGTGGACGAATGAGCCAGTTGTTGCTGCGACTGACAAGATATCACCCCAGATGTTTGAAGCCATTGCAGCACGAGTTGTACTTAGGGATATGATAGAAGATCGCTAGTCACCCATGGAGGAATGACTAAGACGTATGGTTCGTTTGCATACCCCGATGCGAGGTCATCAGATTGATTGATTTCAGCTAGAGAAGACTTCACACATGCACATTGAGAGTTGATAGAAAATGGACGAATGAAGAGTATTCCTCCCATGATTTGGAAGAGTTTCCGAAGGCGTAGTTGGCCGCAAACCCTCCACAAGATATTGAGTGGTCGAGTTCGTAGTTTCGGAAAGGAGACTCCGAGTATGAGTATAGCCGTTTATAGCGCAGTCCATGCAGCTACGAAGAGATGAGTCCGAATCAGTCCACATTAGAGAAAAGCGGAGTAAGAGGTTCGTACGAGACATTGACGAGATGACGTTCCACTCCGTCGACATCAGAGATGTGACATGCATACAGAGGCGTTGAATATGGATATATCTTTTAGAAGAAGTCGTGATGAGTATGCAGCTGTTCCGGAACAAGAAATGGATTTAGTAAAGGGTGATAACTTCCGGGCAGTTCGACAGAAACGAGATTTGGGAGAGACCCCGACAGAATCTTTCTGGAATACTACACGAGAAGACTTAGACCCAGAATCGGTCGTATCACGCACACCCAGTAGGGCAGAGTTTGGCATCATCGACGAGACATGTTATGAGTGACCATGATAGTTGGCCAGAGATTTTAGAGGATGTACCAGAGTGGAACTTTTTCCATCATCATTCCATATTAGGCCATTAAGCTGAGGAGCTAGGTAACTGACAATCTGCAGTGAGAGACGAGAGCCTAAGGGCATAAGGCACCGGACCATGAACAGGAAGCAAGTAGATATCTTGCTCTGATAGCTTTGGATGCACCGACACCTTCTCGACTTTGAAGGAAAGACATATCGACGACAGTGTTTACGATTTGCGATTTAGTGATTCGAATATCATGTATCCGTCATTTTGGATTTCGATATTCTGGGCGATTTATTTGCATGATTGAGTTTTCGTGCACCACTGTTGCACTTGATTTTGATTTGATGTCGTTCGAGATGTTTGATTTTGATTTCACGCCTACGGTATGTATGTGATTTGACTTGTGCCTTCGGCGTAGTTTTCATGCACTTTTAGTACTTTGACTCGATTTTGTGTACGCTGATGCACGTGGTTGAGAGATTTTATACCACAGTATACCTGATTTGGATTGAGGTATGTTTTATACCATCGATTTCGATTGTGATATTCGATATGTGTTTTCGTGCACCTAGTGCACTTGATTTGGATTCTTGCGCATACTTGGCGCGCTTGATGCGATTTTGGTACACACCAGATGCACTAAATCGGGATTCTTCGTGCATATCACATGTAGGGTTACTAGGCACTGTCACAAGGTTCTACAAGGCATCAACCATGCCCGATTTAAAATTTAGATGTGCCGAACAACCCAAAGCAAGGATCTTTGCTAGATTATTAGGGTTAAACATGCAAGTAAACAACTTTACTTCTAAGAGTTTGGGATTACAACCTTTGTAGTCCGTTCTTTCACTTCTAAAGCTCCATGTTGAGGTCCTTTCGCTGCGATCATCGAGTGCCCGGACTCTAGAGAGGCTCCATGAAGAGAAAGATGCAATCTTGCTTCCGATCTTCAATAACAAAGATGATCTACCTTGAAGAAACTCAAACCCAAGCTCTTGCTTTGCTAATCAAGTATTAGAAAAGCAAACACCCTAATCTAAGTGGCAAGAATAGATGAGGATAATGAAGTAGGAATTTAGCACTCTTTTGTTTTCATTTTCTCACTTATAAACATCACAAATGAAAAAGCTAGAAAGCTTTTCATCAAAGGAGGAAGAAGAAGAAGATCAAAACCTTTTGTGATGGATAATGAAATCAAGTGTGAGTTTAGAAATGCAACCATGGGTCAAGTATGAAGACTTAACCCATGTAGAGAATCAACTATGATTAAAGGGTTGGGTTGGGTTAAAAAAACATCTATGCAAAATATCAAGGTCAAAGTCAAAGCTTCAATAAGCTTCTTGAAAGCTTCATGAAAGCTTAACCCTAATCCAAACCCTAACCATATTTAAACTCCACAAATCATGTTGCATTTATAACCATAACATGTTACAATATTATATATCACATATACAATATTTATTGTAACAAAATAAAATAATACAATTAACATATATCACATATATATATCAATGTATTATCCGAGTGAGAAAAAGAATCTTTAAGTGAGCTAATATTAGTTAATGTAATATAATATATCAAATATATAATTATACATTAAATTATCGAATCAACACTTGATCCGATAATCCGGCTATTTCGCAAATAACCGACTAATATAATCTGTATCAGTTCATCGAATCAACACTTGATCCGATGATCCGGCTATATCACGTATACCCGGCCGATATCTCATATCGCAAGAATCCAATATGGTATCGCATACATGTATTATTCCCGGTCCCGCACATATCACATATGTGCTCCTACTCCGTTTTGCCTGAGCCAGGAAACCTCTGTGTAGGACTCTAATGAATCATCAATACGCCGGCAGTAGGTGATGATCATATCAAACACCCACAAGCTGCAAGCGGTCAGCTAAACGTAACAGCCACCCAGGTATTGAGCAATCAGAAGATCAACAAGCAAGACTGTACATTCTCCCGTGAATCCAACCAGTAACACTCCCGTACAGTCCGGTCTCTTCGTCTGATATGTCGCATATCTCGCCTAGGGGTGGTAAACGTCAGACCCCAGTAGCTTGATAAGTAGTGTCGATATGAGGTCCATAATAGTTCGAGAAACTACTGATAACACTTACCAGTAAATCTCAACAACCCTGGCCAGGGATTTCCAGTTATAGCCAATCGAATACTGCGCAACATCAACTCCCTATACTGGGAGAGACGAAACCCCACCTATCGCTCATTGCCACCATGTGATTCAGGACTGTACCCAAAAGCAACCGTTTTGCACGCCCTCTTGGACGTGGTATGATGGAAATCAAAGCACAGTGGGAATCACACAAGACTCTATGACGATCTCGGATCTACAGACTAACCTGTACCAGTGTCACCAGAGAACTGCCATCTGACGTGAGGTATAATACCTTCTGGGAGTTCTCGGCGAGTCCGTCCAGTGTACCCAGTCTCCACTGAGCACCCGTATACCTTCTCTGATGTCAAACACCAATGGATATGGGATCATCCATCGCCCATCATATGGGTCAAGAAGCGCATACGCTAGTCTACTCAGGAGTATCGATGCCCTGTTTCGGTACCCCCACGACTAGGAACATTTGAAGGATGTACTTGGAGACTACTCTGTCCCCACTAGTATGATCTGCATCATAGTCCTGGTACTCAAGTACTCATCCTAAGGGCTTTATCAACATATGACATAGAGACAATCAGAGTACATGTTAAGATAAAGAGTAACCAGATAGCATACTATCATGTCGAGCAAGAAAGTCCTCCCTATATATGTCCAAGCATCCACTACAATATACAATGTATGTACAGTAACGGCCTCTAGGGCATACATATAACTAACAATCTCCCACTTGCACTAGGGCCATCTGTTGTAGTATCTCATACCTAACAAGAAGCTGTGGTTGAAGTATCTTAGACTCAACCATCCCATAAAAGTCTCTACTGAGAAATAGGCCTTTATGAGTGGATCCACGCTGTTGTACTCTGTGTCTACTCTCCTAACCTCGATCTACCTGAAGATCAACCATCTCTATGATTAGGTGATACTGCCTAAGAATATGTCTGGATCTCTGATGGGACGGGGGTTCCTAGTCCTAAGCCACAACTCCATTGTCACACAATGGCAGGAACGAAGTTCATCTCATGAACTTAAATATATCCAGACTGCCTCTTTGGTAGCATACTTGGTAACGATGTATCTTGCCTTTAATCGTCTAGTAAGTCACGGTATCTAGCTTGGAACTCTTCCAACATACCGTCCCTCTACTGAGGGTGAAGACAATGCCTGCGACTGACATTCAGTCGTCCTTATCACCCTGGAACCTTTCCAGTGATTCTCCCCAGGATCGATTGATACCATCTCACTACAACTAGTGAGAATCCTAACATCTAATTGGATCTATCTCATAGATCCATAACTCAGGATTTAGGAGATATCACCTTGATCCTATATGGAGAATCTTTGTGATAAGAGGAGATTGACCGAGTGTAGCATAGGAAACTCCTTCCTTATCAAGAGTATGTCATCCACGTACTCTACGAGGATCACCACCATACTCTCTACTACCTTTTTTTATATACAAGGTTCATCTACCATTTTGATGAAGTCAAACTCTTTGACTACCATATCAAAACAGACGTTCGAACTCCGCGATGCCTGATTTATCACATAAAACAACTTGTACACGTTTCCGCTGCTCCCACGGTCTACGAAGCCCTCTGGCTGTGTACTTATAGACGCTCTCTTCCAAATGATCATTTAGAAAAGCAGTCATGACACCCAACCACCAGATATCGTAGTCATAGTATGTAGTAGTGGCAAGTAGGACCTGGATGGACTTAAGCATACCTTTGAAAGTCTCAACTTTTCCATGTACACCAAGTAATCTTCTCAAGATATACTTGCTCCTGATGGGGATTTAACCCTTCAGATAAAGCAACCAAAGTCCATACTTTTTTGGTGTATAAGGATTCCATCTCAGATCGCTAAGCATCCAACCATTCTCACAGAGTCCCCACTCCTGATGGCCTGCTCGAAACTAGTTGGGTCATCATCTCATGATATAATCCTCGCTCCCACTGTCATAGAGAAACCGAAGTATCTCTCAGGTGGATGAGGTACCCTACCAGATCGGCAGAGAGGCTGAGGTTCGTTGGAAACTATTGAATCCTCCGGGTTTACCAAATCATCAGCTGCAGTTTGTATAGCTGGAACTCCTTCCAATTCTACCTCATGACCACTAATTTCTTCACAAGAAATTCGCTTTTTTCTCAAAAAGTGGTATGCCGAGAAATAAAACATCTTTTGTTCTTCGGTGTGGTAGAAGATATTCCCTTGCGAATGCTTGGGATATCCAACAAACTTCCACAGAACTGACCTTGCCTTGAACTTGTCCGGATTTTGCTTTTGACATAGGCCAGACAACCCCAAATCTTAACTTCCATAAGAGATGGGCTCTTCCCATACCATATCACATATGGAGTGGTAGGCATCTGATTTGGTTGGAACCCTATTCAATAGGTATGCAACTTCTCAAGTGCATAACCCCAAAAGAAAATAGGCATCTCAGTAGTACTCATCATAGAGCACACCATATCACATAGGGTGTGATTGCTCCGCCCCGATACACCGATGTGCTGTGATGTATTCGGAGGAGTAATGCTGAGAGAGAATCTCATTCTCCTTTAGAATAATCCAGGAATTCCGTGCTAAAGTATTCTCCTCCTTGATCATATCAAAGGACTTAATACTTATACCCGTTTTTGGTTCTCTATTTCTAACTTATATTCTGTGATTATCTCAAAAGTTTCGGACTTGTGTTTCAAAAGGAATATATGTCTGAATCTTGAGAGATCATCAGTTAATGTAATGAAGTACAAAGAACCAGTCCTGGCATATGTAGACAGGGGACTTTCATACATCAGCATGTATCAATCCCAAGAGTTCAGTAACTCTTTCTCTTTTTCCAATAAACGGAGCTATGGTCATCTTATCTTTGTGACATGACTGGCAAGTTTTACAATATGTAAATCCAAACTAATTTAAATATGCATCTTTATGTAACTTCAGCTAGTCGGGTCGCATTGATATGACCTAGTCTACAATACCTCAAGAAGGATTCGTTCATTTCTGAACTCTTCCTCTTGTGTGTGCTCTGTACGTTAAGAACTGTGGTTTGATTTAGAACGTCTATGCTTTTAGATAACGTGCCTGAACCGATCAACTCTTGATATAAGAAATGTTCAAAACATTATCCAACAATACAAAATTATATCCTTCTTTACTAATAAAGAGACTGATATGATGTTGTATATCAGGTTCGGTATCTAATAACATTCGTTCAGAATCAATGCATTCTAGTAATACAGGGTGATAACTTCCAACAGACTTGGATGCAACACTTGCATCATTTCCAACTCTTGAAACTTATCACCCGTTCTCAGTTCTCTACCTATCTATAGCCCATGTAACAAATTACATTTGCGGGATCCTAATCTGGTATCTCATACCCAGGACGTAAAGGATACTGAGAAACAGTTCTCGGTAATGAACACATCCGAAGAAGATGCATCAGCATGCACTTTCTTCGTTTGGGTGGCACGGGAATTCTGGTAATCCCCTATTTCCTGCTCTGTCTTATAACAATTATAAGTTGGAGCGGGACCAACGTTCCTTAGCGCAGTATAACAAGCGGGTTCGGTCAATACATCCGTATTATTATCTTGATTAAGGCGTGACATGGTCGTTACCTAGAGAGAGATAGAAGAAAACACTTAGCGTATGCTCTTGCAAGATTAGATTAGTTATTAATATATCTAATCAGGATGTCTCCTACCGTTTTACTCAAATCTTCCTTCAAACCCTAAAAGGAAAGACTAGCCGGGATTAATTACACTCTACAAGTTCGCCAATCTTTCAGCCAGGCTAGTGCAGGTACTTTGAGGGAGGTTCCCCGTGCTTTCGCACGGACCTAATTAAAGTAAACCTCGTTTTTCCCAGGGGCGTAACCCCGTTGACACCTTTCTAGACACCTACTTAATCGGCTAATTGTAATGTGTAAAACTCTCCCAGGAGTAACTCTTACTCGCAGCGGGTATCGGGATCCAACTATCTCATAGATGGTATGCAATCTCATTGCAAATTTCAACTCTTGAAATTCCCAATAATATTTTACCCCTAACCTCCTATGACCATGACAAAGGCCAACAAACCATAGGATGCTAGTCAAGTTCAACCCGTCATTTCCTGATTGAATTAAACCCACCCGCACGACCCTTAACAAAGGCTAACAAGGTCGCATGACTACCCTAACTCAATCACATCATATGCTTATACAGATAAGAAGTAATCAGCTACCGCACACTACGCCTTGACAAAGGCCAACAAACGCAGCACGAATACTAAATACTACTTATCTGAAATGACCGAGGGATACGACAGGTTTTCAAGAAAACCCTTTGCGTAATGAACTTGATATCGTTGTCGAATCGAGTGATTTTAAATGGAATGTTTTTGAAGCCTTTTCTAGTTTTGCTAAAGAGGTCACTCCCGATGAAGAGATCTCGGCTCTTTCCTCATCGAATAAGGTGCAGGATATTTCACAAATATCACTATGCAAAGCAAAAACTATAAAAACAATCAAAAAACAAACCGAGTTTGTAGCATCTGCTAGTTTCGCTAAAGAGATCACTCCCGATGAAGGGATCTCGGCTCTTTCCTTATCGAATAAGGTGCTGGATATTCTACAAGGAATACCGCTATGCAAAGCAAGAACTAGAGCTACCGGTTTATGAGACAAGTTTCTACAACATCTTCAGGTTTCTTTGAGTTTCATTAATCTCATTAACGAAATCCCATTTTATTATGCTTCACAAGCATCACATTTGAAACGAAATCTGCAATATAACATATATCTCATATATATAATATAAGCATTCGTCTCAGGCAGTAATATGATCTCATCACAGAACATTGCAACAGAAGATAACATATGAAATATTGGATATACTACGATTTCCGTGTTTTATGCGAGCCTGTATAAAATACGGATTCCACGGTCACGATGAATAGCCAATCCCACACCCCTAGACTCCTGCGAGAGCGACAAGCAACACTGCCAATTCTAGGGTTAGGAGACTTGGTCTCGACTCCTCGAGATGGTCTCCCACTGGACCCTAGAACCCGGTCACTTGTGCTCCCCGCCTTGGGTCTACCTAATGCGGAAAAGTAAATAATATACAATGGTGACATCATCCTCAGCCCGGAAGTGCCCCAATAAAAGAATATTACATACAATGAATTTTACATGAATGAAAATAAAAACCCTCATCTCACATAAAACCCCCGGCTATTCAGAACACGACGATCCAATATAACATATCACAGCAACACATAATATCTCATATCATCAACGTAAGCAAGTATGCGTATCCCGATTATCGTTGATATATAGTAACGAAGCCGGCGATACACCACATGCTACGCTTACGGTCGCAGAAAAGAAAGAGTAAAACTACAACAGTTGGAATCCGCAACTTCCTTAGACATCACATGCCTAACCAAATGAATTCTTTAGACATCGCATGCCTAACAATTATAAACCCCGCATTTTAGTCTCGATCTCGAAAACACTTTTCAATATCTAGTCGGGCAATTCAACAAGATTCCCGACATCCTGATCGAATGCTCGTCGAAAACTTTAGTAGATGGCCGCACCCCCGATGCCGTCGACGAAGTGCACTAACGCGGAACACCGCTGCCGCGAGCACCCGAACAGATGCTTTTGGCGACGGAGTTCTCCTACAGTCAGTTGGTCGGGGCTATGGGGCGTGGCTATCTATTAAGTTTACCCGGCGAGTATCCGCGTACGTTATGTGATTGCAACGGACTTTTGATCACATCAAAATCCCGTGGCAACCGATCAATTGAGACTAAACTGCTTGATTTATAACATTCAAATTAGTTATCTCATAACTACTTGTGAATTCCAAATATTGTATCACATTCCAGATAAATAGACAACGTTAAACATTTCGATCGAATAAACAAACACCCAAGATTTCCCAAATAGCTCAACACTTGAGCGGAGTTCAAAAAATATCCATCACATGCCATAGTACCAATGGTCCAGCCGTAGAAGGGTCAAACCAACGCCTCACATGTGGCAACGCCGTACTGCCCCAAACCCTATGGTTTAGTGTAACACCTTAGATTGTGATTAGTGTCTAATTATATGTTAATGAATGGTTTTTCGTAAAAATTTTACCAAAACGATTTTCAAATATTTTATCAAAATTAATGAATATTTTATTAGAATTTATTTAGGCTTGCACACACTTGTGCATGTAAACTAGGGTTAAATTTGGGTTAAACCATGTTTAACAACCATGGTGAACTAAACTATTTTCATTAAGCTAATTTGAAATTTTATTAAGTGCTTAGGTTATTTGTTTTTTTTAAATGAAAAATGAATTTTTCATTTGTTTTGTTTGGGAATTGACTTTGAGAAGGAGGAAGAGAGAGAGGAGACAAGCATGATTGCATAAGCCATGCTTGTAGTTAATGAGGAGAGAGAGGGGGTTGACTCTCTTTGCTTGTTATCAAATCTATTATTTTTCCCCCACTCTTTTTTTCTCACATCATCATATCTCTCTCCCTCTCTCTTTGACACACACACAACTACAACAAAAACACAGCAGCAGCAGCAGCTGAAGCAACAACAGCAGCAGCAAGTAGGCAGCAGCTGCAGCAGCACACAGTAGCAGCTGTAGCAAGCAGCAGCAGCACCAAGCAGCAGCGGCAACAACAAGCAGCAGCAGCAGCAAGCACTTCTTCTTCTCTTCTCTTCTTCGTGCATCAAAGCTTAAACATCCTTCACCGAAATCCATTTTCTTCACCAAATCCCTTGCAAACACTTTCCTTTGGCAAGGTCTTCAATTTGAGCCACCAATAACTCACTCGGAGGTATAAACTCACTTCAACTTCCTTTTGCTAAACTTATAGTTTATTTTGCTTAATATCCCGTTTAAGTAGTGTTTTAAGAATAACTTTGTGTTTTGAAGGGAGTTTTGGGTAAAATGGAATTATTATGGTTTAATTAACTTAATTAGGTGTTATATGTGCTGTGGAAACTTAGTTGTATCACTGGATTTTACTAAAACACCTTAAAAATCCCAATTTGAGTTTTAAATACGGTTTTTAGCAAGTTTTATGATACGAGTGACCTGCTATGTCTATGAGCATGTTTTTATGTGGAAAACACATACAGAATAGTGTACAGGGTAGCTAGAGTGTTGGGTTGAAGTTCGAGCCCGTTCCACCACCAAAAATCCGGCGACCACCCTTGTTTTTCGGCGTCGTCGGCCCCTATTGATTTGGGTGTTGTTGCTGATATGAGTGATGTCTTTAGGATTTTGTCTGTTGGTGAAATCTGGGATTATAATTTTAGTAAGCAAACTTATACACTAGGCTAGAAATTGTTCTAGGATCATAGTGTAGGAACCTAAGCCCATTCCACCGGTTTTGGGCCGGTATGACCCCCCTTGCCGCCGGCCAAATTTTGAGAAAATGTGTTGGATTTTAGCAGGTAGCTGTCTGCAGGTATTGTGAAGGGTTTGGTCTTGTTTGATTTTCTTGTTTTTTCTCCAGATTAAATCTGGGACCGTTTACTTGTTTTTAGCGTAGCGGGACTTGCGCGACACGTACGATGCGTGTTGAGTTAGTTTGTTGTGTATCACAGCGTGTCGCTGTGTGCCACAGTGTGTCGCGTTGTGTTTTGGCGTATGCACACACGTTACGTATACACGCGCGTTTAGTTCGCGATGCGAGTTTCTCGTTTGAGTTCGATATCGTGTTTTCGCGAGATATTTGCTTATATGGATTCCTTGTGTAAATTCCAAGTTCGCAGGCGGGTACGTCGGACGTCATAAAGAAGGGGAAGCAAGTGGTCGACTACACTTAGCACACGACCAAGTGAGTAGATTTAACATCTACGGGGAAATCGCCCGTATGGCGTTAAGCGTCAGGGCGTTATAGGATATTTTAGTTGTATGTGTTCATATATATATACTATAGTAGCATACCATCTCCTGTTACATATAGAATGGTAATTATAGAACACTGCACTGTCACTAACGGTTTAAGCTGCACGAGCACTAAATGTATGTTACACTCATGCCGTTAGTGATTGCCATGACACTCGCACTATAGGATCACCACATCATTGATGATTGTCATGACTTATCGCATATCCACATTAGTGCACACATATAATGATATCTTCATATTTGCGCACATACACACTGTATATTCATACCAGTGTACACATATATTGATATCTTCATACTTGCGCACATGCACACTGTATATTCATACCAGTGCACACATATATTGATATCTTCATACTTGCGCACATGCACACTGTATATTCATACCAGTGCATACATATAATGATATTTTCATACTTGCGCACATGCACTCTGTATATTCATACCAGTGCACACATATATTGATATCTTCATACTTGCGCACATGCACACTGTATATTCA
The DNA here is from genome assembly GCA_030015575.1 of Agapanthus africanus. NCBI lineage: Eukaryota > Viridiplantae > Streptophyta > Magnoliopsida > Asparagales > Amaryllidaceae > Agapanthus > Agapanthus africanus. Next base: position 393,308,544 of record JASDDO010000019.1, on the reverse strand, counting down.
TACCAGTGCACATATATAATGATATATTCATACTTGCGCACATGCACACTGTATATTCATACCAGTGCACACATATATTGATATCTTCATACTTGCGCACATGCACAATGTATATTCATAGTAGTGTTACACTCATATTCGCGTATATATCCATTTGCACATTCATACCTACATACATACAAATGTTACATACATGGATGATATTGATTCGATTTCAAGAAAATAGGGACCGCATGAGATATTTTCAAAAACTGGATTCTTTTAAAAGAGCGGTTTTCCCTTTTTACTCTTAGTATCATACGACACCTTGCATGGATTTACGCATTGAGTTTTGGATTCATATGATTTCTGGATTTGAGAACCGAGGTAATTCTTTTAAGAAAATACGCACTGTTTAAAAAACCCGGTTCCTCTTGATTTGATATTTCAGTGCGTCCACCTTGACTTTTCTCGGTTCCAGAGAGCTTGTGTGAGTATACCCGATTCGAGAAGTGGTAGGCACCGATTGCGGGTACATGGTAGACCCAGTATGGTACCCCGGGGCAAAAAGACTCGTATTATTAGACGGTGAGCCCGACGGAAGGACTACTACCTACCGGAGATTGGTTAGATCTGGCGGTTATCCGGAGGATACTGACCAGAGTCGATAGATGGATACGAGACGACACGTACTGCCCGGGCCGAGGGCCGATGCCACAGACGGAGCCCGATACTTCAGGATTTGCGTGTCGATGCTTGACACGATGATTTGTGATAATTTCGAGTGCCGATGCTAGGCATTCACGATTCCATGAGCTGTACAGGATTTGAGGGCCGATCAGAGTGACGGCGTCTGAGTTTTATTGGGATTTGGGTGCATTGATAGACACCGGTTATTCTTCTACATTGACATTCCATGTAGATGATATTTATTCCCATGCTAGCATTCATTATTTTGCATCTTATCCTGTAGCTACAGTAACTGATAGAGTACTTTTGCATGATTATTGCATACCCTGCTCATCATATATAGATGCTATTAGATTTCACCTGTCATGCACGATTATTGCATACTCTGCTTATCATATAGAGATGTTATTAGATCGCACTTGTTGCATGATTATTGCTCATATACCTCATCATATAGATGTTATCTGTTGGCATAGGTTAGAGTATCGCAGCACGTGCATACTCGCGATTACCTTTATATGTTGTCTACTATTCACGAGTTGGCAACTCACCCCCGTTGTGCCACAGTGTTTGCAGGTTGCCCCTCAGAGTAGTCGCAGCTGGCTGCTTTCTTGCATCTTTTGATACAGATACCACTGCAGTTGGCGTGTTAGCCCTTTTGCTGATAGGTGGGTTTTTGTGCGGTATCTGTTTATTTTCCAGTTGTATACACTGTTGTATCTAGTACTCTCCATCTACTTTTCATGTATTGACTTAGAGACCAGTTGTGAGGACGATGTATATTATTTTGTACTCTGGTGTCGAGCTCGTTGTGAGCCGACTTTATTATGCAGCTTTGTCTTTCATAATATTTGTTTTCGCTTATACTGCTCATTTCTTCGCTTAGGCGTCGTATATTATCATTATGGTGATTGTTCCGCCGTTGGGCGTGATTGCTTCCGTTTGGGATGCCTTATTCTTATTGTATATTATTTTACTCATATTTTGCCTTGTACCCGATTTCGGGGCTAGTTTTTACTAAGGAAATGCTGCCAAAAAATTTAAGATAATAACTTGAACTTTAAAGAATTTTTCTAAATTACTTAAGGTTTTCTAAATGTTTTAACAAATGTTTCTATTAAATGTTTTAAACACTCAATACTTTTACTGGTTTTGATTTCTGGGTTTCGGCTTACTTAGTCGCGTTACGCCTGTAGATATTACGTGGTTAAGTGCCGGTCACGGGCCAAACTTTGGGTCGTAACAAAATTGGTATCTGTCACGACCCGCAAAGTACGGAACGCGACCGGCACTTAGGTTACGAAATGTCTCAAGGCGTCCGTAAAATAAGTAAGCCGAAGCCCAGAACACAAAACCCAATTAAAATTTTAGAGTGAAGGAAAACCAATTTATTTACAACATTTTACTCCATTAAACCACATCAAGTTTCTTTTTTAAAACCACCTTCTTTTTTTTTTGTTTCAAAAATTCCAACAGAGTTTCTTTTGTAAAACAAGTCCCAAACGGTATAGCAGGAATATAAATGGATAACATGAAAATGGCTTCCCCAAGCGGGAGCTAGCTCTTCACCCCATGGCGGTCACAAATCCCACGCAATATAAAATAACAATGTGCATAAATAAGCATGAAGCATAAGAAATAGCATGTCGACTCAAGTGAGCTCGACCGCAGATATAACATAAAATAAATCCCCAAGTCTGACAATCTCACCTCTAGGTCAATTATACAGTAATCCAAATAAAACAGGTGCAACTGAAATAATAGTAGCAGTAGATGGAGTGTTCTAGATACAATGAACAAATAAGGTGGTGCAAAATGATAATAACCCACCTATGAGCAAAAGCCTCGAGTCCAGGCAAAAAGTGCAAAAGAAGCCAAAGTATCCGCCGCTATGGTGCTGACGGAACGGACTTGCAGAAAAGCTGTGGCACAACGGGGGTGAGTTGCCAGCTCGTGAGTAATAAATAACATCTACTAAGGCTATCGTATGCATGCACACAAGTATCCTAGCATCCCTAAAACAGGTATGGCTACATGTACTAGCAGGTATGTATGCATCATTAGTGTACTAACAAGTTTATAGGTCACATGGATATAATAACAGGTATGTATGCCATATGAACGTACTATCAAGTATGTGCAAGAATTATTCCTTCCTTTCTTTTGAAACTTCCTTTTTAAACATCAGAATAAAACCCAAGAAATCAATACAATCCGTGCCCAGCAACGACACCTCAAAAACCGTCCAAATCTTATATATCCATGTCAAGTATCTCTGGCCCCAGCCATCCGGCTGATCCATGTCAAACGTCAATATCTCAATCCAGGGATCACAGTCGGTATCCTCTGGATATCCGCTGTACCAAATGAAGTCACCGGTAGGTAATCCGTCCCCTGCCAGGCTCAACGCCATCTCCTGCGATCTTCTTAACCCGGGGTACCGTACCGGGCCCACCATGTACCCGAGATGGTTCATCCACCTCCTCAAAACGGGTCTCGAAAACCACAGCAAAACTCATGGTGGACGACACTTTACATCACTAGAAAACCGCAAATTTTATATTTAAAAGGTTATAAGTTTGAAATCTTGCGGTTTCCCCCGAAATCCAGAAATATCATAAATCTCATGAAATCATCATGAATGCATATGTCAATGATTATGAATGCCTACGGAATAAATTTACAATATATGATTATACTAGGCATGAGCAAATGATATAATGATACACATGCATGAGGATGGTAATTCTTATGATTTCATTTAAATACTTATTGCAATATCACATTTCTAGGCAATTAATATGTTTCAAATTTAAGGTTATCTAATGTCGTGACATGGAAATTACCAGGGTGTGTGTGTCAACATGAATAGTGCTCGTGCTGCATATAAAACCTGGTAATGGTGCATGTGTCCTACAAAAGAGTTTGCGTATATGGGTATAACATATAGATATAACTGCAGCAATATCATGCAAGTATTATTACTCTAGTGTCACAAGTAATATCAAGTTTACAAATTACAAGTTTATTAAATCTAACGGGCGACTTGCGCCATCCAAACGATCGTCCCCCGTAGATGTTAAATCTACTCACCCGTGATCCCGTGCTAGGTATGTCCGACCACCTGCTTTCCTTTCTCCGCTGCGCTTGAAGTCCCTGCCGGTGAAGCTAGAATTTACAAAAGTCACCACATCAGGAAAATCCTGCAAAACACGATATATCGATTAAAAGGATACGCGTGCGTGAAACTAAAAGCGCGTGCACACGACACGACGCGACGCACACAACCCACCAGAACCTAAACTGACACGCTGTGTCGCGCAGCGCGCTACTGAGCCACGCGTATCGCGCGCGTGTCGCACGAGACTTAAAACATCGAAAACACGCAAATAGCTCCAGATTTTGCCTCTGGGCCCAACTTGAAAAGTTACAGATACTAAAAGACTAACCTACCCAGAAGGAGCCTACACCCAAAATCCCCACACCTACCCCCTACTCTGGCCGCAATTTGCGTCCAGAACGATTAAATCGGCGGCCGAGAGGGGGAGGTGGGTCCCCGTGCTCTGTGTGTGTATTTCTACTAGTCTCACTATGCTACAGTTTCCACAATTTTATTCTGAAGGTCTCGGGTCGACAGCAGATCCAACAGAGGCCAAAAAATCGATAAAACAGCTAAATTACGCCAAGTCGGTTAATTCGGGTGTCTGTGTGAAATCTGGGGCAATCTTCTGGTTGACTGGTCTCAACAGAACCAAAAAGGGCTATTCTAACCAACACTATTCTTACTTTAACTAAAATTCTATTAAATCACTAAAAATCACCACTAAGGCATGAAATAAACACTAATCATGCAACATTATCATCATTTTAGCAATTTAGGGTTATCTAACTGATTTTAACGACACTAGTAGGCTAAACAGACTAATTAACACCTAAAAGGGTTCATTAAGCTGCAAGCACTCCAATGCAACTCGATCTAGCATCACTACACAATTCTAGCACTAAAACTCCATTTAACTCTAAACTAGCTAAACAATCACATAAATCTAAGTAATAAGGAGAGAGTTTCGGAATTATACCCCCTAGGGACCTTGCAACAAGGAGAAGGAGAAGGGGAAGGGAGTAGGTGCTGCGAAGTTGGCTAGAAATGAGCTGAGCTTCACTGTTACTGAAGCTGAAGTGTTGTTGCTGATGCTGATGCAGGTTTGGGTGTTTGCTGATGCTGAATGTTTGTGATGGTGGGGCTGATATGGTGTGGTGTTGGGCTAAGGTGGTGTAGTTGGTGGGTGTAGTGATGTTGTGAGAGTGGCTTGGAGTTGGGGGGGCTGTTGTGCAGATGCTGCTGCTGCAAAAGTTCTGCTGATTTACTTGGTATAGAAAGTGTTGTAGTGGCAGCAGCAGGGGTTGTATTTGGCTGATGGGGGGTGAAATGTGGTGTTGGGGTAGCTGCTGCTGCTGATGGAGGGTATGTAGGGCTGGGATGATGATAATGACTGAAGTTTTGGGGCTGATGGTGCTGTTTGTAGCAGCTGATGCTAGCTGAAGCTGATGTAACAGGCTGATACTATTTTTGTGGTGTTAGGGTGGCTGTAGCAGCTGCATAGGGTTTAGAGAGCTGATGCTATGGAATTATGCAGATATTGTTGCTGGAATTTAGGCAGAAATTGTGCTGATGATAATGATGGGGTTAGTTTCAGCTGCTGATGCTGATTTTTGAGTGGCTGAAATGAGCAGGAAATGGCTGATGTGTGTGTATATGTGAGATGAGTTTGAGAGGTAAATGAAGTTTTGAAAGGAAGGTAGTATGAAATAAATCAAGGCCTACCATAATCTCCCTTTCTCATCTCAAGACAACCCTAATCCTAATCTATTTTAAAATTAAGGCTCCTCAATTAACATCAAATAAAAAAAAAGAAGTTTAGACCACCATGGTTAACTTAACATGGCTAACCCACAAGCTCAAACATATGGCAAACCCTAATCTTAATCTCATCTGACGTGCACAAGTGTGTGTGGTCGAGATAAAATTCTACAAAAATAACCATAAAACCAGATAAATTACTAGAAACCCGTTTTGGTAAACTTTTTACCAAAAACCCCACATTAACACTTAATTACTACTAACCCTAAACTCAGGTGTTACAGTCTTCCCCCCTTAAGAAAATTCGTCCCCGAATTTTAAAATATGCAGCTACGCGTACCTTCAAAAAGATGAGGGAATTTCTTCCGCATCACTCCCTCGGCCTCCCAAGTGATCTCCTCGCTGCTCGGGCTGCGCCAAAGAACTTTCACGGATGGCAGGACCTTTGATCGAAGTTTCTTCACTTGCCGATCCAATATCTCGACTGGCTGCACGGTGAACGAAAGGTCGGGCTCAAGCTGAACTGTCTGATGCTGAATCGTGTGGGAAGGGTCATGAAGATAACGGCGTAGCATCGATACGTGGAAGACGGGATGAACATCTGAAAAGCTGGGTGGAAGAGCCAAACGATATGCAACAGCGCCGACACGCTCGAGGATCTCGAAGGGACCTACGAATCTAGGGCTAAGCTTTCCCTTTCACCCAAAACGCATCACGCCCTTCATCGGAGAGACCCTCAGAAAAACATGGTCGCCAACAGCGAACTCTAATCTGCGACGGCGCCTGTCTGCATACGATTTCTGCCTGCTCTGAGCTGCCCTCATGCGTTCTCGAATCAGCTGTACTTTCTCGGTCGTCTCCTGCACAATCTGCGGCCCGAAAATACTGCTCTCGCTCAGCTCGGTCCAACAAACGGGTGATCTACATCTCCTCCCATACAACGCCTCGAAAGGTGCCATCTGAATAGTATCCTGGAAGCCGTTGTTGTAGGAGAACTCCACTAGAGGTAAATGACGATCCCAGCTACCGCCGAAGTCCAAAACACACGCTCTGAGCATGTCCTCGAGAGTCTGAATGGTCCGCTCTGACTGTCCGTCGGTCTGCGGATGGAATGCTGTGCTGAAACTCAAACGAGTGCCCAATGCCCCCTGAAGCCTCTGCCATAGTCGGCTAGTAAACTGGGTGCCTCGATCTGACACGATACAAGTCGGTACGCCATGCAACCGCACGATCTCGTCGATGTAAAGCTGGGCATACTGAGCGAAGCTGAAAGTGGTCTTCACTGGCAGGAAGTGAGCTGCTTTCGTCAATCGATCTATGATCACCCAGATGGAGTCGTACCCTTGACTGGTCCTGGGTAGACCCACAATGAAATCCATCGAAATCTGCTCCCATTTCCACTCCGGAATGGGTAACGGCTGTAGCTCCCCTGCGGGCCTCTGGTGCTCGGCCTTGACTTGCTGACAAGTCAGGCATCTCGATATGAACTCCGCGATGTCCCTCTTCATTCCGTCCCACCAGTAGGTCTCTCTCATATCATGGTACATCTTGGTGGAACCGGGGTGGACACTGTACACTGATCGATGTGCCTCCTCAAGAATATCACGCCGCAATCCCTCAGCATCTGGTACGCACAGTCTAGATCCATATCGTAAAATCCCCTGATCATCAATCACGAACTCGGAAAATCTGCCCTGTCCTATCTGTGCCATGATCTCTGAGCAACGGTCATCTCTGCGCCGTGCCTTATATATACGGTCAAGCAACTGTGGGCGTGCACGAACATGCGCGAGCTGTCCCCCTGTCGGAGTGAACTTGAACTCAACTCGGCTGTCGGATAAAACCTGCCAATCTGCTGACGACTGCCTCTGCACTGCGCGCAAACAGGATAGACTACCCCCGGGCCTCCTGCTCAAGGCATCCGCCACTACATTCGCCTTGTCCGGGTGGTACAAGATCTCGCAGTCATAGTCTTTCACCAACTCCATCCAACGACGCTGTCTGAGGTTCATGTCTCGCTGCTGAAATATATATTTTAAGCTCTTGTGGTCTGTGAATATTTGGCATGACTCGCCATATAGGTAATGTCGCCATATCTTCAGTGCAAAGACCACTGCAGCCATCTCCAAATCATGAGTGGGGTAGTTCTGTTCATACTTCTTCAACTGCCGAGAAGCATATGCGATCACCCGGTCATGCTACATCAATACGCATCCTAACCCCACTCGTGAAGCGTCACAGTAGACCACAAATCCGCCTGATCCCGAAGGCAAAGATAATACCGACGTCGTAGTCAAACATGTCCGTAGCTGCTGAAAACTGCGCTCACACTCCTCCGTCCAAACGAAAGGAACTCCCTTCTGGGTCAAACCGGTCAAAGGCGCAGCAATACGGGAGAAATCCTGAACAAAACGCCTGTAGTAGCTTGCCAGGCCTAGAAAACTACGGATCTCAGTAACCGACGTCGGTCGGGGCCACTGCTGAATAGCCTCAATCTTCTTCGGGTCCACACATATGCCATCTCTCGTAATCACGTGACCCAAGAATCCGACGCTGTCCAGCCAAAATGCACACTTGGAGAACTTTGCGAACAGCTGGTGCTCCCTCAGAGTCTGTAACGTAATCCGCAGGTGCTGCTCGTGCTCCTCTCGGCTCCGGGAGTACACCAAAATATCGTCGATGAACAAGATGATGAACAAGTTAAGATACAGCCTGAATGTACGGTTCATCAAATCCATAAATGCTGCGGGGGCGTTGGTGAGTCCGAACGACATCACCAGAAACTCACAGTGGCCATACCATGTACGGAAAGCTGTCTTCGGTATATCCTCCTGTCGGACTCACAGCTGATGGTATCCTGATCGTAAGTCGATCCTCGAAAAATACCCCGCCCCCTGGAGCTGGTCGAATAAATCATCAATGCGTGGCAACGGATATCTGTTCCGCACGGTAACCTTGTTCAGCTGGCGGTAGTCGATACATAAGCGCAAGCTTTCGTCCTTCTTCTTGACAAACAGGACCGGAGCACCCCATGGAGAAACACTGGGTCGAATAAGTCCCTTATCTAACAAATCTTGCAGCTGGACCTTCAACTCTCTAAGCTCCGCCGGGGACATCCGATAAGGCGGTATAGAAATAGGCCCCGAGCCGGGAATCAAATCAATACAGAACTCGACATCGCGCTCAGGCGGCAGCCCTGGCAGCTCGTCAGGAAAGACATCGGGGAACTCACATGCAATCGGAACCTGGTCCAAGGGAACATCCGTAGCTCTAGTATCGCATACACAGGCTAGAAACCCCTGACATCCCTTCCTCAACAGCTAACCAGCGCGAAGGGAAGAAATCAATATGTGAAGGGCGGCACCACGGTCCCCCTGCACAACAAAAGCCGACTCGCCGGGAAAACAAAATCTAACTGTCTTCTCGCGGCAGTCCACCGATGCATAGCACGTGGCTAACCAATCCATGCCCAAAAGAACGTCGAAGTCCAACATCTCCAGAAGGATCAAGTCGACAGGCAGCTCTCGCTCGCCAATACGAACGGTACAGGATCGAAACACGTGCCTAGCAACAAATGACTTTCCCACAGGAGTGGTCACAACAAGCGGCTGATCAAGCAAACCGGACTCTCTACCCAAACTCGGCACGAAGTGGGTGGAAACGTATGAGTGCGTGGATCCGGGATCGAACAACACGTGTGCATCAATAGAGCATACTGATAGGGTACCTGTAACGACGGCATTGGATGCCTTCGCATCATGTGGTGTCAATGCAAAAACTCAGGCCTGACCTCCTCCTATAGCAGGCTGACCTCGGCCTCGGCCTCTGCCTCCTCGTCCTCTCTGGGTCGGTGGGCCGCGCCCACGGCCTCTGAGTGCACCTAACTGGCGTGGAGTATCGCCTGCGGCAGGTAGTAGAGCTCTCTGAGGAGGGGGCGGTGATGGAGGTAGAGTCACATGCGGAACTGTCGCCGCTCCCTGTCGTCTCACTGGATAATCTCTAATACGATGGTGCAGACTCCCGCACCTAAAGCACCCAGGCGACGACTGCTGTCCCTGCGTATACGACCCATACAGCTGACCGCGTCCAAACCCTCTGTCAGCTCTGTCTCTCGGAACGAATCTGGCATGCTGCCTCTGATCTGGGGTGCCGGTACGAATCCTCTTCGGCCCGGGAACGGCCGAAGTCGCTGAAATACGTGTCTCCATCCGCAACGCCGTATCCATAGCTGCTGACTAGGTATCGAAATGCTGGGCGCCAATGGCAAGATAAAGCTGGGCATCCAGTCCCTGTATGAACCTCTTCACCCTCTTTGCTTCGATATCTACCAGGTACGGTGCATATCGGGACAACTGTATAAACTGTACGTCATACTCAGACACCGTCATACCAGGTGTCTTGACCAAGGCCTCGAAACTACGAGCTCTGGCGTCGCGAGCGCTCTCTGGGAGGAAACGGGCAAGGAAAACCACTGTGAACTCGGTCCAGGTCATAGGCGGTAGACCTGCAGCTCGACCTCTCAGAACCGACTCCCACCATATCTGTGCGAGACCCTCTAGTCGGAAACTCGCAAGCTCTACCCAGCGATCATCAGAACATCTTAGCGAACGGAAGATCCTGGCCAAGCTGTCAAGGAACGTCTGCGGGTCCTCTGCTGTATCGGTACCCGTGAAAACTGGAGGTCTCGGCCTCATGAATTCCTGTAGTGAAACCGGGATGGTCACGGTGGTAGTAGTAGGAGCAGGTATCATAGTGGTCTGGGATGTAGTAGGTGCGTCCTCCGGCCTCGGTGGACGACTGGCTGCAACTAGGGATCCTACCATCTGACGTAGCTCCTGCATGCTCCCCATCATCTGTCGCAACTCCTCCATACCAGTCCCAAGCCTATCCATGCGGCCTGGGGAAGGTGGATCGGTCTGTCCCTGCGGCGTAGGCATACCACCCTGCTCAGTCCTAGTCTCGGACGAGCCAGCTCGAATCTCGTCTCGGGCGGCAGCCCTCTGCTCTCTGGTAGCCCTCTGCGGCATAGTGACTGGTACAGGAAACAGGACAATAAGAACGGTGCAATAGAATCACAGAATACATGGAATTGAAGAAGGAATTCCAAGCAAGTATATCCTAAAGTCACCTAGGCGGAGTACCGCATCGCAAGTATGCCGCGGACATACGTACGCCACGCTACCCTGCTTAAGTCACTTACTCCATCTACTGAGGGTCATCCTACACTCGGAAAGATGAAACCTATCGCTCTGATACCAACTTTGTCACGACCCGCAAAGTACGGAACGCGAACGGCACTTAGGTTACGAAACGTCTCAAGGCGTCCGTAAAATAAGTAAGCCGAAGCCCAGAACACAAAACCCAATTAAAATTTTAGAGTGAAGGAAAACCAATTTATTTACAACATTTTACTCCATTAAACCACATCAAGTTTCTTTTTTAAAACCACTTTCTTTTTTTTTGTTTCAAAAATTCCAGCAGAGTTCCTTTTGTAAAACAAGTCCCAAACGGTATAGCAGGAATATAAATGGATAACATGAAAATGGCTTCCCCAAGCGGGAGCTAGCTCTTCGCCCCAAGGCGGTCACAAATCCCACGCATTATAAAATAACAATGTGCATAAATAAGCATGAAGCATAAGAAATAGCATGTCGACTCAAGTGAGCTCGACCCCAGATATAACATAAAATAAATCCCCAAGTCTGACAATCTCACCTCTAGGTCAATTATACAGTAATCCAAATAAAACAGGTGCAACTGAAATAATAGTAGCAGTAGATGGAGTGTTCTAGATACAATGAACAAATAAGGTGGTGCAAAATGATAATAACCCACCTATGAGCAAAAGCCTCGAGTCCAGGCAAAAAGTGCAAAAGAAGCCAAAGTATCCGCCGCTATGGTGCTGACGGAACGGACCTGCAGAAAAGCTGTGGCACAACGGGGGTGAGTTGCCAGCTCGTGAGTAATAAATAACATCTACTAAGGCTATCGTATGCATGCACACAAGTATCCTAGCATCCCTAAAACAGGTATGGCTACATGTACTAGCAGGTATGTATGCATCATTAGTGTACTAACAAGTTTATAGGTCACATGGATATAATAACAGGTATGTATGCCATATGAACGTACTATCAAGTATGTGCAAGAATTATTCCTTCCTTTCTTTTGAAACTTCCTTTTTAAACATCAGAATAAAACCCAAGAAATCAATACAATCCGTGCCCAGCAACGACACCTCAAAAACCGTCCAAATCTTATATATCCATGTCAAGTATCTCTGGCCCCAGCCATCCGGCTGATCCATGTCAAACGTCAATATCTCAATCCAGCGGTCACAGTCGGTATCCTCTGGATATACGCTGTACCAAATGAAGTCACCGGTAGGTAATCCGTCCCCTGCCAGGCTCAACGCAATCTCCTGCGATCTTCTTGTCCTGGGGTACCGTACCGGGCCCACCATGTACCCGAGACGGTTCATCCACCTCCTCGAAACGGGTCTCGAAAACCACAGCAAAACTCATGGTGGACGACACTTTACATCACTAGAAAACCGCAAATTTTATATTTAAAAGGTTATAAGTTTGAAATCTTGCGGTTTCCTCCGAAATCCAGAAATATCATAAATCTAAAGAAATCATCATGAATGCATATGTCAATGATTATGAATGCCTACGGAATAAATTTACAATATATGATTTATACTAGGCATGAGCAAATAATATAATGATACACATGCATGAGGATGGTAATTCTTATGAGTTCATTTAAATACTTATTGCAATATCACATTTCTAGGCAATTAACATATTTCAAATTTAAGGTTATCTAGTGTCGTAACATGGCAATTACCAGGGTGTGTGTGTCAACATGAATAGTGCTCGTGCTGCATATAAAACCTGGTAATGGTGCATGTGTCCCACAAATGAGTTTGTGTATATGGGTATAACATATAGATATAACTGCAGCAATATCATGCAAGTATTATTACTCTAGTGTCACAAGTAATATCAAGTTTACAAATTACAAGTTTATTAAATCTAACGGGCGACTTGCGCCATCCAAACGATCGTCCCCCGTAGATGTTAAATCTACTCATCCATGATCTCGTGCTAGGTATGTCCGACCACCTGCTTTCCTTTCTTCGCTGCGCTTGAAGTCCCTGCCGGTGAAGCTAGAATTTACAAAAGTCACCACATCAGGAAAATCCTGCAAAACACGATATCTCGATAAAAAGGATACGCGTGCGTGAAACTAAACGCGCGTGCACACAACCCACCAGAACCTAAACTGACACGCTGTGTCGCGCAGCGCGCTACAGAACCACGCGTATCGCGCGCGTGTCGCACGAGACTTAAAACATCGAAAACACGCAAATAGCTCCAGATTTTGCCTCTGGGCCAAACTTGAAAAGTTACAGATACTAAAAGACTAACCTACCCAGAAGGACCCTACACCCAAAATCCCCACACCCCACCCCCTACTCTGGCCGCAATTTGTGGCCAGAACGATTAAATCGGCGGCCGAGAGGGGGAGGTGGGTCCCCGTGCTCTGTGTGTGTGTTTCTACTAGTCTCACTATGCTACAGTTTCCACAATTTTATTCTGAAGGTCTCGGGTCGACAGCAGATCCAACAGAGGCCAAAAAGTCGATAAAACTGCTAAATTACGCCAAGTCGGTTAATTCGGATGTCTGTATGAAATCTGGGGCAATCTTCTGGTTGACTGGTCTCAACAGAACCAAAAAGGGCTATTCTAACCAACACTATTCTTACTTTAACCAAAATTCCATTAAATCACTCAAAATCACCACTAAGGCATGAAATAAACACTAATCATGCAACATTATCATCATTTTAGCAATTTAGGGTTATCTAACCGATTTTAACGACACTAGTAGGCTAAACAGACTAATTAACACCTAAAAGGGTTCATTAAGCTGCAAGCACTCCAGTGCAACTCGATCTAGCATCACTACACAATTCTAGCACTAAAACTCCATTTAACTCTAAACTAGCTAAACAATCACATAAATCTAAGTAATAAGGAGAGAGTTTCGGAATTATACCCCCTAGGGACCTTGCAACAAGGAGAAGGGGAAGGGAGTAGGTGCTGCGAAGTTGGCTGGAAATGAGCTGAGCTTCACTGTTACTGAAGCTGAAGTGTTGTTGCTGATGCTGATGCAGGTTTGGGTGTATGCTGATGCTGAATGTTTGTGATGGTGGGGCTGATATGGTGTGGTGTTGGGCTAAGGTGGTGTAGTTGGTGGGTGTAGTGATGTTGGGAGAGTGGCTTGGAGTTGGGGGGGTTGTTGTACAGATGCTGCTGCTGCAAAAGTTCTGCTGATTTACTTGGTATTGAAAGTGTTGTAGTGGCAGCAGCAGGGGTTGTATTTGGCTGATGGGGGTAAAATGTGGTGTTGGGGTAGCTGCTACTGCTGATGGAGGGTATGGTAGGGCTGGGATGATGATAATGACTGAAGTTTTGGGGCTGATGGTGCTGTTTGTAGCAGCTGCTGCTGCTGATGCTAGCTGAAGCTGATGTAACAGGCTGATACTGTTTTTGTGGTGTTAGGGTGGCTATAGCAGCTGCATAGGGTTTAGAGAGCTGATGCTATGGAATTATGCAGATATTGTTGCTGGAATTTGGGCAGAAATTGTGCTGATGATAATGATGGGGTTAGTTTCAGCTGCTGATGCTGATTTTTGAGTGGCTGAAATGAGCAGGAAATGGCTGATGTGTGTGTATATGTGAGATGAGTTTAAGAGGTAAATGGCGTTTTGAAAGGAAGGTAGTGTGAAATAAATCAAGGCCCACCATAATCTCCCCTTCTCATCTCAAGACAACCCTAATCCTAATCTATTTTAAAATTAAGGCTCCTCAATTAACATCAAATAAAAAAAAAGAAGTTTAGACCACCATGGTTAACTTAACATGGCTAACCCACAAGCTCAAACATATGGCAAACCCTAATCTTAATCCCATCTGACCTGCACAAGTGTGTGTGGTCGAGATAAAATTCTACAAAAATAACCATAAAACCAGATAAATTACTAGAAACCCGTTTTGGTAAACGTTTTACCAAAAACCCCACATTAACACTTAATTACTACTAACCCTAAACTCAGGTGTTACAGTATCAGAGCGTAGGTTTTACCTTCAGAGTGTAGGATGACCCTGATATGATGGAGTAGGTAGCTGAAGTAGAGTGGCGTAGCGTGTGTATGTTCTGCGACATACTCACGACACGGTACTCCACCTAAGTGACCTTAGGATTTATTGATTAGAGTTCCTTCATGATTGTATACACCCTTGTGATTCGATTTCCGTATCCTTATCGAATCCTACTTTTTTTCAGCCATTATGCCGCCAAAGACTACGAGGGCGCAGAGAGCGGCCGCGAGAGCCGAGATTCGAGTTGACTCGTCCGAGACGTGGACTGATCCGGGCAGTACACCCGTTGTACCAGAGCAGTCTGTTCCACCTCCGACAGACCAGATCGCTAGACTAGTGGCAGAGATGCAGGACTTGCGCCAGACGATGAGCTCGTTGGTTGAGACCGTTCGAGCACAGCGATGGGAAGTTGTCACCCCTGTTACCCAGTTGTTCCTTGCGATCAGCATGCAGCATTCCGTCACTTACATAGCACCAGTAGATGCAGCCCCAGTTTACGAGACATGTCTTCCAGAGACTTTGAGAGTTCCGAAACAGTGGAGGAATCGTACTGGTGTACCATCCCAGAGACAGAGGCTTAGTTATCGAGACAGATTTCATGACCGTCGCGGGAGTAGCAGAGGCTTAGGATGAGGACAGTCATTCGGCTCTCATCCCCAGGAGGGTCAGCAGTCAGCGTGTGGATATTTTCGATGCGGAAGCCTTCAACAATTCGTCAGACATTGTTTCTTAGCAGCACGTCAGGGTCATATTCTAGATGTCATGGACGCGGAGGGTTCGCTCAGAGGGGTCAATCATGCAGAGGAGAAGTTCGACCTGTTGCGGGTAGAGGGCAGACACGAGAGTTTTCTTCTACTCATCAGGACGCGAGGGCGTCCAATGCAGAGTTTTCAGGTATCCTTAATTCGTATGTTCTTTTGATATATTTGTTTATTTTTCACTTATGCCGTGGTTGGGACGAGAGTCGTGTTAGGTAGATCAGCCGTTTGTTGTGTTAACTTCTGTTAGCGATTCTTTTGTTGCGCGACACGTAATTCTGTCGTGTGCCAATCGGATAGGAGATAGAGATTCGTTTGTCGTTTTGATCCTTCTGGAGATGTTGGATTTGGCGTTCTCCTGGGCACGGACTGGTTAGCTACGTGCTAAGCGTTTGTGGACTACCGTGAGGAAACAGTCAGGTTTTATTTTCCCCGGCGAGTCAGTTCTTGTTGTGTAGGTGGATAGTTGTGTCGCCTCTCACAGCTTGAATTCAGCCTTTTTCGCTAGTCGGCTTTTGAGGAGGTGTCATGGATTCTTGGTGTTCATTCATAATACCGTAGCCACAGTGGGTTTGTTGGACCGGTTTTCTTTCGTGCGAGAGTTTTCCGACGTTGTTCCAGATGAGCCGGCGAAACTTAAAGAGCTTAAGGATTTGCTGCAGAGTTGTTTGTTGGGGGGAGTTTCATGCGTCTGAGTGTTTCGCATTAGGAAGCTCCTATTTCTTTTCGTCAAGAAGAAAGACGACAGATTGAGGTTGTGTATTGATGGATCGTGAATTGAACCGGCTTACGGTGCGGATAGCTATCCTTTACCTCGCATTGACGATTTCTTCGATCAGCTCCTGAGTGCGAGACATTTTCTAAGTTTGTTTGGGATAAGGTCATCATTGTTGCGGGTTCGGAGTGATGACATTCCGAAGACTGCCTTGTGCATTGTTCATATCATAATATTGCAATTCATATTCCCCAATTCTTATTCGTTTTATAACTAAACAGGTGCTTTTGACGCATGACTGCTGCATATTACAGGATACAGGTTCTTAGAGCAAATACAGTGAAAAAGACACAAGACGACAGAAAAAGGGACTTGTGACCAACAAATAGAAGGATCCTAATCAAGCCTAGACGAAGAACAGTGCAAGGTCCAAAATGTTAAGGAAAACGGTTAAAAGATCGCTACAAGTTTTTCACTGAAAGATCTGGAGAAGAATAAAAAGCCAAACATAGAAAAGTAGTGAAGAATAAAGAAGCCCAAATAACCAGTATACAGCCCAGGAAGTTTGGTGATCTGAACTCACCAATGGGCCGCGGAACCGCGGCCCAAGCCAACCAATGCCGCGGTTCCGCAGCCGCTTAGTGCCCGTGTCGGTGCAGACTTTTTATGTCAGTGTGTCGGTGCGAGGGTTGGGATTTTTCGTGGGCATATCTGTAAAAGCGCATGCGCGAGAATCTGTAACCCTAGTTTTCCCTGTTTACTTATAAATTGGAATCACAAGTTTGTAAACCCTATGCCTCTTTTTAATGAAATAAAAATTCAGATTCAATTCAGTGGGAAGAGCATCATTCTGTAAGTTCTTATTTCAATTTCTGCTTTAGTTTAAAATTAAATTCCTGCGCTAGATTAATTAATCCATTGTCTTAGTTTAATCTAGTATAGTCTTTCTTGAACTGCAGTAGGTAAGTAATTTTAACATGTCATTTCTAAAAGATCCCCTAATGAGCGAGTAAATTCCTCGCTTGTTAGGGTTAGGAATAAGGGAGGGATTGAGAGATGAATATCTCTCATCTCTTTCAAGCCCCATAACTTGTAACAACTAGAACTTCATGCACGCATGCATGATCCGCTCCCTACGGTACCCTACCCACGAAGTAACGGTGAAACCGTAGTAGAAAAGACCGGACATGCATGACTTCCATGAAGGTTATAGCATTTAGTAGTAAAGGACGAACAAGGATCTAGAGGATGAAACTTCGTTTCTTCCCAATCATCCTAATCCCCTTTACTAATAAATGTTATAACTTCTAAAAAGATTTAATCGAGGGCATTGAAAAAGGTGTTAATATTAATTTTATCAAACCCTACTTTAGACCTAACCCTAGCAAGTTCTTTAATAACGTACAACTTAGTTTTTAGAATCAACCATCAAAATAAAACCACCATTCGAATCAACTCGTAGAAACACGTAAGAAAATTACACATCCCTGTGGATCGACCCGTATTCACCGGCTAGCTGCAAAGCGACGCCGTTTCTGATTGCGGTAATATTATTTTTGATCATAAAATCTTCTAATCAAATGGCGCCGTTGCCGGGGATGGCGTAAAATTTCTTTTGTGTAATTTCGGGTTGATATAAATTTTAAAAAAGTATAAAAATCTGAAAATAGAAAAAAAATAAAAATTTTTTTATCAATTTTTATCTGTTTGAAGGGTTTATCTTTTGAATTTTGCAGGAATAGCGAAGATTCTCGGATCTGGAAATTTACAGAGGGCAAAAATAGAAAAAATCACATCAGAACAGAAGGGAAAGTTCACAACAGAGCAGTACAATTTTTTTCAGGAGCCGATCCCGTCACCAGACCGCGAAACCGCGGCCATTTAGCGCACAGAACCGCGGCGGTTTAGCCTCCTCTCTGCGCGAAATTTGCTCGGTTTGTCTTCTCCTTCTCCCCTCTGCAACTTACAATATATCCATTGTCAAAAATTTCTGCAGGATTTCTTTGTGCTAAAAATCTTCTCTCCCCTTCTAAATAACAGATTTTCTGCAGGTTTCTTTGCGCCGCGCTAAATTTTTTTTATTGCAAGTGAATTTAATGTTTTGCATAATTTAATCGGACTTTAAGGGGCTAATTGACCAAACTCAGATTGGGTGGAGATTTCATCACCCTTCCCAGGACCCCAGAAATCACCTTAAAGCATTTTGCATCGACCACTCTTAATTAAAAAAATATTAGACTCAGCCCTAAGGATGTCGAGCTCAATAGGAAAAAGGATTGGTATAGGCATCGACCGTTTATCCTAACTGACTTTGCGGTGTCTAGGCAAGTCTGTCAAGGCAAGTGGTTACTTAATTAGGACCGCTACTTGTAGCGGGGAGCCTCCCACTTACCTGGCACTTACCTGGCCGCAATTGACAGTGAAGAGGCGGTTTGAGGTCATATTTCCAGCCCTAGTTAGGAGCTGTCTAGCAGACCTAGGTGACCCTAGATCTAGGCCTGATTGTGCATGTGTGGTTGATAGCATTTGTGTCACAAGTCTCTTTTCAAAAATCTCTTTTCAAAACTCTCACATAAAAAAAAATCTTTTCAAAACATGCAACTTGTCGCTAAAGGAAACTTGCACTTCACTTCCACCACTTCCTTTCATTGACGTTTTCTTACCTCCACATTCTGTCTTTCATTTTTTTTCTGACTACACTACCCCTTTAGTGTATGTCAATTTGGACTAGGGATACTAACGCCCGATTAGTCCGTATTTCGTTGGTACCGACCGACGAACCCTTCGACACCGAAATCGAAGTTCCGACCACTTTCTTACCTCCACCTTCAAATTCTTCTTCCGAAGGCATGTCGGGATTCAACCCCAACAATACCTTACCGACGGGAATGATTCCACCTCCGTTAGGTGCGAATAACCCGAATCACCCGCCTGTTGAAGCGCCCGCACGAGTTGCGCTCCAGGATCTCTTCTACTCCGTCCGCACTTCTTTACCTACCTGTCTTTCACCCCCACCGGCAAATGGGGACAATTTTGAAATAAAACCACATTTCATCAATATGCTGCCAAAATTTCATGGTTTGGAATCTGAAGATGCTTATATCTTTATCAATAAATTCCAAAATGTGTGCGCTATGATGAAAACGACCCAATTAAGTGATGACGCTATAAGGCTAAGGGTCATTCCTTTTACCTTATGTGACCTAGACGAGAAGTGGCTATACAGCACCGCATCACATTCCATTAGAAATTGGGACGAGTTTGTGAAAGCTTTTCTTAAAAAGTTCTATCCTCATCACAAAACTGCTAGAATCCGTAATGAGATTATACAATTTTCACAGCTTCCTTCCGAACCATTTTGGAAGTGCTTCGAGAGATTTAAAGACCTACTCGTTCAATGCCCTCATCATGGGATCGAAAGTTGGCAACTTTGCCAAACATTATACGAGGTATTGAACTCAGCAACGAAGCAGTTGCTAGAAACCATATGTCAAGGTCATTTTCTCTCCAAGTCTAGTGACGAAGCATGGCAGTTTCTTGAGGATCTTAGTGAGCAAACAATTCAGTGGGAGAGTACCAAGACCACATCATCTTCTTCTAGTGGTCAATCTAGGGCAGGCATACATCAAGTAGAGATGTCAATTGCTATAAAGGCCGAGATGGCCGCTCTTACGAAAAAGCTAGAAGCGATTGAGACCAAAATCTCATCGTCTTCTCCTGCCCCTGTTGTGCCTCCACGAACTGTTTGTGCTTGTTGCTCGAGTCCATCACATCTCACCGAAGAGTGTCCTTACAATGCATCTACTCAAGGACAGGATCAAGTCAATGCTTCCTTTCAGCAACGACAGAGAAACAATCCATACTCTTCGACATACAATCCGGGGTGGAGGAGTCACCCAAATTTCGCTTGGAACCAAAATCAACAATTCCAAGGAAATAACAATTTTCAAGGACCTCCTCCACAACAACAACAAGCACCCTCACAAACTCAATTTCAACAACAACCTTTCCAACAGCAACCTTACCCTAATCAGGTGAACAATTTTGTGCCTAACACATCTTACCCGCTAAACAATTTTGTTCAACCTAATAATGACAAGGTTAGCTCGCTCGAAAGAAGTCTAGATGCGTTCCTAAAGCAATCTACACAGTCTACAGCAAGACTAGAGACTTCTATTCAATCTTTGGTGCAAAACAATGCCTCACACGATCAAAGCATCAAATCTATTGAGGTACAAATTGCACAACTCAATGCAGCATTGAGCGAGCGCGAAAAAGGAAAGTTCCCATCTCAACCACTGCCCAACCCCGGTCGTGCACATGCTGCAAATCAACAACAAACTCATAACGTAAACGTAGTGACCATATTGAGATCGGGAAAAATGTTGCAAAACAATGTGGGTATTCACGATGACACCCTTGCCGGTAGTTCTTCTTCACCTTCTTCTTCTTCGTTAGAGCCTGTTCTCCATCATTCACAAGGCTCTACTCCTTCTAGCTCGAACGGACCCACTTCTCACAACACGAACACATCTACACGGGGTTCCGTTCCAGCTCAACAATCTGATCCACAAAAATTGGACTCAACAACATTTCAAAATGCTCCTTTTCCAAACCGGTTGAGATCCAATAAACCAACTCCACAAATGGAGAAGATTGTTGAGCTGTTCAAACAGGTTAGCATAAATATCCCTCTTTTGGATGCAATCCAACAAGTTCCTTCATATGCAAAAATTTTAAAGGACTTATGCACCAAAAAGAGGAAGTCACAAGTACCAAAGAAAGTTTTTGTGGCTAGTGCTATTAGCGATGCCCTTGTCAATTCTTTACCCCAAAAGCACAAGGACCCCGGTTGTCCTACGATTTCGATAACAATTGGGGACAAGAACATCAATAGAGCACTACTAGATCTTGGTGCTAGTGTCAATTTGCTACCTTATTCTGTGTACGAGCAATTAGGCATTGGAGAGCTTAAGCCCACTCACTGTACTCTCCAAATGGCTGATCGATCAATCACCCATCCAAGGGGTGAGCTAGAGGATGTGTTGATCAAAGTTGGGGAGTTCATATTCCCCGTTGATTTTATTATTATGGATACACAACCTGTTGTTAACTCACGGAACCAAATTCCGGTGATCCTCGGTCGACCATTTTTGGCCACTTCCAATACCGTAATAAACTGTCGCAATGGCTCCATGACACTATCCTTCGGGAAGACGTCTAGCGAGTTCGATATTTACAAGTCAGGAAGTCTGCCCCCCGTGCCTAATACTTGTACACGAGAAGTTTGCTCTATTCACGAAATCACGCAGGAGGACTGCGAGTTTGAAAGTTTCTTGTTTGATGAGAACAGTTTTGACGCCACTACTGCGTCCCTCCTTAAGCCTACCATAGTCGAAACAACCGATATTGATTATGAAAGTTTCACTTTTTCGGATGATGACGACTCACAGCCCGAATATGAGTCTCTTGAATTTTTGGATGAGTTAGTTGAACCTTCCGAATCGGTTGCTTGCAGTGATTTCGAACCTGTGTTGGAGTCCTTTGAGTTCGAGGTAGATTCCGCAATGATTCTTTCGCCTCCGAAACTCGAACTCATGTCCTTGCCACCTCACCTTAAATATGCTTACATAGGTGAGAATAAGACTTTTCCCATTATAATATCAGCCTCTCTAGCCTTCGAGCAGGAGAACGCTATTTTAAAGGTCTTACAAGATAGGCGGCAAGCTTTCGGTTGGACTATGGCGGATATCGAGGGGATTAGTTCCCTCATAATTGAATATCATATGCAATTGATGGATGATGCCAAGTCAATAAAGGACCCACAAAAACATTTTGGGGGTATTGTGGTGAGTCAACCTCCTCCTTTAGAAGTTGAACCACCCCCATTTCTTTTAATAAGCTATGAGAATGCCAATATTCCACTGACTGCTAATCATTCTCATTCTCATTTTGATTCATCACCACATCATATCTATTCACTTCCACACTTTCACTACCATCACTTCTATCTTCCCCAATTCTTTTTGGATCGGTAGAACATGTTCTTCCACCAACCGACACTCTTTACAGATAAATTTTTCGACTGGTTGGTGTTGATGTTTGGTCTGTGCAAAGTCTGGCAGTAATGTCTAACATTGTTTCACTGAAGTTTGGGGGGGCCTTTCTATACATATTTTTGTTTTTCTTTTAACAATAAAATAAAAAAAAATTATAAATAAATAAACAGGGGAGTGCCGACATTTTGACCCACTTGGTCCAGCATGACAGTGAGGACACTGTCCAGTGTAAGTTTGGGGGTATGCTCGGTACGTCTTCTACCTTCGCATTCATTTGTACATATTTTTGCATTCGCATATTATTTGAAAACCCATAAAAATTGAAAAAATTATAAAAATTATAAAAATTATTGTATTCAATTTTGGCCACATTTAACTTGAGTTTGACAAATAGGTTAACTAACTGCGAACAACTAGATCTTAGACTTGGTAAATTAAAAACCGTAAAAATAACCTTTTTTAAAGATTAACGGTAGAAAGTATATGTCTTTGTAGTTTATTTAGAAATAGGCAAATTTTGAGTTCCCTTTTTGGGCTAAGTTGAAATTAAGGAAAAATATTGATATTCTTATTAGAGTATAAGTTTGAAAAATAATTCCTGGCTTAAGTATGGATTCTAAAAATGTATACCCTACAAAATTGCACAATCACACACCTTAAAGCTTGGAATAGTAGAGGAGACCTTGAAATGCTCTTGTCTAAAAGTCCTTAGTACGAAGAAAATGAAAAATACAAATGTAGCGTTTTGAAAATCGTTTCGGTGAAATTTTGGAAAATCGGTAAAATAAGGGGGTTTTCTGGAAAAAGTCAAAATACAAATATCTTTATTATAAAATTAAAAATACATATTCTAGCTATGTAATTGCTAGTATTTTGTGTTTATTGACCCACTGGTGAAATTTCAAATTTTCTGAAAATTTTTCCGAAATTAATTATTTTAATATTATTTTAAGCCGTCACTAATATATTTAATTAGGGAAAATTACAAATTGGAATGAGTTGAAACAAATTTTGTGCATCATAAAACATTAAATAAAATTTTATCATGTGGTTTTTGAAACGAAATCGTTTGCCAAAATGGTTTAGAAAATATCGAAGAAAAAGGCTTTTTTTCGGTGAAATTAGTGTTAAATAGAATTGAGGTTTGGTATTTATCTTCTTGTGTGTGCTCCCACTCACTCACCTACACTCACACACCCCACAAATTTCAGTTGGCCGAACCCATGGCTGCCCCACACACACACACCTCACATGTAATGATAAAAAGAAAGAAAACAAAAGGAAAATGAGAAGGAAATAAAACTATAATTAAAGGAGGTATGGTAGTGGTTGACTTGTGGGTTTTTTTTTTCCAACACAACCCAATCCCTCACCCTCATTCTCCCCACCTGCACATTGGCCGAGAGCCCCCCATTTTTCAGCCCCCTTCATTTCTTCATCTCAAATTCACTTCAAAATTCTTCTAAAATGCTTCAAATCTACACAAAAACCTCATTAATCTCTTAATTTAAATCCAACCCATTTTTCCTTGGCCAATCTTGAATGGATCTTAGAGCAAGGAAGCAACTTTGGAGGTCAAGATTCCATATGTGATCTCATGTTTTGGAGATATAATCCTAAGACCTTGGTTTGATTTCTAGTTAATTACTTTAATTTAGCTATTAAGTGTTTAATTAAGTTTTGATTGTGTGTTTGAAAATTCAAGAGAGTGGGTTGTGATCAAGTTAGGGTTTGTAGTGTTTGATCATGGTTTTAATGGGTAGATTAGCATGTTAATTGAATGCAAACCCAAATTGGTTACTAGTTGCTATTTGTTAATCTAAAATTTTGCTAATTGTGTTAATTTGGTTAACTAGGGTTTTTGGAAAATTATGAAATGCTTTAGGTTAAAATATAATTATGGTTTCATGTCATTATTAATATTATATTGAGTGGTTTAATACCTTTGGATCATGAAAATCCAAGCTAAATTGTTGTTTGTGTATTTTTACTATAAAATTGTTAAAATTGGGTATTTTGTAAACTAGAATTTTGGGGTCAATGGAATTTAATGAGATTAAATTATGGGAATTGTTTTTATGACTTATTTAAGATATTTAATAAGTATTATGGCCGCTAGAATTGTTTAAACGTCGACTTTTGTACTAAAACGGGTAATTTTGCTTGCTAGTTTTTCGGAAAAACGGCTTTTAAAGTGAATTTGGGGTTTTTGTGAGTTTTAACCTATTTTATATTAAAATTAGTGTTCGTGAATGTGCAAATGAGTGTGATTGGATTTTTCTCGATGGTTTGATGTTTGTACATCGACATCGAGGGTAGGTTGGCTATTCTTGCATGCGTAGGCGATAGGTTTTGACCTATGCGTGATACGCGTGCCGATTTGATTTTCGTGTGCCGTTTCGATTTTGAATTTGGTTTTAATGCGATACGATGCGTTGTGATATGTAGGTACCCCCATGTGGACTTCGAGATGACAAGCAAGTGCGTGGCGATGTCGGCACCGGCAAGCGAGGACCAGGTGAGTAGATTTATATCTACGGGGAGAAGTCGGGTGGATGGCGTATAGCACCCCCGCAGTCCGTGGTGGTGTATACGGATGCGTATACACACCAACAATTATTATATGTTATTTGGGATTAATAACGATGTTTAGGATGAATATCGGGGTGTTGGATTATTTTAGTGTTGCGAACCCTAGGGTAGTGTTGCACTACACATACACACATACATACTTGCATACATTCCTATTTATATGTGCTCATGGGATTCTTTATAGTTATGTGTTCACATGTGTATGGGACTATGTGTTCACATACGGATTTGAGGATGATACTTGGGATTGAGCTGAGTCGATGAGATTTGTTTTGTGGTTGAGATATCGATGATATGGCAGGATTCGTACTTGAGGTACGTCCTGATGTTATAGCGGATCTTGGGACGACGATACGGGTGAATAGTGTTATTAATAAAATGGTCGACATATGATCGTGATATGAGATATGATATGCTAGGATATTGATACTAGGCCGTATTGGGCGATGTATACCCCTTGATGATGATATGTGCTGATGATATCGGTTTGTACGAGATTGTCGATCAGTAGTCAGATCATGAGTATATTGAGGATATTAATATTGTACTAGACATAAGTCAGTACCCTAGACTATGATCTTGGATAAAGAGGATACCAGAGGAATAGTGTGATGAATATGATATTGACCCGTAACCAGATTTGGGGATGCCGTACGACGGATTTACGTACGAGCTATATTGATGATTGATCCGCACTCTTGACTTGGGATGCCTGATTATAGATATGGTATCGGATGTGATATTATTGAGGCAGGATCACCGACTATACATATACAGGTATGTATATGTATCGACTCAGATGATAGGCGGTTTCCTTACCTGTAGTCTAGCTTGTAGCTTAGCCCTTTAGTTTAGTTAGTTGTTAGATTAGATTCGGTTCCTACCTATTTCAAAGCTTACGAATCATGCGTATTTTAAAAGACAAGTCAAGGGATTCTACGGATATTTCAAAAAACATATGTTTTCTTAAAAACACCGTAGCCCCTATTTTCAAAACCCCACGATTCGTGTTATTTCAAATGGCACCATTGTTTAATATTTAGCTCCCGCTCATTATGGTTGCTCGCTCCGCATCGCATACTTACATTGTTATTTCATATTGCATTATTGATATTATGTTGTTAGGACACCAGCACCATTACCGATGATGCGTATGTACCACGTACACGTACTTGCCGGCTCACACACATCTTCATTGGTAATTGCCATGTCACGCACACCCTAGAAAATATTATTGCTTAACTTCGCTTGATAGCTAGTAGTTTTACATGATACTAGTGTACTTACCTTATATGCCAGCTTAGATATTGTAGTTATTACTGCCGCTTCATGCATACCGTTATTCATTGTTATGCCGCATTCATGGATTCTCATGCATATATTCATTTTTTACGTGCTATTGAGGTTTTGGATTCGGATTTCCATGAGATTTTCTGGATTTGGGGAAAACCGAAAAACATATACAAACTTCTTCTTTCTCTTTTTAAATGAAAAGCGCGGTTTTTCCCATGATGTATGAGTCGTCCACCATGAGTTTGCTGACGGATTTTGAGACCCGATTCGGGGAGTTGGATGAACCGTTTCGGGTACATGGTGGACCCGGTAAGGTACCCCGGGGTAAGAAGCTCGTGGTGATGACGATGAGCCTGGCAGGGGGAGACTACCTACCGGTGATTTTACCCGACGCGTCGGATATCCGGAGGATACCGTCGTGGTCTTGAGATGGATGGTAGGGGCCGGTCTGGACTGACGGCGCCCTAGATATTGTGATTGAGACATTGAGATTTCGAGATATTGAGGTACAGAGACTGTGATACAGAGATATCGAGATATTGGGATTACGTTTTGTGCCGATGCTAGGCACGTTTTATGCTGATTTCATTATGATACCTCATTTTAAAAATACAAAGGAAATCTCACTAATTTATGAAAACAGTTTCTTCATTTACATGTAATCTGTTTTCATGCATTCATACCTCATTCATATGATATATTGCTACCTGAGGCACTGGCACGGGCACATGAGATCACACTCGGGTTAGATATTACCCTAGCCATTGTTATAGGCTACATGTTATTCATATATTTGAGGATATATTATGATCATTGACCTAGGTTGCGTTATTTATGCGATTTCTGTGCGTCGATATTTTTCTATTCACGAGTTGGCAACTCACCCCCGTTGTGCCCCAGTTTCTTGCAGGTTTGCCGTACAGGTTTCATTACGGCTTGCGGGCATAGTTTCCTTCGGGTGATTTGCTAGTAGGTGGGTTTACTTGTATCGTACCCCTATTTTATATCTTGTATATTATTATTCTGTTGTATCTAGAAGTTCCATCAACCAAATATGTATTTATTTCTGAGATAGAGACCAGTGATGTTATTCTTTCGACCTTAGAGTCGCGCGTTATATTTCTGTGGATTTCTTGTGGTTTTGAGTTTTGATCCTCGCCGTTGGCGTTGTATATTATATTGCTTGTGTGGTTGTGACCGTCGATTGACGAAGAGCTAGCTCCCGCTTGGGGATGCCTTTTATTGATTTCGTATACTATTCATGTTGTATCCCGTTTGGGAGCCAGTATTTACAAAGGAGACTCTGCCGAAATTTTCAGGAAATTCTTGATGTTTTTAAAACGCATAATTCGGCTTATGCTAATAAAACTACTTAATTTTAAATTGGTTTTCCTTCACTCTACTACTTTTCTTGGTTTGGATTTCTGGGTTTTCGGCTAACTTAGATTATGTACGCCTCGAGACGTTTCGTAGTTTAAGTGCCGGTCATGTTCCGTACTTTCGGGACGTGACAACAAAAGTGAATAAAAAAAAATGAACACTGGTTTTGTGATTACTTAAGGCTAAAAATAGAAAAATATATAGCGAGGGTGCTTCATCACCTAGTGCCTTAGACCAACTGGTTTGGGAGTCACTGCTAAAGCCTTGGGTGTTGCAGAACTAGGACGTACGCTTTAAAACGCTAACGCATTTTGTAATCGGTCGTTGGTATCTCAAGAAGTATTAACTGTCACATGAAGGATGTGTAAGCGAAATTCACCAATTAATAAGTACTTGGGACAACGGACAAGGGTATGATTGCTTGATTTGAATTTCCAAGTGTAGAGGTGATCTATACACACACGTGGGGATATGTGATTAGAGTTTAGATAAGAGAAAGGAATGAAGAATAAAACTTATATCTTTAGTGGAGTTGATAGAAAAATTCCTAAGTGGAGATGGAACCCTAAAAGGAAAACCTAAGAAATGCCGAAAGCTGAGTGATTCTATAGAACATATATAATCTTAAGTTAAATGATGAGGAAGTGTGAAGAATATGGGTGGATAGTTTATGAGTCAATGATAATAGAATTCTGTGTTAGAAAACCTAATTGGAGAATTATTGTCGAAAGAGCCAAATTGATAGGATTTTATGGGTGTAATCCGCTGAAAACCCTCAGGAGACAACACTCCTCCTAGTAGGGACACCTAGAGGTTTAACGGCTTGTTGCACGTGCTCAGTGCAATCGCGTTTCCCTGCGAAAGTGCGGTTAGGTTTTATCGAGAATAAAATAATAAGTTTGCTCGAGGAAGAGCAAAAGATAAGTTTGGGGGTATTTGTTCATATCATAATATTGCAATTCATATTCCCCAATTCTTATTCGTTTTATAAATAAATAGGTGCTTTTGACGCATGACTGCTGCATATTACAGGATACAGGTTCTTGGAGCAAATACAGTGAAAAAGACACAAGACGACAGAAAAAGGGATTTGTGACCAACAAATAGAAGGATCCTAATCAAGCCTCGGCGAAAAACAGTGCAAGGTCCAAAATGTCAAGGAAGACGGTTAAAAGATCGTTACAAGTTTTTCACTGAAAGATCTGGAGAAGAATAAAAAGCCAAACAGAGAAAAGTAGTGAAGAATAAAGAAGCCCAAATAACCAGTATACAGCCCAGGAAGTTTGGTGATCTGAACTCACCAATGGGCCGCGGAACCGCGGCCCAAGCCAACCAATGCCGCGGTTCCGCGGCCGCTTAGTGCCCGTGTCGGTGCAGACTTTTTGTGTCGGTGTGTCGGTGCGAGGGTTGGGATTTTTTGTGGGCATATCTGTAAAAGCGCATGCGCGAGAATCTGTAACCCTAGTTTTCCCTGTTTACTTATAAATTGTAATCACAAGTTTGTAAACCCTATGCCTCTTTTTAATGAAATAAAAATTCAGATTCAATTCAGTGGGAAGAGCATCATTCTGTAAGTTCTTATTTCAATTTCTGCCTTAGTTTAAAATTAAATTCCTGCCCTAGATTAATTAATCCATTGTCCTAGTTTAATCTAGTATAGTCTTTCTTGAACTGCAGTAGGTAAGTAATTTTAACATGTCATTTCTAAAAGATCCCCTAATGAGCGAGTAAATTCCTCGCTTGTTAGGGTTAGGAATAAGAGAAGGATTGAGAGATGAATATCTCTCATCTCTTTCAAGCCCCATAACTTGTAACAACTAGAACTTCATGCACGCATGCATGATCCGCTCCCTACGGCATCCTACCCATGAGGTAACGGTGAAACCGTAGTAGAAAGGACCGGACATGCATGACTTCCATGAAGGTTATAACATTTAGTAGTAAAGGACGGACAAGGATCTAGAGGAAGAAACTTCGTTTCTTCCCATCATCCTAATCCCCTTTACTAATAAATGTTATAACTTCTAAAAAGATTTAATCGAGGGCATTGAAAGAGGTGTTAATATTAATTTTATCAAACCCTAGTTTAGACCTAACCCTAGCAAGTTCTTTAATATCGTACAACTTAGTTTTTAGAATCAACCATCAAAATCAAACCACCATTCGAATCAACTCGTAAAAACACGTAAGAAAATTACACATCCCTGTGGATCGACCCGTATTCACCGGCTAGCTACAAAGCGACGCCATTTCTGATTGCGGTAATATTATTTTTGATCATAAAATCTTCTAATCATGCGTGCTACGGGCTTTGTGTGTATTGGTGTGTCATTGGATTCACCAATACCCTAGCAGTATTCGAAGATGTGATGAACCGGATTTCTTCAGGCCGTTCCTCGACTGGTTATCATTGTGTTATTTACGACATTCTGTTCTATTTAATGTGTCTCGAAGGACAGGAGTAGCACTTGAGGATTTGTTTTGCAGATACTGGGAGTGCCCCAGCGGTTTGCTAGATTCTTGGAGTGTTCCTTCAGGCTTGTTTGTGTTGACTCCTAGGTCTTGTAGTTACGGGTTACGGTTTTGTATGGTTCCGAGGAAGATCGTGGCCGTACAGCTTAGGCCCAGACTTGTGAGCAGGATGGAGGTCCGCAGAATTTTGGGCTCAGCAGGTTTTTACCGCCGTTTCGTGCAGGATTGCTAGTGTAGTGCTGCACCGTTGACTGAATTGACCGTAATGGAGGTTTCTTTTCATTTGACTGAGACATGTGTGTGGAGTTTCAGCAGTTGAAGATTCGGTTAACAACCGCATCAGTTCTTTCTTTGCTTTTTGGTTCGGGCGACTTCGTGGTTTAACGGTGATGTTTCGTGAGTGGGGCTCGAGTGTGTACTGAGGTGACACTATGGAGTTATCGCTTTTGCTTCCCTACATTTGGAGGAAGTACGAGAAGGATATCCCCCTCATGATCTGGAGATGGCCGCGGTGGTTTTGCGTTGGAGATTTGGAGACACTACTTGTTCGAGAGTCATGTCAGATTTTCACGGACCACCAGAGCTTAATGTATATCTTCCTGCAGCGGATTTTGATTGTTTTGATAGTCCTCTGCAGATTTACAGTTCTTGTGCGATCGTTGAGTACAGCTTAAGTTCGTCTCTACTGAGGGGACAGCTTGCTCATGTCCGCGCCCGACCACTTTTCTTTAATCGCTTTCGCGAGACACTGCCGCCGACGCTCGTTCGTCAGAGATACTTGAGCCTATTCGGCTCGGTAATGATTCGGAGTCCTTGATTTGTGACAAGGGTGTGCTAAGTTTAGGGACGCATTTGTGTACCTGATATTATTGGGTAGAGACGTGAAATCCTAAAGCAGGCACATCGGTCAACTCTCTGTTCTCATTCAAGTTCCACCAACATTTAACGTGACTTGTGAGATAGTTACGGGTGGGCAGGGATGTAAAGAGAAGTCTCGGGTTTCGTTTCAAGGTGTCTATCTTGTTGTGTGCTTGGGTTGAACAACTGAGACCGGCTGGAGAGTTGCAACCTTCAACCGTTCCGAGGTGGGAATGGGAGCAGGTCTCCACGAATTTCGTTATGGTGTCTACTCAGGTTTATTCAGGGTGTGACTCCATTCGGATGGTTATCTTCCGGTTATACTCAGTTTGCTCAGTTGATCTTTGTTAAGTTTGTGCGTACGTATTAATTGTTGTCGGCAGTTGGGGATCGTCACTCGCCATTGTTAGGGTTCTCCTTCGATAGCTGTTATCAGGAGACACTCCAATTGGCAACCTTTAGGTTTAGGGGTTAGGTCGTGTCGATCACCAGTCTGTTTTTTTGACTCTGCGTAAGTAGGATTTTTGGACCCCAGCTAGTCTAGAGACTTCGGAGATGATCCAGTTGTTTTAGGTCAGGATGAGAATTGTCCATTTCGGACAGAGGTCATATGCCGACCGAGATGGTCGCAGATTCGAGTTCGTAGTGGCAGATCATGTATTCCTACGGATTTTTCCGATAAATGACGTGTTGAGTTTTGGGAAGCTTATCACAGGATTGTATGTCTTTTTAAGATCCTTAAAGCGAGTTAGTTTCATTGCCTTTAATTTGGCACTTTCGCCCAGATTATTGAGTATTCACCCCGTATTTTTTTTTTGTTGATACTTTGCAATTACCTTCATGACCTTTCTTATATGATTCAGCACCAGGCCATTTAGCGCGAGCGCGATCTTTCGCTCACCGAGCAGCCAGTCGTGATTTTGGACCTGCAGGTGAAAGAACTTCGATCGAAGGTCTTGCCATCTGTGAAGGTGCTTTGGCGCAGTCCGGATGGCGAAGAGATCACTTGGAAAGACGAGGGAGAGATGCGGAAGAAATTTCCTCATCTCTTTGAAGGTACGCGTAGCAATATGTTTTTAAATTCGGGAACGAATTTTTTTAAGGGGGGAAGATTGTAACACCTTAGATTGTGATTAGTGTCTAATTATATGTTAATGAATGGTTTTTCGTAAAATGTTTACCAAAACGATTTTCAAATATTTTATCAAAATTAATGAATATTTTATTAGAATTTATTTAGGCTTGCACACGCTTGTGCATGTAAACTAGGGTTAAATTTGGGTTAAACCATGTTTAACAACCATGGTGAACTAAACTATTTTTATTAAGCTAATTTGAAATTTTATTAAGTGCTTAGGTTATTTGTTTTTTTTAAATGAAAAATGAATTTTTCATTTGTTTTGTTTTGGAATTGACTTTGAGGAGGAGGAAAAGAGAGAGGAGACAAGCATGATGGCATGAGCCATGCTTGTAGTTAATGAGGAGAGAGAGAAGGTTGATTCTCTTTGCTTGTTATCAAATCTATTATTTTTCCCCCATTCTTTTTTTCTCACATCATCATATCTCTCTCCCTCTCACTTTGACACACACACAACTACAACAACAACACAGCAGTAACAGCTGAAGCAACAACAGTAGCAGCAAGTAGGCAGCAGCTGCAGCAGCACACAGCAGCAGCTGTAGCAAGCAGCAGTAGCACCAAGCAGCAACAGCAAGCAACACTTCTTCTTCTCTTCTCTTCTTCATGCATCCAAGCTCAAACATCCTTCACCGAAATCCATTTTCTTCACCAAATCCCTTGCAAACACTTTCCTTTGGCAAGGTCTTCAGTTTGAGCCACCAATAACTCACTTGGAGGTATAAACTCACTTCAACTTCCTTTTGCTAAACTTATAGTTTATTTAGCTTAATATCCTGTTTAAGTAGCGTTTTAAGGATAACTTTGTGTTTTGAGGGGAGTTTTGGGTAAAATGGGATTATTATGGTTTAATTAACTTGATTAGGTGTTATATGTGCTGTGGAAACCTAGTTGTATCACTGGATTTTACTAAAACACCTTAAAAATCCCAATTTGAGTTTTAAATACGGTTTTTAGCAAGTTTTATGATACGAGTGACCTGCTATGTCTGTGAGCATGTTTTTGTGTGGCAAACACATACAGAATAGTATACAGGGTAGCTAGGGTGTTGGGTTGAAGTTCGAGCCCGTTCCACCACCAAAAATCCGGCGACCACCCTGTTGATTTGGGTGTTGTTGCTGATATGAGTGGTGTCTGTAGGATTTTGTCTGTTGGTGAAATCTGGGATTATAATTTTAGTAAGCAAACTTATACACTATGCTAGAAATTGTGCTAGGATCATAGTGTAGGAACCTGGGCCCATTCCACTGGTTTTGGGCCGGTATGACACCCCTTGCCGCCGGCCAAATTTTGAGAAAATGTGTTGGATTTTAGCAGGTAGCTGTCTGTAGGTATTGTGAAGGGTTTGGTCTTGTTTGATTTTCTTGTTTTTGCTCTAGATTAAATCTGAGACCGTTTACCTGTTTTTAGCGTAGCGGGACTTGCGCGACACGTACGATGCGTGTTGAGTTGGTTTGCTGTGTATCACAGCGTGTCGCTGTGTGCCACAGCGTGTCGCGTTGGGTTTTGGCGTATGCACACACGTTACGTATACACGCGCGTTTTGTTCGTGACACGAGTTTCTCGTTTGAGTTCGATACCGTGTTTTCGCGAGATATTTGCTTATATGGATTCCTTGTGTAAATTCCAGGTTCGCAGGCGGGTACGTCGGACGCCACAAAGAAGGGGAAGCAAGTGGTCCGCTACACTTAGCACGCGACCAGGTGAGTAGATTTAACATCTACGGGGAAATCGCCGTTATGGCGTTAAGCGTCAGGGCGTTATAGGATATTTTAGTTGTATGTGTTCATATATATATATATACTATAGTAGCATACCATCTCCTGTTGCATATAGAATGGTAATTATAGAACACTGCACTGTCACTAACGGTTTAAGTTGCACGAGCACTAAATGTATGTTACACTCACGCCGTTAGTGATTGCCATGACACTCGCACTATAGGATCACCGCATCATTGATGATTGTCATGACTTGTCGCATATGCACATTAATGCATACATATAATGATATCTTCATACTTGCGCACATGCACACTGTATATTCATACCAGTGCACACATATATTGATATCTTCATACTTGCGCACATGCACACTGTATATTCATACCAGTTCATACATATAATGATATCTTCATACTTGTGCACATACATACTGTATATTCATACCAGTGCACACATATATTGATATCTTCATACTTGCGCACATGCACACTGTATATTCATACCAGTGCACATATATATTGATATCTTCATACTTGCGCACATGCACACTGTATATTCATAGTAATGCTACACTCATATTCGTGTATATATCCATTTGCACATCCATACCTACATATATACATATGTTACATACATGGATGATATTGATTCGATTTCAAGAAAATAGGGACCGCATGAGATATTTTCAAAAACTGGATTCTTTTAAAAGAGCGGTTTTCCCTTTTTACTCTTAGTGTCATACGACACCTTGCATGGATTTACACATTGAGTTTTAGATTCATATGATTTCTGGATTTGAGAACCGAGGTAATTCTTTTAAGAAAATACGCACTGTTTTAAAAACTCGATTCCTCTTGATATGATATTTCAGTGCGTCCACCATGAGTTTTCTCGGTTCCAGAGAGCTTGTGTGAGTATACCCGATTCGAGGAGTGGTAGGCACCGATTGCGGGTACATGGTGGACCCGGTATGGTACCCCGGGGCAAGAAGACTCGTATTGTTAGACGGTGAGCCCGGCGGAGGGACTACTACCTACCGGTGATTGGTTAGATCTGGAAGTTATCCGGAGGATACTGACCAGAGTCGATAGATAGATACGGGATGACACGTACTACCGGGGCCGAGGGCCGATACCACAGACGGAGCCCAATACTTAAGGATTTGCGTGTCGATGCTTGACACGATGATTTGTGATATTTTCGAGTGCCGATGCTAGGCATTCACGATTCCATGGGCTGTACTGGATTTGAGGGCCGATCAGAGTGACGGCGCCTGAGTTTTATTGGGATTTGGGTGCATTGATAGACACCGGTTATTCTTCCACGTTGACATTCCGTGTAGATGATATTTATTCCCATGCTAGCATTTATTATTTTGCATCTCATCCTGTTGCTATAGTACCTGACAGAGTACTTTTGCATGATTATTCCATACCCTGCTCATCATATATAGATGCTATTAGATTTCACCTGTCATGCACGATTATTGCATACCCTGCTTATCATATAGAGATGTTATTAGATCGCACATGTTGCTTAATTATTGC
The DNA here is from genome assembly GCA_030015575.1 of Agapanthus africanus. Lineage (NCBI taxonomy): Eukaryota > Viridiplantae > Streptophyta > Magnoliopsida > Asparagales > Amaryllidaceae > Agapanthus > Agapanthus africanus. The sequence goes on along the minus strand of JASDDO010000019.1, from coordinate 393,273,305 downwards.
TCATATAGCTCATCATATAGATGTTATCTGTTGGCATAGGTTAGAGTATCGCAGCACGTGCATACTCACGATTATCTTTATATGTTATCTACTATTAACGATTTGGCAACTCACCCCCGTTGTGCCATAGTGTTTGCAGGTTGCCCCTTAGAGTAGTCGCGGCAGGCTGCTTTCTTGCATCTTTTGATACAGATACCACTGCAGTTGGCGTGTTAGCCCTTTTGCTGATAGGTGGGTTTTTGTGCGGTATCTGTTTATTTTCCAGTTGTATACACTGTTGTATCTAGTACTCTTCATCTACTTTTCATGTATTGACTTAGAAACCAGTTGTGAGGACGATGTATATTATTTTGTACTCTGGTGTCGAGCTCGTTGTGAGCCGACTTTATTATGCAGCTTTGTCTTTCATAATATTTGTTTTCACTTATACTGCTCATTTCTTCGCTTCGGCGTCGTATATTATCATTGTGGTGATTGTTCCGCCGTTGGGCGTGATTGCTCCCGTTTGGGATGCCTTATTCTTATTGTATATTATTTTACTCATATTTTGCCTTGTACCCGATTTCGGGGCTAGTTTTTATAAAGGAAATGCTGCCAAAAAATTTAAGATAATAACTTGAACTTTAAAGAATTTTTCTAAATTACTTAAGGTTTTCTAAACGTTTTAACAAATGTTTCTATTAAATATTTTAAACACTCAATACTTTTACTGGTTTTGATTTCTGGGTTTCGGCTTACTTAGTCGCGTTACGCCTGTAGACATTACGTGGTTAAGTGCCGGTCACGGATCAAACTTTGGGTCGTGACATTTAGAGGTGGTTCAGACGGTCACATAATTGAGTTAAGGTTTGTGTTCTTCTAAAGGGTCCACCGCGTTACTTCCATGACTATGAATGTTCTTTAATTAAGGAAAAAATCCAACACTTGGAAATTTTCCGGCAGGGGAAAAAGTGAGTTATTGATATCCGTTCGAACTTTTTAACACGTTCTAAATTACCCGGAAAAAACTTAAACGAAGTTAAACTTTCCGATCGAATCAACGAATACAAAAGATCTCCAGAAAACTCAACACTTGAGCAATATTAAAAATTCCCAGAAACTTGCAAAAGTACCTACTGATGTTACTGTGCAAAAAGCAAACCCTAATTCCACTGTACGGACACGGAACCGCCGCGCAAGGCATGGTATAGCCGCGGTTCCGCGGCGCTTTAATGGGATTAGTGGCTCGTTTTTCACAGTAATCCTTAGAATTCCCTGCTTAATTTTCTGAGTATTTTTAATACAGAAAAAATCAACATTTTAAAAAATTTCCAAAGAGGGGGTATTTTGCGATGTTTCGGGGTTCGATCGGACTTTAAATTTCTTCTAGACTTCGCCTAAAGCTCTAGCTTGGCTCTGATACCACTGTAGGGTTACTAGGCACTGTCACAATGTTCTATATGGCATCAACCATGCCCGATTTAAAATTTAGACGTGCTGAACAACCCAAAGCAAGGATCTTTGTTAGATTATTAGGGTTAAACATGCAAGTAAACAACTTTACTTCTAAGAGTTTGGGATTACAACCTTTGTAGTCCGTTCCTTCACTTCTAAAGCTCTGTGTTGAGGTCCCTTCGCTTTGATCATCGAGTGCCCGGACTCTAGAGAGGCTCCATGAAGAGAAAGATGCAATCTTACTTCCGATCTTCAATAACAAAGATGATCTACGTTGAAGAAACTCAAACCCAAGCTCTTGCTTTGCTAATCAAGTATTAGCAAAGCAAACACCCTAATCTAAGTGGCAAGAATAGATGAGGATGATGAAGTAGGAATTTAGCACTCTTTTGTTTTCATTTTCTCATTTATAAACATCACAAATGAAAAAGCTAGAAAGCTTTTCATCAAAGGAGGAAGAAGAAGAAGATCAAAACCTTTTGTGATGAATAATGAAATCAAGTGTGAGGTTAGAAATGCAACCATGGGTTAAGTATGAAGACTTAACCTAGGTAGAGAATCAACTTTGGTTAAAGGGTTGGGTTGGGTTAAAGAAATATCTATGCAAAATATCAAGGTCAAAATCAAAGCTTCAAGAAGCTTCTTGAATGCTTCATGAAAGCTCAACCCTAATCCAAACCCTAACCATATTTAAACTCCACAAATCATGTTGCATTTATAACCATAACATGTTACAATATTATATATCACATATACAATATTTATTGTAACAAAATAAAATAATACAATTAACATATATCTCATATATATCAATGTATTATCCGAGTGAGAAAAAGAATCTTTAAGTGAGCTAATATTAGTTAATGTAATATAATATATCAAATATATAATTATACATTAAATTATCGAATCAACACTTGATCCGATAATCCGGCTATTTCGCAAATAACCGACTAATATAATCTGTATCAGTTCATCGAATCAACATTTGATCCGATGATCCGGCTATATCACGTATACCCAGCCGATATCTCATATCGCGAGAATCCAATACGGTATCGCATACACGTATTATTCCCGGTCCCGCACATATCACATATGTGCTCCTACTCCGTTTTGCCTGAGCCAGGAAACCTCTGTGTAGGACTCTAAAGAATCGTCAATATGCCGGCAGTAGGTGATGATCATATCAAACACCCACAACCTTCAAGCGGTCAGCTAAACGTAACAGCCACCCAGGTATTGAGCAATCAGAAGATCAACAAGCAAGCCTGTACATTCTCCCGTGAATCCAACCAGTAACACTTCCGTACAGTCCGGTCTCTTCGTCTGATATATCGCATATCTCGCCTAAAGGTGGTAAACGTCAGACCCCAGTAGCTTGATAAGTCGTGTTGATATGAGGTCCATAATAGTTCGAGAAACTACTGATAACAGTTACCAGTAAATCTCAGCAATCCTGGCTAGGGATTTCCAGTTATAGCCAATTGAACACTGCGCAACATCAACTCCCTATACCGGGAGAGACGAAACCCCTCCTATCGCTCATTGCCTCCATGTGATTCGGGACTGTACCCAAAAGCCACCGTTTTGCATGCCCTAGTGGATGTGGTATGATGGAAATCAAAGCACAGTGGGAATCACACAAGACTCTATGACGATCTCGGGTCTACAGACTAACCTGTACCAGTGTCACCAGAGAACTGCCATCTGACGTGTGGTATAATACCATCTGGGAGTTCTCGGCGAGTCCGTCTATTGTACCCAGTCTCCACTGAGCACCCGTATACCTTCTTTGATGTCAAACACCAATAGATATGGGATCATCAATCGCCCATCATATGGGTCAAGAAGCGCATACGCTAGTCTACTCTGGAGTATCGATGCCCTGTCTCGGTACTCCCACGACTAGGAAATTTGAAGGATGTACTTGGCGACTGCTCTGTCCCCACTAGTATGATCTGCATCATAGTCCTGGTAGTCAAGTACTCATCCTAAGGGCTTTATCAACATGTGACATAGAGACAATCAGAGTACATGTTAAGATAAAGAGTAACCAGATAGCATACTATCATGTCGAGCAAGAAAGTCCTCCCTATATATGTCCAAGCATCCACTACAATATACAACATATGTACAGTAATGGCCTCTAGGGTATACATATAACTAACATCAGATGCACCTGATATTGTTGTCAGGCACACCCGTTGCTCTTGATAGGTGTTTTCGTGCACACCCGTTGCACATAGATTTTGTTTCTGTGCACATGTATGGCATGTTCAGTGATTTTGATTTTCGTGCGCACCAGACGCACGTGGTATTCTTATACACATTTTGGGATTGATTTCTTTTGGAGCTGTATGTTTTATGATATTTACTATTTGGTATAGTAGCTGAGGAGGACTAGTCCAAGGACAGTACCTGAATATGCTTTTGCATGCATCGATAGTTGTTAGTTATATGTATTCCCTAGAGGCCATTGTTGTACATGTGATGTATATTATAATGGATGCTTGGATATATATAGAGAGGACTTTCTTGCTCGATATGATAGTATGCTATCGGGTTTCACTTTATCTTAACATGTTAACGAATACTGTTTTGTGATCACGTGTTGATAAAGCCCTTAGGATATGTACTCGACTACTAGGACTATGATGAGATCATACTAGTGGGGCCAGGGTAGTCAACGAGTACATCTTATAACTATTCCTAGTCGACGGTGTATCGAGACAGGGTATCGATACTCCAGAGTAGACTAGCGTACACGCATCTTGACCCATATGATGGGCGATGGATCATCCCATATCCATTGGTGTTAGACATCAAAGATGGTGTACGGGTGCTCAGTGGAGACTGGGTACACTAAACGGACTCGCCGAGAACTCCTGGATGGTATTTATACCTATCGTCAGATAGCAGTTCTCCGGTAACACTGGTACAGGTTAGTCTGTAGACCCGAGATCGTCATAGAGTCTTGTGTGATTCCCACTGTGCTTTAATTTCCACCTTACCACGTCCAAGAGGGCGTGCAAAATGGTGGCTTTTGGGTACAGTCCCGAATCATATGGAGGTAATGAGCGATAGGAGGGGTTTCGTCTCTCCCGGTATAGGGAGTTGATGTTGTGCTGTGTTCGATTGGCTATAACTGGAAGTCCCTGGCCAGGGCTGATATGGAGATTTACTGGTAAGTGTTATCAGTAGTTTCTTAACCCGTTATGAGCCTTACATCGACACGACTTATCGGTTACTGGGGTCTGATGTTTACCACCCCTAGACTAGATATGTAACATATCAGACGAAGAGATCGGACTGTACGGGAGTGTTACTGATTGGATTCACAGGAGAAAGTACAGGCTTGCTTGTTGATCTTCTGATCGCTCAATACCTGGGTGGCTGTTACATTTAGCAGACCGCTTGCAGCTTGTGGGTGTTTGATATGATTATCACCTACTGCCGGTGTATTGACGATTCTTTAGAGTCTTACACAGAGCTTTCCTGACTCAGGCAAAACGGAGTAGGAGCACATATGTGATATGTGCGGGACCGAGAATAATACGATATGAGATACCGTATTCTATTCTCGCGAATATGATATCGGCCGGGTATATGTGATATAGCCGGGTCATCGATCAAGTGTTGAATCGATGAATCGGTACATGTTATATTAGTCGGTTATATGCGATATAGCCGGATTGTCGGATCAAGGGTTGATTCGATAATTTAATGTATAATTATATATGTGATATATTACATTATGTTAACTAATATTAGCTCGCTTTATTGATTCATTTTCTCACCGGATAATACAATTATATATATGCGATATATGTTAATTGTATTATTTTCTTTTGTTACAAAAATATATTATATATGTGATATATAATATTGTAACAAGTTATGATTATAAATGCAACATGATTTGTGGAGATTAAACAAGTTCGGGTTTGATTTGGGTTAGCATTTGTGTTAGCTTTTTCATGAAGCTTCTAGAAGCTTTGTTTTGTTTTAAGCTAAGATATTTTGTTTAGATATTTTGTGAAGATATTTCTTAACCCAACCCAAACCCTTTACCATGGTTTGTTCTCTACAATGGTTAAGTCTTTTCCTTCTTAACCAAGGGTTGCAATTGTAACCATATCACATTTTTCATTATTCATCACAAAAGCTTTCATCTTCTTCTTCCTCCTTGAAAAGCTTTCTAGTTTTTGTGATTAGATGATTTAGTGTGAGAAATTGAAAACAAAAGAGAGCATAATTCCTACTTAATCATCCTCATCTATTCTAGCCATTTAGATTAGGGTGTTCACTTCTCTAATACTTGATTAGAGAAGTGAGAGCTTGAGTTAAAAATTCTTCAAGGTAGATCATCTTCGAAAAGGAAGACTTCAAGCAAGAATGGATCATTCGACTTGTGGAGCCTCTCTTGAGTCCGGGAGATCATGGATCGCGGTGAAGGGACTTCTACTCGGAGCTTATGAAGTGAAGGAACGGACTACAAAGGTTATAATCCATCTCTCTTAGATGTAAAGTTGTTTACATGCTTTGTTAACCCTAATTATCTAGCAATGATCCTCGCTTTAGGTTGTTCGGCACTTGAAATTTTTTAATTCGGCATGGTTGATACCTTATAGACCCTTGTGACAGTGCCTAGTAACCTTACAGTGGTATCAGAGCCTAGCTAGAGTATAAGGCGACGTGTAGACGAAGTTAAAAGTCCGATTGAACCCCGAAACGTCATTTTTGACCCTCTCTCTGGAAATTTTTTAAAAAGATGTTTTTTTCAACATTAAAAATACTCAAAAAATCAAGCAGGTAATTGTATGCATTACTGTGAAATACGAGTCACTGTAGCCCTTAAGTCGCCGCGGAACCGCGGCCTTACCATGCATTTGGCGCTGGTTCCGCGGCCGAACTTGGGTGTCAGTGATAGATATTTCTACGGTTCATCCGTATGTATTACTACATGCTTCTGGGGATTTTTAATTTTACTCAAGTGTTGAGTTTTCTGGAGATCTTTTTATATTCGTTGATTCGATCGGAAAATTTAACATTGCCTATTTATTTGGAATGTGATACAATATGTGGAATTCATGTAATTAGGCATGAAATGCGAAGTATGTGATATTTCGGATTTAAGATGTCTAAAGTGATAACGGATTCCAAATGTTGTAATTTTACACTTTCTTTTCTGTGACCATAAGCTTAGTATGTGGTGTATCGCCGGCTTCGTTGCTATACATCAACGACAATCGGGATACGCATACTTGCTTACGTTGATGATATGAGATATTATGTGTTGCTGTGATATGTTATATTGGATCGTCGTGTTCTGAATAGCCGGGGGTTTTATATAAGATGAGGGTTTTTATTTTCATTCATGTAAAATTCATTTGTATGTAATATTCTTTTATTGGGGCACTTCCGGGTTGAGGTTGATGTCACCGTTGTATATTATTTGCTTTTCCGCATTAGGTAGACCCGATGAGGGGAGCACAAGTAACCGGGTTCTAGGGTCCAGTGGGAGGCCATCTCGAGGAGTCGAGACCGGGTTTCCTAACCCTAAAATTGGCAGGGTTACTTGCCGCTCTTGTTGGGGTCTAGGGATGTGGGTTTGGCTATTCATCGCGACCGTGGAATCCGTGTTTTATACAGGCTAGAAATAAAACATGGACGTCCTAGTATATCCAATATTTCATATGTTATCTTCTGCTGCAATGTTCTGTGATGAGATCATATTACTGCCTGAGACGAATGCTTATACTATATATATATATATATATATGCTGATATATAAATATTACTGCTTTCGTTTCTTCTGTGATGCTTAGGAAGCATAAATGATGGGATTTATTAATGAGATTAATAAAAGAAAAGAAACCTAAAAGATGTTGTAGAATCAAAACTTTATAAAAAGGGTAGCTACAGTTTTTCTTTGCACAGCGGTATTTATGAAATATCCTGCACCTTATTCGATAAGGAAAGAGCCGAGATCCCTTCACTGGGAGTGACCTCTTTAGCAAAACTGGCAGATACTACAAACTCACGGTTTAGTTTTTGATTGCTTCTATAGTTCTTGCTTTGCACAGCGGTATTTATGAAATATCCTGCACCTTATTCGATAAGGAAAGCGCCGAGATCCTTTCACCGGGAATGACCTCTTTAGCGAAACTAGAAAAGCCTAAAAAACACTCCTTTTCAAAATCGCTTGTTTCTACAACGATATCAAGTTCATTATGCTCATGGTTTTCTGGAAAACCTGCGTTACCCTCCGTTATTTTAGGAAATAGAGTACTTAGTATTCGTGCTACGTTTGTGTACGGTAGCTGATTGATGTTTTCCTATATAACATATGATATGATTAATTAGAACAGTCATATGACTTTGTTGACCATAGTTAAGGGTCATGTGGGTGGGTCTAAATTAATCAAGAAATGACGGGTAGAACTTGACTAGTGCTTATGATTTGTTGACCATAGTTAAGGTCATAAGTCACTAGGGGTAAAAGCATTATCGGGAATTTCAAATGTTGAAATTTGCAATGAGATTGCATACCTTCTATGTGATAGATGGATCCCGATACCCACTGCGAGTAAGAGTTACTCCTAGGAGAATTTTACACAGGACAATTAGCTGATCAAGTAGGTGTCCAGAAAGGTGTTAACGGGGTTATGCCTCTAGGAAAACGAGGTTTATTTTAATTAGGTCCATGCAAAAGCACGGGGAACCTCCCTCAAAGTACCAACACTGATCTGGCTGAAAAATTGACGAACTTGTAGGGTGTAATTAATCCCGGCTAATCTTACCTTTTAGGGTTTGAAGGAAGATTTGATTAAAACAGTGGGAGCCATCCTGATTAGATAAGATAATAACCAATCTAATCTTGCAAGAGCATACGCTAAAGTGTTTTCCTCTCTCTCTCCAGGTAGCGACCATGTCAGGCCTTAATCAAGATAATAATATAGATGTATTATCCGAACCCGCTTATTATACTGAGCAGAGGAACGTTGGTCCTGTTCTTTCTTATAATTGTTATAAGACTGAACAGGAAATAAAGGAATACCAGAATTCACACGCCGCCCAAACGAAGAATAAGCATACTGATGCATCTTCTTCAGGTGTGTTAGTTATCGAGAACTGTTTCTCAGTTCACTCTACGTCCTGGGTATTAGATAACGGATCAGGATCCCATATATGTAATATGTTACATGGGCTACGGAAAGGTAGGGAACTGGGAGAGGGTGATCATTTCGTAAGGGTTCGGAATGGTGCAAATGTTGCAGCCAAAGCTGTTGGCGAATATCACCTTGTGTTGCCAAATGGTAATACATTGATTCTGAACGAATGCTATTACATTCCGAGCATGATATGTAATATTATATCGGTTTCTTTATTAAGTAAAGAAGGATGAAATCTTGTAGTACAGGATAATGTTATGAACATATTCCTAAATCAAAAGTTGCTTGGATCAGGTTCGTTATTTAATGGCATATACGTTCTCAATCAAACCACAGTCCTTAATATACAAAACACATACAAGAGAAAGAGTTCAGAAGTGAACGAATCCTTCTTGTGGCATTGTAGACTTGGTCACATCAATGCGACACGACTAGCCAAATTGCATAAGGATGGATATTTGAATCTGTTCGAATTTTTATCTTATGACACTTGCCAGTCATGTCTTAAAGGAAAGATGACCAAAACTCCGTTTAGTGGATAGGAGAAAGAGTTACAGAACTCTTGGGACTGATACATAGTGATGTATGCGGTCCCATGTCTACACATGCCAGGAACGATTCCTCATACTTCATTATATTCACTGACGATCTCTCAAGATATGGACATGCGTTCCTGATGAAACACAAGTCTAAAGCTTTTGAGAAATTCAGAGAATATAAGAACGAAGTAGAGAACCAAACGGGTAAAAGTATTAAAATCCTTCGATCTGATTGAGGAGGAGAATACTTGAACAATGAGTTCCGGGATTATCTAAAAGAGAATGGGATTCTCTCTCAGCTTACTCCTCCCTATACACCACAACACAACGGCGTATCGGAGCGGAGGAATCGCACCCTATTGGATATGGTGCGCTCTATGATGAGCACCGCTGAGTTACCTATTTCCTTTTAGGGTTATGCGCTGGAGACAGCCGCATACCTATTAAATAGAGTTCCAACTAAATCAGTGCCTACCACTCCATATGAGATTTGGAATGGGAAGAGACTATCTCTTAAAAGAGTTAAGATATGGGGTTGTCCGGCCTATGGTAAAAGGCAGAATCCGGACAAACTCAAGGCAAGATCAAGTCTATGTAAGTTTGTGGGATATCCAAAAGATTCCTATGGATATATCTTCTACCACGGTGAGGAACAAAAGGTGTTTGTTTCTTAATATGCCACCTTCTTAGAAAAGGAATTTCTTGTAAAAGAAATTAGTGGCGAAGAGGTAGAGCTGGAAGAAGTTCCAGCAGCACAAACTACGACTGATGATTTATTGGAACCAGAGGATTCAGTAGTTCCCGACGAACCTCAGCCGCTCCGCCGATCTAGTAGGGTTTCTCATCCACCTGAGACATACTACGGTTTTCTCGTTGATGGTGGGAGTGAGGATTGCATCATGGAAGATGATGACCCGACTAGTTTCGAGCAGGCCATCACGAGTGGTGACTCTGTGAAATGGCTGGATGCAATGCGATCTGAGATGGAATCCATGTACACCAACAAAGTATGGACTTTGGAAGTTGCTCCTGAAGGGGTAAAACCCATTGGGAGCAAATGGATCTTTAAGAAAAAACTTGGTGTAGATGGAAAAGTTGAGACTTTCAAAGCTAGACTTGTTGCAAAGGGTTTTCGTCAACGACCAGGTGTGGGTTATGACGAAACTTTTTATCCAGTAGCTATGCTTAAGTCCATCCGGATCTTACTTGCCATTGCTGCATACCATGACTACGAAATCTGGCAAATAGATGTTAAGATCGCCTTTCTAAATGGTGATTTGGAAGAGTGTGTGTACATGACTCAGCCAGAGGGCTTCATAGATAGTGGGAGCAGCGAAAAGGTGTGCAAGCTGCTTAAATCCATCTACGGGTTAAAGCAGGCATCGCGGAGTTGGAACATCTGTTTTGATGTTGTACTCAAAGAGTTTGACTTCATCAAAAACATAGATGAACCTTGTATATATAAAAAGGTTGCAGAGAGTAAGGTTGTCTTCCTCGTATTGTACGTCGATGACATACTCTTGATAGGAAATGATGTTCCTATGCTGCAATCGGTCAAGCTCTTCTTATCACAAAGATTCTCAATGAAAGATCTAGGTGATGCCTCCTGCATTTTGGGAATTAAGATCTATAGAGATAGATCTAAACGGATACTGGGATTGTCCCAATCCAGGTACATTGACACCATACTAAAGAGGTTTAGTATGGAAGAATCCAAGTGTGGGAACTTACCCATGATCTTTAGACTCACTCTCTCCAAAGAGATGTCTCCCAAGACTGATTTGGAAAGAGCTCGCATGCAAGGGATACCCTATGCTTCGGCAGTAGGATCTATCATGTACGCGATGCTATGTACCAGACCCGATGTAGCATACTCACTAAGTGTAGTGAGTAGGTATCAAGCAGATCCTGAAGAATATCGCTGGACAGCTGTGAAGAACATTCTCAAGTACTTGAGAAGGACTAAAGAGATGTTCTTGGTGTATGGTAACGGAGAACTCCAGGTGGAGTCCTTTACCGATTCGAGATTCCAGAGTGATAAGGACGACTCTAAGTCGCACTTGGGATTTGTCTTTACCCTAAATGGAGGGGCGGTTTGTTGGAAGAGTTCCAAACAGGAAACCGTGGCAGACTCGACGATGGAGGCTAAATACATCGCTGCCAACGATGCTGCCAAAGAGGCTGTCTGGATAAAGAAGTTCATCACTGAACTTGGTGTGGTTCCGTCCATTGTGTATCCAATACCTCTGTATTGTGATAACAATGGAGCTGTGGCTTTGGCCAAGGAACCCAGATCCCATCAGAAGTACAGACATATTCTGAGGCGGTATCACCTGATCCGGGAGATAGTTGATCGCCGGGAGATCAAGGTTAGGAGAGTTGATACGAAGGACAACACTGCGGATCCACTTACAAAGGCCATTCCTCAGTTACAATTTGAGAGACTCTTCAGGATGTTGGGTATGAGATACTACAACAGCTGGCCTTAGTGCAAGTGGGAGATTGTTAGTTATATGTATGCCCTAGAGGCCATTGTTGTACATGTAATGTATATTATAATGGATACTTGATATATATAGAGAGGACTTTCTTGCTCGATATGATAGTATGCTATCTGGTTTCACTTTATCTTAACATGTTAACGAATACTGTTTTGTGATCACGTGTTGATAAAGCCCTTAGGATATGTACTCGACTACTAGGACTATGATGAGATCATACTAGTGGGGGCCAGGATAGTCAATGAGTACATCCTATAACTGTTTCTAGTCGAGGGTGTATCGAGACAAGGCATCGATACTCCAGAGTAGACTAGCGTACACGCATCTTGACCCATATGATGGGCGATGGATGATCCTATATCCATTGGTGTTGGACATCAAAGATGGTGTACGGGTGCTCAGTGGAGACTGGGTACACTGAACGGACTCGCCGAGAACTCCTGGATGGTATTTATACCTATCGTCAGATAGCAGTTCTCCGGTGATACTGGTACAGGTTAGTCTGTAGACCCGAGATCGTCATAGAGTCTTGTGTGTTTCCTACTGTGCTTTGATTTCCACCTTACCACGTCCAAGAGGGCATGCAAAACGGTGGCTTTTGGGTACAGTCCCGAATCACATAGAGGCAATAAGCGATAGGAGGGGTTTCGTCTCTCCTGGTATAGGGAGTTGATGTTGTGCTGTGTTCGATTGGCTATAACTGGAAGTCCCTGGCCAGGGATGATATGGAGATTTACTGGTAAGTGTTATCAGTAGTTTCTCAACTCGTTATGAGCCTTAAATAGACATGACTTATCGCTTACTGGGGTCTGACGTTTACCACCCCTAGACTAGATATGCAACATATCAGACGAAGAGATCGGACTGTATGGGAGTGTTACTGATTGGTCTCACATGAGAAAGTACATGCTTGCTTGTTGATCTTCTGATCGGTCAATACCTGGGTGGCTGTTACGTTTAGCTGACCGCTTGCAGCTTGTGGGTGTTTGATATGATCATCACCTACTGCCGGCATATTGACGATTCTTTAGAGTCCTACACAAGGGTTTCCTGACCCAGGCAAAACGGAGTAGGATCATATATGTGATATGTGCGGGACCGAGAATAATACGATATGAGATACCGTATTCTATTCTCGCGAATATAATATCTGCCAGATATATGTGATATAGCCGGGTCATCGATCAAGTGTTGAATCGGTGAATCGGTACATGTTATATTAGTCGGTTATATGCGATATAGGCAGATTGTCGGATCAAAGGTTGATTCGATAATTTAATGTATAATTATATATGTGATATATTACATTACGTGAACTAATATTAGCTCGCTTTATTGATTCATTTTCTTACCGGATAATACATTGATATATATGCAATATATGTTCATTGTATTATTTTCTTTGGTTACAAAAATATATTATATATGTGATATATAATATTGTAACAAGTTATGATTACAAATGCAACATGATTTGTGGAGATTAAACAAGTTAGGGTTTGATTTGGGTTAGCATTTAGGTTAGCTTTTTCATGAAGCTTCTAGAAGCTTTGTTTTGTTTTAAGCTAAGATATTTTGTTTAGATATTTTGTGAAGATATTTCTTAACCCAACCCAAACCCTTTACCATGGTTTTTTCTCTACAATGGTTAAGTCTTTTCCTTCTTAACCAAGGGTTACAATTGTAACCATAACACATTTTTCATTATTCATCACAAAAGCTTTCATCTTCTTCTTCCTCCTTGAAAAGCTTTCTAGCTTTCTGTGATTAGATGATTTAGTGTGAAAAATTGAAAACAAAAGAGAGCATAATTCCTACTTAATCATCCTCATCTATTCTAGACACTTAGATTAGGGTGTTCACTTCTCTAATACTTGATTAGAGAAGTGAGAGCTTGAGTTAAAGATTCTTCAAGGTAGATCATCATCGAAAAGGAAGATTTCAAGCAAGAATGGATCATTCGACTTATGGAGTCTCTCTTGAGTCCGGGAGATCATGGATCGCGGCGAAGGGACTTCTACTCGGAGCTTATGCGGTGAAGGAACGGACTACAAAGGTTGTAATCTCTCTCTCTTAGATGTAAAGTTGTTTACATGCTATGTTAACCCTAATTATCTAGCAAAGATCATCGCTTTAGGTTGTTCGGCACTTGAAAATTTTAAATTTGGCATGGTTGATGCCTTATAGACCCTTGTGACAGTGCTTAGTAACCTTACAGTTACCGGAGGGATTTCCAAAAAGGAGCTACAGTCTTTATATTCTTCCTGTGTGTTCGAGATGACACGAAACATTTTATAAAGGAAACCCTTCTAAATTATTTTCAAAATAGCGGGACGTATATGTTAAACAAGGGATATATATATATATATATAGTTATTTTTCTATAATAAACATCCGCTACTTGTGCTGTGATACGCGCATCGCACAGCGACTTGAAAAAGGTTCGGCATGCATTTCTTTCAGATGTTTTGACGAGTTTACAACGATACGTACTATATACATGTTATAGTTTTGATGTATATCATGTTGGTTTTCGTATTGGACTTTGACATTGGTCTCTTCACCATGTCTCCGATGATTAGGTGATGCTTGACAGAGTTTTGATTTTGAGTTATATACTCGTTTTTCAAGCGCATACATTGTACTAAGATGTGTCTTAAGTATGTAAGATTTTGGAGCCCCGCCGATTTGTGTGTTTTTGTAACATTTCAAAAAAAATAAAATATTATTTTTGGGAATTTTCATAATTTAATATAAATTTTTAATGAATATTTTAATATTTCGGTATAATTAAATACCGATAAATGGGGAAAATTCTGGAGAAAATTATGGAAAATTCTAAAATAGGGTATTTTGTGGAAATATGCCATTTTACAGTTTTTATGATGAATTATATGCGACTTTAGTGTTAATCGCGATTAAAAATCGCTAATTGGATTTTTGGCTTTTTGTGCAAAAATGTGCACATAACATTTTATACACTTGACACACTTGTTTCATAATTTAGACTCATGGTAGCCTAGGGTTAACCATGCTTAGATGACCATGGTGGTCTAACCATTTGATTAGGTTAATTGAGCTTAATTAAGAGTGATTAAGTGGGGGTTGACTTGTGTAGGGAGAGAGAGAGCCATGATGGTGGTCATGCTAGCTTTCATTAAGAGAGAGAGGGAGGTGGCTCCTAGGTAATGTCACAATCACCATTCACTTCAAAACTTTTGCATCTCACATCTCTCCCTCTCACTCACTTACACTCACATCTCTCACACACCACCACACCATCATAAACTTCACTCCACCCCACACAACAACACCCTACATCAGCCACAAAACAGCCCCCCTTCATCTGCTGCTACATTAGCCACAGCAGCAGCCACATCTTTCAAAACACCAGAAACAGCCCATCTGAAGCTGCAACAGCAGCAAGAAACAGCCCCTAGCATCATTGCAACATCACCACACCACCATACCCACACCAAAATCAAAACAACTCACCCCAAAACAACAACAACAGCTGCTGAAGCTACAACAAACATAAACAAATCCCAAGCAAACACAACCTCAACCCAAACCAACAGCAACAAAGAAAAAGAGGAGAATAACAAGCAGCAGCAGCAGCAGCCAGGAAACAGCATCAGGAACAGCAACAGAAGAAAAACACAGCCACAAAGGAGCAGCTCCACAGCAGCTACAGCCCCTTCCTCCTTCCTCCTTCTTCCCTTCTCCTTCATCCTAGGACCCCTTGAGGTATAATCTCACAACCCAACTCTGTTCTTGCTCAGTTTTGGTTAGTTAGCTGAAATTTAGTGTTTATATCGTGATTAGTGCTAGTTTAGGCAAATTTGAGTGAGACTTGACCAAGTGTTGGTTTTGATTGTTAGGGTAACCTTATTAGGTGTGTTTGAGACCAGTTGACCCGAGAATACCCCAGATTTCCAGTTAGTTACCTGGAAGTTTCGACTTGGCGTATTTTAGTGACTTATCGATTTTGTGACCTTTCTGGAATCTGCTACAACCCGAGATACCCTAAAATAATATTGACTTGGCAGTGAAGTATGCAAGCAGATAGAAACCAACACCCAAAGCCCCAGCCCCTGGACCCACTTCCTGGGCGCAGATAAATCCCATCTGGCCGCAAATTGCGGCCAGAGCATGGGTTCTGGGCTCCGTATTTGTTCTGTAGCTCTTTTACCTGTAAACTTGACCCTGGGTATGTCTAGTTTTGTCTGGTTCCAACCAGGATAGAATCTGGGTGGATTTTCTTAAGTTGGCGCATGATTTACGACTAGTTTTCGTATGGATTTTGGTATTTGGTGATTCGTTTCTGTCGGGTGGCGTTTGAACGCCAACGGCAGAGGGATATTGGCTGTGTTTGCGCACGGGGCCACAGGTTTTTACCTATGGGCGTAGCGTGCACCATTTTGGTTTCCGACATGGTTTTCATGTGTTTTAGCATGTGATATCCTTGTAGGTACCCCACGTGGCGTCGAAGCATTGGAGATGCAAATGGCGACATCAGCACCGGCACACATAAGCAATGTGAGTAGATTTATATCTACGGGGAGAAGTCGGGTGGATGGCGTATAACACCCCCGCAGTTCGTGGTGATGTATACGGATGCGTATACACACCAACAAATTATTATATGTTATTTGGGATTAATGATGATGTTTAGGATGGATATTGGTGTGTTGGATCAATTTAGTGTCGCGAAACCCTAGAATAGTGGGTGCACTACACATACACACACACATACATACTTGCATACATCCTTATTTCATATGTGCTTATGGGATTCTATATAGTTATGTGTTCACATAGGTATGGGACTATGTGTTCGCATACGGGCTTGAGGACGATACTTGGGATTGAGATGAGTCGATGATATTTGATCCGAGATTATGATATCGGTGATATGGAAAAATTCGTATTTGAGATACGTCTTGATGCTTTAGCGGATTTTGGTTGATGATGCCATATGAATAGTGATTTATATATATAAAGTGATCCGACATGTGATTATGTTGCGAGATATGATATGATATGATATAGCAAGATAATTATGATAGGCCGCATCAGGCGATGTATACTCCTTTGTGATGATATGTGCTGATGATATCGATTTATACGAGACTGTCGATCAGTAGTTAGATCATGATTATAGTGATGATATTAGCATTGTACTAGACATAGGTCAGTACCCGAATTTGATCTTTGATAGAGAGGATACCAAATGAATGATATGACGAATGTAATATTGACCCGTACCCAGATTTGGGGATGCCGTACGACGGATTTACGTACGAGCTATATTTGATGTCTGATCCGCACTCTTGACTTGGGAATAACCGATTATAGAGATATGGTATCGGATGTGCTATTATCGAGGTGGGATCATCGACTATATATATATATATATATGTATCGACTCAGAGGTTAGGCGGTTTCCCTTACCTGCAGTTAGCCTATTAGCTCAGCCCTATAGTTGGAGTAGCTGTATGACTTTTATGACATTAGATGCAGTTTAGCTATCATTGTGTTTAGTATTCAGCTCCCGCACATTATTATTGTTGCTCTGCATCGCATACTGTTGTGATTCATATTTCATTATTGATATCCTGCTGTTAGGACACCAGCACCATTACCGATGATGCGTATGTACCACGTACACTTATTTGCCGGCGCACACACATCTTCATCAGTAATTGCCATGCCACGTACACATAGAGAATATTATTGCCTGATTTAGCTTGTTAGCTAGTAGTGACATGATATTAGTGTACTTGCTTTATATGCCAGCTTGACATTGTAGTTATTACTTGTCACTTCATGCATACTGATGTTCATTATATGCCGCATTCATGGATTCTCATGTTTATATTCATGATTTCACATGCTATTGATGATTTGGATTCAGGTTTCCATGAGATTTTCTGGATTTGGGGGAAAACCGCAAAACATATATAAACTGCTTTCTCTTTTTAATAAAAATGCGGTTTTCCCATGATGTATGAGTCGTCCACCATGAGTTTTGCTGATGGATTTCGAGACCCGATTCGAGGAGGCGGATGAACCGTTTCGGGTACTTGGTGGGCCCGGTGCGGTACCCTGGGGCAAGAAGATCGCAGGATATGGCATTGAGCCTGGCAGGGGAGCACGACCGACCGGTGATATTACCCGACGCGTCGGATATCCGGAGGATACCGTCGTGGTCATGAGATGGATGGTAAGGGCCGGTCTGGACTGACGGCGCCCTAGATATTGTGATTGAGACATTGAGATTCTGAGATATTGAGGTACAGAGATTATGACACAGAGATATCGAGATATTGGGATTTATGTTTTGTGCCGATGCTAGGCACTGTTTATGCTGATTTCATTTATGATACCTCATTTTAAAAATACAGAAATCTCACAAATTTATGAAAGCAGTTTTCTTCAGTACATGTATTCTGTTTCATGCATTCATACATCATCCATATGATATATTGCTACCTGAGGTACTGACACGGGCATATGGGATTACACTTGGGTTAGATATTTACCCTAGCCATTGTTACAGGTTGCTGCTTATATATTTGAGGATTATATATATTATGAACGTATGACCTAGGATTGCGTCATACATGCGATTTTCTGTTCGTAGATCTTTTTCTACTCACGAGTTGGCAACTCACCCCCGTTGTGCCCCAGTTTCTTGTAGGTGTTGCCGTACGGGTTTCATTACGGCTTTGCGGGCACAGCTTCTTTCAGGTGACTTGCTAGTAGGTGGGTTATTTGTATCGTACCCATCATTATACATTGTATATTATATTTCAGTTGTATCTAGAAGTTCCATCAACCAAACATGTATTTATTTGAGATAGAGACCAGTGATGTTTATTCTTTCGACCTTAGAGTCGCGCGTTATATTTCTGTGGATTTCATGCTGTTGGAGTTTCCTTTTCTGTTGTGATCCTCGCCTTTAGGCGTTGTATATTATATTGCTAGCTGGTTGACTTATAGTGGTTTCCTACACTCTACTACTTTTCTTGGTTTGGATTTCTGGGCTCGGCTTACTTAGAGCACGTACGCCTTGAGACATTCGTAGCCTAAGTGCCGGTCATGTTCCGTACTTTCGGGTCGTGACAGTTTTGCTGAAATGTTTTAGTATTTGTGGGAGTTTTAATTTAAATTCAGGGACCGAATGTCTTTAAGGGGGAAGATTGTAACGTTCTGAAAAAAATCGTTTAGGTGAAATTTCCGATAATCAGTAAAATAACTGGTGTTTTCCGTAAAAACCAAGATATAATTATTTTTCGACATAGACTTAAATATACCTATTCTATCTATGTAATTGCTAGTATTTGGTATTTAATTGGTCACTTGTAAATTTCTAGTTTAATTAAATATTTTCCGTAATTAATTATTTTAAATATTATTTTAAGCCTTCACTAATACATTTAATTAGTGATAATTACAATTCGGAGGGGGGTAATTATGCTTTAGTGAACCATGACATATTAAACTAAAATGTAACATGTTGTATTTAAAATGAAATGGAAATTGTTAAGAGAGTTCCAGAAAAATTGAAGAAAGGTTTTAAATAAAAAGAAAATGATTATAATTAGGAAATACGTTAAAGGGTGTAATAATTGGGGTTTTTTCTTGACTTGACTTCCCACACCCACACACTCACCCTTCCCCTCTCCTCATGGCCGAGCCTAGGCTGCCCCTCCCCTAAATTTCCCCACATCATTTCCTCACAAAGTTGAAAAGAGAATTAAAAAGAAAACAATAATTAAAATAAGAGTTTGGTGCATTAAAGAGGTATGGGTTGCATGTCACTTGAACCCACTCACTCACCCTCACTCACACACCCCTCTCTATCTCTCTCCATTTCGGCCAGAAAAATTCTGCAGCATCCCCTCTCTTTTCTTCATCTCATTTTGTCTCCAAAATCATCAAAAGTCCATCAAAAATCCAAGCAAAAACCTCACAATTCCCTAATTAAAACTTTACCCATTATTTCTTAGCCAAACTAGTATGGATCTAGGAGCATGGAAGCTATTTTTGGAGGCTAAGCTTGCATGTTAGATCTCAAATTGTAAGGTATAAATTTTAACCCTCTAGTGAATTTGTTGTTCAATTGCTTTAATCTAGCTTAATTAGGTGTAAACTTGGTTCTAATTTCAAGTTTAAATTTTACAAGAAAAGGGTTTGGATCAAGTTAGGGTTGTGATCATTTGATTATGGTTGTGTGATGTATTTTAACATCTTAAGGCATGCAAAACTTAATCTTGTTGCTGTATTGCTAATTATTACATTTAAATTGTCCAAATCAAGCTATTTTGCAAACTAGATTTTAGGATTTATGAAAATATGTGAGATTAAAAATCTAGTTAATAATTGGGTAGCCTAATTATGATGTAAAATGATCATTGTGGCCATTAGATTTGTTTAAACATCTAGATTTGTAACGAAATGGTTAAAAGAAGCTTACTAGGTTTTTGGAAATAAATCGATTTGATTAATTTTGAGGTTTTGATGAGTTACAACTTATTTCATATAATATTTAATGTGCTGTGAACACGCGATTGGTGCGATTGGGTTTTTGGTTTGGTAGTTGCCACGTGTAGCGATCCTAGTTGTGTTTTATGGCGTTGTCGCGAGCGCGTGTTGTGCACCAAGTGCGTGCGCGTTTACTTAGTGCACGTGGTTGACTTATATTGGTTGTGTCCGTGACTGATTTTATATTTATTCTCTTATTTCCTTGTGTACATTTCTAGGATCAGGTACAGAGGCGTCGGATGTGGCGCGGAAATGACAGAGCTGAAATCGGATCAGATTAATCGAGGTGTCCAGGTGAGTAGATATATATCTACGGGGGAAGTCGGGTGGATGGCGTATAGCACCCCCGCAATTTCGTAGGATATGATGTGTTAGGATATATATATATATACATATATGTTATTGCAAGATATGAATACTTAGCAAGAAAAGCTTTAAGAGACCATGGGATGGATTTAGTGTAATTGGAAGAAAGTGCCTTTAGTTAGTTTTTAGTCGCGAAACCCTAGAGTAAAGGTTGACACACACACAGCACACACGTGTTATGTTTGGGTGTATATTTTTATATGTATATATGTGTGTGTATGTGTGTATGCATTGATATATATATATATATATATATCTATATCTATATCTATATCTATATATATATATATATATATATACACACGTATACGTATACACGTATGATGAGCCCAGTATATGGTACTTGGAGATGAGCCGATATGATCGGGCATGATGCTGTGAGATCGTGATATGTGATTGGGTCATGATACGATACGACATGATATTATAGCGGATCGTTGGGCGATGTGTTTTATACACATGAGGATATATGTTTGATGATATTGGAATGTACTAGATTTTAGAACGGTACCCCTAATTTGTGATTTTATGATAATGATACCATATGAATAACAAGGTACATGTGATATTTGACCCGTACCCCGATTTTGGGATGCCGTACGATGGATTTTACCGTACGAGGTATTGATATGATGAATGATCCGCACTCTTAACTCGAGGATGTCTTACTATATATTTTACCGTATGTAACGCTATTGAGGCGGGATCGCCGACTATTAGATATATCGACTCGGACTTTAAGTGGTTTTCCTTACTCTTTCGACTGGGCTCGAGTCATACTTATTTTAAAAACTAACGAATCGTGATTATTTTAAAGACAGGGCGAGGGATACTACGGATTTTTCAAAAGACGTATCTTTTCTCAAAGACCCTGTAGCCCCTGTTTTTTTCTAAAACTATGATTCGTGCTATTTCAAACACCAAGAACTGTATGACTCGTATTTGGAAAGGTATATTCTTAAATGTTGCGGTTACTACATCTTTTCTGTATATTCATGCTGTTCACATCGAATTGCATGCTTATAAATGTGTTTCTTTAGTTATTATGAACCCTTGTTGTCAGGACACCAGCACCATTACCGATGATGCGTATGCTCCACGTACACTTGCTTGCCGGCCCACACACATCATTATCGGTAATTGTCATGTCACGTACACATTAGAAAACATTACTTCATTTGTATAAATTACTAGCTGGTAGTTTCAACATAGTACTAGTACGCTTGCCTTCATATGCTAGTTTTGATATTTCATTTCTTACTCAGATACTTCATGCATTTATGCATTCATTCTGTTATGCAATATCGTGGGGCTTTATGCCGATATTCATTGTTCACTGGCTAGTGATTTTGAGTTTTCGGATCTTTCATGAGATTTCTGGATTTGGAAAACCTCATGTGAATGTTTATAAACTTATGATAATTTTAAAAGAGAAAGATGCGGTTTTCCTTGATATGATTAGTAGCGTCCACCATGATGTTTTCTCGGTTCTGAGTTGGTTTTCGAGACCCGATTCGAGGAGGAGGATGAACCGTTTGCGGGTACATGGTGGACCCGATGAGGTACCCCGGGGCGAGAGTGGTTTTGTAGGGATGACGATGAGCCTGGTAGGGGAGCACTACCTATCGGTTATTGTATCAAAAACTCGATGGATATCCTGAGGATACCGTTCGGAGTTATGAGAGAGATGGATATATGGGCCGATCCGGACTGACGGAGCCCGAGATTTGAGTATTATGTGTCGCTGTCGGACATGGATTTCGAAATGTTTTGAGTGTCGATGCTGGGCACTCGGGTTTTAACATGATTTGTGTGTCGTTCTGGACACACGTTGGATGGTGTATAATTTCATGTCATGCATCGATATATTATTACTCATGACACGGACACGAGTACTTGATATCACATTTATGATATGTTGTCAGCCTTGTAGTAGTATTGTATATTTATTAGTATGACCTAGGAGAGGGTCATACATGCGATTTCTTCTCGGTGATGTTTTCTACTCACGAGTTGGCAACTCACCCCCGTTGTGCCACAGTTTCTTGTAGCTTTGGCCGTACAGGTTTCATTGTGGCTTGCTGGCACACTGCTTTCTTCCGGGTGATTGCTTTGGTTGGTGGGTTCACTGGCATCGTGACCACCGTTGCACTTTATTTATTTCAGTTGTATCTAGTAAACTCCATTAACCAGACTTGTATTATTTGGTAGGCCTAGAAGACCAGTTGTATATTCTTTCGACCTTAGAGTCGCGCGCTTGTATTATTATTGGTCTTCTTTCGTTTTCTTGAGGATGTTGGATTCCTTTCTGAGTTTTGATCCTCGCCCTGCGGCGTTGTATATTATATTGCTTGCGCGGTTGTTTCCACCAATTGGCGAAGAGCTAGCTCCCGCTTGGGGATGCCCTTATTCATTATTTATGTATTTCATGTGTTGTACCCGTTTGGGGGAAAATTGTTTAGATTTCTGGGCTTTGGCTTACTTAGATTACGTTACACCTTTAGACGTTTCGTATTTTAAGTGTCAGTCATGTTCCGTGCTATTTCGGGTCATGACATAAAGAAGAAGAAACCCTAGTCAATTAGGTAATAAAAAGAAGAGGATGCTCTCTCTTTTCTAAAAAGATAGTGCTTTTCAGAACGAAGCTAGTGCTTCTCAAAATAAAATAAAGATCAAACGATCTTAGAATTTATCTTTCTTGTATAAAAAATCATTGCTTTAATGAGAGATCTATTGTAAGATCCAAGATTTTATATAAAACCCTTGTAAAAGAAAGATCACAAAAACACAGATCGAAACTAGTGCTTCTTTTGAAAGTTTTTACTTTCATTGAATTTAAATGTGCCATATGAATGCACTTTAAATCAAACAACAGAGAAGTCAATCTCTTTGAAAGCCAAATCTTTCTGCATCATAGTATGCACCCTGGCTCAGGGTGTGAACTATGGATGTGTACATCACGTATGCAACACGTGATCGCATGTGGAGGATATTATCCACATTGGACTTGCACATATGCTTAATGTTCAAAATCAAATGCGCTTCACGTGACATTCACGTGCATAACCCTTTCTGAACCGCGTTTCATACAGATGTGTGTCATGTGATATGCACGTGCGCACTTCATACAAATGCATGTCATATGATATTCACATTCGCACCCCTACAGACAAAGATGCATGCGCATCACATGATACATATGTGCGCATTATTTGAATATAGTCAAGTGCGCATCACGTGATACTCATGTGCACACTTCTTGAATGATAGTGCATGCGCATCCTATATCCATGCATACCATATATGGATGCGTACCCCATATTCGTGTATACCCCTTCGAAAGGGAAAAGTATGGATCCCCCGTGCGAAGCCTATGATGTACATGAACACATGAACATCAAGCCATAACTTAGATATTTAGCAAATATAAGCCATGTAAAGAAGCTTATGCTTCTTAATTAAGTTGATCTTAGTCTACAAAAAGACTAACGATTCTTAATTAAAATATTTAAGGTGCCCATAGTCTCATACACGACTAACGATCCTTAATTAGAACCTAAGTTGATCTTAGTCTACAACAAGGCTAACGATTCTTAGATGAAAACAAGTATCACGTGAACTGACGGACCTCATCAAGATGAGAAATGCTATCTAGGTTCAAATCCCAAACCTAATATACGGATTTGGACTAATCCGCGTCCTACTGGAGACGACATAAATCAGTCTCCGTACACAATCTAAAGGCAACCCCAAATATATAAAAAAGCAAGACACACAAAGATTTCTAGAGTAGAGAAAGTTGTTATCGCGCTGCGATAACGTAATTAACTATAGGGGCTTACGCCTGTAGGAAAAACCGTCCTCACGATCAATAAACCCCTTGCATATGAGGGGGAATATGATAAAGTCTGCTACAACGGTCGCATCCATCCAAACCTCCGATATACGGTGCCATAAATCAACTTGGCATTTTTGGAGAGGTGGATGGATATGTTCCATATAGCATTTGCCCCCGCATTCAGGCTAAACGTCTTTCCAACGTCTAAGTCCGGTTTCCGGCGGTAAACAGTGCTGATGGTCATTTAGCTTTTGCATGTAGGTTAAAGAAAAATATTTCATTGCATGCCTTTATTGTTTGGGTTCCCAAACTTAACCCTTATAGATCCAATAAAGCTTGGATACCAAAATCTCCTCACATGCCTCATTTTGTATGTATGGAGAAAGTTTTGACTTTAAGGAATCGGGGTGATGGTGAGCAAGAGCACACCAAACAGAGAAATTTGCTTGGATCATCGATATATGGGGTAGCAATTGTGCATTCACATTTCATTGACTATTATATGCTTTTAAAGTTATATGCCTTCTTTGAGATGTTTTGGTTGTTTCTTAAAAACCTGAATTGATTTCTTTTGATGGGTATTTCGAGAAGAAGAGTTTTTCATTTTTTAAAAATAGTTTTGAAATTAAAAATTTCTTTTTCTTGCCTTTGTGAACATGTTCAAACGTCTGTTCAGCCCTCTTTCAGATGTCTGCAATCGGCAAACGTCGGAACAAAATTCTGAAAAGCCTTGGGGTTTCTCTGCATATATATATATATATATATATATATATATATATATATATATAATTCTTTTGGGTCTCTTGCTCTCTTCCTCCTTAGTCGACCTATCTCCTTCCTCACCCCAAAAACCCTAGCTTCCATTCTACATCAAAACCAAGGATTTTTCTACTTAAACTTCGTATTTCTTGACCAAATCAAACTCTACTCCTTTCCTGACAACATCTCAAGCCATATTTTTCTTATTTCACACCAAATCCTTTATCTTCCCTAAACCTTAGCTCTTCAAAATGGCACCAAATACCACCTCAAAGAAAGCCCGTGGAGAAAGCTCATCTTCCTATTCCCAATCTGACTATTGACTCATCTTGAACGCACCGTGCAAGAAAATTTTTGAAGATCTTCGGATGTAAAAGGTATTGTCGGGTTGTCAAGTTATGTTAGAAGAATTTGGAGTTTATAACCTTCCCTTTTTCTTCTCGTATCAAGGATGGAATTATGTTGCTGGAATCAATGAACCTGTTTTCCCCAATTTGGTGAAATATTTCTTTACTAACCTAAACATTTCCCTTACCGATGGAATGATTACTTTAATATCCTTTGTGCATGGAAAACATATTTTGGTTGGTGAACCCCTTCTTCGTGTTGAACCCGATAGTGTTGATATTTATCGATTCAATCTTGGAGACTATCTTTCATATCCGGCATTTTGGAATGCCATAAGGGCCTCAAATTTTCTTCATGAAAGTTTAGTTCATCCAAGTGTTAATGCTTGTGCCAATATGACGTTTGAAGCAAAAGTCATCGCCAAAATACTTGGACGTGTTTTCTATGCGAAGCCAGAGATCGGAGCTATCTTAGGGGTTGTCACAAGCTCCTTACATTTCTTGTTATGAAAACCATCCGAGTTAACCTTCCAAATCTTTTGGTTGAAGAAATTATGTCTGCAGCTCAGCCTGGGCTTAACAAGAACCTCCCATACGGAATGTTATTGACACTCATCTTCAAATAGTTCAAGGTTCTAATGGATGGTGAAGAATTGGATTGTAGTGTTAAGACTGTTGACTCTCGCACACTAGATTTAATGATCGCCGCTATAAATTGTGCACGTGATCGTCAAGAAGTTTCGGATGAGATTGATAAGGGAAATAGTATGAGCTTTTGTTGTTGTCTTGTTGGTGGAGAGTTTCCCTTTGATCCTTGGTATTGTTGTTCTTGCTTGGTATTGATATGTACTTTCTTGTAGATGGGATAAGAGATGAGACCTTATTGTTTTATTTTGTTTTGTTCTTAGTATTGGTTTGGTTGAAAAAGTGAACTTGTCTTGGTTTGTTTTTAGCTTTCTCTTATTTTAAGAGATGTCGGTTCTAGAAAGATATTGATTATGAACCGATGATTTTGTGGGTGATGTATTGAACTACTTAGTTCCCTTTGTTTTATGGTTTGTAGTCTATGAATCGCATCTTTAGTTTATTTTCTTGGTTTTCTTTTGTGACTAATTGATCATTGAGTAGATTATCTTTTGATTTCTTTTTGCTATGCTCATGATCATGTGATTGATAGAATATTCATTGAATATGAAAATTGATGGTATTTTTGCATATTTGAGGAGATTTTCATAATCTTGTGAGTCTTGGACTATGTTTGTGGCTTAAAATAATTGGGTTTGCACTCTTGTGCTTATATTTGTACATTTGACGGTATTTTTGTGAAAACTTTATTCGATATGGGTTGTGAGATATTTTATCCCTCTGATTCATACTCTTGTATCTAATGTGTATTATATCTTTGAGTATGTAAGTTGTAGGAAGCCACACATAAGTTGACGTCAAACACAAGTTTTGGAGAAAATATTGGTCAAGATTGGTATATCTAACTTCTCCGTTGATATTCTTATGGCCTATATGATTGATTGCTTATGAGTTCTAATATTATCATAAGTATCATCTTACCAATATGGCCTCTGCAACCCTCGTTAGGGGAATCTAATTGTGGATGTGTTGTTTTTATTATATCCTAGGATCTAACAGAGTGTGTTTAAGGTCTTCGTGGGCTTGCCGACACTAAAGACGAGAAAACCCTATTTTGCTATATTTTTATCTCATCTTTTCCACCATATGATATTAGAACTTTTTTATATATTGCATATGGTTATCTTGCATGTATCGCTTACTTTTGCTTATCCTTTATACATGCTTTTTGATTTGAGCCATATGCTTATTTTTCAAAGTTATTCAAACGTTTAACTTTAATTCTTGCTCATATCAACTCCTATTAATCTCCTATGCATACATTTAGGGAGAGTTATTCAAATGTTTAACTTACCTTTGGTGTACACATATGTCTAGGGAAAGTAATTCAAACGTTTTACTTCTTTGGACACCCTTTTTGATTATGTCAAAAAGAGAGAGAGAGAGTAATAGGTTCGTATCAGTATATTGAAATTATTCAAACATTTAACTTTAACATATTGATCATTTTATCGATTATTGAAGATTATTCAAATGTTTGATTTTCAATATATCGATATCTTCTATTAATATTTTGACATCATCAAAAAAGGGGAGATTGATGGCTTATGGATTTTCAGTATCCTACTATTTAGTTTTGATGATGTTATACAATATTAATAGATCTATAAATGTGTTTCATATTGCATATTTTATAACACTGTATATGAGTTTGGTCGTGTTTGAGAAAAATTTCAGGATATCAACCGACACAAGCATACGATGGGGGATGGAGGAAATTGAGCTAAAATGTAAATCTATTAGTGGTTGGAGGATAATAGACTAGAGCTCTTCAATGATCACATTCAAGCTTCAAAAAGCTCAGGAGCCAAAAGTCCAAGTTCAAAAGAAATTCAAGAAATCGAAGATTCAAGCGTTCATGTCGAGATATCGGAAGATTCAAGATTTGGCAAAAGAACGACATCGGCATAGGAAATCAATGTGAGTATTCGTGTCTATGGAAAACATCACATTAAGCTCTTGCACACACTCTTTGTATGATTTGTGAAACACTTGGTGAAAAACTTGCGTTGGTTTTCGTTTAAAATCTTTTTCAAAACCAAGTTCAAATTTGTCTGAAAAATCATTCTATAGACGTCTATACTATTGTACTTCAGACGTTAGTCCTATTTTCCAAAACATACACAAGTTTTAAATATCAGTTTCTTGCTTCAGAACAAATGTCTGGATGTTCTCTGAGCTTTCATTGTTTAGAACTTTTGACAGAACATACATCTGTTAAAACTTCTTCATATGTTTGTTTGTTCTTTGGATTTTTATTGGCTTTAAACTTTTTACAGAACAAACGTTTGTCGTTGCTTCTTCATATGCTTTTTTGTTCTCTGGATTTTCATTGGCCTAAATTTTTTTTACAGAACAAACGTCTGTCAAACCTTCTTCAGACGTCTGGTTGTTCTCTGTGTTTTCATGGCATTAAAACCTTTTGTGAGAACAAACGTCTGAACCGATTTAGCACAAACGTCTGAAGGTTTAAAAATTTGAAAATCTTTTATTCTTCAGACGTGTGTCACTTGTTTTTCAAACGTCTATTTGTTCTCTGTATTTTGATTGGCCATGTTTTGAAAACCACGGCAAACGTCTGAAGCTATTTTTAAACAAACGTCTGAAGCTCAAAAATTATTTGAAACATTTCTTCTTCAGACGTTAGTGTCTTTCTCTTCAGATGTCTGTTTTCCTTCTGTGCTTTCTTTCCTTCTTGTAAAACCTATCGGGAAACATCAGAAACTTTTATAAACAAACGTATGAAGCTATTTTATAGCCGTTGCTAATCCTTCTTAAGACGTCGGTCTGGTTGAACTTCAGACGTCTGATAACGGCTCTTTTTGACTGATTTGACTTGTAACAACTAGTTTTTCTTGAGTGGTATTTATTGAGAATTGCTTTGGGTTTTGAACTGCCAAGACTTGCAAGATTATTCTGAAACATTTCCAAAGATTTTTCTCATCTCTTTTAAGAGCAAATTCTTGATTTAGATTATCTTTTATCTCACATACTCAAAAGATCTAAGAGCTTAATTTAATTATTTCATACTTATTGAGTATTAGTTGTGAGCTTTAAAAAAAACTCCTTTGAGAGTATTGTGCTTCATTGTAAAACCTCTTCTTGTCTTTGTGTGAGGATATCTTGAGTGCAGGAGAGTACTTTGTAAGAAGGAAGAGTGAGAGAATTTTTTCTTTTTTTGTGTGAGGATCCTTGAGTGCAAGGGTGCCTTTGTAAGGAAGGAGAACTTATTGATCTCGGTCGAGACGTAGTGTAAGAAGTTGCGAGTGCGTAATGTGTTGTCTCGGTGGAGACGTCTTTTAGTAGAACGGGCATGCACGCCTAAAGATAGAGGACTAGAGGATCTCCCGAACCTCTCTAAACGACTCGTGTTTGCGTTTTCTATTTCTTTCTCTTGGTTTAAGATTTCAATTGGTTAGATAGAAATTGCATGATCAACACATTTTAGCTCTATATGCTTTTTACTTACGTGATTGCTATATCTATTGCTTGCTATATATTCATGTATTCACAATTTTAGATTGCTTAGCCTCTTATCCTTATTGGTATATCATTTTCTTAAACTTTGCAATTGTGTTTGATTGGCAAGTGTAGTTTGTAGATTTTTTATTTGAAAATATCGGTAAGCTTGTCCTATTCACCCCTATGACAACTTTCATAAGTAGCTAAATAATTTATTTTTGTGTATGAATTATATGAAAGCATCACTACAAGAAAATGACACCTATTTCATCGGGCAATATTCGACAAAATAAATGGGAACCCGATTGAAAAAACATATTTCGTCGGCTTAAGTCCGACGTAATAAAAAACGAAAAAAGATTTTTCGTCGGATTTTGGATTTATTTTGTTGGGTGTTTATTCCGTCATCTATAAGCCGACGAAATAATTTCAAAATAGCCAGGCTTTTTTAAATTTAATAATAACTTATTCCGTCGGGTAAAATCCGACGAAATAAGTTATTTCATCGGTATATAACCAACGAAATAAGTTATTTCATCGAAATAAGTTTCAGAAAAAGAAGAAATAGAGCAGGTTTTATGTCGTTTTCGAGCATTCAATACAAATTCAATTCAATTGCACCAATACAAACAACCACACGGTTCAATTCAATTCAAATACTGATATATAAATAAGCAAAACTCAATTGAATTCAATTCAATTCAATACATTTACAGATTCAATTCAATTACAAATTTAATTCAATTAAACCGAAAAAACTTACGAAATGGAGTGACTCGTTGATGCACGCGAGTTTTGTACTTTTCCACTCCATCTCGAGATCAATAGATGCCGTCGTTGTCCGGGAAGTTGGTGAAATCCATCAGGTATTATAGTGTTATCAATATACAAGTATTAATACACAATATTATCGATAATTATATGAAAATTGTATTGAAACCAAGAATTATCCAACTTACGACGAGGTCGATCACGGGGAAGGAGGCACATCATCTTCATCTGGGGGGTAAAGCCCCTATGATTAAAGGTTTAAAATATATAATTTAGTATATATGATATTTATATATTTATATATTATTAAGTTAGGTTTATCGAACTTACCGAAGGTACAAGCTCCCCTCGTTGTGCATACATAAGGATAAGACAAAGCCTCTGGATTGTGCTAAAACCACTAAATGGATTGCCAGCGGGAGTATGAGGAGACGAGCGTACTCATCAAAAGTATTTTTAGAGTCACCAATTGTCCTATAAATAAAATTAGACCATACAGATCAGCTTATGATATCAATGAAGTCGACAAAAGATGGTCTAGAACAAGAAAACATCACCCTTCAAATATAAGTTCATTTTTCTCTTATAATTTTAGTATCCTTTCCTCAATCATGTCCTCGATCATAAATCTCACGATTCTAATAAATATGTGTAATATGATCAATATGAGAACTAAATGTAGAAAAGACCGATAAAAATAATATGAAGACAACTGCATTTTGATAAAAGCACCTGATCAGCTTATATTCATCGTTGCGTGCACGTTTTGTTCTTTTCCACTCTATCTTGAGCTTACTCATCGCCGTCGCTGCCGTCGTCGTCCAGAAAGTCATTGAAATCGAATAGGTGCTATAGTGTTATCAATAGACAAGTATTAATACACAATATTCTCAATAATTATATGAAAATTGTATTGAAACCAAGAATTATCAAACTTACATCCGGTACTTTCTTATCGACGAGGGTCCAGATGCAGAAGGAGACGATAAGACGTGTGCTCGAGAACCCGCGGGAGTATGAGGAGACGAGCCACAAAACAAACTAGATAATAGATCTCTTGTCACAAATAAACCAAGCAACCATCCCAGTCTCTCTCCCTCTATCCACTCATTTTTCATATCCAAAAGATGGATAGAGAGTGAGACATAAGGTAAAAAGTGTCCTTAAGGGGGATGAATAAGACAAATGACTAACAATTAAAAATTTATTGCTCAATAAAATAAATGTTGCGGAAAGATAATATAAATAATAAAATTACACAAACAATAGAATAAATAAGGATCAGAAAATGCAAATTCAGTAGGACACCAGCGATTGGTAACGGAGTTCGATACCCGCGGTATCTAGTCTCCGCCTAGGTCTCCTACTAGAAACATCCATTATTCAAATTTTCTTAAGATGAAAAAACCTTTACAATTGATGGACTATCTCCACTGGTAATTTTTTCAACAGGCTCAGATCAAATCTTTACAACTCACAATTACAATACAAGAAACCCAAACTAACTCCTAATCTCGTATATGAATCAATCACAATTTTAAAACTGGAGAATTAGGGTATATGATAAAATCAAGTTTGTAGTACCTTTTTGATCTCAAAAGAATTTTATAAAGAGTTTAAAATAAAAGATCAAGATTTTACAAAGACAAAAGATTCAAAACCAGTTTATAAAATCCTTTGCAAGAAGTTCAAAACAAAAAGTTTTCCAAAAACCCAAATAGATTTCAAACCTGGTGACAACTAGGTTTCAAAAACTTGAGAGATGATGATCACAAAATGAGAGCAAAAGAGATGATGAATAATCTGTAGAATTATTGTGAATTAATTCATCCAAATGCATATTTAAAGAACTGGGAAAGAATCTCCTAAAACCGAAAATAAACAAAAGTTAAAATCAATTCAGGGATTTCAAATGGTCATAATTTGAGACGTCTTAAAATAGACTTGAGACGTCTCAGAGAGATTAAGAAAAAATTACTAATAGCAGGCAAGTGTTGATACATTTTAAGATAATATGAGACGTCTCAAAAAATCAGAAATGAGTTATAGGGAATCCTTTTGAGACGTCTCGACTAGGATATAAGACGTCTTAAAGCAACAGAGCAGAAATGTTAAATGCAGGCAAATTGTGAGACGTCTCAATCAAGATAAGAGACGTCTCATAGCAACAAATCAGAAAAGTTGAATGCAGGTAAGTTTTAAGACGTCTCAAAAAAAAGAGACGTCTCATAGCAACAGATTAGAAATAAAGAACCAAAGGGTATGTGAGATGTCTCAAAGAAGGTTGAGATGTCTCAAGAACTGATATTTCAGGTTCATGAGAAAAACTTAAAGATTTTAAGATCGTGTGACCCATACGAGATACCTATGACTCAAATAAAAGATAAATACAAGTTTAACACCGTTGTAGTATGATTTCTGAGTCGTTTTGAGTCTTCATCTCTGAAAATATGTTCCTTTAATACTTTACTCTTCATTTTCGATAAATCGTTGTTGCTATGATTTTTTTTGTTCTTTGACATCTCTATAGCTCATTTTCTTGATTTCTTTATCTGTATGTCTTGAAAAACCATATCCATATCCATTTGCTCTTTGATATCGCTATACTTGTTCTTTTTCATTGTTTTGCAAAACATGTTATGTGTCTCACACTGAAACAAATAAAACTTAAGCACAAGTATCGTCAGTGTGTAAAATAGTTTAAATAGTGTTTTGTTCAATATCAAAACTAAGGTGATGTTATCCAACATGGTCAACAATCTCCCCCTTTTTGATACTTGACGAAACCTATTTATAGTATATGGTATGGAGACATAATCAAATATAATAACAGGGAAAAAATAATAAAAACTCCCCCTAAATTCAATATCTATAAAAAATGCAAGAATTCAATTTTTAAAAAAAGCAAGTGCATACCAAGAGCACATCAAGAGCATACTAACTCATCATCTTAAATGCATATCACTTATATCACATATACCTGTAAATATTAGTTTTCTCCTCCTTTTTATCGAAAATAAAAAAGGCAGTACCTGGAAATATATAGCAACAATAATATGCATACGAAAAATAATATATCCATATCAAGTCATGAGCACACAACCTAAATATCCAAATCATGACATCTACCAAAATAACTCCATATACCAAAAAATATATATCCATCGCCAACAGAAAATTTCATAAGTCCATCAACATAAACATCATCCATATCCACCAAAATACCATAAACACCATCCAAGTATCATCATGGCCAAAAAAATACTACAACCCATAGTTTGTCAAATCATATCTGAAATAAAATATAACAACTCCATTTGTTTGTCACCATCAAAACAACTAAAAACAACATAACTAGCTCCAATAGGTCACCATCATCAAAGTACTAACGAGTAGGAGTAGCAGAAGTGGTAGAAGTCAAAAGAAGAGTGCCGGTGTATGGAGGATAGTAGAAAGGATGATGATGATGAGGAGGAACTTCAAAATACTTAGCAATGAACTCCATCATACGACAATCCGAGAAGATTTGCTTATTAGAGAGACAAACTTCAACAACATCCAAACGATTTTCAAGTTCCTTTACTCTATTTAGGATACGAGTTTCAAGAGTGTCAAACATAGAAATAAGAAATCGCTGAAATTACGAAATACCAGGAGGGATAGTGGTGTGAGGAGCATCATGATGAATGGTGTCTGCGTGTGAAGGAATCAAAACGTCTTTGGTGAGAGAAAAGAGAGTGGGATCCACCATAAATAGAATCGAAAAACTGCTGAAGCATTAGGTTGAGACGTCTCAAAATAATTTGAGACGTCTTAAACTAACAGAGCTCAAATAAGAGAATGAATCAAGATTTGAGATGTCTTAAAAAGATTTGAGACGTTATAAAAAGCAGACTCTTAAATGTCAGAAAATGTGTTTAGAAGTAAGCTTTTGAGACGTCTTAAAGGCTAAAAATGACAAATCAAGGGATTTATGCATACTCTCGCTCGTTTATCGACTTCTCAGCATTGGAAACTTAATAAAAATATAATATTAAGTTTTAAAAACA
Source organism: Agapanthus africanus (assembly GCA_030015575.1). NCBI lineage: Eukaryota > Viridiplantae > Streptophyta > Magnoliopsida > Asparagales > Amaryllidaceae > Agapanthus > Agapanthus africanus. Next base: position 393,238,866 of record JASDDO010000019.1, on the reverse strand, counting down.
ATTTTATCATCAAATCTTGTAGAAAATCATGATATAGACCGTTTAACTTCATTTCTCACTTGACGAATCAAATACCCCGTTACGGATTCTGAAACATCTCTGCCAGACTCGTGAATATGATTCGCTATGAATAATGAAATCCACAATTGAGTTCCCCTGAAAGGGTTGCAGATGCCATTCGACAAAGTGAATTTTGAAATTACTCTAAATCATATCATCACATCAAAATCTAGAAAAATAAAAAAATATTTTCAATTTTCATAAAAACTATTCTCTAAACAATCAAACAATATTCAAATCTCAAAAAATCAATCCAAAAACACCATGAAATCATGCATCTATATCTATTAAATTCATGGATCCTCGAATTTTTTCAAGATGAGCCTTATCCAAGGGTTTTGTGAAAATATCTACCAATTGATCTTCAGTTTGCATATACTCAATAATTATTTCGCCCTTGTGATAATGATCGCGCAAAAAGTGATAGCGAATATCAATATGCTTAGTTTTTTAGTGTTGGTCCACGTTTTTAGTTATATGCACAATACACGTGTTGTCGCAAAAAGTTGAAATTTTTGAATTTTTTTTATCATAATCGTTTGAAGTGTATTTCATCCAAAGAGTTTGTGCACGACACGCACCAGCAACGATGTATTCTGCCTCAGCCGTGGATAGAGCAACTGAATTTTGTTTCTTAGAAATCTACGACACAAGACAGCTCCAAGTAGTTGGCAAGTACTACTAGTGCTCTTGCGATCTACTTGACTACCCGCATAATCAGCATCCAAATAATAAGTCAAGGAAAAACTATTGTTTTTAATCGTACCTTTCAAATATTTGAAAATACGTTTGACAGCGGAAAGGTGCGATTCTTTAGGATCAGACTGAAAAAGTGCACAAACACTAAACATAATTTCCGGATGACTAGCCGTTAAATAAAGTAAGCTACCTATCATATCTCGGTATAGAGTTTTATTTATACTCTTACCATTATCGTCCTTTGATAGATTAACTGTTGTAGGCATAGGCGTGTCGTAGGTCTGTGAGCTTTCCAAACCAAAGTTTTTGATCAATTATTTTGTGTACTTTGTTTGGTTTATGAAAACTCCATCTTTAGTTTGCTGAATTTAGAGTCTAAGGAAATAGTTTAGTTCGCTCATCATGCTCATCTTGAACTCATCCTACATTGACATGGTAAACTCTTGACAAAGAACTTTGTCAGTAGATTCAAAAATAATATCGTCTATATAGATTTGCACTAACAAGATATCTTTATCAAAATGTTTTGTAAAGAGAGTTTTATGAACAATTCCCTTTGAAAAACCGATATTTAGTAAAAATGCACTTAAACTCTCATACCAATCTCTAGGAGGTTGTTTGAGACCGTATGAGGCCTTATGGAGTTTTAAAACATGATTTGGGAATTGATGATCTTTAAATCCGGGAGGTTGTTCCCCACATACTTCCTAATCTATTTTACCATTTAAAGACGCACTCTTTACATTCATTTGAAAAAGATTAAAATTCTTATTGCAAGCATCAGCCAATAAAATACGAATAACTTCAAGTCTGGCTACGGGGGCATATGTCTCCTCGTAATCAATTTCTTCAATTTGGAGATATACTTGCGCAACCAACCGTGCTTTGTTTCTAACCACATTGCCGTAATCATCAAGCTTGTACCTAAACACCAACTTAGTGCCAACCACCGGCCTATCGTCAGGTCTAGACACAAGTTACCAAAATTTATTCCGTACGAATTGTACTAACTCTTCTTTCATAGTAAGAATCCAATGACTGTCTAACTCAGCTTCTTTAAAACTTTTAGGTTCAATTTTAGAAATAAATGCCAAGATTTGATAGCTAAGAAAATCAGAAGAGTGGGTAATAAATTCATGTTCAACATTACCTATTATTTCTATTTTGGATGATCTTTCTTGAAACACCAACCCTTAAGAAGCTTTTGATATACATCAACTATTTGTTCGTCTTCCTTTGGATATTCCGTCGCATCATCATTTATGTTCATCTCTTACAATCCATCATTTATATCTGCATCATCACAACAAGCACTTTCCTTGATAGAAATGTTAGACTTATCAAAATTTACATGCACACTTTCAATAATATTTTAAGTCCTTTTGTTAAATATTTTATAAATTTTGCTAGTTAAGAAATAACCAAGAAAGTTGCCTTCATCATTTTTAGAATCGAATTTTCCAAGATTGTCCAAAGTGTTTAAAACAAAATATTTGCAGCCAAACACTTTAAAATATTTTATGGATGATTTATTTCCATAAAATAGCTTATAAGTGGTTTTATTTTAAAAAAATTGCAATGAAATTCGATTCAAAATGTAGCAAGTAGTGTTAACTGCTTCGGCCCAAAAATATTGCGGTAAAGAATTTTCTTTTAACATGGTTTTCACCATCTCTTGTAATGAACCATTTTTCCTCTTCACAACACCGTTTTTTTGTGGTGTCATTGGACAAGAGAACTCATGTTTAAAACCAGTTTCTTCGCAAAATTCTTTAAACAAAGTATTTTCAAATTCTCCTCCGTTATCACTACGAATCTTGGAGATTTTCAAATTTATTTCATTTTGAATACGTTTAGAAAATATTTTAAAAATGTTAAATGCATCATTCTTACTAGCAAGGAAGAATACCCAACAAAAACGTGAAAAGTCATCAACTATTACATATACATATGATTTTCCACCTAGACTCAAAAGTTCTAGATGGACAAAATATATCCATATGTAATAGTTGAAGGGGTTTAGAAGATGTTACCTCAGTCTTTATTTTGAATGAAGATTTTACCTATTTACCCCATTGGCAAACATCATACGATTTGTTCTTCTCGAATCTTATTTTAGGAATTCCTTTCACATGGTCACCATTTGCTATTTTGTTCAACAAGTCTATTGATGTGTGACCAAGCTTATGATGCCAAAACCAAGTATCTGCATCGTCTGCAACTAAGCACTTAACTTTTATGTTAGCAAAGTCTTTAGGATCAACAATATAAGTATTATAATGCCTTTTGCCATAAAGAATACACTTGTTATCTTTAACAATTTTGCAACAAGTTTTATATAAAAAAGCGGTGTATCCTTTATCGCAAAATTAACTAATGCTACGTAATTTGTGCTTTAAATAACATATAGAACATCATCAATATTAGTAGAATCGCTTACCATGATTTTACCCTTACCCTTTATATAACCTTTCTTATTATCTCCGAAGGTGATGTTGTCACCTTCCTCCCATGATAGTGAGTTGAAACTAGATATACGATAATGTGCCTTGAACACCCGCTATCAAGGTACCATGTAGTTCTATGTTGTTGCGGTTGGGTACATGAAATAGGATATTTATCTTTGACCTTTGGTACCCAAATCATCTTAGGTCCACGGGGGTTAGTATCATAAAACTGTGATCTAGAAGTAGTTGATTTAATATTACGGTTAAGTACGCTACTTCTAGGCACAAAGTGATATTTATATGTTGAATTGTTTTTGATAGGGAAATATCTAATGGTATGGTCATAAGTAAGACAATAATGACAAGTTTTCAAAACATGTCTGGCCATATCGATAAATACTGCCTCTAAGAAATCTATTGGTTGAAGTACTGGTCGAGATATTAGGATCAACCAAGATCATAAGATTTTCGATTCCTGCTAAATTCACTAAGTACGATATCCAAATTATTCTTGCCTTGGGTGAATTTAACAAGAGTTTCTTCAAGCTTTGTATTCTTCGTTTTGATGCTAACGACCTCATGTTCCAATTTAGCATTTAAGTTTTGAAAAGTTTTAAAGGAAGATGCTAAGTCGTCATGCTCGACAGTTAAAGTTTCAAGCTTAGTACTTAAATCAATATTATCATCTTTTAAAATATTATTGTCCTTCTTGAGAATCATACAAGAGTTGCAAAAGATAGAAGAAGATTTCTTTTTCAAAATCTTGTATTTAGAAAATAATTTTTAAAAGTTTTCTTGCAATTCAATATATAAATCAATAAGCTCATCTCTATCTAAATTATCGAGATCATCATCGCATATCTCGTCGTTGTCTTCATGTGCCATGAAACACATGTTGGCAACGATCTTCTCTTCGTTGTCCGAAACATCAAAATTTGACTCATCCCATTTTTCTTGGAACGCCTTTTTCTTTTCATACTTATCTTTACTATCCTGGTACTAGTTCTTACCTTTGTTCAAAGTTGGGCAATCGGCCTTCATGTGACCCTGTTTTTAGCATTTATAACAAGTAGGATTAGTTAAAGAATTTGAATTTCTATTATCTCGGTAGTTTCCTCTTCTCTTGAAGTTTCGGAATTTGATGAACTTAGTAAATTGCTTTGCGCGAGTGGCCATATCATCATCGTTTTCGCCTTAGTCGCTTTTGCTTTCCAATTCTTCATGTAGGATGTTCTTCGCCTTAAGAGCTAGGCTTCTTTTCCTTGAAGGTTCTTCTTCCTTTTGCCGTACTCTAATGTCATTGAATTTCATTTCGAGCTTCTCAATAAGATCTTCCAAAGTTAGTTCATCCAAATTGCTTACTTCTTCAATAGTTGTAATTTTGGGCTGGCATTCTACTGTGAGAATTTTCAAGATCTTCAAACACTTCTCCTTTTCTAAAAACTTTTTGCCATAGTTAAAAAGTTCAGTAATAATTTTATTAAATTTTGAATACATTATATTAATCGATTCATCAGCAACCATTCTAAACTGTTCATACTCGCTCTTGATTTGGTTGATTTCACTTTCTTTCATCTGACTCGTCCCTTTGTGAGAAGTTTTAAGAGTCTTCCAAATCTTATGTGCAGCACTACACTTGGAGACCCGGTTGAACTCGTCAGAGGAAAGAGAGTAATATAATGCATTCATCGCTTTAATATTCAAAGCCATAAGTTTCCGATCATCATCACTATAAGGTTTAGCAGGAATAGTAAATTTGTCTTCTACAACATCTAGAATATTAAGATCGATATATTGGAGAAAAACACGCATCTTAATTTTCCTTAAGTTGTAGTTCAAGCCATCAAAGAGTGGTGACCGAGTAGTTTCTTGACCTTCCAGTGATATATTCTTTTGAGTACTATTATTATTGTTAGCCATAAAATCTAAGCTCTAGGGTTTTAAGCCAAAAAGAGAGCTAACTGCTCTGATACCAATTGAAAAGTGTCCTAAAGGGGGTGAATAGGACAAATGGCTAACAATTAAAAATTTATTGCTCAATACAATAAATGTTGCGGAAAGATAATATAAATAATAAAATTACGTAAACAATAGAATAAATAAGGATCTGAAAATGCGAACTCAATAGGACACCGACGATTGGTAACGAAGTTCGATACCTACGGTATCTACTCTCCGCCTAGGTCTCCCTTAGGAATATCCACTATTCAAACTTTCTTAAGATGAAGAAACATTTATAACTGACGGACCACCTCCAACTGGTAATCTTTTCAACAGGTTCAGATCAAACCTTTGCAACTCACACAGATGGACAATCTCCATCGGGTAATCTTTTCAGCAGGCTCGGATCAAACTTTTACAACTCACAATTACAATACAAGAAACCCAAACTAACTCCTAATCTCGTATATGAATCAATTACAATTTTAAAACCGGAGAATTAGGGTATATGATAAAATCAAGTTTGTAGCACCATTGTGATCTCAAAAGAATTTTCTAAAGAGTTTAAAATAATAGATCAAGATTTTGAAAAGGCAAGTGATTCAAAACCAGTTAAGAAAATCCTTTGCAAAAAGTTCAAAACAAAAAGCTTTCCAAAAACCCAAATAGATTTCAAACCTAGTGACAACTAGGGATTCGAAAACATGAGAGATGATGATCACAAAATCAGAGCAAGAGAGATTATGAATAATCTGTCGAATTGTTGTGAATTAATTCGTCCAAAGGCATATTTAAAGAACTGGGAATGAATCTTGTTCCCCGTCGAAACACGGAGATGCGACCGCGTAGGTCCGTCTTGCCTGAATTTCGGGGAAGATACTAATTAGTGTTATCCGTCCACCTCTCCGAAGATGCCAAGTTGATTTATGACACCATGTATCGAAGGTTTAAACGAATGCGGCCGATGTAGCAGACTTCGTCAGATTCCCCCTCGTTGAGGGGTTTTTGATTGTGGGGATGCTCTTCCCTGCAGGCGTAAGCCTCTGCAGTTAATTACGCTACCGCATCGCGGTAACCACTTTCTCCTTCTCCAGATTGTCACTTCGTATCGTGTGTATTTGTTTTGTTTTTGGTTGCCCGTGGATTGTATACGAAGACTAATTTATGTTGTCGCCCGTATGGCGTGGATTAGTCTAAATCCGTATTTTCTTAGATTTGGGTTTGGGGGTTGGGTTTAAGGATACGTTAGTCTCATTTGAGACCAAGAACAACTTAAACGCTTGTTAAGTATACGTTAGTCTAATTTTAGACTAAGATCAACTTAACGGGATCGTTTAGATCCAACAAAAGAGTATTTGGAATCTATTGTTTAGTTTAGGGACATTGCGGTCGATTACCAGCTTAAGGACATGGTGGTCCAAAGTTAAGGACATCATAGTCCGTGGGTTTAAAGGGACCCCACAATCCGAGGTTAAGGACATCATAGTCCATGGGCTTAAGGACCCCACAGTCCGTAGTTTAAAGACGTCATAGTCTATAAAGTTTAAGGACGTCAGTCCATGAGTTTAAGGACCCCACAGTCCATGGAATGATTGGTTGTCGGGACCCGTCACCTCTCTGAAGACGTTGAAGGATTACAACGACAAATATCAAAGGAGCGAAGAGATGTATCCTTGAATCAAAGTTGATTGGGAAATCTGCAGTTCAATTTGGAAATAAGATCAATTAATTAGATTATGAGCACATTGGCTCAATTAAATCTGAATTGAGGACTTATGACCAACTTGGGCTAAGTCCAATTAGATTTGAGATGTTGGACCTTTGTTGGACTGTTGAACATTTTTCTGGGCTCAGTCCTCCCATTATTTAGCAATGCTAAACAGGGGTTTAGGGGCTCTGACAACATTTTTTCTTTGGCTGTGCACTAACTATTCATTATAGCTCTGGATTTTAAGGTTCTGTTGAAGGCGAGATCTGCCTCAGAAAGACTTAGCCAATTTGGGCTAAGACCGGTTTGAGAATAGTGTTAAACACTGACATATATTTAGCGATCACGTGTTCCTACGTGATGCGCTTTAAAAACAGTGTTAAACACTGGGGACAAAATGCTCAAAATAGTGTTGAACACTAAAAGTGGGGTGGTCACGTGGGGTCACGTGAGGCGCCTGAGAATTAGGCCAAACCTCCTTTATTTTTTTCTCAGAATATTCAAATAAGTGTTAAACACTTAACCTTCAGGCCATCACGTGTTGGCACGTGATGGGTATCCATGTATTGATTATTAAAGTATTTACTAGGGGTCACGTGGGGACATGTGAGGGCGCCCAAAATCTATTCTGCCTTTGGCTTTGTTCCCTTTATTTTGAGGGTCACATGGGAGCACGTGAGGCATTGCCTCTAAGTTTTTCTTTCTCATTTTGAGGGATCTGTTTTAGGGGTCACGTTGGGGTACGTGACCTAGTCTTGTTCTTTCATTTTTACTCATTGAGGAGAAGGGTCGCATGTTACCACATGACCAAGTTCTTTACGCACATGGAGGGTTTCAAGTCTCTTGTTTTAAGAATTAAATTCTATGTAGGGTTAAACCCTAATTCTGTTTTAGAGAAATTAAATTCTTATGTATGTGGAAGAATTAAATTCTTATGTAGGGTTAAACCCTAATTTCATTTGGAGGAATTAAATTCCTATGAATTTAGGAGAATTAAATTCTCATATAGGGTTAAACCCTAGTTTCATTTGGAGGAATTAAATTCCTATGAATTTAGGGGAATTAAATTCCTTAAACTCAATTCTCTCTTTAAGTTTTGGATCTGCATGACAGAATCTTCCCGATGAGAATTAAATTCTCAACTTGTCGGGAGATCTGCTTCTGCAGATCTTCAACCAAAGGAAGAACTAAGTTCTTATTCATAAGAGTTAAACTCTTAAATTGAGAATTAAATTCTCTTTTTTGTTTTATGGAGCTTAGATCTCTTTCCCCTTTCTCACCTAGAGTTTCTTTTCTCTGAAAGGAACTTCTTTTCTCTCTTGAGAATTAAATTCACCTCTCTTTTTTCTCTCTGTTGTTGTTTTTTTCCTCCAAAAATCCAAAAGATCATTCCCTTCTCTTCTTGGCTCATATTTATAGGAGAAAGAAAAGAATTAATTTGTTTAGTCAATCTTTCATTGAAAGATTTTGGTTGTTTCTGTAACCAACATGATCTTTTAGATCACTCAGTGAATTTTATTCACCATTGGATTTTTAACCCAAAAGATATTCTGTTTGTTATTCTTGGTGAATTTTCAGGGAAATCTTTCCTTGTATAAAATCTTTCCATAAATTAGTTATTTTTTAATCACCATTGGATTTTTAATTCAACGGTGCTCTACTTTATAGAGCATAATCTTTCTGTTTTGAAATATCTAGGAAAATATTAAGGTTTTTTGATTTCCCTTAATTAGAATTTAATTCTATTAGTTCAGAAGGCTTAAGAGTCTATCACGTGTTAGCACGTGACCTACTGTTTGATCATTTAAATAGAATTTAATTCTATTAATTAGAGAGCTTATGAACCCATCACGTGTTGACACGTGACCCCCCTTGATTAACATTGTATCCAGAATTTAATTTTGCTTTTTTAAAGAGTTAAGGAATCATCACGTGTCATCACGTGACCCTTGGTCACGTGTAGACACGTGATGCCTCATTGGGATCTTTCCTTGCCGTTTTATCATGCCTTTTAATTCCTTCAGTGGTTTCTTTAAAGGCTCATCACGTGTGGGCGCGTGACTCTCCTAATTGCTTGCTTAATTAGAATTTAATTCTATTTTAACAGAGTGCCTGGAAAATCATCACGTGTCAGCACGTGATACCCCATTGGGGTATTTCCTGATATTTTATCAGGGAACAAATGCCCCCACAGCGTTGTTCTCACGTGTTTGCATGTGAGTGCAACGCTGTCACCTTTGTGACCGTTGGATCTGTCTAGGGAACAGGGAAGATGAACCGTTCCCCTTCATATCTTATAAATGCAGGAGTCCCTTCAGAAGTGCCTCTACTTTCCATCTTCTTCCTTGCTTATTTTCTTCTGAGAATTTAATTCTCTCTCTTCAGAGCTTAGTTCTCTGTTTCATAAATTTCCAGAGTTTAACTCTGTTAGAAAAAGATTCCCTTTTTCAGGTAATGATCTTGAACGGCTGAAGAACTTCTTGTAGGAATTTGGATTTTAAATCCACACCATGGGTTTTTTCCTTTAGCAAGAACCCATCTTTTCCAAGTTCTTTTTAAAAAAACTGTTCAATTTTTAAATAATAAATCCCTTTTGTTAGAGCTCCTTTGATCTCAGGGATCGATGGCGATACTTGACCTTTCTCTGGAATTTAATTCCATTCCAAAGAGTCTTTTAACTCTGAAAATGTTTTCTGGGAATTTAATTCCTCTGCGCAAAAGGAATTTAATTCCTCTAAAGAACTTAGTTCTTTAAAAGAAGACTTCTTGAGATTTTTCCTCCTGAGTTGTTCTTACAGAAAAAAAATTCAGTAGAGATTATACTTGATTTTTGCAGAGTCCAAGATGGGTTTCCCTTTGGGGGAATGTGTAGAGTCATTTGAAATCCACTGTTCATTTATTGAGAATCTTCGTTTTGCTCTCATAATGATTACCCTGCCTCATCATTAGTAAGCCGCCATCTTGATTTTGTGGGGCTCTTGTGTTTTGTAACCAATGGTCCCATAAAATAAGTCCTTTGTCGCTTTCTTCCACTGTCTTTTTCTATATATATATTTATGAATATATATACGTGTTGGTTTTACTTAACAGTTTCCTCTTCTTTTATTTCAGGAATAATGGCTTCTCTCCCATACTTTCCCTTTACTCGCTCGGAGGCGGCTTTTCCTCAATCACCGTCGGATGAAGAGGTGATGGCGATGATCAGGGCTCATGATCCGAATTGCACCAATCTACTTTTATGGGGGACCTGGTACGGTCATATCATCCGCGGTCACCGCAGCTTTCTTTGCGAGATACCGACAGAGCCTACCTATCCATTTCTGCCGATGGATTGTCCATGGACCGCCTTTGCTGTGGAGATGTCGAATTGGACTCCTACGGGACGGCTTGAACCGTCTACAACTAGGATTCCGAACCACCCTGTGCCAGCTATAGACATCTTAGGGCGTCACATCTCCCAAGGTGAAGCCCAGCCATGAGGACAGATTTACAAAATAGGGCTTACCCTTCGACATCCCACGGGCTACTTTCTCTAGGCCCGTTATATCCTGTCCGCCCATCGTGCGCGATTGCAGAGGGTCGGACTCTATCAGGCGGTATACGCGTCTCTCTTCCACTATCTGTCTCCCCATGTCTGGTGGGTTAAGGCCTTCTTAAACCAATGGAATCTTTCCACCAACACCTTCTTTCTAGGGGACCGCGAAGTTTCAATTTCTCTGGAAGAGTTTCGCGAGATTTCAGGGTTGCTGGTCAGAGGGAGGCTCTATGAAGAACTGCTGCTTCCCGATGAGTATGTCTTCGAAACTGAGCCTGCTATGCTCGACGGCCTGTCGACTGAAAATGCCGTCTGCCACAAGCACCCAAGTTTAATCAAGACTCTGAGCATTTTTGAGAAGCTGTTCACAGAGTCAGAGGAGCAGGGTGTCACTTTTAAAAGTTTTATCGCATGCTTCCTTTGCGAAGATGTTCTATCAAAGACGACTCCGAAGTTCCTAAATATCAACGACCCCTTTGGGTTCGGTTTAAATAAGCGACCGGCTAAAGAAGATGACTTGTCGTAGTTCTACATTCCTATCCTGTCGGCCGTATATTTCGAGTCAATCGCAGCTCCTGGTATGGATGAGGAGACTTTCTTCGTGGGCTTCATCAGTGTTTAGCTCAGCTGGTTCACCATTCCCATGCACCGTCGTTTTATGAGAGCCTCAGTTATCTACCCTGCTCATCGTATTGCCGAAGGGACGCGACTAGCTGTGGGTATTGCGGGGCTAGCGCATCTGTATCATAGGCTAAGCGCCGCGGTCAATACCTCAACTCCAGGCGTGGATGTGGTAAATTTCTCTCTTCATTACTTTACATTCTGGATTGAGATGCACGTGCTAGGGGCATTTGCTGCGCACCAAAGACCCAGATTTTATGACGCTTACACTTTTCTGCGACTCATGCGGCTGGTGGACGTTTCTGCTCCTGACCCGACTCAGTCTGGGGCTATTCACGTGCTGATTAATCCCTATGCCAATACGGGCGGGATGGTATTCAATGATCGAGTCCTTTCTGCTCCTTTGGGACCGATTCAACAGCTTTGCGACTCGTCGAAAGAGGGAGTGCCTTCTGTGAAGCCTAAGGAAGCCATGCACCTATATTCTATTAGACCGGGTTATCTGGTATTTCGTCAGAACAGTGCGTCCCTTTTTATGCGGTACAACCCACACCGCTTTGCTCGGCAACTCGGATATGACTCGGGTGTCCCCTTTGAGGCATTTATAGTAGAGCCTACCCCGTCGTCAGAAGTTGTTCGTGACGCCGCTCATCACTTCATGCGGCTGAACACCAGCTCTCGCTTCGTGATTCCTGAAGCCGATTATATTCTTCGATGTGTGGGATCCTTCACGGGTTGGTACCTCCACCGAGTCAGTCCCATTATTGCCGAGGAGAGGAGGATGCTCCTCGAATATAGGGCTCCCACTCTGATCCAGGCCACGGGAGTTCCGCCGCGACCGCGTGCAGCGGTTCGCCCTCCCTTGAGAGATACTAGCGTCGTGCTTATTCCGGAGGCAGAGGAGGTGGATCTCACTCCCACAGCCGGTATGCCTCCGCGAACTAGAGCTCAATCAAGGGCGAATAGGGCGTCGATAACAGTATCATCAGCTGCGGCGTCAGCAATGGCGGTATCGTCGTCGGTAGCACCACAGAGTGAGGATATTGAAGGTGAAGTGGGTCAGCGTCGCACTAAAACACCGAGGGGAAAGAAGCGATCGTCTTCTGCAGTTAGTTCTGGGCCCAAGAGGCGGAGGAAGACGGTTACCAATCTGCTCGACTCTTTAGTGGAATCTGAACCTATTATTCAAGACGAACCACTAGCCATGCAAGTATCAGATGGTGGTCTACTTTTCCCGAGTTCATCTTCCGAGGAAGCCGCACAATTGGCTGAGGCTATAAGACGCTCACAGGATGAATCCGAGAATGTAAGGACCCCGAAGAGGCCTTATCCTGCCGTCATCTTTTACGAAGACCCTCCATCAATACGGCGGATATTTATAGGTCCTTTGGAAGAGGGAGGCGAGAGAGCTCTTAAACAGCCTATCTCGGCCGATGCTGAAGACGCGCTTTCGTTATGGACCGGTGGCCACGAGTCTACCCTGGCGAGCATTACTCAGGAAGGAGCGTTGGCTTGAACAAGCCATACTAGAAGCTCCTTTGCGCATTGGTATACTTATATATCCTTTTGTAGTATTTTGCACTGCTTATATATATATATATATATATATATATATATATATATATATATATATATATATATATATATATATATATACATATCCTTATCCTCGTGCAAACTTTGCAGGGCCTTCGGCAATGGCGGAGGATCTGAGTTTGAGTCGCGCTTTGACTGTGGACTCCACGAATATTCCTGATGAGATACTAATCAGTGTGGAGGGGGTCGATGGAACTGTTGTTCCTGCGATGGAGCTTCCCTCGGTGATTCCCGCTCCCCAAGTGCTTGCTCTCCCGGAAGAGGCATCTTCATTGGCCACCGATTCAATGGATCTTTCTGGGGACGGCCCGGAGGCCGTGGGGTAAGTAGTTGAGGCCACCGTCCTTTCATCGGAGCCTATGGCGATGGTCACTATTCCACAACCGGAAGTTATTATACCAGCTCACATCCCCGATGATGAGCCTGGGGCATGGAGGAGGCCGTCGAAGCTGCTATCCCTCCAGTCCAAAGCGGGAGAAGCATCGAAGGTATCCTTCTATATTTTATTTTGATAATCTCTCCATTATCTGAACCTTTCTGTCTTTACAGAATTGCGCGGGTTGGCGGCGTCTATTGCTGATCTGTCTCCTAGGAAGTCTTTTCAGCGTCTGCTAGAGATGGACGCTCCGCAGGCGATATCTCCTCAATGCATCGTCCTCTCTTCTAGGCAAGGTTAGTGTCGTTTGCCCTCTCCTCACGGCATTATTATTATTTCATATAATGACATTGATGTCTTCTACAGTTCTGGAAGCCGATGACGAGGTTGAGATTCTTGACGGACCTGGGGAGCCTTCAGACCCTTCTTGCATGACTGTGGGTAAGTAAAGTCTCAACGTTGTTCCATCTGCTCTTTGCTTACAAGTCTCGCTGATTGTTTATAAATCTTAACAGCTTTGCCGGTTCTTACCACGATGGAATCTCGCATCGTCATGCCACCCGGCCCATATGCTCTACGTGCCTCGGAACAGATGGCAAAGCTAAGCCTTCACTCCCTGTCAGCCCTGATTGAAGACCTTTGTGCCGCAGTCTGATCACGACCTAAGCATTTGCCACTGAAGCCAACGGTTATCTTCCTTTTCTTGGCACTTACCATAGTGAAACATTGGTGCATGTCTGGGTTGAGTTTTGTCAGCAGGTGGAGGCTTGCTTGCATATTCTTGAATGTACACACCTTCCATCAGAGGTTGTGGTCGCGAAGGCGAGCTTACGGGGGCTGATTGAGCGGTGCGTTGCGAACATGATATCATGCGAGAAGAGGCTCAGCCGCAAGTTTTCGGAGAGGGAGCTGGCTTCTAAAGCTCTGAGGGAGCTTCAAGCCAATCTTACGGTCAAGACCACTCGGGCATATGAACTTTGGCGGGTGCTTCAAGAGGCTATCAAGGAGGTGGTAGTCATTGATAAAGCCATCATTTTCACTCGCAAAATGGTCGAAGCTCATAAGGTTACCGAAAAAGAGCTTGAAAGTCGGCTTGCCTCATACCAGGATCAACAGGCTCAAGCGGAGGCCCGTCTCTTAACGATAATAAATTATGAAGCTGAGGCCCAGCGGAAAAGGGATGAATTGGAAAATCTATTGAGTCGTCCGCCGGCTTGAAGAATTGTATATATATATATATATATATATATATTTTTATTCTTCTTTGGTACATACTCCTGAATGAGAGTATTTTTTTGATTCTTTCATAAATTTTACTTTGTATTCATTTTGATTCATGAATAAAAGACATATTTTGCTTCATAATGGTGTGTCCCTTTTAGTAAGTGAATTTTGTGGATAATCTATTTTGATTTCCTTGTAGGACAGTGATGGCTTAGGAGTCAGGGTTAAGATCTGCCTTCTAAGACTTTTCAACTTTATGAGCCGTGAGGATCTCATAAAGAATTTTCTCCCTACAGGTCGAGAGGATCCCATAGGTGTAATTTCTCCTTAAGAATCATGAGGATTCCTAAGTGGGTTTTCTCTTGAGAGTCGTAAGGATCTCACAAAAGAGTTTTCTCCCTTACGAGTCGTGAGGACCCGCAAGTGATAAGGTTGACATTATCCGCATTTCACGAAGTCAGTGGTTGCTCTGGCCATTTCCCACGGGGTAAAAATTGATTTTAGCCATGTTCGCAAGGACCAAGATCCGCTTTGGACGTTTCCCATGGGGTCAGGATTGATATAGACCGTATTCCACTAGACCAGGATTTGCTCTGGATGCTTCCCACGGAGTCAGAATTGACATAGGCCGTGTTCCGCAAGGACCAGTTCCGCTCTGGACGTTTCCCACGGGGTTAGGATTGACATAGGCCATGTTCCACATAACCAGGATTTGTTCTGGATGCTTCCTATGGGGTCAGAATTGACATAGGCCGTGTTCCGCAAGGACCAGGTTCCACTCTGGACGTTTCCCACGGGATCAGGATTGACATAGGCCGTGTTCCACGTGACCAGGATTTGCTATGGATGCTTCCCACGGGGTCAGAATTGACATAGGCCATGTTCCGCAAGGACCAGGTTCCGCTCTGGACGCTTTCTACAGGGTCAGGATTGACATAGGCCGTGTTCCATGTGACCAGGATTTGCTCTGGATGCTTCCCACGGGGTCAGAATTGACATAGCCATGTTCTGCGAAGACCAGGATCCGCTCTGGACGTTTCCCACGGGGTCAGGATTGACATAGGCCGTGTTCCACGTAACCAGGATTTGCTCTGGATGCTTCCCACGGGGTCAGGATTGACATAGCCGTGTTCCGCAAGGACCAGGTTCCGCTCTGGACATTTCCCACGGGGTCAGGATTGACATAGGCCGTGTTCCGCTAGACCAGGATTTGCTCTGGATGCTTCCCATAGGGTCAGGATTGACATAGCCGTGTTCCGCAAAGACCAGGATCCGCTCTGGACGCTTCTCACGGTTCAGGATTTACATAGGCCATGTTCCGCTAGATCAGGATTTGCTCTAGATGCTTCCCACGGGGTCAGGATTGACATAGCCGTGTTCCGCAAGGACCAGGATCCGCTCTGGATGCTTCTTACGGGGTCATGATTGACATAGGTCATGTTCCACGTGACCAGGATTTGCTCTGGATGCTTCCACGGGGTCAGAATTGACATAGGCCGTGTTCTGCGAGGACTAGGATCCGCTCGGGACGTTTCGCACGGGGTCAGGATTGACATAGGTCGTGTTCCACGTGACCAGGATTTTCTCTGGATGCTTCCAACGGAGTCAGGATTGACATAGCCGTGTTCCGCAAGGACCAGGTTCCGCTCTGGACGTTTCCCACGGGGTCAGGATTGACATAGGTCGTGTTCCACTAGACCAGGATTTGCTCTTGATGCTTCCTACGGGGTTAGGATCGACATAGCCGTGTTCCGCAAGGACCAGGATTCGCTCTAGACGTTTTCTACAGGGTCAGGATTGACATAGGCCGTGTTCCACGTAACCAGGATTTGCTCTGGATGCTTCCCACAGGGTCAGGATTGATATAGCCGTGTTCCGCAAGGACCAGGTTCCGCTCTGGACGTTTCCTACGGGGTCAGGATTGACATAGGCTGTGATCCGCTAGACCAGGATTTGCTCTGGATGCTTCCCATGGGGTCATGATTAACATAGCCGTGTTCCGCAAGGACTAGGATCCGCTCTGGATGCTTCTCATGAGGTCAGGATTGACATAGGCCGTGTTCTACGTGACCAGGATTTGCTCTGAATGCTTCCCACGGGTAAGAATTGACATAGCCGTGTTCCGCAAGGACCAGGATCCGCTTTGGACGCTTCCCACGGGGTCATAGGCCGTGTTCCACATAATTAGGATTGGTTGACTTTATCCGCATTTTACGGAGTTGGAGGTTGACTCTCGGTTGTCTGTGCATCGTCGAGTCATGGAACTATGAACTTCGCCGTAGCTCCGATTTGTTGATGTTGTGTCTGTTGAAATGAGACGAATGTTGAGATGATCTCCAGGCTGCTTTGTGAACCATCGAGATTTGGCTCTTTTTCGGATGGAGCCTAGGGGGAAGGTATGGTTCCCTCTTTGTTTGTGCCCCTAGATTGTATAAAGGGATTGATGTGATTTCACCTGTAGGGCAAAAATTCATTTTATATATTTTTCTTTCCGCGATGCTCTATCATTTCAGCTTTTATATCGCGAAACTCGCGATTGCCCAATCATTTCAGCTATTTTTCGCGGTGCCTAATCATTTCGGCTATTTGTTTTATTTTTAATCGCTGCTTTTTATTGCGAGTTGCCCAATCATTTCGGCTATTTTGTATGCATACATTTTTACTTGCTGATTCTGTTGCAAGTTGCCCCATCATTTCGGCTATTTCGTATGCATGTGTGGCTCGCTGGTTTTTCGCTGCAAGCTTGGAATTAGACACCGATTTCGGCATCAGCACCGCTACAACTGGGATATTGCTAGGAGCGAATCATCATTTTCCTCTGTCGATGTCGAACAAAGGTGGTTTAGCAAACAGGGTTAAGATCCTGTCGACTAAGGCTTTTAACTTTACGAGCCGTAAGGGTTTTATAAAGGTATTTCTTCCTGCGAGTCGTGAGGATCTCGTAGGTGCGCTTTCTCCATAGGAATCGTGAGGATTCCTAAGTGTGTGGTCTCTTATAAGTCGTAAGGATCTTACAAGAGTGCTTTCTCCTTATAAGTCGAGAGGACTTATAAGGGCTGTCCACTGTGCAAACATATCTCTAGTCACGGATGGGACTTTGTTAGGGAAATGTTTATTCGCGCCCGTGGATTGTATACAAGGGTCGAGACGCTTGTAGGGAAGTATTGGAGGTTGTGATGGCTGCTTAAGAACAGGTTCAGATCCCTGTAGCTTAAGTCTTTTAAATCCTATAAGCCGTGAGGGTCTCAAAGGGGGAATTCTCCTTACGAGTCGTAAGGATCTCGCAAGTGTAATTTCTCCTTAGGAATCGTGGGGATCCCTAAGTGTGTTGCTCCCTTATGAGTCGTAAGGATCTCACGCAGGTATTTTCTCCTCACATGGTCGAGAGGACCTTGCAGGTGTCTTTCAACGAGGTTGCGCCCTTTCGGGTTTTCACAAAACTCACCGGCAATCCTTCTGTTTTTACTCATGGAGCCCTTTCGGGTTTTCATCCGTGCCCATTTTGCTTATGAACATACTGTTTTCTTCTCTCTTTTTTTTTTATTTTTTTTTGTGTCAGCCTTAGGATGCTGCGGTCTGTAGTAGTTTATCGACGTCTCGGTCAACAGCCAGTTTTAGGACATAGTGGTCAATTGTTAGTTTAAGGACGTTTCGGTCCAACACCAGTTTTAGGACATAGTGTTCCATCGTTAGTTTAAGGACATTTTGGTCCGAGAAAAGGAAGCTGGCTACTACTTACAGAGTTTAGGCTTAGGAAGATAGCAAGCAGACATAGGCGTCGTCATCTATCGTTGACCTAGGCCGTGACTCGTCAGGCATAGTATTTCTTTAGGAAGCTACCGTTTATTGGCCTGAAAGGTCTTTCACCTTGCATGTCCATGAGTAGATATGCTCCACCCTGGTAAACTTTGTCTTTGATATACGGGCCTTCATAGTTCGGCTCGAATTTCCCCCGCTTGGCACGATTGGGGATCATAGGCCTTTTGACCACTAGCACGAGTTCGCCTTGGCGGAATGTTCTCGACCTAGTCAATCTCTCTTATGAGCGCGTCATCTTTCCTTTTAAAGCCACCAGATTTTGCTGCGCCATGAGCCTGGTTTCATCAAGGGCATCGAGCTCCTCAAGCCGAAGGTGAGCATTTTCTTCGTCTGTTAGCTCGTAGTGAACCGCCACTCGTAGAGAGGGTAACTCTATCTCGAAGGGGAGTACCGCTTCTGTGCCGAATACCAATGCATACGGCATTATGTTTGTGGCTATTTTGTGTTAGTGTATATGCCCTAGAGGCCATTACTGTATCATAGTAGTTTGTATATTACTTAATGGAAGCTTGGGATATTCACCTTGTATATACAATCTTGCTCAAAATAGTAGTATGCTACTTGGTTTGTTTCTACTTCAATGTGTACATATGTTTATTTTTGTATATCGCCTATACACATTAGTGGAGCCCTTAGGATCTTTGCTTGATTACCAGCGATGTGATGGCCGTCACACTAGTGGGGCTGGGTAATCTATAAGCACATCCTTATGCAGGTCCCTGGTCGCAGGACTATCGAGACAGGGCATCGATACTCCGGAGTAGACTAGCGCATGCGCTTCTCATCCCAGTGTGGGAGACGGTCTGTCCCACAGCCGTCAGTACGTCGTACTTGAGATGGTATGCGGGTGCTCGTTAGGTTACGGGTACACTGGACAGGACTCGTCGGGAACTGACTAGTTGGTATTATGCCTATCGTCAGTTATCAGTTCCCAGGTGACATGAGTACAGCTTAGTCCGCTGACTTGACACTGTCACTTCACCTCGAGTGTGTTCCCACTGCACTTTGATTACTACCCTACCACGGCTCAAAGGAGTCGTGCAAACAGGTAGTAGTTGGGTGCAGTCCCGAAGCACTTGGAGGCAGTGACGGTTAGACAGGATTCGTCTCTCCCAGTATTGGGGGTTGACATCGCGCTGTGTCTAGGAGAGCCATTACACGAGTAGTCCCTGGCCAGGGCAAACGAGATATACTGGTAGGCTTCCAGTGTTATCTCAGGGTGTTTTGGGCTTCGCTCCGGCACGACTTGTACCGCTATTGGGGGACTGACGTTTACCGCCCCCTAGGCCCGCCATGCGATGTATCAGACGAACAGACCGGACTGTACGGATAATGTCACGTTCAGGCCCAGTAGGAGTTCAGATGGGTTTCACCTCGTCAGTCTTCTTATCGGCATCTACCTGGGGACCGTTACGCACAGCTAGTGCCGCTTGCGGTCTATGGTTAAACCCACTGCCAGCGTAGTGTCGAGTCTTTAGAGTCCCACACAGAAAGCTTTTCGCCTTTAGGCAAAAGAGTAGAGGTCGCATGGTTTTGCGACAGGTCGCATGGTTTTGCGACAGGGTTCGGTCACATCCGTGCACTTGTGCACGTACAGTGTCCAGACAGTTTACACTAGAGGGCTTTGGTTTAAGCCAGATCCTAGTGTACCTTTTGGGATTGGATTTATCCAGTTTGCATTCGTGTTCCTCGGAACACGGATGCGGGTGTGTATGCACAGTTGACGGGGAGACAGAGGCAGCGGATTCTCATTAGGGTTGTTGACAGTTGACCGTTGACTATTGACTTTTTGCTCAACCCTAATGAGAATATGATATGTGATTAACAATTATATTAATTAAGTATTATGGTGACATGGTTGTTGACTTTTGTTGACTTGTTGACTTTTGTTGACTTGTTGACTTTGTTGACCGGTTGACTAGGCTTGACTAGTTGACCATCATGATAACCATAGCCATCATTTCATGGCAAAGACTTTTGCTTGCTTGCTCATTTGTGCAAAATGAGTGCATGAAATGATATGGTTATGGTTGCTTCAACCATCACATAACACTTGATTGGTATAATTAGTTATCATTGTTTTGGATTATGAGAGGGTGAAAGACAAAAGAAAGGCTCATTCTCACTTGCTCATTCTCTCTCTTTGTTCTTGAGCTCTCTTGTTTTTGCTCTCACCCTCTTCCTCTTGCTCCCTCTCTTGACTCTATGGTTCACTTGTCTCATGAGTTGAGAATCAAGAACCATAGATAAAATCCCATACAAACTCCTCTCTACTCACTCTAGTTCACAAGGTTTAGCAAACCGAGTGAACTAGTTTCTTCAAAGATCGAAGATGGAGCCAAAGGTTGGAGCTTTCAGGTGGATCTATCTTCGGCGTAAGGAGACGACGGGAAGAAGCAGATCCGGACCACTATTGGAGTTTGAAGACGAAGGAGTTCAAGACAAGCAAGGTATAACCCCCTAACCGAGTAGTTAGCAACTCGTAGTTAGGTTGTTAGTTAGATGTTTAACCAAGATCTGGGTTATAAGTCCATGTTACCACCTCTATAAAAATCGTTTTTTATCAAATTCCGCATGCCCGTAAGTACCGGGAGAGGTAGCATGGACTTACATTTTGAACGTAGTTCGATACGCCCAAAGAGCTTCATGCAGTCTCTCGTGCCAGTCCCTCTTATTTTGAGACACCGTCTTTTTCACGATCTTCGTCAAGGTCTTGTTAAAAGCCTTAGCTAGACCGTTAGTTTGGGGGTTATAGACCGATGAATATCTCTAGTCTATGTTATGCTATTGTGCGAAGCGGCTGATCTTGTGGCTTCTATAGGCTGGCCCGTTATCGGAGATAATCCGTCGTGGTGTGCCAAACCGATAAATGACGTGTGTCTTGAAGAAATAAAGGATATTCTTCGTCTTCACTTCCCTTAGCGGTACTGCTTCTGCCCATTTGGAGAAATAATCAGTTGTCGCCAAAATGAATCGATGTCTTCAGGACGATGTTGGTTCGATGGGCTCGATTATGTCGGTTCCCTACATTTCGAACGGCCAGCTAGTCACCATTGGATGTAGTGGATTTGGATTCTGGTGAATAAAGTCTCCGTGAATTTGGCACGAGTGGCACTGCTTCGCATATTCGAGGAAGTCCTAGATCATCGTGGGCCAATAGTAGCCCATCCTTTTAATCTTCAGCTTCATCTTCGGGCCGGCTTGGTGAGAACCGCAGAGTCCATCGTGAGTTTCTTGGACGACTCTCTTTGCCTCTTCAGGTCCTAGGCATCTTAGCCGCAGAGAATCAAATGACCTCTTATACAGAGTATCATTGACGAAGGCGAAAGACAGAGCTCGTTTCATAAGCTGATGTCTTGAGGACGCATCTTCAGGTGTTCGACGGGATTTGAAGTAGTCTATAAAGACTTCTCTCCAATCCTCAGCCTTTTCCTGTTCTTTTATTTGCTGAGCCATTTTCTTGGTCGCTCCCTTTTCTTCAGACGACTCTGGAGATATTTCTGCCGGTGCAAGAACCCGACGGCTTTGCATAACGATCCTCACATCATCGAGGTTTTCGTCAGCCAGTTCTTTAGCGAGCTTGGCTAATGCATCCGCCTTGCTATTTTCCGCACGCAGTATGCTCTCCAGGGAATAGGCAGGGATTTGAGTTACTAATTGCTGCACTCTCTCGCCGTATTTCACCAACTCTGGCTTGCACGTTTGATAGTCTCCATTTACTTGACTAACGACTAGTTAGGAATCTCCGTATATGAGGAGGTTCTCAATTCCCATGTCGACGGCGATCTCAAGACCTGCTATCAAGGCTTCGTATTCGGCTTCATTGTTCGTTCTTGGCTCTGTTAAGGAGAAGGCAAAGCGCATTATCCCTCCTCATGGAGTCACGAAGATGAGGCCTACCCCTGATTTAATTATGGGGGTGCTTTGTTTGCGCTTCTTCATGGAAGATGCTCCGTTGAAGTAAAGTTCCCATCGGGTATCATTCTCTCTTCTCTCCTCATCGATCGTGTCAAACGCGTACTCGTCGGGCAATTCTCAGTTCAAAGGAGAATCGGCGGGTATCGGATGTTCAGCGAGGAAGTCGGCGATGGACTGGCCTTTCATTGCTTTGGGAGGACGATAAATTATCGAGAATTCCATCAAGAGCAGAGCCCATTTAGCGAGCTGTCCTGTTAATATGGCCTTCGACATCAAATACTTGAGAGGATCCACCTTCGATATGAGATGGACCTCATGTGCCAACGTGTAGTGTCTGAGCTTCGTTATCGCAAAGATCAACGCCAGGCAGTGTTTTTCGATGGGAGAGTAATTATTTTCTGCCCCCAGGAGAACTCGACTCAAATAGTAGAGGGCTCTCTCCTTTCCTTGGTCGTTCTCTTGTGCCCATAATACGCCTAAAGAACCTTCGAGGGTTGTTGTATACAGAATAAGAGGCTTTCCCTTGACCGGAGCGGTTAGCACAGGAGGATTCTGTAGGTATTGTTTGATTTTGTCGAGTGCGCTTTGGCATTTGCGATCCCAGACGAAAGGGGTTCCCTTCTTCATCAGGTGACTGTAAGGACGGCATTTGCCGGAGAGGCTGGCTATGAATTGCCGGATATACGGGAGCTTTCCTTGGACAAACGATAGTTGCTTGAGAGTCCTTGGCGGTGGCATTTCCATGATCGCCTTGATCTTCGACGGGTCTATCTCGATGCCTCGGTGGCGGACGACGAATCCTAGGAATTTGCCTGAGGAAACTCCGAACGCGCATTTGAGTGGGTTCATCTTCAAGTTGTATTTCCGAAGGCGCTGAAACACGATCTTCAGATGCTCTAAATGTTCCTCGTATAATTTGCTTTTAATTACGAGGTTGTCGATATAGTTCATGTATGAGGTCATCGAAAATCTTCGTCATGGCTCTCTAATAGGTAGCACCGGCGTTCTTTAGACCGAAAGGCATCACCTTGTAGCAGAATATGCCCAAAGGGGATCGGAAAGCGGTATGCTTCTGGTCTTCAGGATGCATCTTTATCTGATTGTATCCTGATAAGCCGTTCATGAAGGAGAAAACTTCGTGAGTGGACGTATTATCTATCATCAGCTCAGTGACTGGTACTGGGAAGTCGTCCTTCGGGCAGGCTTTATTGAGATCCTGAAAGTCCACACATATGCACACCGTCTCATTTTTCTTCATCACTGGGACGATATTGGCGATCCAGTCAGGGTACTGAACCTCTTGGATGTAGCCGGAGTCGATTAGCTTTTTGACCTCGGCGTTGATGCTCATCTTAAGCTCGAGCCGTATTCTTCTCGATGCTTGTTTGATCGTCTTGACGTCCGGGGATATTGCCAATTTATGTACAACAATCTCTGGATCTAGTCCTGGCATTTCGGAATAGTTCCATGCAAAGCAATCTTTATGCTGCATGAGCACGTCCTTTAGTGTAGCCACCCTTTCTTCAGACAACAACTCACTGACGAATGTCGGCCGCGGGTCACTTGCCGTCCCCAAATCAATTTTCTTGAGGTTATCTGCAGTAGTATGTATTCCATCTTCCAGCTCTTTTGGCGCCGGTGGAAACTCTGAGATCACCTCGCCATCGTCGTTTTCGAAGCACCAGGGGAGGTTATCCACATTCTCGGGCTCTTCTTCTGACAGTGTTATCACGTGGCAGGTACGAGATCGCTTCCAAGACTGACATTGATCTGGTTCCATTCTCGCTGCATACGGGGCTTTCGGTTTATGCTTTTGCGGCGGGATTACCCTCCAACTGTTGGATAGAGCGAACTTTCCGAGTTGATATTGGTCTTCAACCCAGTTCTTGAATGTGAAGCAGTCTTCGAGAGGATGCCCTATTTCTTGGTGATAAGAGCAATAGTCTGGGTGAGAGAGCTCGTTTGCTTGCTCGGGATGCTTGGACTCCGGAAGTGTCATCATCCGATGTTTCATGACAAGATCAAATATCTTCTTTGTCTTGTCTTGATGAAAAGAATATTCTCGACCCATCTTCTTTATAAGAGACGGATCCCGGCTGCTCGACTCTTGATTACGTGGCTTCTCAGACCTGTTATGCTGTTGTCAAACGTTTTTTCCATTCTTTGGTTTATATTTGTCTCTTCGCCGGGTCTTTTGCATGACGGGTTGGCGACGAGGAGCATTGTCATTCTCAGCGGCTTGTTGAAGGAGGCGCCGCGTCCTGGTTTTCTCGTAAATGGTCATTTCGCGGTTATGGTCATGCCGGACCTTTTGACCCGGTTCCCTTATTAGCTTGTTCATCCATTCTTCAAACGACGGACTCGGCATTTTGATGGCAGGACCTTATTTTGGTTCAGGGTCAGCGTCTTTTAACAGAACGTCTCCTTCTTCATCGAAGTCATGTATGACGTAGCTGCCATGGACTCGCTCCCGTTTCTTAGATTGAACACATCCAAGCCCGATCGTTTCCATTCTCCCATTGGGCAACTTTCGCTGAGTTCCGGGGACATCCCAAATCCTGTTGTAGAACCGAGCTTGTCGAGCAGTCTGTTTGAAGGGTACACCTTGGCGCTTCAATAGCCTTTTTAAACCTTCTGTGTAATATCTAGGCAGACGGATGGGCTGGAGCCTGTCAAGCGCAGAATCGGCATCGTGCCAAATTTCTCTCTCCACTTTGGTTTCCGTGGACTGATAAAAGAGGATCGCCTTTTCATCTTTTCGTCTGGGAGGGACATAGAATGTCTGCAGTTCTTGCACACTATAGGTATCAAGCGCGTCAAGCTCTTTGTAATGCTCTTGCGGAACCATAGCGATTTGCAAACTCCGATCATTGCCAGTGAAGGCTTGTATTGATGGACGAATTGAAAATACTGCATTAACCTTATCTTCCGAGTCGCTGCCAAAGACCAGAATAGGGGTAGACGGTCCCGGCTTGTTGCATTGGGGCGTCCCTGAATAAACTATTTCTTCTTCCTTCTCGGTATCACTCCTGAAGACCGGAATAGTGGTGATAGCTTTGTTCTTCGGTTTGTGACATCTTTCCTTGTCCTCAAAATCTGGTAAGAAGTATTTTGCATCTTCGTACTTTCGGACTTCATTCAAGGAAAATGGGTTCAACTCCCCCATCACAGTGTACTCGAGACCATCCTTGAAGTACTTCATACACTGATGTTGTGTAGAAATGATAATGTTGTACTCATGTAGCCAAGGCCTACCGAGCAAAGCATTATAGCAGGTCTTAGCATCAATGATGTGAAACTTGATGTCAGTGACTAGC
Organism: Agapanthus africanus; assembly: GCA_030015575.1. NCBI lineage: Eukaryota > Viridiplantae > Streptophyta > Magnoliopsida > Asparagales > Amaryllidaceae > Agapanthus > Agapanthus africanus. Next base: position 393,213,605 of record JASDDO010000019.1, on the reverse strand, counting down.
AGCCCAAAGCACAGCGTTAGTATCACAGACCCGAGCATCCGTGATGACTGGGAGTCAAACCCGGAGATGGTGATTTTATCACTAGCGAGGTGCTGAACGCTCATGCAGATTTCCTTCAACACTCTCACGTTGAGAAGATTGACGAAGGATCCATTGTCAACCAGGATTTTGCCTATCTTGATATCATGACAGTATCCAGAGACATAGAGGGGACGGTTATGCTCGCACGTCCCGAGGAGATCTTCATCGCCAAAGGTGATATCGGCTGTGTGCACTTCCTCCAACTTGTCCTTCATCTTTTCTTCGGTGATGAAAGCTTGCAATTGCTCGGGCTCTTATAGTGCCTTGATCAGAGAATCTCTCGCCTCTTTTGATAACAAGAGGGCATCGAGAATGCTTAGCTGCGAAGGTAGCTTCCTCAAGTGTGCTAGAACGTTGTAATCCACCTTGCTTTTCATTGGCGAGTCCTTGGCTGTCAGCTCTTTAACGACTTGGTCATCTAGGGAGATATTCTCAGGGACTTTTTCTTTCCCCTTATCTTTTCTATTCGACCCACTGTTCGCGGGCCCGAGATTCTTTTCGGGCAGCATACGATTACGCAGCTGAATGTTCTCACAGCTCTTCGGTTCTTCCTCTTTTCCTGAGGTGGATTCTTTAAAGAGAGGGCCAAGAGTCATTTCTTCGTCAGAGTCGCTCCCGAAGGTGAGAACTTGCGATCCCTCAGCATTGACCATGTGACAGCTGCCGACAATTCTTTTGTGCTCACTTGTCGCGTCTCTCCGCTGTCGACGAGCTTCACGCTTCATCCTTTTAAAGTGTTGCCTGTGAGCGACATATCCCTGCCATCGGTTTTTAAAGGCTATGCACTCTTCAGTAGGGTGTGCAATCCTTCGATGATATAGACAGTAGTTAGGATGTATATCTGCTTCATCAGGAGTTCTTCCTGCGGAGGGTGGCAGCTTCATCACCATCGATATGGCTTTGGCGAATCTCTTCCTCGTCTTGAACTTGCTTTTATTTGCGGCGGGTGTACTTTGATCTGTTGGGAGTGCTTTGACCCTTTCGTCTAGTCGCCGGCGTTTGGCCTTTTCAAATATGGCCATTTCGCGCTCCCGGTTAGCTTTACTTTTCAAAAGAGCTTCGTTTAGGAATGCATTGATCATTTCGTCTGATGGCCCTAGAAGTTCCGGCTTAGGATCTTCCCCCAGTTTCTCTACATAAGGAGCTTCTTCATCATTTATCGATGAGTGAGAGATCACATGGCAGCTTGTCACATAATCCTCAGATTCATCTGACAAGCCTTCTCCATTGTCGTCATCTCCGTCCTCAAGGACGTGGCTGAGAAATTCTTGGAGTGTGACTGGAGTCCGCGCTTTTTGATTATATTCTTCCAACGCATCAATCTGTTTTTGCAGGTCTGTGCCCTTGTCACCAGACTTCACGGGCTTTTTGGTCTTCTTCTTCTTCTTCGAAGACTTTGACGGCTGGGTGTGAGCGCTCCGGCTATCACTACCAATCTTTGGAGTTTGGCGCGGTTTCAGCATTCTCTCGATGATCTCGGGTTCCAGTGAATTTTTCCACCTAATCGCCGGACATGTTTGGAGATCCTTCAGCATTCTTTTAGTCTTGGCTGAAAGAATGACCTCCCATGGAGCTTCTTCTACAAAAGAGCATGATGCCCCCGGTGTGTCCGTCTTTTTTATAGCGTGCGGCTGACCCGGGCTTACTTTCCACTTCCCAGACAGTGCGAATTTGCCCTGTTGATACTGGTCCTCAATCCAGCCCTTGAAGATGAAGCAATTTTCAATGCCTATCGCTTGGTGATAGGGGCAATAATTAGGATTATTAGCCTCACCGGGTTGCAATAGGCGTTTTGGATTCGGCAGGTTGATGAGCCTGTTGCGCACCAATAGTTCGAACAATCTCCTCATTTTTTCCTGGGGAAACGAATAAGGGCGCTTTATTTTCTCATTAGAGAATTGCCGTCTCTCGTCAAGGCGATCAGTTAGTTTTGGGCCACTGGGCTGCTGTTGAGCATTTGCGACGAAGGTCGCTTTCCCTTTGCCCTTTTTATTCCATGGCTCCGGCTTTGAAGGAGACGGTCTATGACCCATCTGGTCCATTCGGGCCAGTTTGTCTATCAAGTTCTGGAACGTAGTCGGCTTGAAGAACATCATAAATTGGGAAATAGTCGCTTGAGGGTCAAGAGTGCCTACGAACATGCCCACTGCTGGCGCTTCTTTGATGCGCTGCTCACATTTCGACTACAAATTCCACCATCGTATTGCGTATTGAACCCATGTCTCGCCAGGTTTCATCCTGGCATTGATCAATGCCGTTATTGGGGTGCGTTCACTAGCACTCGTGAATCGCTGGGTGAATAGTATCTCCATCTACGCAAATGTCTTGATAGAGTCATTTAGATGTTCAGAATACTACTCAAACACCGTCTCCGACAAGCTGCCAACAAATTGGCGGAGCAGAAGTTTATCATCACCTCCAGTGTTGCCACACAAGGCTCTGAATTGAGCGACGTGTTGATGCGGATTTCCCGTCCCCTTATATACGTGGAATTTGGGGATTGTGTATCCTGGCGGATACTTGATTTGATCGTACCATCCTGGATATGGTCGCCCAGTTTTAACAATTTGGCCGGCAGCTTCATTCGCCTGGTGAGCTCGTATTTGCTGAGCGATGTAGTCGTCCAAGGCGGCCTTAGAGATTGTCTCTTCTTTGGCTGCTGAAAGAGCCGGAAGAGGGTTCGATGATTCCCCTCTGTCGTTTTCAATGATAATCGGGGGTTCTTCAGCTGGAGGTTCCGGCTGTAACATCATCCCGGCCATATCTTGGAATAGAAGAGCCATTCGTTTTATGTTGGCCACCTGTTCAGCGACCTCTTTTTCTTTTCTCTCGAGCATTCTTCGGAGGAATTCAGTGTCAGTTTCCTGTTCCCGACATTACTCTGAGGTCTCCGGATTGTCTTTCGGCCCAGTGAGGGTAGCCATTGCAGCCAGCATCTCCTGAAGTTTTTGCTGCTGTTGTTCCTGAGCCTTCGTTATCGATCGGGTAAGCGGTTGATGACCTATGGAAGCACGGCTTTCCTTTTTTCCGGAATCCATATAAACGGTATGTGTTACCTGTTCCCCTCCGAACAACGGAGACGCGACCTCGCTATTTGGGGCAGATGCTAATTAGTGCTATCCGTCCACCTCTCCGAAGATGCCAAGTTAATTTATAGCACCATGTATCGAAGGTTTAAACGGATGCGGCCGATGTAGCAAACTTCGTCAGATTTCCCCTCGTTTGAGGGGTTTTTTATTGTGGGGACGCTCTTCCCTGCAGGCGCAAGCCCCTGCAGTTAATTACGCTACCGCATCGCAGTAACAACTTTCTCCTTCTCCATATGGTCACTTTGTGTCGTGGGTGTTTGTTTTGTGTTTGGTTGCCCGTGGATTGTATACGGAGACTAAGTTATGTCGTCGCCCGTAGGGCGTGGACTAGTCCAAATCCGTATCTTTCTTAGATTTGGGTTTGGGGGGTTGTGTTTAAGGATACGTTAGTTTTATTTGAGGCTAAGATCAACTTAAACGTTTGTTAAGGACACGTTAGTCTAATTTTAGATTAAGATCTGTTGGAGATAGTGCCCTCAAAGTCAATTATTGGATCGCAGGTACGTGATTGCAATGATTGAGGCGGGACCTATACCGATATGACAGTCTTGCTCGAGATGATAGTATGCTATCTGGTTTGTCTTTATCATCGTATACATGCCTTAGTTCACTACTGCATGATGATAGAGCCCATAGGATTCTTGCTTGACTACCAGCAGTATGATGGCGATCATATACGTGGGAGCTGGGGTCTGTAAGCACATCCTTAAAGTGTCCAGAGTCGTGGGAGTTTCGAGATAGGGCTTCGATACTCCCGAGTAGACTAGTGTATACAGTCGAGACCCCGACGAGGGGCGATGGCCGGTCTCACAAGCCATTGGTGTCAGTAGGATCACCTAAGATGTATACAGGTGTTCATTAGGTTATGAGTACACCGGACAGGACTCGCCGGGAACATGCTAGTTGGTATTATACATATCGTCAGATAGCAGTTCCCTGGTGACATGTGTACAAGTTAGTTCATCGACCTGAGATCGTCATTTGTCTCGTGTGAGTTCCCACTGTGCTTAGATTACTACCCTACCACGCTCAAAGGAGTTGTGCAAACAGGTTTTAGTTGGGTACAGTCCCGAGCCACATGGAGGCAAGTGAGCGGATCGGCAGGGGATTCGTCTCTCCCGGTATTGGGGGTGAGATCGCGCTGTGTCTAGGAAAGCCATTACACAAAGCCCTCGGCCGAGGCAGGAGATTTACTGGTAGGTACTCCAGTAGTATCTCAGGGTGTTCTGGGCCTCTCTCTGACACGACATATACCGCTAATGGGGGTCTGACGTTACCAGCCCCCTAGGCAGATATGCGATACTCATAGACGACCGGACCGGACTGTATGTATATTGTCACTGTTTGGCTCAGTAGGGTTTATAGATGAGTTCGCTCGTCAGCTTCCCTTCCAATCAATACATAGGCAACCGTTACGTACAGCTTGTACCTCTGACGTGCTAAAGGTTATACCCAGTACCAGTGTGTTGATGAGTCATTAGAGTCCCCCACAGACAGTTTCCCAAGTTCGGGCGAAACGTTGTAGAGGCCGTATGGTTTTATGGCAAGGTTCGGAAAATGCACGTGCGTTTTCGCACGTGTCATTTTTCGGGCAGATAATACTGGTAGACTTTGGTTTAAGCCGGATCCCAGTATTATACTATGTAGATATAATATCTTTGTCTCAGTTGCATTTGTATTCGGTCGTAATACAAATGCGGGTATGTTTATACCATTACGGGGTTATCCTGAAATTCGTTTCAGGATCACTTTTGGAAGTTGCTAGTTTCCAGTTTTCTATCAGCCGTATTTAACATTCGGTTAAATGCGGATTTATCTTTTCTTGAGAAGAGTATGGAAGGTTCTAGAAGTTTCTAGATGATGACTAGGATGGTGAGGTGGATTAGTGACTCATGGTTGCATTAATTGTTCCATTAATGTTTTGGTGACTAAGGGTGATGATTCATTAGTTACATTAATGTGTTCATACTTGGTGCTAAGATATTTTCTCATGATAAGCTTTGCTTACACTCACCCATCTTGCTCCTACACTCACCCCCTTTTCCTATATGATGGCCGGCCCCCTCCCCTCCTCTTGTTACACTCTCTCACTTGTTGGTTGAAAAAGATATAAGTTTTGGTGCATAGAAATTAGATGTGATCCATATCTCATTTCCATGCGATCCAAAAGGCAACTTCATTAACCGTTCGTCCATAGTCTTGGACGTAACGAGACAAAGTGTTCTACTCATTGTCTACATCATCTTGGTCGTCTCTTCTAGCAAACTTGACCGAGTTGCCTCGGTTCAGAGGCAGGAGCCCGTTTAAAGATCCGTCGACATGGTGCCACCTGGACGAGAAGACTGGAGATCAAGGAGATCGGAGCAGCCGCAACGAAGCGTGGGATGATGGTTGAAGACTGAAGGACTCGGATCGTTCGGTATAACATTTCTTCCCACTTTGTAGTTTGTTAGTTTAGCTTTAATGGCAAATCCGGGTTATAGTACGCGATGGCGCCGGTTTGTAAAAGTTTTTGTTCCGCATTTGGTGTCTGTTAGACGGCCGGGACGCTACCGTGGGCTTACAGTGGTATCAGAGACACACTATTAAGCTATACTAACTTGTGCTAACGCGTTTAAAAGATCGATCGAACGGAATTTCCGAAATCACAATTTTCAAGCACACAAGTTTCTGTCGATTTTTTAAAGGGCCTAAAAATAATTTTGCATATCACAGAAAAGCATGCAGGGTTTTATAATCAAACTGGTAAATTTTGAGCACGTGATCCCACGTGACGGCCACGGTTCCGCGGTCAAACCCTAGGTTTGACCGCGGAACCGCGGCCGTACTGTGGGAACAGTGCGTTAAAATTCTTCAGTAGGCTTTGCTGTGGAAATTGTGGATTTTGGTATAGCTCTTTTCGGCCCAGATTTTGTTACTGTACAACAGATGTACATGGGGGCCCACTTCGGAAAATTTTGTCGATCAAAATTTTAAATTTGTTAGTATGCAGTACTTACTTTATATCTCCGACCGGGAATGTCATTTGATCGGTAAACTGCGACTAATTGCTATAGTTCTTTTAGACGGGTTTGGAAACGTGACATTCGCGTTGATGTTCTGTGTTGTGCTGTGATGTTGCGGATTTGTCGTGGTGGATAGCAGGGTGCAATGATATTGCAGTTTTGATTTATTTGTACATTTGATATTGCGGGGCGAGCGTCCAACATGTGGACTGCCGTCACGGCCTGTTGTATATATTCTTTTGGGGCACGACCGGGGTTGAGGTCGATGTGCCCGTTGTACATATTTTTATTTCTGTACTAGGTTTATCCCGCGAAGGAGTGCGCGAATAGCCGGATTCTGGAAGGCAACGGGTCCGTATCTCATGGCTTTGAGAGGCAGAGGGACCTCGCTCTAGAATTGGCAGACTATTCGCCGCACTCGTAGGGGGTACAGGTTGACCCAAGGTGGAGTGCTCAATTTACCGGATTGCGTGAAGTGCCAGGTGTTCCATTCACTATGCTGTGGGGGACTACCTCGCTTCAGGTTTTGGCGGGTAACTTGCCGCACCCGTAGGGGTCTAGGTTTCATTGCACAGGTTATCCACACGACCAAGGGAATGTCGGGTTTTCAGCAGCGGCACTGTGAAACCCAGGGATCCCAGATTATCTGTATTGTTCTGTGATGCTTATTACTTTTCTGTAATGTTGCATATTATCACGCCTGGAGCGATTATTGTATATTGGTATATATACTATTAGATATTGTATATGTTTTACACCCGCGCTAGTCCAGCCCCCGCTCTGTCGTTAGTTAAGTAACCTAACGGGTGATTACGGGACCCAGTGACGAATGCAGATGGCATATACGTACATTTTTTCCGTTCTTTTCTGGTGTGATTGATTGATGGGACTGCATTGATTCTTATCAATGCAAGGATAAAACAAACCTATTTTTGATGTTGTTGGAACAAATTTTAAAAGGTGTTATTACAAAGATGTTTCCTTTTGTTTTGCATAGTGATATTCAGTTAGAATATCCTGCTCCTCATTCGACGAGGCAAGGGCCGAGATCCCTTCACCGGGAGTGACCCTTTGGGCAGAAGTTTACGTCAGGGTAATAACTTCAATATAGTCGATTACAAGTTGCTTTGCATTGCGGTATTCAGTGGGAATATCCTGCACCTCATTCCACGAGGAAAGAGCCGAGATTCCTTCACCGGGAGTGGCCTCTTTAGCAAAAGGTTTTCGCCACTATATTTATAAAAAGTTATCAGGTTCCTTCAATGAGATCAAGTTCATTACGTTAAAGGTTTTTTCGCCAAAATCCAGCCATAGCCCTCCGTCGTTTCTTATGGATAGTCAATAGTATTCAAGCTATGTTTGTTGGCCCTCAGTCAAGGCATAGTATTTGGTAGCTGCTGGGTATTCATTTGTAGCATAGATGAATTCGTTGGTTTGGGACAGTCGTATTACTTTGTTGGCCCATAGTCAAGAGTATGTACGGGTGGGTTCAAATCAACCAGGACAATGACGGGAAGAACTTGACATGTGACTTATGATTTGTTGGCCCTTAGTCAAGGTCATAAGAGCATGGCGCAAAAATCACATCGGGAGTTTCAAACATACAGGAAACTTACCAGGCATGCGCATACCTTCTGGAGTGTGATAACTTGGGTGGCTTCCATCAAGTTATCATGCGATGATAGTTGGATCCCGATTCTCACTGATGAGTTGGTTTACTCTTCGGGTGATCCCGACTAATTCTTCTTTCAGGTTTGGAGGAGAATTTGAGATTACAGTGGGAGGTTTCCTGATTAGATAAATTGATAACCATTCTGATCTAGGTTAGAGTGCACGCAGAGTGTTTCTTTTCTCTCTCTCTTTGGCAGCGACCATTGACCGACCCTAGACTTTGACTCAGTGACCAAGTTGACTGAACCTTCTTAAAATACTGGATTTTGGATTGTCTGAGTTGCATAAGTCATTGCCGCTCCTTCTTTTACCCTTTGTATTTCTCAGAACACCCCGTATTACTACGGATATCCACTTCCATTGGATAGATCCATCGTATGGTTATATACGAACTCGAAGGTACTACTTCGAGGATGGATCCAGGTTCAGGAGAAATAGAATTGGTTTATTCAGTTGTCTTTTATTATCACCTTCTCTCAGGTTGCGAGGGCTCCTTGGTTTAGGAGAGTACACCTATTACGCTTATTGGATAGTCTTATTCCAAACCATAGGCAGGTGCCGAAAGGTAGGGAATGAAGAAAACAAATTAGCCTAAGTAGGGTGTGCAGAAGGTAATATGTAAAGACAAAATAAAGGGATTAGAAAGAGGCCAAAGTAAATTGCGACTGTTATCATTCACGACCAAACCGCGTACTTCATCGCCACTCCAATTTCACCTTTAATAGAATAAGGTATTATTCAGTTGTCTTTTATCATCACCTTCTCTCAAGTTGCGATTACTCCTAGGATTAGGAGAGTACACCTATTATGCTTACTGGATAGTCTTCTTCCAAACCATAGGCTGGTGCCGAACGGTAGGGAAGGAAGAAAACCATTTAGCCTAATGATGGTGTACAGAAGGTAACGACTAAAGACAAATAAAGGGATTTGGAGAGAAGGCAAAGAAATATACGGTTAAAGTCATGAATTGGATTATGGAAGAGGCATTACTAGGAATACCAGGATACCCCTACGAAACATTTTCATGTTTCAGTGCATTGTTAAACGAAAACTGATTTTCCGATTAGATACTTACTCCAGGGTATGTATTTACCAGGTTTCATTCTCATATCTGTACGGTTTTACAGATGATGAGTGGGAGTAAGTTATTGGGAATTAGGTGATCATCCTCATTATATCGTAATTCGTTGTAATTGGTGATATTTGAGGAAATCGCCTGGGTACAGTTTTCAACCTACGATACACAGGTTTTGAGTTATTCAACTTAGCGGACTTATACAGTGTTTTGAGTAATTCGTTTCAGGATCACTTTTGGAAGTTGCCAGTTTCCAGTTTTCTATCAGCCGTATTTAACATTCGGTTAAATGCGGATTTATCTTTTCTTGAGAAGAGTATGGAAGGTTCTAGAAGTTTCTAGATGATGACTAGGATGGTGAGGTGGATTAGTGACTCATGGTTGCATTAATTGTTCCATTAATGTTTTGGTGACTAAGGGTGATGATTCATTAGTTACATTAATGTGTTCATACTTTGTGCTAAGATATTTTCTCATGATAAGCTTTGCTTACACTCACCCACCTTGCTCCTATACTCACCCCCTCTTCCTATATGATGGCCGTCCCCCTCCCCTCCCCTTGTTACACTCTCTCACTTGTTGGTTGAAAAAGATATAAGTTTTGGTGCATAGAAATTAGATGTGATCCATGTCTCATTTCCATGCGATCCAAAAGGCAACTTCATTAACCGTTCGTCCATAGTCTTGGAAGTAACAAGACAAAGTGTTCTACTCATTCTCTACATCATCTTGGTCGTCTCTTCTAGCGAACTTGACGACCGAGTTGTCTCGGTTCAGAGGCGGGAGCCCGTTTAAAGATCCATCGATGTGGTGCCGCCTGGACGAGAAGACTGGAGATCGAGGAGATCGGAGCAGCCGCAACGAAGCGTGGGATGATGGTTGAAGACCGAAGGACTCGGATCGTTCGGTATAACATTTCTTCCCACTTTGTAGTTTGTTAGTTTAGCTTTAATGGCAGATCCGGGTTATAGTACGCGATAGCGCCAGTTTGTAAAAAGTTTTTATTCCGCATTTGGCGTCTGTTAGACGGCCGAGGCGCTACCGTGGACTTACAAGATCGACTTAACGGGATCGTTTAGATCCGACAAGAGAGCAATTGGACTCTGTTGTTTAGTTTAGTGACATTGCGGTCGATAAGTAGTTTAAGGACATTGCGGTCCAATGTTAGTTTTAAGACATTGCGGTCAAGGTTAAGGACATCATAGTCCGTGAGTTTAGGAATCTCACAGTCCGGTATTAGTTTTAAGACATCACGGTCGATGTTAAGGACGTCATAGTCCATGAGTTTAAGGACCCCACAGTCTGTTATTAGTTTTAAGACATCACGGTTGAGGTTAAGGACGTCATAGTCCGTGAGTTGAAGGACCTCACAGTCCGGTGTTAGTTTTAAGACATCTCGGTCAAGATTTAGGACATCATAGTCCATGAGCTTAAGGACCCCACAGTCCGTAGTAATGTGTGGTCGTCGGGACCCGTCACCTCTCTGACGACGTTGAAGGATTACAACGACAGATATCAGAGGAGTAAAGAGATGTACCCTCAAACCGGGTATAAATTGATTTGAAGAGCAATTGTGCTCAGTTCAATTTAAATTGAGGACTTATGGCCAGAATTGGGCTAAGTCCAGTTAAAAAATGTTTAACATTTTCATTTATACTAGGCCTGTTAGGCCTTTCCTTGGGCTCTGCCCTTTTTATAATGCACAACATTTATTAGGAACAAAGTGGTGTTCTGACAGTGCGCCACGTGGCGCATCAGGCGCTTTGCGCCAATTAAAGAGCGCATTGCGCTGGCGCACATAAAAGTGACACGTGTCGATTAGCGCTGAGCGCAAGTCTGTTGTTAGTTATATGTATGCCCAAGAGGCCATTACTGTACATACGATGTATATTGTAATGGATGCTTGGACATATATAAGGATGACTTTCTTGCTCGACATGATAGTATGCTATCTGGTTGTACTTTATCTTAACATGTACTCTAATTGTCTCTATGTTACATATTGATAAAGCCCTTAGGATATGTACTCGACTACTGGGACTATGATGAGATCATATTAGTGGGGCCAAGGTAGTCGACGAGTACATCCTATAACTGTTCCTATTCAAGGGTGTATCGAGACAGGGCATCGATACATCAGAGTAGACTAGCGTATACGCATCTTGACCCATTTGATGGGCGATGGATGATCCCATATTCATTGGTGTTTGACATCAAGGATGGTGTACGGGTGCTCAGTAGAGACTGGGTACACTGGACGGACTCACCGAGAACTCCCAGATGGTATTATACCACACGTCAGATGGCAGTTCTCTGGTGACACTGGTACAGAGTAGTCTATTGACCCGAGATCATCATAGAGTCTTGTGTGATTCCCACTGTGCTTTGATTTTCATCATACCACGTCCAAGAGGGCATGCAAAAAGGTGGCTTTTGGGTACAGTCCCGAATCACATGGAGGCAATGAGCGATAGGAGGGGATTCGTCTCTCCCGGTATAGGGAGTTGATGTTGTGCTATGTTCGATTGGCTATAACCGGAAATCCCTGGCCAGCATTGCTGAGATTTACTGGTAAGTGTTATCAGTAGTTTCTCGAACTATTATAGACCTTATATCGACACGACTTGTCAAGTTACTGGGGTCTGACGTTTACCACTCCTAGGCGAGATATGCGACATATCAGACGACGAGACCGGACTGTACGGGAGTGTTACTGTTTAGATTCACAGGAGAATGTACAGGCTTGCTTGTTGATCTTCTGAGTGCTCAATACCTGGGTGGCTGTTATGTTTAGCTGACCGCTTGCAGCTTGTGGGTGTTTGATATGATCATCACCTACTGCCGGCGTATTGACGATTCTTTAGAGTCCTACACAGAGGTTTCTTGGCTCAGGCAAAACGGAGTAGGAGCATATATGTGATATGTGCGGGACCGAGGATATTGCGATATGAGATACCGTATTCTATTCTCGCGATATTTGATATCAGCCGGGTCATCGGATCAAGTTTTGATTCGATGAATCGGTACGGATAAATATTAGTCGGTTATATGCGATATAGCCGGATTGTCGGATCAAGTGTTGATTCGATAATTTAATGTATAATAATATATATGATATATTAAATTACATTAACTAATATTAGCTCACTAAAAGATTCTTTTTCTCACTCGGGTAATACATTGATATATATGCGATATATGTTAATTGTATTATTTTATTTTGTTACGATAAATATTATATGTGTGATATATAATATTGTAACATGATATGATAACTAATGCAACATGTTTAGTGGAGTTTAAACATGATTAGGGTTTGGATGAGGGTTAAGACTTGTAGTAGATTCTAGAAGGTTTCTTCTTGACATGATAAAGATATTTGTGTTGATATTTATCTATGACTCATACTTAACCCAACCCAAACCCTAGCCCTTGGTTAATTCTCTACAATGGTTTAGTCAACCATGGTTGCATTATTCATCATATTAATCCTTTCATTATTCATCACAAATGAAAGGGATCACTATTCTTCTTCTTCTTCCTCCTTTTGCAAAGCTTTCTTGCTTTTTATTTGTGATGAAAAATGAGTGAGTAAATGAAAATAAAAGAGAGAAATAATCCTACTTCATCATCCTCATCTATCCTTGTCATTTAGATGAGGGTGTTCACTTCATATTATGAGTGTTAGCTTGTGTTAACGAAACTTCAAGGTAGATCATCTTTGTATCGAGGATCGGAAGCAAGACTGCATCTTTCTCTTCGTGGAACCTCTCGAGAGTCCGGAACACGATGATCGCAGCGAAGGGACTTCAACACGGAGCTTTAGAAGTGAAGGACCGGATCTACAAATGTTGTAATCCCTCTCACTTAGTGTTAAATTGTTTAACATACTTGTTTTAGCCTAAACCCTAGTTTAAAGATCCGGCTTCGGGTTGTTCGGCACGGCTAATTTTTAAATCGGGCATGGTTGATGCCTCGTAGACCCTTATGAGCATGCCTAGCAACCTTACAGTGGTATCAGAGCCAAGCTAGAGCTTTAGGCAAAGTCTAGACGAAGTTTAAAGTCCGATCGAACTCCGAATACCCGATATTAACCCTTCTCTGTACATTTTCTAAAAATGTGATTTTTTCAAAATTAAAAATGCTCAGAAAAACAAGCAGGAAAAACTAAGAATTACTGTGAAGTACGGTCCATTGAGTCAACTATTTGACCGCAGTAACGCGGCCAAACCAAGGGTTTGGCGGCGGTTCCACGGCCAAAATTATGACTTAGTCCCTGGAATTTCTTGTATTTATTCTTAGGTCCATTCTTGGCAATTTTTTCTGGGAATTTTTTAATTACACTCAAGTGTTGAGTTTTCTAGGGTTATATTGGGGACTCGTTGATTCGATCGAATAATTTAACTTTGTTTAGTTTGTCCGGGTAATTTATAGAAACTGTTAAAAAGTTCGAACGGATATCAATAACTCACTTTTTCCCCTGTCGGAAATTTTTTCAAAAGTTAGATTTTTTTCTCAAGTTTATGAACGTTCTAAGTCGTGCAAGTAACGTGGTGGACCCTCTAGAAGACAACAAACCTTAACTCGATTATGTGACCGTCTTGAACTGCCTCTAAACCTTAAGGTTTGGGACAGTACGACGTGCCATATGTGAGGCGTTGGCTTGACCCTTCTACGGCTGGACCATTGGTACTGTGGTATGTGATGGATGTTTTTAAACTGATTTCAAGTGTTGAGATATATTGCGGAAATCTTGGGTGTTTGATTATTCGATTGGAAAGTTTAACATTGTCTATTTATCTGGAATGTGATACAATATTTGGAATCCACGGGTAGTTATGAGATAACTAATTTGAATATTATAAACATAGCAGTTTAGTCTCAGATGATCGGTTGCCACGGGATTTTGATGTGATCAAAAGTCCGTCGCAATCACGTAGCGTAGGCGGATACTCGCCGGGTAAACTTAATAGATAGCCACGCTCCATAGCCCTGACCAAGTGACTGTAGGAGAATCCCGTCGCCAAAAGCATCCGTTCGGATGTTCGCGGCAGCGGTGTTCCGCCTTAATGCATTTCGTCGACGACATCGGGGGTGCGACCGTCTACTAAAGTTTGTGATGAGCATTCGATCAGAATGTCGGGAATCTTGTTGAATTGCCCGACTTGATATTGAAAAGAGTTTTCAATAATGAGACTAAAATGCGGGGTTTATAATTGTTAGGCATGTGATGTCTGAGGAATTCATTTGGTTAGGCATGCGATGTCTAAGGAGGTTGCGGATTCCAACTGTTGTAGTTTTACACTTTCTTTTCTGTGACCGTAAGCGTAGTATGTGGTGTATCGCCGGCTTCGTTGATATACATCAACGACAATCGGGATACACATACTTGCTTACGTTGATAATATGAGATATTATGTGTTGCTGTGATATGTTGTATTGGATCGTCACGTTTGAATAGCCAGGGGTTTTATGTGAGATGAGAGTTTTTTTTTCTTTTTCATTCATGTAAAATTCATTTGTATGTAATATTCTTTTATTGGGGCACTTCCGGGATGAGGATGATGTCACCGTTGTATATTATTTACTTTTCCGCATTAGGTAGACCCAAGGCGGGGAGCACAAGTAACCGGGTTCTAGGGTCCAGTGGGAGACCATCTTGAGGAGTCGAGACCGGGTCTCCTAACTCTAGAATTGGCAGTGTTGCTTGCCGCTCTCGTAGGGGTCTAGGGATGTGGGTTTGGCTATTCATCGCGACCGTGGAATCCGTGTTTTATACAGGCTCGTATTAAAACACGGATGTCCTAGTATATCCAATATTTCATATGTGTTCTTCTGCTGCAATGTTCTCTGATGAGATCATATTACTGCCTGAGACGAATGTTGATAGTATATATATGAGATATATGTTATATTGCAGATTTCGTTTCAAATGAGATGCTTGTGAAGCATAATAAAATGGGACTTCATTAATGAGATTAATGAAACTAAAAGAAACCTAAAGATGTTGTAGAAACTTGTTTAAAAACTGGTAGCTCTAGTTCTTGCTTTGCATAGCGGTGTTCCTTGTAGAATATCCAGCACCTTATTCGATAAGGAAAGAGCCGAGATCCCTTCACCGGGAGTGACCTCTTTAGTGAAACTAGCAGATGCTACAAACTCGGTTTGTCTTTTGATTGCTTCTATAGTTCTTGCTTTGCACAGCGGTATTTATGAAATATCCTGCACCTTATTCGATGAGGAAAGGGCCGACGATCCCTTCACCGGGAGTGACCCCTTTAGCAAAACTAGAAAAGCCTAAAAAACATTCCATTTAAAATCACACGATTCTACAACGATATCAAGTTCATTACGCAAAGGGTTTTCTTAAAAACCTGTCGTAGCCCTCCGTCATTTCAGATAAGGACTGTTTAGTATTCATGCTGCGTTTTTTGGCCTTTGTCAAGGCGTAGTGTGAGGTGGCTGAATAGTACTTATCTGCTTATGCATATGATGCAGATTGGATTAGGGTAGTCGTGCGACCTTGTTGGCCTTTGTCAAGGGCCGTGTGGGTGGGTTTACTTAAATCAAGAAATGACGGGTTGAACTTGACTAGCAGCCTATGGTTTGTTGGCCTTTGTCAAGGTCATAGGAGGCTTGGGGTAAAATATTATCGGGAATTTCAAGTGTTGAAATTTGCAATGAGATTGCATACCTTCTATGAGATAGTTGGATCCCGATACCCGCTGCGAGTAAGAGTTACTCCTGGGAGAGTTTTACACATTACAATTAGCCGATCAAGTAGGTGTCTAGAAAGGTGTTAACGGGGTTACGCCCCTGGAAAAACGAGGTTTACTTTAATTAGGTTCGTGCGAAAGCACGGGGGACCTCCCTCAAAGTACCGACACTGGCCTGGCAGAAAGATTGGCGAACTTGTAGCGTGTAATTAATCCCGGCTAGTCTTTCCTTTTAGGGTTTGAAGGAAGATTTGATTAAAACAAAGCGAGACATCCTGATTAGATATATTAGATAACCAATCTAATCTTGAAAGAGCATACGCTGAGTATTTTCTTCTTTCTCTCTCCAGGTAGCGACCATATCACGCCTTAATCAAGATAATAAAACGGATGAATTAACCGAACCCGCTAGTTATACTGAGCTGGGAAACGTTGGTCCCGCTCCAACTTATAATTGTTATAAGACAGAGCAGGAAATTAGGGAATACCAGATTTCCCGTGCCGCCCAAACGAAGAAAGTGCATGCTGATGCATCATCTTCGGGTGTGTTCATTATATAGAACTGTTTCTCAATAACCTTTACGTCCTGGGTATGAGATACCAGATCAGGATCCCGCATATGTAATCTGTTACATGGGCTATAGATAGGTAGAGAACTGAGAACAGGTGATTAGTTTCAAGAGATAGAAACGGTGAAAGTGTTGCAGCCAAGTCTGTTGGCCACTATCACCCTGTATTACTAGAATAGATTGATTTTGAACGAATGTTATTAGATACCGAACCTGATATACAACATCATATCAATCTCTTTATTAGTAAAGAAAGGATATAATTTTGTATTGTTGGATAATGTTTTGAACATTTCCTATATCAAGAGTTGATCGGTTCAGGCACGTTATCTAAAAGCATTGACGTTATAAATCAAACTACAGTTCTTAGTATACAGAACACACACAAGAGGAAGAGTTCAGAAATGAACGAATCCTTCTTGAGGCATTGTAGACTAGGTCATATCAATGCGACCCGACTAGCTGAAGTTACATTTAGATGCATATTTAAATCTGTTTGAATTTACATCTTGTGAAACTTTCCGTTCATGTCACAAAGATAAGACGACCATAGCTCTGTTTATTGGTAACAGAGAAAGAGTTAGTGAACTCTTGGGATTGATACTTGCTGATGTATGAAGGTCCCCTGTCTACACATGCCAAGACCGGTTCTTTGTATTTCATTACATTCTCTGATGATCTCTCAAGATTCAGACATATGTTCCTGTTGAAACACAAGTCCGAACCTTTTGAGATATTCACAGAATATAAGTTAGAAGTAGAGAACCAAAATACGGATATAAGTATTATGTCCTTTGATAAGATCAAGGAGGAGAATACTTAAGCACGGAATTCCTGGACTATTCTAAAGGAGAATGAGATTCTCTCTTAACATTACTCCTCCGTATACACCATAGCACGATGGTATATCGGGGTGGAGCAATAGCACCCTATGTGATATGGTGTGCTCTATGATGAGTACTACTGATTTTCCTATTTCCTTTTTGGAGTTATGCACTTAAGAAGCTGCATACCTATTGAATAGGGTTCAAATCAAATCAGTTGCCTACCACTTCATATGTGATATGGAAAGGGAAGAGCCCATATCTTAAGTTTGTTAAGATTTGGGGTTGTCCGGCCTATGTCTAAAAGAAAAATACGGACAAGCTCGATGCAAGGTCTGTTATGTAGAACTGGAAATGTTCTAGCTATACAAACTGCAGCTGATGATTTGGTAGAACCAAAGGATTCAATAGTTTCCAACGAACCTCAGCCTCTCCGCCGATCCAGTAGGGTTCCTCACCCACCTGAGAGATACTTCGGTTTCTCTATGACAGTGGGAGCGAGGATTGCATCATGAGATAATGACCCAACTAGTTTCGAGCTGGCCATCAGGAGTGGGACTCTGTAAGAATGGCTGGATGCTTATCGATCTGAGATGGAATCCTTATACACCAACAAAGTATGGACTTTGGTTGCTTTATCTGAAGGGTTAAATCCCCATCAGGAGAAAGTATATCTTGAGAAGATTACTTGGTGTACATGGAAAAGTTGAGACTTTCAAAGCTATGCTTAAGTCCATCCAGATCCTACTTGCCACTGCTACATACCATGACTACGATATCTGGTGGTTGGTTGTCATGACTGCTTTTCTAAATGATGTTTTAGAAGAGAACGTCTATAAGTACACAGCCAGAGAGCTTCGTAGACAGTGGGAGCAGCGGAAACGTGTGCAAGATGTTTTATGTGATAAAACAGGCATCGCGGAGTTGGAACATCTGTTTTGATGTGGTAGTCAAAGAGTTTGACTTCATCAAAATAGTAGATGAACCAAGTGTACAAAAAGAGGTAGTAGGGAGTATGGTGGTGATCCTCGTAGAGTACGTGGATGACATACTCTTGATAGGGAAGGAGTTTCCTATGCTATGCTCGGTCAATCTCCGCTTATCACAAACGATTCTCCATATAGGATCAAAGTGATACCTCCTAAATCCTGGGTTTTTGGATCTATGAGATAGATCTAATTGGATGTTAGGATTCTTACTAGTTGTAGTGAGATGTTATCAATCGATCCTGGGGAGAATCACTGGAAAGGTTCCAGGGTGATAAGAACGACTGAATGTCAGTCACAGGCATTGTCTTTACCCTCGGTGGAGGGACAGTATGTTGGAAGAGTTCCAAGCTAGATACTGTGACTTGTTAGTTGTATGTATGCCCTAGAGGCCAGTATTGTACAGATGATGTATATTATATTGGATGCTTAGACATATATAGAGATGACTTTCTTGCTCGATATGATAGTATGCTATCTGGTTGCTCTTTATCTTAACATGTATACTAGTCTCTTTATACTGTCTTATAGTTACATGTTGGTAAAGCCCTTAGGATGTGTACTTGACTACCTGGACTATGATGCAGATCATACTAGTGGGGACATGGTAGTCCATAAGTACATCCTTCAAGGTCCCTAGTCGTGGGTGTATCGAGACGGGGCATCGATATACCAGTGTAGACTAGCGTATACGCTTCTCGACCCATGTGATGGGCGATGGATGATCCCATATCCATTGGTGTTTGACATCAGAGATGGTATACGGGTGCTCAGTGGAGACTGGGTACACTGGACGGACTCGCCGAGAACTCCCAGATGGTATTATACCTCATGTCAGATGGCAGTTCTCAGGTGACACTTGTACAGGTTAGTCTGTAGACCCGAGATCGTCATAGAGTCTTGTGTGATTCCCACTGTGCTTTGATCTCCACCTTACCACGTCCATGAGGGCGTGCAAAACGGTGGTCTTTGGGTACAGTCCCGAGTCACATGGAGGCAATGAGCGATAGGAGGGGTTTCGTCTCTCCCGGTATTGGGAGTTGATGTTGCGCTGTGCTCGATTGGCCGTAGCAGGGAAGTCCCTGGCCAGGGCTGATCAGAGATTTGCTGGTAAGTGTTACCAGTAGTTTCTCGACCCGTTGCGAACCTCACATCGGCACGACTTATCGGGTTATTGGGGTCTGACGTTTACCACCCCTAGACTTGATATACGACATATCAGACGAAGAGACCGGACTGTACGGTTAAGTGTTACTGGTCGGATTCGCAGGAGTGTGAGTGGGCTAGCTCGTCGATCTTCTGATCGCTCAATACCCGGGTGGCCGTTACGTTTAGCAGACCACTTGCGGCTTGTGGGTGCTTGATATGATCATCATCTGCTACCGGCGTATTGACGAGTCTTTAGAGTCCTACACAGAGGTTTCCTGGCTCAAGCGAAACGAAATAGGAGCGCATATGAGATATGTGCGGGACCGAGAATGATGCGTGTATATGATACCGTATTTGATTCTCGCGATTAATGTTTCGATTGGTTGTATGAGATATGACCTAGTTATCGAATCATTGATTCGATAAATCGATGCATTGAATACTAGTCGGTTATGTGCGACATGACCGGATCATTGAATCAAGTGTTGATTTAATGATTTAATGTATAATTATATATTTGATATATTACTTTGCATTAACTAGTATAGGTTCACTTTAAACGGATTTTCTCACTTGTTTTGCACATTGTATATGTGATATGCTTTTGTGCATATATTTGTATCTTGTTTGATGATGCATACTCATTTGGTTAAGTGTAAAGGATTAAACCTAGGTTAAGTAAGTAATTAGGGTTTTTATTATCCATTCTTTTCATTTATTTATTTTAGAAAAAGAATGGCATATGAATACAAAATGGTTGCTTTCTTTCTTGAACCTTTGTGAAGCTTCATGAAGCTTTGACCCAAGTGACCAATTTGTCTTCATGCTTAACCCTAACCACTCTTTTAACCTTGGTCAATTCTCTACACCTAACCATGGTTCCCATTATGATAAGTATTGTTTTATTATTCATATTTACAAGACTTATCATAATTCTAGCTTCATCTTCTTCTTCACTTCAAAAAGGAAAAGCTTGATGCCATCAATGGCAACTTCATTTCTAGAGTGAGAAATCCAAATCTAAAGTGAACCCACCTCCTATTTCTTCATCCTCTACCTCTTGCCAAGTGGTTTTGGGTGTTTTCTTCACAAGTTTCACAACTTGGTGAAGTCAGAGCTTGAACTTGTGCAACCTCGACGTAGATCGTCTTTGACACGAAGCCGACGACCTTGCTCGCCCGTTTTTCCGATGAAGCCGACGAATGAGTCTAGGATTCGTGATGGACAGCGAGAGCACACCCACGTGGAGCTAAGGAAGTGGGGAACCGGATCTACAAAGGTTGTAGCATCTAACTTTTAGTTAAGTAGTTAACTAGATTCTCATTTCGCCTAAACATCTAGTCAACGATCCTTGTTAGGGTTTCTCGGCACCAATAATTATTGAAATTGGCATGGTTGATGCCTTGTGAGACTTCATTAGGATGCCTAGGAACCCTACATGACTTACTAGACGATTAAAGGCAAGATACATCGTTACCAAGGATGCTACCAAAGAGGCAGTCTGGATATATATAAGTTCATGAGATGAACTTCGTTCCTACCATTGTGTGACAATGGAATTGTGGCTTATGCCAAGGAACTACAGTCCCATCAGAAATCCAGATATAATTCTTAGGCAGTATCACCTGATCATGGAGATGGTTGATCTCCAGGGAGATCGAGGTTAGGAGAGTAGACACAGAGGACAACAGCGCGGAACCACTCACAATGGCCTTTTTCCCAGTAGAGATTTTTTATGGGATGGTTGAGTATGAGATGCTTCAACCGCAGCTAATTGTTGGGTATGTGATACCACAACAGATGGCCTTAGTGCAAGTGGGAGATTGTTAGTTATATTAATGCCCTAGAGGCCATTACTGTACATACGATGTATATTGTAATGGATGCCTGGACATATATAGGGATGACTTTCGTGCTCGATATGATAGTATGCTATCTGGTTGTACTTTATCTTAACATGTACTCTAATTGTCTCTATGTTACATGTTGATAAAGCCCTTAGGATATGTACTCGACTACTGGGACTATGATGAGATCATACTAGTAGGGCCACGGTAGTCGACGAGTACATCCTATAACTGTTCCTAGTCGAGGGTATATCGAGACAGGGCATCGATACACCAGAGTAGACTAGCGTATACGCATCTTGACCCATATGATGGGCGATGGATGATCCCATATCCATCGGTGTTTGACATCAAGGATGGTGTACGGGTGCTCAGTAGAGACTGGGTACACTGGACAGACTCGCCGAGAACTCCCAGATGGTATTATACCACACGTCAGATGGCAGTTCTCTGGTGACACTGGTACAGAGTAGTCTGTTGACCCGAGATCGTCATAGTCTTGTGTGATTCCCACTGTGCTTTGATTTCCATCATACCACGTCCAAGAGGGCGTGCAAAAAGGTGGCTTTTGGGTACAATCCCGAATCACATGGAGGTAATGAGCGATAGAGGGCGACTCGTCTCTCCCGGTATAGGGAGTTGATGTTGTGCTTTGTTCGATTGGCTATAACCGGAAATCCCTGGTCAGGGTTGCTGAGATTACTGGTAAGTGTTATCAGTAGTTTCTCGAACTGTTATGGACCTTATATCGACACGACTTATCAAGCTACTGGGGTCTGACGTTTACCACCCCTAGGCGAGATATGCGACATATCAGACGACGAGACCGGACTGTACGGGAGTGTTACTGTTTGGATGCACAGGAGAATGTACAGGCTTGCTTGTTGATCTTCTGAGCGCTCAATACCTGGGTGGCTGTTACGTTTAGCTGACCGCTTGCAGCTTGTGGGTGTTTGATATGATCATCACCTACTGCCGGCGTATTGACGATTCTTTAGAGTCCTACACAGAGCTTTCTTGGCTCAGGCAAAACGGAGTAGGAGCACATATGTGATATGTGCGGGACCGAGGATAATGCGATATGAGATACCGTATTCTATTCTCGCGATATTTGATATCAGCCGGGTCATCGGATCAAGTGTTGATTCGATGAATCGATACAGATAAATATTAGTCGGTTATATGCGATATGCCGGATTGTCGGATCAAGTGTTGATTCGATAATTTAATGTATAATAATATATATGATATATTAAATTACATTAACTAATATTAGCTCACTAAAAGATTCTTTTTCTCACTCGGGTAATACATTGATATATATGCGATATATGTTAATTGTATTATTTTATTTTGTTACGATAAATATTATATATGTGATATATAATATTGTAACATGATATGATAACTAATGCAACATGTTTAGTGGAGTTTAAACATGATTAGGGTTTGGATTAGGGTTAAGACTTCTAGTAGATTCTAGAAGGTTTCTTTTTGTCTTGCTAAAGATATTTGTGTTGATATTTATCTATGACTCATACTTAACCCAACCTAAACCCTAGCCCTTGGTTAATTCTCTACAATGGTTTAGTCAACCATGGTTGCATTATTCATCATATTAATCCTTTCATTATTCATCACAAATGAAAGGGATCACTATTCTTCTTCTTCTTCCTCCTTTTGCAAAGCTTTCTTGCTTTTTATTTGTGATGAAAAATGAGTGAGACAATGAAAATAAAATAGAGCAATAATCCTACTTCATCATCCTCATCTATCCTTTCCATTTAGATGAGGGTGTTCACTTCATATTATGAGTGTTAGCTTGTGTTAATGAAACTTCAAGGTAGATCATCTTTGTATCGAAGATCGGAAGCAAGACTGCATCTTTCTCTTCGTGGAACCTCTCGAGAGTCCGGAACACGATGATCGCAGCAAAGGGACTTCAACACGGAGCTTTAGAAGTGAAGAACCAGATCTACAAATGTTGTAATCCCTCTCACTTAGTGTTAAACTGTTTAACATACTTGTTTTCGCCTAACCCTAGTTTAAAGATCCGGCTTCGGGTTGTTCGGCACAGCTAATTTTTAAATCGGGCATGGTTGATGCCTCGTAGACCCTTGTGCGCGTGCCTAGCAACCCTACATCTGTTAGCACACTACGCTTTCTGAGTGCGCTACGCCAGTGAATGACACGTGGTGCGCTCTGGCGCTATGCGCCAGTCCAAGAGCGCAATGCGCTATTTTTTCTAAAAGCGCAAAGCGCAAACTGGTCTTTGGTTGACACGTGGCAAAGGCACAATTCAAGAGTAAGCGCAAAGGCACAATTCAAGAGTAAGGCACTGTCCAATAGCGCAGAGCGCATTTTGATCAAATTAAGATCAAAGAACAACTTTTTTGTTCTTCAAAAGAGGCATTGCCTCAAAATCTAAGAACCAAGGTTCTTATTCTCATCAAAAGGCTGTGCCTTTATAGATCCAAAGATCTATGAACGAAGTAAATTACTTCTTTTTGATATTTTATAATTAGATCTTTTTTGATCTTTTTTCTTTTTTATTGAAGATCTTGATCTTGTTCTTAGATCTTTGATATTTTTAGAAGAGGATTCTTCTTTTTGTGAGATGTTTTCATCTCTGTTCTTTAAGAATTAAATTCTATACCTTTAAAGATGAAGAAAATGATCTTCTTTCTTTAAAGGCTTGCCTTTCGTTCTCTTTGAGTTTTTTCTCAAAGTTTGCAGAGGGTTCTCTCTATGTGAGACTTGAAGTCTTGGGGCCTTTATATAGGGCCAATTGATTTGTTAAGTTAGTTACAGAGATCTTTCTCTGATTGATCTGGGGATATTTTCCCACCGTTGGATCTTTGATCCTAAGGCCTCTGTTTTACAGAAGATAATCTTCTTATTTTAATAAGATTGGAAAGATCTTTCTAGAACAGAATTTTAATTCTGATTAATTAATAATTTATTTTTTAAATTCCAGTGCTGGCGCAATTGGCGCTAGCGCACCTGCGGTTGACACGTGGCGAGCAGCGCAGAGCGCAGCGCAACTGCCCTAGAGCGCCTGTGTTCGACACGTGGCGCGCAGCGCAGAGCGCAAGGGATCTGAAGCGTTACTTCAATTTTTTTTAAAACTTGAATTTTGAAATAGAGTTTTGCTCTGATTGGGGGTGCGCTGCCTAGGGCGCAGCGCTTCTGGCGCTAGCTGTTAGTGTATATGCCCTAGGGGCTATTATTGTATCATACTAGTTTGTATATTACTTAATGGAAGCTTGGGATATTCACATGTATATAACAGTCTTGCTAAATATGGTAGTATGCTACTTGGTTTTTCTATCTTAATATGTGAGTATACGTATTGATAGAGCTCTTAGGATCTTGCTTGACTACCAGCGTTGTGATGGCAGTCACACTAGTGGGGGCTGGGTAGTCTACAAGCACATCCTTATTCAGGTCCCTGATCGTTGGATTATCGAGACAGAGCATCGATACTCCGGAGTAGACTAGTGTGTACGCTTCTCATCCCAGTTGGGGAGATGGTCTGTCCCACAGCCGTCAGTACGTCGTACTGGAGATAGTATGCAGGTGCTCGTTAGGTTACGGGTACACCGGACAGGACTCACAGGGAACTGTTGGTTGGTTTTATACCAGTCGTCAGTGAACAGTTCCCAGGTGACATGAGTACAACATAGTCCGCAGACTTGACACTGCTACTTCGCCTCGAGTGTGTCCCACTGTTCTTAGATTGCTACCCTACCACGGCTCAAAGGAGTCGTACAAACAGGTAGCAGTTGGGTGCAGTCCCGAGCACTTGGAGGCAGTAGCGGTTAGACAGGATTCGTCTCTCCCGGTATTGGGGGTTGATATCGCGCTGTGTCAGAGAGCCATTACGCAAAGTCCCTGGCCAGGGCATGCGAGATTTGCTGGTAGGTTCCAGTAGTTTCTCAGGGTGTAATTGGCTACGCTCCGACACGACTTATACCGCTAGTAGGGAACTGACACTTGCCGCCCCCTAGGCCCGATATGCGATAGTCTTAGACGAACGGACCGGACTGTATGGAGATTGTCACATCAGACTCAGTAGGAGTTCGGATGGGTTTCCTCATCGGCCTTCTTATCGACATCTACCTGGGGACCGTTACGTACAGCTAGTGCCGCTTGCGGTCTGTGGTTAAACCCACTGCCAGCGTAGTAGTCGAGTCTCTAGAGTCCCACACAGAGAGTTTCCCTACTCCAGGCGAAACGATATAGAGGTCGTATGGTTTTACGACAAGGATTCGGACGCATACGTGTGTTTACGCACGTACGACTTTCGGACAGTTTTTACCAGTCGGCTTTGGTTTAAGCCAGTTACTGGTATCCGGTTATTGGTTTTATACAGTCTAAAGTTTTTCCGTATTTTTGCGGAAAGGAGGGGCGTTCTCGTAATTGTGCGAGAAGCTTCTAGAAGGTGGTGACTAAGGAGGATAAGGTGGCATATACAATGATTGTGATTAGTGAGTCACCTAGATGATTCATACATGTCTTTTTTCCATGGAGATGAATCATCACTAGATATTATCAAGCATGGTTGTTAAAATGAGATATTTTCTTTTCTTGATAAAAAGAAATGCTTGATATATATTATGTTATCTCACTATTCTTATTTCATTATCATTATCATCTTCTCTCTCCTCAAGCTCTCCCTCTTCAAACACTAATCCTCCCCTCTCATGTGTTGAGTACAAGGATTAGTTAGACTAACTAAACCATAACCCTCACTCTATATCACCTAGCTTCTTTGATTAGCACTTAAAGAAGGTTAGTTGCCTCAAGTTTAGAGGCTAAGCTTGGAGTAAAGCTCTCGGGTGGATCGTCTACTACTTCGAGAAGGCCGAGGAGGACGAGGAGTTCGTAAAGACGAAGGACACGATTCGTTAGGTATAATCCCTAAACATAGTAGTATATAACTTCTATGTTAATTGTTAGTTATCGTTTAGCTTCGATTCTTGCGGTTAGTCGATGTTTAAGCAAAGAACAAGATCGTTTTTTAAATTTCCGCCTCCCCGCAAGTCGTGGGGTGTTGTACATCGACTTACAGTGGTATCAGAGCCTCGCTAAACAATAAATAACTTTCTTGCAAATTTGTATGAATTTCGAACGAAAAAAACGAAACCGGAAAAGCCCGAAATCATGGTTTTCTGTCGAATTTTAAATGAAGTCCTAAAATTTTTCAGGGAGGTTCAGAGAGCTTAAAATGACAGTATAAGAACACCCAAGAAATTTGGGCCCCTGAATCGTCTAACGCGCCGCGGAACCGCGGCGGATCCCACCGATCCGCCGCGCTTCCACCGCCGAGTTGGCGATTCAGGAACCCAAATTTCCTGTGTTGCTTCTCTGTGATATTTGGTATTTTCTGGAATATTTTATTTTTGCTCAGGTTTCAGATTTACAGAGAAGTATTGGAGAAAAATTAAAAGTGTTTAATCGATCGAAATTATACTGTATTTGCTTGATGGATTATATCTGTGTTTGTATAATGTGTTCGTAAACCTCCCCTAACTGCTAGTATGTCGGTTGGCAGGGGGTTGCACATTTCTGTAATGGTTTTTATCTGTTTGTGCATATGAACTGTGTTGGACTGTTGTGATGTATAGCCGGGGTTATGTGATGGGTTATTATTTAATTCATTTGATGTAAATGTAATTTGTTGTAATATTATTTTGCGGGGCACATCCAGGTTGCGGTTGTAGCCACCGTTGTATTATTTCATTTTACTGTTTTTGCTCCTAGGACAGACCCAAGGTGGGGTGCACAAACTGCCGGGTGGGTAGTTTGCCGTACCCGTTGGGGTCTTGGGTGGGGTAATGGCTATTCATCACAACTGTGTAATCCGTCTTTTGTTGCAGGCTTAAAACAAACACGGATTGCTTATAAATCCAATTAAGTTCATCTGTGATCTGGAATGAATATCATTGCGTCAGACGAATGTAAAATATCTATATATATGATAGCTATTTAGACGTCACTTATGTTTTACTCCCGCGCTAGCCCAGCCCCCGCTCTGTCATTAGTTAAGTAACCTAACGGGTAATGACGGGACCCCGTGGCGAATGCGGATGGCATAAGAGGACGTTATATTTTCGTTGTTTTCTGCAATGATAGGTTAATGATGGGACGCATTATTTATAATGCAAAGAAAATAAACCAAAGTTTTAATCGTTGGAACAATTTAAAAGAAACCACTCGGTTAATTTTAAAAACAGATATTTTTTTAAATGTGGAGCTTTAACCACTCCTTTTAAAAGCTATCAGGTTCCTTCGGTTATATCAAGTTCACTACGTTCACGGTTTCGCCAAAACCATTCGTAGCCTTCCGTCATTTCATTTGGTTATTCAGTAGTATTCAAGCTATGCATTTTGGCCAAAGTCAAGGCATAGTGTTTGGTAGCTACTGGGTTTTCATTTGTTGCATAAGATAGATGAGTTGGTTTGGGACAGTCGTATTACCATTTGACCAAAGTCAGGGGTATATACGGATGGGTTCAAATTGACAAGATAATGACGGGTAGAACTTGACATGCGACTTAAGACATTTTGACCAAAGCCAAGGTCATAAGAGCATGGGGCAAAAACTTATATCGGGAATTTCTAAAGAAACTGAAATTTGCAAAGAGATGCATACCATTTGGAGTTTGATGAATGTTGGTAGCACTCCTTCAACATTATCATACGATGATATTTGGATCCCGATCCTACTGTGAGTATATGCTACTTATCAGGATATTCGTCACTTAACGATCAATGCTATAAACCCAGTAGGTGTCCAGAAAGGTGTCAGCGGGGTTACGCCCCCAGAGAAAAGAGGTTATTTAATTAAGGAACTTCACGAAAGCGTTGGAAAACCTCCCTCGAAGTATCGACACTAGCCTGGCTGAACGGTTAAGCAAGTATTGTACGGTGAGAATAGTCCTGGCTAATTCTTCTTTTATGGTATGAGGAAGGATTCGAGAAACAGTGGGAGCCATCCAGTTTAGATAAACTAAAAACCACTCTAAACTTGCAAGAATATCATGCTAAAGAGTTTTCTTCTCTCTCTCCTAATTGCAGCGACCCTGAAAATGACTGGACTTAAGTTACTTTTAGAGAAAAATATACTGACAGGGACAAACTATAAAGATTGGCTGCGGAATGTCAAAATGGCTTTGACCTATGACAAATTGGGGTACGTCCTCACCGCTACGGCACCTGCTGTCCCTGGTCCCAAATCCAGTAATGCGGATAAGGAAATCCGCAAAACCTGGGATTTAGATTGCGCGAAAACCAAGTGCATCGTGCTTGCCTCGATGAACAATGAACATCAGAGGAGGCACGAGGATATGGACCTTAATGGCATATTTCTCCATACAAAAGAACTTTATGGAGAACAATCTCGTATAGCAAGATACGAGACCTCTAAGAACTTGTTTCGAGCGAGGTTGGCTGTCGGGTCATCGATAGGAGAACATGTCCTAAAGATGATCGGCTATATTGAAGAGCTCGCAGACCTTGGGACGACTTTGGATAATTAGCTCTATACAGACCTTATTCTCCAGTCCCTTCCTCACACCTACGCCCAGTTTATCCCGAACTTCAACATTCAAAGAAAAGAAGTTGAACTTCCGGAACTCCTGAACATGTTAAGGAGTGCAGAGGGCACCTTGCAGAAGACAAGAGAAACACCCGCTATGTTTGTTGGCGGTGCATCTTCTTCCGGGTCCAAGGCAAGGGCCAAAGGAAGGAAGAAGAAGGCCGCACCCAAACCTAGAGGAGGTGTTAGTAAGGTGGGAGGGAAAGGAAAGAAAAAGTTTGCGGTACCGGTAGTTGGCCAGGATGAGTGCTTCCATTGTCACAGGAAAGGGCACTGGAAGAAGGATTGCAAGGCATGGAACGCCAAGAACCAGGAACCGAAGCAAGCTGTGGCTTCGACTTCAGGTGTGTTTGTAATTGAGAATTGTCTGTCGATCAACTCTACTTCCTGGGTATTGGATACCGGATCAGGATCTCATATTTGCAATTCATTGCAGGCACTGAGAAACCGTAGAGTGCTGAAGGAAGGTGATATGACCCTAAAGGTTGCTAACGGAGCTAGAGTGGGAGCTGCGTCCGTCAGGGATTATCACCTAGGATTGACGAGTGGACACATTTTGGTTTTACATAACTGTTTTTTTGTACCAACCTTAACGTGTAATATCATATCAGTTTCCTTGTTATCAAATAAAGGTTATGATTTCACGTTTGTAAGAGATGTTGTCAACATCCACCTTAATCATGGTTTGATTGGGTCCGGTACACTAAATAACGGTATATATGTTTTAAACCAACTCCAAATTTTCAATGTCCAGAACACACTAAATAGAAAGTCTCTAGATTTAAATAAAGCTTTCTTATGGCATTGTAGATTGGGTCACATCAATGAGAGAAGGTTGACTAAGTTGCAAAGAGAAGGATATTTGGACTCGTTCGAATATCAATCTTATGACACTTGTCAATCTTGTCTCAAAGGAAAGATGACAAAGACTCCATTCACTGGACAAGGAGTAAGAGCGAGCGAGCTCTTAGGACTCATACACAGCGATGTATGTGGTCCAATGTCTACACATGCAAGATGTGGTTTTTCCTATTTCATTACTTTCTCGGATGATTACTCAAGATACGGATTCATTTATCTGATGAAACATAAATCCGAGGCTTTTGAGAAATTCCAAGAGTATAAGAATGAAGTAGAAAACCAAACCGGCAAAAATATCAAAACACTTAGATCTGATCGAGGTGGTGAATACTTAAGTGCCGAGTTCCTAAGTTACCTAAAAGAGAAAGGAATTCTCTCTCAGCTTACTCCTCCATACACTCCACAGCATAACGGTGTATCGGAGAGACGGAATCGAACCCTATTAGATATGGTACGATCCATGATGAGTAATGCTGAGTTATCACGATCTTTCTGGGGTTATGCGCTAGAATCAGCCGCATATCTTCTGAACAGGGCTCCTACCAAGACTGTGCCTACCACTCCATATCAGATGTGGACTGGGAAGAAACCCCATCTTCAGCATATGAAGATTTGGGGATGTCCAGCTTTTGTTAAAAAGCAGCATGTGGACAAGCTCGAGGCACGATCAGTAAAATGTAAGTTTGTGGGATATCCAAAGAACTCCAAGGGATATTATTTCTATTACGCAGAGGAACAAAAGGTCTTTGTTTCTCGTAATGCCCATTTTCTGGAACATCAGTTTTTAGAAAAGGAAATTAGTGGGAGCGAAATAGAACTGGAAGAAATTCCAGAACCACAAACTGCTACTGAAAGTTTGGTAGAACCAGAAGTTCAAGAAGTACAGAACATTCCCGCACCCCTCCGCAGGAGTAGTAGGCCGTCTCATCCGCCTGAGAGATACTACGGTTTTCTCATAGATAGGGATAGAGAGGATTGCATCATAGATGATGATGAACCTACTGACTTCCAGCAGGCCATCCAGAGCGGCGACTCGGTACGATGGCTAGATGCAATGCGGACCGAAATGGAGTCCATGTACACCAACAAAGTATGGACTTTGGACTTTGCTCCAGATGGGGTAAAACCCATAGGATGCAAATGGATCTTCAAGAAAAATATTGGTGTAGATGGACAGGTGGAAACCTATAAGGCTAGACTTGTTGCAAAGGGTTTTCGTCAAAGACCTGGTTTGGACTATGACGAAACTTTTTCTCCAGTGGCTATGCTCAAATCCATTCGGGTCCTTCTTGCTATTGCTGCCTTCCATGATTATGAAATCTGGCAGATGGACGTAAAGACGGCTTTTCTGAATAGAAATTTAGAAGAGTGCGTCTATATGGATCAGCCAGAGGGTTTCAATCAGAGTGGGAGCAGCGGAAAAGTATGCAAGCTGCTTAAGTCCATTTATGGACTAAAGCAGGCATCGCGGAGTTGGAACATCTGTTTTGATGAGACAGTCAAAGAATATGACTTTATCAAAAATCCAGATGAACCGTACATATATAGTAAAGTTGTAGCCAAAAGTGTCGTATTCCTCGTCTTGTACGTGGATGACATTCTATTGATAGGAAATGACATTCCTATGCTACAATCTGTCAAAGGATTCTTGTCACAAAGGTTCTCCATGAAAGACCTGGGTGATGCCTCTTACATTCTGGGGATCCGGATCTATCGTGATAGATCCAAGAGGATGTTGGGACTTTCGCAATCCAGGTATATCGACACTGTACAGAAAAGATTCAGTATGGAAGATTCTAAGCGCGGTAATCTACCGGCTTGTCACGGAATCACCCTCTCCAAAGAGATGTCTCCCAAGACTGATTTGGAAAGGGAACGCATGTCTATTATACCCTACGCTTCTGCGGTAGGCTCTATAATGTATGCGATGTTGTGCACCAGACCAGATGTAGCTTACGCACAGAGCGTGGTAAGCCGGTATCAGTCAGACCCAGGGGAGAAACACTGGATAGCAGTAAAGAACATTCTCAAGTACTTGAAAAGGACTAAGGAGATGTTTTTGGTTTACGGCGGAAAAGACCTCAGGTTGGAGGCCTTTGCTGATTCCGGCTTCCAGAGTGATAAGGACGATTCCAAGTCCATGTCGGGTTATGTCTTTACCCTCAATGGAGGGGCGGTGTACTGGAAGAGCTCCAAGCAGGACACCGTTGCTGACTCGACGATGGAAGCGGAGTATATAGCTGCTTGCGATGCTGCAAAAGAAGCAGTCTGGATGAAGAAGTTCCTAACAGAACTTCAGGTAGTTCCTACCATAGTTGATCCAATACCTCTGTATTGCGACAACAACGGAGCTATAGCTTTAGCGAAGGAACCAAGGTCCCATCAGAAGTCCAGACACATCTTAAGGCGGTATCACCTGATCAGGGAGATCATAGATCGTCAGGAGATCGAGGTTCGGAGAGTTGCTTCTGAAGAGAACATTGCTGATCCATTCACAAAGGCCCTACCTCAGATTCAGTTCGAGAGGCTACTCGAGATCATCGGTCTTCGATATGCCAGTACATGGCCCTAGTGCAAGTGGGAGATTGTTAGTGTATATGGCCTAGGGGCCATTATTGTATCATACTAGTTTGTATATTACTTAATGGAAGCTTGGGATATTCACATGTATATAACAGTCTTGCTAAATATGGTAGTATGCTACTTGGTTTTTCTATCTTAATATGTGAGTATACGTATTGATAGAGCTCTTAGGATCTTGCTTGACTACCAGCGTTGTGATGGCAGTCACACTAGTGGGGGCTGGGTAGTCTACAAGCACATCCTTATTCAGGTCCCTGGTCGTTGGATTATCGAGTAAGAGTATCGATACTCCGGAGTAGACTAGTGTGTACGCTTCTCATCCCAGTTGGGGAGATGGTCTGTCCTACAGCCGTCAGTACGTCGTACTGGAGATAGTATGCAGGTGCTCGTTAGGTTACGGGTACACCGGACAGGACTCACAGGGAACTGTTGGTTGGTTTTATACCAGTCGTCAGTGAACAGTTCCCAGGTGACATGAGTACAGCATAGTCCGCAGACTTGACACTGCTACTTCGCCTCGAGTGTGTCCCACTGTTCTTAGATTGCTACCCTACCACGGCTCAAAGGAGTCGTACAAACAGGTAGCAGTTGGGTGCTGTCCCGAGCACTTGGAGGCAGTGGCGGTTAGACAGGATTCGTCTCTCCCGGTATTGGGGGTTGATATCGCGCTGTGTCAGAGAGCCATTACGCAAAGTCTAGGGCAAGCGAGATTTGCTGGTAGGTTCCAGTAGTTTCTCAGGGTGTAATGGGCTACGCTCCGACACGACTTATACCGCTAGTAGGGGACTGACGCTTGCCGCCCCCTAGGCCCGATATGCGATAGTCTTAGACGAACGGACCGGACTGTATGGAGATTGTCACATAAGACTCAGTAGGAGTTCGGATGGGTTTCCTCATCGGCCTTCTTATCGACATCTTCCTGGGGACCGTTACGTACAGCTAGTGCCGCTTGCGGTCTGTGGTTAAACCCACTGCCAGCGTAGTAGTCGAGTCTCTAGAGTCCCACACAGAGAGTTTTCCTACTCCAGGCGAAACGATATAGAGGTCGTATGGTTTTACGACAAGGGTTCGGACGCATACGTGTGTTTACGCACGTACGACTTTCGGACAGTTTTTACCAGTCGGTTTTGGTTTAAGCCAGTTACTGGTATCCGATTATTGGTTTTATATAGTCTAAAGTTTTTCCGTATTTTTGCGGAAAGGAGGGGCGTTCTCGTAATTGTGCGAGAAGCTTCTAGAAGGTGGT
The DNA here is from genome assembly GCA_030015575.1 of Agapanthus africanus. Taxonomy (NCBI): domain Eukaryota; kingdom Viridiplantae; phylum Streptophyta; class Magnoliopsida; order Asparagales; family Amaryllidaceae; genus Agapanthus; species Agapanthus africanus. Next base: position 393,180,300 of record JASDDO010000019.1, on the reverse strand, counting down.
GACTAAGGAGGATAAGGTGGCATATACAATGATTGTGATTAGTGAGTCACCTAGATGATTCATACATGTCTTTTTTCCATGGAGATGAATCATCACTAGATATTATCAAGCATGGTTGTTAAAATGAGATATTTTCTTTTCTTGATAAAAAGAAATGCTTGATATATATTATGTTATCTCACTATTCTCATTTCATTATCATTATCTTCTTCTCTCTCCTCAAGCTCTCCCTCTTCAAACACTAATCCTCCCCTCTCATGTGTTGAGTACAAGGATTAGTTAGACTAAATAAACCATAACCCTCACTCTATATCACCTAGCTTCTTTGATTAGCACTTAAAGAAGGTTAGTTGCCTCAAGTTTAGAGGCTAAGCTTGGAGTAAAGCTCTCGGGTGGATCGTCTACTACTTCGAGAAGGCCAAGGAGGACGAGGAGTTCGTAAAGACGAAGGACACGATTCGTTAGGTATAATCCCTAAACATAGTAGTATAGAACTTCTATGTTAATTGTTAGTTATCGTTTAGCTTCGATTCATGCGGTTGGTCGATGTTTAAGCAAAGAACAAGATCGTTTTTTAAATTTCCGCCTCCCCGCAAGTCGTGGGGTGTTGTACATCGACTTACACTGGCGTGTCTGCTTTTGACATGTGGCGCTCAGCGCGCAGCGCAAGGGATTTGAAGTGTTGCTTCAATTTTTGAATTTTGAAATTCAAACAGAGTTTTGCTCTAATTGGGGGAAACAAATGCCCCCCCTACCGTTGCGCTCACGTGGCACACACATGAGTGCAGCGGTGGCAACATCTGATCCATTGGATCAACTCAGAAGTTGAGGAAGCGCTTCAGCGCCTATAAATAGGATCCTTGGTCCTCAGATGATTATCATCTTCAAGAATTTTTATCTCAGAGCCTTGCTCTCATTTCCAAGAACTTCAAGAGTTAGGTAAAAATTAAATTAAATTAAATTAATTTTAATTAACAGAGCCTTGCTCTCATAGATCTTTTGATCTAAAGAAAACCCCTTTGGGGTTTCATAAACAGAGCTTTGCTCTCATGAACCCATAGATCTGAATAGATCTTTTCTTAGGGTTTTTTAGCCCATGGGTCAGAGTTTTGCTCTTTTGACAGTATAGATCTTTTGATCTTCTAATGAAGAACTCTTAAGAGTTTTCTCTTTTATGGATTTTAATTCTTGGGAATTAATTTTCATTTTAATTAACTTTTGATGGATTTTCCATCATCACTACAGAGCTAGGCTCTTTAAGGAATTTTATTCCCTCATGACCAGAGTTTGACAAGTGTCACTCTGTTACAGAGCTTTGCTCTGAAAGGGAGATTTTCTCCTTGTCTCGAGGGATTTCTCATTCAATGAGAATTTTCTTTAAGGATTTCATCATTAATTGACAGTCTCATTCAATGATGAGGCTGTCTTATTAATTGATGCATTGTGATCTGAATTTTGTGGGTCCCCCTTTGGTCCCCTTTCCACTGCATTGCAGTGTGGTACAAAATTTTTTAAAGTACCGAGCGTCGGGATTTTAAAATTAAATTATAATACTGATAATTGAATTTCGTTCTTTTTCGCAGGCGACATGTCTTCTCATCTTTCGTTCCCGTTTTTCCGTTCAGAGGGAGGATTCCCTGAGGCGCCGGTGGACTGGGAGGTTCTTGCGCTCATTAAAGACTACGACCCGGAGGGCAAAAACCTTCACCTGTGGGGTAGGTGGTACGACCAAATAATTAAGGGTCGCCGAAGCTTCTCTTGCGCGACGCCATCGGATCCGATCTCGTCGATCTCGTACGCAGATATACCACCGGTGAACTATGCCGTGGAGATCGTTAACTGGACTTCGGAGGGTCTTCTTCAATCTTCGATTGCTGCCATACCCATGCAGCTGCCGGCTGCCTTGGATATTTTAGGGTGGCGCATATGCCAGGGCGAGTCGCGCCCTTGGGGACGACCCTACAACATTGGATTGACTCCTCAACATTCGGCTGGGTATTTGCAGTGGGCCAGGTACATTCTGTCAGCGAAGAAGGTGCATCTTCTGAAGATCGGTCTATACCCTGCAGTTTACGCCTCGCTGTTCGAGTATTCTGCTCCTCCGACATGGTGGATTAAGGCGTTCGTGGAGCAATGGAACATCCCTACTCATACCTTTCTTCTAATGGACAGGGAAGTTTCCATCTCTCTGGAAGAATTTGCTGAAATTTCCGGTCTGCCGGTGAGGGGAGAGCACGATGAGGAGCTGCTTCCTCCTGACGAATATGTTTTTGCCACCAAGCCATTGGTGATGGACCTAACGCTGGAGAATGCTATTCAGCACCAGTTTCCGAGTTTGATAAAGGTGCTGAATATGTATGAGAGTCTTTTCTTGGAATCGAGAGGCCGGGGAGTTAGTTTCGCAGACTTCATCGCCCGCTTTCTTCGACCGGAGATTCTATCGCAACGGGGCAAAAAATTTGCTAAGATTAACGACCCCTTCGGCCTTGGCTTAGATCGTCGACCAGCACTGGAAGCCGATCAAAAAGGTTTTTACCTTCCCGATGCTGCAACCGTCCTTTTTTCAGAAATCGCTGTTCCGGGCATCGACGAGGAGACTTTCTTTCTCGGGTTTCTGGGGCTATGGTTGTGCTGGTTCGCGCTCCCTATGCACCCTCGCTACATGAGGCCGTCCGTCTTCTACCCAGCACATCGAATGGTGGCTGACATACAATTGTCCATTGGAATTGCCGGGTTGGCCCATCTGTACCATGGTCTTAGCGTGGCGGCGGACGTAACTGAACCGGGGGTGCAACCCGCTAATTTCCCGATGCACTACTTTACTCGTGGATGGAAATGCACGTGCTCGGGGTATTTGGTATTCATAGAAGACCCTCGTTTTACGAGATGTACAGATTCCTGAGCGTTATGCGGCTGATTGGCGCTTCTATCGTGAATCCGCCTCCGCGGGAGGCTAGGGGGTTGCTTCTTCATCCGCGCACGGTCGGAGCGGGTATTTCTTTCACAGAAAAGGTCCTAACAATCGGCCCGGAGACCTCCAAGACGGTGTTGGCGTTGCGCGATAATTTCAAGGACGGGGCCTCCGTATTGAAAGCACGGGAGATTCTACATCTGTACTCCATCCGGCCGGGCTTCCTCGTGTTCAGGCAGAACAAGGCGGCACTTTTTATAAGGTACAACCCCCATCGTTTCGCCCAACAACTAACTTATAACCAGGGAGTCCCACTGGAGGCGTTTTTGGAAGAGCCTGCGGCCACCAGAGAGGGAATACGGAGTGCACTGCATCACTTTATGCGGTTAAATACGGGCTCCCACTTCTTCATTAGCGAGCCGACTTGCATTCCAAGGGCCCTCAACGTATCCGGGGCCTGGTATCAGCACGCGATGGGCGCCGTCATCAGGGAAGAGAAGCGGCTGCTGCTTGATCGCAAGGGTGCACCTCCCGCCAGCGATCGCAATGTCCCCCTAAAGCGAAGGACCCCTGTCCCTCCTCTACTAAGAGGAGATGCTGGAGATGAGCCTCCACGTGTGCTAAGCCCCATGCGTGGATTGCCCCGTGATCCTGTGGACGTGCCACCAGCGCCCCGTGTTCCCGTGGAGACGGTGAACGTGGTTTCACCCGAATCCAGTATGGGCTCGGACATCGGGACCCGCCGTCCCAAGGTGCCCACGAAGCGTAAGCTGATTTTGGGTACGACCGGAGCTCGCGTACAGAGAAAGAAGAAGAAGTTGGTCCTTTCCCTTTATGTCGTACTCGACTTAGAGCCTGAGGCTCCTCTTACTAAAGGCTTAAGTGAATATGGAACCAATAAGGGTTTCTTCGTAGCGCCAGAAGACACTGATCTCGACGCCGCTATTGCCGCTTCTGCGCAACTTGCGAGCCACCAAGCGAAAATAGCCACCCTCATGCAATCAAGTAAATATTAATCATACTATTATCATTGCGTTATATTTTATTGTTATGTCTTGACTGGCATTCTTCTTTTTGTAACAGGCTTCACCATTGAGGAGGTTCTGGCGGCTTCCCTCAGGACTTTCGAGGAGGAAGAGAGGAATCATACTCTATTGGGCATTGGTACGTTTCGGTTTGCTATGTCTTCATTCTCTTTTTTATGGCCAATCTAACCCTTTCCTTATCTCATTGCAGGGACCATAAGACCTACCGCGCAAGCCGATGCGGGAATTCTCCCCGGGCCAGCTACCGAAGTCCCGGCCTTTTCAGGATTGCCGCAAGAGGCCTTCCTTAAAAAGTCGATGATGGAAGCCTTGACGGCTCTGGAGGCAACCTTAAATGCGGACGACGACACCTTGCTGAAGGAGGCTTCCAAAAGGTCTGTCGTGATGGCCCGAGAAGAAAGGAACCGTCTGAGGCACGCAGCGAGGGAGCGTAGAGCTGCTTTGGCTGCGGGAGCAGGCTTAAGCGTCGTTACTCCCGCTGCTGCTCCTTCAGAGGAGCTCCCGGTCGCCTTGTCTACTGCTCATAGACGGGCGGCACGTGCAGCTCGGGAAACCAACGGTAAATCCGCCTCAGGTAATGTGTTTTTGAGGCTTTGTTGTCAAAGTTTTAGACTATCAGTTCTTATATATCTTGTTCTGCAGGGCCGAGTCTTACTGAAGGAGTGGCGGCGACCGTCGAGCCTGAGGGGACGGTAGAGGAGGTAGCCGCTGAACCCGAGGCGACGGTAAGAGATATAACCATAGTTGTCGGGCCCAAGATAGTGGCTGACGAGACAGTCACGACTGCTAGGCCCGAGATAGCTACCAATGCCGAGCCCGAGGTGGCGGCGGGTGAGATGGCTGCTATGGCCGGGCCTAAAGCAGCAGTGGATGAAACGACTACTACGGGCGAGCCTACGGTAGTGATGGACGAGACGGCTGCGACCACTGAGCCCGAGGTGGTAGCGGGTGAGACGGCTGCTATGGCTGGGCCTGAAGCAGCAGTTGATGAAACGGCTGCTACGGGCGAGCCTTCGGTAGTGATGGATGAGACGGCTGCGACCACTGAGCCCGAGGTGGTAGCGGGTGAGACGGCTGCTATGGTCGCTGAGCACGAGATGGCCGCTCTTTCTCAAGAGTCAGGCACCGCTCTGATCATTGCTCTCCCTGCTTACGGTTCTTTGTCGTCTCCCAGCGTCGCGAGCATAACGACGGCTCCTGTAGAGTCGGGCGATGAGGCAACGGGAGGTGAGACCATCCCAATGGAGGAGGGAGATGCCACCGTTGCATCAGGTAACGCCCTCGTTAGGGCTCCGGCCGGCGACTCTTCAGGTAAATCTTGGGTTACAGCCCTTCTTTCTTTATTCTGCAATCTTTCCTAATGAAGTTTATCTTGGTTCTAATGCAGGTGTGGCTAGTGCTGAAATCGAGCTGCTCGAGACAGCGCCGTCAGTTACTGCCCTGACGGTGACCACCCCTCTGTCTTCTCTCGCACTGTCGCAAATGTTGGAAGGTATGGATTTGTAACCCATTAGTCTTATCCCTCAGGTGTATAATTCGTGTACTGACATCGAGTCATCATGTTTTTGCAGGAGTTCTTCTTGACCACCTGTACCAGGTGTTGCACCCACACTTCTCCTTCTTGTCAAAGATTAGTCCACCTGCTGGTGTCTGTAAGTATTTTCTCTAAACGATGTCCTCTTGTTTGACAGACAGTCGCATTATTGCTAACTCTTCTTTATATTGCTTGTAGCCTTACGAATCGTAGGAAGGGACGAGGCTGTCGTTGCGCCACCAGCACTCCCAACTTTGCCCCCTGCTACAGCCGGTATAGTAGACTCTACTTTTTGCTTGTTTTCTTTATTTCTTGAGCCAACATCTGATTATGATCTATTTTGCAGCAATCACATCGACTCCAACCCCGTTCGAGTCTCGCATTATAATTCCGGCCGGGCCCTTTTTAAGGCGTCCATCATCCAAAGGTGCTGTGACCAGCCTACGCATGCTGAGCGAATATATCGAAGAGTTCGACGCAGAGGCTCCCTCATCTGCCGCGGACTTTGCCGCAGAGGTTAACCCTATGCTGGCGACGTCATGAACTTTCATGGTGAGGGCGTCGTTGAGTTTTGGGTTAATCGCTGCCGAGAGATCGAGGCTTTCTTGCATGAGTTCGAGCTTAAGCGTCCCGCACCTGAGATTCTGGGTACGAGCACCCAACGGGCGGCATGGATCGAGCAAAGCGCTTCTTACTTCCGCCATCTCGAACAAGAAGTGGCTTTAAAGTGAAGGACTGCAAAGAAACTTCAAGAGAGTCTGCTCGACTGCATGCTGAGGTCGACGCAAACGCTGCCCAGGTGAAAGTTATCTTCGAGGGCCTTCTGCAATGTATCTCTGATGGGTTATCATTGAAGCAGAAGCTTGATGTCGTTGAGCGTAATGCACAAGATCGTGAAGCAGCTCAGCGAGCCGTCGAGGAACAACTCTCATCTTACTTGCAGCAGCGAGCCCAGGTCGAAGCGGAGTTGGCCGCGGCAGCCGATCAGGAAGAGGGGCTGAGGGAAGTGCACGATCGGCTGATTGGACTACTGAAAGCGCTTTCCTCTCAATAAAAATTTTGTACCATTTGTAATTTTGAATAAAATGTATTTGTTCTTTTATTCTTTAATACAGTGTATTTTGTACCCGATCGAATTTATGAATAAAAGATATACGTTCTCCATAATGTCTTGTATCATTTCTTTGCTTTCTCCTTTCTTACTGTGTTGTTTGCCATGTGATTTTAGCAAGTGCGGTCTGTAGATAGTATATAACTATCAATCTTGTGCTCTTTGTAAAGTGGTAATGGCTTAGAAAACAGGGTTAGGATCTGTTACCTAAGACTTTTCAATTTTATGAGCCGTGAGGGTCTCATAAAGAATTTTCTCCCTACGGGTCGAGAGGATCCTGTAGGTGTAATTTTTCCTTAAAAATCGTGAGGATTCCCAAGGGCGTTTTCTCTTGAGAGTCGTAAGGATCTCACAAGAGAATTTTCTTCCGTATGGGTCGTGAGGACCCGCAAGTAATGGGTGAAGTTGTCCTTATCCGCATTTCATGGAGTTAAGAGTTGCTCTGGATGCTTCCTATGGGTTCACTGCCGTGTTTGGTGAGGACCAGGCTCCGCTGTGGAAGTTTTCCAGGATACCGTAGTTTAAAGACATCACGGTCGAGGTTAAGGACATCATAGTCCATGAGTTTAAGGACCTCACAGTCCAATGTTAGTTTTAAGACATCACAGTCGAGGTTAAGGACATCATAGTCCATGAGTTTAAGGACCTCACAGTCCAGTGTTAGTTTTAAGACATCACAGTCGAGGTTAAGGACATCATAGTCCGTGGATTTAAGGACTCCACAGTCCAATGTTTGTTTTAAGACACCGCGGTCGAGGTTAAGGACATCATAGTCTGTGGTTTAAGGACTCCACCGTCCAATGTTAGTTTTGAGATATCGCGGTCGAGGTTAAGGACATCATAGTCCGTGGATTTAAGGACTCCACAGTCCAATGTTAGTTTTCAGACATCACGGTCGAGGTTAAGGACATCATAGTCCGTGGATTTAAGGACTCCACAGTCCAATGTTATGCATGGTTACCGGGACCCGTCACCACTTTGAAGACGTTGAGGAATTACAAAGACAAATATCAAAGGAGTGACGAGATGTACCCTTGAACCAAGGTAAAATTAGTTTGAAATCATTATGGTTGATTGTTAGTTTTAAGACATCACGGTCGAGGTTAAGGACATCATAGTCCATGAGTTTAAGGACCTCACAGTCCGATGTTTGCTCTGGATGCTTCCCACGGGTTCACTGCCGTGTTTGGCGAGGACCAGACTCCACTCTGGATGCTTCACACGGGTTCACTGCCATGCTCTGCGAGGACCAGGATCCACTCTGGACGTTTTCCACGGGGTCAGAAGTGACGTTATCCGCGTTCCACGTGACCAGGAATTTTGCTCTAGATGCTTCCCATGGGTTCACTGCCGTGTCCGGCAAGGACTAGGCTCCGCTCTGGATGCTTCACACGGGTTCACTGCCGTGCTCTGCGAGGACCAGGATCCGCTCTGGACGTCTTCCACGGGGTCAGAAGTGAAGTTATCCGTGTTCCACGTGACTAGGAATTTTGCTCTAGATGCTTACCATGGGTATACTGCTGTGTTCGGCGAGGACTAGGCTCTGCTCTGGATGCTTCACATGGGTTCACTGCCGTACTCTGTGAGGACTAGGATCCGCTCTGGATGTTTTCCATGTAAGTCCACGTTGCGACCCCCGGTTCTTACGGGGAGGCGGAAACGGTATAAAAATCAAATTTTTAGCGCAAGGGGCAACATGGACTAAGCAAAGTCGGGATCTTTGACTAAACTAAAACTAGCATACTTAGCTAAAGAGAGTTAGCTACTCGGATGGAGATGGTTATACCTTGCTTGTCTTGAACTCCTTCGTCTTCAAAGCTCCGATGGTGGTCCAATGGCTTCTTCTCGTCGTCTCCGTACGCCGAAGATAGATCCACCTGAAAGCTCCAACCTTTAGCTCCTTCTTCGTTCTTTGAAGAAACTAGTTCATTTGGTTTGCTAAACCTAGTGAACTAGAATGAGTAGAGAGGAAATAGAATGGGATTTTATCTATGGTTCTTGATTCTCAACTCATGAGACAAGAGAACCATAGATCAAGAGAGGGAGCAAGAGGTTGAGGGTGAGAGCAAGAGGAGAGCTCAAGAACAAGAGAGAGAATGAGCAAGAAAGAATGAGCAACTCTTTTGTCTTTCACCCTCTCATAATCCAAAGTGATCATAACTCATCATATCAAAAAAGTCTTATGTGATGGTTTGAAGCAACCATAACCTTATCATGTCATGCACTCATTTTACTCAAATGAGCAAGCAAGTAAAAGTCTTTGGCATGAAATGATAACCATGGTTATCATGATGGTCAACTAGTCAAGCCTAGTCAACCGGTCAACAAGTCAACAAAAGTCAACAAGTCAACAAAGTCAACAAGTCAACAAAAGTTAACAAGTCAACAACCATATCACCATAATACTTAATTAATATAGTAGTTAATCACATATCATATTCTCATTAGGGTTGAGCATAAAGTCAAATAGTCAACGGTCAACAGTCAACAACCCTAATGAGAATCCGCCGCCTCTGCCTCCCTGTCAACTGTGCATACACACCCGCATCCGCGTTCCGAGGAACACGAATGCAAACTGGATAAATCCAATCCCATAAGGTACACTAGGATCTGGCTTAAACCAAAGCCCGCTAGTGTAAACTGTCCGGACACTGTACGTGCACAAGTGCACGGATGTGACCGAACCCTGTCGCAAAACCATGCGACCTGTCGCAATACCATGCGACCTCTACTCTTTTGCCTAAAGGCGAAAAGCTTTCTGTGTGGGACTCTAAAGACTCGACACTACGCTGGCAGTGGGTTTAACCACAGACCGCAAGCGGCACTAGCTGTGCGTAACGGTCCCCAGGTAATGCCGACAAGAAGACCGACGAGGCGAAACCCATCTGAACTCCTACTGAGCCTGAGTGTGACATTCTCCGTACAGTCCGGTCTGTTCGTCTGATACATCGCATGGCGGGCCTGGGGGGCGGTAAACGTCAGTCCCCCAATAGCGGTACAAGTCGTGCCGGAGCAAAGCCCAAAACACCCTGAGATAACACTGGAAACCTACCAGTATATCTCGTTTGCCCTGGCCAGGGACTACTCGTGTAATGGCTCTCCTAGACACAGCGCGATGTCAACCCCCAATACCGGGAGAGACGAATCCTGTCTAACCGTCACTGCCTCCAAGTGCTTCGGGACTGCACCCAACCACCACTTGTTTGCACGACTCCTTTGAGCCGTGGTAGGGTAGTGATCAAAGTACAGTGGGAACACACCCGAGGCGAAGTGACAGTGTCAAGTCAGCGGACTAAGCTGTACTCATGTCACCTGGGAACTGATAACTGACGATAGGTATAATACCAACTAGTCAGTTCCCGACGAGTCCTGTCCAGTGTACCCGTAACCTAACGAGCACCCGCATACTATCTCAAGTACGACGTACTGACGGCTGTGAGACAGACCGTCTCCCACACTGGGATGAGAAGCGCATGCGCTGGTCTACTCCGGAGTATCGATGCCCTGTCTCGATAGTCCTGCGACCAGGGACCTGCATAAGGATGTGCTTATAGATTACCCAGCCCCACTAGTGTGACGGCCATCACATCGCTGGTAATCAAGCAAAGATCCTAAGGGCTCTACTAATGTGTATAGGCGATATACAAAAATAAACACATGTACACATTGAAGTAGAAACAAACCAAGTAGCATACTACTATTTTGAGCAAGATTGTACATACAAGGTGAATATCCCAAGCATCCATTAAGTAATATACAAACTAGTATGATACAGTAATGGCCTCTAGGGCATATACACTAACAATCTCCCACTTGCACTAAGGCCATGTACTGGCGTATCGAAGACCTATCATCTCGATCAGCCGCTCGAACTGAGTCTGGGGCAGGGCCTTGGTGAATGGATCTGCAGTGTTATCTTCTGAAGCGACTCTCCGAACCTCGATCTCCTGGCGATCTACGATCTCCCTGATCAGGTGATACCGCCTCAAGATGTGCCTGGATTTCTGATGGGACCTTGGTTCCTTCGCTAAAGCTATAGCCCCGTTGTTGTCGCAATACAGAGGTATTGGATCAACAATGGACGGAACCACCTGAAGTTCTTTCAAGAACTTCCTCATCCAGACAGCTTCTTTTGCGGCATCAGATGCAGCGATGTATTCCGCTTCCATCGTCGAGTCTGCAACGGTTTCTTGTTTGGAACTCTTCCAACACACCGCCCCTCCATTGAGGGTAAAGACAAAACCCGACATGGACTTGGAATCATCCTTGTCACTCTGGAAGCTGGAGTCAGCAAAGGCCTCGATCTGGAGGTCTTTTCCGCCATACACCAAGAACATCTCCTTAGTCCTTCTCAGGTACTTGAGAATGTTCTTTACCGCTATCCAGTGTTTCTCCCCAGGGTTTGACTGATACCGGCTTACCACACTCAGTGCATAAGCTACATCCGGTCTGGTACACAACATCGCATACATTATAGAGCCTACCGCAGAAGCGTAGGGTATAATAGACATGCGATCCCTCTCCAAATCAGTCTTGGGAGACATCTCTTTAGAGAGGGTGATCCCGTGACAAGCCGGTAGGTTACCGCGCTTGGAATCTTCCATACTGAATCTCTTCAGTATGGTGTCGATGTACCTGGACTGTGAAAGTCCTAATATCCTCTTGGATCTGTCACGGTAGATCCGGATACCCAGAATATACGAGGCATCACCCAGGTCTTTCATGGAGAACCTGTGTGACAAGAACCCCTTGACAGATTGTAGCATAGGAATGTCATTTCCTATTAAGAGAATGTCATCCACGTATAAAACGAGGAATACTACAGTTCTCGCTACAAATCTACTATAGATGCATGGTTCATCTGGATTTTTGATAAAGCCAAATTCTTTGACCGTCTCATCAAAGCAGATGTTCCAACTCCGCGATGCCTGCTTTAGTCCATAGATGGACTTAAGCAACTTGCACACCTTTCCGCTGCTCCCACTCTGAATGAAACCCTCTGGCTGGTCCATAGAGACACACTCCTCTAAATTTCCATTTAGAAAAGCGGTCTTTACGTCCATTTTCCAGATCTCATAATCGTGGAAGGCAGCAATGGCAAGAAGGATCCGAATGGATTTCAGCATGGCTACTGGAGAAAAGGTTTCGTCATAGTCCAAGCCAGGTCTTTGACGGAAACCCTTTGCTACCAGCCTAGCTTTATAGGTCTCAACCTGTCCATCTACACCAATCTTCCTTTTGAAGATCCACTTGCATCCTACGGGTTTTACCCCGTCTGGAGCAATGTCCAACGTCCATACCTTGTTGGTGTACATGGACTCCATTTCGGTCCGCATTGCATCCAGCCATTTCACTGAGTCAACGCTCTGAACGGCCTGCTGGAAGCTAGTAGGCTCATCATAATCTATGATGCAATCCTCTCTATCCCCGTCTATGAGAAAACCGTAGTATCTCTCGGGCGGATGAGACTGCCTACTACTCCTGCGGAACGGCGTAGGAATGTCCTGTTCTGTTGAACCCTCTGGTTCCACCAAGCTTTCAGTAACAGTCTGTGGTTCTGAAACTTCTTCCAGTTCTATTGTGCTCCCACTTATCTGGGTTTCCAAAAACTCAGTTTCCAAGAAGTAGGCATGACGAGAAACAAGGACTTTTTGTTCCTCTTCACAGTAGAAGAAATATCCTTTGGAATTCTTTGGATATCCCACAAACTTGCACTGTACTGAGCGTGCCTCGAGCTTGTCCGCATGCTGCTTTTTGACAAAAGCCGGACATCCCCATGTCTTAATGTGCTTAAGATAGGGTCTCTTCCCACACCACATCTCATATGGTGTAGTAGGCACGGTCTTAGTAGGAACTCGGTTCAAAAGGTATGCTGCTGATTCTAGCGCATATCCCCAGAATGATCGCGGCAACTCAGCGTTACTCATCATGGACCGCACCATATCCAATAGGGTGCGGTTCCGTCTCTCCGATACACCGTTATGTTGCGGGGTGTACGGAGGAGTGAGCTGAGAGAGAATTCCGTTCTCTTTTAAGTAGTCCAGGAACTCGGCACTTAAGTATTCTCCACCTCGATCTGATCTTAGAATCTTAATACTTTTGCCGGTCTGTTTCTCTACTTCATTCTTATACTCGTGGAATTTTCCAAAGGCCTCGGACTTATGTTTCATTAAGAAGACATAGCCGTACCTTGAGAAGTCATCCGTAAAAGTAATGAAGTAAGAATGTCCGCTTCGGGCATGTGTAGACATTGGACCGCACACGTCACTGTGTACGAGTCCCAAAAGCTCGCTCGCTCTTACTCCTTGTCCAGTAAACGGAGTCTTTGTCATCTTTCCTTTGAGACAAGATTGACAAGTGGCATACGATTGATATTCGAACGCATTCAAATATCCTTCTGTATGTAACTTAGTCAACCTTCTCTCATTGATGTGACCCAATCTACAATGCCATAAGAAAGTCTGATTCATTTCCGGAGACTTTCTTTTGTGTGTATTCTGAACATTGAAAATCTGTGGTTGGTTTAACACGTATATACCATTACTCAATGTACCTGACCCAATCAAAACTTGATTAAGGTGAATGTTTACAACATTACTTACAAACGCAAATTCATAACCTTCTTTAGAAACTAAAGATACAGAAATGATATTACAAGTTGCGTTGGGTACAAAAAAGCAATTACGCAAAACCAAAACATGTCCATCTGACATTCCCAGGTGATAGTCCCCCACGGCTTTAGCATCCATGTTAGCTCCGTTCGCAACTTTGAGGGTCATGTCACCTGCCTTCAAAACCCTACGGTTTCTCAACGCCTGCAAAGAATTACAGATATGAGATCCTGATCCGGTATCCAATACCCAGGAAGTAGAGTTTATTGAAAGACAGTTTTCAATAACATACACACCTGAAGCTGAAGCTGCAACCTGCTTCAATTCCTGTGTTCTGGCCTTCCAGGCCCTGCAATCATTCTTCCAGTGTCCTTTCTTATGACAATAGAAGCATTCTTCCTTATCCACAAGCTTCCCCGCTATCTTTGTTGCTTTACCTTTTCCCTTCGTATCCACTTTACTAACACCGCCCCTTGGTTTGGCGGGGGCCTTCTTCTTCTTTCCCTTGGCTTTCGCCTTGGACCTAGAAGAAGATGATCCTCCTACAAACAAAGTGGATGTTTCCCTACCTTTCTGTAGGGTGCCCTCTGCGCTCCTCAGCATGTTGAGGAGCTCTGAAAGTTCAACCTCTTTTTCTTGTAGGTTGAAGTTCAGTATGAACTGGGCGTAAGTGGAAGGAAGGGACTGGAGAACTATATCCGTATATAGCTCACTCTCCAATGTGATCCCTAGGTCAGCGAGCTGCTCAATGTAGCCGATCATCTTTAGCACGTGCTCGGCTACTGATGATCCGACGGCCATTCTTGTCGAAAATAACTTTTTCGACGCTTCGTATCTTGCGATACGAGACTGCTCTCCATACAGTTCTTTTGTATGAAGCAATATGGACTCCATGTCCATATTCTCATGCCTCCTCTGATGTTCGTTGTCCATCGAGGCAAGCAGGAGGCACTTGGCCTTCGCGCTATCAATCTCCCAAGTCTTGCGGATTTCCTTATCCGCGACGCTGGAAGTTGGACCAGGGACAGGGGGAGCTTTGGTGGTAAGAAGATACCCCAGCTTGTCATAAGTGATTGCTATCTTGACATTCCTGAGCCAATCTTTGTAGTTTGGCCCTGTCAGTTTGTTTTTATCTAGGAGTAACTTAAGTCCAGTCATGTTGATTTGGTCGCTGCAATTAGGAGAGAGAAGAAGAAACACTCAGCATGATGCTCTTGCAAGTTTAGAGTGGTTTTTAGTTTGTCTAAACAGGATGGCTCCCACTGTTTCTCGAATCCCTCCTCAAACCATAAAGGAAGAATTAGCCGGGATCAATCCCACCGCACAATACTTGCTTAACCGTTCAGCCAGGCCGGTGTCGGTACTTCGAGGGAGGTTTTCCAACGCTTTCGCGAAGTTCCTTAATTAAAGAACCTCTTTTCCCTGGGGGCGTAGCCCCGCTAACACCTTTCTAGGCACCTACTAGGTTTATAGCATTGATCGTTTAGTGAGAAATTTCCCGAGGAGTAGCATATACTCACAGTAGGATCGGGATCCAAATATCATCGCGTGACGAAACTGAAGGAATCCTACCAGAATCATCACACTCCAAATGGTATGCAAATCTAGCAAGTTTCAGTACTTATGAAACTCCCGATGTGGATTTTTGCCCCATGCTCTTATGACCTTGACTTTGGCCAACAAATCATAAGTCACATGTCAAGTTCTGCCCGTCGTTCTCCAGGTTAATTTGAATCCACCCGCACCTACCCTTGACTTTGGCCAACAAGGCAGTACGACTGTTCCAAACCAACGCATCTATCTATGCTGCACATGAATACCCAATAGCTACCAATCACTGTGCCTTGACTTTGGCCAACAAACACAGCTTGAATACTATTGACTATTCATGTGAAACGACGGAGGGCTACGGATGGTTTTGGCAAAACCGTGAACGTAGTGAACTTGATTTGGTCGATGGAACGAGATAGCTTTTAAAAGGAGTGGCTCAAGCTCCGCATTTAAAAGTTGTTTTTGAAAAGAACCGAGTGGTTTTTCGAAAGTGTTCCAACGACTATGACTTGGTTTATTATCTTGCATTAGTTCTTTTAATGCGTGATATTCTTGCATTAGTTCTTTTAATGCGTCCCATCATTTAATCCTACCATTGCAGAAAACAACCAAAATATGACGTACGCTTATGCCATTCGCATTCGCCACGGGGCCCCGTCATTACCCGTTAGGTTACTTAACTAACGACAGAGCGGGGGCTGGGCTAGCGCGTCTGTAAAACATAAGCAACGCCTAAATAATATCATATATAGATATACTGCAATGATAAACATTTCAGATCACAGATAAATACATTGGATATACTAGGAATCTGTAATTTGTACGAGCCTGTAACAAAAACAGATTACACGGTCGCGGTGAATAGCCAAAACCCCACCCAAGACCCCTACGGGTGCGGCAAACTACCCGCCAAGTACCCGAAGCGTAGCAACCTCCCTCATCTCCATGAGTAGGCCACTCGACACTTCGGCATACCCGGTAGTTTGTGCACCCCTCCATGGGTCTATCCTAGGAGCAAAAACAGTAAAAAGAAATTATACAATGACGGCTACAACCCCGACCCGGTTGTGCGGCCATACAAATAATTATTACATCAATTTACAAATTTACATGAATTGCAAGAAAAGAAAACTCTCGTCTCACAACCCCCCGGCTATTCACCCGCGACAATCCAACATATTTATATACACATTCCAGCACATTACAGATCATGTATAACCCCGACCAATCGACTTATAGCGATTAGCCGACGTTCAATACATGCAAACATCACAGATATAACCATCATAGTCAAAGTGCAGTGAAGTTCGGGAAAAATACGGAATTATAGGACCCCAAAAGGAAATTTCTTTTCTGGAAAATCTGGGCACATATAATATATTTCAAAAATCCCAAAACCAACACAGACACACACTGCACGAAAAACGATGCAGAGAAGACGACAAACCGCGGCGCTTCCGCGGCACATGCCTACCTCGTGCGGCGGAAACGCGGCGGTTTGAACGAAACAGTGGACCGTTTTTCATGGGTGTTCACACAAAACCCTGAGCCGAATTTAGGAGTATAAAGTTTTTCATTTTGACCAGAAAAAATTTCAACAGAAACTCAGGTTTTGTAAAAGTTAGGTTTTTGGATTTTTTTCGGTTCCGAACTTCGTTACACTTTACTACCAAGCTAGTTTAAGTTTAGTTAGGCTCTGATACCACTGTAAGTCCACGTTGCGACCCCCGGTTCTTACGGGGAGGCGGAAACGGTATAAAAATCAAATTTTTAGCGCAAGGGGCAACATGGACTAAGCAAAGTCGGGATCTTTGACTAAACTAAAACTAGCATACTTAGCTAAAGAGAGTTAGCTACTCGGATGGAGATGGTTATACCTTGCTTGTCTTGAACTCCTTCGTCTTCAAAGCTCCGATGGTGGTCCAATGGCTTCTTCTCGTCGTCTCCGTACGCCGAAGATAGATCCACCTGAAAGCTCCAACCTTTAGCTCCTTCTTCGTTCTTTGAAGAAACTAGTTCACTTGGTTTGCTAAACCTAGTGAACTAGAATGAGTAGAGAGGAAATAGAATGGGATTTTATCTATGGTTCTTGATTCTCAACTCATGAGACAAGAGAACCATAGATCAAGAGAGGGAGCAAGAGGTTGAGGGTGAGAGCAAGAGGAGAGCTCAAGAACAAGAGAGAGAATGAGCAAGAAAGAATGAGCAACTCTTTTGTCTTTCACCCTCTCATAATCCAAAGTGATCATAACTCATCATATCAAAAAGGTCTTATGTGATGGTTTGAAGCAACCATAACCTTATCATGTCATGCACTCATTTTACTCAAATGAGCAAGCAAGTAAAAGTCTTTGGCATGAAATGATAACCATGGTTATCATGATGGTCAACTAGTCAAGCCTAGTCAACCGGTCAACAAGTCAACAAAAGTCAACAAGTCAACAAAGTCAACAAGTCAACAAAAGTCAACAAGTCAACAACCATATCACCATAATACTTAATTAATATAGTAGTTAATCACATATCATATTCTCATTAGGGTTGAGCATAAAGTCAAATAGTCAACGGTCAACAGTCAACAACCCTAATGAGAATCCGCCGCCTCTGCCTCCCTGTCAACTGTGCATACACACCCGCATCCGCGTTCCGAGGAACACGAATGCAAACTGGATAAATCTAATCCCATAAGGTACACTAGGATCTGGCTTAAACCAAAGCCCGCTAGTGTAAACTGTCCGGACACTGTACGTGCACAAGTGCACGGATGTGACCGAACCCTGTCGCAAAACCATGCGACCTGTCGCAATACCATGCGACCTCTACTCTTTTGCCTAAAGGCGAAAAGCTTTCTGTGTGGGACTCTAAAGACTCGACACTACGCTGGCAGTGGGTTTAACCACAGACCGCAAGCGGCACTAGCTGTGCGTAACGGTCCCCAGGTAATGCCGACAAGAAGACCGACGAGGCGAAACCCATCTGAACTCCTACTGAGCCTGAGTGTGACATTCTCCGTACAGTCCGGTCTGTTCGTCTGATACATCGCATGGCGGGCCTGGGGGGCGGTAAACGTCAGTCCCCCAATAGCGGTACAAGTCGTGCCGGAGCGAAGCCCAAAACACCCTGAGATAACACTGGAAACCTACCAGTATATCTCGTTTTCCCTGGCCAGGGACTACTCGTGTAATGGCTCTCCTAGACACAGCGCGATGTCAACCCCCAATACCGGGAGAGACGAATCCTGTCTAACCGTCACTGCCTCCAAGTGCTTCGGGACTGCACCCAACCACCACCTGTTTGCACGATTCCTTTGAGCCGTGGTAGGGTAGTGATCAAAGTACAGTGGGAACACACCCGAGGCGAAGTGACAGTGTCAAGTCAGCGGACTAAGCTGTACTCATGTCACCTGGGAACTGATAACTGACGATAGGTATAATACCAACTAGTCAGTTCCCGACGAGTCCTGTCCAGTGTACCCGTAACCTAACGAGCACCCGCATACTATCTCAAGTACGACGTACTGACGGCTGTGGGACAGACCGTCTCCCACACTAGGATGAGAAGCGCATGCGCTGGTCTACTCCGGAGTATCGATGCCCTGTCTCGATAGTCCTGCGACCAGGGACCTGCATAAGGATGTGCTTATAGATTACCCAGCCCCACTAGTGTGACGGCCATCACATCGCTGGTAATCAAGCAAAGATCCTAAGGGCTCTACTAATGTGTATAGGCGATATACAAAAATAAACACATGTACACATTGAAGTAGAAACAAACCAAGTAGCATACTACTATTTTGAGCAAGATTGTACATACAAGGTGAATATCCCAAGCATCCATTAAGTAATATACAAACTAGTATGATACAGTAATGGCCACTAGGGCATATACACTAACATTCCACGGGGTCAGAAGTGACGTTATCCGCGTTCTACGTGACCAGGAATTTTGCTCTAGATGCTTCCCACGGGTTCACTGCCGTGTTCGGCAAGGACTAGGCTCCGCTCTGGATGCTTCAAACGGGTTCACTGCCGTGCTCTGTGAGGACCAGGATCCGCTCTGGACGTTTTCCACGGGGTCAGAAGTGACGTTATCCGTGTTCCACGTGACCAGGAATTTTGCTCTAGATGCTTTCCACGGGTTCACTGCCGTGTTCGGCGAGGACTAGGCTCCGCTCTGGATGCTTCACACGGGTTCACTGCCGTGCTCTGCGAGGACCAGGATCCGCTCTGGACGTTTTCCACGGGGTCAGAAGTGACGTTATCCGCGTTCCACGTGACCAGGAATTTTGCTGATTATATCTGCATTTCACGGAGTTGGGATTTGACTCTCGGTTATCTGTACACCGCCGAGTCATGGAACTGGGAGTTGCCGCTGTTCCGCTTTGCTTGATGTTGTGTCCATTGTAATAAGACAAATGTTGAGATGATCTCCAGGCTATCTGTGACCCATCGAGATTTGGCTTCTTTTTCGGATGAAACCTGGGGAGGAAAGATGTGATTCCTTCTTCGTTTGCGCCCCTGGATTGTATACAGGGATTGACATGATATCACCTGTAGGGCATAAAATTTCATTTTTATTTTTATTTTATTTCTTTCCGTTATGCTCTATCATTTCAGCTTTTATATCGCGAAGGTCGCGATTGCCCAATCATTTCGGCTATTTTTCGCGATGCCCAATCATTTCTGCTATTTATTTTATTTTTACTCGCTGCTTTTTATTGCAAGTTGCCCAATCATTTCGGTTATTTGTTTTATTTTTACTCGCTACTTTTTATTGCGAGTTGCCCAATCATTTCGGCTATTTTGCATGCATACATTTTTTTACTTGCTGATTTTGCTGCAAGTTGCCCCATCATTTCGGCTATTTCCTATGCATGTGTGGCTTGCTGTCTTTTTGCTGCAAGTTTGGAATTAGACACCGATTTCGGCATCAGCATCGCTACAACTGGGATATGGCCAGGAGCGAATCATCATTTGCCTCTGTTGCTATCAAACAAAGGTGGCTTAGCGAACAGGGTTAGGATCCTGTCGACTAAGGCTTTTAACTTCATAAGCCGTAAGGGTCTCACAAAGGTATTTCTCCCTGCGAGTCGTGAGGATCTCGTAGGTGTGTTTTCTCCTTAGGAATCGTGGGGATTCCTAAGTGTATGTTCTCTTATAAGTCGTAAGGATTCTATAAGAGAATTTTCTCCTTATAAGTCGGGAGGACTCACAAGGGTTGTTCACTGTGCAAACACATCCCTAGTTACGGATGGGACTTTGTTAGGGAAATGTTTACTCGTGCCCGTGGATTGTATACAAGGGTCAGTATTGAGCTGCTTGTACGGCAGTATCGGAGGATGTGGGGGTTGCTTAAGAACAGGTTCAGGTCTCTGTAGCTTAAGACTTTCAAATCTTATGAGCCGTGAGGGTCTCATAAGAGAATTCTCCTTACGAGTCGTGAGGATCTCGCAAGTGTAATTTCTCCTTAGGAATCATGGGGATCCCTAAGTGTGTTGCTCCCTTGTGAGTCTTAAAGATCTCAGGCGGGTGGTTTCTCCTTACAAGGTCGAGAGGACCCTGCAAGTGTCTTTTAACGAGGCTGCGCCCTTTCGGGTTTTCACAAACACTCGCCGGTAGCCCTGCTGTTTTTACTCACGGAGCGCTTTCAGGTTTTCATCCATGCCCATTTTGCTTATAGACATACCGTTTTCTTTTTTTTTATTCTTCCTTTCTTTTATATATATAACGAGGTTGCGCCCTTTCGGGTTTTCACAAACACTCGCCGGTAGCCCTGCTGTTTTTACTCACGGAGCCCTTTCGGGTTTTCATCCGTGCCCATTTTGCTTATGGTCATACCGTTTTCTCTTTTTTTTATTCTCTTTTTTTTGTACATCAGCTTTGGGATGCTGCAATCCGCCGTAGTTTCTCGACATCTCGGTCAATAGCTAGTTTTAGGACATAGTGGTCCGTTGTTAGTTTAAGGACGTTTCGGTCCGCCGTTAGTTTAAGGACGTTTCGGTCCGCCGTTAGTTTAAGGACGTTTCGGTCCATTGTAAAGTAATCCGGTTACTACTTATAGAGTTTGGGCTTAGGAAGATAGCGAGCGGACATAGTCGTCATCATCTATCATTGACCTAGGCCGTGACTCGTCAAGCGTAGTACTTCTTCAGGAAGCGACCGTTTATTGGCCTGAAAGGTCTTTCACCATGCATGTCCATGAGTAGATAGGCTCCACCCTGGTAGACCTTTTCTATGATGTACGGGCCCTCATAGTTCGGCTCGAATTTTCCCCGCTTAGCGCGATTAGGGATCAGGTCTTTTGACCACTAGTACGAGTTCGCCTTGGCGGAATGTCCTCGGCCTAGTCAATCTTTCATAAGAGCGCATCATCTTCGCTTTATAAGCCACCAGATTTTGTTGCACTATGAGTCGGGTTTCATCAAGGGCATCGAGCTCCTCAAGCCGAAGGTGAGCATTCTCTTCGTCCGTCAGCTCGTAATGGACTGCCACTCGTAGAGAAGGTAACTCTATCTCGAGAGGGAGTACTGCTTCTGTACCGAATACCAACGCGTACGGTGTTGTGTTCGTGGCCGTCTTGAACGTAGTTCGATATGCCTCTCGTGCTAGTCCTTCTTATTTCGGGACACCGTTTTCTTCACGATCTTCGTCAAGGTCTTGTTGAAAGCCTCAGTTAGACCGTTAGCTTGGGGATTATAAACTGAGGAGTATCTCCAGTCTATGTTGTGCTGTTGTGCGAAGCGGCAGATCTTGTGACTTCTGTAGGCTGGCCCATTATCAGAGATGATCCGTCGCGGAGTTCCAAACCGATAAATAACATGCTTCTTGAAGAAATGGAGGATATTCTCCGTCTTCACTTCCCTCAGCGGTACTGCTTCTGCCCATTTAGAGAAGTAATCAGTTGTCGCCAAAATGAAACGATGTCCTCTGGACGATGCCGGTTTGATGGGGCCGATTATGTCAGTGTAAGTGCACGGCGGCGCCCCGGCCTCCATCCCGAGGCCAAATGCGGAAGCGATGGTTAAATTTAATTTTTCTTGAACCGGCACCACCACGCACTATAAAACCCGGATCGTGCCATTAACTAGTCCTAGCTAACTGCAAGATGGGGAAGAGAGATATACCAAACGATCCGTGTCCTCCGGTCTTCTCGTCGTCGTCCCGATCTCCCGCGGAAGCTCCGGTCTCCACCTCGTCGCCGGAAGGGCACCACGTCGCCTGCTTCTTTTACGGGCTCCCGCATCTATACCGAGGCAACTCGGGCATGAAGCTTGCGAATCGACGTGCCCAAGATTTGCTGTAGAATATAGTGAAGATGTATATGTCTCATTTGGGGTTTATGGAGGTTGCCATTTGGTGGAGGGATGAGTTGTGGAATTTTTGTGGAGCTATGGGATTTTTTACAAGCCAAAAGAGATGAAATCCCTCCACAAAAAAATGGGACAGCCCACTTGAGGAAGTGGCCGGCCAAGCAAAATGAGGGGAGACTGAGAATGAGAGTTAGGTTAATGAATCATGGAGCCACACTCATCATGCAAGAGAGAAAATGTCATCATATGAAGAAAATGATCACAAAGAAACTCCAACACTCATACTACCATCATCAACAACCATGATTGCTCACAAAGTCAAGCAATCATGAACTCAAGAAAGTCAAGGAATGGTCCTCCATCATGAGACCATCATGATACAAGAAAATGCAAAGAACACCCTTCCAAATTGCTTATTTGCACAAATGCAAATAAGCCCTCCTCCACCAATCTTCGGCCAATAAAAGATACAAAGAAATATGGCCGAAACGAAAAGCAAACTGGCAACTCCAAAAAACTGATCTCGTAATAAATTACAGGAAAAACCCCGCTACTGTGTATACATACATGCATTTATATTCCGACCGAATACAAATGTAATGAGACAAAGTCTACACTGTACTATACTAGGATCCGGCTTAAACCAAAGCCGGCTAGTATAATCCGTCCGATCATGATCAGTGCAATACCGCACGTGTCTGATCGAACCCTGTCATATCTCCATACGGCCTCTACAGCGTTTCGCCCGAAAACTTGAGCAACTGAATGTGGGGGACTCTAAAGACTCGTCAACACCTTGGTTGTGGATTTAACCACTAGCACGTCAAAGGTATAAGCCAATACGTAACGGGCTACCAGGTATTGACCAAAAGGGACGTCGATGAGCGAACTCATCCTGACACCCTACTGAGCCTGTCAGTGACAATATCCGTACAGTCCGGTCCGTTCGTCTATGAGCATCGTATGGCGGGCCTAGGGGGTTGGTAAAAGTCAGACCCCCAAAAGCGGTACAAGTCGTGTCGGAGTGTAGCCCAGAACACCCTGACATACTACTGGAATACCTACCAGTAAATCTCCTGCCTCGGCCGAGGGCTTTGTGTAATGGCTCTCCTAGACACAGCGCGACCTCATCCCCAATACCGGGAGAGACGAACCCCTGAAGATCCACTCACTGCCTCCATGTGACTCGGGACTGTACCCAACTAAAACCTGTTTGCACGTCTCCTTTGAGCGTGGTAGGGTAGTAATCAAAGTACAGTGGGAACTCACACGAGACAAATGATGATCCCCAGGTCGATGAACTAACCTGTACACATGTCACCAGGGAACTGCTATCTGACGTCAGGTATAAGACCAACTAGCATGTTCCCGGCGAGTCCTGTCCGGTGTACTCATAACCCAATGAGCACCTGTATATATCTTAGGTGATCCAACTGACACCAGTGGCTTGTGAGACTGGACACCGCCCCTCGTCGGGGTCTCGAATGTACACACTAGTCTACTCTGGAGTATCGATGCCCTGTCTCGAAACTCCCACGAGTAGGGACCTTTTAAGGATATCCTTATAGACCCCAGCTCCCACTTATATGATCGCCCTCATACTGCTGGTGGTCAAGCAAGAATCCTAGGGGCTCTATCAACGTGTAATAGCGATATGTCAGGTCACCTAAAGCAGTACACGATGATAAAGATAAACCATATAGCATACTATCATCTCGAGTAAGACTGTCCTACTGGGACAGGTCCTCCCTTAATCATTGCAATCGCGTGGCTGTGATCCAATAATTAACTCTGAGGGCACTATCTCCAACAATCTACCACTTGCACTCAAGGCTAATTATTGCGATGTCGCATACTCACAGCCCGTGTGATACCGAACACCCAACTCCTCTACTAGTCAGTCTCACAAAGCCCGTTTGCGAAACTATTGCGTTCGAGGAATAGCCTCAGTGAGTGGATCCGCTTTGATGTTTCTTTCTATGTCTCTCTATATCTCAAGTTCGCGGAGGAACCCATCTCCCAAAATGAGCAACACCTATCTTAGAATATGTCTGGATGTCTGATAGGACCTAGTTCATAAATGAACTCCAAATCTAAACTTCTTAGACTTTATTGTCAACTGAACTTAATCAGTATGCTGCGCCATGCCTCCCTCAGTATTGCCTTGGACCACCTGTCCAAAATACTGCCCCTCGTCAGAAGGAAAAACTATAACTCCGACAACCTCCTTGTCGTCCAGGTCACCTTGGAAGCCTGAAATGATAACTGTCCCCCGCATGAGGCTGTCGTTATCATATCCCTAGAACATCCACTTATGCTCTAAAACTGCTTCCGACTGTTTCTCCCGGATTGGATCAATGTCAACTTATTGCATCTAGTGCAAGAACAACATCTGGTGTGGTACTTGACATCTCATGATTGACTCAATTGCCTAAGCAAGTGATCTGCCAATCATGCACATCCCTCTCCCCTTTAGTCTATAAGACACCTTTAGAGAGGGTGACTCCATTACCTGCAGGTACACTACCATGCCAGGAGTCGTCCATTCTAAATACTCTTAGAATGCTGTCTAAGTACCCTGATTGGAAAACCACCCAAATCTAGATCTAAAACCATAGATCTAGTAACCAGTATGTCTGATATAATGTCCAAGTCCCATGTGGAGAAACCACTGTGTGACGACCAAAGTATAACCGATCGTAGTATAGGAATATCACTTTCTACTCTGTGTATGTCATCCAAATACCAGGACATCACACCCTACTACCTTCTCAACAGATCCATCCCCTATTCTGATGAAGTCAAACCTATGACTGTCACGTCAGAAATAGATGATCTATCTCCGCTACATCTGCTTTAGTCTATAAATAGACATAAGCCACCTGTCCACCAATGATTCCGCTGCTCCCACTGACTACGAAAACCCTCTTGGCAGAGTCATATAAACGTACACTTCTAAAGCTAGTTTAGAACGACGCTATACTCATCCTCCTGCCGGGTCTTACAGTCTGGAACAACAGCAATGGTAAGTGTGGGTAAACAAGAACCTCCCTGTCACCGTCCTTGAGGCTACCGGAGTACCCCTCGGGTGCCTGAGGTTACCCACCTTATCTGCGGATTGGCCAATGGAATGTCAAACCAGATTGAATCTTTAGGTTCCTATCAAATCTTCAGTAATCGTTTGTGGTTCTGGAATAACTTCCAGTTCTACCATACTCCCACTACTGTTTTCTGAAAAAATCCATTTTTAATAAAACTGTGGCGAGTCTAGAACAATATCACTATTGATCTTCCAGATGGTAGAAAGTCAACCCTCGCCATAGCCTGGGTCAACCCACAAACAGCCATTACAGAAATGTGCCTTGAGTTGTCCAGTGTCTGGTTTTAATCATAAGCCGGATAACTCCCCGTACCTTAATATCGTTAAGATATGAACTGTTCTATATCCAATATAGAACCAGAGGCACTGATTTAATTGAACCAGATTCAAATCATGCAGCTGTCTCCAGTGCATGTCAACTAAATGGAAGGAGGCCGATCAGCGTTACTCAACTTAGGAATGCTTCCAATTATGAGTAACCTGAAAGAGAAGCAAGTTCTCTTAATCACTACTATCAACTGAATACCATACACAAGTATCTACATCTTCGATCACTTTGAAGAATCCCGACACTTGCAATACCTGGTTCTCTACTTTATTCAAATACCTATAACTTCTCAAAATTCGGACCCTGTGTTTCCACGAAACACCTGTCTAAAACTAGAGAAGTCATAAGTAAACCGAATATAGTGCGAGGACCAACCCCTCTGTCCTGAAGGACCCTGGATAACATACAATACTCTGTATAAGTCCCTTGAGTCTGATAACTCATTTACTGTGTGTCGTAGGTTGAAAACTGTATCTTTGGTTATGAAGAATTACACCGCTGTTTAATGCTCCTTACCTAATCATCCACTGATATAGGTAAATGTCATAGACATAATTTCAAAAAGGTATATCTCACTCTATGAAAATAGACGTACAGATATATCAATTTGAAATTGGTGCACAACAGCAGATATTCAAAACCAAATATTTGCCGACCGGCAAACAGCCCAGGTGATTTCCTCAAATATCTCTGATTACAGCGAATCCCGATATAATGAGGACGATCACCTAATTCCCAATAACTTACTCCCACTCATCATCTGTAAGACCATACAGATGTGAGACTCATACCTGGTAAATACATACCCTGGAGTAAGTATCTAATCTGGAAATCAGTTTTCCTTTAACTGTACACAGTGAAACTGAAACATTGAAATATTTCGATAGGGTATTCTGGTATTCCTAGTAATGCCTCTTCCATTATCAGATTCACAACTGTAACCGTATATTTCTATGCCACCTCTCCAAATCCCTTTATATGTCTTTAGTCATTACCTTCTGCACACCCCCTTAGGCCAAATGGTTTTCTTCCTTCCCTACCGTTCGGCACCAGCCTATGGTTTGGAAGAAGACTATCCAATAAGCATAATGGGTATACTGTCCTAATCCTAGGAACACTCGCAAAGCGAGAGAAGGTGAAGATAAAAGACAACCGAATAAACCTTATTCCTATTTCTCCTGAACCAGAATCCATCCCTGAACTGGAACAAGTTCCTTTCGAGTTCGTATATAACCATACGATGGAGTATCCAATCAACTGTGGATCTTCGTAGTGATACGGAGTGTCCTGGAGAAATACAAAGGTGAAGTGGGAGTGGTAATGAAATACCTGGTTTGGTCGTGAATATCAGTCGCAGTTTACTTTGCCCTCTTACTAATCCCTTGCTTTGTTTTAACTTAATACCTTCTGTACACCATCGTTAGGCTAATTGGTTTTCTTCATTCCCTACCGGTCGGCACCTGCCTATGGTTTGGAAGAAGACTATCCAATTTGCGTAATAGGTGTACTATCTCCTAAACCAAGGAGTACTCGCAACCTGAGAGAAGGTAAAAGGAAAAGACAACTGAATAGTCCTATCCGTTTCCTCCAGAACCTGAAACCATCCTCGAATAAATTCTTTCGAGTTCGTATCTAACCATACGATGGTTTTGTCCAATGGAAGTGGACGTTCGTAGTAATACGGGGTGTCCTGGAGAAAAGGGTAAAAGTAGGAGTGGCAATGAGGTCTGCAACTCTGGCAATCCAAAAGCCAGTGTTTAAGAAGGTTCGGTCAAATTTGGTCACTGAGTCATAGTCTTAAGGTCGGGTCAATGGTCGCTGCCAAAGAGAGAGAGAAAAGAAACACTCAGCATGCACTCTAACCTAGATCAGAATGGTTACCAATTTACCTAATCTGGAAACCTCCCACTGTCACCTCAAATTCTCCTCCAAACCTGAAAGAAGAATTAGTCGGGGTCACCCGAGGAGTAAACTAACTCATCGGTGGGAATCGGGATCCAACTATCATCGCATGACAACGTGACGGAATCCGCTCACGGTGTCACACTCCAGAAGGTATGCGCATATTTGGCAAGTTTCAATTTCTTTAGAAACTCCCGATGCGATTTTTACCCCATGCTCTTATGACCTTGACTTTGGCCAACATATCATAAGTCACATGTCAAGTTCTACCCGTCATTCTCCAGGTTAATTTGAGCACACCTGCACATACCCTTGACTTTGGCCAAAATAGTAGTACGACTGCCCCAAACCAACGCATCTATCTATGCTGCATATGAATACCCAATAGCTACCAATCACTGTGCCTTGACTTTGGCCAACATACACAGCTTGAATACTATTGACCACCCATATGAAACGACGGAGGGCTACGAATGGTTTCTGGCGAAAACCTTTAACGTAATGAACTTGATATCGTTGAAGGAACGGATAGCTTTTTAGAAAAATATAGTGACGAAAACCTTTGCTAAAGAGGTCACTCCCGGTGAAGGGATCTCGGCTCTTTCCCCGTAGAATGAGATGCAGGATATTCCAACTGAATACCACGGTGCAAAGCAAAAGTAATCGGCTATAGTGAAGTCATTGCCCTGACGCAAACTTTTTGTCCAAGGGGTCACTCTCGGTGAAGGGATCTCGGCCCTTGCCTCCTCGACTGAGGAGCAGGATATTCCAACTGAATACCACGATGCAAAACAAAAGAGAACGTCCTTACAATAACAGCTTTTTGAAAAGTGTTCCAACAACATCAGATTAGGTTTGTTTTTAACTTGCATTGATCTGAATCAACGCAGTCCCATCAAGTGATCACACCAAAAAGAACGAAAATATACTGATGTACGTATATGCCATCCGCATTCGCCACTGGGTCCCGTCATTACCCGTTAGGTTAGCTAACTAACGACAGAGCGGGGACTGGACTAGCACGGATGCAAAACATATACAACATCTATTAATATATATACCAATATATTATATTTCGCTCAAGGCGTGATAAAAATGCAACATCACAGAAATGTACAGCATCACAGAACAATACAGATATCTGGGATCCACGGGTTTCACAGAGCCACTACTGAAACCCGACGTTCCCCTGGTCGTGTGGATAGCCTATGCAATGAAATCCTAGACCCCTACGGGCGCGGCAAGTTACCCGCCAAAACCTGAAGCGAGGCAGCCCCCTTCAGCAACGTGAATGGACCACCCAGCACTTCACGGAATCCGGTAACTTGGGCACCCTTCCTGGGTCAACCTGTAACCCCTACGAGTGCGGCGAAAAGCCCGCCAATCCTAGAGTGAAGCCCCCTCCGTCTCAATGCCATGAGATGCGGGCCCGTTTCCCTCTAGAACCCGGCTATTCGTGCACCCCTCCGCGGGGTAATCCTAGTATAGAAAGTAAAATATACATACAACGGGTACATCGACCGCAACCTGGTCGTGCCCCAAAATAATAATACAAACAGGCAGTGACGGCAGTCCACATGTCGGACGCTCGCCCCGCAATATCAAATGTACATAATACAACAAAACTGTACTACCACTGCAACCAGGCTATCACCCATGACCAATCCGCAACATCACAGCAATACACAGAACATCAATGTGAAAGTCACGTTCGCAAATCCGTCTAACCGGGCTATAGCAGTTAGACAGGATTTACCGACCAAGTGACATTCACGGTCGCAGATATAATGTAAATACTGTGAACTAATGTGTTTTAAATATCCGATCGATCAAATTTACCAAGTGGGCCCTCAAGTACTACTGTAGCACATCAAGAAATCTGGGCCCAAAAATAACATTCCAGAAAACCTATTTTCCACTCAGGAGCATTCTGTAGAATTTTGGGGGACTGAGCAGTTCAAGTCGCGGCGGAACCGCGGCCCAAGCATGGGTTTGGCCGCGGTTCCGCAGTGGTTTGGACTGTTCACGAGCCCAAATTTTCACAGAACTCTTAGAATGTCTTACACATCATTCTGAAACAACCTGAAAAATTTTTGGACTTCAAAAAATTTCGACAGAAACTGATGTGAAGAAAAATACGGTTTTTGGAAAATTGTTCGATCGGAAATGTAAAACACATGAGACAAAACTAGACTATGTTAATGGCGAGGCTCTGATACCACTGTAAGTGCACGGCGGCGCCCCGGCCTCCATCCCGAGGCCAAATACGGAAGAGATGGTTAACTTTAATTTTTCTTGAACCGGCACCACCGCGCACTATAAAACCCGGATCGTGCCATTAACTAGTCCTAGCTAACTACAAGATGGGGAAGAGAGATATACCGAGCGATCCGTGTCCTCCGGTCTTCTCGTCGTCGTCCCGATCTCCCGCGGAAGCTCCGGTCTCCACCTCGTCGCCGGAAGGGCACCACGTCGCCTGCTTCTTTTACGGGCTCCCGCCTCTATACCGAGGCAACTCGGGCACGAAGCTGGCGAGTCGACGTGCCCAAGATTTGCTGTAGAATATAGCGAAGATCTATATGTCTCATTTGGGGTTTATGGAGGTTGCCATTTGGTGGAGGGATGAGTTGTGGAATTTTTGTGGAGCTATGGGATTTTTTACAAGCCAAAAGAGATGAAATCCCTCCACAAAAAAATGGGACAGCCCACTTGAGGAAGTGGCCGGCCAAGCAAAATGAGGGGAGAGTGAGAATGAGAGTTAGGTCAATGAATCATGGAGCCACACTCATCATGCAAGAGAGAAAAGGTCATCATATGAAGAAAATGATCACAAAGAAACTCCAACACTCATACTACCATCATCAACAACCATGATTGCTCACAAAGTCAAGCAATCATGAACTCAAGAAAGTCAAGGAATGGTCCTCCATTATGAGACCATCATGATACAAGAAAATGCAAAGAACACCCTTCCAAATTGCTTATTTGCACAAATGCAAATAAGCCCTCCTCCACCAATCTTCGGCCAATGAAAGATACAAAGAAATATGGCCGAAACGAAAAGCAAGCTGGCAACTCCAAAAAACTAATCTCGTAATAAATTACAGGAAAAACCCCGCTACTGTGTATACACACCCGCATTTGTATTCCGACCGAATACAAATGTAATGAGACAAAGTCTACACTGTACTATACTAGGATCCTGCTTAAACTAATACCGGCTAGTATAATCCGTCCGATCCTGATCCGTGCAATACCGCACGTGTCTGATCGAACCCTGCCATATCTCCATACGGCCTCTACAGCGTTTCGCCCGAAAACTTGAGCAACTGAATGTGGGGGACTCTAAAGACTCGTCAACACCTTGGTTGTGTATTTAACCACTAGCACGTCAGAGGTATAAGCCAATACGTAACGGGCTACCAGGTATTGACCAAAAGGGACGTCGATGAGCGAACTCATCCTGACACCCTACTGAGCCTGTCAGTGACAATATCCGTACAGTCCGGTCCGTTCGTCTATGAGCATCGCATGGCGGGCCTAGGAGGTTGGTAAAAGTCAGACCCCCAAAAGCGATACAAGTCGTGTCGGAGTGTAGCCCAGAACACCCTGAGATACTACTGGAATACCTACCAGTAAATCTCCTGCCTCGGCCGAGGGCTTTGTGTAATGGCTCTCCTAGACACAGCGCGACCTCACCCCCAATACCGGGAGAGACGAACCCCTGAAGATCCGCTCACTGCCTCCATATGGCTCGGGACTGTACCCAACTAAAACCTGTTTGCACGTCTCCTTTGAGCGTGGTAGGGTAGTAATCAAAGTACAGTGGGAACTCACACGAGACAAATGACGATCCCCAGGTCGATGAACTAACCTGTACACATGTCACCAGGGAACTGCTATCTGACGTCAGGTATAAGACCAACTAGCATGTTCCCGGCGAGTCCTGTCCGGTGTACTCATAACCCAATCAGCACCTGTATACATCTTAGGTGATCCAACTGACACCAGTGGCTTGTGAGACCGGCCACCGCCCCTTGTCGGGGTCTCGAATGTACACACTAGTCTACTCTGGAGTATCGATGCCCTGTCTCGAAACTCCCACGAGTAGGGACCTTTTAAGGATGTGCTTATAGACCCCAGCTCCCACTTATATGATCGCCCTCATACTGCTGGTGGTCAAGCAAGAATCCCAGGGGCTCTATCAATGTGTAATAGCGACATGTCAGGTCACCTAAAGCAGTACACGATGATAAAGATAAACCATATAGCATACTATCATCTCGAGTAAGACTGTCCTACTAGGATAGGTCCTTCCTCAATCATTGCAATCACGTTCCTGTGATCCAATAATTGACTCTGAGGGCACTATCTCCAATAGTCAGCTCCCCACATTTCGAATGGCCAGCTAGCCACCGTTGGATGTAATGGATTTGGGTACTGATGGATAAAGTCCCCATGGATCTGGCATGAGTGGCATTGCTTCGCATATTCGAGGCAGTCCTGGATCATCGTGGGCCAATAATAACCCATCCGCTTGATCTTCAGCTTCATCTTCGGCCCGGCTTGGTGAGAACCGCAGAGTCCGTCGTGAACTTCCTGAACGACTTTCTTCGCCTCTTTAGGTCCCAGGCATCTCAACCACAGGGAATCAAATGACCTCTTGTACAGAGTATCATTGACGAAGGCAAAAGATAGGGCTCGCTTCATGAGCTGATGTTTTGAGGATGCATCTTCAGGTGTTCGACGGGATTTGAAGTAGTCTATAAAGACTTCTCTCCAATCCTTAGCTTTTCCTTGGTCCTCTATTTGCAGGGTCATTTGCTCAGTCACTCCTTTTTCTTCGGACGACTACGGAGATATCTCCGCCGGCGCAAGAACCCGATGGCTTTGCACAACGATTCTCACGTCATCGAGGTTCTCGTCGGTCAGATCTTTAGTGAGCTTAGCTAGTGCATCTGCTTTGCTATTTTCTGCACGCGGTATGCTTTCCAAGATATAGGAAGGTATTCGGGTCAGCAGTTGCTGTACCCTCTCGCTGTACTTTACCAGTTCTGGTTTGCACGTCTGGTAGTCGCCATTTACTTGACTGACGACCAGTTGGGAATCTCCATATATGAGGAGGTTTTCAATTCCCATGTCGATGGCGATCTCGAGACCTGCTATCAAAGCTTCGTATTCGGCTTCATTGTTCGTCGTTGGCTCTGTTAAGGAGAAGGCAAAGCGCATTATCCCTCCTTGTAGAGTTACGAAGATGAAGCCTACCCCTGATTTGATTATGGGGGTGCTTTGTTTGCGCTTCTTCATGGAAGACGCTCCATCGATATAAAGTTCCCACCGGGTATCACCACCGTCGATTGTGTCGAACACATGTTCGTATGGAAGTTCGCAATTCAAAGGAGAATCGGCAGGTATCGGATGCTCAGCGAGGAAGTCGGCGATGGCCTGGCCTTTCACTGCCTTAAGAGGCTGGTAAGTTATTAAGAACTCCATCAGGAGCAGGGCCCATTTAGTGAGCCGACCTATCAGTATGGCCTTTGACATCAGGTATTTGAGAGGATCCACCTTCGATATGAGACGGACTTCATGCGCCAACGCATAGTGCCAGAGCTTCGTTATCGCGAAGATTAATGCTAGGCAGTGTTTTTCGATGGGAGAGTAATTGCTTTCTGCCCCCAGTAGAACTCGACTCAAATAATAGAGAGCTCTTTCTTTCCCTTGGTCGTTCTTTTGTGCCCATAATGCGCCTAAGGAACCTTCGAGGGCTGCTGTATAAAGAATAAGGGGCTTTCCCTTGACCAGAGAGGCCAGCACTAGCGGGTTCTGCAGATACTGCTTGATTTCGTCTAGCGCGCCTTGGCATTTATGATCCCAAACGAACGGGGTCCCTTTCTTCATCAAGTGACTGTACGGACGGCACTTGCCAGAGAGATTGGCTATAAATCGCTGGATATACACGAGCTTCCCTTGGAGAGACCGCAATTGCTTAAGAGTCCTTGGCGGAGACATCTCCATGATCGCCTTGATCTTTGACGGATCTATCTCGATACCTCGGTGTCGGACGATAAATCCCAAGAATTTGCCCGAGGAGACCCCGAATGCGCATTTGAGAGGGTTCATCTTCAAGTTGTATTGCCGAAGACGTTGAAATACGATCTTCAGATGCTCAAGATGTTCCTCGTATGTTTGCTTTTCACCACGAGGTCGTCGATATAGCATTCGACGATTTCATGTATGAGGTCATCGAAGATCTTCGACATGGCCCTCTGATAGGTGGCACAGGCGTTCTTTAGACCGAAGGGCATCACCTTGTAGCAGAATATACCCAAAGGGGTCCGAAAAGCGGTGTGCTTCTGGTCTTCGGGATGCATCTTTATCTGATTATATCCTGATGAGCCATCCATGAAGGAGAAAACTTCGTGAGTGGACGTATTGTCTATCATCAGCTCAATGACCGGTACTGGGAAATCATCCTACGGACAGGCTTTCTTGAGATCCCGAAAGTCCACACATATGCGCACTGTCCCATTTTTCTTCATCACTGGGATGATGTTGGCGATCCATTCAGGATACTGAACTTCTTGGATGAAGCCAGAGTCAATTAGCTTCCTGACCTCGGGGTTGATACTCATCTCAAGCTCAAGCCGCATTCTCCTTGGTGCTTGTTTGACTGGCTTGATGTCCGGGGATATTGCCAGTTTGTGGACCGCAATCTCTGGATCTAATCCTGGTATTTCGGAATAGTTCCATGCGAAGCAATCTCTATACTGCATAAGCACGTCTTTTAACGTAGCCACCCTTTCTTCAGATAGCAGCTCACTGACGAATATAGGTCGCGGGTCACTTGTCGTTCCTAAATCAATCTTCTTGTGGTTATCTGCAGTAGTGTGTATTCCATCTTCCAGCTCTTTTGGCCCCGGTGGAAACTCTGAGATCACCTCGTCATCATTGTTTTCGAAGCACCAGGGGAGGTCATCCATATTCTCGGGTTCTTCCTCTGATAGCGTTATCATATGACAAGTACGAGATCGCTTCCAAGACCAATGTGGATCTGGGTCTACCCTCGTGGATTTGGGTTTATGCTTCTGCGGCGGTGTTACCCTCCAACTGTCGGATAGAGCGAACTTGCTGAGATGATATTGGTCTTCGACCCAGTTCTTGAAGGTGAAGTAGTCTTCGAGAGGATGTCCTATTACCCTATGATAGGAGCAATAGTTCGGGTGAGAGACTTCGCCTGTTTGCTCGGGGTGCTTGGACTCCGGGAGAATAATCATTTGATGTCTTATGGCAAGATCAAGTATCTTCTTTGTCTTGTCTTAAGGAAAAGAGTATGCTCAACTCATCTTCTTCATAAGGGATAAATCCGGACAGCTCGATTGTCGCTTGCGTGACTTCTTGGTCCCGCTTTGTCGTTGCTGAATGCCTTTTCCGCTCTTTGACTTGTTTCTTCCCCTGCGTCGAGCCTTTTGTACAACAGGTTGACAGGGAGGGGCATTTTCATCTTTCGCAGCCTGTTGAAGAAGGCGTTGCGTCCTGGCTTTCTCGTAGATGGTCATTTCGCGGTTATGGTCGTCTCGAACTTTTTGACCAGCTTCCCATATAAGCTTGTCCATTTGTTCTTCGAACGACGGACTGGGCATTTTCACGTCGGGGGCTCTTTCTGGTTCAGGGTTAACATTCTCGCATTGAGCATCTCCTTATTCATCAAAGTCATGTATGACGTAGCAGTCCCAGAGTAGCTCCCGTTTCTTGGACCGAGCATATCCAAGCTCGATCGCTTCTACTCTCCCGTTGGGCAACTTGCGCTGAGTTCCGGGAACGTTCCAGATCCTGTCATAGAACTTAGCTTTTCGAGAGGTCTGTTTGAAGGGTATCCCTTGGCGCTTCAATAGCCTTTTCAAGCCTTCTGTGTAGTATCTAGGTCGACGGATGGGCTGGATCCTGTCAAGTGTAGAATCAGCGCCGTGCCAAATTTCTTTCTCCACTTTGGTTTCCCCGGAGCGGTAGAATAGGATCGCCTTTTCACCTTCTCGCCTGGGGGGAACATAGAACGTCTGCAGCTCTTCCACACTGTAGGTATCAAGCGCGTCTAGTTCTTTATGATATTTGGGCGGAACTATGGCAACCTGCAAACTTTGTTCTTCATCAGTGAATGTTTGCATTGAAGGCCGAGCGGAGAATATAGCATGGACCTCATCTTCCGAGTCGCTGCCAAAGATCAACATAGGAGCTGACGGTCCTGGCTTGTTGTACTGGGGTGGACCTGAATAAACCATCTCTTCCTCTTCCTCAGTATCACTCCCGAAGACAGGAATGGTGGTGATAGCTTTGTTCTCCGGTTTGCGACATCTCTCCGTGTCCTCGAAATCTGGCAAAAAGTATTTTGCATCTTCTTACTTGCGGACATCATTCACGGAGAATGGATTCGGCTCTCCTGTTACGGTATACTCGAGACCATCCTTAAAGTATTTCATACACTGATGTTGTGTAGAAGAGATGATGTTGTACTCGTGTAACCAAGGCCGGCCGAGCAAAGCGTTATAGCATGTCTTGGCGTCAATGACATGAAATTTAATATCCGTGACAAGTAGCTTGAATCGTAATGTCAATATCACAGACCCGAGAGTCCGCGATGACTGGGAGTCGAAACCGGAGATGGTAATCTTATCACGAGCGAGGTGTTGGACGCTCATGCAGATTTCTTTCAATACTCGCATGTTGAGAAGATTGGCGGAAGAACCATTGTCGACCAGGATTTTGCCTATCTTTATATCGTGGCAGTATCCTGAGACATAGAGGGGACGGTTGTGCTCGCACGTCCCAACGAGGAGGTCTTCGTCGCCGAAGGTGATATCGGCTGTGTGTACTTCTTCCAGCTCGTCCTTCATCTTTTCTTCGGCGAGAAAAGCATGGAATTGCTCTGGTTCTTTTAGCGCCTTGATCAGTGAATCTCTCGCTTCTTTGGATAGTAAAAGGGCGTCGAGAATGCTGAGCTGCGAAGATAACTTCCTCAAGTGTGCCAGAACATTGTAGTCCACCTTACTCTTCTTTGGCGGGTCCTTGGCGGTCAGCTCTTTCATGACTTGGTCATCCAGGACGATATCCTTAAAGACCTTTTCTTTTCCTTTATCTTTTCTACTCATGGGTCCGAGATTCTTTTCTGGAAGCGTGCGATTGCGCAGCTGAATGTTTTCACAGGCCTTCGGTTCTTCCTCTTTCCCCAAGGTGGGTTCTTTAAAGAGAGGGCCAAGAGCCATTTCTTCATCAGAGTCGCTTCCGAAAGTGAGAATTTGCGATCCCCGGTGTTGACCATGCGACAGTTACCGGTATTTCTTTTATGTTCCTCGGTCGCACTTCTTTGCTCCCGACGAGCTTTGCGTTTCATCCGCTTAAAATGTTTCCGGTGAGCAACGTACCCTTGCCAACATCTTTTAAAAGCGTCGCATTCCTTGGTGGGGTGCGAAATCTTTCGATGATATGAGCAGTAGATAGGATGCATCTCTGCTTCACCGGGAGTGTTTCATTCGGAGGGTGGTAGCTTCATTCCCATTGATATGGCTTTAGCAAACCTTTTCCTCGTCTTGAACTTGTTTTTATCCGTGACGGATGTTCCTTGATTCGGCGGGAGTGTCCCGACTCTTTCATCTAGTCGTCGGCATTTGGCTCTTTCAAATATGGCCGTCTCGCGCTCCCTATCAGCTTTACTTTTCAAAAGAGCCGTGTTCAGGAATGCATCTATTATCTCATCTGATGGCCCCGGAAGTTCCGGCTTAGGATTTGCCCCCAGCTTCTCATTGCAAGGAGTTTCTTCATCGTCTATCGACGAGTGAGAGATCATATGGCAACTTGCCATGTACTCCTCAGATCCATCCGATGAGTCTTCTCCATCATCTTCGTCTTCAAGGACGTGGCCGAGGAACTCTTGAAGCGTGATTGGGGTTCGCGCCTTCTGGTTTTACTCTTCCAGCGCATCAATCTGCTTCTGTAAGTCTGTGCGCTTATCACCAGGCTTCACGGGCTTTTTGGATCTCTTCTTCTTCTTCAAAGATTTCGACAGCTGAGCATGAACACCTTGGCTATCACCACCAATCTTTGGAGTTGGGCGCGGCTTCAGCATCCCTTCGATGACCTGGGGTTCTAGCGGGTTCTTCCACCTGATCGCCGGGCATGTCTGAAGATCATTCAGCATCCTTTCGGTTTTGGCCGAAAGAACGACCTCCCATGGGGCTTCTTCAACAAAAGAGCATGTTGCCCCCGGTGTGTCCGTCTTATTAGGAGTGTGCGGTTGTGGTGGGTTTACTTTCCACTTTTCGGACAGCGCGAACTTTCCCTGTTGGTACTGATCCTCGATCAATCCCTTATAGACGAAGCAATCTTCGATCGGATAGCTTACCGTTTGGTGGTAAGGGTAATAATTAGGAATATTCGCTTCACTGGATTGCGGTGGTTGCCTTGGATTTGGCAAATTGATAAGCCTGTTGTGCATTGCCAACTCGAACAGCCTCTTCGTTTTATCCCGCGGGAATGAGTAAGGACGCTTCATTTTCTCATTGTAATAGCGTCGTCTCTCTTCCAACTGATCCGTTAGTTTCGGAGCACTGGGCTATTGTTGGGTGTTCGCAACAAAGGTCGCCTTCCCTTTACCATTGTCGTTCCGCGGTTCTGGCTTCGGGGGAGACGGTCAGTGACCCATTTGATCCATCTAGGCTAGCTTGTCGATTAAAGCCTGGAACGTGGTCGGTTTAAAGAACATCATGAACTATGAAATAGTTGCATGAGGGTCTAGGGTGCCCACGAACATGCCCACCGCTGGTGCTTCTTCGATGCGCTGTTCGCACTTCGACCACAGATTTCGCCATCGGATTGCATATTGAACCCACGTTTCGCCCGGCTTTACCCTTGCATTGATCAATGCCGTTATTGGAGTGTGTTCACTAGCACTCGCGAATCGCTGGGTGAATAACAACTCTATTTCTGCGAAAGTTTTGACGGAGTCGTTTGGAAGCTCGGAGTACCACTCAAACACCGTCTTCAATAAGCTGCCGACGAATTGGCGGAGCAGAAGCATATCATCACCCCCGGTGTTTCCGTACAGAGCTCTAAACTGGGTGACGTGTTGATGGGGATTGCCTGTCCCCTTGTAGACATGGAATTTCGGGGTTGTGTAGCCCAGCAGGTACTTTATCTGATCATACCAGCATGGATACGGTCGCCCTGTTTTGACAACTTGGCCGGCTGCCTCATTTGCCTGGTGAACTCATATTTGTTGAGCAATATAGTCATCCAAGGCGGCCTTAGAAATGGTTTCCTCCTTGGCTGCTGAAAGAGCCGGAGGAGGGTTCGACGTCTCCCCTCTGTCATCTTCAATAATGATTGGAGGGTCTTCAGCTGGAGGATCCGGCTGGATCATCATGCCGACCATGTCTTGGAAGAGAAGAGCCATTTGCTTTATATTGGCCGCTTGTTCCGCAGCCTCCTTGTCCTTCTTTTCGAGCATTCCACGAAGGAATTCAGCACCAGTCTCGTGTTCGCGACGTTGTTCCGATGACGCCTCCGGTCTTTCTTTTGGCCCGGTGAGTGCGGCCATCGCAGTTAGCATCTCCTGGAGCTTCTGTTGCTGCTGTTCCTGGACTCTTATGATGGATCGGGTGAGTAGTCGGTGGCCCGTAGAAGCGCGGCTATCCTCCTTCCCGGATGCCATGTAAACGGTATGGACCGTTATGCCCCCAGATTTAGGGCGTTTAGGCTCGACGTTTTTATGGTCTGCCACGTTCACAGGGGTTTTCTCTGGCCTCCTTCTTTTCTGAGTGGTTGACGTTGAGGGGGTCGCTGCAGTGGGCTCCCAAGTAGTTGTCATCTTTTGTGGCTTAACAGGATGGTTTTCTTCCTGTCGGGCCTTCAGCTTCTTCTGCTGGCGGGGGTAGTCTTGATTAACCACTGAGTTCCGGACCTGCCGCCAGACTTTGTAGATCTTGGAGGACAGCCGCTGAGGGGACTGTTCTGGCTTTGTTTCCGCAACATTCTCCACCGGAGGAGGAGATCTTTTTAGTACGGCGGTAGGAGAATTCCTACACACCGTATTCAGCAGCTCAAAGCTGTTCCCGGTTGGAACAGCAGCATTAATTTCCACCGTCGGGGCTGGTGGAGTTAGCCCAGAAGGGGAGTTGCCTCCGGCCTTCCTCACTCGGCGCCAGTGGCGACGTCGAGCGTGTCGAGCTGATGGAGTTGGCTTGGTGACAGGGATGGCCTTATCTTGCCCCCTGTTCAGATGAGGGGCTGTTGCTGGTGTCAGCCTGTTAAAGACTGATGTTCTTTGAGTAGCAGGAGCGGCAGTTGTGACGGTCGGTCTTGTAAAGACCGACCCCTTGGCAGGAGAAGCCACCTTGACGACTTCAGGAGCAGGGTTGGTTACTCTCTTCGGAATAACCTTCTCTGGGATTGCAGGCTTCATTGTGGGCCCATAGGAATTTTGGCCCAATCTGGAGAAGACCGAGGCGCCGGTGCTGGACGACCCGTTGAGAGGGGCCACAGTAGCTGTAAGTCGATCAAAGACTGACTTCTTAGGAGCTTCTGGTAAGGGCACTAGGGTGCTGAAGCTTGTCGGCGGAAGCATGGTTTCAAAAAACAGCCATGTGGTGGCTTGAGTAATCTGCTCCATGGGCATCGTGAACAGAGAGGCCGCTTGGGGCCCGTAGGTTATGCCCCCAGTTGAGGCAGGATGTGAGTTGCAGCTGCAGTTGGAGCACTTTGAGCAGGTGAATGCCATTGCTGTTTTGCTTTCTGCGCCAAGCAAGAGACCAAATCTTAGTAACTTGAAACCCAAGGGCAACCATTAACAAACCGCGATTCGTTCGCGAATACGACACACGAAGTGTAGAGTGGAAAGATGAAAAGGTCCCACCGGGTGTCCAGAATTTGTTCCCCTCCGAACAACGGAGACGTAACCTCGCGGGTCCGTCTTGCCTGAAATTCGGGGCAGATGCTAATTGGTGCTATCTGTCCACCTCTCCGAAGATGCCAAGTTAATTTATGGCACCATGTATCGAAGGTTTAAATGGATGCGACCGATGTAGCAAACTTCATCAGATTCCCCCTCGTTTGAGGGGTTTTCGATTGTGGGGACGCACTTCCCTGCAGGCGCAAGCCCCTGCAGTTAATTACGGTACCGCATCGCGGTAACAACTTTCTCCTTCTCCATATGGCCACTTTGTGTCGTGGGTGTTTGTTTTGTGTTTTGTTGCCCGTGGATTGTATACGGAGACTAAGTTATGTCGTCGCCCGTAGGGCGTGGACTAGTCCAAATCCGTATTTTTCTTAGATTTGGGTTTGGGGGGTTGTGTTTAAGGATACATTAGCCTTATTTGAGGCTAAGATCAACTTAAACGTTTGTTAAGGACACGTTAGTCTAATTTTAGACTAAGATCAACTTAACGGGATCGTTTATATCCGATAAGAGAGTAATTGGACACTATTGTTTTGTTTAGTGACATTGCGGTCTGTTCCCCTCCGAAAGACGGTGCGACATGACGTCTTGCCTGAGATTCGGGGCAGATGCTAATTGGTGCTATCCGTCCACTTCTCCGAAGATGCCAAGTTGATTTATGGCACCATGCATCAGAGGTTTAAACGGATGCGGCCGATGTAGCAGACTTCGTCAGATTCCCCCACGCTTGAGGGGTTTTTGATTGTGGGGATGCTCTTCCCTGCAGGTGCAAGCCCCTGCAGTTAATTACGCTACCGTATTGCAGTAACAACTTTCTCCTTCTCCAGATGGTCACTTCGTGTCGTGTGTGTTTATTTTGTGTTTGGTTTCCCGTGGATTGTATACGGAGACGGAGTTATGTCGTCGCCCGTAGGGCGTGGACTAGTCCAAATCCGTATTATCTTAGATTTGGGTTTGGGGGTTGTGTTTAAGGATACGTTAGCCTCATTTGAGACTAAGATCGACTTAAACGTTTGTTAAGGATACGTTAGACTAGTTTTAGACTAAGATCAACTTAACGGGATCGTTTAGATCCAACAAGAGAGCAATTAAGGGGGGCCCTGTTGTTTAGTTTAGTGACATTGCGGTCAATAGGTAGTTTAAGGACATTGCGGTCCAATGTTAGTTTTAAGACGTTGCGGTCAAGGTTAAGGACATCATAGTCCGTGGATTTAAGGACTCTACAGTCCGACGTTAGTTTTAAGACATCACGGTCAACGTTAAGGACATCATAGTCCGTTGTTAGTTTTAAGACATTCCGGTCAAGGTTAAGGACCTCATAGTCCATGAGTTTAAGGACCCCACAGCCCGGCATTAGTTTTAAGACATCACGGTCAAGGTTAAGGACCTCATAGTCCATGAGTTTAAGGACCCCACAGCCCGTATCAATGTGTGGTCATCGGGGCCCGTCACCTCTTTGGAGACGTTGAGGAATTACAACGCCAAGTATCAAAAGAGTGAAGAGATGTACCCTTGAACCAAGGTAGATTAAATAGTCTTTGGCCCAATTTGGAACCAAGACCAATTAATAATATTATGAGCCCATTAGCCCAGTTAAGTTTGAATTGAGAACTTATGGCCATCTTGGGCTAAGTCCAGTCATGTTTAGAATATTGGCCCTCTGTTGGCTCATTGAAGGAGAGGCTTTGCCTCTAGAAACTTAGCCAATTGGGCTAAAGCTAGTGTTGAACACTAAAGACCAACAATGTTAAACACTGGGATTAAGATTAGCAAGTTAGTGTTTAACACTAAAAGATAATCAGTGTTAAACACTAACAACGGGGCTTTCAAATTAGTGCTAAACACTAAAGCAAATCAGTGTTAAACACTGGAAATAGAGATTCCAAATTAGTGTTTAACACTAAGACAAATTAGTGTTAAACACTGGAAACAAAGATTTTAATCTAGTGTTAAACACTAAGAAATTCAGTGTTAAACACCGCAAATAGAGTTTTTCAATAAGTGTTAAACACTAAGGTGAAGGTTTCAATTTAGTGTTAAACACTGAGGCAAGAGGGGTCACGTGGTAGCACGTGAGAGCGCCCTGTTTCTCTTTGTTCTGCCAAAAGTATTGAATACTTTGGAACATCACGTGCTGTCGCGTGATGGAAATTTAATTGTTTGTCTGTTAGAGCTTCAGCCAAGGGGTCACGTGGGGCACGTGAGGACGCCCATAGCTTCTGTTTCTTTTGCTTTTTCTTTATGTCCTTCAGGGGTCATGTGGGGCACGTGAGGTGTTGCCTCAAAGTTCTTTTCTATGGATCTTTACAGGGGTCACGTGGTAGCACGTAACTCTGATTCTTTGCATGTTTTAAAGATCTGTTCATCTTTTAAGAGTTAAATTCTTCATAGGTTTAAACCCTAGCAATAAACTTTAGAGGAATTAAATTCCTATTTTCTTCTGAAGAATTATATTCTTATATAGGGTTAAACCCTAATTTCTTTTCTGTAGGAATTAAATTCCCCATATATGTAAAGAATTAAATTCTGGCATAGGGTGAAGCCTTAATTTCTTTTTTAAGGGAATTAAATTCCTGTGAATTTGAGAGAATTAAGTTCTCAATTAGGGTTAAACCCTAGTTCTGTCCATTCTGAGGGAATTAAATTTCTAGGGTTAAACCCTAATTTTTTCTCAAAAGAATTAAATTCCTATAATTCTGTGAGAATTAACTTCTCAAAACTCAGTTCCTCCTTTGTGTTTTAGATCTGCATGGCAGGATCTCAACCCAATGAGAATTATATTCTCAATTCATGGGGAGATGTGCACTTTGCAGATCCTCAACCAGAGAAAGAACTAAGTTCTTTTATATAAGAGTTAAACTCTTTTGAGAATTAAATTCTCTTTTTAAAGCCTCTCTTTTCTTACCTAGGGTTTTTTCTTTCGCAGAGAATCGAATTCTTCTTTCTGAATTTTCCAGATTCTAAGGCTATATCTCTCTCTCTCTGTACGTATGTATATCTCTTTCAAACTCTCTCTTTTGGCTTCTATTTATAGGAGAAGGAAAAGAATCAATCTGTTTTAGTGAATCTTTCATTGAAAGATTTGATTTGTTTATTGAGAGATTTAATTTATCTTCGTCATTAATCTGGG
Organism: Agapanthus africanus; assembly: GCA_030015575.1. Classification (NCBI taxonomy): domain Eukaryota; kingdom Viridiplantae; phylum Streptophyta; class Magnoliopsida; order Asparagales; family Amaryllidaceae; genus Agapanthus; species Agapanthus africanus. The sequence goes on along the minus strand of JASDDO010000019.1, from coordinate 393,136,824 downwards.
CCTTTAGATTATTAGGTGAATTTTATTCACCATTGGATTTTAAATCCAAAGATATCTCTTTGTTATTTCGGTTAGATTTAGGGGGAAATCTTTCCAAGTCCAAGATTTTTCCATAAATTGGTGATATTAACCACCTTTAGATTTTTAATCCAACGGTTTCAGATAATCCCTTTTCATTTTGGAAAGATTTGAAAGATCTTTCCTCAGAATTTAATTCTGTTAAAGAATAAGGCTTTTAAATCCGGTCACGTATGGCCACGTGGCCGTTGGTCACGTGTGAGCACGTGACCCCTGGTCACGTGTAGGCACGTGACCCCTGGAATGGGCTTCTCTTCTTCTGCGCTCTGTTTTCTGGCCGCTGCTTAACCATCACGTACCGTCATGTGACCACTGGTCACGTGTGAGCACGTGATGCCTCTTCTGAAGCTTCTTCCTGACTTTTAATTAGAGAACAAATATGCTCTGTGCCGTTGCTTAACCATCACGTGCCAACACGTGACCGCTGGTCACGTGTGAGCACGTGATGGCTCTTCTGAATCTTTTCCTGATTTTTAATCAGGGAACAAATGCCCCCACAGCGTTGGTCTCACGTGTCTGCACGTGAGTGCAACGCTGTCACTTTGGTGACCGTCGGATCTATCTTGGGATTAGGGTAGATGAAACGTTTTCCATCCCATCCTATAAATGCCCATGTCCTTTCAGAAGAGCCTCTACTTTTGCTCATCTTCTTCTTTTGAGAACTTTTCCCTTGAGAATTTAATTCTCGTTCCACAGAGCTTAGTTCTCTGCTTCAAACTTTTCAGAGTTTAACTCTGATTGAGAGACCCTTTCTTCAGGTAATGATCTTCGAACGATTGAGGAACCCTTATGTATACTTTTTCCAAAAACTCTCTGGATTTTAAATCCACACTAAGGGTTTCACCCCTTTTAACATGAACCCATTTTTTCAAGTTTATCAACGAAAATAGAAAACCATTTAATCTTTGAACAGTAGATTTCTTAGGGTTCACTTGATCTTTAGGGAGTTGATAAGATCCGTTGCCTTTTCCAAGGAATTTAATTCCGTTTAAAGAAAATGTTTCTGGGAATTTAATTCGCTTCTCTTAATAAGGAATTTAATTCCTATGAAGAACTCAGTTCTTCCCATGGAGGCTTCTTAGGGTTTTCTTGCCCTGGGTTGTCCTTCTGCAATCAATGAAGAAGAAGCTTGCAATGATGTCTTTTGTGGGAATTTAATTCCCTTGATCCTGTTCGATTTGTTGTAGAGTCCAAGGTGGATTTCTTTTAGGGGCGTGTGTAGGGTTATTTGAAGTCCCCTGTTTATTTAATGAGAATATTCCCTTTGTTTGATTATAATTGCTTGGCCTCATTATTAACGAGCCGTCAACCTGATTCTGTGGGGCCCATGTGTTTTTGTAGCCAAAGGTCCCATAAAAAGAGTCTGCTGTTGCTTTCTTCAACTGTCTTCATATATAGTTATGTTTATATATATATATATATATATATATATATATATATATTGCTGGCTTTGCTTTTGACAGTTTTCCTTTATTTGATTTTAGGTGCGATGGCTTCTGTTCCGTGTTTTCCCTTCACCCGCTCGGAGGCCGCTTCTTCTCAATCACCATTCGACGAGGAAGCGATGGCGATGATCCGGGCTCATGACCCGAACTGCACCAGCCTACTTCTATGGGGAACTTGGTACAGTCATATCATCCGGGGTTGCCGGAGTTTCCTCTATGAAGTGCCGACAGAGCCCACTTTCCCATTCTTGCCGATGGACCCTCCGAGGACGGTTTTCGCTGTGGAAATGCCAAATTGGACTCCAACGGGACGGCTCGAGCCCTCAACAACCGGTATCCCTAACCATCCGGTCCCCGCTATAGATATCCTGCGACGACGTATTTGTCAGGGTGAGGCCCACCCATGGGGACAGATTTATAAAATAGGGCTCACTCCTCGACACCCCATGGGCTACCTCCTCTGGGCTCGCTATATCCTTGCCACCCATCGTGCGCGGCTGCAGAAGGTCGGACTCTACCAGGCGATATATGCGTCGCTCTTCCATTATCAATCCCCGCATGTCTGGTGGGTTAAGGCGTTCTTGAATCAATGGAATCTCCCCACTAACACCTTTCTCCTCGGGGACAGAAAGGTTTCGATCTCTTTGGGGGAATTTTATGAGATCTCGGGGCTGCCAATTCGAGGGACGCTTTATGAAGAGTTGCTGCCCTCTGATGAATACGTCTTTGAACCCGAGCCTGCACCGCTTGACGGCTTGTCTGTCGAGAACGCCGTCCGCCACAAACGTCCCAGCTTGATCAAGGTACTAAGTATCTTTGATCGATTGTTCACCGAATCTGAGGAGCATGGCGTTACTTTCAAGAGCTTCATTGCCTGTTTCCTTCGCGAGGGCGTCTTGTTGAAGACAGCTCCAAAGTTTGCAAACATTAAAGACCCCTTTGGGTTTGGTCCGAAGAAGCTGCCGACTAATGAATCGGATCTACCGCAATACTACATCCCCATAATGTCTCCGATGTCTTTCGAATCCATCGTAGCTCCCGGCATGGATGAGGAGACGTTCTTCGTTGGGTTTATCAGTGTCTGGCTCAGCTAGTTTGTCATCCCTATGCATCGCCGCTTTATGAGAGCTTCGGTCATCTATCCGGCTCACCGTATAGCTAAAGGAATGCGGCTGGCCATTGGCATCCCGGCATTGGCGCATCTCTATCACGGGTTGGGCACTGCAGCTAATACTTCCACCCCTAGCGTAGATGTGGTAAATTTTTCGCTTCACTACTTTACGTCTTGGATCGAAATGCACGTCTCAGGTGCTTTCGCTATGCATCAAAGGCCCGCATTCTATGATGCCTATACTTTCCCCCAGCTTATGCGATTGGTGGATGCTTCTGCCGCTGACCCGACTCAATTCGGGGCTATTCGAGTGTTAATTTCTCCTTACGCTACTGCTGGCGGATTAGTATTTAATGATCGGGTCTTATCTTCTTCCGTGGGTTTAGCCCAGCCGCTTTGGGATCGGTCAATAGATAACACGCCCTCTTTGAAGCCCCGGGAGGCCGCGCGCTTATACGCAATCAGACCGGGTTACCTGTTATTCCGTCAGGATAGCGCGGCCCTCTTCATGCGGTACAATCCGCATCGCTTTGCCCGGCAATTTGGCTACGATCAGGGTGTCTCGTTTGAAGCTTTCGTAGTCGCGCCGGTTCCTTCGCTCGATGCCGTTCGAGATGCCGCCCATCATTTTGTGAGGCTGAACACCGGTTCTCAGTTCATGATCCCCGATGGTGATTACATGCCCCGATGCGTGGGGTCGTTCACGAGCTGGAATCTCTATCGAGTCAACCCGATTATTATTAAGGAAAGAAGGGTGCTTCTTGGTCATGGTGCCCCTACTCAGGTTCCGGCCACGGGAGCTACGCTGTGACCGCGCGCCCCGGTCCGCTTTCCTCTAAGGGATACCGGCACCGCGCTTATTCCGGGGGAGTCGAGGGTGGATCTTACTCCAACAGCTGGTATGCCCCTGGGTACTCGGTCGCGGGGTAGACGGGCTCCGGTAACAGCGCCACCACCCGAGGCAGCACCGCCCTCCGTGGCATCGACAATGGCGGTGTCATCCCCGGTTGTGGCACCAAGTGAGGGTGACAGGGATGAGGGTGTTGAGGGCGATGTGGGCCGGCGCCGCACTAAGGCTCCGTGGGGAAAGAAGCGGTCGTCCTCGGCGACCGGCTCTGGGTCCAAGCGTCGCAGGAAGGTTGCTACTAACTTGCTCGACTCTTTAATAGAGTCTGAGCCTATTCTTGAGGATAGACCGTTGGCCCTGCAGGAATCAGATGCTGGACTACTTTTCCCGAGTTCGGCCGCTGAGGAGGCCGCACAGTTGGCCGAGGCCATACGGCGTTCTAAGGATGAGTCTCAGAACGCAAGGGTTCCCAAGAAAGCTTATCCTACTGTGATCTTCTACGAAGACCCCTCATGGATCCGGCGGCGGTTCATTGGCTCTTTGGAGGAGTGGGGAGAAAGGGCGCTGAAGCAGGAAGCTTCGGAGGATGCTGCGGACGCGCTTTCCTTATGGACTGGCGGCCACGAGTCCACCCTCGAACCCCGGCAAGCACGCCTCCTTGAGAAGGAGCATTGGCTTAAAGAAGCCATATTGAAGGCTTCCCTACGCATTGGTATGTTTTTTCATACTTCTTTGCAGTTTTTTGGATTGTTTATGCCCGTATATATGTATTCTTATTCTTGTGTGGATTGTGCAGAGTCTTCGGCGATGGGGGAGGTCCCTACGGGCTTGTTGAAGCTAAAGCCTGTTGACATTCCCGATGCAGCCTTGCTCGATGTGGAGGGGGCTGACGAGGTTGTTCCTCTTGCCATAGAGCCTCCAGTAGCGGTTCCTGATCATGGAGCACTTGCTCCTTTGGTAGAGGCTCCTTTGGGGATTGCCGCCCCAACGACTCTTCCTGCGGGCGACCCGGAGGCTGGAGGAGAGGTGGTCGGGACTACCCTCCTTTTGCTGGAGCCGGAGATCACGGCGGAGGCCGTTGAAGCCGCCATCCCCCCGACTCAGAATGGGAGGAGTGTTGAAGGTAACCTTCCACAATTTAAATTGGCAATCTTTCTGTTTTCTGAACTCTTTTGTTTTCTTAGAATTGCGCGGGCTGGCGGCCTCTATCACTGATTTGTCTCCCCGGCAATCGTTTCAGCGTCTGCTGGAGATGGCAGCTCCGCAGGCGATATCCCCTCAACGCATTGTCCTCTCATCTCGACAAGGTTAGTGTCGTTCGCCATTTCTCATAGCCTCATTATTATTTTCCGTATTGACATTGATGTTCTCTACAGTTTTGGAGGCTGATGACGAGGCTGAGGTCCTCGATGGGCCAGGGGAACCTTCAGCTCCTACTTGCATGACCGTAGGTAAGTGACATTTCAATATAGTCCCGCTTGTTCCTTTGCTTAAGAGTTTTACTGACGTTTTTTCAAATCTGAATAGCCTTGCCAGCCCCCGTAGTGTTGGAATCGCGTATCGCCATGCCGCCCGGCCCCTATGCTTTGCGAGGCTCAGAGCGCCTGGCCCAGTTAAGCCTTGTCTCCCCGTCGTCTTTGATCGAGGAGCTTCGTGCCGGTAGCTTAACCATAGCTGAAGCATTTGCTGACGAGGCTAATGGTTCTCTTCCTTTTCTTGCCACCTACCATAGCGAAGAGGTGGTGCGAGTCTGGATGGAGTTCTGTCGGCAGGTGGAGGCTTGTTTGCACGCGCTTAAGTGTTCCCTCCATTCCTCGGAGGCCATGGCTGCAAAGGCGGACTTACGAGGGCTGATAGCGCGGTGCGCGGCAAATATGGTATCATGCGAGAAGAGGCTCGGCCGCAAATTCTCGGAAAGGGAGCTGGCCTCTAAAGCATTGAGCGAGCTTCAAACCAGCCTCACAGCCAAAGCTAATAAAGCGTATGAATTCTGGCGGGTACTTCAAGAGTCTATCAGAGAGGTGGTGTCTCTTGATAAAGCTGCCGTTTTCACTTGCGAAAGGGTCGAGGCTCACAAGGCTACTGAGAAAGAGCTCGAAGGTCGGCTCGCCTCGTATCAGGCCCAGCAGGCTCAGGTGAAGGCCCGTCTTCTGGCGATCCTGAATCATGAAGCTGTGGCCCAGCAAAAGAAGGATGAGCTAGCGAAATTGCTAAATCGCCCGCCGGCTTGAAAACTTGTATCTTTTCCTTTCTTTTTGTACATACTCCCGAATGAGAGTATTTTCTTTTTGTTCTTTCATGAATTGTACTTTGTATCCATTTTGGTTTATGAATAAAAGATATATTTTTCTTCTCAATGGCGTGCCTCTTTTTATTGAATACGTTCTGTGGACAATTTATCTTGGTCTCCTTTCAGGGTAGCGAGGGCTTAGGATTCAGGATTAAGATCTGTCTCCTAAGACTTTTGAGCTTTACGAGCCGTGAGGGTCTCATAAAGACTTTTTCTCCCTACAGGTCGAGAGGATCCCATAGGTGTAAGTTCCTCTTAATAATCATGAGGATTCTTAAGCGGTTTTTCCCTTGAGAGTCGTAAGGATCTCGCAAGAGAGTTTTCTTCCTTACAGGTCGTGAGGACCCGCAAGTGCTGGGTGTGGTCGCCCTTATCCGTATTTCACGGGGTCAGGGGTTGGTTTGGGATGGTTTCCAGGGTATCGTAGTTTAAAGACATTGCGGTCAAGGTTAAGGACATCATAGTCCGTGGGTTTAAGGACTCCACAGTCCAATGTTAGTTTTAAGACATCACGGTCAAGGTTAAGGACATTATAGTCCGTGGATTTAAGGACTCCACAGTCCGATGTTAGTTTTAAGACATCACGGTCAAGGTTAAGGACCTCATAGTCCGTGGATTTAAGGACTCCACAGTCCACTGTTAGTTTTAAGACACCACGGTCAAGGTTAAGGATATCATAGTCCGTGGATTTAAGGACTCCACAGTCCAACGTTAGTTTTAAGACATCACGGTCAAGGTTAAGGACATCATAGTCTGTGGATTTAAGCACTCCACAGTCCACGAAATGTGTGGTTACCGGGACCCGTCACCTCTTTGAAGACGTTGAGGAATTACAATGCCAAATATCAAAGGAATGACCAGATGTACCCTTGAACCAAGGTAAAATCAGTCTAGAATCATCATGATTGATCGTTAGTTTTAAGACATTATGGTCGAGGTTAAGGACATCATAGTCCGTGGATTTTAAGGACTCCACAGTCCAATGTTTGCTCTGGATGCTTCACACGGGTTCACTGCCGTATTCGGCGAGGACCAGGCTCCGCTCTGGGCGTTTTCCGCGGGGTGAAAGAGTGACGTTATCCGCGTTCCACGTGACCAGGAATTTTGCACTAGATGCTTCATACGGGTTCACTGCCGTGTTTGGCGAGGATTAGGCTCCGCTCTGGATGCTCCACGCGGGTTCACTGCCGTGCTCTGCGAGGACCAGGATCCGCTCTGGACGTTTTCCATGGGGCCAAAGAGTGACGTTATCCGCGTTCCACATGACCAGGAATTTTGCTCTGGATGCTTCCCACGGGTTCACTGCCGTGTTCTGCGAGGACCAGGCTCCGCTCTGGACGTTTTCCACGGGGTCAAAGAGTGACGTTATCCACGTTCCACGTGACCAGGAATTTTGCTCTAGATGCTTCCCATGGGTTCACTACCGTGTTCTATGAGGACCAGGCTCCGCTCTAGATGCTTCACACAGGTTCACTGCCGTGCTCTGCGAGGACCAGGATCCGCTCTGGACGTTTTCCACGGGGTCAAAGAGTGACGTTATCCGCGTTCCACATGACCAGGAATTTTGCTCTGGATGCTTCCCACGGGTTCACTGCCGTGTTCTGCGAGGACCAGGCTCCGCTCTGGACATTTTCCATGGGGTCAAAGAGTGACGTTATCCGTGTTCCATGTGACCAGGAATTTTGCTCTGGATGCTTCCCACGGGTTCACTGCCGTGTTCTGCGAGGACCAGGCTCTGCTCTGGACGTTTTCCATGGGGTCAAAGAGCGACGTTATCCGCGTTCCACGTGACCAGGAATTTTCCACTAGATGCTGCACACAGGTTCACTGCCGTGTTTGGCGAGGACTAGGCTCAGCTCTGGATACTTCACACGGGTTCACTGCCGTACTCTGCGAGGACCAGGATCCGCTCTGGACGTTTTCCACGGGGTTAAAGAGTGACGTTATCCGCGTTCCACGTGACCAGGAATTTTGCTCTTGATGCTTCCCACGGGTTCACTGTCGTGTTCTGGGAGGACCAGGCTCTGCTCTGAACGTTTTCCACGGGGTCAAAGAGTGACGTTATCCGTGTTCCACGTGACCAGGAATTTTGCTCTGGATGCTTCCCACGGGTTCACTGCCGTGTTCTGCAAGGACCAGGCTTCACTCTGGATGCTTCATACAGGTTCACTGCCGTGCTCTGTGAGGACTAGGATCTACTCTGGACGTTTTCCGCGGGGTCAAAGAGTGACGTTATCCGCATTCCACGTGACCAGGAATTTTTCTCTGGATGCTTCCCACGGGTTCGCTGCCGTGTTCTACGAGGACCAGGCTCCGCTCTGGACGTTTTCCACGGGGTCAAAGAGTGACGTTATCCGCGTTCCACGTGACCAGGAATTTTGCTCTGGATGCTTCCCACGGGTTCACTGCCGTGTTCTGCGAGGACTAGGATCCGCTCTGGACATTTTCCGCGGGGTCAAAGAGTGACGTTATCCGCGTTCTACGTGACCAGGAATTTTGCTCTAGATGCTTCCCACGGGTTCATTGCCGTAGTCGGCGAGGACTAGGCTCCGCTCTGGATGCTTCACAAGGGTTCACTGCCGTGCTCTGCGAGGACCAGGATCCGCTCTGGACATTTTCCACGGGGTCAAAGAGTGATGTTATCCGCGTTCCACGTGACCAGGAATTTTGCTCTGGATGCTTCCCACGGGTTCACTGCCGTGTTCTGCGAGGACCAGGCTCCACTCTGGACGTTTTCCACGGGGTCAAAGAGTGACGTTATCCGCGTTCCACGTGACCAGGAATTTTGACTTTGTCTGTATTTCACGAAGTCGGAATTTGACTCTCGGTCAGTTGTATACCGCCGAGTCATGGAACTGGGAGTTGCCGCTGTTCCGCTTTGCTTGATGTTGTGTCTGCTGTAATGAGACGGGTGTTGAGAGGATCTCTAGGTTGTCTGTGAACCATCGAGATTTGGCTTCTTCTTTTGATGAAGCCTGGGGAGGAGGAGTGTGATTCCTTCTTTGTTTGCGCCACTGGATTGTATACAGGGATTGATGTAGCATTACCTGTAGGGCATAAATTTAATTTTTATTTTATTTCTTTTTCCGCGATGCTCTATCATTTCATCTTTTATATCGCGAAAGTCGCGATTGCCCTATCATTTCAGCTATTTATTTTATTTTTCACTCGCTGCTTTTTATTGCGAGTTGCCCAATCATTTCGGCTATTTATTTATGCATACATTTTTACTTGCTGATTTTGTCGCAAGTTGCCCCATCATTTCGGCTATTTCGTATGCATGTGTGGTTTGTTGGCTTTTCGCTGCAAGCTTGGATTTATACACCGATTTCGGCATCAGCACCGCTACAACTGGGATATTGCCAGGAGCGAATCATCATTTGCCTTTGTCGATGTTGAACAAAGGTGGCTTAGTAAACAGGGTTAGGGGTCCTGTCGACTAAGGCTTTTGACTTCATGAGCCGTAAGGGTCTCACAAAGGTATTTATCCCTACAAGTCATGAGGATCTTGTAGGTGTGTTTTCTCCTTGGGAATCATGAGGATTCCTAAGTGTATGTTCTCTTGTAAGTCGTAAGAATCTTACAAAAGAGTTTTCTCCTTATAAGTCGAGAGGACTTATAAGGGTTGTTCACCGTGTGGACCTATCCCTAGTCACGGATGGGACGTGGTTAGGGAAATGTTTATTCGCGTCCGTGGATTGTATACAAGGGTCAATATTGAGCCGCTTGTAGGGCAATATCGAAGGTTGTGTGGGGGGGAGGGGTTTGCTTAAGAACAGGTTCAGGTTTCTGTAACTTAAGACTTTCAAATCTTATGAGCCGTGAGGGTCTCATAAGAGAGTTCTCCTTACGAGTCGTGAGGATCTCGCAAGTGTAATTTCTCCTTAGGAATCGTGAAGACTCCTAAGTGTGTTGCTCCCTTGCGAGTCGTAAGGATCCCACGCGGGTGGTTTCTCCTTACAAGGTCGTGAGGACCCTGCAAGTGTCCTTTAACGAGATTGCGCCCTTTCGGGTTTTCACAAACACTCACCGGTAGCCCTGTTGTTTTTACTCACGGAGCCCTTTCGGTTTTTCATCCGTGCCCATTTTTCTTATGGACATACCATTTTTATTTTTATTATATTTTTTTTGTATCGGCTTTGAGATGCTGCAATCTACCGTAGTTTATCGACAACTCGGTCAACAACCAGTTTTAGGACATAGTGGTCCATTGTTAGCTTAATGGACGTTTCGGTCCGTGGTTAAGGACGTTTCGGTCCGTCGTTAGTTTAAGGACGTTTCGGTCCGTCGTTAGTTTAAGGACGTTTCGGTCCGTTGTTGAAGAAGGCCGGTTACTACTTATAGAGTTCGGGCTTAGGAAGATAGCGAGCGGACATAGTCGTCGTCATCTATCATTGACCTAGGCCTTAACCCGTCAAGCATAGTATTTCTTCAGGAAGCGACCGTTTATTGGTCTAAAAGGTCTCTCACCGTGCATATCCATGAGCAGATACGCTCCACCCTGGTAGACCTTGTCTATGATATATGGGCCTTCATAGTTCGGCTCAAATTTTCCCCGCTTGGCAAGATTGGGGATCATAGGTCTTTTGATCACCAGCACGAGTTCGCCTTGGCGGAATGTCCTCGTCCTGGTCAATCTTTCATATGAGCGCGTCATCTTTGCTTTATAAGCCTCCAAATTTTGTTGCGCTATGAGCCGGGTTTCATCAAGGGCATCAAGCTCCTCAAGCCGAAGGTGAGCATTTTCTTCGTCCGTTAGCTCGTAGTGGACTGCCACTCGTAGATAGGGTAACTCTATCTCGAGGGGGAGTACTGCTTCTGTACCGAATACCAATGCATACGGCGTCGTGTTTGTGGCTGTTTTGAATGTAGTTCGATATGTCCAGAGAGCTTCTTGTAGTCTCTCGTGCCAGTCCTTCTTATTTCGGGACACCGTCTTCTTCACGATCTTCGTCAAGGTCTTGTTGAAAGCCTCAGCTAGACCATTGGCTCGGGGATTATACACTGAGGAATATCTCCAGTCTATGTTGTGTTGTTGCGCCAAGCGGCTGATCTTGTGGCTTCTGTAGGCTGGCCCGTTATCGGAGATAATCCATCGCGGAGTTCCAAACCGATAAATGACGTGCGTCTTGAAGAAATGGAGGATATTCTCCATCTTTATTTCGCTCAGCGGTACTGCTTCTGCCCATTTGGAGAAGTAATCAGTTGTCGCCAAAATGAATCGATGTCTTCTGGACGACGTTGGTTCGATGGGGCCGATTATGTCAGCCCCCCACATTTCAAACGGCCAGCTAGCCACCGTTGGATGTAGCGGATTTTGATGTTGATGGATAAAGTCTCCATGAATCTGGCACGAGTGGCATTGCTTCGCGTGCTCGAGACAGTCTTGGATCATCGTGGGCCAATAGTAGCCCATTCGTTTAATCTTCAACTTCATCTTTGGGCCAGCTTGATGAGAACCGCAGAGTCCGTCGTGAACTTCCTGAATGACTCTTTTTGCTTCGTCAGATCCCAGGCATCTCAACCACAGAGAATCAAACGACTTCTTGTACAGAGTATTATTGACGAAGGCGAAAGACAGAGCTCGTTTCATAAGCTGATGTCTTGAGGACGCATCTTCAGGCGTTCGATGGGATTTGAAGTATTCTATGAAGACTTCTCTCCAATCTTCAGCCTTCTCTTGGTCTTTTATTTGCATAGCCATTTGCTCGGTTGCTTCCTTTTCCTCAGATGATTCCGGGGATATTTCTGCCGGTGTGAGGACCCGACGGCTTTGTACCATGATTCTGACGTCATCGAGGATCTCGTCAGCCAGTTCTTTAGCGAGTTTGGCTAACGCGTCTGCCTTGCTATTTTCCGCACGCGGTATGCTTTCTAGCATGTAGTAGGGAATTTGAGTCAGCAATTGCTGTACTCTGTCGCCATACTTCACCAGCTCTAGCTTGCATGTCTGGTAGTCGCCGTTCACTTGGCTAACGACCAGTTGAGAGTCTCCATATATGAGGAGGTTTTCAATTCCCATGTCGATGGCGATCTCAAGGCCTGCTATCAAAGCTTCGTATTGAGCTTCATTGTTCGTCCTCGGCTCTGTCAAGGAGAAAGCAAAGCGCATTATCCCTCCTTGTGGGGTTACGAAGATGAGGCCTACACCCGATTTGATTATAGGCGTGTTTTGTTTGCGCTTCTTCATAGAAGACGCTCCGTCAAAATAGAGTTCCCACCGGGTACCACTACCGTCGATCGCATCAAACACGTGTTCGTCTGGCAGTTCGCAATTCAAAGGGGAAACGGCAGGTATTGAATGCTCAGTGAGGAAGTCGGCGATGGCTTGGCCTTTCACTGCCTTAAGAGGCTGATAGGTTATTGAAAACTCCATTAAGAGCAAGGCCCATTTAGCGAGTCGTCCCGTCAATATGGCTTTTGACATCAAATATTTGAGAGGGTCCACCTTCGAAATGAGACGGACTTCGTGTGCCAATGCATAGTGCCTAAGCTTTGTTATTGCGAAGATCAACGCCAGGCAGTGTTTTTCGATGGGAGAATAATTGCTTTCTGCCCCCAGAAGAACTCGACTCAAATAGTAGAGAGCTCTCTCCTTCCCTTGATCGTTCTCTCGTACCCATAATGCACCCAAGGAACCTTCGAGGGCAGTTGTATAAAGAATAAGAGGTTTTCCCTTGACAGGAGTAGCTAACACCAGCGGATTCTGCAAGTATTGCTTGATCTTGTCCAGTGCGCCCTGGCATTTGTGATCCCAAACGAAAGAGGTTCCCTTCTTCATGAGGTGACTGTAGGGACGGCACATGCCTGAAAGATTGGCTATAAATCGCCGTATGTACGCGAGCTTCCCTTGGAGAGATCGCAATTGCTTGAGATTTCTAGGCGGAGGTTCCATGATTGCCTTGATCTTCAACGGATCTATTTCGATCACTAGTAAAATAAGGGGTTGCCCCTATGGATATTGGAATCCGTAGGGGCAGATTTAACTTGGCCCTACGGATTAATCCGTAGGGCTAAGTGGTTTCCCCTACAGGCACAGACGTCCAAGAATAAAAATATTAATTCTTAATTTGGTGTTTTTCCCTACGGAGCCGCAAACAAAGGACCTACGGGTATATCCGTAGGGGCAAGTAAATATCGATTTAACAAAAACCCCAAATCGCCTCGCGGTCGTCGCCACCGTCGTTCTCCTCGTCGCCACCGCCGGTTTCGTCTCCACCGCAGTTCTCGTCGCCACCGCAGTTCAGGCCGTCGCCACCGCAGTTCAGGCCGTCACCACCGCCCCAGCAGCAGCCGTTCAGGTGAGGAAATCTCGAGCTAAATTAAAGAATTTTTGGATTATTTTGGGCTAAGGGTTCATGGTTGGGTCTGGGGTTGCACGCTCGAGTTGGGGTTGGGCAGGGATCGTGGTCGCGGTCGGGGTCGGGGTCGCGGTAGGGTTAGGGTTGGGGTTCGGCTGCTGCTGGGGTGGGGCTGGGGTTAGGGTTTGCCTTAGGGTTGGTGTTGGGGTTTAGCTAGCTGGGGTGCTGCTGGGGTTAGGGTTTGCCTTAGGGTTGCTGCTAGGGTGCTACTGGGATGGGGCTGTTGATGATAATACTAGTCAGTTTTGATGGAGATGGCTGCAGAATTTTGTGGAATTGGAGGACGAAGAAGCAATTGAAGAGCGAATGGAGTGAAAATGACATTAAAAAGAATTGAATTTGAAAAATTAATCAATGCCCAGTTCAGAATTAATTTGAGCGTTTTGAAATATAAAAACCAAACGCAAACGTTCTAAAGGACTCGTGCTCAAAAACTAAGCACGAGTGGGTCTCCCACCGCGGCCTCCTGTGCATAGCCTCGTTTGCATATATGCTCAAAGACCGAACATAGGTTGTTTTTCATATATGGTTGGGATTGGGGCTCGGGCTCGGGCTGCGGCTAGGGCTGTGGTTGGGGTTGGGGTACTGGCCGGGGCTCGGGTTGGAGTTAGGGTTAGGGTTAGGGTAGGGGCAGGGAGTTGCGGCAGGGAGTGAGAATTTTTCTAGGTTTCTTTTAAAGCTTGTGAAGGAAATTTTGAGCCCCGAAAAAATGAACATTTCTAATGATTTTGATAAGAGACAAGGGAGCAATAAAGTTTTGTTTTCTATTTGTCTAGATTCAAATGTCTACTTATATATATATATATATATATATATATATATATACAATCTCAATATTCGTGGCATGTTGGTTATAAATTTCTCTCTCTGTTGAGATATATAGCCTACTTCAGCACATAGCTGGGTATGCGATAAAATTATTTTTGATAAAACAATGCATGATATAATATGGAAATATATTTGTTTCTTAGCTTCAATCATACAAACGTGTTCCAAATTAACGTAATTCAAATAGCAATTCCTTGGAATTTTTTAGTCCAGAGAATCTTGATCGAGTCTCAGGATCATATTGATTCAACAAAACGCATCCACTTGCAATGGTACTTAATTCACCATTTACTAGTTATGTTACCTGCATTGAATTAGCATGTCATGGTTATCATATTTGACTTGTATTGTTGCACTTTGTGCAGTTAAGGCTGAATCAGAACAGACTTACCATCAGAGAATCTTACAAATCCTTGACCAGCTTGAAGCTGAGGTAATCAAACAAACCACTTTTCTGTTTAGCCTAAAACTAAGGCTGCTTTTTGCAGGCATTAGAAATAAATGCAAGTTAAGTTCTGCCGAGTAATTTGCCAACAATGTTTGCACATCTCTATGTTTGATAAACAAATGGCATCAGAGCGGCCAAGAATTGAAGCATGTCCAAGCCCAGTTCTGTAGGTTGTACATTCATATCAGGCTGAGTCAGATGTGGAGCTTAACTTGTCTCTTGTAGACTATGCCGTAGTTAGAAAGGTACTACTTGTTTTCATTTTGTACTTCTAGCTTAAAAATCCTAAGCCCAATGTTTTATTTTCTATATCTTTATTTTATTTTATCTTATTTGCTACGCTTTTTTTTGTTTTATTATATTTTTCCTCTGCTAATTATATTCTTCAAGATCATGTTTGCCTAATCTATCCGAGGCTTAGCATAATCTAGTTGCGATAAACAATTCCATCTTCTGCTACTATGGTGGCACTGAGAAACTTCCATTTAGAAATGACAGCATGTATTTTGTGGAAGTACTGTACATAAGTAAAACCACAACGGGCATGACAAATTTGTTGACCAGGTTCCGATTACTGTGTGAAAGTTGTTCGGATGAAATTCTAATTCTGGTGGAATTGAAACCGATAACCGGTTAATATGGTGATTTAGGCTGCTTCAGTGATATTTGTGCCTACATTGATGCCTCAAGCAATGAATCAATGATGTGGATCACAAACTAATTAAATAAATTTTGAATACCAATCTGGACTGGGATTTGTGATTGGGGAGAAGTTTGTGTGCTCATGGGCATGACACAAGTCGGGAAAAGTACAACTTACAACGATCGTGTTCCAAATTAACGTAATTCAAATAGCAATTCCTTGGAATTTTTTAGTCCAGAGAATCTTGATCGAGTCTCAGTTCCATATTATTGCTAGTGGATGCGTTTTGTTCAAAGAGTCTTTTCCTTTTAGTAATTTTCCTCTTTAGGGAGTTTTCGATATTGAAATCTCACTAGTTGATAATGTTAAATGAGTTCTAGTCCTAGTATGCTACATTTTTTTATATATAGTAGATGGTGATACTTCTTTAAGTAAAAACAACCCTACACTTAAGCGAAATCATAAATCGAAACATACATATATAGAATACAACTCATACATGGGTATCCTCAAATCTAACTTTAATTATCGATAATTTATTCTTTTCAACGACAAACGCACACACAAAGCATATACATGGATTTTCTCCTTTAGAGACTTCTTAGTGTCCAATGGAAAGCATACATCAGATTTGTGCAGGTCAGGTTCTTCTATGACTTTCAAGAGTCTCAACTGATTCTGTAAATTACACCCTTGTTGGGTGATACTTTTATCACTTCTCACTGCAGGTGCGCTCTTTAATATCCATTTTGAATATCTTTACATTCAAAATATCAAGATATTCAAAATGGATATTAGAGAGCGCACCTGCAGTGAGAAGTGATAAAAGTATCACCCAACAAGGGTATAATTTACAGAATCAGTTGAGACTCTTGAAAGTCATAGAAGAACCTGACCTGCACAAATCTGATGTATGCTTTCCATTGGACACTAAGAAGTCTCTAAAGGGAAAAGCCTATGTGAAAGCCATTATTAGTTCATATCAGAAGATTGATGCTGAAACAGAGAACAAGGAATGCCATTTTCTTCTTCTTCTGCCACATTACTGTCTTCTCCTTCTTCTTCTGCCACATTACTGTCTTCTCCTTCTTATTATGTGCGCGTGCAAATTCAATGACTATATTGAGAATATAGATTAATAGTGGGTAGGAAAAGCATTTCTCAAATGGCTTTTGCGTCTAAAAACCATAAACTACTAAGTAATAGAATACATAATTTTTTTAGTATAAAGGTTGTTATTTTAAGTTTTCCCTTATAGAGATATGATCTAACTGCCTTTATAAACTATAAGTGTGCAGAAAATTATGATAAGAAACCATAAGAAAGGGTCGTAGCCATGCATAACCTTGAATCTACATACCAAATCATGCACAAGCATGCAATTATTGTCACCTTGCCTTGGAATATCAAATATCTTGGAAGACTATAAGCGAGCATTTAAATCTTGATAGCTTTTGACTTCAACATATATTTTTCTCAAGTACCATGAAATATACTTCCTCCGTATAAACCGTTTTCAGAAAGATGGATTAACAATGACAAATTATCCATTGTGGCTCACTAGGTTAGCATTTTCTCTTCTATTGACCATCTTACTAATCTGCTTGGTAAATTTATTCGGAACCGGCTGCGAATCATTAAAAGACATGCATAAGAAAGAAAGCTAAAATACAGATATATAGCATACCGATATATCGAAACTTCAAAGTTGCGATGACAATCCAGAGATATTTATTTCTACACACGTGGTGCGCGTGCGAATGCGTCAGGCATCATGGACAAATAATTGAGAACATGGAAAGTATTATTAGTATAAAGTAATTAAAGCTTTTAAACACGTTGGGTAGATATTTTCTTAGTTGATGCAATCATATCATGAGGACTAAATTTAAGCTATTATACATATGTATATGTATTTTTCTAACCTAATATATCACACACAGACACACAGAGAGAGAGAGAGAGAACACCAGTTTGGTAGAGAAATCAGATAGCAGGACCCTGAAGAAATGGAGTCCATAGCATTGCTCATCATCATCATCCATGATCCTTTAGATAATATTTTTTCAAAAGGATCATGGATGATGATGATGAGCAATACTATGGACTCCATTTCTTCAGGGTCCTGCTACCTGATTTCTCTACCAAACTGGTGTTCTCTCTCTTTCTCTGTGTGTGTGTGTGCGCGATATATTAGGTTAGAAAAATACATATGCATATGTATAATAGCTTAAATTTAGTCATCATGATATGATTGCATCAACTAAGAAAATATCTACCCAACGCGTTTAAAAGCTTTAATTACTTTATACTAATAATACTTTCCATGTTCTCAAATATTTGTCCATGATGCCTGACGCATTCGCACGCGCACCACGTGTGTAGAAATAAATATCTCTGGATTGTCATCGCAACTTTGAAGTTTCGATGTATCGGTATGCTATATATCTGTATTTTAGCTTTCTTTCTTATGCATGTCTTTTAATGATTCGCAGCCGGTTCCGAATAAATTTACCAAGCAGATTAGTAAGGTCAATAGAAGAGAAAATGCTAACCTAGTGAGCCACAATGGATAATTTGTCATTGTTAATCCATCTTTCTAAAAACGGTTTATACGGAGAAGGTATATTTCATGGTACTTGAGAAAAATATATGTTGAAGTCAAAAGCTATCAAGATTTAAATGCTCGCTTATAGTCTTCCAAGATATTTGATATTCCAAGGCAAGGTGACAATAATTGCATGCTTGTGCATGATTTGGTATGTAGATTCAAGGTTATGCATGGCTACGACCCTTTCTTATGGTTTCTTATCATAATTTTCTGCACACTTATAGTTTATAAAGGCAGTTAGATCATATCTCTATAAGGGAAAACTTAAAATAACAACCTTTATACTAAAAAAATTATGTATGCTATTACTTAGTAGTTTATGGTTTTTAGACGCAAAAGCCATTTGAGAAATGCTTTTCCTACCCACTATTAATCCATATTCTCAATATAGTCATTGAATTTGCACGCGCACATAATAAGAAGGAGAAGACAGTAATGTGGCAGAAGAAGAAGGAGAAGACAGTAATGTGGCAGAAGAAGAAGAAAATGGCATTCCTTGTTCTCTGTTTCAACATCAATCTTCTGATATGAACTTATGATGGCTTTCACACAGGCTTTTCCCTTTAGAGACTTCTTAGTGTCCAATGGAAAGCATACATCAGATTTGTGCAGGTCAGGTTCTTCTATGACTTTCAAGAGTCTCAACTGATTCTGTAAATTACACCCTTGTTGGGTGATACTTTTATCACTTCTCACTGCAGGTGCGCTCTCTAATATCTATTTTGAATATAATATTATAGATATCCATGCATGTTTATGTCAAAATTACTTATATTGTCAATGTTTGATTGTTTAGTTGTTGGTGATGCGTCCATATCAGGGACAGAGGCCACTCCCGTTCCTCCAGGT
The DNA here is from genome assembly GCA_030015575.1 of Agapanthus africanus. NCBI lineage: Eukaryota > Viridiplantae > Streptophyta > Magnoliopsida > Asparagales > Amaryllidaceae > Agapanthus > Agapanthus africanus. The sequence continues at coordinate 393,118,313 of JASDDO010000019.1, read as the reverse complement.
ATGTTTATATATCATATAGGGCATGTATATTGATTTAGAATGCTATATCATAAATATACACACATTCCTTTTGCTCTTAGTAATTTTTATGATTGTCTAGCTGTAGGTGGTGACAGTAGTTGACAATAAAATTTGTCATCCTAGAAACTATGATTTTTATATATGCTCGTATGCGGGAATGATTGTAAGTCGTGGACCTTGTCTAGTCGTCCAACTCATTACCATGGGCTGCTTGATGAGATTAGATTTGCGCCTGATGATCTACAAGAGCTTGTTCACCCCCTGTCTTATGTGTAAGCAGCGCTATATGCGAGTTTACTTTGTTAATATGTATGTACTGAAATTAATTAATATTATTCAAATTTTGATACATGCAGATACCAGAGGAGCACATCTTCTATCTCTGTAGGTAAGGCTTTGAATTTGTTGATTTTGGTATTTCTTGTCAATTTTATAGACCAGTATGTGCTAAATATAATGTTCTGACAGTTGCTAGGGGGAAGGCAGCATTCGAGGCTGCTGACCCCAGTCCTGGACGCCGCACACGGACGGCACCATGGAGGTTGGGAGAGAGGCCGAGGACTGGGCTCTAGCAGGGCCCATATGAGGTTGGACTCCACCCCGGTGGTTACTTCCTCCGTCTCCAGTGAGCGACGTATCCAGCAGGAACTGGAAAGCTTGAAGGCCACCGTTCAGGAGTTGAAGGAGATGCTGGTATGTATACTACTTAATAGTAAAATATTATGTCATATTATAGATATCAACATATCCAATATCAGTACGTAGCCTGAGCTTATTTGGTTGTAGACTTAGGTTTTATTAATCATACATGTACATATCTAATTAAAATAAACTACAGTTTTCCAAACTAGATATCCAAATGGGGTTTCGAAATAACTCGATAATGATAAGAATTCGAATAAAACAGAGTTCTTACACGCTTATTGCACACGTTAGGTCCAGACGCGACGGGGTAGGCGCAAGATTCTAGCGTTTATCAGAGGTGGAGCTGGACCGAGCTAGGCTAGCATTTTGATTCTTATTTTTTTAAACATGTATTTATTTATATGATACATATTGTACTACATTTTGAAACATTTTGGGCGATATTGATTTTGGTTTATATTTATATCATATTCAGTTTTTTGGTTTCTTTTGTATATTATATGCGTGAGATGTGAATATGAATACTGCGATATATGTTGTGTGATGATTAATTTTATATTTGATTGATGTATATATTATTGTACACAGGGCGGGAAAAAATCAAGCAACCCATTTTTAAAAAAAAATACAAATATTATGTACCTACGGATTAAACCGTAGGTACACATTTTGCCCCTACGGCTAAGCCCGTAGGGGCCAAATAACAGCAGTAACTGATATTTTCCCACTGATCGCAGAACCAGGGGTTGGGAGTGCCCCTACGGACTAAACCGTAGGGCCAAAAGACTAGCCCCTACAGTGTTATCCGTAGGGGCTAAATATCAGAAATCCTGATATACGATCCCTACGGACAGGTACCTACGCCTTTATCCGTAGGCGTTATATCATGCCCCTACGGTTCTATCCGTAGGTACAGTTAATATATTAAAAAAACCATAAATAATATAACTTTTTTTTACCCTACGCATTACTCCGTAGGGGCAACAGGACCTACAGATATATCCGTAGGGGCAAGAATTTGCCCGTAGGGGCAAGTTCAGGGCTTCAACTTGCACCTGCGGCCTTTGCACCTACGGGGTATTTTTTCGCCCCTACGCATATATCCGTAGGGGCAGTGGGTTGCCCCTACGGATAAATCCGTAGGGGCAACCCTTATTTGTAGTAGTGGATACCCCGGTGTCGGACGATGAATCCCAGGAATTTCCCTGAGGAAACTCCGAATGCGCACTTGAGAGGGTTCATCTTCAAGTTGTATTATCGAAGGCATTGAAATACGGTCTTCAGATGCTCTAGATGTTCCTCATATGATTTGCTCTTAACCACGAGGTCGTCGATATGGCATTCGACGATTTCTTGTATAAGGTCATCGAAAATCTTCGTCATGGCCCTTTGGTAGGTTGCACCGGCTTTCTTTAGACCGAAGGGCATCACCTTGTAGCAAAATATACCCAAAGGGGTCTGGAAAGCGGTATGCTTCTGGTCTTCGGGATGCATCTTTATCTGATTATATCCTGACGAGCCGTCCATGAAGGAGAAAACCTCATGAGTGGACGTGTTATCTATCATCAATTCGGTGACTGGCACTGGGAAATCGTCCTTCGGGCATGCTTTATTGAGATCCCGGAAGTCTACGCATATGCGCACTGTCCCATTTTTCTTCATCACTGGGACAATGTTGGCGATCCAGTCGGGATATTGAACCTCCTGGATAAACCCCGAGTCGATCAGCTTCTTGACTTCGGCGTTGATGCTCATCTCAAGCTCGAGCCGCATTCTTCTCGGCGCTTGTTTGACTGGCTTGATGTCCGGGGATATTGCCAATTTATGGACAGCTATTTCTGGATCTAGTCCTGGCATTTCGGAATAGTTCCATGCGAAGCAATCTCTATGCCGCATAAGCATATCTTTTAACGCAGCCACCCTTTCTTCAGATAGCAATTCGCTGACAAATGTCGGTCGTGGGTCGTTCGCCATCCCCAACTCAATTTTCTTGAGGTTATCTGCAGTAGTATGTATTCCATCTTCCAGCTCTTTTGGTGCTGGTGGAAATTCTGAGATCACCTCGTCGTCGTTGTTTTCGAAGCACCAAAGAAGGCCATCCCTATTCTCGGGCTCTCCTTTTGATACTGTTATTATATAACAGGTACGAGCTCGCTTCCAAGACCGATGTGGATCTGGTTCTGCTCTTTGTGGCTTTGGGTTCATGCTTCTACGGCGGTATTATCCTCCAACTGCTGGATAGAGCGAACTTGCCGAGCTGATATTGGTCTTCGACCCAGTTCTTGAAGGTGAAGCAGTTTTCGAGAGGGTGTCCTATTGCTCAGTGATAAGAGCAATAGTCTGGATGAGAGACCTCGTTGGCTTGCTCGGGGTGCTTGGACTCCGGAAGTGTGATCATTTGATGTTTTATAGCGAGGTCAAGTATCTTCCGTGTTTTATTCTGAGGAAAAGAGTATGCCTGACTCATCTTCTTCATAAGGGACAAATCCAGACCGCTCGATTTCCGATCGCGTGACTTCTTGGTCCCGCTTTGTCGCTGTTGAACGCCTTTTCTGCTCTTTGATTTGTTTCTGCCTCTGCGTCGGGCCTTTTGCACCACAGGTTTTGGGAGGAACCGCAATATCAGGATCCGTCTCGGGGTGAGTCCCTTTCTCCTGCTTCCACACCTTATATAGATGAGGAAAGTTGTCTCAGGGAGCGAATTGGTTTCTGCTCTCGTGGGATCTCCATGGGATGCAGAGACTTCTTCAATATTGCGGTAGGAGAACTTTGTCTGACCCTTCACAACAACATTCACCACCAGGGTTGAAACAGGACCATGCGGAGAACTGCCCCCAGCTCATTTTGTATGACGCTGACATCGACGTTTGTCATTTCTTACAGCCGGGATTTGATTAGCTTCAGGATTTTACTGAGCCTGCCCCCTATTTCCTTTGAGAGCCTGAATATTCTGCCCCCTGCGTCGTCCTTGGTTCTTAGCATGTGCCAGTTGTTTGAGAACTGATTCTATCGGCAAAGCTGCCGCTTGGGGAACCTGCCTGTGGAAGACAGACTTCCTCTGGGATTCCTCCATCGGCGTTGAGGCACCGAGGGTGGGAGGTGGGAGCACCGATCTAAAGAGAAGCTCGTTGATTTCTTGAAGAGCCGGATTGCATAGATTTGAGACTGCAAGTGACCCATACTTGACTCCACCGGATATGACAGAGCCTGAGTTGCTAGGGTGGGAGCAAATGCCATTCTTCATAGAGACGAAATGCCGGCTTCAATATCCACTCCCCTAAGGGCAACAAGAAACATACACACCGCGATTATTTGATCGCGGGAAAAACACGACACACGAAGTGTTGAGTGGAAAGAGGAAAAGGTCCCACCGGGCGTGCCAGAATCTGTTCCCCTCCGAAAGACGGCACGACATGACGTCTTGCCTGAGATTCGGGGAAGATGCTAATTGGTGCTATCCGTCCACCTCTCCGAAGATGCCATGTTGATTTATGGCACCATGCATCGGAGGTTTAAACGGATGCGGCCGATATAGCAGACTTCATCAGATTCCCCCTCGCTTGAGGGGTTTTTGATTGTGGGGACGCTCTTCCCTGTAGGCGTAAGCCCCTGCAGTTAATTACGCTACCGCATTGCGGTAACAACTTTCTCCTTCTCCAGATGGTCACTTCGTATCGTGTGTGTTTATTTTGTGTTTGGTTGCCCATGGATTGTATACGGAAACTGAGTTATGTCGTCGCCCGTAGTGCGTGGACTAGTCCAAATCCGTATTATCTTAGATTTGGGTTTGGGGGTTGTGTTTAAGGATACGTTAGCCTCATTTGAGACTAAGATTGAATTAAACGTTTGTTAGGGATACGTTAGTCTAGTTTTAGACTAAGATCAACTTAACGGGATCGTTTAGATCCAACAAGAGAGCAATTAAGGGTGGCCCTGTTGTTTAGTTTAGTGACATTGCGGTCAATAGGTAGTTTAAGGACATTGCGGTCCAATGTTAGTTTTAAGACGTTGCGGTCAAGGTTAAGGACATCATAGTCCGTGGATTTAAGGACTCTACAGTCCGACGTTAGATTTAAGACATCACGGTCAAGGTTAAGGACATCATCGTCCGTTGTTAGTTTTAAGACATTCCGGTCAAGGTTAAGGACCTCATAGTCCATGAGTTTAAGGACCCCACAGTCCGGCATTAGTTTTAAGACATCACGGTCAAGGTTAAGGACCTCATAGTCCATGAGTTTAAGGACCCCACAGTTCGTATCAATGTGTGGTCATCGGGACCCATCACCTCTTTGAAGACGTTGAGGAATTACAACGCCAAGTATCAAAGGAGTGAAGAGATGTACCCTTTAACCAAGGTAAATTAAATAGTCTTTGGCCCAATTTGGAACCAAGACCAATTAATAATATTATGAGCCCATTAGCCCAGTTAAGTTTGAATTGAGGACTTATGGCCATCTTGGGGTAAGTCCAGTCATGTGTAGAATATTGGCCCTCTGTTGGCTCTTTGAAGGAGAGGCTTTGCCTCTAGAAACTTAGCCAATTGGGCTAAAGCTAGTGTTGAACACTAAAGACCAACAGTGTTGAACACTAGGATTAAGATTAGCAAGTTAGTGTTTAACACTAAAAGATAATCAGTGTTAAACACTAACAACGGGGCTTTCAAATTAGTATTAAACACTAAAGCAAATCAGTGTTAAACACTGGAAATAGAGATTCCAAATTAGTATTTAACACTAAGACAAATCAATGTTAAACAATGGAAACAGAGATTTTAATCTAGCGTTAAACACTAAGAAATTCAGTGTTAAACACCGCAAATAGAGTTTTTCAATTTGTGTTAAACACTAAGGCGAATCAGTGTTAAACACTGGATGCAGAGGTTTCAATTTAATGTTAAACACTGAGGCAAGAGGGGTCACGTGGTAGCACGTGAGAGCGCCCTGCTTCTCTTTGTTCTGCTAAAAGTATTGAATACTTTGGAACATCATGTGCTGTCGCGTGATGGGAATTTAATTGTTTGTCTGTTAGAGCTTCAGCCAAGGGGTCACGTGGGGCACGTGATGACGCCCATAGCTTCTGTTTCATTTGCTTTTTCTTTGTGTCCTTCAGGGGTCACGTGGGGCACGTGAGGCGTTGCCTCAAAGTTCTTTTCTGTGGATCTTTACAGGGGTCACGTGGTAGCACGTGCCTCTGGTTCTTTGCATGTTTTAAAGATCTGTTCATCTTTTAAGAGTTAAATTCTTCATAGGGTTAAACCCTAGCAATAAACTTTAGAGGAATTAAATTCCTATTTTCTTCTGAAGAATTATATTCTTATATAGGGTTAAACCCTAATTTCTTTTCTATAGGAATTAAATTCCCCATATATGTAAAGAATTAAATTCTAGCATAAGGTGAAGCCTTAATTTCTTTTTTAAGGGAATTAAATTCCTGTGAATTTGAGAGAATTAAGTTCTCAATTAGGATTAAACCCTAGTTCTGTCCATTCTGAGGGAATTAAATTCCTAGGGTTAAACCCTAATTTTATCTCAAAGGAATTAAATTCCTATAATTCTGTGAGAATTAACTTCTCAAAACTCAGTTCCTCCTCTGTGTTTTAGATCTGCATGGCAGGATCTCAACCCAATGAGAATTAAATTCTCAATTCATGAGGAGATGTGCACTTTGCAGATCCTCAACCAGAGAAAGAACTATGTTCTTTTATATAAGAGTTAAACTCTTTTGAGAATTAAATTCTCTTTTTGAAGCCTCTCTTTTCTTACCTAGGGTTTTTTCTTTCGCAGAGAATCGAATTCTTCTTTCTGAATTTTCCAAATTCCAAGGCTCTATCTCTCTCTCTGTACGTATGTATATCTCTTTCAAACTCTCTCTTTTGGCTCCTATTTATAGGAGAAGGAAAAGAATAAATCTGTTTTAGTGAATCTTTCATTGAAAGATTTGATTTGTTTATTGAGAGATTTGATTTATCTTCATCATTAATCTGGGCCTGTAGATTATTAGGTGAATTTTATTCACCATTGGATTTTAAATTCAAAGATATCTCTTTGTTATTTCGGTTAGATTTAGGGGGAAATCTTTCCAAGTCCAAGATTTTTCCATAAATTGGTGATATTAACCACCTTTAGATTTTGAATCCAACGGTTTCAGATAATCCTTTATCACTTTGGAAAGATTTGAAAGATCTTTCCTCAGAATTTAATTCTGTTAAAGAATAAGGCTTTTAAAGCCTGTCACGTGTGGCCACATGACCGTTGGTCACGTGTAGGCACGTAACCCCTGGAATGGGCTTCTCTTCTTCTACGCTCTGTTTTCTGGCCGTTGCTTAACCATCACGTGCCGTCACATGACCACTGGTCACGTGTGAGCATGTGATGCCTCTTCTGAAGCTTCTTCCTGACTTTTAATTAGAGAACAAATATGCTCTGTGCCGCTGCTTAACCATCACGTGCCAACACGTGACCGCTGGTCACGTGTGAGCACGTGATGCCTCTTCTGAATCTTTTCCTGATTTTTAATCAGGGAACACAGTCGATAAGTAGTTTAAGGACATTGTAGTCCAATGTTAGTTTTAAGACATTGCGGTCAAGGTTAAGGACATCATAGTCCGTGAGTTTAAGGATCTCACAGTCTAGTATTAGTTTTAAGACATCACGGTCGAGGTTAAGGACGTCATAGTCCATGAGTTTAAGGACCCCACAGTCCGTTATTAGTTTTAAGACATCACGGTCGAGATTAAGGACGTCATAGTCTGTGAGTTGAAGGACCTCACAGTCCGGTGTTAGTTTTAAGACATCTCGGTCAAGATTAAGGACATCATAGTCCATGAGCTTAAGGACCCCACAGTCCATAGTAATGTGTGGTCGTCGGGACTCGTCACCTCTCTGACGACGTTGAAGGATTACAACGACAGATATCAGAGGAGTAAAGAGATGTACCCTCGAACCGGGTATAAATTGATTGGAAGAGCAATTGTGCTCAGTTCAATTTAAATTGAGTACTTATGGACAGAATTGGGCTAAGTCCAGTTAAAAAATATTTAACATTTTCATTTATACTTGTCCTGTTAGGCCTTTGCTTGGGCTCTACCCTTTTTATAATGCACAGCATTTATTTGGAACAAAGTGGTGTTCTGACAGTGTGCCACATGGCGCATCAGGCGCTTTGCGCCAATTAAAGAGCGCATTGCGCTGGCACACATAAAAGTGACACGTGTCGATTAGCGCTGAGCGCAAGTCTGTTAGCGCACTACGCTTTCTGAGTGCGCTGCGCCAGTGAATGACACGTGGTGCGCTCTGGCGCTATGCGCCCGTCCAAGAGCGCAATGCGCTATTTTTTTTAAAAGCGCAAACTGTTCTGTGGTTGACACGTGGCGCGTTTTGGCGCAGTGCGCCAGTCCAATAAGTGCAAAGGCACAATTCAAGAGTACAAGGCACTGTCCAATAGTGCAGAGCGCATTTTGATCAAATTAAGATCAAATAACAAGTTTTTTGTTCTTCAAAAGAGGCATTGCCTCAAGATCCAAGAACCAAGGTTCTTATTCTCATCAAAAGGCTGTGCCTTTATAGATCCAAAGATCTATGAATGAAGTAAATTACTTTTTTTTAATATTTTATAATTAGATCTTTTTTGATCTTTTTTTTTTGGTTGAAGATCTTGATCTTGTTCTTAGATCTTTGATCTTTTTAGAAGAGGATTTTTCTTTTTGTGAGATGTTTTCATCTCTGTTCTTCAAGAATTAAATTCTTTAGCTTTAAAGATGAAGAAAATGATCTTCTTTCTTCAAAGGCTTGCCCTTCGTTCTCTTTGAGTTTTTTCTCAAAGTTTGCAGAGGGTTCTCTCTATATTAGACTTGAAGTCTTGGGGCCTTTATATAGGGCCAATTGATTTGTTAAGTTAGTTACAGAGATCTTTCTCTGATTGATCTGGGGATATTTCCCCACCATTGGATCTTTGATCCTAAGGCCTCTGTTTTACAGAAGATAATCTTCTTATTTTAATAAGATTGGAAAGATCTTTCTAGAACAGAATTTTAATTCTGATTAATTAATAATTTATTATTTAAATTCCAGTTCAGGCGCAATTGGCGCTAGCGCGCCTGTGTTCGACACGTGGCGCGCAGCGCAGAGCGTAGCGCAACTGCGCTAGCGCGCCTGTGTTCGACACGTGGCGCGCAGCGCAACTGCGCTAGCACGCCTGTGTTCGACACGTGGCGCGCAGCGCAGAGCGCAAGCGCAACTGCGCTAGCGTGCCTGTGTTCGACACGTGGCGCATAGCGTAGAGCGCAGCGCAACTGCGCTAGCGCGCCTGTGTTCGACACGTGGCGCGCAGCGCAGAGCGCAAGGGATCTGAAGCGTTCCTTCAATTTTTTTAAAACTTGAATTTTGAAACAAAGCTTTGCTCTGATTAGGATGCGCTGCCTAGGGCGCAGCGCTCATGGCGCTGGCGTGTCTGCTTTTGACATGTAGCGCTCAGCGCGCAGCGCAAGGGATCTGAAGCGTTGCTTCAATTTTTGAAGTTTGAAATTCAAACAGAGCTTTGCTCTGATTGGGGGAAACATTATCATGCCCCCAGACTTGGGGTGTTTAGATTCAGCGTCTTTGCGGTTCGCCACGGTCACAGGGGCTTTCTCTAGCTTCCTTCTCTTGTGAGTGGCTGACCTTGAGGGAGCCATTGCAGTGGGCACCCAGACGGCTATCGCTTTTTTGTGGCTTGAAAGGATGGTTTTCTCCTTGTCGAGCTTTAAGCTTCTTTGATCGGCGAGAATAGTCCTGGTCAATCACTGATTCCTGGACCTGTCTCCAGACTCTGTAAATTTTGGAGGAAAGCTGCTGAGAGGGCTGCTCCGGCTTCTTTTCTGTAGCAATCTCCATAGGTGGAGGAGATCTTTTCAGCACGGCAGTCGGAGATATCTTGCGAACCCTCCTAAGCGGTTCAAAACTGTTCCCAGTTGGAACAGCAGCATTGATTTCCACCATGGGAGCTGGCGGAGTTAGTCCCGACGGGGAGCTTCCCCCAGCCTTCCTTACTCGTCGCCAGTGACGACGGCGAGCATGTCATGCGGATGGGATTGTCTCAGCTGTAGGGGTGACTTCATCATGCCCCCTATTTTGGCGAAGGGTTGACGCCGATGTCAGCCTCTTAAAGACCAGTGTCCGTTGAGAAGTAATATCCAACCTGTTAAAGACATACCTCTGGGCAGGGGAAGCAGCTTTGAGGACCTCGCCTGGAGCAGGAGCCGGAACAGTCAGCCTTGTGAAGACCGACCCTTTGGCAGGAGAAGCCTCTCTAATAATTTCATCCGCTTGAGCCGGGATGGCTATCCTCTTTGGGATGGCTGCTTTGGGTATCACGGGCTTGTTGGCGTTCTGGCCCAGTCTGCTGAAAACTGAGGCAGTGGAGATGGGCGACTCGTTGAGAGGGGCCGCAGCAGTGGTAGGTCGATCAATGACCGACTTCTTTGGGGCTTCTTCCGGCAGCAGCGGGGCATTGAAGTTCATCGGTGGGATCATGGTCCCAAAATACAGTCCAGTGGTAGCTTGAGTTATTTGCTCCACCGGCATCTTGAATAGTGAGGCCGCTTGGGGCCCGTAGGTTACACCTCCAGATGAGGCGGAACGGAGTTGCAGCCGCAGTTGGAGCAATTGGAGGCCATTTATTTTTTCTGCACAAGAGCAAAACCGAATCTTAGTACCTCGAACCCAAGGGCGACCATATCAAACCGCGATTCGTTCGCGAACACGACACACGAAGTGTGGAGTAAAAAGAGGAAGAGGTCCTACCGGGCGTGCCAGAATCTGTTCCCCGCCGAAACAAGGAGACGCGACCGCGTAGGTCCGTCTTGCCTGAATTTCGGGGCAGATGCTAATTGGTGCTATCCGCCCACCTCTCCAAAGATGCCAAGTTGATTTATAACACCATGTATCGAAGGTTTAAACGGATGCGGCCGATCTAGCAGACTTCGTCAGATTCCCCCTCGTTGATGGGTTTTTGATTGTGGGGATGCTCTTCCCTGCAGGTGCAAGCCCCTGTAGTTAATTACGCTACCGCATCGCGGTAACCACTTTCTCCTTCTCCAGATGGTCACTTCGTATCGTGTGTGTTTGTTTTGTTTTTGGTTTCCCGTGGATTGTAAACGGAGACTAATTTATGTTGTCGCCCGTAGGGCGTGGATTACTCCAAATCCGTATTTTCTTAGATTTGGGTTTGGGGGTTGGGTTTAAGGATACGTTAGTCTCATCTGAGACTAAGATCAACTTAAACGTTTGTTAAAGATACGTTAGTCTAATTTTAGACTAAGATCAACTTAACGGGATCGTTTAGATCTAACAAAAGAGTATTTGGACTCTATTGTTTAGTTTAGGGACATTGCGGTCGATTACCAGTTTAAGGACATGGTGGTCCAAGGTTAAGGACATCATAGTCCGTGGGTTTAAAGGGACCCCACAGTCCGAGTTTAAGGACATCATAGTCCATAGGCTTAAGGACCCCACAGTCCGTAGTTTAAAGACGTCATAGTCTATAAAATTTAAGGACGTCATAGACCATGAGTTTAAGGACCGCACAGTCCATGGAATGATTGGTTGTCGGGACTCGTCACCTCTCTGAAGATGTTGAAGGATTACAACGACAAATATCAAAGGAGTGAAGAGATGTACCCTTGAACCAAAGTTGATTGGGAAATCTGCAGTTCAATTTGGAAATAAGATCAATTAATTAGATTATGAGCATATTGGCTCAATTAAATCTGAATTGAGGACTTATGGCCAACTTGGGCTAAGTCCAATTAGATTTGAGATGTTGGACCTTTGTTGGACTGTTGAACATTTGTCTGGGCTCAGTCCCCCCATTATTTAGCAATGCTAAACAGGGGTTTGGGGGCTCTGACAACATTTTGTCTTTGGCTGTGCACTAACCATTCATTATAGCTCTAGATTTTAAGGTTCAGTTAAAGGGGAGATTTGCCTCAGAAAGACTTAGCCAATTTGGGCTAAGACCGGTTTGAGAATAGTGTTAAACACAAACATATATTTGGCGATCATGTGTTCCCAAGTGATGCGCTTTAAAAACAGTGTTAAACACTGGGGACAAAATGCTCAAAATAGTGTTGAACACTAAAAGTAGGGTGGTCACGTTGGGTCACGTGAGGCGCCTGAGAATTGGGCCAAACCTCCTTTATTTTGTTCTCAGAATATTCAAATAAGTGTTAAACACTTAGCCTTCAGGACATCACGTGTTGGCACGTGATGGGTATCCATGTATTGATTATTAAAGTGTTTACTAGGGGTCACGTGGGGACACGTGAGAGCGCCCAAAATCTATTCTGCCTTTGGCTTTATTCCCTTTATTTTGAGGGTCAGGTGGGAGCACGTGAGGCATTGCTTCCAGGTTTTTCTTTCTCATTTTGAGGGGTCTGTTTTAGGGGTCACATGGGGGCACGTGACCTAGTCTTGTTCTTTCTTTTTTACTCATTGAGGAGAAGGGTCACGTGTTACCACGTGACAAAGTTCTTTACGCGCATGGAGGGTTTCAAGTCTCTTGTTTTAAGAATTAAATTCTCTATAGGGTTAAACCCTAATTCTGTTTTAGAGGAATTAAATTCCTATGTATGTGGAAGAATTAAATTCATATGTAGGGTTAAACCCTAATTTCATTTGGAGGAATTAAATTCCTATGAATTTAGGAGAATTAAATTCTCATATAGGGTTAAACCCTAGTTTCATTTGGAGGAATTAAATTCCTTAAACTCAATTCTCTCTTTAAGTTTTGGATCAGCATGGAAGAATCTCCCCGATGAGAATTAAATTCTCAACTTGTCGGGAGATCTGCTTCTGCAGATCTTCAACCAAAAGAAGAACTAAGTTCTTATTCAAAAGAGTTAAACTCTTAAATTGAGAATTAAATTCTCTTTTTTGTTTTATGGAACTTAGATCTCTTTCCCCTTTCTCACCTAGGGTTTCTTTTCTCTGAAAAGAACTTCTTTTCTCTCTTAAGAATTAAAATCTCCTCTCTTTTTTATCTCTGTTGTTGTTTTTTTCTCCAAAAATCCAAGAGATCATTCCCTTCTCTTCTTGGCTCCTATTTATAGGAGAAAGAAAAGAATCAATTTGTTTAGTCAATCTCTCATTGAAAGATTTTGGTTGTTTCTGTAACCAACATGATCTTTTAGATCACTCAGTGAATTTTATTCACCATTGGATTTTTAATCCAAAAGATATTCTGTTTGTTATTCTTGGTGAATTTTCAGGGAAATCTTTCCTTGTATAAAATCTTTCCATAAATTGGTGATTTTTTAATCACCATTGGATTTTTAATCCAACGGTGCTCCACTTTATATAGCACAATCTTTCTGTTTGGAAAGATCTAGGAAAATATTAAGGTTTTTTTATTTCCCTTAATTAGAATTTAATTGTATTAGTTCAGAAGGCTTAAGAGTCTATCACGTGTTATCACGTGACCTATTGTTTGATCATTTAAATAGAATTTAATTCTATTAATTAGAGAGCTTATGAACCCATCACGTGTTGACACGTGACCCCCCTTGATTAACATTTTAACCAGAATTTAATTCTGCTGTTTTAAAGAGTTACGGAATCATCACGTGTCATCACGTGACCCTTGGTCACGTGTAGAGACATAATGCCTCATTGGGACCTTTCCTTTCCGTTTTATCATGCCTTTTAATTTCTTCAGTGGTTTCTTTAAAAGCTCATCGCGTGTGGGCACATGAATCCCCTAATTGCTTGCTTGATTAGAATTTAATTCTATTTTAACAAAGTGCCTGGGAAATCATCACGTGTCAGCACGTGACCCTTGGTCACATTTGAGCACGTGATACCCCATTGGAGTATTTCCTGATATTTTATCAGGGAACAAATTACCTAAAACCGGAAAGAAACAAAGTCAGAATCAATTCAGGGATTTCAAACGGTCAGAATTTAAGACGTCTTAAAATAGACTTGAGACATCTCAAAGAGACAGAGAAAAAATTACTAATACCAGGCAAGTGTTGATATGTTTTACGATAACGTGAGACGTTTCAGACAAATCGGAAATGAGTTATATGGAATCCTTTTAAGACGTCTTAACTAGGATATGAGACATCTTAAAGCAACAGAACAGAAATGTTAAATACAGGAAAGTTATGAGACGTCTCAATCAGGACAAAAGACATCTCATAGCAACAGATCAGAAAAGTTGAATGCAGGAAAGCTTTGAGACATCTCGCAAACAGGACAAGAGACGTCTCATAGCAACAGATTATAAATAAAAGAACTAAAGGGTATGTGAGATGTCTCAAAGAAGGTTGAGACATCTCAAGAACTGATATTTCAGGTTCATGAGAAAAACTTAATGATTTTAAGATCGTGTGACCCATATGAGATACCTATGACTCAAATAAAAGATAAATACAAGTTTAACACCTTTATAGTACGTTCTCTGAGTTGCTTTGAGTCTTCATCTCTTAAAATATGTTCCTTTGATACTTTACTCTTCATTTTCGATAAATCGTTGTTGCTATGATTCTTTCTGCTCTTTGACAGCTCTATAGCTCATTCTTTTGATTTCTTTATCTGTACGTCTTGAAAAATCATATCTGTTTACTGCCGAAAACCGGACTGAGACGCGGAGGACATCTAGCCTGAATTTGGGGGCAGATACTATTTGGACATATCCACCCACCTCTCCAAAAATACCAAGTTGATTTATGGCACTGTATATTGGAGATTTGGATAGATGCGACCGTTGTAGCAGACTTTATCAGATTTTTCCTCTTTTGTGAGGGTTTTTGATTGTGGGGACGCTCTTTCCTGCAGGCACAAGCCCCTGCAGTTAATTACGTTATTGTGTTGCGATAACCACTTTCTCTTTCTCCAGTAGTTCACTTTGTGTCGTGTGTTATTTTGTTTATTTTGGTTGCACATGAATTGCATACAAAGACTAGTTTATGTCATCGCCCGCAGGGCGCGGATTACTCCAAATCCGTATATTTATGAATTTGGGTTTTGGACTTAGGTTACATATTCCTTTAGTTCAAAAATATTTTGTTTTGTTTAAGGATCGTTAATCTAGTTTGAGATTAAGGTCAACTTAAATATATGAGCATTTGGGCTCAATTTATTTTAACTTAGGATACATTAGTCCTATTTGAGAGTAAGATCAACTTAATAACATTTAAGGATCATCAACTTTTAGTTGAGATCCAACAACAGAGTATTTGGGCTCAGCTGCAAGAAACTTTTCAGAGAGACTTAGCCAATTTAGGCTTGGTTTGCTCAGTTTTTTCTTCTTTCTCTTTTTTTTATTCAAAAGTGCTAAGCACTTATTTGGGTTATGTTATCTCAGCTTTTTTCCTTTTATGCAGAAGTGCTAAACACTTGTTTGGGGCTCTGACGCTCACATGTGTATCATGTGAAGCACTCAGTCATGGGCGCTATCCAATCAGTGCTAAGCACTTTAGTTATTTTGACTCAGTTTTTTCTTCTTTCTCTTTTTTTATTCAAAAGTGCTAAGCACTTATTTGGGTTATGTTATCTCAGCTTTTTTCCTTTTATGCAGAAGTGCTAAACACTTGTTTGGGGCTCTGACGCTCACATGTGTATCATGTGAAGCACTCAGTCATGGGCGCTATCCAATCAGTGCTAAGCACTTTAGTTATTTTGACTGAATATATAATACTAAGAACTTTTGTATGGCGCTCACGTGAGGCGCTGTCTCATTTATTTTGTTGGGTACTTTTGTGTGTATCACGTGAGGCGCTGGGAACTGGATGCTGCCCAATCAGTGCTAAGCACTTAGTCACTTTGACTAGTTTTATAGTGTTTCTGCACTCTTACTCAGCGCTCACATGTATTTCATGTGAGGCGCTGGCGTTCTATTTTAGGCGCCCACGTAGGAAGCATGGGAGGCGCTGAGTTCTTTGTTTTGGGCGCTCACGTGGGAAGCACGTGAGGCGCTGGGTTTTATTTACGGGAAACTTTTGGGTGCTCACGTGAGACGCCAAGTCCTTTTCTTTTTAGAGATTGAATCTCTGTTAACGACATTTTGATCATTAATAATTACCAAGATCTTTGTTTTCGATGATCTGAGATCATATTTTTTGAGAACTAAGTTCTTCTTTTTTATAAGAACTAACTTCTTTCATGTAGGGTCAAACCTTGTTTTCCAAAGGAATTAAATTCCTAGAACATATGTCCTCCTCTTTTTTTTCTCTAGTTCTTTCTCCTAGATTTTAAGTTTGAAGAACAAAATCTTCCCGATGAGAATTAAATTCTCAACTTGTGAGGAGATTTGCTTTGCAAATCTCAGATCAGAGGAAGAACTAAGTTCTTTTATGAAGGGTTAAACCCTTTTTTTGTTTGTGTCAGGCAAAGGAGATATATTCAATATCTTCTTTTTCTTTTCTTTTTTTTTACCTAGGGTTTGAAAGGAGGAAGATCTTCTTCTTCAAAGAGAATTCAATTCTCTATTGTAGCTTCCGACTTTTTGTTTGCAGAAGCTTATGGGGGTTTCCTTTTTTTTAAGCCTCCCATCCTTTATATAGGAGAGTCAAATTTGTTGACTTGTTTAAGAAATCTCTCATTTGAAAGATACCCATTGATTTAATTGGCCTCAAAAATTATTTGGGGGATTTTATCCACCGTTGGATCTTTGATCCAGTGAATTTCTGTTTTACAGAATATTTATTGTTGTTTTTGACAAGATTTGGGATATATTTTCCGATATACAGAATTTAATTCTTTCAAACGGTGATTTTTAATCACAGTTGGATTTTAATCCAAGGATGCCCCTTTTAATAAAGTACAATCTTTTTTTGTTTATTAAGATTGGGGAAATATATTCCCAAAATAGAATTTAATTCTATTATTGAATGTTTGATCTAACCGAGAATATCTTTCTCACTTAGAAAAATTAGGGAGATATTTTCTCCTCATAGAATTTAATTCTATTATTTGATGATTTATCTTCACCATTGGATCTTTGATCCAATGGCTCTGTTTAATAGAGAATATCCTACATTTTAGGGAAATAATTTCCATGCAGAATTTAATTCTACCTGCTCTTAAATTTGGGTGCTGACGCTCATGTGCTATGCACGTGGGCGAAGCCTAAGAATTAAATTCTTATATATAACAGGCGCTCCTGTGTTTTGCACAATGGTGCTCACGTGAATTTCAAGTGCGGTGCCACTATATGATTTAATCCTATAAGAGGTCGGCGCTGGCGCTCACGTGGGGAGCACGTAAGGCGCTACCTTATTTGATTTAACAGAGTTTAGCTCTTATTATTGTTTTAGTTATTAGGGGAACAAATGCCCCCACCATTGTTCTCATGTAGCTTACACATGAGTGCAATGGTGTCACTTTTACCACCTTTGGATCATCTAGGAAGTTGAATCGTGCCCCCCACGTCTTATAAATAGGGCATTTGGCTCTTGAGATGACTGTTGTCTCATCATCTTCTTTCTTGAGCCTTGCTTTTCTTTTGAGAATTTAATTATCGTTCCATAGTTTAGATCTCTTTCCTCAAGAACTCCTTTGAACAGAGTAGACTCTGCCAAATTTCTTGATGAGGACTATGAACAGAGCTTAGCTCTTAACCCCTTTTGAGCAAATATATATATATATATATATATATATATATATATATTGGATTTTAAATCCATTATCAGATTCGACAGAGCTTAGCCTTTTTTTTTCTTTCCGAATTGATCTCTTGAAGATCTTTAAAAACCCCATTTTTTATATAGGTCGTAGATCTTGATGTCCACATCCAAGACTTGAGACAATGTACATTCTTGAGAATCTTTGATTCTCCTCTTTAGGGTTTTACCCTGCTGTCAATTTTGACATTTTTCTAGAACTTGATTCCATCAATTAACCCCTGAGTTTTTTTCATCATGGGGATCTCTGGGATTTAATCCTACTGTTTGGGGGAATTTAATTCCATTTTTTTAGCAGAGCTTAGCACTGATTTGAATTTTAAGAACTTTGGGAATTTTATTCCTTTTACTGTTCTTGGATGTTTTTTCGTTTTCTAGAATTTTTGGGGTTTTAATCCCTTCTCTATTTTTTTCACAGATTTGAATCTGTTGTTTGTTTTAAAGAACCCGCCTTTCTGAGAATATTGGGAGTTTTTAACGCCACTGTTCATTTAATGAGCACTATTCATTTAATGAGAATCCTTTTGGATTCTCACAATGGGCACATGTCTCATCATTGATGAGCCACCACCTTGATTTTGTGGGGCACACTTCTTTTTTTTAGACTTAGTGACTTTGGTATTTCAATTGCTAACCTCCACTGGGTTTCTTTTCAGGTACTATGGCTTCTGGTTCCTTTTTTCCCTATGTTTGGAGAGTACTTTTGCTGACGCTCCTACTGATTATGGAGTCTTTGCTTTAATCCGGGACTACAATCCGGAACAGAAATCTCTTCATCTATAGGGAGCGTGATACAACTACATTGTCCGGGGTCGGCGCAGCTTTACTTGTGAGGTGCCATCAGAACGGATCCCCTCGATTCAGTATGTTAACCCTCCGCCGGTTGCTTATGCTGTGGAAGAGATAATTGGATTGTAGAGGGTCGTCTTCAACCTTCTATGGCATCGATACCAGTCCAACCGCCGATGGCCCTAGATATTTTAGGGCATCATATATGTCAAGGAGAGGCACGTCCTTGGGGTTAGGTTTATACAATAGGAGTGACCCCTCGACATTCGGTTGGTTATCTTATTTGGGCCCGCTACATCTTATCAGCCAAGAAACCGCTGCTGCTGAAAACCAGGTTATACCCAGCGGTCTATGCATCTATCTTTTATTACCATACTCCTCATGAGTGGTGGGTTAAGCCTTTCTTGGAACAGTGGAATATCCCAACCCATACATTTCTACTATCGGACCAGGAAGTATCGATTTTGTTGGAGGAATTCGCAGATATTTCTGGATTACCCGTCAGAGGGGAGCATTATGAAGAGATACTTCCTCCTGACGAGTATATCTTTTCCACCGAATCGGTCGTCATGGGTCTTACGCCGAAAAATGATATCTAACCCAAGTTCCTAAGTCTGATCAAAGTGTTGAATATTTATGAAAGATTATTTTTGGAGTCTTGGGGCATGGGGTTAGCTTTGCGGATTTTGTTGCCCGTTTCCTTCGCCCAGAAATTTTGTCAAAGAAGGCTGCAAAGTTTGCCAAGCTTGATGATCCATTCGGGTTTGGTTTGGACAAGTTGTCGACTGCCGATGCGGATCTGAAGAAGTTTTTTTATTCCGGACACCCCTACCGTCCCTTTTTAGAAATTGCTGCTCCGGACATTGATGAGGAAACATTTTTCATGGGCTTCATTGGCTTGTGGCTCAGCTGGTTTGCACTCCCAATGCATCCTTACTACATGAGACCGTTTGTCTTTTATCCATCTTAACGTATTGCGGCGGGGACGTGTATGGCCATTGGAGTTGCAGGATTGGCTCATTTGTATAATGGTCTAAGTATGGAGGCCGACACCACCCAGCAGGTTGTGAAGCCCGTAAATCTCCCTCTACATTATTTCACATCATGGATAGAGATGCATGTGTTGGGTGCCTTCGGTGTGCATTAAGAGACCCAGATTTTATGAAGTGTATAATTTCCCCCAGTTCATGCAATTGGTCGACACTTCCTTTCCAGATCCAACACAACGAGAGTCTCGGCAGTTTCTTCTGCATTCATGCATGCTTGGGGATAGCATGACCGTTGTTGACAGGGTCTAGACTATTGGTAAAAACCTTGCAAAATGGTCCAACCGCTTCATGACGCATTCAAGGATGGGGTTCCTGCTTTGAAGGCTAGGGAAATTGTATATTTGTATTCCATCAGGCTGTGTTTTTTAGTATTCAGGCAAAACACCTCAGTACTTTTCATGAGTTACAACCCACATCGTTATGCTAAAAAATTAGGCTATGACCAAGGTGTTCCCCTTAAAGCGTTTCTTGTCGATCCGATTGCTTCTGAGGAAAGCGTTCACAACGTGGTCCACCATTTTATGCGACTAAACACAAGGTCTTATTTCCTGATCGCTGAACCTAGTCGTATTCCGAATGCCTTAAATGCCTATATAGCCTGGTATCAGCATGCGACGGGTGCTATTATCAAAGAAGAGAGACGGATTCTCCTTGATCACAAGGATTCCGTCCCGGCTAGTAACCCTGCAGTCCTGCTGAAACGACGAGCAGTCGTCCGCCCCTCCTTGAGAGGGAGCGATGCGGTTGTAGCTTCGTTTGCCTTTCCAATGGTGTCGACGACTAATCAGCGATTAGATGTGAGTGCTCCTGGCAGCGTGATGGCTGTAGCGTCTCCTGAGTCGGATATTGGCTCAGAAATCGGGACACGCCGTCCCAAGATTCCTATAAAGCGAAAGCTCCTATCGTCAGGTGTTGCTGCCGACTCTCAGAAGAAAAGGAAATCTATGTTTTTAGCTGACGTTGCATTTGGTCAAGAACCTCATACTTCCTATAGCGAAGGCTTGTCCGAATATAGCATTAACAACAATCTTTTTGAAGCTTCTATTGATGAGAACACATCAACTAATCTTCAAGCCGCTATTGAGGCTTCTGAACGATTAGCCCGCGAGAAAGCAACGCTTGCTGCTCTTGCGGCATTAGGTACATCTTATTTATACACTTTTGTATATTTTAGAGTTTATTGCTCTTTATTAACACTTCTTTCTTAATAGGCATTTCTACTGAAGGGGCTCTTTTGGCGTCCATCAAAACATACGAGGAAGAAGAGATGCTTCGTGCTTCTATGGGTTTTGATATGATTTATTTTGTAACGCTCTTAAAATATTCAATTCTTTTTGCGCACACCTTGACTCCTTTCTCTTCATTATAGGAACCATCACAGCTAGTGCTATTCTAAGTGCGGTGCCATCTTTAGATAGTAGTGAAGAGGATATTCCTCCCCCGCCAGCCCCCATGAAATCTTCAGAGTTACCAACTACTGTTTAGGCTACCTCAGGGCCACTATGGGAAGCGTCGCTAAAGCAGCCGATGACGTACATTGTAGCAGATCCGCAGGCTATGTCTTATTCAGATGAAGATGTTCATCTGTCGATAGTTCTGGAGAGATCCCTTCGTACGGCTAAAACCGAGAGGAAACATCGAAAGCATGAAGCGAGGGAGCGTCAGGCTATCTTGGCTACAGGTGTGGGTTCGAGTGAAATATAATCCTCTGATACTCCCATGGAGGACATTCCCTCTGCCTTTTCAACCGCTCATAGGAAGATCGCGCGCATAGCTCATGAAGAGGCTCAGCGTTTATTTCAAGATTTGACAGCGCACGATACTTTAATGAAACCTGGTAGGACTTATTTACTTTTTCAAGTTTCTTTCCATAGCAGTTTGTTGGAATTATAACACGTTTTTTCTTGAATGATAAAGTAGGGACAAGTTTAGGTTCCAGCGCTGCGGGTGAGGTGCCAGCATCTGGAGATTCTGGGGCGGGAGGCCTTCATTTTGAATCTGACGCTGCTCCAGCTGCCACTCCTTCTCCTGGTGGATCCCCAGTATCCGTGGGTGATGCTAGCATAATGACAGCCCTTATTGATTCAGGAGATGAGGGTGCATATATTGAATCCATCTCCCCAATGGTGATGGAAGTCCAAGAGGCTGTCACAACGAGTGATGCTCCAGATACAGCCATGATTTCCGCACCATCGGTTCTCATGAAACCCACAGGTATCTTCCGTGCTATTATTTTTGGATCCTTAATTCTGCTAGACACATTTGCTAACGTTTCCTTTATTTCTGATATAGGCGCGGTAACCCCTGATGATCTGCTGATGACTGTTGCTGTTCCACCCGTCTCTTTTGCATCTCCCCGAGTTTTCTCGGGCTCAGCGAAGGAAGCTGATTTTTCCTTCAATTTTTTTTATTTCTTTGTTTCAGTATTGATATTACTCCTTAGATTAATTTCTTAACGTATATTGTTGCAATCTTGTAGGAGTGCTTTTCAACCATCTGTGCCAAATGTTAGCCTCGCACTTCGCCTTCCAATCAGGATCTGTCCCTCCTTCTGGCGTTGGTTAGTATATCTTTCAGTTCTTATTTCATCTTTCTACGAGTAATCCTTCTCTAATAAGCATTTTCCCGTGTTGACTATAGTCTTACGGCTCGAAGGAGAAAACAAAGAAATAGCTGAGCCCTCTATACTCCCCAATTTGCCGTTTTCAACTATTGGTAGGCTAGATCTTATTCATTTTTTAGGCTGAAATCTGACCCGCCTTTGTACATATCTTAGTGTAACACCTTAGAATGCGATTAGTGTTAATTAAACGATAATGCGAGTTTTTAATAAAAAGTTAACCAAAATAGTTTTCACATATTTTATTAAAATTAATTAAAATTTTATTATATTATTTTTAAGCTTGTATACACTTGTGCATGTTAACCTAGGGTTAATATGTGTTAACCATAAATTGAAGCATGGCACCTTAACCCTCTTGTTATTATGTTATATGTATTTATTTATTTAGTTTTTAAACAAAAAGGTTTTTGTTTTTGTTTTAATTGTTGAAGAAAAGATGAGAGTTGAATTTTGAAGGAATGATGAGGCAAGGCAAGCATGGGGAACATTTATTGAAGAGAGAGAAAAGGCATGGCTACTCTCACCCTCTCACTCTCTCATTCATCACCTCACGCTCCTAATTCTTTTCCTCGCTCTCTCATTCTCAATTATTTTCTCCTTCTCCTCTCCTTCAACTGAAAGTATACTTCTCCATCACAAAACCCAAGCCTAATCTTCTTTAAACCTCATTAAACCCCTTATAAAGTCAAGTTAAGTCTCTTGAGATGACTTGGAGCTTGGAAAGCTAGGGTTTTCGAGCAAGTTTGTTGAGGTAGTGATCTCTAACTGTTAACTAGGCTTTAAAGATGCTGTGTTGCTTATTAGTTTCTATTTAAACCTTAAAGTTTTTAGTTTTGAGCGAAATATCGTATTTTGGTTAAGTTTTGTGTCTCGGGTGAATTTGATATCGAACCAGGTTTTTGTTTGAAAAGTTGTCATCACAGAGACCTAGTTTGGAGACCTAGAAGCTAGCCTAAAAACCTGAGCCTTCCCCCTTCCTACTTGGCCGCAAATATATTGGTTCTGCCCGTAAATTGCAGCCCGATTGGGGACTGGGGTCTCGTGTCTTGGACGTGGGGTCTCTGGGGTTGTTTGTAGTCTCGTGGAACTTACAACTTTCACTACTCCATTGTATGGAAAAATCTGGGACCCTTTAGCTAGAATTCAAGTGTTTCGTAACGTGCGATGTGGATTTATCTGATATTCTTTTAAGTGTTTCATACGTTTAGTAACCGTAGGGTTGGTCTAGGATGTTGCTCCACGCGTTTAGCCCGCTAAGCGAACACTTGGGAGCTTATGGGAGTCGGTTTGTTTGTTGTCGTTGCTTGCGTGTGTTATCGGAAGGTTTTTAATTTGCATTTGTCATGTTGTCGTGTGATATAGGATCGATTGCAGGGACTTCAGACGCTACAAGGAAAAGAAAGCAGGTGGTTGGATTTACCTAGCTCGAGATCGTCGGTGAGTAGATTTAATATCTACATGGGAATCGCTCGTATGGCGTTATGCGTTGAGGGTTAGATTCAATGATATGACTATTGTTTATATGATATATGTATATCGATTGTGCATGAGTACCACTGTTGTTCATCCCATTACCTGTTGTATGTGGGCATAATATTAATGAGACACATCACTATTACTAACGGTTCATGTTGCACGAGCACCAAACTGTATGCCACACACACCGTTAGTAATTGCCATGACACGCACACTATAAAAATTACCATGGATAACTTATTGTACTACTTTCTTTATCACTAATAGTTAAATGTTAAATCTTGTTCTATTGCGCATATGAATTGCATTATACATACATGCATACATACATACATACATTGCTATAGTCACCTGTTACTTTCACAAGATGATGCATTTCGATTTCGTAGATTTGGGAAACCGCAAGATACCTTTGAAAATTGATATATTTAAAAGAGTGATTTTCCCTTGATATACTCACATTACTGTTCCGTGGTTGCATACATCGTATTTCATGGATATATGCATTGAGGTACCGATTTCATGCGATTTCTAGATTTGAGATCCGCGAATATATTTTAAAAAGAAATGATATGTTACTTTAAAAAAGCGGTTTCTCTTGATATGATATTTAGAGGCGTTCACCATGAGTTTTCTCGGTTCTGAGCTATGAGTATACCCGATTCGAGAAGCGATAGGCACCGTCTGTGGGTACATGGTGGACCCGGTGAGGTACCCCTGGGAAAGAGGACTCGTATAGATAAGCGGTGAGCCCGGCAGAGGGAATACTACCTACCGGTGATTGTATAGAACTCGACAGATATACAGAGGATACCGTTTTGGAGTTATGATATGAGATATATATATATGAGGGCCGATCTGAGTATGCGTCATCTGAGATATGAGTATTTACGTGTCGATGCTGGACACGGGTTTTTATGATGTTTCGAGTATCGATATTGGACACTTAGGTTCCATGAGACTGACGGATATGAGGGTCGATTTGAGTGACGGTGCCTGAGATATTGGGATTTGGGGTGTCGTTGATGGACACCGGTTTTCCATGCTGATGATTCATACATGAGGTTTTATGTGTTATCCTATACTCAGGATTTATTAGACATGCACTGTTTTATATAGTTGTTGTACCCTAGTAGTGTACCTTGATCATGAATTGCTGCATATCCATGCTGTTATATTTATGTCGTCAGATTACTATTTCAGACTATCACTTTCGTGCTTACTTGAGATTATCTGTATGATATTATTTACTATTCAAGAGTTGGCAACTCACCCCTGTTATGCTACAGTTTTTTGCAGGCTTGACCCTTAGTGTAGTCGCGGCAGGGCTTCTCATTGCATCTACTTCTGCAGATACCGCTACTGTTGGTCGCGATTTTAGATAGGTGGGTGGTTTTGCGGGTATCCGTATGATCTCATTGTATATCTTATTGTATCTAGTACTTTCTATCTACCACTTTCATGTATTTGACCTAGAGCCGAGATTGTGAGGATCGATATTGTATTATTTGTGACTATGGGTGTCGAGCTTGTGTGAGCCGGCTATTTTATTTATGTTGTGATGTTTTTTTCACTTCTTTCTTGCTTATTCCTTCGCTACGACGTCATATATACTTGTTGTGGTTGTGTTCTACCTTTTTGGTGTGAGTTTCTCCCGTTGGAGATGCTTTATATTTATTCTATGCTTGTACCCGTTTGGGGCTAGTTTTTACAAAGAAGATGCTGCCGAAATTTTTAAAGCAGATAAATTAAATTGAGATTTTTAAATGTTTTAACAAATGTTTTCCCATTCTATCTTTTTTACTGTTTAGATTTCTGGGTTTTCGGCTTACTTGAATTTCGTTACGCCTTTCGACGTTGCGTGATTTAAGTGCAGGTCGTGTTCTTAAATTGGGTCGTGACAAAGTTAGTATCAGAGCGCTAGGTTTTACCTCTCAGAGTGTAGGATGACCTTGGTATGATGGAGTAGGTAGCTTAAGCAGAGTGACATAGCACGTGTATGTTCCGCGGCATACTTATGACGCGATACTCCGCCTAAGTGACCTTAGGACATATTGCTTGTAATTTCTTCCTTAATTCCATGTATCCTTATGATTCGATTTCTATGTTCTTATCGAATCTTATTTTCATTTCTATCCATTATGCCGCCGAAGACTATGAGGGCGCAGAGAGCTGCCGCGAGAGCTGAGGTCAGGGTAGGCTCGTCAGAGACGAGAACTGACCAGGGCGGTATGCCTATTTTACAGGAGCAAATTGATCCACTTTCGCCGGATCGTATTACTAGGCTAGAGGCCGGTATGCAGGATTTGCACCAGATGATGGGATCGTTAGTTGAGGCCATTCGAGCTCAGAGATCGGAGGTTGTCCCAACTGTTACGGGGACCGCGATGGTGCCTACTGTTCAATCAGTCATACCTGCAGCTACGGAGGTTATCACCATATCATTATTTGAGTTCAAGAGGCTGAAACCTCCGGTTATCATCGGAACTGACGCAGCTGAGGATCTGCAGCCGTTCATTGATCGGATGGCCAGGATCTGTCATTCGTTGAGATGCTCCAATGCGAGATGGGTAGAGTTCTCTAGTTTTCGTCTGGAGTGTCTTGCCCAGACTTGGTGCGAGTCTTTGGAGAGAGGCCGAGCCGCATGTCTTCCTCCTATGACCTGGGTTGAGTTCGTGATGGTTTTTCTTGCCCATTTTCTTCCGCAGAGCGTCAGGGATGCCCGAGCTCACAGTTTTGAGTCTTTAAGCCAGACTCCGGATATGACAGCAGTGGATTATGACATTCAATTTATCTAGCTATCGGTATATGCTTCGTATTTGGTGGATACTGAAGAGAGGCGGGTCAAAAGATTTGTATGAGGCATGATTACCCAGTTGTTCCTTTCTATCGGCACCCAGCATTTTGACACATATGCAGCCGCGGTGAACGCAGCCCTACTGGTTGAGGAGCGTATTTCTGAAACTTTGGTCATTTCGGGACCGAAGAGGATTCATACGGATGTATCATCTCAGAGGCAGTTTGGCAGAGGCCACGACGGATTCGCTATAGGCCGTGCGGGTAGCCGGTGCGTGAGACAGGGCCAGACATATAGCTTATACGCATAGAGCCAGCACCCGTCGGGATGTTTTGGGTGTGGAAGTCCACATCATCGTGTTAGAGATTGTACTGAGATATGCCAGGGAGAGGCAGCGGTTCCACATGTTACCTTACCACCTTCTCCACCTCAGAGAGCGTTGCCTCTTACGCCTGTTGTTGCACCACGTCAGACTTAATCTCAGAGAAGTCATGGTCGCGGAGGTTTTTTTTAGAGAGGACGGGGTGGCAGAGGCTGAGGACAGCCAGTCGTTGGTAGAGGGCAGACTCGAGTATTTGCTTTGACTCATAAGGACACGCAGGCGTCGAATGTAGTCGTGTCAGGTACTCTTTCTGTATGTTCTTTCGATGCGCAAGTTTTATTTGATCCGGGATCTGTGCACTCGTATGTTTCTACACACTTCATGCCGAGGTTGGGCCGAGAGTCGTCTTTGCTAGATCAGCCGCTTGTTATGATTACTCCCGTTGTGAGTCCTTTGTTGCGTGACATGTGTTTCGGTCGTATGCCGTTCGTATTGGAGATAGAGATTCGTCCGTCAACTTGATCCTTCTTGATATGTTGGACTTCGACGTTCTCCTGGGCAAGGACTGGTTAGCTACTTGCTATGCGTCTGTGGACTGCCGTGAGAAGGCAGTCAGGTTTTGTTTTCCGAGCGAGTCAGTTATTATTGTGCAGGGGGACCGTAGTGCCGCCCCTCATAGTTTGATTTCCGTCGTTCGCTCTAGTCGGCTCTTGAGGAGAGGATGTCAGGGATTCTTAGGTTTTATTCGTTATACCGGTACCACAGTAGATTCGTTGGACCGGGTTCCTATTGTGAGAGAGTTTCCCGACCTATTTCCCGATGAGTTACCTGGATTGCCGCCAGAGCGCGATGTTGAGTTTTGTATTGATTTGATCCCCGGCACGGGGCCTATTTCTATACTGCCTTATCGGATGGCCCCGGCGGAGCTTATGGATCAGTTGCAAGAATTGCTCGATAGGGGACTTGTGCGTACGATTGTTTCGCCTTGGGGAGCTCCTATTCTGTTCGTCAAGAAGAAGGATGGCAGTTTAAGGTTGTGCATTGATTATCGTCAATTGAAATGAGTTACGGTGTGGAATAGGTATCCATTACCTCACATTGACGATTTGTTTGATCTTCTTCAGGGTGTGGGACATTTTTCCAAGATTGATTTGAGATCGGGTTATCATCAGTTGCGGGTTCGGAATGATGACATTCTAAAGACTGCTTTTCGTGCGCGCTACAGGCATTATGAGTTTTTGGTGATGTCGTTCGGACTCACCAATGCCGCAGCAGCGTTCATGGATTTGATGAACCGGATTTTCAGGCCGTTCCTCGACCTGTTCATTATTGTGTTTATTGATGAAATTCTGGTCTATTCCAAAAGTCGAGAGAAGCATGAGCATCACTTGAGGATTGCTTTGCAGACATTGAGAGAGCACCAGCTATTTGCTAAATTCTCGAAGTGCGCATTCTGGTTTAATAGTGTTGAATTCTTGGGTCTTGTGGTTACGGGAGACGGTATTCGTGTGGACCCGAAGAAGATCGAGTTTGTACAGCTTTGGCCCAGACCTGTATCAGTGACTGAGGTCCGCAGCTTCTTGGGCATAGCTGGTTATTACCGCCATTTCATGCAGGATTTCTCGAGTATTGCTGCACCACTGACCGGACTGACCCTGAAGGGGTTCCTTTTCTTTGGACTGAGGTATGTGAGCCGAGTTTTCAGCAGTTGAAGACTCGGTTGACGACCGCACCAGTTTTATCTTTGCTTTCTGGATCGGGCGGCTATGTCGTTTACTGTGATGCTTCTTGAGTGGGGCTCGGTTGTGTACTGATGCAGCGTGATAGAGTTATCACTTATGCTTCTCAGCAGCTGAAGAAGCATGAGTAGAACTATCCCACTCATAATCTTGAGATGGCCGCAGTGGTCTTTGCGCTTAAGATTTGGAGACACTACTTGTACGGGGATTCGTGTCAGGTTTTCACGGACTACAAGAGCTTAAAGTACATCTTACAGCAGCGGGATCTGAATTTGAGATGGAGCCGTTGGATGGAGCTTGTGAAGGATTATGATTGTGAGATTCTTTATCACCCGGGCAAGGCGAATGTTTTAGCTGATGCTTTGAGTCGTAGGCCAGGAGGTAGCTTATCCTAGTTGAGTGCTGTTCAGAGACAGTCTTCTGCAGATTGGTAGATCTTGTGCGACAGTAGAGTACAGTTTTAGTTCACTTCGACTGGGGGACAGCTTGCTCATGTCCGCGCCCGTCCACTTCTACTTGATCGTATCCGTGAGGCGCAGCCCGACGATGCCCTTTTGTCTGAGATTTTTGAGCATGTTCGGGAGGGTAGGGATTCGGAGTTTATGATTGATGACCAGGGGGTGCTACGTTTTGGGACTCATTTATGTGTACCAGATACCGAGGGGCTGAGGCGCAAGATCCTAGAGCAGGCACATCAGTTAGCTTATAGTGTTTATCCAGGTTCCACCAAGATGTATCATGAGAGATATATACTGGTGGGAAGGGATGAAGAGGGATGTTTCGGACTTCGTTTCGAGGTGCCTGACTTGTCGACAAGTCAAGGCTGAGCATCAGAGACCGGCAGGAGAGTTGCAGCCTTTACCCATTCCGGAGTGGAAATAGGAGCAGATCTCCATGGATTTTGTTGTGGGTCTACCCAGGTCCAGTCGAGGGTATGACTCCATTTGGGTGATTGCTGACCGGTTGACGAAAGCAGCTCACCTTCTTTCAGTGAAGACCACTTTCAGATATGCTCAGTATGCTCAATTGTACATTGATGAGATTATGCGTTTGCACGGCATTCCTACATGCATCGTATCCGACAGAGGCACCCAGTTTACCAGCCGTCTTTGGCAGAAACTTCAGGAAGCTTTGGGTACCCGGTTTAGTTTTAGCACCGCTTTCCATTCGCAGATCGATGGTCAGTCAGAGCGGACTATACAGACTTTTGAGGATATGCTTCGTGCGTGCGTGCTTGATTTTGGTGGCAGTTGAGATCGTCAATTGCCATTATATAGTTCTCCTACAATAACAGTTATCATGAGACAATTCAATGGCACCTTTTGAGGCTTTGTATGGTAGAAAGTGTCGATCGCCTGTCTGTTGGACCGAACTCAGCGAGAGCAGGATTTTGGGACCCCAGCTAGTTCAGGAGACTACGGAGAAGATCCGGTTGATACAGGACAGGATGAGAGAAGCCCAGTGCAGGCAGAAGTCTTATGCCGACCGTCGTCGTCGTAAACTTGAGTTCGCAGTGGGTGATCATGTATTCTTACGGATTTCTCCGATGAAGGGGGTGATGAGATTTGGGAAGAAGGGGAAGTTTAGTCCCAGATTTGTGGGTTCTTTTGAGATCCTTGAGCAAGTTGGTACCGTTGCCTATCGTTTGGCACTTCCGCCCAGTTTTCCGGATGTTCACCCCATATTTCATGTATCGATGCTTCGCAAGTACCTTCATGACCCTTCCCACATGATTCAGCACCAAACTATCCAGCTGGAGCGCGATCTTTCATTCACCGAGCAGCCGGTAGTTATATTGGATCGGCAGGTGAAGAAACTTCAGTCAAAGGTCTTGCCATCGGTAAAGGTTCTTTGGCTTGGGCCGAACAGTGAAGAGATCACATGGGAATCCGAGAGTGAGATGCGGAAGAAATTCCCTCATCTCTTTGAAGGTACGCATAGTAAGATTTTTAAATTCAGGGTCCGAATTTCTTTAAGGGAAGAAGATTTTAACACCTTAGAATGCGATTAGTGTTAATTAAATGATAATGCGGGTTTTTAATAAAAAGTTAACCAAAATAGTTTTCATATATTTTATTAAAATTAATTAATATTTTATTATATTATTTTTAAGCTTGCACACACTTGTGCATGTTAACCTAGGGTTAATATGTGTTAACCATAAATTGTAGCATGGCACCTTAACCATCTTGTTATTATGTTATATGTATTTATTTAGTTTTTAAACAAAAAGGTTTTTGTTTTTGTTTTAATTGTTGAAGAAAAGTGGAGAGTTGAATTTTGAGGGAATGATGAGGCATGGCAAGCATGGGGAGCATTTATTGAAGAGAGAGAAAGAGCATGGCTACTCTCTCCCTCTCACACTCTCATCATCACCCCACACTCCCAATTCTTTTCCTCACTCTCTCATTCTCAATTATTTTCTCCTTCTCCTCTCCTTCAACTTAAAGTATACTTCTCCATCACAAAACCCAAGCCTAATCTTTTTCAAACCTCATTAAACCCCTCACAAAATCAAGTTAAGTCTCTTGAAATGGCTTGGAGCTTGGAACGCTAGGGTTTTCGAGAATGTTTGGTGAGGTAGTGATCTTTAACTGTTAATTAGGCTTTAAAGATGTTGTGTTGCTTATTAGTTTCTGTTTAAACCTTAAAGTTTTTAGTTTTGAGCGAAATATCGTATTTTGGTTATGTTTTGTGTCTCGGGTGAATCTGCTATCGAGCCAGGTTTTTGTTTGAGAAGTTGCCATCACAGAGACCTAGTTTGGAGACCTAGAAGCTACCCTAAAAACCTGAGCCTTCCCCCTTCCTACTTGGCCACAAATATATTGGTTCTGGCTGCAATTTGCGGCCAGATTAGGGACTGAGGTCTCGTGTCTTGGTCATGGGGTCTCTAGGATATTTGTAGTCTCGTGGAACTTGCAACTTTCACTAATTCTTTGTGTGGAAAAATCTGGGACTGTTTAGCTAGAATTCAAGCGTTTCAGCAACGTACGATGCAGATTTATCCGATATTCGTTTAAGTGTTTCGTGCGTTTAGTAGCCGAAGGGTTGGTCTAGGATGTTGCTGCACGCGTTTAGCTCGCTAAGAGAGCACTTGGAAGCTTATGGGAGTCGGTTTGTTTGTTGCCGTTGCTTGCGTGTGTTATCGGAAGGTTTCTAATTTGCACTTGTCATGTTGTCGTGTGATATAAGATCAATTGCGGGGACTTCAGATGCTACAAGGAAAGGAAAGCAGGTGGTTGGATTTACCTAGCTCGAGATCATCGGTAAGTAGATTTAATATCTACGATGGAATCGCCCATATGGAGTTATGCATTGAGGGTTAAATTCAATGATATGACTATTGCTTATATGTATATATGTATATCGATTGTGCATGAGTACCATTGTTGCACATCCCATTACCTGTTGTATATGGGCATAGTATTAATGAGACACGGCACTATTACTAACGGTTCACGTTGCACGAGCACCAAACTGTATACCACACACACCGTTAGTAATTGCCATGACACGCACACTATAGAAATTACCATGGATAACTTATTGTACCGCTTTCTTTATCACTAATAGTTAGATATTAAATCTTGTTCTATTGTGCATATGAATTGCATCATACATACATGCGTATATACATACATACATACATACATTGCTAGAGTCACCTGTTATTTTCACAAGATGTTGTATTTCGATTTCGTAGATTTGGTAAGCCGCAAGATACCTTTGAAAAATTGATATATTTAAAAGAGCGGTTTTCCCTTGATATACTCACATTACTGTTCCGTGGTTGCATACATCATATTTCATGGATATATTCATTGAGGTACCGATTTCATGCGATTTCTGGATTTGAGAACCGCGAATATATTTTGAAAGGAAATGATATGTTACTTTAAAAATGCGGTTTCTCTTGATATGATATTTAGAGACGTCCACCATGAGTTTTCTCGGTTTTTAGCTATGAGTATACCCAATTCGAGGAGGGGTAGGCACCATCTGCGGGTACATGGTGGACCCGGTGAGATACCCCGGGGCAAGAAAACTCGTATAGATAGGCGGTGAGCCCGGCGGAGGGAGTACTACCTACCGGTGATTGTATAGAACTCGACGGATATCCGGAGGATACCGTTTTGGAGTTATGAAATGAGATATATATATATGAGGGCCGATCTGAGTATACGGCGCTTGAGATATGAGTATTTACGTGTCGATACTGGACATGGGTTTTCATGATGTTTCGAGTGTCGTTGTTGGACACTAAGGTTCCATGAGACTCATGGATATGAATGCCGATTTGAGTGACGGCATCTGAGATATTGGGATTTGGGGTGTCGTTGATGGACACCGGTTTTCCTTGATGATGATTCATACATGAGGTTTTATGTGTTATCCTATACTTAGGATTTATTAGACATGCACCGTTTTATGTAGTTGTTGTACCCTAGTGGTGTACCTTGATCATGAATTGCTGCATATCTATGATGTTATATTTATGTCTTCAGATTACATATTTCAGACTATCACTTTCGTGCTTACTTATGATTATCTGTATGATATTATTTACTATATATGAGTTGGCAACTCACCCCCGTTGTGCCACAATGTTTTGCTGGCTTGCCCCTCAGTGTAGTCGCGACAGGGCTTCTCATTGCATCTACTTCAGCGGATACCGCTACTGTTGGTCGTGATTTTGAATAGGTGGGTGGATTTGCGGGTATCCGTATGATCTCATTGTATATCTTATTGTATCTAGTACTCTCCATCTACCACTTTCATGTATTTGACCTAGAGACGAGATTTTGAGGATCGATATTGTATTATTTGTGACTCTGGGTGTCGAGCTCGTGTGAGCCGGTTATTTTATTTATGTTGTGATGTTATTTTCACTTCTTTCTTTCTTATTCCTTCGCTACGGCGTCGTATATACTTGTTGTGGTTGTGTTCCGCCTTTTTGGTGTGAGTTGCTCCCGTTGGGGATGATTTATATTTATTCTATGCTTGTACCCGTTTGGGGCTAGTTTTTACAAAGGAGATGCTGCCGTAATTTTTAAAGAAAATAAATTAAATTGAGATTTCATAACTTGAGATTTTTAAATGTTTTCCCATTCTATCTTTTTTTTGGTTTAGATTTCTGGTTTTTGGCTTATTTGAATTTCGTTACGCCTTTCGACGTTGCGTTATTTAAGTGCCGGTCGCGTTCCTAAATTGGGCCGTGACACTTATTTTGTACCAGCTCCACTGGTTTTGGTTCCTTTTGAGTCCCGCATTTCTATGCCCGCAGGGCCTTTCGCTAAACGCTAATCTTTCAGAGGCACAACAAATAGTAGGCACATACTAAGCGAATTTATTGAAGACCTTAATGTTGAGGCTCTCACTTCTGCTGTGGACATTGTGGATGAAGTCAACCCCATGCTGGCGACTCTTATGACTTTCCATAATGAAGATTTCGTCCGCATATGGGTTGATTATTGCAAGAAAATTGAGGCTTGCCTCCATGAGATCGAGCGCAAACATCTTACACCTGAGGCATTATCCTCAAAGGCTCTATTAATCGCGTGAATCGAACAAAGTGTCGCTTCCCTTCAATATTACGAGCAGAAGCTGGTCCTGGAGCAGAAGGGGTATGAGATAACATTTAGCAAATCAAGCCAATTACGTGCCTAGGTAAAAGAGAATGCTGCACGACTCCAAGTTATCTTTGAAAACCGTCAACGATGCATTTCTGAAGGAATGGCGCTGAGGCTGGACCTTGACCCGAAATTGGTATGCAGGAAATTTCTAAGAAGCTTTCTTCGTGCTTGCAACAACGAGTTCAAGTCGAAGCAATGCTGGCCACAATAGTGGAGTATGAGAATGAGCTGCAGCAAGAGAATGAACGGGTCGCTGCTTTATTAAAAGCCCTGCCCTCTTAGAGGCTACAATTGTATCCCTTTTTTTTTTACAAATTGTATCTTTCAAACATTTTGATTCATGAATAAAAAATATACATTTTTTTATCCACATGCACTCTTCTGTTTCTTGATGTCTTGATCTGGTGCGAAGTAGTTTATGTACTCATTTCGGAATTTATAGTTTATTCACTCATTTCGGAGTCTCTAGTTTATTCACTCATTTCGGAGTTTATCGTTTATTCACTCATTTCAGAATCTTTAGTTTATTCACTCATTTCAGAGTTTGTAGTTTATTCACTCATTCTGGAGTCTCTAGTTTATATACTCATTCCTGAGTTTGTAGTTTATTCACTCATTCCGAAGTCTCTAGGTTATGTACTCATTTCGAAGTGTTTTTAGTTTACCTCCCTTAGGTTTACAGGTAAACTTATCCTAACGTTGTATATAGATAACCCCCATTCTTTATAACAGGGGTCCATTAGGTTTGTGGTACTAGGGTTTTAGTCCGTGGTACCGTCGCGTTGGCCGATGTATTCCTCGATATGCAGTCCTTAGGTTGCTGTTTCAGTAGCCTCGCGACTCTCATGTCTCTGATCCCTTCTGAGGCTGGACAAGACGTCTTTAAGTAATTTTCTTAGGTCATATTACCGTCGAAAGAACAAACGTTAGGTATTTGCCATGGTGCTTTTTACTTGAGGTTAGGCTCAATTTGGAGCCCCGATGAGTCATAACCGCACCCTTCTGGGGTGGGATGATCTCCCATGGTCTTTAAGCTTTATATGTATTGCCATCAAGACCCAAAGCTAGGAATATGCCGTCGCTTCGGTTTTTTGCTTTGATGATATCGTGCTGATTCTTTACGGAAGTAGGGTAGACATCCATATGAACTCTATGCTGTATGTATTGCCATCGAGGTCTGGAGCTAGGGATATGCCGTCATTCCACTTTGTTTGACTGTTGTGTCCACACCATGCTAAAATGAGGGGAAACGTCGAGGTAGCTTCTAGGTTGTATATGTACCGTTGATACTTGGAGCTAGGATTTTTCCATTACTCCATTTTTGCTCTGACCCTTGGGTCTTGGTTGACGTCACGTCTGCATCCTGCTGGAATAAGAAGCACGACAAGTTGATCTCTAGACTGTAGATATTGCTATCGAGATCTAGAGCTGGGAATATGCCATCGCTCCATTATTATTTGACCCTTGGGACCTTTTAGACGTTGCATCTGTACTGAGAAGGAACGTCAAGCTTGAGTTATGATTTTGCCATTACTCCTCTTTTGTTCGACCGTTGGGTCCTTATTTACTGTTAGGAATATGTATGCCCTAGAGGCCATTATTGTATATTGTAGTGGATGCTTGGACACACACACATATAAAGGACTTTCTTGCTTGACATGATAGTATGCTATCTGGTTGCACTTTATCTTAACATGTTCACTATTTTGAGTTTACCATCTTTTGATAAATGTTGATAAAACCCTTAGGATGTTAGCTTGACTACCATGACTATGATGCAGATCACACTAGTGGAGTGTGTGTAGTCCATAAGCACATCCTTAACAGTTCCTAGTCGATGGAGTATCGAGACAGGGCATCAATATTCCTGAGTAGACTAGTGTATACGTTTCTTGACCCTATATAGGGGTGATGGATGTTCCCATATCCATTGATGTTTGACATCAAAGATTGTATATAGGTGCTCATTAGAGACTTTGTACACTGAACGGACTCGCCGAGAACTCCTAAATGGTATTATACCTATCGTCAAATAGCAGTTCTCCAATGACACTTGTATAGGTTAGTCTGTAGACTCGAGATCGTCATAGTGTCTTGTGTACTTCCTACTGTGCTTTGATTTCCACCTTCCCACGGCTCTACTGAGTCGTGCGAACAGGTGGATTTTGGGTACAGTCCCGAGATACATGGAGGCAGCGAGCGATAGGAGGGGTTTTCGTCTCTCCGGGTATTGGGAGTTGATGTTGTACTATGCGTGATTGGCTTTAACTGCAAGTCCCTGGCCAGGGCTGATGATTTACTAATAAGTGTTAGTTATATGTATGCCCTAGAGGCCATTACTGTACATTGGATGTATATTGTAGTGGATGCTGGGACATATATAGGGAGGACTTTCTTGCTCGACATGATAGTATGCTATCTGGTTGACCTTTACCTTAACGTGTATGCTGATTGTCTCTCTGTTACATGTTGGTAAAGCCCTTAGGATCTGTACTTGACTACCTGGATTATGATGCGGATCATACTAGTGGGGACATGGTAGTCCATAAGTACATCCTTCAAAGTCCCTAGTCGTGGGTGTATCGAGACGGGGCATCGATATACCAGAGTAGACTAGCGTATACCTTCTCGACCCATACAGATGGGCGATGGATGATCCCATATCCATTGGTGTTTGACATCGGAGATGATATACGGGTGCTCAGTGGAGACTGGGTACACTGGACGGACTCGCCGAGAACTCCCAGATGGTATTATACCTCACGTCAGATGGCAGTTATCTGGTGACACTGGTACAGAGTAGTCTGTTGACCCGAGATCGTCATAGAGTCTTGTGTGGATCCCACTGTGCTTTGATTTCCATCTTACCACGTCCAAGAGGGCGTGCAAAACGGTGGTTTTTGGGTACAGTCCCGAGTCACATGGAGACAATGAGCGATATGAGGGGATTCGTCTCTCCCGGTATAGGGAGTTGATGTTGCGCTGTGTTCGATTGGCTATAACAGGAAATCCCTGGCCAGGGTTGCTGAGATTTACTGGTAAGTGTTACCAGTAGTTTCTCGAAGAGTTATAGACCTCATATCGACACGACTTATCGAGCTATTGGGGTCTGACGTTTACCACCCCTAGGCGAGATATGCGACATATCAGACGATCAGACCGGACTGTACGGTAGTGTTACTGGTTGGATTCACAGGAGTGTGAGCGGGCTTGCTCGTCGATCTTCTGATCGCTCAATACCCGGGTGGCCGTTACGTTTAGCAGACCGCTTGCGGCTTGTGGGTGCTTGATATGATCATCATCTGCTGCCGGCGTATTGACGAGTCTTTAGAGTCCTACACAGAGGTTTCCTGGCTCAAGCGAAACGAAATAGGAGCGCATATGAGATATGTGCGGGACCGAGAATAATGCGTGTATGTGATACCGTATTTCATTCTCGCGATGAATGTGTCGAATGGTTGTATGCGATATAACCTAGTTATCGAATCAAGGATTGATCCGATAAGCCGATACATTGTATACTAGTCGGTTGTGTGCGAC
Source organism: Agapanthus africanus (assembly GCA_030015575.1). Lineage (NCBI taxonomy): Eukaryota > Viridiplantae > Streptophyta > Magnoliopsida > Asparagales > Amaryllidaceae > Agapanthus > Agapanthus africanus. Next base: position 393,081,019 of record JASDDO010000019.1, on the reverse strand, counting down.
ATGACCGGATCATTGAATCAAGTGTTGATTTAATGATTTAATGCATAATTATATATTTGATATATTACTTTGCATTAACTAGTATTGGTTCACTTTAAATGGATTTTCTCACTTTTTGTGCACATTGTATATATGATATACTTTTGTACACAAGATTGTATCATGTTTGATGATACATGCTAGTTTGGGTTTGTGTAAAGAATTAAACCATGGTTACTTAAGTGGTTAGGGTTTCATTTCCTTTTCTCATTTATTTATTTCATTTATTCATTTTGAAATAAATAAGAATAAAGAGAAAGAATGGTGGCTTTATTTGTAGTTTAGTTGAAGCTTCATGAAGCTTTGACCAAAGTCCACCATTCTTATCTCATTCTTAACCCTAACCATTCAACTAACTTTGATTAATTCTCTACACATTACCATGGTTAGATTATGATAAACATTCTTTTTATTTTTCCATTTTTGGAATAACTTATCATAAGACTTTCTTCTTCTTCTTCATCTTCTTCCATGAAGAAAGCAAGCTCCATCAATGGTGATTGATGGAAATGAGTGAGAAATTCAATTCTAAAGTCTACCCACTTCCTATTTCTTCATCCTCTACCTCTTGCCAAGTAGTAGAGTGTGTTTTCTTCACAAGTTTCTTGACTTGGTGAAGTCGGAGCTTGATTCAGCGATGCCTCGACGTAGATCATCTTCGGCATGGACATCGATGACCTAGCCCGTCCATTCTCCGATGAAGCCGACGCTAGAGCCCGGGACTTGTTATGGACAGCGAGGAGACTTCATTACGGAGCTATGGAGGTGGAGAACCGGATCTACAAAGGTTGTATTTCCGTATCTCTTAGTTAAGTGTTAACTAGTTTACTTTTTCGCCTAGACATCTAGCCAACGATCCGTAGTTTAGGGTTTCTCGGCACCGTAAAATTTTAAATTGGCATGGTTGATGCCTTGTGAGACCTCTTGAGAGTGCCTAGTAACCCTACAATAAGTGTTATCAGTAGTTTCTCGATTGGTTATAGGGCACACATTGGCATGACTTATTGAGTTATTGGGGTTTGACGATTCCAAACCCAGACTCGATATGCAACATATCAGATGAAGAGACTGGATTGTACAGTAAGTGTTGCTTATTGGCTCTACGGGAGTTTGAACAAGTTTGCTTGTTGATCTTCTATTCATTCAATACCTGGGTAGCCGTTACGTCCAGCTAGTACCGCTGACGGCTTGTGGGTATCTGATATGATCATTACCTGCTGCTAGCGTATTAACGAGTCTTAAGAGTCCCATATAGGAGTTTCCAAGCTCAAGAGAAACGAAGTAGGGCGCATATGTAGATATAGGCTTGCCCCTCACGTGGGCGCTACTTAACGAAGAGCGTTCTGCGCTCCTCAAGAAGAGCCTAGCGCCATGGAGAGTGTTCAACACTCATAAAAAAATGTGGGTGTCAGTATTCACATAAATGTTTAGCATTATGTGCACAGAGAAAGGACTGTATCCTAGCAAGTGTCTAACACTTTGTAAAAAATGGGGAAATGACAAAGACTATGTGGGCTGAGCCCAAGGTTGGCCAAACCCCAAAATCGACTGAGCCCATAGGTCTTCTTCTAAATTGGACTTAGTCCCAAACAAAGTTATCAAATCTTTGATGAACATTCATTGGTTCAAGGGTACATCTCTCCACACCTCTGATACATGTCGTTGTAATTCTTCAACATCTTCAGAGAGGTGGAGGGTCCCAATAACCAATAATTCTTGGTATACCCTCCCAAACCAACAACCTAGTGGACCGCAACGTCCTTAAAACTAAATTGTGGACCGCAACGTCCTTAAAACTTAATTGTGGACCACAATGTCCTTAAAACTAAACTCCATGGACCGCAATGTCCTTAAAACTAAATTGCGGACCGCAACGTCCCTAAAAACTAAATTCCACGGACTATGGTGTCCTTAAACTCCATGGACTATGATGTCCTTAAACCCAATACACCGCAATGTCCCTAAACTAAACTCTATAGACTATGATGTCTTTAAACCACAGACTATGATGTCCTTAAACCACGAACTATGATGTCCTTAAATTAAAAACCCCCGTTAAGTAGATCTTAATCTAAAAATTAGACTAACGTATCCTTAACAAACATTTAAGTTGATCTTAATCTCAAACAAGATTACCGATCCTTAAATCAACCAAAATCCAAATCTAAGAAAATACGGATTTGGACTAATTCACGCCCTACGGGCGACAACATAAATTAGTCTCCGTATACAATCCACGGGCAACCAAAAATAAAACAAACATACACGTCACGAAGTGAACATCTGGAGAAGGAGAAAGTGGTTACCATGATACGGTAGCGTAATTAACTGCAGGGGCTTGCGCCTGCAGGGAAGAGCGTCCCTACAATCATAAACCCCTCGCAAATGAAGTGGAATCTGACGAAGCCTGCTACAACGGCCGCTTCTGTCCAAACCTCCGAAGCACGGTGCCATAAATTAACTTGGCATCTTCGGAGAGGGGGATGGATAATACCCAAAATAGCATCTGCCCCCAAAATTCAGGCCGGACGTCCCAATGTCCCGGTCTCCGTTTTCGGCGGTGAACAGATTCTGGCACGCCCGGTGGTACCTTTTCCTCTTTTCACTCCGTACATCGTGTGTCGTGTTCATGAATAAATCGCGGTTTAATATGGTTGCCCCTGGATTCAAGGTACTAAGATTTGGTGTCTTGTCCCGTGCAGAAGAGAAGATGGCGTCAATGGCTTCCAACTGCACCAACTGCAACAACAACTCCCACTCCTCCCAGTCTGGAGGTGTAACCTACGGGCCCCAAGTGGCCTCCATTTTCGCAATGCCGATAGAACAGGTGACACAGGCCACCACTGGATTATTCTTCCGGACCATGCTCCCACCAATGAGCTTCAACTCCCCAATGCCATCACAGGAAGCTCCAAAGAAGTCGGTCTTTGATCGGCTTACAACTACCACGGCCCCTCTCAACTCATCGTCCAAGTCCAACACCTCGGTCTTTAACAGACGAGGCCAACTCTCAAGTGGGCCCGTGAAGAAGCCTGCAATACACGAAAGAGTTATCCCGAAGCGGACAGCTATGCCAACTCCGATAGATGAAATCGTCAAAGCGGCTTCCCCCTTTAAAGGATCGGTCTTCACAAGACTGTCCGTTCCAACTCCCGCTTTAGGAGAAGTCACCAAGGCTGCTTCCCCTGCCCAAAGGTCAGTCTTCGACAAGTTGGATGTTTCTTCTCAGCGGATGTCAGTCTTCGATAGGCTGGCACCAACAGCAACCCTTCACCAGAATAGGGGGCATGATGAACCCACCCCCATAAATGAGTCAGTACCGTCTGCAAGTCATGATTGACGTCGCCACTGACACCGAGTGAGAAAAGCTGGGGGCAGTTCCCCTTCTGGATTAACTCCACCGGCTCCGATGGTTGAAATTGACGCCGCTTTTCCAACTGGGAACAGCTTTGGGCCGCTCAGGAGGGTGCGCAAGAATTCTCCAACTGCCGTACTAGAAAGGTCTTCTCCACCAGCTGAAAATGTCATAAAGGCGAAGCCGGAGCAGCCCCCTCAGCGGCTGTCCTACAAAATCCATAAGGTCTGGTGAAGAGTCCAAGACTCTGTAGTTGACCAAGACTACCCCCGCCGACAGAAGAAAATGAAGGTTCGATAGGAGGGGGACCATCTCGCCGCCATGCCATGGAAGGTATCGTCTATATGGGTTCCCATTGCAATGGTCCCCTCAACTTCGACCGCCCATAAAAGGAGAAGGACGGAGAAGATCCCTGTGTCTGCGACAAATCTCAAGGGCGCTGAATCCAAACATCCCAAGTTTGGGGGTATGGTAGTGCACACCATCTACATGGCTTCCGGGAAAAAGGATAGCCGTATCTCCACGCGTCATCGACCACTCATCTGGTCTGTGACAAAGGCTCAGGAGCAACAGCAAAAGCTCCAGGAGATGCTAACGAAGATGGCTGCATTCACTGGGCCGAAAGAAAGCGCGGAGACATTGTCGGAGCAGCGCCAGGAACAGGAAACCGACGCCGAGTTCCTCCGAAGAATGCTCGAGAAGAAAGACAAAGAGGCCGCAGAACAAGCGGCCAACATAAAACAAATGGCACTCTTGTTCCAAGATATGGTCTGGATGATGATACAGCCGGATCCTCCAGCTGAAAACCATCCAATAATCCTTGAAGACGACAGAGGGAAGACATCAAACCCTCTTCCGGCTCTATCAGCAGCTAAGGAAGAGACCATCTCCAAAGCCGCCCTTAACGACTATATGGCTTAACAGATACGAGCTCATCAGGCAAGCGAAGCAGCCGGCCAATCATCAAAACTGGACGACCCTATCCGGGTTGGTACGATTAAATAAAGTACCCACCAGGATATACGATCCCTAAATTCCATGTGTATAAGGGGACGGGTAATCCACACCAGCACGTTGCTCAATTCAGGGCTTTGTGCGGTAATACTGGGGGTGATGACAAACTGCTGCTTCGCCAGTTTGTTGGCAGCTTGTCGGAGACAGCATTCGAATGGTACTCCGAGCTCCCGAATGAATCTGTCAAGACATTTGCAGAAATGGAGCTACTGTTTACACAAAGATTCACGAGCGCTAGGGAGCGCACCCCGATCACCGGACTAATTAACGCTAGAGTGAAGCCAGGAGAAACCTGGTTTCAATACGCCATTCGGTGGCGGAACCTGTAGTCAAAGTGTGAACAGCGCATAGAGGAAGCTCCTGCCGTGGGCGTGTTCGTGGGGACCCTTGACCCTCAGGCAACCATTTCCCAGTTCATGATGTTCATCAAGCCGACCACTTTTCAGGCCTTGATCGACAAGCTGGCCCAAATGGACCAGATGGGCCATAGACCTTCCTTTTCAAAGACGGATCCTCAGAATGAAAAGGGGAAAGGTAAAGCGACCTTCGTCGCCAACGCTCAGCAACAACCGAGTGGCCCGAAGCCGGTTGATCACCAAAACGATAAACAACGATCACTCGGAGAAAAGATGAGACGCTCTTACTCGTTCCCTTGGGATAAGATGAAGAGATTATTCGAGCTAGCGCTGCGCAACAGGCTCATCACTCTACCAGAGCCGAGACGCCCAATGCAATCAGGCAACGTTAACAGCCTCAATTACTGTCTTACCACCGAATATTGGGTCACCCAATCGAAGATTGTTACATCTTCAAAAGTTCGATCGAAGACCAATACCAACAGGGCAAGTTCGCGCTGTCCGAAAACTGGAGGGTGAACCCGCCACAACCGCATGCTCCTAAAAAGGTGGACACGCCGAGGGCATCATGCTCACTTATTGAGGAAGCCCCATGGGAGGTGGCCCTTTCAGCTAAGACTAAAAGAATGCTGAAGGACCTTCAAGTATATCCGGCGATTAGGTGGAAGAGCCCGCTGGAGCCTGAGATTATTGAGGGGATGCTGAAGCTACGCCCAATGCTGAAAGTTGGTGATGTGGACAGAACCTTCGGGCCAAGTATCCAAAGTCTTTAATGAAAAAGAAGAAGGCCAAGAAGCCCGTCTAACCCGATGCACTGGAAGAATATAACCAGAAGGCACGAACCCCAATTACATTGGACAATTCTTCAAGCATGTTCTTGAGAATAAAGACGATAACGCTGATGAAGGAAATGATTCTTCAAAAGAGCCCGAGGATTATGTGGCGAGCTGCCACATGATTTCTCACTCGTCAATAGATGGTAAAGAAGCTCCTGATGCAGAGAGACTGGGGGGAGAACCGAAACCAAAATCCCTAGAGCCATCAGACGAGTTGATTGACAGGCTGTTGATCGAAGCTCTTCAGAAGAGAAAAGCTGACCGAGAGCGTGAAACGGCCATATACGAAAAGGCCAAGCGTCGATGTCAAGCAGAAGAAGCTCGATAATGAGAAGACATAAAATACCCCAACCGGGTCAAAGTGCCCTTGTTACCGGCAAAAGCAGGCTTAAGACGAGGAAACGATTCGCTAAGGCCCTGTCAATGGGAATGAAGTTGCCACCTTTCAAAGAAAGCACTTTAGAAAGTATGTGCCCCGATGAACTGGATGCACATCTAAACTACTACTTATACCATCGGAGGATCACGCACCCTACCGAAGAGTGTAACACCTTCAAGAAGTGGTAGCAGGAATACGTCGCCCATCGACAACAATTCAAGCGAATAAAGTGCAAAGCTCGTGTTAGATATGTATGCCCTAGAGGCCTGTACTGTATAGGATGCTAGGCATATATATATATATGTAATAAAACGATCTTTGCTCGAAATGATAGTATGCTATCTGGTTTATCTTAATCTTAACATGTGATGTATTGATGAAGCCCTTAGGATTATGCTTGACTACCGGGATTATGATGAGATCATACTAGTGGGACCTGGACAGTCTACAAGCATATCCTTTAATAGTTCCTAGTCGAGGGTATATTGAGATAGGGCATCGGTATTACCAGATTAGACTAGTGTGTACGTTTCTTAACCCAGGGGGAGCGATGGTTGATTCCACAACTATTGATGTTTGACATCGAAGATTGTACACAGGTTCTTATTGGAGAATGGGTACACCGAACAGGACTCGCCGAGAACTCCTAGATGGTATATATACCTATTGTCAGATAGCAGTTCTCCGGCGACACTTGTACAGGTTAGTCTGTAGACCCGAGATCGTCATAATGTCTTGTGTGATTCCCACTGTACTTTGATTTCCTCCCTACCACGGCTCTATTGAGTCGTGCAAACAGGTGAATTTTGGGTACAGTCCCGAATCATATGGAGACAGTGAGCGATAGGAGGGGTTTCATCTCTCCCGGTATAGGGAGTTGATGTCGCGCTATGTTTGATCGGCTATAACACCTAAATCCCTGGCCAGGGTTCTCGAGGTTTACTGATAAGTGTTATCAGTAGTTCCTCGACCTGTTATGAGCTATAAATCAACATGACTTATAAAGTTACTGGGGTCTGACATTTACCACCCCTAGACTTTATATGCGACGTATCAGACGAAGAGACCGGACTGTACGGTAAGTGTTTCTTACAGGCTCGTAAGGGTTGTGATGAGTTCGCTCGTCGGCCACCTTTTCGTCATGTACCTGGGTAGCCGTTACGCACAGCTAGTGCCGCTGACGTGCTTGTGGTTAAACCCATTGCCAGCGTACTGACGAGTCTTTAGAGTCCCACACAGAGGGTTCCCTCGTTCAGGCGAAAGATGAAGAGACCGTAAGTTGTTACGGCAGCCGTAAGGTGTTGCGGCAGGTTTTCGATTATGTTCGTGTAATTGTTACAGGAATAATAATCGGAAGAATAATACTGGCCGGATACCAGTATTATATTATTGGATTAATTGTATTCATATTTCTCGGAATTCGGATGCGTGTATACAGTATACGGTATACGGTATACGGAGGAGGGGTATTTTTGTAATTGTTACAAGAATACCTTCTAGAAGGTGCCACCTCATAATGACATAATTATGACATCATTTTTTTTGTGAAAATAAATTAGTGAGGTGTAAATTAAAAGGTATAAGCATGATAATGTGGTTGTTGAAGTGGATGTACTATTAAAGCATGATACTTCTTTCATAATACATGCTTTAGTTAGTGCTATTTTCTTTTTATCATGCTTAAACTTTTTAATCATGAAATGCACTGATTCTTTCCTCTTCCTTCTTCTTATAAATACCTTCATATGAGATGTGAAATCAAGGCATTCCAATCCTACACAAAATTATGATAAGTGTATCATAACAAGTGTATAAGAAGAAAGAAAGAAAATGATGGTTATCATTCTTCCTAGCTTAAACCCTCACATGAGATGTGAATCCAAAGCTTAGGATTTCAAGTTAATCCAATACACTTATCTCTACATCATCCTAGTGACCTCTTCTAGCAAATTTGGTATCTCGGTTAAACTCTTGAGAAGAGTTTCCAGCTTGCACGAAAACTCTCGGGTGGATCATCTAGGTCTTCGGTGGCCGGAGATCGAAAACATCGGCAACATTTAATGGAGCCAAGGATTTCACCAAAAGAGGAGAAAGGAGCAAATGAGTTGCATCAAAGAGAAGACCCGAAGGACCGTATCATCAAGGTATAATCCCTAACATAGTAGATAAGATCTCTAGTTAGGGTTTACTAGTTGTGGTTTAGACAAGATCTTCGGTTAAGTGCGTGTTGTATGCAAAGAAAATTTTCGTTTACCGCTTCCGCCGCGCCACAAGAGTTGTGGGAGCATGCAGCACTCACCAACATGGTATCAGAGCATAACTAAACCACAATTAGATGTTAGCCAAAAGTTAGAAGCTCGATCGACAGTTTTTTCTCCCGAAAACACGTATTCTGCCCTTGCTGCTGTCAGTTTTTGAAAGTGTTCCAAAATTAATTTGACATGTCTTAAAAATACAAGCAGGGTTTTATAAGAACACTGTAGAAATTTGGAGTCCTAACTCAACTAAATCGCCGCGGATCCGCGGCCAAACCCATGGTTTGGCCGCGGATCCGCCGCCGAGTTGAAGCCGAGTCAACTCAGTTTTCTACAGTGATCTTATATTGAAGAATTAGGGTTTTAGGGATATGCAGAATTTTACAAAGGTGTTTGTACAGGGACATGTCAAGTGTTGGCATGGTTTAAAATTATCGATCAAAATTCTAATAGTATTTGGCTAATCGGGTTTTCATTTTTTGTTATATGTGTTTGAAACGTTCGCTAATTGCTATATGACGATTAGTGGGGGTTGCACATATGGATATCATGAGATGGTATGTGTATATGAATGTGTTGGATCATTGTGATGAATGGACGGGGGGGGGTGTGAGAAGAGTGTTTTTCCTTTTCTATCATTCCATGTAATTTGTAAAAAGCAATGTTATATTGTATAATTTCTTTTTACTGTTTTTGCTCCTAGGATAGACCCAAGGTGGGGTGCACAAACTACCGGGTTCTCCAAGTGCCGAGTGGCCTACTCAAGGTGTTGAGGAAGGTTGCTACACTTCGGGAATTTGGCGGGTAGTTTGCCGTACCCATAGGGGTCTAGGGGGGTTTTGGCTATTCATCACGACCGTGGAACCCGTTTTTCATTAAGGGCTTGAATGAAATACGGAATTCCTAGTATATCCAATGCATTCATCTGTGATCTGAAATGGTTATATTTATATATGAGATATATATATATAATAAACGTTGCTTATGTTTTGCACCCGCACTAGTCCAGCCCCCGCTCTGCCGTTAGTTAAGTAACCTAACGGTGCATGACGGGGCCCAGTGGCAAATGCGGATGGCATAAGCGTACGTTCTATTTGCGATTCTTTTCTGTGATGTTTAGGAAACGTAAAAGATGGGACAACATTAATGTGATTAATGTTAAGAGAAAGAAACCTAAAGATGTTGTAGAATCAAATTTTTTGAAAAAGGGTAACTCTAGCTTTTGTTTTGCATAGAGGTATTCTTGAATATCCTGCACCTCATTCGATGAGGAAAGGGCCGAGATCCCTTCACCGGGAGTGACCCCTGTAGCGAAACTGGAAAATGTTACAAAAGAACTCGATTTGATTTTATAGTTGATCTAACTTTGCTTTGCATCGTGGTATATACATATCCAGCACCTTATTCGATAAGGAAAGAGCCGAGATCCCTTCACCGGGAGTGACCTCTTTAGCAAAATTAGAAAGATACTACAAAACCATTCAATTTTTAAAACTGGAGCTTAAACCACTCCTTCCCACTTGTTTCTACAACGATATCAAGTTCATTACGCTCATGGTTTTCTTAAAAACCTGCGTAGCCCTCCGACATTTCAGATAGGTAATACTTAGTATTCGTGCTGCGTTTGTTGGCTTTCGTCAAGGCGTAGTGTGCGGTAGCTAACTATTACTTATCTGTAACATATGATGAGATTGGGTTAGGGTAGTCGTGCGTCTTTGTTGGCTTTCGTCAAGGGACGTACGGCTGGGTTTAATTCAATCAAGAAATGTACGGATTGAACTTGACTAGCGGACTATGGTTTGTTGGCATTCGTCAAGGTCATAGCACGCTAGGGGCAAAATATTATCGGGAATTTCAAGTGTTGAAATTTGCAATGAGATTGCATACCTCCTATGAGATAGTTGGATCTCGATACCCGCTGCGAGTAAGAGTTACTCCTGTGAATGTTTTACACAAGACAATTTGACGAAATTGTAGGGTTTAATTAATCCCGGCTAATCTTACCTTTTAGGGTTTGAAAGAAGATTTGATAAAAAAAGTGGGAGACATCCTGATTAGATAAGAGAATAACCAATCTAATCTTGCAAGAGCATACGCTAACGTGTTTTTCTTCTCTCTCTCTCAAGGAAGCGACCATGTCAAGCCATAATCGAGATAATTATATGGATGTATTGACTGAACCCACTTATTATACTGAGCAGGGGAACGTTGGACCCGTAATATCTTATAAGAGTTATAAGAATGAAAAGGGAATAGAAGAATATCTGGATTCTCATACTGCCCAAACCAAGAACATGCATGTTGATGCATCTCCTTCAGGTGTGTTATTTATTGAGAACTGTTTCTCGGTTCACCCTACGTCCTGGGTATTAGATACCGGATCAGGATCCCACATATGTAAATTGTTACATGGGCTACGTAAAGGTAGAGAACTGGGAAAAAGTGATCATTCCGTTCAAGTAGGGAATGGTGCAAGTATTGCAGCCAAAGCAGTTGGCGAATATCACCTTGTATTACCAAGTAGTAATACACTGATTCTGAAAGAGTGCTATTATATACCGAACATGATGTGCAAGATTATATCAGTTTCTTTATTAAATAAAGAAGGATATAATTTTGTAGTAAAGGATAATGTTATGAACATATTCCTAGATCAAAAGTTGATTGGATCAGGCTCGTTACATAATGGCATATTCATTCTCAATCAAAATACGGTCCTTAATATACAAAACACACTCAAGAGGAAGAGTTCAGAAATGAATGAATCCTTCTTGTGGCATTGTAGACTTGGTCATATCAATGCGACACGACTAGCTAAGTTACATAAGAATGGATATTTGAATTCGTTCGAATTATCATCTTATGATACTTGCCATTCATGTCTCAAAGGAAAAATGACCAATACTCCGTTTAGTGGACACGGAGAAAGAGTTACAGAACTCTTAGGACTGGTACATAGTGATGTATGCGGTCCTATGTCTACACACGCCCGGAATGGTTCTTCCTACTTCATTACATTCACTGACGATCTATCTAGATACGGGCATGTGTTCCTGATGAAACACAAGTCTGAAGCTTTTGAGAAATTCAGAGAATATAAGCACGAAGTAGAGAACCAAACGGGCCTAAGTATTAAGATTCTTCGATCTGATCGAGGAGGTGAATACTTAAGCAATGAATTTCTAGATTATCTAAAAGAAAATGGGATTCTCTCTCAGCTTACTCCTCCTTATACACCACAGCACAACGGTGTATCGGAGCAGAGGAATCGCACCCTATTAGATATGGTGCGCTCTATGATGAGCGAAGCTGAGTTACCTATTTCCTTCTGGGGGTATGCGCTTGAGACAGCCATACACCAATTGAATATGGTTCCTACCAAATCAGTGCCTACCACTCCATATGAGTTATGGAAAGGGAAGAGACCATTTCTTAAGTATGTTAAGATATGGGGTTGTCCAGCCTATGTCAAAAGGCTAAATCCGGACAAACTCGAGGCAAGGTCTGTCCTATGTAAGTTTGTAGGATATCCCAAAAACTCACAAGGGTATATCTTCTACCACACTGAGGAACAAAAGGTGTTTGTTTCTTGACATACCACCTTTTTAGAAAAGGAATTTCTTGAAAAAGAAATTTGTGGCGAGGAGGTAGAACTGGAAGAGGTTCCAGCGACACAGACTATAACAGAAGACTTGGTAGAACCAGAGGATTCAGTAGTACCCAACGAACCCCAGCCTCTCCGCCGATCTAGAAGGGTTTCTCATCCACCTGAGATATACTACGGTTTTCTCATTGATGGTGGAAGTGAGGATTGCATCATGGAAGATGATGACCCCACTAGTTTCGAGCAGGCCATCAGGAGTGGTGACTCTGTGAAATGGCTGGATGCAATGCGATCTGAGATGGAATCCATGTACACCAACAAAGTATGGACTTTGGAAAATACTCCTGAAGGGATAAAACCCATTGGGAGCAAGTGGATTTTTAAAAGGAAATTTGGTGTAGATGGAAAAGTTGAGACTTTCAAAGCTAGACTTGTTGCAAAGGGTTTTCGTCAAAGACCAGGCATGGATTATGACGAAACCTTTTCTCCAGTGGCTATGCTTAAGTCCATCCGGATCTTACTTTCCATTGCTGCATACCATGACTACGAAATCTGGCAAATGGATGTTAAGACCGCCTTTCTAAATGGTGATTTAGAAGAGTGCGTGTACATGACTCAGCCAGAGGGCTTCGTAGATGGTGGGAGCAGCGGAAAGGTGTGCAAGCTGCTAAAATCCATTTATGGGTTAAAGCAGGCATCGCGGAGTTGGAACATCTGCTTTGATGTTGTAGTCAAAGAGTTTGACTTCATCAAAAATATAGATGAGCCTTGTATATATAAGAAGGTTGCAGAGAGTAAGGTTGTATTCCTCGTGTTGTACGTGGATGACATACTCTTGATAGGAAATGATGTTCCTATGCTGCAATCAGTCAAGCTCTTCTTATCACAAAGATTCTCAATGAAAGATCTAGGTGATGCCTCCTGCATATTGGGAATTAGGATCTATAGAGATAGATCTAAACGGATACTGGGATTGTCCCAATCCAGGTACATTGACACCATACTAAAGAGGTTTAGTATGGAGGAATCCAAGCGTGGGAACTTACCCACGATCTCTGGACTCACTCTCTCCAAAGAGATGTCTCCCAAGACTGATTTGGAGAGAGCTCGCATGCGAGGGATACCCTATACTTCGGCAGTAGACTCTATCATGTATGCGATGCTATGTACCAGACCCGATGTAGCATACTCACTAAGTGTAGTGAGTCGGTATCAAGCAGATCCTGGAGAGAGTCACTGGACAGCTGTGAAGAACATTCTCAAGTACTTACGAAGAACTAAAGAGATGTTCTTGGTGTATGGTAACAGAGAACTCCAGGTGGAGTCCTTTACCGATTCCATCTTCCAAAGTGATAAGGACGATTCTAAGTCGCACTCGGGATTTGTCTTTACCCTCAATGGAGGGGCGGTATGTTGGAAGAGTTCCAAACAGGATACCGTTGCAGACTTGACGATGGAGGCTGAATACCTCGCTGCCAACGATGCTGCCAAAGAGGCTGTCTGGATAAAGAAGTTCATTAGTGAACTTGGTGTGGTTCCATCCATTGAACATCCAATACCTCTGTATTGCGATAACAATGGAGCTGTGGCTTTGGCTAAGGAACCCAGGTCCCATCAGAAGTCCAGACATATTCTAAGGAGGTATCACCTGATTAGGGAGATAGTTGATCGCCGGGAGATCGAGGTCAGGAGAGTGGATACGAAGAACAACACAGCAGATCCATTCACCAAGGCCATCCATCAAGTACAGTTAGAGAAACTGTTTGAGCTGTTGGGCATGCGGTACGTCGGAAACTGGTTCTAGTCGGTACTTATTGCATCAACTACAGGCCTTAGTGCAAGTGGGAGATTGTTAGATATGTATGCCCTAGAGGCCTGTACTGTATAGGATGCTAGGCATATATATATATGTAATAAAACGATCTTTGCTCGAAATGATAGTATGCTATCTGGTTTATCTTCATCTTAACATGTGATGTATTGATGAAGCCCTTAGGACTATGCTTAACTACCGGGATTATGATGAGATCATACTAGTGGGACCTGGACAGTCTACAAGCATATCCTTTAATAGTTCCTAGTCGAGGGTATATCGAGACAGGGCATCGGTATTACCAGATTAGACTAGTGTGTACGTTTCTTGACCCAGGGGGGCGATGGTTGATTCCACAACTATTGATGTTTGACATCGAAGATTGTACACAGGTGCTTATTGGAGAATGGGTACACCGAACAGGACTCGCCGAGAACTCCTAGATGGTATATATACCTATTGTCAGATAGCAGTTCTCCGGCGACACTTGTACAGGTTAGTCTGTAGACCCGAGATCGTCATAATGTCTTGTGTGATTCCCACTGTACTTTGATTTCCTCCCTACCACGGCTCTATTGAGTTGTGCAAACAGGTGGATTTTGGGTACAGTCCCGAATCATATGGAGACAGTGAGCGATAGGAGGGGTTTCGTCTCTCCCGGTATAGGGAGTTATTGTCGCGCTATGTTTGATCGGCTATAACACCTAAATCCCTAGCCAGGGTTCTCGAGGTTTACTGATAAGTGTTATCAGTAGTTTCTCGACCTGTTATGAGCCGTAAATCAACATGACTTATAAAGTTACTGGGGTCTGACATTTACCACCCCTAGACTTCATATGCGACGTATCAGACGAAGAGACCGGACTGTACGGTAAGTGTTGCTTACAGGCTCGTAAGGGTTGTGATGAGTTCGCTCGTCGGCCACCTTTTCGTCATGTACCTGGGTAGCCGTTACGCACAGCTAGTGCCGCTGACGTGCTTGTGGTTAAACCCATTTCCAGCGTACTGACGAGTCTTTAGAGTCCCACACAGAGGGTTCCCTCGTTCAGGCGAAAGATGAAGAGACCGTAAGTTGTTACGGCAGCCGTAAGGTGTTGCGGCAGGTTTTCGATTATGTTCATGTAATTGTTACAGGAATAATAATCGGAAGAATAATACTGGCCGGATACCAGTATTATATTATTGGATTAATTGTATTCGTATTTTTTGGAATTCGGATGCGTGTATACAGTATACGGTATACGGTATACGGAGGAGGGGTATTTTTGTAATTGTTACAAGAATACCTTCTAGAAGGTGCCACCTCATAATGACATAATTATGACATCATTTATTTTGTGAAAATAAATTAGTGAGGTGTAAATTAAAAGGTATAAGCATGATAATGTGGTTGTTGAAGTGGATGTACTATTAAAGCATGATACTTCTTTCATAATACATGCTTTAGTTAGTGCTATTTTCTTTTTATCATGCTTAAACTTTTTAATCATGAAATGCACTTATTCTTTCCTCCTCCTTCTTCTTATAAATACCTTCATATGAGATGTGAAATCAAAGCATTCCAATCCTACACAAAATTATGATAAGTGTATCATAACAAGTGTATAAGAAGAAAGAAAGAAAATGATGGTTATCATTCTTCCTAGCTTAAACCCTCACATGACATGTGAATCCAAAGCTTAGGATTTCAAGTTAATCCAATACACTTATCTCTACATCATGTGACCTCTTCTAGCAAATTTGGTCTCTCGGTTAAACTCTTGAGAAGAGTTTCCAGCTTGCACGAAAACTCTCGGGTGGATCATCTAGGTCTTCGGTGGCCGGAGATCGAAAAAATCGGCAACATTTAATGGAGCCAAGGAGTTCACCAAAAGAGGAGAAAGGAGCAAAGGAGTTGCATCAAAGAGAAGACCCGAAGGACCGTATCATCAAGGTATAATCCCTAACATAGTAGATAAGATCTCTAGTTAGGGTTTACTAGTTGTGGTTTAGACAAGATCTTCGGTTAAGTGCGTGTTGTATGCAAAGAAAATTTTCGTTTACCGCTTCCGCCGCGCCACAAGAGTTGTGGGAGCATGCAGCACTCACCAACAGCTCGTCGGGAGCAGAGAAGCATGACAGATGGGCACAAAAGAGCTGCCGGCAACTGTCATGTGGTTGATGCCAGGGGATCGCAAGTTCTCACCTTCGGGAGCGATTCTGACGAAGAAATGGCCCTTGACCCCTCTTTAAGGAATCCACCTCTGGAAGAGAAGAAGAGATGGAGAACTGCGAGAACATTCAGCTGCATAATCATGCGTTGTCTGAAAAAGAATCTCGGACCTTCAAACAAAGGTTCAAACAGAAAAGACAAGGGGAAGGAGAAAATCCATGAGGAGATTGCCCTCAATGATGGGGTCGTCAAAGAGCTCGCAGCCAAGGACACGCCTAAGTAAAGCAAGGTGGATTACAATATCCTAGCGCTTTTGAGGAACATACCCTCACAACTAAGCATACTGGATGCCCTCTTTCTGTCTAAAGAAGCACGGGATTCCTTTGTCAAGGCGTTACAAGAGCCCGATCAGTTCAAGGCATTCATCGCAGAAAAGAAAATGCAAGATGAGCTGGCAGAAGTCCACACGGCTAACATTACATTTAACGATGATAATCTTCTCCTCAGAACGTACGAGCACAACCGCCCCCTTTATGTCACCGGGTACTGCCATGACATCAAGATAGGGAAGATCTTAGTTGACAACGGGTCCTCTGTCAACCTCCTAAATGTGAGGGTACTAAAAGAAATCTGCATGAGCATTCAACACCTCGCTTGGGATAAAATCACCATCTCTGGGTTCGACTCCCAATCATCACGGACGCTCGGGTCTGTAATACGGACGTTACGCTTTGGGCTGCTTGTCACTGACATCAAATTTCATGTCATTGATGCAAAGACCCGTTACAACGCTTTACTCGGCAGGCCTTGGTTACACGAGTACAACATCATCCCTTCTACACAGTGTATGAAGTATTTCAAAGATGGTCTCGAGTATACCGTAACGGGGGAACTAAACCCATTCTCCGTAAATGAAGTCCGAAAGTATGAAGATGCAAAGTATTTCCTAGCAGACTCTGAAGACACGGAAAGATGCCATAAACCGGAGAATAAGCAAAAAGCTATCACCACTATTCCGGTCTTCGGGAGTGATACCGAGGAGGAAGAAGAGATAATCTATTCGGGACCGCCCCAATGCAACAAGTCGGGACCATCTATCCCTATTCTGGTCTTTGGCAGTGACTCTGAGGACGAAGTCAACGCGGTGTTCTTGGTCCATCCATCAATGCAAGCCCTCACTGGAGATGATCAGAGTTTGCAGATCGCCATTGTTCCGCGGCAGCACTGCAGAGAGTTTGATGCGCTTGAGACATATAGTGTGCAAGAGCTACAGACATTCTACGTCCCTCCCAGGCGAAGAGGTGAAAAGGCGATCCTATTCTATCGATCCACGGAGACTAAAGTCGAAAGAGAAGTCTGGCGTGGTGCTGAACCTGCGCTTGAAAGGCTCCAACCAATCCGTCCGCCTAGATACTACGCAGAGGGATTGAAAAGGTTATTGAGATGCCAAGGCGTAGCCTTTAAGCAAACTGCGCGACGTGCCTAATTCTACAACAGGATCTGGAACGTCCCCGGAACTCAGCGAAAATTTCCCAACAGAAAAATGGAAATGATCGGTCTTGGATATGTCCAGTCCAAGAAACGGGAGCAGTTCCATGGCTGCCATGTCATAAAGAACCTTTATGAAGAAGAGGATGCTCTTTTCAAAGACGCTGACGTTGAACCGGAACGAAGTCCTGCCATAAAAGTGTCAAGTCCGTCGTTTGGAGAACAGATGGATAAGCTAATAAGGGAAGCAACTCAAAAGGTCCAGAACGAATACAGCCGCGAAATGGCCATTTACGAGAAAGCCAAGACGCAACGCCTCCTTCAGCAGGCTACGGAGTATGACAATGCCCCTCATCGTCAGCCCGCCATGCATCCCCAATACAAGGAAAAGGTCCAACGCAGAGGCAAAAACAAGTTAAAGAACGAGAAAAACGTTCGACAACGTCAAAACGGATCCAAAAGGCCATGCGGTCGAGAAAAGGCCGGCCGGAATCCATCGCTGATGAAGAAGATGGATCGGGATTATTCCTTCTCTCAAGACAAGATAAGGAAGATATTCGACCTCATCGTGAAACATTAGATGATTACGCTCCCTGAATCCAAGCACCCTGAACAAGCAAATCAGGTTCATCACCCGGATTATTTCTCCTATCACCGAGCGATAGGACACCCTCTAGAAGACCGCTTCACCTTCAAAATTTGGGTTGAAGACCAAAATCAACTCGGCAGATTCGCTCTATCCAGTAGTTGGAGGGTAGCCTCCCCACAAAAGCATGTGCCAAAAGCAACGTATATAGCGAGAGTAGAATCAGATCAACATCGGTCTTAGAAACGATCTCGTACCTGTCATGTGATAATACTATCAGAAGGAGTACCCGAGAACATGGATTACCTCTCCTGGTGCTTCGAAAATGAGGATGAAGATGAGTTGATCTTAGAACTTCCACTGGCACCAAAAGAGTTGGAAGATGGAGTACATACTATTGCGGACAACCTAAGGAAAATCGACTTGGGGACGGCAAACGACCCACTGCCTACGTTCGTCAGCGAGCTGCTGTCTAAAGAACAAGTAGCTACGCTAAAAGACGTGCTCATGCAGTATAAAAACTGCTTCGCGTGGAACTATTCCAAGATGCCGGGTCTAGATCCAGAAATAGCTGTGCATAAATTGGCGATATTTCCGAACGTCAAGCCAGTCAAACAGGTGCCAAGAAGAATGCGGCTCGAGCTTGAGATGAGTATCAATGCCGAAGTCAAGAAGCTAATTGACTTCGGCTTCATCCAAAAAGTTCAATATCCTGATTGGATCGCCAATATCATTCCGGTAATGAAGAAAAATAGGACAGTACGCATCTGCGTAGATTTTTGGGACCTCAACAAAGCCTGTCCGAAGGATGACTTTCCCGTACCGGTTACTGAGTTGATGATGGATAACACGTTCACTCACGAAGTCTTCTCCTTCATGGACGGGTCATCGGGGTACAATCAAATAAAGTTGCATCCCGAAGACCAGAAGCATACCGCTTTCCAGACTCCTCTGAGCATATTTTGCTGCAAAGTGATGCCTTTCGGTCTGAAGAACGCTGGCGCTACCTATCAGAGGGCCATGACAAAGATTTTCGATGACCTCATACATGAAATCGTCGAATGCTATATCGATGACCTCGTGGTGAAAAGCAAATCGTACGAAGAACACTGGGAGCATTTGAAAGTAGTGTTCCAGCGTCTTCGGAAATACAACCTGAAAATGAACCCTTTGAATTGCGCATTTAGAGTTTGCTCAGGCAAATTTCTAGGGTTCATCATACGACACCGGGGCATCGAAATAGATCCATCAAAGATCAAAGAAATTATAGAAATGCCCATTCCAAGAACTTTAAAACAGTTGCGGTCGCTACAAGGAAAGCTCGCGTACATCCGGCGGTTCATAGCCAACCTCTCCGGAAAATACCGTCCCTACAGACACTTGATGAAGAAGGGAACCCCGTTCGTTTGGGATCGTAAATTCCAGAGTGCACTCGACGAAATCAAGCAATATCTGCAGAATCCGCCGGTACTGACCGCTCCAGTCAAGGGAAAGCCCCACATCCTGTACACAACAGCCCTTGAAGGTTCTTTAGGCGTGCTATGGGCACCGGAGAATGACCAAGGAAAGGAGAGAGCCATCTACTATTTGAGTTGAGTTTTACTGGGGCCAGAAAACAACTACCCCTATCGAAAAACACTGCCTGGCATTGATCTTCGCGATAACAAAGCTACGACATTATGCTTTGGCGCATGAGGTCCATTTCATATCAAAGGTGGATCCTCTCAAGTATTTGATGTCAAGAGCCATACTTACAGGACGACTCGCTAAATAGGACTTACTCTTAATGGAATTCTCGATAACATACCGACCTCTCAAGGTAGTGAAAGGCCAGGCCATCACCGACTTCCTTGCTGAGCACCCGATACTTAGCGACTCACCTTTAAATTGCGAACTGCCAGACGAGCACGCGTTTGACACGATCAACGGGGAGAAAGGACGGAGTGATACCCGATAGGAACTCTATTTCAACGGAACATCTTCAGTGAAGAAGCGACAACACAATACCCTTATAATCAAATCTGGGGTAGGCCTTATCTTCGTGACTCCGCAAGGAGGGATAATGCGCTTTGCCTTTTCCCTAACGGAGCCGAGGACAAACAATGAAGTAGAATATGAGTCTTTGATAGCAGGTCTTGAGATCACTGTCGACATGGAAATCGAGAACCTCCTTATATACGGAAACTCCCAGCTGGTCGTTAGTCAAGTAAACGGCAACTACCAAACGTGCAAACCAGAGTTGGTAAAGTACGGCGAGAGAGTGCAGCAACTGCTGACTCAAATTCCCTCCTACATTCTGGAAAGCATACCGCGTAACGAAAATATCAAGGCAGATGCATTAGCCAAACTCACTAAAGAACTGGCTGACGTAAACCTCGATGACGTAAGGATCGTTGTACAAAGCCGTCGGGTTCTTGCACCAGCTGAAATATCTCCGGAGTCGTCTGAAGAAAAGGAAGCTACCAAGCAAACAGCCAAAAGACCACGAAAAGGCTAAGGATTGGAGAGAAGTCTTTATAGACTACTTCAAATCCCATCGAACACCTGAAGATGCATCCATAAGACATCAACTCATAAGACGAGCTCCGTCTTTCGCCTTCGTCAATGATACTCTGTATAAGAGATCGTTCGACTCACTGTGTCTAAGATTCCTGGGACCGGAAGAAGCAAAGAGAGTCGTCCAAGAAACTCATGATGGACTCTGCGGTTCTCATCAAGCCAGGCCAAAGATGAAGCTGAAGATTAAAAGGATGGGCTTCTATTGGCCCACGATGATTCAGGATTGTCTCGAATACGCAAAGCAGTGCCACTTGTGCCAGATTCACGGGGACTTCATCCACCAGCATCCAAATCCGCTACACCCAACGGTGGCTAGCTGGCCGTTCGAAATGTGGGGAACCGATATAATTGGGCCCATCGAACCAGCGTCATCCAGAGGACATCGGTTCATATTGGCAACAACTGATTACTTCTCTAAGTGGCCAAAAGCATTACCGCTAAGAGAAGTCAAGACAGAGAATATCCACCATTTATTCAAAGCACACGTCATCTATCGGTTCGGCACTCCGTGATAGATTATCTCCGATAACGGGCCGGCCTACAGAAGTCACAGAATCAGCCGCTTCGCACAACAGCACAATATAGACTGGAGATACTCTTCGGTCTACAATCCCCGAGCTAACGGTCTAGCTGAGGCTTTCAACAAAATCTTGACGAAGATCATAAAGAAGATGGTGTCCAAAAATAAAAAGGACTGGCACGAGAGACTGCATGAAGCTCTCTGGGCATATCGGACCATGTTCAAAATGGCCACAAACACAACGCCGTATGCATTGGTATTCGGCGCTGAAGCAGTACTCCCCTTGGAGATAGAGATACCCTCTTTACAAGTGGCGGTTCATTACGAGCTAACAGACGAAAAGAATGCTCATCTTCGGCTTGACAAGCTCGACGCCCTCGAGGAAACTCGTCTCATGGCACAGCAAAACTTAGAGGCTTACAAAGCAAAGATGACGCGCTCATACGAGAGATTGAATAGGCCGAGAACATTTCGCCAAGGCGAACTCGTGCTAGTTGTCAAAAGACCTATGATCCCCAATTGTGCTAAACGGGGGAAATTCGAGCCGAACTATGAGGGCCCATACATCATAGACAAAGTCTACCAAGGTGGGGCTTACTTGATCATGGATATACATGGCGAAAGACCCTTCAGGCCAATAAACGGACGGTTCCTGAAAAAATACTACGCCTGACGAGTCACGGCCCAGGTCAACAATAGATGACGGAGCCTATGTCCGCTCGCTATCTTCCCAAGCCCAAACTTTATAAGTAGTATCCAGCGAAATCGTTGTCTCCAAAATGGCAACAACGGACCGAAACGTCCCTAAACTAACAACGGACCGCAATGTCCTGAAACTAGCTACGGACCGAAACGTCTTTAAACTTTTACAAACCGCGGCATCCTTAGGCTGACGCAAAAAACGGTACGTCCACAAGCAGAATGGGCATGGATGAAAACCCGAAAGGGTGCCGTGAGTAAAAACAGCAGGACTGCCGGCGAGTTTGTGAAAACCCGAAAGGGTGCAATCTCGTAAAAAATGGTCATGAGCACTAATAAGGTCCTCTCGAACTTATGAGGAGAAAATACCTGAGTGAGATCCTTACAACTCATGAAGGAGCAACACACTTAGGAATACTTATGATTCCTAAGGAGAAAACGCACTTACGAGATCCCCACGACTCGTAAGGAGAACCCTCTTCTGAG
Source organism: Agapanthus africanus (assembly GCA_030015575.1). NCBI lineage: Eukaryota > Viridiplantae > Streptophyta > Magnoliopsida > Asparagales > Amaryllidaceae > Agapanthus > Agapanthus africanus. The sequence goes on along the minus strand of JASDDO010000019.1, from coordinate 393,058,878 downwards.
ACCCTCATGGCTCATAAGATTCAAAAGCCTTAAGCTACAGGGATCTGAACCTGTTCTTAAGCCATCACATCTCTCGGTTTGCCATAAAAACGGTTCAATATTGATCCTTGTATACAATCCATGGGCATAAATAAACGTCTCCCCCACCAAGTTCCACTGATGGCGCGAAATATCCTCATTTGGTGAACAGACACTTGTAAGTTCTCTCGACTTATAAAGAGAAAATACTCTTATGAGATCCTTACGACTTATAAGAGAGAACACCACTTAGAAGTCCTCACGAATTCTAAGGAGAAAACGCACCTACGAGATCCTCACGACTCGTAGGGAGAAACACCTTTATGAGACCCTTACGGCTCATGAAGTCAAAAGCCTTAGTCGACAGGATCCTAACACTGTTTACTAAGCCACCTTTGTTTGAATCGACAGAGGCAAATGATGATTCGCTCCTGGCAATGTCCCAGTGGTAGCGATGCTGATGCCTAAATCGGTATCAAATTCCAAGTCCTTTCACGGAAAATGATGATTCGCTCCTAGCAATATTCCAGTCGCAGCGATGCTGACACTAAGATTGGCATCAGATTCCAAGTTCTGCACTTACAGCAAAAAGTCAGCAAGCCATATATGCATATGAAATAGCCAAAATGATAGGGTAACTTGCAACAAAATTAGCAAGTAAAAGATATGCATACAAAAATAGCCGAAACGATTAGGCAACTCGCAATAAAAAGCAACGAGTAAAAAGAAAAATAGCCGAAATAATTGGGCACCGCGAAAAAATAGCCGAAATGATTGGGCAATCGCGACTTTCATGATATAAAAAGCTGAAATGATAGAGCCTCGCGGAAAGAAATAAAAAATGAAAGAATGAAACTTCTGCCCTACAGGCGAGTCTATACTGACCCCTGTATACAATCCATGGGCATAAATGAAAAGGGAACCACATTTCCCGACAGACTCTGTCAAAGAGAGAGTCAGATCTCAACGGCAATATCTACATCCCAGGAGATCAGCAACGGCGTTCATCCTTGTTCCAAGACTCTACGGTTCACAGACAACCTAGAGTCAGCACCGACACCGCAGAAAGCGGAGCAAGTCATCCAGTGACCTCCATCTCAGAAATACGTCAGCCAATGACCTCCGTCTAGGAAATACGTCAGCCAGTGACCTCCGTCTCGGAAATACGTCAGCCAAAGACCTCCGTCTCGGAAATACGTCAGCAAACGACCTCCGTCTCGGAAACACGTCAGCAAACGACCTCCGTCTCGGAAACACGTCAGCCAATGACCTCCGTCTCGGAAATACGTTAGCAAATGACCTCCGTCTTGCAAACACGTTAGCCAATGACCTCCGTCTCGGAAACACGTCAGCCAATGACCCCCGTCTCGGAAATACGCCTCCGTCTCGGAAACACGTCAGCCAATGACCTCCATCTCGGAATGACGTCAGCAAATGACCTCCGTCTCGAAAACAAGTCAGCAAATGACCTCCGTCTAGGAAACAAGTCAGCCAATGACCTCCGTCCCGGAAACACGTCAGCAAATGAGCTCCGTCTCGGAAACAAGTAAGCCAATGACCTCCGTCTCGGAAACAAGTTAGCAAATGACCTCCGTCTTGGAAACACATCAACAAATGACCTCCGTCTCGGAAACAAATACGCCAACGATGGTCGGTAGTGCCGACGCGGGCAGAGTCTTCTCTGCCTCTGTAGGGGTCCCGGTCCCGAGGTGGGGGAGCGACGACCTTGGGAGCTTGCCTAGCCATTTGGACACGGATGAGTGCATCCATGACGGACACGAGCCGATCTATCTGAGCGGATAGGGTGTGAATGGCGTTCAGGGGAGGATATTCGTCTGCGCCTCCATTGTGGGGAAGGCGGCGGCTAGCGATTGGATCGCCACGGTGATCGCTCGCCATGAAGTTGAGATTAGAAGGTGTACTTTAGTTGAGTGGAACTCGTTTTCCCATAGACGGCGCCAACTGATGAATTTCTGGATCTCCTTCAGTGTTACCTTCCGTTGATCTGCAGCAAATGCTGATGGATGGCTGAGATTGAGTTGGAGGGTTACCTCCTGGAGCGTGTGGATCTCAATGGGTTTTATGTGGTTGAGGCTGAACTACCTGCAATGAAGTCCCGGGGTGGTTGTGCCACTGAGGACCCTCCGACGATCAAGTTAGATGGGGTATTTTGGCAGAGTAACGGCTGGACACACGTCTCTATTGTGCTGGGCGCTCAGGTTTTATCCTGATTTGTGTGTCGTTGCTAGAAACACGTTGTATGATGCATTCTTACATGTTACACATGATATATTATTACTCATGACACGGACACGAGTACTTTGATATCACACTTATGATTATACTGTTACCCTTGTTATAGTATTAGTATATTATTGTATGACCTAGGAGATCACCATACATTCGGTTTCTATCCGGTGATGTCTTCTACTCGCGAGTTGGCAACTCACCACCGTTGTGCCACAGTTTCTTGCAGGTTTGGCCGTACAGGTTCTCTAGCGGCTTGCTGGCACTTCACTTTCCTTCGGAAGATTGCTGGATAGGTGGAATACATTTTCTTCATGACCACCAGTATATATTGTATATTTATTTCACTTGTATCTAGTTAAGCTCCATCAACCAGACTTGTTTCTTTAGTAGACTTAGAAAACTGCCAGACTTGTATATTTAGTAGACTTAGAAAACTACAGTGGTTTATTCTTCGACCTTAGGGTCGCGCTTTTGTATTGTTATGGTTTTATGGTTTTCTTGAGGATGTTAGTTTTCTTTCTGAGTTTGATCCTCGCCTTCGGCGTTGTATATTTGTATTGCTTGTGTGATTGTTTCCGCCCATTTGGCGAAGAGCTAGCTCTCATTTAGGGATGAGTTATATTATATTGCTTATACCATTTTTGGGTTAAAAATAACAAGGGAGGCACTGCCCAAATTTTCAATGACGAATTTTTTTTAAAGTGGATACAAACATTGGGTTTTCGTATACTACTATCTATGTTTTAAAGAAGAACTTGATTTCAGTAAATCTTATTTCAAAACCGTACCTCCACTATTTTCCTCTAATAAGGTTTAGATTTCTGGGATTTTGGCTTACTTTTATTAGGTGTAGTCCTATAGACTTCACCCGATGCAAGTGCCAGTCACGTGCCTTTTTCGGGTCATATCAAAGTTGGTATCAGAGCACTAGGTTTAACCTTGGTTCGAATCTAGATTTGACTATGCGGAGTCTAGGGCATATATATATATATATATTCAGAACCTAGGCTTGACCTTACGGAACTTATATTTGGCCGAGGGGTTATTAGACCCGAACTTTCATCGTGTTGGTTGACCTTGGTTGATGGAGTAGGTGACTTAAGTAGAGTGATATACCGTGTGTATTTTCCGCGGCATACTTATGATACGCTACTCCACTTAAGAAGCCTTAGGATGTACATTTCTTAGCCTCTGTATTTCTATTCGTTCATATGATCTATCCTCATCGATGCCGGATTGTGGTTTCTGTTACCACGTTTACACGAGCAGAGAGAACTGCGGCTAGAGTTGCAGTCAGCTCGAGCTCGTCAGGGACAAGGACTGACTAGCTTGTTTTCCGATAGTATATGAAACACATCGATATATTGTTATTTGGATTTTTTTCCCGTTGATACGAGCGTTCGAGATCTGCCCCAGATGATTGGGCTATTGCCAGAGGCCAGCCATAATGTAAAGACTACTAGGGTACTGTCTACTTCAGATGATTGAGACGTTGTCTACCATACGGACAGGTAAGCCAGCTGTTGCTGAGTTGATAAGATATCGTTCCTAGATCATTGAAGCTAATGCAGTGTAGGTCTACACTTGGGGATATGATAGAAGATCGCTAGTCATCCATGGATTAATGACTAGGACATGCTATTCGTTTGGATACCCCGATGCGAGATGACTAGATTGGCTAACTTCAGCTAGAAGAGGACCTCACACAGGTATGTGATTTGTCGATCGAGATAGGATGAGCGTAAGCGCATCACTCCGATGATTTGGACGAGTTCCCGAGAATGTAATTGGCCAGAAGCATACTACAGGATATTTGAGATCCCGAGTTCGTAGTGTTGAAAGAGACTCTAGATTTGAGTGCAACTGTTGGAGCACCGTCCACACAGCTTCGAGGAGATAATTCCGAATTGGTCCATACTGAAAGAAAGCGGAGTAAGAGGCTCATACGAGGTCATGACGAGAAGACGTTCCACTCCGTTGATATCAGAGATGTGATACGCACACAGAGGCGTTGAATACGGATATATCTTCCAAAAGGAAGTCATGAAGAGGATGCAACTATCCCGGAACAAGGAATCGGTTAAGTAAAGGGTGATAACTTCTGGGCAGTTAGGCAGAGACGAGATTTGGGAGAGACCCCGACAGAATCTTTCTGGAATACTACACGAGAAGACTTGGACCCAGGGTCGGTCGTATTATGCACACTCAGTGGGGCCAGAGTTTTCCATCATTGATAAGACACGTTATGAGTGACCATGTTAATTGGTCAGGAGATCTTCAGAGAATGCGCCAGAACGGAACGGTTTCCGCCATTACTCCGAGTCGGGCTGTTGAGCCGAGGAGTCAGGTAACTGGTGATCCGCATGGAGAAACGAGGACATAAGGGCAGAAGGCATCAGACCGTGAACAGGAGGCAAGTAGATATCTTGCTCTGCTAGCTTTGGATTCAACAACACCCTTCGACATTGAAGGAAGGACACATCGACGACGGTCATTTATAATTTATGATTTGGTGATTCGGATTTGACGTTTCCATTTTTTTGGATTCTGGTATTGTGAAGATTTCGTTTTATGATTGATATTTCCTATGTGCACCACAGTTGCACATGATTCATATTTCCATGTATCACTTATGCTGATTTTTGTTTTGTGCACATTCCTTGCACTCGATTTCGATTTTATGCCGTCCAAGACATTTGATTTGGATTTCATATGTATTGGCATACATATAATTTTACTTATGCTTTCAGTATAGTTTTCATGTACTTTAATACCTTGATTTGGTTTTGTGCATGCCAATGCACGTGTTTATGAGTTTATGCACTGCGGTATACTTGAGTTTGGATTGATGTATATTGTATACCATCGATTTCGATTGAGATGTTCGATATTTATTTTCGTGCACCATGTGCACTAGATTGAGGATTTTGCGCACACTTAGCGCACTTGATACAATTTTGTGCACACCAGATACACTAAATCGAGATTTTTCGTGTATATTAGATGCACCTGATATTGTTGTCGTGCACGCCCGTTGCACTCGACATATGCTTTCGTGCACATCCGTTGCACTTAGATTTTGTTCTGTGCTCATGTATGGCGCTTGGTTTTGATTTCGAATTCCGTGCGCACCAGACGCACGTGGCATTCTTGTACACATTATGGGATAGATTTCCTTTGGAGCAGTATTGTTCGACACGATTTATTACATTTCAACACCACCCATTTTTATAATTTTATCAATAAACAGTGCTATTTAATCTATGTCTGCTCATTTATACAGATTACAGGTACGCAAGTGAAAACACTGAAAACTGTACACAACATGCACACGATGACTTTTTTGTAGCCGAAACTGCAAACGGGACAGATTACAGATCCAGATTTAAAATAGTTTGAAACAAATAATGTGTGTGTACTAAAAGAATTTATGATTTGGTCCATCATGTGAACAAGTATGAACATAGACTTGACCAAGTACACAAGTGGGCAAGCACCATCATGGTGCCTTTTTGCAAGTGGCATGACAATGAGTAGTAAAAAGTATTAATGTGATAGGAACCTTTGCAACTTGATCTAATTTCTTCTCTATTCATCACCTTAGAATTCACCAATGTGCAAATTATAACAAATTTCAATTACCTTGAGATGACCAAGTGACTATTTGACCGCTGACCAAAAGTGGACCCCATCCTTAACAATATGGCCGCAAATTTATCCATTATGGCCGCAATTTGCGGCCATATCAGTGGCAAAATGGTTCGTACAAGTTTTGTAGACCCCTTGTGGTTTTATAAGTTCATTTGTATATGCAACTTCTGGTTTTGGATTCTCTATAAATAGCAGATCAGTTTACGAGGAAAACACAACTTTGCACTACTTGTAATTATTTTGATAAAATTCTTATAGCTCTTTGGATTAGACTGAGTTTTTTGCTTTCCTATGGTCTTGCAACCTCTATCTTTGAGCTTGTTGTTCTGACTTGGCTTTGTTCTTTTTATTTTGAGGGATTTATCCAAGGGTCACGTGGGAGCACGTGACCCCGTCTCATTCATTCTTTTTTGACTATGGGAGGGTCACGTGTTGCCATGTGATCATGTTGGGTACTTAATCTTTTTACGTGCATGAAAAGTCTAAGTCTCTTATTTAAGAATTAAATTCTTTTATAGGGTTAAACCCTAATTTTATTGGAGGAATTAAATTCCTATGTATTTGGAAGAATTAAATTTTTTTATAGGGTTAAACCCTAATTTTATTGGAGGAATTAAATTCATATGTGCCTAATGGGAGAATACAATTCTCTGAACTTAGGTCTTCTCTTAGGTTTTAAATCTGTATGGCAGAATCTCCCCGATGAGAATTAAATTCTTAACTTATGGGAAGATCTGCTTCTGCAAACCTTCAACCAAAGGAAGAACTAAGTTCTTACTCAGAAAAGTTAAACTCTTAATTTGATAATTAAATTCTCTTTTTCTTTTATGGGAGCTTATAGGATGATCTCTCACCTAGGATTTCTTTCTTTTCTGAAGAGACATTCTTTTTTCTCTGGAGAATTAAATTCTCTTTTCTTTTTATATTCTCTTTTTGTTGTTCTATCTCCCCTTTTTCTTCCCCTTGGCTCCTATTTATAGGAGAAAGAAAAGAATCAGTTTGTTTAGTCAATTTTTCATTGAAAATTTTTGATTGATTTTGTAACCAATATGATCTTTTAGATCACTCGGTGAATTTTATTCACCATTGGATTTTTAATACAAAAAGATATTTTATTTGTTGTTCCTGGCAGATTTTAGGAAAATATTTCCTTGTATAGAATCTTTCTATAAATTGGTGATTTTTAATCACCATTGGATTTTTAATCCAACGGTGCTCCCTTTTACAGAGCGCAATCTTTTTTGTTTGGAAAGATCTGGGGAAATATTTTTCCAATTAAAACTTTTGATTCATTTTAATTAGAATTTAATTCTATTATTTCAGAAGACTCAGGAACCCATAATGTGCTGGCACGTAACCCATCTAATTAGAATTTAATTCTATTATTTCAAAGGGCTCAGGAACCCATCACGTGTTGGCATGTGACCCATCTAATTAGAATTTAATTCTATTAGTTCAAAGGGTTTAGGAACCCATCACGTGCTGGCACGTGACCCCATCGATTAAGCAATTAATTAGAATTTAATTCTATTGGTTTAGAGGGTTTAGAAACCCATCACGTGTTGGCACGTGACTCACTGATTAAACATTTCCAATTGTTCATTTTATTCAGCGCATATAGGCTTTGCCTGTAAAAGGTCACGTGTCTGCATGTGAGACCCGGTCACGTATGGGCACGTGATGCTCCCTATGGGGGTTTTCCTTGCTGCTTTATTTATATATTTTATTCAGTTCCAATGAGGGAACAAATACTTTTAATTTCGTTTAATTAGAATTTAATTCTATTGATTCGCTGGGTTCAAAAGCCCATCACGTGTGGACACGCGAATTTATCAATTAGGCATTCAGGCGTAGATATAATCTGCCCATAAAAAGGTCACGTGTTTGCACGTGAGGCCCGGTCATATGTGAGCACGTGATGCCTGCTTTTTGAGGATTCTCCCCCTTTTTTGTAAGGGAACAAGTAGCTCTTGGCCGAAAATTTTGGCGGGAACACTTGCAAGATTAGATTTTTGTAGTTGAATTCATTTGCTTGTATTTGGATACCATTGCAATAAAATCTTCATTGAGTTCAAGTTTGATTCTTGTGTCTCTTCTCTACTTCATTGTTGTTTTTATAATTATTCAGCTGTATTTTTGTTATACGATGTGTGGGTAGTCTTGTGCTCAGGCTATGGTGAGGTAGGTTGTTGAATGGCTTTCCTTCCAACCCCTCATTCTTGATTCTTAATTTATTGCACGTCTTTTCTTAATATTTGCAATATTATTGTGTTTTGCTTTATAGGATATATTGTTTTGAATGGTTGCAAATCAACGTTTAACATATATCCTATTACTTCTTTACAATTTAATGTTGTTATATTAAGCATTGAAGTTGGAAAGAATATGAAATTTAGCTAAATTGATGTAAACTAGCTAGATAGAACATGTAGCCATAGAAGCACATGTTCTATGCTTGCTAAATTCACTTAGCTCATTTCATGTTCATTTCATCTTAGAACTTTATATTTTTAGTTTCTTTTTAACCTAATTGTGATATCGTATCCTAACCCGACACGTGTTATCGGGATAGATGCGGCATACCTCGTTAAGTCAATTAGAAACTAGAAATAGACTTTGAATCAAGATTGAGAGTTGGAGGTCACGCCATATTTCAACTTACTAAACCTAAGCTTAAGTTTTTCCCCAAACATCACTTTATCGCTTCGTTATTTCATTTGTATAAAGCGTGACAAAATCAACTCAAAACCTTTGTTTTCTAACTTAAAAGAATGTCATGATATCCACTCCTTGTGGATCGACCCATACTTGCCGGCTTGCATCAACGCACCGTGCACTTGCGGTATTTTTATAACTCGAGAATCACGCCGTGTATTACTTTTTAATGAAAAACCGACATATCTGATATTGACCATATCCTTTCAAAAGCACGACATCGTGAATCTTGATATTTACTATTTGGTTTAGTAACCGAGCTGGACTGTTCTGAGAACAGTACCTAAGTATTTTCGCATGCATCGATATTTACCGAAGGGATTTCTAAAAAGGAGCTATAGTCTCACTATTTTTCCTAAGTATCCAAGATGACACGAAAAACTTTATAAAGGAAACCCTTCCAAATTATTTTCAAAAGGCGGGACGTGTATGTGTATGTTCGTCATAACTCCGATAATTGTATGACGTGTGACGGAGTTTTGATTTTGAGTTTTACCCTCATTTTCATGCGCATGTATTGCACTAAGATATGTTTTATGTGTTCATGATACTCGGAGCCCCGACGACCTTATGTAATTGAATGAAATGTTTTAAGTATTTGGGGGGTTTAAATTTAAATTCGTGGATCGAATTTATTTAAGAGGGGAAGATTGTAAAATTTTGGAAAATAAAATATTATTTTTGGAATTTAAAATAAATAAAATAATTAATTTTATGAATATTATGAAAATATGGAAATTTGATTTTATAAAACAATATGATGATATATTTATAGTTTGGAAAATTTATAAGAATTATTAATTTTGATAGTGTTTAGTTGATTTGGACATTTCATAAATTATTATATAATTAATTGTAAATGGGTTAATTACTAAGCTCGATTAGTATTTATACATTTTGCATCAAGTATATTATGTGCATGACATGCAACATAAAATGTTGCAACACTTGTTACATGTTATTTTTATGAACGATGGCATCTTTGTTTTTTCAATGGGTTTTGGTTTTAATTGTAAGAGGAAAAAAAGAAAAGAAAATGGAATTTGAGATGTGAGATATTTTGAGGTGGGGACATGAGAGAGGGAGAGAGTGTGTGAAGACTCTAGACTCTTCTTGGTTTTGACCATGGTTCAATCTCTTCATTTTTCTTTCCTCCTTCATCTTTATCTCCTTCATTCTTCTCCTCTTCCTTCTTCATTCTCCACCTCCTCTATCCACCACCACCACCTCCAAATCCTCACTAAAACACCTTGCATCTTTCACAAAAAATGACCACAACATCACTATAAATCCTTTGGACCAATCAAGTTTGGACTTTGATGACTTTGAGCAACTCAAGAAAATTCTTAAGTTGCCAAATGAAGTATAATTGTACACCCTTCGTTTAGAATTTAGTTTTCTTAATTCCTATAGTTGTTTTGAGTTGATTAAATAAGGTTTAATGATCTTGGAAATTTCCAAGATGGGATTTAGGGTATGATTTGGTTTGTGAAGGTGTATGGAGGTGTAATTGGTGACTACAACCCTTTTAGTGTTAAAAACCTGGACCAAATCTGAGACTAAAACCCTAAATCCCAAACTTAGAAATCCCTGATATCGGATTTGTGTAGGAATTGTGATGATGTTTTGAGATCTGCTTTCACTCGGGGGCCCTGAAAATTTATTTGCAATTACTGTGAGATAAGCAGGCAACTTGGAAGCTAATCCCAAGACCCGAGACCCAGAACCCAAACCGTGGCCGCCAATTTCTTTATTTTGGCCGCAAATTGCGGCCTTGGGAGGTTAGTTTGGGTCCGTGCTTCGTCCATGGCTCCATTATCTTCTAATTAGACCGCCCTATATGCAACTTTTCCTAATTCTCACCTGTGGCAAATCTGGGAGCATTTTCTTTAGTTGTTGTTTTGATTTTGCGAACTTTTAAGACTTGGAGTATTTTGGTTTTGACTCGGTGGTTTGACGTTTGTACATCAACATCGAGGAATTGTTTGACTATTTTTGCATGTGTAGACCGTAGGTTCTAGCCTATATGCACTCAGTATGCTGTTTCGGTTTTCTCGTGTTAATTCTTGTTTACGATGTGACGTATTTGAAATGTAGGTACCTTCGCATAGACTTCATACGATAAGGGAGAGTGTAGCGTCATTGACTTCGGCAAGTGAGGATCAAGGTGGGTAGATGTTTATCTACGGGGGAAGTCGGGTAGATGTCATATAGCACCCCCGCAAATTCATAAATTAGGATGTGCATGGTATGGAAATGGCTAGTGCGGATACTTAGCAATAGGGTTCTTTAGGAGACTTTAAGTGAGATGAAGTGTACTGAGAAGAAGATTGCTCTTAGTTAGTTTCCAGTCGCGGACCCGTAGTGTATAGGTTGTTACACACACACACGCACACGCACGAGGTTTGATGTGGGTGTATGTGTGTATGTGTGTGTGTGTGTATGGATGCGTATACATACATACATACATACATACATGCATTCAAGCATGCATGCATGCATACATACATACATACATATATATACATACATACATACATACATACATACATACATACATACATAGACACACACACACACATACGTATAAAACGAGGATATGAGATGTTAAACGGATAAGAGTCGATATGATCGGGTATGATACCGTGAGATTGTGATATGTGATGGAGTCGCGATATGATATATGTTACGATATTATAATGGATGGTTGGGCGATGTGTCTTAATACATACGATAATATGTGTTTGATAATATTGGAACATACTAATTTTAGAACAGTACCCCTAATCATGATATTGTACGAAAATGATACCTTATGAATAACGATGTATATATGATATTTGACCCGTACCCACGATTTTGGGTGTGTGCGGTATGTCGTAGTTGTGTTCTGGTTGTACCTTTTTTTATGATATTTGTCTTTTGTGAATAAAATTAAAAAATAATAAAAAGAATTTTAGGATTTGTTGCAACACTTTTCCTTCAATTCCTCAGTCTCTCCCTACCGCTTCCGGATAGTGCATGTCAGCTTGGACTAGAGATTCACAATCTCGATTTGTAACAACTCCAATTTTTGTATACATAAATTTGATTTAAATTTGAAGTATACTTGGAGTATTTAATGTTGCTGTTATCACTTTAAGTATCTATTTTCCCACAATAATTACAAGAAGGAGCTTGTAGCTCATTGGTAATACCTTGCACTGCTGAACCAAGCCACCAGAGTTCAAATCCGATATCGTGCATTATTTTTAGATTATTTTTCTTTTAAAATTCTTGGAAGCCCAACAGTCCACAGGCCATAACTCCCAAAAGTTGAACTGAACCCTAAAAAGTGAATATACCATGAGCTACGTCTGAAGACCCCCCACCCAACGACCACCGGACTCCGCCGGACGGCCGAGTCCCCAAAATGAAAAAGTTGCCTTTTCACATTCTAAACTCCCCTGTTTACACCATTTTAATGGATCGGTTCCCGAATGTTAATTACACCCTATTTAATACAAATTTTAATGTTTTCTTTAAATTTTTATAATTTTTTTTAAAATAAAAATCTTTCACCTACCTTACCCTAGCCTACCCTATAAATAGACCCCCTACCCCTTACCCTCTCATCTCAAAACACAAGGTTTACTCTCTCAAAATTTCTACAAGAAGGGTGTATTTTGAAATCGAGTTCACGGCGAAGCGCTGACGGAATTCCGGCGACGTTCTTTGAAACAACCGACGACGAAACAACGCCTCGGCGACTCCCCTAGTTCCCTATACTCTTTAGTATAGATCGAAACCCGTAAGTCCCATTCTTTCCTTCTTTCTACTTCTTAAAAATACGAAATTACGAAACCCGACGGAAATCGGAACAAACCGATTTCCGATTCGGTTTTCTATAAAATCTCACTTGTCACCAATTCCATAATACTTAAACTTATCCATGTTGACTATTAATCACATAACAACTAATTTGGACAAAGTTTCTCACATGAAATGATAGCTTTTGCAATATCGTATTCTTTTTCACTTTAATACCATGATGTTTGTTTTTCTTCTTATAATCAATTCAATTATTCCTAAACATCTTTATCTTGACCATTAAACTTGTAAAAGTTAATTTGAATAAGTTTTCACACATGAAATGATAACCTTTTCAATTTACCGTATTTTTACACTTTAATACCATCATGTTTCAATTTCACATTTAACCCTTAAATTGCTATACATTTAAAATAGATCACGAGGTAATGACCTACCTCCTCACACACACATATGCAACCATAATACGCTATCTTGAAAACTCCTAATACGATAAAACAAGATTTTACATTAAAATACCATTTCCTTAATAAACCTTTTATAAAAGTTTAGGTTTGATACATTTGTTTAAACAATATCTTTAATAGGAAAAATACGATAAGTTGTGGATATCGATCGTTTATCTAAACCTGATTTTGTGGTGTCTAGGCAAGTGTGTCTAAGGCAAGTGATTACTTAATTAAGGCCACTACTTGTAGTGGAGAGCCTCACACTTACCTGGCACTTACCTGGCCGCAATTGGCGGTGAAGAGGCGATTTGAGGCTTCTAACGACTTGTCGTTTAGACCTTTTAGAAATAGGCTAGTTGGCTTAGGAAACCCTAAAATCTAAAATACGGAAAATTACACTTTTCAAGTAAATACATTTTACTTTATAAATACCGTTTTCTAAAAGATTAGTATTTTACAATCTTTGCAAAGCGCCGCTACAACCCATCTTTGGGGAACCCGTTAGGGATAGTACGGTTTATCGTGCACCCTCGGGCCTAGTAGTGCGAGATTTAGACCTCCGCAAGGAGCATTCGGTCTCGAAAGGTTTAAAATACGATATCTTAAGAAAATGAGATTTTTGGAATATAAAATATTATTTAAAAATTATTTTTGTATAAACATATGTATATTTATCATTTAAATATCTATTTTATTATAATATAAATATTCCACCTTTTTCTAAAAATCACAATAGTAAATTTTACACTAAAATACCATGAACTTCAAATAATCAATATTACAGATAAATACCATTATTTATGAAACTAGGATATTTTCATTTGAAATGGCACAATATAAAATCCACAACTCTAAAGACGAAAAATAAATACTTGAGATGTATTTTGAAAAGTATATAAAAGTATTTTTACATAAAACTCCCTTAAGTTTATAAATTACCCTAAGGATCCTAGCAATTATAAGACTTCGATTCACATTTCTGATTGTCTGACTCGGGTTTGAGTCTGATTAATCTGACTTGAATATGATTCAAGTCAATCCATAATCTACGAGTTTCCAATTCAATATGAACACATGAATCCATGAATACAATTATCAGTTTATACAATTTGGCTGACCGAACCATGGATATATTCCTTTTACATGATTCCCAGTATTCCATTTACATGACTCTACGGTTATAACCGTTTCCTGATATCATGGTTTCGGTCAGTCAGTCAATCAATCATACAACCAATACAATTTTACAAGATAACAATACAAACAAGATATTGCGGGGTTTAAGGGGTAGATTTGTACGGAAGGTGTTAAAGGTGGCACAAGGTGGTCAGATTTAACACACCTAACATGAATCCAGTTGCTGTTGTACCGTGGCATAAACGGTACCTTGTACTATACGTGCCCTTAGTCTCTGGCATATAGAGACTCCCCTCGTATACACTAGTATCCTTCTGTACCAAACTACAAACAACAACGTTGACATAACATTACAACAATAGTTTACACTTTAAAATGAATCTTCTTATTCTATTTTTTTTTCTACTTTCCTCTTACCTTTGGGACTTACCGAGCGACCTGTTCGCTGACGACATTCTGTTTCTCTCTTCTTTGAATGTCGTCAGGTGATTTGGGCCCGGCGGAGGTTGAGCCATCGCAAGAAGACTTGGAGCAGTTTACTGAAGACCCTGCACTGTAGTTTCATTGTACACTTTTTCTTTCTGTACTTTTCATTTCCTGTTATGCCACTGTTTAGGCATCTTTTATTTCAGTTATATTTCCTTTCATGTATTGTCCAAAGAATATTAATGAATAAAAGTTGTTGTTCTTTTTATTCTTGTCTCTTATGTATTTATTTTATATTGCTTAGATACTCTTAGCGTATGTACTTCTGAGTATATATGTAGCGGACCTCGTTGCGTCTCCTTCGCCGTACACTGGGAAGCGGGGCGTGACAGGTTTTGTTGGTGGCCCATGCAGGTCCGAGCTGTATGAAACCCTATCATGCAGTTCTGTTCTGCATGAACAACCTAAGCAATATAACACAAGAACCAGCAACTAAAACATTCTTTACAATTCTTGTTTCTTGAATCTTACAAATTTCTATTCCTTAAATCTTATCATTTCATGTACTTGAATCTGTCCTAACCCAAATTTTTCTTCAGGGTTATGGATTCCCCGAACAATACCAGCACCAACGTCAACAACACACCTCCAGCACTACCTCTCACACCAGCTGTTCCTGCGCCACCTACCGAGCAAACAGTGCTACTTGAGGCAATCCGCAGCCTTCTCGAGGGACAGCAACAACTTCTGAACCGTCCCGAGACTGACGCTCCGGGGGTCAAGCAATTCAGGGCTTTACATCCGAAGCAGTTCTCAGGAAAGGGGAGCCCTCTAGAAGCTGAGGAATGGGCTCAAAGTATCGAGGATGATCTGGCCGCAGCACACGTGCCAGACGTCGCTTGGGTCCGTGTAGCGAAACTATAACTCACGGACAACGCTCGCAACTGGTGGAAGGCGGAAGAAAGCTGTCTTGCGCAGCCTATTGAATGGAAAACTTTTCGCGAGAAGTTCGACGCAAAATATTTTCCTGTGACTGCCAGATTTGCCATGGAGCAGCAGTTCATTCATCTATAGCAAGGATCAATGTGGGACAAATCGGTAGATGAATACGACGCTGAATTCACCATGTTAAGCCGGTAAGATATGTCGCAATAGTTCAGTTTTAAATATCTCATACCACACAGCTAACACTATCCTTGAACAAATTCACGGCATATTTGATACCGACGGATGATATCAGAGCCCGTCGTTTCCAACAAGGACTGGACACGGAGATTCAGGCTGCTTTAGCCAAAGGAAAATTCTTGACTCATGAGGATGCTCTAGAAGCTGCCCACAGTTATGAGGCAGTAATAAAAGCAAGGGCAGACCTCAGTCTGCAGGAGTCAAGCGCCCTGCCAACCAGATGGCTGGTGGAGCCTCGTCCAGACCACCTTTTGTGCCAAGACGTCCTAGAGCACCAATCAGCAGACCCAGCCCAGCCTTTTGTAACTACTGCAAGAGAAACGGGCATCTGGCGAGAGATTGACGATGTGCGAACAATCTTTGCTTGATCTGCGGCTCAGCTGCTCATGGTATTGGGGCTTGTCCTCATAAACAAAACCCAGTTGCTGCACCCAGGCCAGCAAACAATTATCCACAGCGTCCAGCCATCCAAGCCCCTGCTCCAAGACTTGCACTGCCTGCACCAACCAGAGGACCACAAGCTGCACCACCTTCTCGACAGTTCCATCAAGCTTAAAGGAACGTTCCGAGGAATGCTCCTCAGGCCAAGAGGAATGTGCCACAGCGCCAGGCTTTCATGATGTCTGTGGAAGAAGCTGAGTTCACTGGCCAAGTCATTACTGATAAACTTTCCTTCTCAAACTTATCTTTTAGTCTTGTTTACCTACACACTTACTCTATACCTAAAACATATCCCATATACCTTAGGTACAATCCTAGTAGCTTCACTACCTGCACTTGCACTGTTTGATACTGGAGCATCCCACTACTTTATGTCGCAACGGTTTGTCCGAACCCATGCGATTCCAGTCTCACCGCTTGTATCTAGCTGGAATGTCAGTTCCGGAAATGGCGTTCTAAAGGCAACTATGGGATACAGCTTGTGTCCAGTCGTCGTCTGCAGTCGAGAGTTTTATGCCGACTTCAAAGTACTGGACATACCGAACTTCGATGTGGTTCTAGGAATGGATTGGCTTGGAACCTTTTATGCTACCATCGACTGTCGTCAAAGGAGGGTAGTATTCGAGATTCCAGACCATCTGGTCTTCTATTTCAAGAGTGGAGACCGTACCCTGGAGCCAGGTACCTACAAAGCGAAGCCAAGAGAAACAGTAGTTGCGGCAGCTCAAGCGGAAGAAGAATTAAGACCAGAAGTAGTTCGAGAGTTCGAAGATGTATTTCCTGACGATATATCAGGTTTGCCTCCCGATCGAGCTCTTGAATTCAGTATTGATTTAGTACCAGGAGCACAACCGTTGATCAAAGCACCGTATAGACTAAGTCCGGAAGGTTTGAAGGAAGTTCGAACACAGTTGGACGAATTATTGGCGAAAGGATGGATTCGTCCCAACACTTCAAGTTGGGGAGCACCTGTACTACTGGTGAAGAAGAAGGAAGGTTCATACAGAATGTGCATCGATTATAGGGCCTTGAACGAAGTCACTATAAAGAACAAGTATCCACTCCCGCGCATCGATGATTTATTCGATCAGCTAAGTGGATCTTGTGTTTTCTCTAAATTGGATCTTCGTTCAGGCTATCATCAAGTGAAGCTCAAGGAAGCTGATATTCTCAAAACAGCTTTCAGAACTCGCTATGGACATTACGAATTTCTAGTGATGCCATTTGGAGTGACCAATGCACCAGCAATATTCATGAACCTAATGAACCAAGTTTTCCGGGAGTATTTAGACAGGTTTGTTATCATCTTCATCGATGACATCCTGGTATATTCTAAGAATCAGAAAGAGCATGCAGAACATCTACGAATTGTCCTGGAAACTCTTCGACAACATAAGCTTTATGCCAAGTACAGCAAGTGCGAGTTTTGGCTAAATCAAGTTGGTTTTCTTGGACATATCGTATCAGGAGAAGGAATTTCTGTGGATCCAGCCAAAGTTTCAGCAGTTAGCGAATGGCCTACACCAAAGTCAGTGAAAGACATTCGGAGTTTCTTGGGTTTACCTGGATATTACAGAAGGTTCATTGAAGGATTCTCAAAGATGGCAACACCCCTGACCAAGCTCACAAGAAAAGATGAAGAATTTGTGCTGTCAGAAGCATGCGAACAAGCTTTCGTAGAACTCAAGTCGAGATTGACATCTGCACCTATTCTCGTAATACCGGATCAATCTGGAGGATTCGAAGTGTATTGTGATGCATCCGGTAAGGGATTAGGATGTGTTCTACATCAGCACGGTAAGGTTATGGCTTATGCTTCAAGACAAATGAAGACTCATGAGTGCAATTATCCGACGCATGATCTAGAGTTGGTAGCCGTCATCTTTGCTCTCAAGATTTGGCGCCACTACTTACTTGGTGAACGAGTGAACATCTACACAGATCATAAAAGTCTGAAGTACGTATTTACTCAGAAGGAGTTGAATATGTGGCAGAGAAGATGGTTAGAACTCATGGCGGACTTTGACATCAACTTGCAATATCATCCAGGGAAGGTGAACGTAGTACCTGATGCTCTTAGTCACCAGCCCTTATCGATGAATCTCACCGCTCAATGGAAGCTTCAGCAAGACTTACATCAGATGGAGATTGAAGTAGCCATGCCAGGTAATGCTTCAAGTTTGATGAATCTACATGTTCAATCAACCATTGTCAATCAGATCAAAGCAGCTCAAGCAAGTGATGCTAAGTTGCAAAAGATCAGAGAACAAGTGGAGAATGGACTCAGAACAGACTTCATCATCCATGAAGACGGATCTTCGAGATACGGCAGCAGATTGTGTGTACCAAAAGGTCCTGTTCGGGAAGAGTTAATGAAAGAAGCTCACAGCTCTCCCTACTCAGTACATCCTGGAGGTACCAAAATGTACAAAGATCTACGTCAGAATTGAAGGGTTCCTAGGCACTCTCAAGAGGTCTCACAAGGCATCGATCATGCCAATTTCAAATTTTACGGTGCCGAGAAACCCTAGAACGGATCGTCGGCTAGATTTCTAGGCGAAACAATAAACTAGTTAACACTTAACAACAAGAATACGGAAATACAACCTTTGTAGATCCGGTTCTCCACCTCCACGGCTCCGCAATGAAGTCCTCTCCGCTGTCCAAATCGAACCATGACTCTCACGGTGGTTTCATCGGAGAAAAGACCGGGCTAGGTCGTCGACAACGTGCCGAAGATGATCTACGTCGAGGCATCACTAGATCAAGCTCCACCTTCACCAATCCTTGAAAACTTGTGAAGGAAACACACTCTACTACTTGGCAAGAGGTAGAGGATGAAGAAATAGGAAGTGGGTAGACTTTAGAATTGGATTTCTCACTCTTTTTCATCAAACACCATTGATGAAGTAAGCTTCTTCATATGAAGAAGAAGAAGAAGATGAAGAAAGAATTATGATAAGTATATTAAAAATGAATAATCAAATCATACTTATCATAATATTAACCATGGTAATGTGTAGAGAGTTAATCATGGTTGAATGGAATGGTTAGGGTTAAGAATGAGACAAAATGGTCACTTGGTCAAAGTCTTCATGAAGCTTCAACAAGCTTCTCCATTGAAAGCAACCATTTTGTATTATTCTTTTATCTTTTCCAATAAATAAATAAATAAATAAATAAATAAGTGAATAAAACAAAACCCTAACCATTATCATGTAACCATGGTTTGATCTTTACACAAAAACCCTAGCATAACATGTATCATCAAACATGATACAATCAAGTGCACAAAAGTATATCACATATACAATGTGTACATCCGAATGAGAAAATCCATCTTAAGTAAACCGATACTAGTTGATGCAAACTAATATATCAAATATATAATTATGCATTAAATCATTAAATCAACACTTGATTTAACGATCCGGTCATATCGCATATAACCGACTAGTATCCTATGTATCGGCTTATCGAATCAATACTTGATTCGATAACTAGGTTATATCGCATACAACCAATCGATACATTCATCGCGAGAATAGAATACGGTATCACATACATGCATTATTCTCGGTCACGCACATATCTCATACGTGCTCCTATTTCGTTTCGCTTGAGCCAGGAAACCTCTGTGTAGGACTCTAAAGACTCGTCAATACGCCGGCAGCAGATGATGATCATATCAATCACCCACAAGCCGCAAGCGGTCTGCTAAATGTAACGGCCACCCGGGTATTGAGCGATCAGAAGATCGACGAGCAAGCCTGCTCACACTCCTGTGAATCCAACCAGTAACACTACCGTACAGTCCGGTCTGATCGTCTGATATGTCGCATATCTCGCCTAGGGGTGGTAAACGTCAGACCCCAATAGCTCGATAAGTCGTGTCGATATGAGGTCTATAACAATTCGAGAAACTACTGGTAACACTTACCAGCAAATCTCAGCAACCTTGGCCAGGGATTTCCTGTTATAGCCAATCGAACACAGCGCAACATCAACCCCCTATACCGGGAGAGACGAATCCCCTCCTATCGCTCATTGCCTCCATGTGACTCGGGACTGTACCCAAAAACCACCGTTTTGCACGCCCTCTTGGACGTGGTAAGGTGGAAATCAAAGCACAGTGGGAACCACACAAGACTCTATGACGATCTCGGGTCAACAGACTACTCTGTACCAGTGTCACCAGAGAACTGCCATCTGACGTAAGGTATAATACCATTTGGGAGTTCTCGGCGAGTCCGTCCAGTGTACCCAGTCTCTACTGAGCACCCGTATATCTCCTCTGATGTCAAACACCAATGGATATGGGATCATCCATCGCCCATCTGTATGGGTCGAGAAGGTACACGCTAGTCTACTCTGGTATATCGATGCCCCGTCTCGATACACCCACGACTAGGGACTTTGAAGGATGTACTTATGGACTACCATGTCCCCACTAGTATGATCCGCATCACAGTCCAGGTAGTCAAGTACACATCCTAAGGGCTTTACCAACATGTAATAGAGAGACAATCTGTGTACACGTTAAGGTAAAGGGCAACCAGATAGCATACTATCATGTCGAGCAAGAAAGTCCTCCCTATATATGTCCCAGCATCCACTACAATATACATCCAATATACAGTAATGGACTCTAGGGCATACATATAACTAACAAGAATTATTGGTGGCATGGAATGAAGTGTGAAGTAGCCAGAAGCGTCGCAAAATGTTTGGTGTGTCAGCAAGTAAAGGCTGAACATCACAGGACAGCTGGACTACTTCAACCGTTACCAATCCCAGAATGGAAGTGGCAGCACATCACGATGGACTTTGTGATTGCTCTTCCTCGCAGCACAAAGGGTAACGATGCTATATGGGTCATCGTGGATCGACTCACAAAGTCGGCTCACCTCATCCCATTTCGAGTTGGCCAATCAACTGAGACACTAGCAAAGAAGTACATGGAGGTAATAATCTAATTACGATTTAAACTCTTTATAATGTACTATCTCTGATACCCATGAACTCATATAGGAAATTGTGAGACTTCATGGGGTACCGGTTTGCATTGTCTCCGATCGTGACACCAGGTTCCGATCGCAATTTTGGCAGAGTCTGCAAGCTAGCTTGGGAACAAGTCTGAACTTCAGCACGGCTTATCATCCACAAACAGATGGTTAGTCGGAACAAACTATTCAGATCTTGGAGGATATGCTCAGAGCGTGTATGCTCGACTTCAAAGGATCGTGGGAAGATCACCTACATCTTGTGGAGTTCGCGTACAATAACAGCTACCAAGCAAGCATAGGAATGGCACCTTTTGCAGCATTGTATGGAAGGAAGTTTCGATCACCATTAAGTTGGGACGACATTGGAGATAGGGAACTTCTTGGACCAGAGATGATAGTAGCGACCGTTGATGTAGTTCGTACTATCAGGGAAAGAATGCGCATAGCCCAAGATCGACAGAAACACTGGGCTGATACAAAGAGACGACACTTGGAGTTCCAGCCAGGAGACCATGTATTCTTAAAGATATCTCCGAACCGCGGAGTGATCCGATTTGGAAGACGGGGTAAACAGAGTCCGAGATACATTGGACCGTTCGACATACTCGAACGAGTCGGTGAAGTGGCGCTTAGCGCTTCCACCCTCATTAGAAGGAGTGCATAACGTGTTCCACATATCCCAACTCAGAAAGTATGTGAGTGACCCCAGCCATGTACTTGATCATTCCGAGCTCACTATACAGCCCGACTTGTCTTGTGAGCAACAACCTGTGGAGATCCTGGACAGGAAAGTGAAGACACTTCGGAACAAGGAAGTTAACTTGGTCCGGGTAATGTGGAGGAAAGACACTCCAAGAGAATCCATATGGGAAAGGGAAGATGAAATGCGTGCAAGATATCCTCACCTCTTTGTAAACTAGTTCTCAAATAAAAGTTGTAAATTTCGAGGACGAAATTTTTGTAAGGAGGGTAGATTGTAACAACTCCAATTTTTGTATACATAAATTTGATTTAAATTTGAAGTATACTTGGAGTATTTAATGTTGCTGTTATCAGTTTAAGTATCTATTTTCCCACAATAATTACAAGAAGGAGCTTGTAGCTCATTGGTAATACATTGCACTGCTGAACCAAGCCACCAGAGTTCAAATCCCATACCCTGCATTATTTTTAGATTATTTTTTTTTAAAATTCTTGGTAGCCCAACAGTCCACAGGCCATAACTCCCAAAAGTTGAACTGAACCCTAAAAAGTGAATATACCATGAGCTACGTCAGAAGACCCCCCACCCAACGACCACCGGACTCGGCCGGCGGACGGGCCGACTTGGGCGGCGCCGCCGGCCGGACGGCCGAGTCCCCAAAATGAAAAAGTTGCCTTTTCACATTCTAAACTCCCCTGTTTACACCATTTTAATGGATCGGTTCCCGAATGTTAATTACACCCTATTTAATACAAATTTTAATGTTTTTCTTTAATTTTTTACAATTTTTTTAAAAATAAAAACCGTTTACCTACCCTACCCTAGCCTACTCTATAAATAGACCCCCTACCCCCTACCCTCTTATCTCAAAACACTAGGTTTACTCTCTCAAAATTTCTACAAGAAGGGTGTACTTTGAAATCGAGTTCACGGCGAAGCGCTGACGGAATTCCGGCAACGTTCTTTGAAACAACCGGCGACGAAACAACGCCTCGGCCACTCCCCTAGTTCCCCTATACTCTTTAGTATAGATCGAAACCCGTAAGTCCCATTATTTCCTTCTTTCTACTTCTTAAAAATACGAAATTACGAAACCCGACGGAAATCGGAACAAACCGATTTCCGATTCGGTTTTCTATAAAATCTCACTTGTCACTAATTCCATAATACATAAACTTATCCATGTTGACTATTTATCACATAACAACTAATTTGGACAAATTTTCTCACATGAAATGATAGCTTTTGCAATATCGTATTCTTTTTCACTTTAATACCATGATGTTTATTTTTCTTCTTATAATCAATTCAATCATTCCTAAACATCTCTATCTTGACCATTAAACTTGTAAAAGTCAATTTGAATAAGTTTTCACACATGAAATGATAACCTTTTCAATTTACCGTATTTTTACACTTTAATACCATCATGTTTCAATTTCACATTTAACCCTTAAATTACTATACATTTAAAATAGATCACGAGGTAATGACCTACCTCCTTACACACACATATGCAACCATAATACGCTATCTTGAAAACTCCTAATACGATAAAACAAGATTTTACATTAAAATACCATTTCCTGAATAAACCTTTTATAAAAGTTTTGGTTTGATACATTTGTTTAAACAATATCTTTAAAAGGAAAAATACGATAAGTTGTGGATATCGATCATTTATCTAAACCTGATTTTGTGGTGTCTAGGCAAGTGTGTCTAAGGCAAGTGGTTACTTAATTAGGGCCACTACTTGTAGTGGAGAGCCTCCCACTTACCTGGCACTTACCTGGCCGCAATTGACGGTGAAGAGGTGATTTGAGGCTTCTAACGACTTGTCGTTTAGACCTTTTAGAAATAGGCTAGTTGGCTTAGGAAACCCTAGAATTTAAAATACGGAAAATTACACTTTTCAAGTAAATACCTTTTACTTTATAAAAACCGTTTTCTAAGGGATTAGTATTTTACAATCTTTGCAAAGCGCCGCTACAACCCATCTTTGGGGAACCCGTTAGGGATAGTACGGTTTATCGTGCACCCTCGGGTCTAGTAGTGCGAGATTCAGACCTCCGCAAGGAGCATTCGGTCTCGAAAGGTTTAAAATACGATATCTTAAGAAAATGAGATTTTTGGAATATAAAATATTATTTAAAAATTATTTTTGTATAAACATATGTATATTTATCATTTAAATATCTATTTTATTATAATATAAATATTCCACCTTTTTCTAAAAATCACAATAGTAAATTTTACACTAAAATACCATGAACTTCAAATAATCAATATTACAAATAAATACCATTATTTATGAAACTAGGATATTTTCATTTGAAATGGCACAACATAAAATCCACAACTCTAAAGACGAAAAATAAATACTTGAGGTGTATTTTGAAAAGTATATAAAAGTATTTTTATATAAACCTCCTCAAGTTTATAAATTACCCTTAGGACCCTAGCAATTATAAGACTTCGATTCACATTTCTGATTGTCTGACTCGGGTTTGAGTATGATTAATCTGACTTGAATATGATTCAAGTCAATGCATAATCTACAAGTTTCCAATTCAATATGAACACATGAATCCATGAATACAATTATCAGTTTATACAATTTGGCTGACCGAACCATGGATATATTCCTTTTACATGATTCCCAGTATTCCATTTACATGACTCTACGGTTATAACCATTTCCTGATATCATGGTTTCGGTCAGTCAGTCAATCAATCATACAACCAATACAATTTTACAAGATAACAATACAAACAAGACATCGCGGGGTTTAAGGGATAGATTGGTACGGAAGGTGTTAAAGGTGGCACGAGGTGGTCAGATTTAACACAATTAACATGGATCCAGTTGCTATTGTACCGTGGCATAAACGGTACCTTGTACTATACGTGCCCTTAGTCTCTGGCATATAGAGACTCCCCTTGTATACACTGGCATCCTTCTGTACCAAGCTACAAACAACAGCGTTGACATAACATTACAACAATAGTTTACACTTTAAAATGTATCTTTTTATTATGTTTTTTTTTCTACTTTTCTCTTACCTTTGGGACTTACCGAGCGACCTGTTCGCTGACGACATTCTGTTTCTCTCTTCTTTGAATGTCGTCAGGTGATTTGGACCCGGCGGAGGTTGAGCCATCGCAAGAAGATTTGGAGCAGTTTACTGAAGACCCTGCACTGTAGTTTCATTGTACACTTTTCCTTTCTGTACTTTTCATTTCCTGTTATGCCACTGTTTAGGCATCTTTTATTTCAGTTATATTTCCTTTCATGTATTGTACAAAGAATGTTAATAAATAAAAGTTGTTGTTCTTTTTATTCTTATCTCTTGTGTATTTATTTTATATTGCTTAGATACGCTTAGCGTATGTACTTCTGAGTATATACGTAGCGGACCTCGTCGTGTCTCCTTCGCCGTACACTGGGAAGCGGGGCGTGACACGATTAGTCCGGTTCGTGACTGTATCTTCCGACTCTTCTATACCTTCTGCTTCATTAGAGCTGTCCGATCCTACACTTCATTCTCCTTCACTTTCTTCTCCCACATCACCGACGATGATGGAACAAACGAACATCGAGCAGCAGGAGGCGGCGTTGCAAGATAGATGCCACCCACACCGTTCATCCTTACCATCGTGCATAGTAGTGCCCACCATCGCGGCAAACAACTATGAAATCAAACCGCAATTCATACCGCTACTCCCAAAATTCTACGGACTCTAGTCCGAGGATGCTTACCTTCTAATCAGTGAATTTTAGGGAGTATGTGCTATGAGGAAAATTCACAGAGTGGGTGAGGATGTCGTTAAGCTCAAATTCATTCCTTTTGCGCTTAAAGACAATGCGAAAAGTTGGTTAAACAGTTTGCCAGCTCGATCGATCACGACATGGGACGACTTTTTGAAAGTATTTCCAAAGAAATTTTACCCTATTCACAAACCGTGAGAATTCGGAATGAAATCCACAATTTCAAACAAAAAGAGGGTGAAATTTTTTGGAAGTGCTTAGAAAGATTCAAAGATATCTTAATCAAATGTCCCCATCACGGGTTAGAACAGTGGAGATTGTGTCAGATTGTCTACAAAGGTTTAGACTCCAGATTGCGCATGATGTTAGAGTCCATGTGTCAGTGCAAATTTCTAAGTTATGGTGCTAAGGACGCATAGAACTTTTTAGAAGAACTGGCTGACAAAACCATTCAGTGGGAGAGTGTGAGTGAGAAACCATCTGTGACTAGGAACGGTGCACACATAATTGACATCTCTATAGCTGCAGAAGCAAAAATCACCGCTCTTGTACGGCGAATGGAAGCTTTAGAGGGCAAAAATTCACCGTTACCGGTCAACCAAGTTTCTCAAACTTTGTGCGGTAATTGCCAGCATCCTAGCCACATTACGGATGAATGTCTGTTTTTCGTCGGGTCCCAAGGACACGAGAACGCTAGTGCGTTGTATCAGAACCAGCGTCCCAGGAACGACCCTTTCTTGCAGACGTACAATCCCGGTTGGAAGAATCATCCCAATTTCGCATGGAATCAGGCACCTTTTCAAAACAACTATTCAAACCCGTCGTTCCAACAATTTCAAAATTTAAATTTTCAAAACCAGAAAGTAGGATACTCCAACAACCAGCCCCAACAGCCGAATCGGCCCAACCCAACCTTCACATCTCCTGGGTTCGTCCACGACGACAAAAGGGTATCATCTATTGAAAAGGGGTTGGAGGCTTTGATTAAAACCTCTGCGTAGACTACGTCTAGTCTGGATACTTTTATGCAAACATCTGGTCAGTTACATAGTGCTAACACTCAAGCGATAGCCAGACTAGAAGTTCAAATAAGTCAACTTGTTGCTGCAGTAAATGAACGTGAAAAGGGAACATTCCCCTCCCAACCGGTGACGAATCCGAGAGAACAGAGAAACATCAACGCTCATGTTATTCAACAGAACAATATTGAGAATGCGAATGCCGTCACCGTCCTCAGATCAGGACGTACGATTGACAACAATGTTGTCAAACCCAATGACTCATCCAAAGGTGCGGTCGTCAATTTACCGGCACGTGCCAAATCACTTGCTCCTTATTTCGGTCCATCTTCATCTTCATTGCCTTCTTCCTCTTCACCTTCTTCTTCTTCTTCGACGTCTGCTACACATCCTTCAAAACAACCGGAGCCATCGTCGCAAATTCGTCTCGCTGTTCCAGCTAAAACACGCATGCCTTCTACACCTGTTCCATCTGCAACTTCTTCGAACCAAGTGTTTGAGCCCAAGGTTCCCTATCCCAATAGGTTGAAATCAAAGAAGCCCTCTGCAAATAAGGAAAAGGTGTTAGAAGTCTTCAAACGCTGTGAAGTAAACATTCCGCTGTTGGACGTGGTCCAACAAGTCCCGGCGTATGCAAAATTCTTGAAGGATTTGTGCACGCAAAAACAATGCATGAATGTGCCTAAAACAGTCTTCTTGGCTGCCACTCTAAGCGATGTATTTTCTAAATCCATTCCGGTAAAATATAAGGACCCTGGCTATCTTAATATTTCTTGCACTATCGGGGACAAGCAAATCAACCGTGCCTTGTTAGATTTAGGGGCAAGCGTGAACCTTCTCCCTTACTTAGTATACGAACAACTGGGATTGGGAGAACTCAAGCCGACTGAAGTGACTC
The DNA here is from genome assembly GCA_030015575.1 of Agapanthus africanus. Classification (NCBI taxonomy): domain Eukaryota; kingdom Viridiplantae; phylum Streptophyta; class Magnoliopsida; order Asparagales; family Amaryllidaceae; genus Agapanthus; species Agapanthus africanus. The sequence goes on along the minus strand of JASDDO010000019.1, from coordinate 393,031,401 downwards.
TGCAACTGGCAGATCGATCAACAAAGGTACCGAGGGGAGAAATCGATGATGTTCTAATCAAGGTCGGGGAATTCATATTTCTCGTAGATTTCATCGTATTGGAGACTGAATCCGTCGCCAATCCCAGCGGTCAAATTCTAGTCATACTGGGGCGGCCTTTCCTAGCCACATCCAACGCGTTGATCAATTGTCGTAACGGATCCATGAAACTCTCATTTGGAAACATGACGATTGACCTCAAAATCTTCACGCTAGGAAACCAAGCAAGCGAGACACACGACGACACATTTGAAGTCAACGTTGTATATGATATGTCTGAGGATGGGACATTTGACTTTAAAAATGAGTGTCTTGATGAAACGTTTGAAGAACTGTTTTCTGAGGAGCTTCTTTCCTTGAGAAGCTAAGTCCTGAACAGGCTTCCTACACATAATGAGGCCCCCAATTTGAACCACTTCGTAACGACCCTGCCCCTAAAGTGCGACCATCTGTGGAGGAACCACCCAGACTTGACCTCAAAATTCTTCCTGACTACCACAAGTATGCATACTTAGGCGATAACGAAACGCTTCCGGTTATAATCGCAACCGACCTTGTGCCTGAGCAAGAGTTGACCCTCATGAACATTCTAAGAAAGAACATGGAAGCAATTGGTTGGTTAATGGCTGATATCAAAGGAATCAGCCCTGCTATCTGTCAGCACAGGATCCACATGACTGATGATTCTAAACCCTTCAAAGATCCTCAACGCCGGCTTAAACCGGTAATGAAAGAAGCGGTACAGAATGAAATTCTAAAGTTTCTTGACAATGGGATCATTTATCCCTTATCTGATAGCAAATGGGTAAGCCCCATTCACGCTGTACCAAAAAAATCGGGTATCACTGTAATCACGAATGAAGCAAACGAGCTAGTCCCAACCCGCACGCAAACGGGTTGGAGAGTCTGTATTGATTACAGAAAGCTCAACGCAGCTACTCGCAAGGATCAATTCCCGCTGCCCTTCATTGATCAAATGCTTGAACGCTTAGCCGTACATGCCTACTATTGTTTCCTAGATGGATACTCTGGCTACAATCAAATCCCGATCGATCCAGAGGATCAGGACAAAACGATCTTCACTTGTCCTTTTGGTACATTCGCCTATCGTCGCATGCCCTTTGGGCTGTGCAATGCACCTGCAACATTTCAGCGGTGCATGATGAGCATCTTTTCTGACATGGTAGAGCGATTCTTGGAAGTATTCATGGATAATTTCTCTGTCTTTGGAGATTCATTCTCTGAGTGTCTAACGCATCTTGAACTTGTAATGATGCGATGTAAAGAAAAACATCTGACACTCAATTGGGAGAAGTGTCATTTCATAGTCAAACAAGGCATTGTGTTAGGTCATATCATTTCTGAAAATGGCATCGAAGTCGATAAAGCAAAAATCGACATCATTTCAAGCCTCCCACCTCCACGGACTGTCCATGACATCAGGGGATTCTTAGGCCACGTCGGTTTTTACAGGCGTTTCATCAAGGATTTTAGCAAACTGGCTAGACCCTTGACTTCTTTGCTGGGTAAGGATATTCCCTTTGATTTCAATTCTGAGTGTCTTACTACGTTCAACCTTCTAAAATCGGAGCTCACTTTCGCTCCGATCTTAAGTGCACCATACTGGAATGAACCTTTTGAGCAGATGTGCGAGGCTTCTGACTTTGCGATAGGCGCTGTCTTAGAACAACAATTTGAAAAGAAGCCGCACGTCATCCACTATGCGAGCAGGACGTTGAATGACGCACAGCTGAATTACACCATCACTGAAAAGGAATTCTTAGCTGTCGTTTATGCACTGGAAAAATTCCGTCCTTACTTGATCGGGACCCACGTCACGATTTACACTGATCATTCTGCACTGAGGCATCTTTTTGTAAAAAACGATGCCAAAGCCAGATTGATACGTTGGATTCTCCTTCTTCAAGAATTTGATTTGACTATCAAGGATAAAAAGGGAACCGACAATGTTGTTGCCGATCATTTATCTCGCTTAACAAATGAACCAATTGAGGAAATTCCAATCAACGAGCGGTTCCCAGACCAACAACTTCTCTCCATATCAAGCGAACCCTGATTCGCTGATATCGTGAACTTTCTTGTCACCGGAGAAACACCTTCTTTTTGGTCGAATCAGGACAAGTCAAAATTTCTCTCCCAAGTCAAATTCTTTTATTGGGATGAACCATACCTGTTCAAGTACTGTCCTGATCAGATTATTAGAAGGTGCGCCTCTAACTCTGAAACGAGAAGTGTTCTGTCTTTCTGTCATGATCAAGCTTGTGGGGGCCATTTTGGACCTAAAAAGACAGCGAAAAAAGTTTTGCAAAGCGGCTTCTGCTGGCCGACGCTTTTCAAGGATGCTTTCGAATATTGAAAAACTTGTAGCCGATGTCAGCACATGGGAAAGATTGGAAAACGGAATGAGATGCCCCTACAATCCATTCTGATTGTAGAGATTTTTGACATCTGGGATATCAATTTCATGGAGCCATTCTCAAATTCTTTTGGGAATTTGTACATTTTGTTGGCTGTGGACTATGTGTCCAAATGGGTGGAGGCTGTCCCATGTCGAACCAACGATAACAAGGTTGTCATAAAATTCTTAAAGGAGAACATCTTTTCTCGGTTCGGCACACCTCACACCATCATTAATGATAATGGAACGCATTTTTGCAATCGATCTTTTGAATCACTAATGAAGAAATACTCCATTAGCCACAAGTTGTCAACGACCTACCATCCTCAAACTTGCGGTCAGGTCGAAGTCTCCAATAGACTGATTGAACAGATTCTGGAAAAGACTGTCAGCCAGAATCGTAAGGAATGGTCATTGAAGTTAAATGATGCTCTTTGGGCATTACTCACCACTTTCAAAACGAATTTAGGCATGTCTCCATACCGACTCATTTTCGGAAAAGCGTGTCATTTGCCTGTTGACTTGGAACACCGCGCATTCTGGGCAATCAAACAGCTCAACATCGGCCTAGAAAAAGCCGGCGAAGCAAGAAAACTTCAATTAAATGAGCTCAAAGAGATACGCAATGATGCGTATGAGAACGCTAAGCTATACAAGGAAAAAATGAAAGTTTTTCACGACAAAGCGATTCTCAGAAATGTTGGTTTTACCTAGCACCTCACATAGGTTTGTAATGCATCAAACATGCTACAATTTAATTTTTTTAGGGTGCTAAGCAAACTAACCTAGGATCAAACTAGAAATTTAAAGTAACATATGAAGTAGTATCACATACTACAAGTAATAAAACACTATGTAAAGAGAATACAATCTTTGCAGTTCTCATTGCTTGACTCCTTGGCTACTTGAGAGTTTGAACAGGCTTGCTAGTGATCTTCTGTGTCCAGGATGATCCACCCAGAGTCTTTTTTGTTCAAGCTCCAAGCTCCACTTGATCAAAAGATGAAGATGAAACTAACACTCTAAACTAATTGGTTAGACTAGTATAGAATGGTGATGTGCTTTGTTTTCTCACTTCAAAACCCTATCTTTATCACTATCTCACTCACTGACAAAGTCAAGAGAGTAAAAGAGAGGAGGAAGAAGATGATGGCAACTGAAGAGCTCAAGTTATGATAATTCCAAATAATAAAAATGAGAATAGAAATTATATATCATTTCCACTCTCATCCTCAACTATGGGTTAATAAATATCTTGATATTTACTTTGGAGAAAAGAGAGCCGTAGAAAATTAACTCATGGTTAATGCAAGGTTATGTGTAGAGAATGAAGGATAAATATCAACCATGAATTAATTCTATTTTCATTAACTCAAAATAAATATTTAGATAAATACTTCTATGTGAGTCTTGCATTGCCACAATTAGTGTATCAACAACTATGATACACACAAGTGTATGCATGTATGTGAGCATGCACATCAACATGTGCATCAACATAAACATATGCATACATGCATGCATGCATACAATAAAGAAAAGGGTTTAAAAGAAGTTAGCTAAAAGTCAATGTTAAATCAACACTTGATTTAATAAACCGGCCAAATCACATTCGACCCGACCTATAGTAAACTGCCCGATTAATATACGGTATCACATACGAGCATTTAATCTAGTCCCCGCGCATATCTCATATGCACACCACATCGTTTCGCCTGGACTAGGAAACTCCTCTGTAGGACTCTAAGACTCGTCAATATGCCGGCAGTGGGTGATGATCATATTAAGCACCCTTAAGACGCAAGAGGTCAGCTAAACGTAACGGCCACCCGGGTATTGAGCGATCAGAAGAAAACAAGCGAACCAGTCAAAACTCCCATCGAGCCAACTGGTAACACTACTGTACAATCCCGTCTCTTTGTCAGATATGCTGCATATCAAGTCTAGGGATGGCATATTCGACCCAAATAACTCAACAAGTCATGCCAATGTATGGCCTATAATCAAATCGAGAAACTACTGATAACACTTATCAGTAAATCTCAATAGCCCAGCCTAGGGACTTACTGATATAGCCAATCGAGCACAGCGGAACATCAACCCCCAATACCGGGAGAGACGAAACCCCTCCTATCGCTTATTGCCTCCACATGTCTCGGGACTGTACCCAAAAGCCACCTGTTTGCACGACTCAGCAGAGTCGTGGTAGGGTGGAAATCAAAGCACAGTGGGAGAACACATGAGACTTTATGACGATCTCGGATCTACAGACTAACCTGTACCAGTGTCACCTGAGAACTGCTATCCGATGATAGATATAATACCATATAGGAGCTCTCAGCGAGTCTGTCCAGTGTACCTAGTCTCCACTGAGTACCCACATACGATCTTGATGTTAAACATCAATGGATATGGGAACATCCATCGCCCATCATATGGGTCTAGTATCATATATGCTAGTCTACTCTGGATTATCGATGCCCCGTCTTGATACACCCACGATTAGGGACATTTCAGGATATGCTTATAAACTACACATGTCCCACTAGTATGATCTGCATTATAATCACAGTAGTCAAGTAAATATCCTCAGGGCTTTATCAACATGTACAAATGAATAAAAGCATGATCAAGTGAACATGTCAGATAAAGAGTAACCAGATAGCATACTATCATGTCGAGCAAGAAAGTCCTCTGTATATATATACATGTATAAATACATCCACTATCATATAATGGCCTCTAGGGCATATATATACCCAACAATCTCCCACTTGCACTAAGACCAGTTATTGGCGTATCTCATACCTAACATCTTAAAAAGTCGCTCATGCTACGGATGAGGGAGGGCCTTAGTAAGTGGATCCACAGTGTTATTCTTTGTATCTACTCTCTGAATCTCGATCTCGCGGCGATCAACTATCTCCCGGATCAAATAATATCGCCTCGGGATGTGTCTGGACCGCTGATAGGACCTGGGCTCCTTGGCTAACGCTATAGCCCCATTATTATTACAATACAATGGTATTGGATCAATAATGGTTGGAACAACTTCTAGCTCCAAGACGAACTTCCTCATCAAGACTGCTTCCTTTGCGGCATCATTTGCAGCAATGTACTCAGCTTCCATCGTGGAGTCTGCAACGGTATCCTGTTTGGAACTCTTCCAACTCACCGCCCCTCCATTGAAGGTAAATACAAACCCAGAGATAGATTTGTTGTCGTCCTTATCACTCTGGAAGCTCGAATTGGTAAAGGCTTCCATTTGGAGATCTCCGTTACCATACACCAAGAAAAATTCTTTAGTCCTTCGCAAGTACTTAAGAATGTTCTTCACAGCTATCCAGTGATTCTCCCCTAGGCTGGACTGATACATGCTTTACTACACCTAGTGCATAAGCTACATCAGGGCGTGTACATAACATCGCATACATTATAGATCATACGGCTGAAGCATAGGGTATAATGCTCATGTGAGCTCTCTCTTCATCAGTCTTTGGGCAAAAGTCCTTGGAGAGAGTGACTCCATGGCAAGCGGGTAAGGCACCCCGCTTGGAGTCTTCCATACTAAATCTCTTTAGGATGGTGTTGATGTACCTGGTTTGGGACAATCCTAACAAACTTTTGGATCTATCCCTATTGATCCGACTGCCCAATATGTACGTAGCATCACCCAGTTCCTTCATAGAGAATCTTTGTGATAAGAATAATTTGACCGACTGCAGCATAGGAATGTCATTTCCTATCAGAAGAATGTCATCCACGTACAATACGAGGAATGTGACAGCTCTCCCTATGGCCTTCTTATAAACACAAGGTTCATCTGGATTTTTGATGAAATCAAACTCTTTGATAACATCATCAAAACAGATGTTCCAACTCCGTGATGCCTACTTTAATCCATAAATGGATTTAAGCAATCTACATGCTTCCCCGCTGCTCCCACTGTTAACGAAGCCTTTTGGCTGATCCGTATAAATGCATTCTTCTAAATCACCATTTAGAAATGCAGTTTTGTAACACCTTAGAATGTGTTTTGTAGCTAATTATATTTTTATGTATGGATTTTAATAAGAAGTTTACCAATTTGGTTTTTAAATATTTTATCCTATTTATTGAGTATTTTATTAGAATTTTTCTAGACACACACACACTTGTGCATGATAACTAGGTTGTTAAGTGTGGTCTAACCATTTCTATAATCTAGTTTTAATATTGTTAAGTGTTCATGGTTGTTTTAAAATGAAAATGAATTTGAAAAAGGATTTTTATTTGGGTTGAATATGTTGACCTTGAAAGAGAGAGTGTGAGGCATGGTGCTACATGGTTGATGCCATGCTCATTTAATGATGAGAGAGAAGGAGAGAGGGAGGGGTTCTAGCCTTGCTCTCATTTCTCATTCTCATTCTCTTTTCTTTCATTCTCTCACTCTCTCTCTCTCACACACACACACACTCACCTGCAGCAGCAGCCCCAGCACAAGGAGAAGAAGCAGCAGTGGCAGCAGCAGAACCAGAGGCAGCAACAACAACAGAAACAACATCAGCATCAGCAGCAACAACATCAGCCTTAGCAGCGGCAGGAGCCCCAGCAGCAGTAGAAACCCCTCATCTTCTTCTTCACCTGCTCTCTAGGGTTCTTTAGGGTATATTTCTGAACCCTTTCCCTAGTTTGCTTAGCTTGTGTGTTAATTAGCTTCAATTAGTGTTAAATTAGCTAGTTTAGTGCAAATTAAGGTGATTTGTGTGGAATGTTGTTTAAGTGATGATTTTGTTAGTTAACCTAGATTATTTTAGTGTTATTAGGGTCACTTCAACTGAGAAATAACCCAGATTTCATTAAAATACCATAGGGTTTGCTTTTTGTGCAAATTGGTGATTTTAAAGCGATATATTGGGTTTTTGTGATCTGCTTTTGACCCGGGATCTTCAGGTTAAAATTGAGAAAACTGGGGCATGTACACTAGATCTAGATACCACCACCAGAACACGAGCCACCCATCCCAAAACTTGGCCGCCGATGTATTCAATCTAGTCGCAAATTGTGGCCAGGAAGAGGGGTTGGGTCTTGGGGTTTTGGGTACTGTAATCTGCTATGTTTTGTAGTGTTTTGGCATGTCTAGTTTTGTGATATTTGACCTGTAGGAAAATCTGGGATCAAATACCATATTTCTAGTTCGTTGTGTTTGCGCGAGACGCGCGATACATGAGAGGGTTCTGTGATCCAGCGTATCGCGGCGTCTCGCGGTGAGTCGTGATGGTTTTAGACGCGTATACACACGTTTTAGCATATCGTACACACGCGCGTTCAGTTCGCGACGCGAGTTTCTCGTTTTGGTTCGATATCGCGTTTTGCGGAATATTTGGCTTATATATGATTTCCATGTCTTATTTGCAGGTTTGCAGGCAGGAACCACTGACACTGCTACCGAGGGAGACGTGTGGTAGGATTCACCTAGCGTGGAGCGTAGGTGAGTAGATTTAACATCTACATGGAAATCTCCCGCATGGAGTTATGCGTCTGGGATAGAATTCAATACTTGTCGCATATTCTACGTCATTGTTAGAATTGCGCCTTTACCCTATTTTACTTAGATATAGTTGTACTGTGACTAGTAGCCGTAGGGCACTGCACACATTATTGACGGTTCATGTTGCACGAGCACAGATTGTATGCTACACACACACCGTCAATAATTGCCATGTCACACACTAACCATTATAGATACTATTGCTTATCACACATGACATCTAGCTTATCGGTATACCTATAGTGTATCATACCTTTTGTGATGGGTACAGATACACCTTGCGATACAGCTACAGGTATACCTTGTACATATTTTACTTATACCGGGGGGATATCCTACATATTTTGCTTATACCCAGGAGGGTATACGACATCAGTTCTTATAGGTAGATACCTATACATTGCTACACCTGTATGTTACACACATATTCAGTTGCTGTTACATATTTACCCTTACAGATATTACTTAGCTGTACCTTATTGGTTTCGCATACATCTGGTTTCAGCTACATATTCTCATTTATATGCTCGCATTTCAGATATATCGCATATATTTGTTCCTGAATTTGCGCATTGTTATTTGGATTTCACATGATGATTTCTGGATTTGGGAATCGCGGGAGTTCATGAAATTATGCATACATTGAAAAACTCGGTTTCCTTGATATGATATTTGCGCATCCACCATGGGTTTTATCGGTGCTGATTTTATATATACCCCAACGAGAAGGCGTCGAGGCCGTAGAGGGTACATGGTGGGGCCCGGTATGGTTCCCCTCGGCAAGAAGATCGATGGATTTTGCCGATTGAGCCTGGAGGCGGGCTAGTACCTACCGGTGACAGTACTGATGACTCGGCGGGAGTCATGGAGACACCGTTGGAAGTCATGCACGTATGAATACGTCGAAAGGAGAGGGTCAGAGCTAGGCACTCGTGCTTTCGGGACAGCGTATGATACGTACCTATCAGGATTTCTGTGTCGATGCTTGGCACATTGTTTTCATGATATTTCTTTAATACCTTTGTATATATAACAGGGGATTTAGCCGTTGTTATATATACCTTTACACCAATATTAGTGGAATGGGACGCTAATATATGTGTATTGCCCCCATCATATTTATTTCTGCGTATATATATATATATATATATATATATATATATATATATTTTTAGGATGTTAGAAATTTACTTGAGATTCGACTTGGGATATAGGTGATTCATTGAGATTGGATATTGGATATGAAAGAGATTGTTGATTTGTACATTCGAATATAGGAGAGCTATTCGATATTGTACATTGAGGAGATGTGAGACTTATATGATATGAGAGCCCAACTTGGGGGCTGATTTAAGGAATTGTGGATTGAGTGTCTTGATGGATTGTAATCCTGCCACGATGTCATGTTTCCGTGGAAATGACATATTCCACCCTATACCTCCCACTTATCTATTTTATGCACAGTTTCATATATTGGTAGTACCTGTTAGTGTACCCTTATGATAGTTGCATATCTACATTCTCATATCCCTTTTGCATGGTTATTGCATACTATTGTCATGTTACTATTGCTTCACATATTGATTATACCTGCTAGTGTACTTTCCTTTATTCAACATTTGCATGACATGTTATTACTGTAATCGCATATCTTAGATTCATGTTGTACGTACATTCCTGCGATTACCTGCTGTTAGTGTATAGGCCCTAGAGGCCATTACTGTATCATACTAGTTTGTATATTACTTGATGGAAGCTTGGGATATTCACAGTTGTATATACAATCTTGCTCGAAATGGTAGTATGCTACTTGGTTTGTCTCTGCTTTAATATGTGCATGTGTTTCTTTTAGCATATTGCTGATATACATATTAGTAGAGCCCTTAGGATCTTTGCTTGATTACCAGCGTTGTGATGGTGCTCACACTCGTGGGAGCTGGGTGATCTATAAGCACATCCTTATACAGGTCCCTAGTCGTTGGACTATCGAGACAGGGCATCGATACTCCGGAGTAGACTAGCGTATGCGCTTCTCATCCCAGTGTGGGAGACGGTCTGTCCCACAGCCGTCAGTACGTCGTACTTGAGATAGTATGCGGGTGCTCGTTAGGTTACGAGTACACTGGACAGGACTCGTCGGGAACTGTTGGTTGGTATTATACCTATCGTCAGTTATCAGTTCCCATGTGACATGAGTATAGCTTAGTCCTCTGACTTGACACTGTCACTTCGCCTCGAGTGTGTTCCTACTGCACTTTGATTACTACCCTACCACGGCTCAAAGGAGTCGTGCAAACAGGTAGTTTTTGGGTGCAGTCCCGAAGCACTTGGAGGCAGTGACGGTTAGACAGGATTCGTCTCTCCCGGTATTGGGGGTTGACATCGCTCTGTGTCCAGGAGAGCCATTACACGAGTAGTCCCTGGCCAGGGCAAGCGAGATATACTGGTAGGTCTCCAGTGTTATCTCAGGATGTTCTGGGCTACACTCCGACACGACTTGTACCGCTATTAGGGGACTGACGTTCTCCGCCCCCCTAGGCCCGCCATGCGATGTATCAGACGAACAGACCGGACTGTACGGAGACTGTCACATACAGGCTCAGTAGGAGTTCAGATGGGGTTCACCTCGTCAGTCTTCTTATCGACATCTACCTGGGGACAGTTACGTACAGCTAGTGCCGCTTGCGGTCTGTGGTTAAACCCACTTCCAGCGTAGTGTCGAATCTTTATAGTCCCACACAGAGAGCTATTCGCCTTTAGGCAAAATGAGTAGAGGTCGCATGGTTTTGCGACAGGGTTCGTTCACATCCGCGCACTTGTGCACGTTTGCTGTCCGGACAGCTTATACTAGCGGGCTTTGGTTTAACCCGGATCCTAGTATATGATTTGGGATTGGTTTTATCTCTTTGTATTCGTGTTGCTCGGATCGCGAATACGGGTGCGTATGCACAGTTGCTTGAGACAGAGGGAGAGGACTTTGATTAGGGTTAATAACCATTATCATTTTATTAACCCTAATGATTATGTGTGTTTTATGGTTAATTGATATTAGTTTAATAATTGTGCATGGTTATGGTTGTTGACCATTTGACCTATCTTGACTTGTTGACCTTGTTGACACTTTGACCATCATCATTTCATTTGGAAGATGCTCTTTGATCCTTGCAATTTGCATTAAAAATGAAATGATAATGGTCATGTCTTGATTAAGCCATGACAATTATCTCACTAATTATCTAATTACAATAATTCACACATATATGTGAGAATGGTTTATTTTATTCTCATTCTATTTTTTCATTTCTCTCTCTTGTTCTTCCTCTCCCTCAAGCTCTCCCCTCTCATGTGTTGAGAAACACTTGAGCTTGAGAAAAACCCTTTCTTGATAATCTCTACTCTCATCTAGGGTTCAAGGATTAGCACTTCTTGCACCCTAGTTACTTCTAGCTTGGAGTTGAATCCAAAGGTTGAGGCTTTCGGGTGGATCTTTCTTCGACGTAAGAAGAAGACAAAGGTGACCTCCTTCCACCACTCCAAGGAGCAAGGAGAGAAGGACATAAAGCCCAAGGTATAACCTTTCTAGCACTTAGCTAGTTTCTAGTTAGCTTTAGCTTGTTTTTGTTTAGCAAAGATCCTTCATAGTGTAGTCCATGTTGCCTAAGATCATAAAAATTCGATTTTTATTCCGTTTTCCGCCTCCCCGTAAGCACCGGGGTGGGCAACGTGGACTTACAGTGGTATCAGAGCCTAACTAAACATAAACTAGCTAGGTAGTAAAGTGTATCGAAGTTCGAATCGGAAAAATCGAAAAACCGAGTTTTCAAAACCCTAAGTTTCTGTTAAATTTTTTTCTGGTCAAATTAAAATTTGTTATACTCCAAAAATCGTCTCAGGGTTTTGTGAAGAAAACCACCAAACCCGGTCCAGTGACTCGACCAAGTCGCCGCGGTTCCGCGGCAATAGCAAGCTATTGCCGCGCAACCGCGGCCAAGTTGTTTCTTCACTGGGTCGAGTTTGGTGCAGTGTATCTCTGGCTTGGTTTTAGGATTTTTAAGATGGTTTATATGTGCCCAGATTTTCCAGAATAGAAATTTGTTTTTGGGGGCCTATAAATCCGTATTTTTTTTCGAACTTCAATACACTTTGACTAAAAGGTTATATCTGTGATGTTTACATGTATTGAACGTCGGCCAATCGCTATATGTCGATTAGTCGGGGTTATACATATCTATGATCTGTGATTGATGCTGGTATGTGTATATGAATGGGTTGGATTGTCGCGGATGAATAGCCGGGGTGGATGTGAGATGAGTGTTGCTTTTTCTTTCATTCATTGTAATATGTAAATTGATGTAATAATATATATTTGTATGGCCGCACAACCGGGTCGGGGTTGTAGCCGTCATTGTATAATTCTTTTTACTGTTTTTGCTCCTAGGATAGACCCATGCAGGGGGTGCACAAACTACCGGGTATCTCGAAGTGCCGAGTGGCCTACTCACGGTGGTGAGGGAGGTTGCTTCTCTTCGGGTACTTGGCGGGTAGTTTGCCGCACCCGTAGGGGTCTTGGGTGGGGTATTGGCTATTCACCGCGACCGTGTAATCCGCTTTTCGTTGCAGGCTCGAACGTATTGCGGATTCCTAGTATATCCAATGTATTCATCTGTGATCTGTAATGTCTATCATTGCTATATATTTATATATGATAACTATTTAGGCGTTGCTTATATTTTACAGCCGCGCTAGCCCAGCCCCCGCTCTGTCGTTAGTTAAGTAACCTAACGGGTGATGACGGGGCCCCGTGGCGAATGCGAATGGCATAAGCGTACGCCATATTTTGGTTGTTTTCTGCAATGGTAGGATTAAATGATGGGACGCATTAAAAGAACTAATGCAAGAAAATAAACCAAGTAAAAGTCGATTGGAACACTTTGAAAACCACTCGGTTCTTTTCAAAACTAAACTTTTAAACGCGAAGCTTGAACCACTCCTTTTTAAAAGCTATCTCGTTCCATCGATAATATCAAGTTCACTACGTTCACGGTTTCGCCAAAACCATTCGTAGCCCTCCGTCATTCCACATGAATGGTCAAAAGTATTCAAGCTATGTATTTTGGCCAAAGTCAAGGCATAGTGATTGGTAGCGATTGGGTATTCATGTGCAGCATAGATAGATGCGTTTGTTTGGGACAGTCGTGTTGCCATTTTGGCCAAAGTCAAGGGTAGGTACGGGTGGGTCCAAATTAACCAGGAGAATGACGGGTAGAACTTGACATGTGACTTATGATATTTTGGCCAAAGTCAAGGTCATAAGAGCATGGGGCAAAAATCCACATCGGGAGTTTCATAAGTACTGAAACTTGCTAGCGCTGCATACCATTTGGAGTGTGATGATTCTGGTAGGATTCCTTCGGTTTTATCACACGATGATATTTGGATCCCGATCCTACTGTGAGTATATGCTACTCCTCGGGAAAACTCTCACTTAACGATCAATGCTATAAACCTAGTAGGTGTCTAGAAAGGTGTTAGCGGGGCTACGCCCCCAGGAAAAAGAGGTTCTTTAATTAAGGAACTTCGCGAAAGCGTTGGAAAACCTCCCTCGAAGTACCGATGCTGGCCTGGCTGAACGGTTAAGCAAGTATTGTACGGTGAGATTGATCCTGGCTAATCTTTTCTTTACGGTTTGAGAAGGGATTCGAGAGACAGTGGGAGCCATCCAGTTTAGACAAATTAAAAACCACTCTAAACTTGCAAGAGCATCATGCTAAAGTGTTTCTTTTCTCTCTCCTAATTGCAGCGACCATTCAACATGACCGGACTTAACTTATTACTAGATAAAAACATATTGACAGGGCCAAACTACAAAGATTGGCTCAGGAATGTCAAGATGGCAATCACTTACGACAAGTTGGGGTATGTCCTTACCACCAAAGCTCCCCCTGTCCCAGGTCCCAAAACCAGTGTCGTAGATAGGGAAATCTACAAGACCTGGGAAATAGATTGCGCGAAGGCCAGATGCCTCGTACTAGCCTCAATGGACAACGAACATCAGAGGAGGCACGAGAATATGGACCTAGAGTCCATATTTCTTCATACAAAAGAACTGTATGGAGAGCAGTCTCGTAGCGCAAGATACGAAGTGTCGAAGAAGTTGTTTTCGGCAAGGTTGGCCATCGGATCATCGGTAGCGGAACACGTGCTTAAGATGATTGGCTACATTGAGGACCTCGCGGACCTTGGGACCACGTTGGAGAATGAACTCTATACTGATTTGATTCTCTAGTCCCTTCCTTCCACTTACGCCCAGTTTATCCTTAACTTCAACATGCAAAGAAAGGAGGTTGAACTTTCCGAACTTCTGAACATGTTGAGGAGTGCTGAGGGCACCCTACAGAAAGGTAGGGAGACATCCACTTTGTTTGTAGGAGGATTTTCCTCTTCTAGATCTAAGGCAAAAGCCAAGGGTAAGAAGAAGAAAGTCCCCGCCAAACCAAGAGGCGGTGTCGGTAAAGTGGATACGAAGGGAAAAGGAAAAGCAACAAAGGTAGCGGGAAAGCTGGTGGGGAAGGAAGAATGCTTCTATTGTCACAAAAGTGGTCACTGGAAACAGGATTGCAAGGCTTGGAAGGCCAGAACACAGGATTTGAAGCGAGTTGCAGCTTCAGCTTCAGCTTCAGGTGTGTATGTTATTGAAAACTGTCTATCAATAAACTCTACATCCTGGATATTGGATACCGGATCAGGATCTCATATCTGTAATTCTTTGCAGGCGTTGAGAAAGCGTAGAGTTTTGAAGGCAGGTGACATGACCCTCAGAGTTGCAAACGGTGCTAGCATGGATGCTGAGGCCGTGGGGGACTATCACCTGGGATTGTCGGATGGACACTTTTTGGTTTTGCGTAGTTGTTATTATGTACCAAATGCAACCTGTAATATCATTTCTGTATCTTTATTATCTAAAGAAGGTTATGAATTTGCATTTGTAAGTAATGTAGTGAACATTCACCTTAATCAAGTTTTGATTGGGTCAGGTACATTGAACAACGGTATATACGTATTAAACCAACCACAGATTTTCAATGTCCAGAATACACACAAAAGAAAGTCTCCAGAAATCAATAAAACTTTCTTATGGCATTGTAGACTGGGTTACATCAATGAGAGAAGATTGACTAAGTTACACACAGAAGAATATTTGGATCCGTTCGAATATCAATCGTAAGCAACTTGTCAATCCTGTCTCAAAGGAAAGATGACAAAGACTCCGTTCACTGGACACGGAGTAAGAGCGAGCGAGCTCTTGGGACTCGTACACAGCGACGTGTGTGGTCCAATGTCTACACATGCGCGAAGCGGTTATTCTTACTTCATTACTTTTACGGATGACTTTTCAAGGTACGGTTATGTCTTCTTAATGAAACATAAATCCGAGGCTTTTGAAAAATTCCAGGAATATAAGAATGAAGTGGAAAAACAAACAGGCAAAAGTATCAAGGCACTAAGATCTGATCGAGGTGGTGAATACTTGAGTGCCGAGTTCCTGGGTTACTTAAAAGAGAATGGAATTCTCTCTCAGCTTACTCCTCCATACACTCCGCAACATAACGGTGTATCGGAGAGACGGAACCGAACCCTATTGGATATGGTACGGTCCATGATGAGTAACGCTGAGTTGCCGCGATCGTTCTGGGGATATGCACTAGAATCAGCTGCATACCTTTTGAACCGAGTTCCAACTAAGACTGTGCCTACTACACCATATCAGATGTGGTGTGGGAAGAGACCCTATCTTAATCACATTAAGACATGGGGATGTCTAGCTTTTGTAAAAAAGCAGCATGCGGACAAGCTCGAGGCACGCTCAGTACTGTGCAAGTTTGTGGGATATCCAAAGAACTCCAAGGGATATTTCTTCTATTGCGAAGAGGAACAAAAGGTGTTTGTTTCTCGCCATGCCCACTTTCTAGAACACCAGTTCATAGAAAAAGAATTAAGTTGGAACGCAATAGAACTGGAAGAAATTCCAGAACCATGAGCTATTACTGAAAGCTTAGTAGAACGAGAGGGTTCGAAAGATCAGGACATTCCCACGCCACTCCGCAGAAGTAGTAGGCAGTCTCATCTGCCCGAGAGATACTACGGTTTTCTCATTGACGGGGATAGAGAGGATTGCATCATAGATTTTGATGAGCCTACTAGCTTCCAGCAAGCCATTCAGAGTGTCGACTCGGTAAAATGGCTGGATGCAATGCGGACCGAGATGGAGTCCATGTACACCAACAAAGTATGGACGTTGGACATTGCTCCAGATGGGGTAAAACCCGTAGGATGCAAGTGGATCTTCAAAAGGAAGATTGGTGTAGATGGACAGGTTGAGACCTATAAAGCTAAACTGGTTGCAAAGGGTTTTCGTCAGCGACCTGGTTTGGACTATGACGAAACTTTTTCTCCAGTAGCTATGCTGAAATCCATTCGGATCCTTCTTGCCATTGCTGCCTTTCACGATTATGAGATTTGGCAGATGGACGTAAAGACAGCTTTTCTAAATGGACATTTAGAAGAGTGTGTCTATATGGACCAGCCAGAGGGTTTCATTCAGAGTGGGAGCAGCGGAAAGGTGTGCAAGTTGCTTAAGTCCATTTATGGACTAAAGCAGGCATCGCGGAGTTGGAACATCTGTTTTGATGAGACGGTCAAGGAATTTGGTTTTATCAAAAATCCAGATGAACCATGCATCTATTGTAGATTTGTAGCGAGAAATGTAGTATTCCTCGTTTTATACGTGGATGACATTCTCTTAATAGGAAATGACATTCCTATGCTACAATCTGTCAAGGGGTTCTTCTTACACAGGTTCTCCATGAAAGACCTGGGTGATGCCTCATACATTCTGGGTATCCGGATCTACCGTGACAGATCCAAGAGGATATTAGGACTTTCACAGTCCAGGTACATCGACACCATACTGAAGAGATTCAGTATGGAAGATTCCAAGCGCGGTAGTCTACCGGCTTGTCACGGGATCACCCTCTCCAAAGAGATGTCTCCCAAGACTGATTTGGAGAGGGATCGCATGTCTATTATACCCTATGCTTCTGCGGTAGGCTCTATAATGTATGCGATGTTGTGTACCAGACCGGATGTGGCTTATGCACTGAGTGTGGTAAGCCGGTATCAGTCAAACCCTGGGGAGAAATATTGGATAGCAGTAAAGAACATTCTCAAGTACCTGAGAAGGACTAAGGAGATGTTCTTGGTGTATGGCGGAAAAGACCTCCAGATTGAGGCCTTTGCTGACTCCAGCTTCCAGAGTGACAAGGATTATTCTAAGTCCATGTCGGGTTTTGTCTTCACCCTCAATAGAGGGGCGGTGTGTTGGAAGAGCTCCAAGCAGGAAACCATTGCTGACTCGACTATGGAAGCGGAATACATCGCTGCATCTGATGCCGCAAAAGAAGCTGTCTGGATAAGGAAGTTCTTAAAAGAACTTCAGGTGGTTCCGTCCATTGTTGACCCAATACCTCTGTATTGCGACAACAACGGGGCTATAGCTTTAGCGAAGGAACCCAGGTCCCATCAGAAATCCAGACACATCTTGAGGCGGTATCACCTGATCAGGTAGATCGTGGATCGCCAGGAGATCGAGGTTCGGAGAGTTGCTTCAGAAGATAACACAGCAGATCCATTCACCAAGGCCTTGCCCCAGACTCAGTTCGAGCGGCTGATCGAGATGATAGGTCTTCGATACGCCAGTACATGGCCTTAGTGCAAGTGGGAGATTGTTAGTGTATATGCCCTAGAGGCCATTACTGTATCATACTAGTTTGTATATTACTTGATGGAAGCTTGGGATATTCACAGTTGTATATACAATCTTGCTCGAAATGGTAGTATGCTACTTGGTTTGTCTCTGCTTTAATATGTGCATGTGTTTCTTTTAGCATATTGCTGATATACATATTAGTAGAGCCCTTAAGATCTTTGCTTGATTACCAGCGTTGTGTGGCGCTCACACTCGTGGGAGCTGGGTGATCTATAAACATATCCTTATACAGGTCCCTAGTCGTTGGACTATCGAGACAGGGCAACGATACTCCGGAGTAGACTAGCGTATGCGCTTCTCATCCCAGTGTGGGAGACGGTCTGTCCCACAGCCGTCAGTACGTCGTACTTGAGATAGTATGCGGGTGCTCGTTAGGTTACGAGTACACTGGACAGGACTCGTCGGGAACTGTTGGTTGGTATTATACCTATCATCAGTTATCAGTTCCCAGGTGACATGAGTACAGCTTAGTCCGCTGACTTGACACTGTCACTTCGCCTCGAGTGTGTTCCCACTGCACTTTGATTACTACCCTACCACGGCTCAAAGGAGTCGTGCAAACAGGTAGTTTTTGGGTGCAGTCCCGAAGCACTTGGAGGCAGTGACGGTTAGACAGGATTCGTCTCTCCCGGTATTGGGAGTTGACATCGCACTGTGTCCAGGAGAGCCATTACACGAGTAGTCCCTGGCCAGGGCAAGCGAGATATACTGGTAGGTCTCCAGTGTTATCTCAGGGTGTTCTGGGCTACACTCCGACACGACTTGTACCGCTATTAGGGGACTGACGTTCTCCGCCCCCCTAGGCCCTCCATGCGATGTATCAGACAAACAGACCGGACTGTACGGAGACTGTCACATACAGGCTCAGTAGGAGTTCAGATGGGGTTCACCTCGTCAGTCTTCTTATCGACATCTACCTGGGGACCGTTACGTACAGCTAGTGCCGCTTGCGGTCTGTGGTTAAACCCACTGCCAGCGTAGTGTCGAGTCTTTAGAGTCCCACACAGAGAGCTATTCTCCTTTAGGCAAAATGAGTAGAGGTCGCATAGTTTTGCGACAGGGTTCGTTCACATCCGCGCACTTGTGCACGTTTGCTGTCCGGACAGCTTATACTAGCGGGCTTTGGTTTAAGCCGGATCCTAGTATATGATTTGGGATTGGTTTTATCTCTTTGTATTCGTGTTCCTCGGATCGCGAATACGGGTGCGTATGCACAGTTGCTTGAGACAGAGGGAGAGGACTTTGATTAGGGTTAATAACCATTGTCATTTTATTAACCCTAATGATTATGTGTGTATTATGGTTAATTGATATTAGTTTAATAATTGTGCATGGTTATGGTTGTTGACCATTTGACCTATCTTGACTTGTTGACCTTGTTGACACTTTGACCATCATCATTTCATTTGGAAGATGCTCTTTGATCCTTGCAATTTGCATTAAAAATGAAATGATAATGGTCATGTCTTGATTAAGCCATGACAATTATCTCACTAATTATCTAATTACAATAATTCACACATATATGTGAGAATGGTTTATTTTATTCTCATTCTATTTTTTCCTTTCTCTCTCTTGTTCTTCCTCTCCCTCAAGCTCTCCCCTCTCATGTGTTGAGAAACACTTGAGCTTGAGAAAAACCCTTTCTTGATAATCTCTACTCTCATCTAGGGTTCAAGGATTAGCACTTCTTGCAACCTAGTTACTTCTAGCTTGGAGTTGAAGCCAAAGGTTGAGGCTTTCGGGTGGATCTTTCTTCGACGTGAGAAGACGACAAAGGTGACCTCCTTCCACCACTCCAATGAGCAAGGAGAGAAGGACATAAAGCTCAAGGTATAACCTTTCTAGCACTTAGCTAGTTTCTAGTTAGCTTTAGCTTGTTTTTGTTTAGCAAAGATCCTTCATAGTGTAGTCCATGTTGCCTAAGCTCATAAAAATTCGATTTTTATTCCGTTTTCCGCCTCCCCGTAAGCACCGGGGTGGGCAACGTGGACTTACACCTGCATATATTATCTACTATTCATGAGTTGGCAACTCACCCCCGTTGTGCCACAGGTGTTTCAGGTTGTTCCCCAGAGTAGTCGAGGCAGGCTATTCAGCTATTCACCTGTCATCTTTTGCTACAGATACCGTATCGGCTCACAGTATACTATTTTGTTTAGGTTGGTTAGATGATTATCTGTATTTCATATTGTACATTTGTTGTATCTTGTACTCTCCATCTACTATTATGTTGTTGACTTAGAGACTTGGTGAGGACGATAATGTATATTATTGTGGATTTGTTGTCTTTTATATTCAACTTTCTCTCTATTGTCTTTATTTCTTCGCTATGGCGTCATATTTTTGTGTTGTTTTCATCTTGGCTGGTTTTTAAAAAAAGGGGGTGTTGCCAAAATTTTAAAGAAGGAAAGTAGGACTTTTAAAGAATTTGGGTTGCGATTTCAAATGTTTCAAAAACTTATATTATCTTTTCCGTTTTTTTCTTGGTTTAGATTTCTGGGTTTTGGCTTTCTTTTACTGCGTTACGTCTTTAGGCGTTGCGTAGTATTAGGGCCGTCACGGGCCAATTTCGGGTCGTGACAAAGTTGGTATCAGAGCGTTAGTTTTTACCTTTCGGAGTGTAGGATGACCTTAGTATGATGGAGTGGGTAGCTTAAGCAAAGTAACGTAGTGTGTGTATGTCTGCTGCATACCCACGATGCGGTACTTCGCCTTAAGTGACCTAAGTACAAATTGCTTGAAATTCCTTCCTTGATGATTCATATCCTTTAGATTCGATTCCTTATTCTCATCGAATCTTATATCTATTTATAGCTTTGCCGCCGCCGATGACTATGGGGACTCAGAGTGATGCAGCGAGGGCCAAGGTCAGAGTTGGCTCGGGTGAGACGAGTACTGACCAGGATGGCACTCTAGTTGCACAGGTACAGACGGATCAGCCTACGACATATACTATTGATAGACTTTTGGCAGAGATGCAGGACTTCCGCCAGACGATGAGTTCATTGGTTGAGGTCGTTCGGGAGCTACGACAGGAGGTTGTCACCCCTGTTACTCAGTTGTCACTTGCGATCAGCATGCAGCAGTCCGTCACCTACATAGCACCAGTGGTTGCAGCTCCAGTTGATGAGGCGCATATTCCAGAGGCTCAGAGAATTCCAGGACAGTGGAAGACTCGTACCAGCGTACCAGCCTAGAGGCAGAGGTTTGGTCATCGAGACAGATTTCGTGGCCGTCGCGGGAGTAGCAGAGGCTTAGGACGGGGACAGTCGTTCAGCTCTCATCCCCAGGATGGTCAGCAGTCAGCGCGTGGATGTTTTCGATGCGGAAGCCTTCAGCACTTCGTTAGGGATTGTTCCTTAGCACCTCGTCATGATCGTATTCAGAGAGGCCGTGGACGTGGGAGGTTCGCTTAGAGGGCTCAGGCTACCAGAGGAGTTCATCCAGTTGCGGGTAGAGGGCAGACGCAGGAGTTTGCTTCTACTCATCGGGACGCGCAGACGTCCAATGCAGAGTTTTCAGGTATCCTTATTTCGCATGTGTTTTTGATGTGTTCGTTTGTTTTTCATGCTTGTACCGTTGTTGGGTAGATTAGTCGTAGTTGTGCTAACTTCTGTCAGCGATTCTTTTGTTGCGCGACACGTGTTTCAGTTGTGTGCCAATCGGATAGGAGATAGATTTTCGTCCGTCGTTTTGATCGTTCTAGAGATGTTGGATTTAACGTTCTCCTGGGCACGGACTGATTAATTACGTGCTAGGCGTCTGTGGACTA
The DNA here is from genome assembly GCA_030015575.1 of Agapanthus africanus. Taxonomy (NCBI): domain Eukaryota; kingdom Viridiplantae; phylum Streptophyta; class Magnoliopsida; order Asparagales; family Amaryllidaceae; genus Agapanthus; species Agapanthus africanus. The sequence goes on along the minus strand of JASDDO010000019.1, from coordinate 393,009,812 downwards.
CCGTGAGGAAACAGTCAGTTTTGTTTTCCCGGCAGGTCAGTTCTTGTTGTGCAGGTGGATAGTTGTGCCGCCTCTCACAGCTTGAATTCAGCCTTTTTCGCTAGTCGGCTACTGAGGAGATGTCGTGGATTCTTGGCATTCATTCGTGATACCGGAGCCACAGTGGGATTGTTGGACCGGGTTCTTTTCGTGAGAGGGTTTTTCCGACGTTGTTCCGGATAAGCCGGCGAAGATTAGGGAGCTTAAGGATCAGCTGCAGAGTTTTGGTTTGGGGAGTTGGTGTGTCTGAGTGTTTCGCTTTTGGAAGCTTCTATTTCTGTTCGTCAAGGTGAAGGACGGCAGTTTAGGATTGTGTATCGATGGATCGTTACTTGAACCGGCTTACGGTGCGGATAGGTATCCTTCACCTCGCCGTGACGATTCTTCGATCAGCTCCACAGTGCGAGACATTTTCTAAGTTTGTTCGGGATCAGGTCATCATTATTGCGGATTCGGGGTAATAGCATTCCGAAGACTGCCTTATGCGTGCGACTGGTTTTGTGTGTTTTTGTGAGTCGTTGGATTCATGATGCCCTAGCAGCATTCGTAGATGTGATGAACCAGATTTCTTCAGGCCGTTCCTCGACCAGTTACTGTTGTGTTATTTACGACATTCTGGTCTACCTAATGTGTCTTGAGGGACAGTAGTAGCACTTGAGGATTTGTTATGCAGATACTGGGAGAGTACCAGCAGTTTGCTAAATTCTCGGAGTATTTCTTCAGGCTTGTTTTGTGTTGACTCCTAGGTCTTGTAGTCACGGGAGACGGTTTTGTATGGTCCCGAAGGAGATCGTGGCCGTACAGCTTAGGCCCAGACTTGTTTGCTGGACGGAGATCCGTAGATTGTTGGGCTTAGCAGGTTTTACCGCCGTTTCATGCAGGATTGCTAGAGTAGTGCTGCACCATCGACTGAATGGACCGGAAGGGAGGTTTCTTTTCTATGAACTGAGGCATGTGTACGGAGTTTTTGGCAGTTGGAGATTTGGTTAACAACTGCATCAGTTCTTTCTTTGCCTTTGGTTCGGGCGACTTTGTTGTTTAACTGTAATGTTTCTTGATTGGGCTCGAGTGTGTACTGAGGTGACACTACAGAGTCATCGTTTTTGCTTCCCTTCATTTGGAGGAAGTACGAGAAGGATATTCCACTCATGATCTGGAGATGGCCGCGGTGGTTTTGCGTTGGAGATTTGGGGACACTACTTGTTTGAGAGTCGTGTCAGATTTTCCACGGACCACTAGAGCTTAATGAACATCTTCCTGCAGCCGATTTTTATTGTAGTGATAGTCTTCTACAGATTTACAGTTCTTGTGTGATCATTGAGTACAGCTTAAGTTCATCTCTATGGAGGTGACAGCTTGCTCATGTCTGCGCCCGACCACTTTTCTTAAATCGTTTTCACGAGACACTGCCCGCCGATACTCGTTCGTCAGTGATACTTGAGCATACTCGGCTGGGTAATGATTCGGAGACCTTGATTTGTGAAAATGGTGTGCTAAGTTAGGGACGCGTTTGTGTGCCTGGTATCATCGGGTAGAGACGTGCAATCCTAAAACATGCACATCTGTCAACTCTCTGTATGCATTCAAGTTCCACCAACATTTAGCGTGACTTGTGAGGTAGTTACGGGTGGACAGGGATGTAAGGAGAAGTTTCAGGTTTCGTTTCAAGGTGTCTGTCTTGTTGTGTGTTTGGGTTGAGCATCTGAGGCCGGCTGGAGAGTTGCAATCTTTAACCGTTCCGAAGTAGGAGTGGGAGCAGATCTCCACGAATTTCGTTACGGTTTCTACCCAAGTTTAGTCAGGGTGTGACTCCATTCGGATTCTTGTCGTCCGGTTATACTCAATGTGCTCAGTTGTTTCTTGTTAAGTTGTGTGTTTGTTTTGATTATTGTCAGCGGTTGGGGATCGCCACTCGCCATCGTTAGGTTTCTCCTTCGATAGCTGTTATCAGGAGACACTCCAATTGGCCACCTTTAGGTTTAGGGGTTAGGTCGTGTCGATCACCAGTCTGTTGTCTTTCTGAATCTGCGTAAGTAGGACCTTGGACCCCAGCTAGTCTAGAGACTTCGGAGATGGTCCAGTTGTGTTAGGTCAGAATAGGAATTGTCCATTGCGAACTGAGGTCTTATGCCGACTGTGTTGGTCATAGACTCGAGTTCGCAGGGACATATCATGTATTCCTACGGACTTTCCGATGAATGACGTGTTGGATTTTGGGAAGCTTGTCCCAGGATTTAGGTCCTTCTGAGATCTTATAAGCGAGTTAGTTTTGTTGCCTTTAACTTGGCACTTCCGCCCAGATTATTAGATTTTCATCCCGTATTCCTTGTGATGATACTCTACAATTACCTTCTTGACCTTTCTCACATGATTTAGCACCAGACCATTTAGCTTAGACGCGATCTTTCGTTCACCAGCAGCCAATTGTGTTAATAGCTCAGCAGGTGGAGGAACATCGGTCAAGGGTCTTGCTACCTGTGGAGGGTTTTCTTGGACGTAGCCGTATAGTGAGATAGTCACTTGGGAGGCTGCGAGCGAGATTTGAGAATTTTAATCTTCTCTTTGAAGGTACGCGTAACAGTATATTTTTTTAAATTCGGGGACGAATTTCTTTTAAGGGGGGGGGGGGAGATTGTAACACCTTAGAATGTGTTTTGTAGCTAATTATATTTTTATGTATGGATTTTAATAAGAAGTTTACCAATTTGGTTTTTAAATATTTTATCCTAATTATTGAGTATTTTATTAGAATTTTCCTAGGCACACACACACTTGTGCTTGATAACTAGGTTGTTAAGTGTGATCTAACCATTTCTATAATCTAGTTTTAATATTGTTAAGTGTTCATGGTTGTTTTAAAATGAAAATGAATTTGAAAAAGGATTTTTATTTGGGTTGAATATGTTGACCTTGAGAGAGAGAGAGAGTGTGAGGCATGGTGCTACATGGTTGAGGCCATGCTCATTTAATGATGAGAGAGAATGAGAGAGGGAGGGGTTCTAGTCTCATTTCTCTTTCTCTTTTCTCTCATTCTCTCACTCTCACACACACACACACACACTCACCTGCAGCAGCAGCCCCAGCACAAGGAGAAGCAGCAGCAGTGGCAGCAGCAAACCAGAGGCAGCAACAACAACAGAAACAACATCAGCATCAGCAGCAAGCAGCTGTAGCAACAACAGCATCAGCCTTAGCAGCAGCAGGAGCCCCAGCAGCAGTAGCAACCCCTCATCTTCTTCTTCACATGCTCTCTAGGGTTCTTTAGGGTATATTTCTGAACCCTTTCCCTACTTTGCTTAGCTTGTGTGTTAATTAGCTTCGATTAGTGTTAAATTAGCTAGTTTAGTGCAAATTAAGGTGATTTGTGTGGAATGTTGTTTAAGTGATGATTTTGTTAGTTAACCTAAATTATTTTAGTGTTATTAGGGTCACTTCAACTGAGAAATAACCCAGATTTCATTAAAATACCAGAGGGTTTGCTTTTTGTGCAAATTGGTGATTTTAAAGCGATATATTGGGTTTCTGTGATCTGCTTTTGACCCGGGATCTTCAGGTTAAAATTGAGAAAACTGGGACATGTACACTAGATCTGGATACCACCACCAGAACATGAGCCACCCATCCCAAAACATGGCCACCGATTTATTCAATCTGGCCGCAAATTGCGGCCAGGAAGAGGGGTTGGGTCTTGGGGTTTTGGGTACTGTAGTCTGCTATGTTTTGTAGTGTTTTGGAATGTCTAGTTTTGTGATATTTGACCTGTAGGAAAATCTGGGATCAAATACCATATTTCTAGTTCGTTGTGTTTGCGCGATACGCGCGATACGTGAGAGGGTTCTGTGATCCAGCGTATCGTGGCGTGTCGCGATGGTTTTAGACGCGTATACACACGTTTAAGCGTATCGTGCACACGCGCGTTCAGTTCGCGACGCGAGTTTCTCGTTTTGGTTCGATATCGCGTTTTGCGGAATATTTGGCTTATATATGATTTCTATGTCTTATTTGCAGGTTTGCAGGCAGGGACTACTGACACTGCTATCGAGGGAGACGTGTGGTAGGATTCACCTAGCGTGGAGCGTAGGTGAGTAGATTTTACATCTACAAGGGAATCGTCCGTATGGCGTTATGCATCTAGGCTAGGATTCAATACTTGTCGCATATTCTACGTCATTGTTAGAATTGCGCCTTTACCCTATTTTACTTAGATATAGTTGTACTGTGACTAGTAGCCGTAGGGCACTGCACACATTATTGACGGTTCATGTTGCACGAGCACGGATTGTATGCTACACAGACCGTCAATAATCGCCATGTCACACACTAACCATTATAGATACTATTGCTTATCACACATGACATCTAGCTTATCCGTATACCTATAGTGTATCATACCTTTAGTGATGGGTACAGATACACCTTGCGATACAGCTACAGGTATACCTTGTACATATTTTACTTATACCGGGGGGATATCCTACATGTTTTGCTTATACCCATGGGGTATACGACATCAGTTCTTATAGGTAGATACCTATACATTGCTACACCTGTATGTTACACACATATTCAGTTGTTGTTACATATTTACCCTTACTGATGTTACTTAGCTGTACTTTATTGGTTTCCCATACATCTGGTTTCAGCTACATATTCTCATTTATATGCTCGCATTTCAGATATATCGCATATATTTGTTCCTGGATTTGTGCATTGTTATTTGGATTTCACATGATGATTTCTGGATTTGGAAACCGCGGGAGTTCATGAAATTATGCATACATTGAAAAACCCGGTTTCCTTGATATGATATTTGCGCATCCACCATGGGTTTTATCGGTGCTGATTTTATATATACCCCTACGAGGAGGCGTCGAGGCCGTAGAGGGTACATGGTGGGGCCCGGTATGGTTCCTCTCGGCAAGAAGATCGATGGATTTTGCCGATTGAGCCTGGAGGCGGGCTAGTACCTACCGGTGACAGTACTGATGACTCGGCGGGGGTCATGGAGACACCGTTGGGAGTCATGCACGTATGCATACGTCGAAAGGAGAGGGTCAGAGCTAGGCGCTCGTGCTTTCGGGACAGCGTATGATACGTACCTATCAGGATTTCTGTGTCGATGCTTGGCACATTGTTTTTATGATATTTCTTTAATACCTTTGTATATATAACAGGGAATTTAGCCGTTGTTATATATACCCTTACACCAATATTAGTGGAATGGAACGCTAATATATGTGTATTGCCCCCATCATATTTATTTCTGCGTATATATATATATATATATATATATTTTTAGGATGTTAGAAATTTACTTGAGATTCGACTTGGGATATAGGTGATTCATTGAGATTGGATATTGGATATGAAAGAGATTGTTGATTTGTACATTCGAGATATAGGAGAGCTATTCGATATTGTACATTGAGGAGATGTGAGACTTATATGATATGAGAGCCCAACTTGGGGGCTGATTTGAGGAATTGTGGATTGAGTGTCTTGATGGATTTTGATCCTGCCATGATGTCATGTTTCCGTGGAAATGACATATTCCACCCTATACCTCACACTTATCTATTTTATGCACAGTTTCATATATTGGTAGTACCTGTTAGTGTACCCTTATGATAGTTGCATATCTATATTCTCATATCCCTTTTGCATGGTTATTGCATACTATTGTCATGTTACTATTGCTTCACATATTGATTGTACCTGCTAGTGTACTTTCCTTTATTCAGCATTTGCATGACATGTTATTACTGTAATCAGATATCTTAGATTCATGCTGTACGTACATTCCTGCGATTACCTGCATATGTTATCTACTTTTCACGAGTTGGCAACTCACCCCCGTTGTGCCACAGGTGTTTCAGGTTGTTCCCCAGAGTAGTCGAGGCAGGCTATTCAGCTATTCACCTATCATCTTTTGCTACAGATACTGCATCGGCTCACAGTATACTATTTTGCTTAGGTGGGTTAGATGATTATCTGTATTTCATATTGTACATTCGTTGTATCTTGTACTCTCCATCTACTATTATGTTGTTGACTCAGAGACTTGGTAAGGACGATAATATATATTATTGTGGATTTGTTGTCTTTTATATTCAGCTTTCTCTCTATTGTCTTTATTTCTTCGCTACGGCGTCATATTTTTGTGTTGTTTTCATCTTGGCTAGTTTTTACAAAAATGGGGTGTTGCCAAAATTTTAAAGAAGAAAAGTAGGACTTTTAAAGAATTTGGGTTGCGATTTCAAATGTTTCAAAAACTTATATTATCTTTTCCGTTTTTTTTGGTTTAGATTTCTGGGTTTTGGCTTTCTTTTACTCTGTTACATCTTTAGGCGTTGCGTAGTATTAGGGCCGTCACGGGCCACTTTCGGGTCGTGACAAAGTGGGGAGAATGTAATGCCCCATGTATTATCCGGTATACCCATATATACCAGATAAGCATGGGGACCCATTGTAAAACAATGGGGAATCTTCAGAATACATTCCGAAAGAGAATAGGTCTGTAGTATTAATGGAATGATACCACTCTTCAATACAGAGGCACCTTTTAAGTGAACCGGCACTACAGGAGCTTGAGAACTCCGTAGTTAAGCGTGCTCGAGCCAGGGAAGTTCTGGGATGGGTGACCTCCTGGGAAGTAGCCCCCGGTTCGCTCCGAAGGACAAAACCGTATGACTTCGGTCCGAGCGAACAATACTCTCTGTATTGGGGGTGGGTCGTAACAGAATGGTATCAGAGATGGTTCCTCAATAGTAGGTCTGTGGTTCGAGGATGAACCATTGTTCTAAGTGGGGGAGAATATAATGCCCCATGTATTATCCGGTATACCCATATATACCAGATAAGCATGGGGACCCACTGTAAAACAATGGGGAATCTTCAGAATACATTCCGAAAGAGAACAGGTCTGTAGTATAAATGGAATGATACCACTCTTCAATACAGAGGCGCCTTTTAAGTGAACCGGCACTACAGGAGCTTGAGAACTCCGTAGTTAAGCGTGCTCGAGCCAGGGAAGTTCTGGGATGGGTGACCTACTGGGAAGTAGCCCCCGGTTCGCTCCGAAGGACAAAACCGTGCGACTTTGGTCAGAGCGGACAATACTCTCTGTATTGGGGGTGGGTCGTAACAAGTTTTAACGTCCATCTGCCAGATTTCATAGTCGTAGTGAGCGGCAATAGCAAGTAGGATCCGAATGGATTTAAGCATGGCTACGGGGGAAAATTTTCATCATAGTCCAGACCCGGTCTTTGACGAAATCCTTTCACCACAAGTCTTGCCTTATAGGTCTCCCCCTACCCATATACACCAATCTTTCTTTTAATGATCCATTTGCACCCCACAAGTTTTACCCCAGGGGGTACAATGTACAAAGTCCATACTTTGTTGGTGTACATAGACTCCATTTCAGATCTCATGGCATCCAACCACTTCACAGAGTCTCCACTCGTGATAGCTTGCTGAAAACTGGTAGGATCATCATCATCCATGATGCAATCTTCTCTATCACCATCAATGAGGAAACCGTAGTACCTCTCCGGTGGGCGAGAAGTCCTACCAGATCTACGGAGTGGTTGAGGTTCGTTTGTTTCTTTTGCAACATCCGGTTCAACCAAGTCGTCATTTGTAACTTGTGTTTCTAGAACTTCTTCTAGGTCTACCACATTGCCATCTGTATCATTTGTAAAAAATTCTTTTTCTAAATATATGGCGCGCTGAGAAACAAACACCTTTTGTTCCTCCTTATGGTAGAATAGATATTCATAGGAATTCTTTGGATACCCCACAAAATTACACATGACTGACCGTGTCTCGACTTTGTCCGGATTTTTCTTTTTGACATAGGCTGGACAACCCCAAATCTTAACTCGTTTAAGTGATGGTCTCTTCCCATGCCATATCTCATATGGCGTGGTAGACACAGTTTTGGTTGGAACCCTGTTCAACAGAAACGCTGCAGTCTCCAATGCATGGCCCCAAAATGAGACAGGTAACTTAGCATCACTCATCATGGAACGAAACATATCTAATAGGGTCCGATTCCTCCACTCTGACACACCGTTGTGCTGTGGTGTGTAAGGTGGAGTGAGCTGAGAGAGAATCCCATTCTCTTTTAGAAAGTCTGCAAATTCTGTACTGAGATACTCTCCACATCGATCTGATCGAAGCATCTTGATACTCAATCTGGTTTGTTTTTCTACTTAAAGTTTGTACTCGGTGAATTTCTCGAAAGCTTCAGACTTGTGCTTTAGTAAAAACATATGACCGAACCTTGAGAAATCATCAGTAAAAGTTATGAAGTAAGAAAAACCGTCTCTAGCTTGTGTAGACATTGACCTGCATACATCACTATGTATAAGGGCTAAGAGCTGAGTAGCTCTTTCTCCGTGTCTTGTAAACGGAGATTTGGTCAATTTACCCTTGATACAAGACTGGCAAGTCGCATAAGATTTATATTCAAAAGGGTTTAAATATCCATCTTTATGTAGCTTGTTTAGTCTTGTTTCGTTAATATGACCAAGTCTACAGTGCCAAAGAAAAGCTTCATTTATTTCTGAAAGTTTTCTTTTATTAGTGTGTTGTATGCTGAAAACTGTGTGTTGATTTAGGACGTATCCTGTTATTAAGTGTACCATACCCAACCAACATTTGATTCAGGTTAATGTTCATAACATTATTCTGCAATACAAAATTATATCCTTCATTGTCTAACAAAGAAACAGATATTATATTACAAAACCAATATACACCCTAATAACATGGGTTCATACTAGGTACATAATAACATGGGTTCAAAACCAATACACACCCTGACGCAACCCCAGGTGATACTCTCCCACTGAAACCGCATGTACATTGGAACCATTTCCAACCCGGAGAGTATGGTCACCTATCTTCAAAACTTTGCTATTTCTCAGCCCCTGCATGGAATTGCAAATGTGAGAACCTGAACCGATATCTAATACCCAGGAAGCAGAGTTTATAGAAAAACAGTTTTCTGTCACAAACACACCTGAAGCGGAAGCATCACTATACTTCTTCCTTTTGAGATCCAAGTACTTAGTGCAGTTGCGGTTCCAGTGTTCCGATTTGTGACAGTGATAACATTCCCCTTTCCCCGATTCCCCAGCCGTGGACTTGTTTTTCCTCTTAACCTTTTTAACTCCACCTCTAGGTTTAGTGGGTTTCTTCTTCATCTTTCCCTTGGCCTTGGCCTTTGGGAGAGAGGAGGAAGATGGCCCAGCAATCAAAGTGGGAGTTTTCACTGATTTCAGCGTGCTCTCTGCACTCCTCAACATATTGAGGAGTTCAGGTAGTGATTTCTCGATGTTGTGCATGTTGAAGTTAACTACAAACTGAGCAAAGGTGGGGGGGAGACTGCAGAATGATATCAATATATTGTTCGTTGTCCATTGTCCATCCGAGGTCCTCAAGCTCTTCTATAAGAGATATCATCTTCAGAACATGGTTACCTACTTGTATGCCAGGAGCCATCCGCGTCTGAAACAGCTTTCATGACGCTTCGTATCGTAAGACATGAGATTGCTCCCCATACAACTCTTTTGTATGGAGAAAAATGGATTGGACATCCATCTGCTTGTGCTGCTTTTGATGTGTGTTATCCATCGATGCAAGCGCGAGGCATTTGGCCATGGCATAGTCAGCGTCCCATGTATTGCGGACTTCCCTATCCGCAACCGATGATTTAGGACCTGGGATGGGCGGGGCTGGAGCCGTGAGGACATATGACACCTTATCATAAGTCAAGGCTATATTAATGTTCCTCAACCAGTCTTTATAATTGGTCCCATTAAGTTTATTTTTCTCTAGTAGAAGCTTAAGTCCTGTCATTGGTATCTTCCATTAAGAGAGAGAAAAGAATACACTCAACGAAAGCTCTTGTAAAGATCAGATTGGTTATTATCTTATCTAATCGATATCTCCCACCGCTTTTATCAAATTTTCCTTCAAACCTTAAAAAGAAAACTAGCCAGGATTAATTATATTCTACAACTTCTTTAACTGTTCAGCCAGGCCGGTGTTGGTACTTGAAAGAGGTTCCCCGTGCTTTCGCACGGACCTAATTAAAGTAAACCTCATTTTCCCAGAGGCGTAGCCTCGTTAACACCTTTCTAGACACCTAATGAGTTAGCTAATTGTAAAGTGAGAAACTCTCCTGGGAGCAACTCTTGCTCACAGTAGGATCGGAATCCAACCATTATATGGAAGATATGCAATCTCATTGCAAATTTCAACTCTTGATACCCCCGATATGGTTTTTACCCCTAGCACTCATGACCTTGGCTATGGTCAACAATGTTAGTGTATATGCCCTAGAGGCCATTACTGTATCATACTAGTTTGTATATTACTTAATGGAAGCTTGGGATATTCACCTTGTATAAACAATCTTGCTCAATATAGTAGTATGCTACTTGGTTTGTTTCTACTTCAATGTGTACATGTGTTTATTTTAGTATATCACCTATACGCATTAGTGGAGCCCTTGGGATCTTTGCTTGATTACCAGTGTTGTGATGGCAGTCACACTAGTGGGGACTGGGTAATCTATAAGCACATCCTTATACAGGTCCCTAGTCGCAGGACTATTGAGACAGGGCATCGATACTCCGGAGTAGACTAGCGTATGCGCTTCTCATCCCAGTGTGGGAGATGGTCTGTCCCACAGCCATCAGTACGTCGTACTGGAGATAGTATACGGGTGCTCGTTGGGTTACGAGTACACTGGACAGGACTCGTCGGGAACTGATAGGTTGGTATTATACCCATCGTCAGTTATCAGTTCCCAGGTGACATGAGTACAGCTTAGTCCGCTGACTTGACACTGGCACTTCGCCTCGAGTGTGTTCCCACTGCACTTTGATCACTACCCTACCACGGCTCAAAGGAGTCGTGCAAACTGGTAATGGTTGGGTGCAGTCCCGAAGCACTTGGAGGCAGTGACGGTTAGACAGGATTCGTCTCTCCCGGTATTGGGGGTTGACATCGCGCTGTGTCTAGGAGAGCCATTACACGAGTAGTCCCTGGCCAGGGCAAGCGAGATATACTGGTAGGCTTCCAGTGTTGTCTCAGGGTGTTTTGGGCTTCACTCCGACACGACTTGTACCGCTATTAGGGGACTGACGTTTGCCGCCCCCTAGGCCCGACATGCGATGTATCAGACGAACAGACCGGACTGTACGGAGACTGTCACATTCAGACTCAGTAGGAGTTCAGATGGGGTTCACCTCGTCAGCCTTCTTATCGGCATCTACCTGGGGACCGTTACGCACAGCTAGTGCCGCTTGCGGTCTGTGGTTAAACCCACTGCCAGCGTAGTGTCGAGTCTTTAGAGTCCCACACAGAGGGCTATTCGCCTCTGGGCAAAACAGAGTAGAGGTCGCATGGTTTTGCGACAGGGTTCGTTCTCATCCGCGCACTTATGCACGTTTGGAGTCCGGACAGATATTACTAGTAGGCTCTGGTTTGAGCCATATACTGGTATATGTTTTGGGGTTGATTTTATCTCATGGTATTCATGTTCCTCGGAACAAGAATGCGGGTGTGTATGCACAATTGATTGAGGCGGAGGAAAAGGATTTTCATTAGGGTTTCGGAACGGGTGCGTATGCACAGTTGACAGTCGTCTTTTTTTTCCAAACCCTAATGGAATTATGATATATCAATTAATAATATTAATTAAATGAAATTGTGTCATGGTTGGGTTTTGTTGACTTGTTGACCATGGTTGACTTGTTGACCATGGTTGAAGGTTTGACCATCATCATTACTTTGCAAAGATGCTCTTTGATTCTAGCAAAATTCATTTAAAGAATGTAATGATAATGGTCATTCCAAACCATCCATCAACTATTTCATTTTCTTATTATTGTTAATTGATAATTCTTTTCATTTGGTGATATGGTTGTAGAATGAGAAAAAGAATTCTATTCTATCATAACACTTCTCTCTCCTCACTTGTTCTTCCTCCTCCTCTAGTTCAAGGAGAATCCTTCTCATGAGTTGAGAATCCCTCTCCTTAAGATAAAGACACCCCAAAGACACTCTCTACTCACTCTAGGGTTAAAGGTTTAGCAAGCCGAAGATTCTAGTTCTCTCAAAGTTCGAGAAAGAGCTCGAAGGTTGAACCCTCAGGTGGATCCATTTTTGACGGAAGAAGGCAACGAGGAAATCACCATCAACCCCTACAAAGTTTCAAGAAGAAGGAGTTCAAGTTAGGTATAACTTCTTTTCAGAGTAGCTAACTCCCTTTAGCATGATAGTTAGTTTTAGTTTAGAAAAGATCCCGACTTTGTTAGTCCATGTTGCCCCATGCGCTAAAAATTTGAGTTTTATACCGTTTCCTCCTCCCCGTAAGAACCGGGGGTCGCAACGTGGACTTACAGTGGTATCAGAGACTAACTAAACTTAAACTAGCTTTGTAGTAAAGTATATGGAAGTTCGATCGAGAAAAATCGCAAAACCGTAAAATCAAAAACCCTAAGTTTCTGTTGAAATTTTTTGTGCTCCAAAAGTAAAAAGTTTTACTCCTAAAATCGGCTCAGGGTTTTGTGAAAACACCCACGAAATACGATCGCATGATTCCTTCAAACCGCCGCGGTTCCGCGGCAATGGGTGGCTTAGGCCGCGGAACCGCCGCCGTTTTGTCTCCTCTTCTGATCGTGTTTTGTGCAGTGTTCTTCTGGTAGGGTTTTGGGATTTTTCAGATATGTTATTTGTGCCCAGATTTTCCAGAAAAGAAATTTGTTTTTGGGGGCTTATAAATCCGTATTTTTATCGAACTTCACTGCACTTTGACTACAATGGTTATATCTGTGATGTTTGCATGTATTGAACGTCGGCTAATCGCTATATGTCGATTAGTCGGGGTTATACATATCTGTGATCTGTGTTTGTTGATGGTATGTGTATATGAATGGATTGGATTGTCGCGGGTGAATAGCCGGGATGGATGTGAGATGAGTGTTGTGTTTCTTTCATTCATTTGTAATATGTAAATTGATGTAATATTATTATTTGTATGGCCGCACAACCGGGTCGGGGTTGTAGCCGTCATTGTATAATTCTTTTTACTGTTTTTGCTCCTAGGATAGACCCATGGAGGGATGCACAAACTACCGGGTACTTGGCAGGTAGTTTGCCGCACCCGTAGGGGTCTTGGGTGGGGTATTGGCTATTCACCGCGACCGTGTAATCCGCTTTTCGTTGCAGGCTCGAACGGATTGCGGATTCCTAGTATATCCAATGTATTCATCTGTGATCTGTAATGTCTATCATTGCTATATATTTATAACTATTTAGGCGTTGCTTATGTTTTACAGCCGCGCTAGCCCAGCCCCCGCTCTGTCGTTAGTTAAGTAACCTAACGGGTAATGACAGGGCCCCGTGGCGAATGCGAATGGCATAAGCGTACGTCATATTTTAGTTGTTTTCTGCAATGGTAGGATTAAATGATGGGACGCATTAAAAGAACTAATGCAAGAATATCACGCATTAAAAGAACTAATGCAAGATAATAAACCAAGTTAAAGTCGTTGGAACACTTTCGAAAAACCACTCGGTTCTTTTCAAAACTAACTTTTAAATGCGGAGATTGAGCCACTCCTTCTAAAAGCTATCTCGTTCCATCGATTATATCAAGTTCTCTACGTTCACGGTTTCGCCAAAACCATTCGTAGCCCTCCGTCGTTTCACATGAATAGTCAATAGTATTCAAGCTGTGTTTGTTGGCCAAAGTCAAGGCATAGTGATTGGTAGCTATTGGGTATTCATGTGCAGCATAGACAGATGCGTTGGTTTGGAACAGTCGTACTGCCTTGTTGGCTAAAGTCAAGGGTAGGTACGGGTGGATTCAAATTAACCTGGAGAACGACGGGTAGAACTTGACATGTGACTTATGATTTGTTGGCCAAAGTCAAGATCATAAGAGCATGGGGCAAAAATCCACATCGGGAGTTTCATAAGTACTGAAACTTGCTAGATTTGCATACCATTTGGAGTGTGGTGATTCTGGTAGGATTCCTTCAGTTTCGTCACGCGATGATATTTGGATCCCGATCCTACTGTGAGTATATGCTACTCCTCGGGAAATTTCTCACTAAACGATCAATGCTATAAACCTAGTAGGTGTCTAGAAAGGTGTTAGCGGGGCTACGCCCCCAGGGAAAAGAGGTTCTTTAATTAAGGAACTTCGCGAAAGCGTTGGAAAACCTCCCTCGAAGTACCGACACTGGCCTGGCTGAATGGTTAAGCAAGTATTATGCGGTGGGATTGATCCCGACTAATACTTTCTTTATGGTTTGAGGAGGGATTCGAGAGACAGTGGGAGCCATCCTGTTTAGACAAATTAAAAACCACTCTAAACTTGCAAGAGCATCGTGCTAAAGTGTTTCTTCTCTCCCTCCTAATTGCAGCGACCAATCGACATGACTGGACTTAAGTTACTTCTAGATAAAAACATACTGACAGGGCCAAACTACAAAGATTGGCTCAGGAATGTCAAAATGGCAATCACTTACGACAAGATGGGGTATCTTCTTACCACCAAAGCTCCCCCCATCCCAGGTCCCACCTCCAGTGTCGCGGATAAGGAAATCCGTAAGATTTGGGAGGTTGATTGCGCGAAGGCCAGGTGCCTCGTGCTTGCCTCTATGGACAACGAACATCAGAAGAGGCACGAGAATATGGACCTGGAATCCATATTTCTTCATACAAAAGAACTGTATGGAGAGCAGTCTCGTATCGCAAGATACGAAGTGTGGAAGAAGTTATTTTCGGCAAAATTGGCCGTCGGATCATCGGTAGCGGACCACGTGCTTAAGATGATTGGCTACATTGAGGAGCTCGCGGAACTTGGGACCACGTTGGAAAGTGAACTCTATACGGATTTAATTCTCCAGTCCTTTCCATCCACTTACGCCCAGTTTATACTGAACTTCAACTTACAAGAAAAGGAAGTTGAACTTTCAGAACTCCTCAACATGCTGAGGAGCGCAGAGGGCACCCTACAGAAAGGTAGGGAAACACCCGCTTTGTTTGTAGGAGGATCTTCTTCTTCTAGGTCCAAGGCGAAAGCCAAGGGAAAGAGGAAGAAAGCCCCCGCCAAACCAAGGGCCGGTGTTAGTAAAGTGGGTACGAAGGGAAAAGAAAAGGCAACAATGATAGCGGGGAAGCTTGTTGGTAAAGAAGAATGCTTCTATTGTCATAAAAGTGGACACTGGAAGAAAGATTGCAGGGCTTGGAAAGCCAGGACACAGGAACTGAAGCAGGTTGCGGCTTCAGCTTCAGGTGTGTATGTTATTGAAAACTGTCTTTCGATAAACTCTACTTCCAGGGTATTGGATACCGGATCAGGATCTCATATCTGTAATTCTTTGCAGGCGTTGAGAAACCGTAGGTTTTTGAAGGCAGATGACATGACCCTCAGAGTTGCGAACGGAGCTAGCATGGATGCTAAAGCCGTGGGGGACTATCACCTGGGAATGTCAGATGGGCATGTTTTGGTTTTGCGTAATTGCTTTTTTGTACCCAACGCAACTTGTAATATCATTTCTGTATCTTTGGTTTCTAAAGAAGATTATGAATTTGCGTTTGTAAGTAATGTTGTAAACATTCAGCTTAATCAAGTTCTGATTGGGTCAGGTACACTGAGCAATGGTATATACGTATTGAACCAACCACAGATTTTCAATGTCCAGAATACACACAAAAGAAAATCTCCAGATATCAATCAGACTTTCTTATGGCATTGTAGACTGGGTCACATCAATAAGAGAAGGTTGACTAAGTTACATACAGAAGGATATTTGGATCCGTTCGAATATCAATCGTATGCCACTTGTCAATCATGTCTCAAAGGAAAGATGACAAAGACACCGTTCACTGGACACGGAGTAAGAGCGAGCGAGCTCTTGGGACTCGTACACAGCGACGTGTGCGGTCCAATGTCTACACATCCGCGAAGCGGTTACTTTTACTTCATTACTTTTACGGATGATTTTTCAAGGTACGGTTATGTCTTCTTAATGAAACATAAGTCCGAAGCTTTTGAAAAGTTCCAGGAATATAAGAATGAAGTAGAAAAACAAACCGGCAAAAGTATCAAGATTCTAAGATCGGATCGAGGTGGAGAATACTTAAGTGCCGAGTTCCTGAATTATTTAAAAGAGAACGGAATTCTCTCTCAGCTTACTCCTCCATACACTCCGCAACATAACGGTGTATCGGAGAGACGGAACCGAACCCTATTGGATATGGTACGGTCCATGATGAGTAACGCTGAGTTACCGCGATCATTCTGGGGGTATGCGCTAGAATCAGCTGCGTACCTTTTGAACCGAGTTCCTACTAAGACTGTGCCTACTACACCATATGAGATGTGGTGTGGGAAGAGGCCCCATCTCAGTCACATTAAGACATGGGGATGTCCAGCTTTTGTTAAAAAGCAGCATGCGGACAAGCTCGAGGCACGCTCAGTACAGTGTAAGTTCGTGGGATATCCAAAGAACTCCAAGGGGTATTTCTTCTACTGCGAAGAGGAACAAAAAGTCCTTGTTTCTCGTCATGCCTACTTCTTGGAAACTGAGATTTTGGAAACCCAGATAAGTAGGAGCACAGTAGAACTGGAAGAAATTCCAGAACCGCGAACCATTACTGAAAGCTTAGTGGAACCAGAGGGTTGAAAAGAACAGGACATTCCTATGCCGCTCCGCAGGAGTAGTAGGCAGTCTCATCCGCCCGAGAGATACTACGGTTTTCTCACAGACGGGGATAGAGAGGATTGCATCATAGATTATGATGAGCCTACTAGCTTTCAGCAGGCCGTTCAGAGCGTTGACTCGGTAAAATGGGTGGATGCAATGCGGACCGAAATGGAGTCCATGTACACCAACAAAGTATGGACGTTGGACATTGCTCCAGACGGGGTAAACCCCGTAGGATGAAAGTGGATCTTCAAAAGGAAGATTGGTATAGATGGACCGGTTGAGACCTATAAAGCTAGACTTGTAGCAAAGGGTTTCCATTAAAGACCTGGTTTGGACTATGACGAAACCTTTTCTCCAGTGGCTATGCTGAAATCCATTCGGATCCTTCTTGCCATTGCTGCCTTCCACGATTATGAGATTTGGCAAATGGACGTAAAAACCGCTTTTCTAAATGGAAATTTAGAGGAGTGTGTCTATATGGACCAGCCAGAGGGTTTCATTCAGAGTGGGAGCAGCGGAAAGGTGTGAAAGTTGCTTAAGTCCATCTATGGACTAAAGCAGGCATCGCGGAGTTGGAACATCTGTTTTGATGAGATGGTCAAGGAATTTGGCTTTATCAAAAATCCAGATGAACCATGCATCTATAGTAGATTTGTAGCGAGAACTGTAGTATTCCTCGTTTTATACGTGGATGACATTCTCTTAATAGGAAATGACATTCCTATGCTACAATCTGTCAAAGGGGTTCTTGTCACAAAGGTTCTCCATGAAAGACCTGGGTGATGCCTCATACATCCTGGGGATCCGGATCCATCGTGATAGATCCAAGAGGATATTAGGACTTTCTCAGTCCAGGTACATCGACACCATACTGAAAAGATTCAGTATGGAAGATTCCAAGTGCGGTAACCTACCGGCTTGTCACGGGATCACCCTCTCTGAAGAGATGTCCCCCAAGACTGATTTGGAGAGGGATCGCATGTCTATTATACCCTACGCTTCTGCGGTAGGCTCTATAATGTATGCGATGTTGTGTACCAGACCGGATGTAGCTTATGCACTGAGTGTGGTAAGCCGGTATCAGTCAAACCCTGGGGAGAAACACTGGATAGCGGTAAAGAACATTCTCAAGTACCTGAGAAGGACTAAGGAGATGTTCTTGGTGTATGGCGGAAAAGACCTCCAGATCGAGGCCTTTGCTGACTCCAGCTTCCAGAGTGACAAGGATAATTCCAAGTCCATGTCGGGTTTTGTCTTTACCCTCAATGGAGGGGCGGTGTGTTGGAAGAGTTCCAAACAGGAAACCGTTGCAAACTGGACTATGGAAGCGGAATACATCGCTGCATCTGATGCCGCAAAAGAAGCTATCTGGATGAGGAAGTTCTTGAAAGAACTTCAGGTGGTTCCGTCCATTGTTGACCCAATACCTCTGTATTGCGACAACAACGGGGCTATAGCTTTAGCGAAGGAACATAGGTCCCATCAGAGATCCAGACACATCTTGAGGCGGTATCACCTGATCAGGGAGATCGTGGATCGCAAGGAGATCGAGGTTCGGAGGGTTGCTTCAGAAGAAAACACTGCAGATCCATTCACCAAGGCACTGCCCCAGACTCAGTTCGAGCGGCTGATCGAGATGATAGGTCTTCGATACGCCAGTACATGGCCTTAGTGCAAGTGGGAGATTGTTAGTGTATATGCCCTAGAGGCCATTACTGTATCATACTAGTTTGTATATTACTTAATGGAAGCTTGGGATATTCACCTTGTATAAACAATCTTGCTCAATATAGTATTATGCTACTTGGTTTGTTTCTACTTCAATATGTACATGTGTTTATTTTAGTATATCACCTATACGCATTAGTGGAGCCCTTAGGATCTTTGCTTGATTACCAGCGTTGTGATGGCAGTCACACTAGTGGGGGCTGGGTAATCTATAAGCACATCCTTATACAGGTCCCTAGTCGCAGGACTATCGAGACAGGGCATCGATACTCCGGAGTAGACTAGCGTATGCGCTTCTCATCCCAGTGTGGGAGATGGTCTGTCCCACAGCCATCAGTACGTCGTACTGGAGATAGTATACGGGTGCTCGTTGGGTTACGAGTACACTGGACAGGACTCGTCGGGAACTGATAGGTTGGTATTATACCCATCGTCAGTTATCAGTTCCCAGGTGACATGAGTACAGCTTAGTCCGCTGACTTGACACTGGCACTTCGCCTCGAGTGTGTTCCCACTGCACTTTGATCACTACCCTACCACGGCTCAAAGGAGTCGTGAAAACTGGTAATGGTTGGGTGCAGTTCCGAAGCACTTGGAGGCAGTGACGGTTAGATAGGATTCGTCTCTCCCGGTATTGGGGGTTGACATCGCGCTGTGTCTAGGAGAGCCATTACACGAGTAGTCCCTGGCCAGGGCAAGCGAGATATACTGGTAGGCTTCCAGTGTTGTCTCAGGGTGTTTTGGGCTTCACTCCGACACGACTTGTACCGCTATTAGGGGACTGACGTTTGCCACCCCCTAGGCCCGACATGCGATGTATCAGACGAGCAGACCGGACTGTACGGAGACTGTCACATTCAGACTCAGTAGGAGTTCAGATGGGGTTCACCTCGTCAGCCTTCTTATCGGCATCTACCTGGGGACCGTTACGCACAGCTAGTGCCGCTTGCGGTCTGTGGTTAAACCCACTGCCAGCGTAGTGTCGAGTCTTTAGAGTCCCACACAGAGGGCTATTCGCCTCTGGGCAAAACAGAGTAGAGGTCGCATGGTTTTGCGACAGGGTTCGTTCTCATCCGCGCACTTGTGCACGTTTGGAGTCCGGACAGATATTACTAATAGGCTCTGGTTTGAGCCATATACTGGTATATGTTTTGGGGTTGATTTTATCTCATGGTATTCATGTTCCTCGGAACAAGAATGCGGGTGTGTATGCACAGTTGATTGAGGCAGAGGAAGAGGATTTTCATTAGGGTTTCGGAACGGGTGCGTATGCACAGTTGGCAGTCGTCTTTTTTTCCCAAACCCTAATGGAATTATGATATATCAATTAATAATATTAATTAAATGAAATTGTGTCATGGTTGGGTTTTGTTGACTTGTTGACCATGGTTGACTTGTTGACTATGGTTGAAGGTTTGACCATCATCATTACTTTGCAAAGATGCTCTTTGATTCTAGCAAAATTCATTTAAAGAATGTAATGATAATGGTCATTCCAAACCATCCATCAACTATTTCATTTTCTTATTATTGTTAATTGATAATTCTTTTCAGTTGGTGATATGGTTGTAGAATGAGAAAAAGAATTCTATTCTATCATAACACTTCTCTCTCCTCACTTGTTCTTCTTCCTCCTCTAGTTCAAGGAGAATCCTTCTCATGAGTTGAGAATCCCTCTCCTTGAGATAAAAACACCCCAAAGACACTCTCTACTCACTCTAGGGTTAAAGGTTTAGCAAGCCGAAGATTCTAGTTCTCTCAAAGTTCGAGAAAGAGCCCGAAGGTTGAACCCTCAGGTGGATCCATCTTTGACGGAAGAAGACAACGAGGAAAGCACCATCAACCCCTACAAAGGTTTCAAGAAGAAGGAGTTCAAGTTAGGTATAACTTCTTTTCAGAGTAGCTAACTCCCTTTAGCATGATAGCTAGTTTTAGTTTAGAAAAGATCCTGACTTTGTTAGTCCATGTTGCCCCATGCGCTAAAAATTTGAGTTTTATACCGTTTCCGCCTCCTCGTAAGAACCGGGGGTCGCAACGTGGACTTACAAACAAATCACAAGTACTAGTCATGTTCAACCCGTCATTTCTTGATTAATTAGACCCATTCACATGACCCTTGGCTAAGGTCAACAAATCACATGCCTGTCCTAATTAATCACATCATATGCTGTGTAGGAAGACATCACTTAGCTACCGTACTACGCCTTGGCTAAGGTCAACAAATGTAGCACGAATACTAAGTACTCTACTTCCTAAAATGACGGAGGGTTGCAGATGGTTTTTAAGAAAACCTTTAACGCTTTTAACTTGATATCGTTGTAGAATCAAACGGTTTTCAAAAAGGAGTGGCTTAAGCTCCGCAATTTTGAAATGTTGCTTTTTCATAAAAAGCCGAGTGGTTTTTAAATTCGATTCTACGACATCTTTTTAGGTTTATTTTTCCTTACATTAATCATATTAATGTACTCCCATCATTTAAGTCCTTAAGCCAAACACAGAAAAGAAACGAAAATACAACGTACGCTTATGCCATCCGCATTCGCCACAATGTTCCGTTATGCACTGTTATGTTACTTAACTAACGGCATACTGGGACGGGACTAGCGCGGTTGCAAAACATAAGCAACGCCTACTATATTTCTTATTTATAATATTGCATTCATCTCAGATATATCAAGCGATCACATCACAGAATATAAACATCAGAAGCACATATATGAAAATATAGGATATACTATGAATTCCGTATTTTATATTTAGCCAACGATAGAAAATACGGGTTCCACAGTCGTGATGAATAGCCAATCCCACACCCTAGATCCCTACGAGAGCGGAAAGCGACCCTACCAATTCTAGAGTTAGGAGACCCGGTCTCGACTCCTCGAGATGGCCTCCCAGTGGATTCTAGAACCCGGTCACTTGTGCTCCCCGCCTTGGATCTATCCTAATGCGGAAAAGTAAATAATATATATCGAAGGAAATATCATCCTCAACCCGGATGTGCCCTAATAAAAGAATATTACATACAACTGAATTTTACATGAATGAAAAGAAAGCTTTCATCTCACATAAAACCCCCGGCCATTCATCACGACGATCCTATACATCATTACACAGCAACATATAACATCTCATGTCAATATATGCAAATAAACTTGGCGATGTTAAACCATTTGATCGATCGATCAATGACCCAAAAATCCACAGAGAAGCTTAACACCTGAGCAGTATTAAAATTACCGAGAAGCATACCACAGTACCTATGGACCAACATAGAAGGGCCGACTCGAGCCTCACAAACGGCGCCGCAGAACCGCCGCCAAAACTAGGTTTCTGCCGCGGTTCTACGGTCGTTTAGTCGAGTTAGGGTATCATTCTTCTAGAGGGTCCATAGAATTACCTGCAAAATTTTTTGAATATTTTTAATGTGAAAAATTCCAACATTTTGAAAAATTTCCAGAGAATGGTTTTTTCGGGCAATCGATGTTCGTTCGAAGTGTTTTAGCATCTTCTAGGTTACTCTAATACTCTAGATTGGCTCTGATACCACTGTTGGGTTTACCTAGCACCTCACAAGGGTTTGTAATGCATAAAACATGCTACAATTTAATTTTTTTTAGGGTGCTAAGCAAACTAACTTAGGATCAAACTAGAAATTTAAAGTAACATATGAAGTAGTATCACATACTACAAGTAATAAAACACTAAGTAAAGAGAATACAACCTTTGTAGTTCTTTTTGCTTCACTCCTTGGCTACTTGAGAGTTTGAACGGGCTTGCTAGTGATCTTCCGAGTCCACGATGATCCACCTGGAGTCCTCTTTGTCCAAGCTCCAAGCTCCACTTGATCAAAAGATGAAGATGAAGCTAACACTCTAAACTAATTGGCTAGACTAGTGTAGAATGGTGATGTGATTTATTTTCTCACTTCAAAACCCTATTGTTATCACTATCTCACTCACTAACAAAATCAAGAGAGTAAGAGAGAGGAGGAAGAAGATGATGGCAATTCAAGAGCTCAAGTTATGATAATTCCAAATAATAAAAATGAGAATAGAAATTATATATCATTTCCACTCTCATCCTTAACCATGGGTTAATAAATATCTAGATATTTACTTTGGAGAAAAGAGAGCCACAGAAAATTAACTCATGGTTAATACAAGATTAAGTGTAGAGAATGAGGGATAAATATCAAACATGAATTAATTCTATTTTCATTAACTCAAAATAAATATTTAGATAAATACTTCCATGTGAGTCTTGCATTGCCACCATTAGTGTATCAACAACCATGATACATACAAGTGTATGCATGTATGTGTGCATGCACATCAACATGTGCATCAACATAAACATATGCATACATGCATGCATATAATAAAGAAAAAGGGTTTAAAAGAAGTGAGCTAAAAGTCAATATTAAATCAACACTTGATTTAACAAAGCGGCCATATCACATATGACCCGACCTATAGTAAACTGCCCAATTAATATACGGTATCACATACGTACATTTAATCGGGTCCCCGCGCATATCTCATATGCACACCACATCGTTTCGCCTGGGCTAGGAAACTCCTCTGTGGGACTCTAAGACTCGTCAATACGCCGGTAGTGGGTGATGATCATATCAAGCACCCCCAAGTCGCAAGAGGTCAGTTAAACGTAACGGCCACCCGGGTATTAAGCGATCAGAAGAAAACAAGTGAACCCGTAAAAACTTCCATCGAACCAACAGGTAACACTACCGTACGATCCGGTCTTTTCATCAGATATGCTGCATATCAAGTCTAGGAATGGCATCGACGACCAAAATAACTCAATAAGTCATGCCGATGTATGGCCTATAATCAAACCGAGAAACTACTGATAACACTTATCAATAAATCTCAACAGCCTTTGCCGGAGACTTACTGATATAGCCAATCGAGCACAGCGCAACATCAACCCCCAATACCGGGAGAGACGAAACCCCTCCTACCGCTCATTGCCTCCACATGTCTCGGGACCGTACCTAAAAGCCACCTATTTGCATGACTCAGCAGAGCCGTGGTAGGGTGGAAATCAAAGCACAGTGGGAGAACACATGAGACTCTATAACGATCTGGGGTCTACAGACTAACATGTACCAGTGTCACCTGAGAACTGCTATCCGACGATAGATATAATACCATATAGGAGTTCTCGGCGAATACGTCCAGTGTATCCAGTCTCCACTGAGCACCCGCATACGATCTTGATGTCCAATATCAATGGATATGAGAACATCCATCGCCCATCATATAGGTCTAGTATCATATACGCTAGTCTACTCTAGAATATCGATGCCCCGTCTCGATACACCCACGACTAGGGACATTTTAGGATATTCTTATAAACTACACATGTCCCACTAGTATGATCTGCATCATAATCACAGTAGTCAAGCAAATATCCTCAGGGCAGCATGATCAAGTGAACATGTTAGATAAAGAGTAACCAGATAGTATACTATCATGTCGAGCAAGAAAGTCCTTTGTATATATATACATGTATAAATACATCCACTATCATATAATGGCCTCTAGGGCATACATATACCCAACAAGAAAAACATTCACTGTAGGCCAGAAGGTTCTGCTTTATGACTCCAAACGTCATCTGTTTCTAGGGAAATTGAAGTCACGTTGGACGGGTCCATTTCTTGTGTGCTCCATCTTTCCGCATGGTGCAGTCAACATTGAAGATCTGCACTCAGGAAACACTTTCAAGGTTAATGGCCAACGTCTGAAGCTATTCTTATAACTGCCTGCGGAAACGGGGGGGGGGGCTCATGTTTTTACATGAGCCACGTTATCTTGATTAAATCACATCCCATGTTCTTTTTTTTCCTGTATATACATTTTGAGTCTTTTGTAATTATTTGCGCTGTTTTTTTAATTTCTTTATGGAGGGGGTTTTTTGCAAACTGCCTTTAAAAACAACCCCCAACCCAACCCGAGATACATCTTGAGATTTTCCCACAACCCTACAACTCTCTCCTCCAAACAAACCCTAACACCAGAGATCAGCCCCAAACTCCCCGATCAGGCCGCCGAAAAACCAATTCTGGCCGCAAATTGCGGCCTGATCTTCCCCGACGACAGCTGATTTCTTCTCTCTGTAAGATATTCTTCTCTTCTTGTTTAATTTCTATGCAAAATTCATTTTTAGATCTGAATATGGTGGCATTTGAATGTGAGAAGAATTTCTTGGAAAAAATTTCCGATGAAACTTACAGGCAGTATTTCTACGAGGAAATCTGTCAAAGGGGGTGGGATTTTTTGATCTACAACAACGATGATCTATTCGCTATAAGAGAGTTATTGGAAGATTTTTATGAGGCGTTAAGAAATGGTGAACCTGGATTGGGGTATGTGGAGTTTTTCTTTCGAGGGAGACGTAGAATATTTCAACCCGAAACAATCTCGAGGGTTACCAACATCCCAATGCGGCCGGGAAATAAGCAGCCGCGCGAATTGGCGATTTATCGATCCTTATTGGAGGATTTTGTGGAGTTGAAGGATAAGGGGTTGAACCCTGCGCAAATGTACATGAACGTACTTGCGGTCTGCCGATGGGAAAACCGCAACATCAGGGGTAAAAGCCGTGTCTCCTCTTTCATGGCTGGAGTGGGACATATCGTGCATTGTTTGATGGAGAAAGATCACCATTTATGTGTGGTAACACAGTTTTTTAGCACGATTATGGAGGGGGTTGCCCAGAAGAAACCCCTGCTGCCAGTCCTAGTGACCCTCCTTTCCAAATACTACATGGAGAGGGTAGTGTTTGATGGTTATGCGGACGCATATGCAAATTGGCCGGTTGAGCTAGAGCGGATTTCATAAGGATACACCGGAAGCCATTACGAACAGAAGAACTGGAATAGGGAGGACCCGAGCGAGCATCCAGGTCCTGAAGACTCGACGGAGGCACATCTAAATGAACCAGAACCGGAGTACGAAAAAGACTTGCAGCACTTGACGTTTCGGAGCATCCGCCACATACTTAAGAAACAACAAAAGATGCAGGAGCAGTTGGACAGGATTGAATCAGCTCAGCAAGCAGCCTAAGAAGAAGCAAGCGGCAGCAGGAAAGGGAAAGGGAAATTCCGAAGGCATTGAAGACAATGCCTAATTCAAGTTTGGGGGTGTTGATAGGTTTATAGCATATAGTTGCATTTGCACGTTTCCTGCATTTTCGCACTTTCATTCCCGTACTTTTTCCTTTATTTTCATATAATTTGCATTGCATATTTGCTTCTGTACTGCATTTAGCTTATTGTCAAATGAAAAAAATCCCCCCAAAATATGAAACTTTGTCGTCAAGTTAGTTAGTAGGAAAACCTTGTTTCAGTATATCGATGGTTCATGTTTTATGAGTTTGAAATAACTAGATCTTATTTTAGAAATTGAAAACCTGAAACGATAACCCTTTTTTGTTATTAACTATTAGTTATATATGTCTTTTCAAATCATCATACACGTGTCATAAATTTTGTGAAATAAGAGAACGAGTTTGTATCATGTCAACAAAATTTTAAAAAAAAGATCAATAAACCTTTTTAGGATCAAACAAGTTATTTTAGAAATAAGTAATGTCAAGAATAGTTCATAAAGTAAGGTAAAAATGATAGGGTATTATTGAGGCTATAATAGAGACCAAATCTGAAAAATAACCCATCTTGATCCTTGAGTGATTACACACCCATATCTACACAAGACACGGCTTTTGATCTATAAAAGAGAAGTTGTATCTCCGTTCGCATTTCTTTGGGATTTCCATGTATAAAATGAGTCCTTTTGTTTTAGGGCCTAGGTGATTTGGGAAATTAAGTCCGCCGGGTGTTTTCACACCTAATGTCCTAAAACCATCTGGTTTGGGTACATTGACCTAAAGCTCGCTAAGAAACCTAGAAAGTCCGTTTTAAAACAAAGTCAAGCAAGTGTTCTCTCCGAGTTAAAATTCCTCACGGTTCTTTGAGTGAGAATAATCTTGGCTCTAAGACAAGTTTTACTATTAAAATATTGTTCAAATGGAGATATACAGATAAAAGACTATTTGCACATTCACAAGGGCGTGTAAGATACAAATCAGGAAAGAAATGGAGTGAAGAATAAGGATTAGTCCTCTGTTAAAGTTAATAGAAACTCTGATTTGGAACCAAACTGGAGAACGAAACTTGAAACATTATTTAAATCTTAAAACCACTGGTGTGATCCTTCAGAAGTTTGTTTTATCCAACTTTGACATAAGCTCTGAATCATGTTTCTTGAAACATAACGACGCTAGTCGCACAAAGCACGAAAAAACACATATGATCATGGTAAAATACAAAGCGAGAAGTGAAACGGAGGGTTTGATATTTTTGACTCAGGATAATATAATTTCAAAACTTTGATGCTGCACCTTAGAATCAGAAACAACAATTAACCTACTAAAACTAGCTTGACGGGATTTTGTGAGTGTAATCAGCTGAAAACCCTCAGGAGACAAAACTCCTCCTACTAAGGACACCTAGAGGTTTAACGGCTTGTTGCACGGGTTCAGTGCAATCGCGTTCCCTGCGAAAGTGAGGTTAGGATTTTTGTTTTGCTCGGGACGAGCAAAAGATAAGTTTGGGGGTATTTGCTCGGCACGATTTATTTTATTTCAACACCACCCATTTTTATCATTTTGTCAATAAACAGTGCTATTTAATGTATGTCTGCTCATTTATACAGATTACAGGTACGGAAGCGAAAACACTGAAAACTGTACACAGCATGCACAAGATGACGTTTTTGTAGCCGAAACTGCAAACGGGACATATTATAGATCCAGATTTAAAAGAGTTTGAAACAAATAATGTGTGTGTACAAAAAGAATTTGTGATTTGGTCTATCATGTGAACAAGTGTGGACATAGACTTGACCAAGTACACAAGTGGGCAAGCACTATCATGGTGCCTTTTTGCAAGTGGCATGGAAATGAGTAGTAAAATGTATTGATGTGATAGGAACCTTTGCAACTTGATCTAATTTCTTCTCTATTCATCACCTTAGAATTCACCCATGTGAAAATTACAATAAATTGCAATTACCTTGGGATGACCAAGTGACTATTTGACTGCTGACCAAAGGTGGACCCTATCCTCAACAATATGGCCGCAAATTTATCCATTATGGCCCCAATTTGCGGCCATATCAATGGCAAAATGGTTCGAACAAGTTTTGTAGGCCCCTGGTGGTTTTATAAGTTCATTTGTATATGCAACTTCTGGTTTTGGATTATCTATAAATAGCAGATCAGTTTATGAGGAAAACACAACTTTGCACTACTTGTAATTATTTTGATAAAATTATTGTAGCTCTTTGGATTAGACTGAGTTCTTTTCCTTCCTCTGGTCTTACAAGCTCTATCTTTGAGCTTGCAAGATTAGATTTTGGTAGTTGAATTCATTTGCTTGTATTTGGATACCATTGCAATAAAATCTTCATTGAGTTCAAGTTTGATTCTTGTATCTCTTCTCTACTTCATTGTTGTTTTTATAATTATTCAGCTGTATTTTTGTTATACGATGTGTGGGTAGTCTTGTGCTTAGGCTATGGTGAGGTAGGTTGTTGAATGGCTTGCCTTCCAACCCCTCATTCTTGATTCTTAATTTATTGCACTTCTTTTCTTAATATTTTCAATATTATTATGTTTGGTTTATAGGATATATTGTTTTGAATGGTTGCAAATCAACGTTTAACATATATCCTATTGCTTCTTTACATTTTAATGTTGTTATATTAAGCATTGAAGCTGGAAGGAATATGAAATTTAGCTAAATTGAAGTAAACTAGCTAGATAGAACATGTAGCCATAAAAGCACATGTTCTATGCTTGCTAAATTCACATAGCTCATTTCATGTTCATTTCATCTTAGAACCTTATATTTTTAGTTTTTTTTTAACCTAATTGTGATATCGTATCCTTACCCGACACGTGTTATTAGGATAGATGCGGCATGCTTTCTTAAGTCAATTAGAAACTAGAAATGGATTTTGAATCAAGATTGAGAGTTGGGGGTAACGCCATATTTCAACTTACTAAGCCTAAGCTTATGTTTTTCCCCAAATATCACTTTATCGCTTCATTATTTCATTTGTATAAAACGTGACAAAATCAACTCAAAACCTTTGTTTTCTAACTCAAAAGAATGTCGTGATATCCACTCCCTGTGGATCGACCCGTACTTGCCGGCTTGCATCAACGCACCGTGCACTTGTGGTATTTTTATAACTCGAGAATCACGTCGTGCATTACTTTTTAATGAAAAACCAACATATCTGATATTGACCATATCCTTTCAAAAGCACGACATCGTGAATCTCGATATTTACTATTTGGTTTAATAACTGAGCTGGACTGTTCTGAGAATAGTAACTAAGTGTTTTCGCTTGCATCGATATTTACCGAAGGGATTTCTAAAAAGGAGCTATAATCTCAATATTTTTCCTATGTATCCAAGATGACACGAAAATTTTTATAAAGGAAACCCTTCCAAATTATTTTCAAAAGGCGGGACGTGTATGTTAAACAAAATATATATATATATATATATATATATATATATAGTTATTTTCCTTCTAAATGAACGTCCTCCACTTGTGCCGTGAATACGCGCATCGCGCGGCAATTTGAAAAAGGTTTTGCATGCTTTTCTATTTAGATATTTTGATGATTTCACGAGATGCGTACTATATATATGTATTAGTTTCGAGTATATCATGTTGGTTTTCGTATTAGATTTTGACATAGTATGTTCGTCATAACTCCGATGATTGCATGACGCTTGACGGAGTTTTGATTTTGAGTTTTACCCTCATTTTCATGCGCATGTATTGCGCTAAGATATGTTTTATGTGTTCATGATACTCGGAGCCCTGACGACCTTATGTAATTGAATGAAATGTTTTAAGTATTTGGGGGGGGGGCGGGGTTTAAATCTAAATTCGGGACCAAATTTATTTAAGTGGAGAAGATTGTAATATTTTGGAAAATAAAATATTATTTTTGGAATTTAAAATAAATAAAATAATTAATTTTATGAATATTATGAAAATATGGAAATTTGTTTTTATAAAACAATATGATGATATATTTATAGTTTGAAAATTTTATAAGAATTATTAATTTTGATAGTGTTTAGTTGATTTGGACATTTCATAAATTATTATATAATTAATTGTAAATGGGTTAATTATTAAACTCGATTAGTATTTACAAATTTTGCAACAAGTATATTATATGCATGGCATGCTACATAAAATGTTACAACACTTGTTATAAGTTATTTTTATGAACCATGGCATCTTTTTTTTTTCAATGGGTTTTGGTTTTTAATTGTAAGAGGAAAAAAAGAAAAGAAAATAGAATTTGAGATGTGAGATACTTTGAGGTGGGGACATGAGACATGAAAGAGGGAAAGTGTGTTTAGACTCTTCTTGGTTTTGACCATGGTTCAATCTCTTCATTTTTCTTTCCTCCTTCATCTTTTTCTCCTTCATTCTTCTCCCCTTCCTTCGTCATTCTCCAACTCCTCTATCTACCACCAACACCCCCAAATCCTCACTAAAACACCATGCATCTTTCACAAAAAATGACCACAACATCACTGCAAATCCTTTGGACCAATCAAGTTTGGACTTTGAAGACTTTGAGTAACTCGAGAAAATTCTTAAGTTGCTAAATGAGGTATAATTCTACACCCTTTGTTTAGAATTTAGTTTTCTTAATTCCTATAGTAATTTTGAGTTGATTAAATAAGGTTTAGTTATCTTGGAAATTTCCATGATGAGGTTTAGGATATGATTTGGTTTGTGAAGGTGTATGGAGGTGTAATTGGTGACTACAACCCCTTTAGTGTTAAAAACCTGGACCAAACCTGAGACTAAAACCCTAAATCCCAAACTTAGAGATCCCCGATATCGGATTTGTGTAGGAATTGTGATGTTGTTTTGAGATCTGCTTTCACCCGAGGGTCCTGAAAATTTATTTGCAATTACTGGGAGATAAGCAAGCAACTTGGAAGCTAATCCCAAGACCCGAGACCCAGAATCCAAACCCTAGCCGCCAATTTCTTTATTTTGGCCGCAAATTGTGGCCTTGGGAAGTTAGTTTGGGTCCGTGCTTCGTCTATGGCTCCATTATCTTCTAATTAGACCTACCCTATATGCAACTTTTCCTAATTCTCACTTGAGGCAAATCTGGGAGCGTTTTCTTGAGTTGTTGTTTTGGTTTTGCGACCTTTTAAGACTTGTATTTTGGTATTTGGGTTTTGACTCGGTGGTTTGACATTTGTACATCAACATCGAGGAATTGTTTGGCTATTTTTGCATGCGTAGGCCGTAAGTTCTAACCTATATGCACTAAATATGTTGTTTCGGTTTTCTCATGTTAATTCTTGTTTACGATGCGACGTATTTAAAATGTAGGTACGTTCACGTGGACTTCATACGACAAGAGAGAGCGTGGCATCATTGGCTTCGGCAAGCGAGGATCAAGGTGAGTATATGTTTATCTACGGGAAAAGTCAGGTGGATGGCATATAGCACCCCCGAAAATTCGTAAATTAGGATGTGTATGGTATGGAAATGGCTAGTGCGGATACTTAGCAATAGGGTTCTCTAGGAGACCTTAAGTGAGATGAAGTGTACTGGGAAGAAAATTGCTCTTAGTTAGTTTCCAGTCGCGGACCCGTAGTGTATAGGTTGTTACGCATACACACACGCACACACGAGGTTTGATGTGGGTGTATGTGTATATATGTATGTGTGTGTGTGTGTATATATATATATGGATGCGTATACATACATACATACATACATATATATATATATATGTATGTATGTGTGTATGTGTGTGTGTGTGTGTATATATATATATATACATATATATATATATATATATAGTATACACATATGTATAAAACGAGGATATAAGATGTTAACCGGATAAGAGTCGATATGATCGGGCATGATGCTGCGAGATTGTGATATGCGATTGAGTCGCGATATGATATATGTTATGATATTATAATGGATCGTTGGGCGATATGTATTCATATATACGATAATATGTGTTTGATGATATTGGAATGTACTATATTTTAGAATAGTACCCCTAATCATGATATTGTACGATAATGATACCATATGAATAACGATGTATATATGATATTTGACTCGTACCCCCGATTTTGGGGATGCCGTACGATAGATTTTATCGTATGAGATATATATATGATGATTGATCCGCACTCTTGACTCGAGGATGGCGTACTATGTATTATACAGTATGTGACGCTATAAGGTTGGATCGCTGACTACTAGGTATATCGACTCGGATTATATATATTTAGATTTTCTTCTCCTTCCGACTAGTTTCTTAGTTAGCCTCTTAGTTGTTTAGGTAGATGCTAGACCAGGCTTGAGTCATACTTTTTTTAAAAGTTACGAATCGTGAGTATTTTTAAAGACAGCCGAGGGATACTACGGATTTTTCAAAAGACTAATCTTTTCTCAAAAATCCCGTAGCCCCTACTTTTCTAAAAGCCACGATTCGTGCTATTTTAAAACACTAAAACCGTATGACTCATTCTTTGATACGTGTATTTTATAATGCTACATTTACAATTCACTTGCTCTGTTATTTTTAGGTCGCTCTCATTGCATTTCAATTCATTACATGTGTTTTCTTTAGTTCTTATGAACCCCATCTGTCAGGACACCAGCACCATTACCGATGATGCGTATGTTCCACGTACACTTGCTTGCCAGCTCACACACACATCATCAGTAATTGCCATGTCACGTACGCTTTAGAATATGTTACTTCATTGGCATAATCTGCTAGCTGGTAGTTTCAACACTTTATTAGTATGCTTGCTCTCATATGCTAGTTTAGATATTTCATTCCTTACTTAGATACTCCATGCATTTATATATTCATTCTGTTACGCAATATTGTAGGGCTTTATGCCGATGTTCATGGTTTATTGACTCTTGATTTTGGGATTTTGGATTTTCTATGAGATTTCTGGATTTGGGGGAAAACCGCAAGACTCTTATAAACTCATTATCATTTTAAAAAATGCAAGTTGCAGTTTTCTCATGATATGATGTATGTGTCGTCCACCATGAGTTTTCCTGAGTTCTGTTGGTTTTTGAGACCCGATTAAAGGAGTATGATGAACCATCTCGGGTACATGGTGGTCCC
Organism: Agapanthus africanus; assembly: GCA_030015575.1. Classification (NCBI taxonomy): domain Eukaryota; kingdom Viridiplantae; phylum Streptophyta; class Magnoliopsida; order Asparagales; family Amaryllidaceae; genus Agapanthus; species Agapanthus africanus. The sequence continues at coordinate 392,977,038 of JASDDO010000019.1, read as the reverse complement.
GATATGGTACCCTGGGGCAAGAAGCTCGAGTTGTAGACGATAAGCCTAGCAGGAGCAGGCTACCAATCGGTGATATCGGGTGAGGTGGATATCCGGAGGATACCGACCGTAGTCGTGAGATTTGATATTGTGGGCCAATCCGGACTGACGGAGCCCATGGGCCGATTCGGACTAACGGAGCCGAGATTTGAGGATTTATGTGTCGTTGTTGGAAACGGACTTCATGATGTTTTGAGTGTCGGTGCTGGGCGCTCAGGTTTTATCATGATTTGTGTGTCATTGCTGGAAACACGTTGTATGATGCATTCTTACATGTTACACATGATATATTATTACTCATGACACGGATAAGAGTACTTTGATATCACATTTATGATTATACTGTTACCCTTGTTGTAGTATTAGTATATTATTGTATGACCTAGGAGATCGTCATACATTCGATTTCTACCCGGTGATGTCTTCTACTCACGAGTTGGCAACTCACCCCCGTTATGCCACAGTTTTTTACAGGTTTGGCCGTACAGGTTCCGTAGCGGCTTGCTGGCACTTCACTTTCCTTCAGGTGATTGCTGGATAGGTGGGATACATTTGCTTCGTGACCACCGGTATATATTGTATATTTATTTCACTTGTATCTAGTTAAGCTCCATCAACCAGACTTGTATATTTAGTAGACTTATAAAACCACTGGACTTGTATATTTACTAGACTTAGAAAACCACAGTGGTTTATTCTTCGACCATAGGGTCACGCTCTTGTATTATTATCGTTTTCTGGTTTTCTTGAGGATATTAGTTTTCTTTCTAAGTTTGATCCTCGCCTTCGGCGTTGTATATTTGTATTGCTTGCGTAATTGTTTCCGCCCATTTGGCGAAGAGCTAGCTCCCGCTTGAGGATGCGTTATAGTATATTGCTTGTACCGTTTTCGGGTTAAAAATAACAAGGGAGGTGCTGCCCAAATTTTCAATGACGAAAATGTTTTCAAGTGGATACAAACCTTGGGTTTTCGTATACTACTATCTATGTTTTAAAGAAGAACTTGATTTCAGTAAACCTTATTTCAAAACTGTACCTCCACTATTTTCCTCTAATAAGGTTTAGATTTCTGTGCTTTTGGCTTACTTGTATTAGGTGGAGTCCTATAGACTTCACCTGATGCAAGTGCCTTTTTCGGGTCATGACATCTAGATATATTCTAGGTTAGAAAAGGAGAAGAAAAAGAAAGATTTTTTACTGAGAAAGACCCTACTTCATCAACCAAGACTAGAGTAGCAAACTAGTGTAGGTTGTTATCTTCACTTCTTGATTGGTTAAGTGAAGTAAAAGTTTGAGTGTGAGAAGCTTCGTGGTGGATTATCATAGACGAAGAAGACCTCAAGCAACCTTGTTCCACTTTTAAGCGGAGTCGAAGAGGAGCTCAAGGACTTCTACAAGGAGCAATCGAAGTGTTCGATCGATCTACAAAGGTTGTAGTTCCTATTCACTTAGTATAAAACCCTTGTTACTTTACTTGAAACCCTAAATCTCCCGTTCGATTCGTGATTTGTACACTTAGCTCTCTAGTTTTTTAAAATTGCTCACTTGCTTAGCTTAAAACCATATGTAGAGTAGCTAGTGTACACTTACATGGTATCGAGCCAAGCCAGAGCTTTTGGCGAACTCTAAACGACGTTAAAGTGTTCGATCGATATTTCGAAACCCTAATTTTCAAGCTTTCTGTCCAATTTTTCAAACGTTGAGATTTTACAGAATAAAAATTCTAAGAAAATTATTGTTAGTAATATGTATGCCCTAAAGGCCATTATATGGATAGTGGAAACTTGGACATATATCTATGGAGATAGATGACTTTCTTGCTCAACATGATAGTACGCTGTCTGGTTTACTTTATCTTGACATGTAGATTTAATCATTTACACATGTTGATAAAGCCCAAAGGATATTTGCTTGACTACTGTGATTATGATGCGGATCATACTAGTTGGGCACGTGTAGTCTATAAGCATATCCTTGAACTGTTCCTAGTCGAGGGTGAATCGAGACAGGGCATCGATATTCCAGAGTAGACTAGCGTATACCATTCTTGTCCCATATGATGGGCGATGGATGATCCCATATCCATCTGGTGAGGAGACACCAAAGATTGTATGCGGGTGCTCAGTGGAGACTGGGTACACTGAACGTACTCGCCGAGAACTCCTATGTGGTATTATATCTATCGTCGGATAGCAGTTCTCAGGGAACACTGGTACAGGTTAGTCTGTAGACCCGAGATCGTCATAGAGTCTTGTGTGTCCTCCCACTATACTTTGATCTCCACCCTACCACGGCTCTACTGAGTCGTGCAAACAGGTGGTCTTTTGGTACAGCCTCGAGGCACATGGAGGCAATGAGCGATAGGAGGGGTTTCGTCTCTCCCGGTATTGGGAGTTGATGTTGTGCTATGCTCGATTGGCTATAACATGAAGTCCCTGGCCAGGGCTGCTGAGATTTACTGATAAGAGTTATCAGTAGTTTCTCGATCTGTTATGAGCCATACACCAGCATGACTTATTGAGTTACTGGGGTCGACGATTCCATCCCTGGACTTGATATGCAGCATATCTGACGAAGAGATCGGACTGTACGGTAAGTGTTGCCAGTTGGCTCGACGGGAGTTTTTACAGCTTCGCTGGTTTTCTTCTGATCGTTTCAATACCCGGGTGGCCGTTACGTTTAGCTGACCTCTTGCGGCTTGTAGATGTTTAATATGATCATCATCTACTGTCGGCGTATTGACGAGTCTTAGAGTCCCACAATGAAGTTTTCCGGCTCAGGCAAAAAGGTGTGGTGTGCATATGAGATATGCGCGGGAACCGATTAAATACGGTTATGTGATAACGTATATTAATCAGGCATTTTCTATTTGTCGGATCGTATGTGATATGACCGGTTTGCTAAATCAAGTGTTGATTTAACAAATTACATTTAGATTAATTATTTAATTAAATCCTTTTGTATGCATACATGCATGCACATGATGATGTGCATGGACACATACATACATACATAGTATCATGGTTGATGATACAAGAATGGTGGCAATGCAAGACTTATATTGAAGCTTTTATTTATATTTATCATTTTAAGTTAATGTAAAGAAAACCCACTCATGCTCCTTTATTCTTTAGTGGGTAAGCTTTATTTAACTTAATGAAAAGAATTTCCACCCATGCTTAATTCTTTATGAAAAGAATTTCCACCCATAATTATAGTGGGAATGGAATAATGATGATTATTCCTTCTCATCACTATAAAAGGCTTCATATGTGATATGAAAAATACAAAAAAAAATACAAATGAAAAAATTGGTGTGAAGAAAACAAGTTATCATATGTGATATGATAGAAAGCTCAAGCTTAGCCACCATTATCTTCTTCTTCCTCTCTTGATTTTTCTCTTGAGTGAAGTTGATAAAAAGAAAGGGTTTCAATTGTTGAATATAAACCACATCATCATACTACACACATCTAGCCGATTTGTGTAGGGTGTTTGCTCTACTTCGTTTGCGAAACAAGTAAGGCAAGGAGTTTTGGGCAAAGGGACTTCGGGTGGATCATCGTGGACAAGGAAGGCTTCCATCGATCCGTTCCAAACTCTCATAGTGCCAAGGAGTCACCGAGGGAGATCTACAAAGGTTGTAATCTTTACTCTTAGTGATAGTTTTACATTTGCATGTGATGCTTATTTGTATGAATCCCTAAAACTTCTAGTTTCGATTCTTGTCGAGTTAACTTAGCACCTCTAAAATTTTGATTATGGCATATGTGATGCTACCAAACCCTTGACGAGGTGCTAGGCTAACCCTTCAGTGGTATCAGAGCCAGGCTAGAGTTTTAGGCGATGCGTAGGCGATGTTAAAAGTCCGATCGAACCACGAAACACCAATTTGGACCGCTCTCTGGAAAGTTTTTGAAAATTGGATTTTTCCAAATTAAAAGTTGTTAAAAAATTCAGCAGGCTTTTCTATGAATTACTGTATAAATTTTTTTTAATGATCTTACTAAAATGCCGCGGAACCGCGGCCTAACCATGCTTTTTGCGGCGGTTCCGCGGCCGTTTTATGGAATTAGGAATAGTGTTTTCTACAGTAGACCCGTATGTAATAGTACATGCCTCTGAGATATTTTAAACTTACTCAAGTGTTGAGTTTTCTGGAGATAAATTGTTTTTGGTGATTCGATCGGAAAGTTTAACTTCGTTCAGATTTTCAGATTATTTAGAATGTGTTAAAATGTTTGAACGAATATTAGAAACACATTTTTTCCCGTATTGAAAAATTCCAAGTGTTGGATTTTTCCCGAGTTCAAAACTTTCGAAAAACATGCAAGCGTATCTGTGGACACTCTAGAAGAACATAACCTTAACTCGATTATGTGACCATCAAAACTATCACTGAACCTTAGGGTTTGTGGTAGTTTAGCATTGCCACATGTGAAGCGTTGGTTTGACCCTTCTACGGTTGGTCCATAAGGGGCTGTGACATGTTCTAGAAATTTTTGAACTCGGCTCAAGTGTTGTGCAATTAGGGAAATCTAGGGTGTTTGTTTATTCGATCGAAAAGTTTAACATTGTCTATTTATCTGAAATGTGATACAATATGTGGAATTCATACAGTGAGGCATGAAATACGAAGTATGTGATATTTCGAATTTATGATGTCTAAAGTAATTGTGGATTCCAAATGTTGTAGTTTTTCATTTTATTTTCTGCGACCGTAAGTGTAGTATGTGGTGTATCGCCGTTTTCGTTGCTATACGTCAACGACAATCGGGATACGCATACTTACTTACGTTGATGATATGAGATATTATGTGTTGCTGAGATATGATGAGTAGGATTGTCGCGAATGAATAGCCGGGGGTTTTTATTTGAGATGAGAGTTTTATTTTCATTCATGTATAAATCAATTGTATATTATTTACTTTTTCGCATTAGGATAGACCCAAGGAGGGGAGCACAAGTGACCGGGTTCTAGGGTTCAGTCGGAGGCCATCTCGAGGAGTCGAGACCGAGTCTCCTAAACTCTAGAATTGGTGGGATCACTTGCCGCTCTCGTAGGGGTCTAGGGGTGTGGGCTTGGCTATTCATCACGACCGTGGAATCCGTATTTTCTATTGTTGGCTCGATACAAAATACGGACATCCTAGATATCCTTTTATGTGCTTCTGCTGTTGATATTCTGTAATGTGATTACTTAGTATCTGAGACGAATGGATTATTATTATATATATGATATATAATAAACGTTGCTTATATTTTACACCCGCGCTAGTCCCGACCCGCTATGCCGTTAGTTAAGTAACCTAACGGTGCATAACGGGACACTGCGGTGAATGCAGATGGTATAAGTAAACGTTCTATTCTGTGATGGCTTAGGAACTTAAATGATGGGATCACATTAATGAGATTAATGTAAAGAAAAGAAACATAATGATGTTGTAGAATCAGATTTGAAACAAACTCGGCTTTTTATGAAAAATGCAAGTTTCAAAAAGATGCGGAGCTTAAGCCACTCCTTTTCTTAACTGTTTTGATTCTACAACGAGATCAAGTTCAAAGCGTTAAAGGTTTTCTTAAAAACCATCCGCAACCCTCCGTCATTTTAGGAAGCAGAGTACTTAGTATTCGTGCTGCGTATGTTGATTATAGTCAAGGCGTAGTGTACGGTAGCTAAGTGATGTCTTCCTACAAAGCATATGATGCGATTAGTTAGGACATTCATGTGATTATGTTGATCATAGTCAAGGGTCATATGGGTGGGTCTAGTTAATCATGAAATGACGGGTAGAATTTGACTAGTACTTATGATATGTTGACCATAACCAAGGTCATAAGTGACTAGGGGTAAAAACCATATCGGGAATTTCAAGAGTTGAAATTTGCAATGAGATTGCATACCATCTATATGATAGTTGGATCTCGATCTCACTGTGAGTAAGTGTTACTTCCAGGAGAGTTTTGCACTTTACAATTAGCTAATCCAGTGGGTGTCTAGATAGACTGACCGGTTAGCGAAACTGTCGAATGTAATTATTCCTGGCTAGTTTTCTTTTCAGGTTTTGAAAGAAAATTTGATAAAAGCAGTGGGAGACATCGATTAGATAAAATAATAACCAATCTAATTCTTTACAAGAGCATTTCGTTAAGTGTATTCTTTTATCTCTCCGAATGGTAGTTACAGATGTCAGGACTTAAGCTTCTACTTGAGAAAAATAAACTGACAGGACCAAATTATAAAGAATGGTTGAGGAACTTAAACATTGCACTTTCATATGATAAGGTATCATATGTCCTCATTACCGAAGCCCCACCCGTCCCAGGACCTGAATCATCTGTCTCGGATAGGGAGATCCGAAAAACTTGGGAAAATGACTGCAACACGGCCAAGTGCCTCGCGCTCGCTTCTATGGACAATGTCCATCAGAAGCAACACGAGAATATGGACGTGCAATCCATCTTTCTTCACACAAAGGAGTTGTATGAAGAGCAATCTCGTACTTTGAGATACGAGGCATCTAGAAAGCTGTTTCAGATGCGAATGGCCCCTGGTGTATCAGTTGGAGACCATGTTTTGAAAATGATTGGTCTTATTGAAGAACTTGAGGAACTGGGATGGACCATGGATAATGAGCAATATACGGATATTGTTCTACAGTCTCTCCCTCCTGCCTTTGCTCCGTTCATAGTAAATTTCAATATGAATGATTTGGAGAAATCATTGCCTGAACTTCTCAATATGTTGAGAAGTGCAGAGAACACGTTGAAAACGGCAAGGACTCCCACTCTGCTTGCTGGGCCATCTTCCTCTTCATTCCCAAAAGCTAAGGCCAAGAGAAAGAAAAAGAAGAAGTCCATCAAACAGAAAGGTGGAGTTAGAAAGGCGAAGGGGAAAGACAAAGCCGGGGCTGTGGGAAATGGAAAAGGAGAATGTTTTTACTGTCACAAGTCAGGACATTGGAAACGCAACTGTGCTGCATATCTTGCTGATCTCAAGAAGAAGAAGCATGCCGATGCTTCCACTTCAGGTGTGTTTGTAATTGAAAACTATTTTTCTTTAAACTCTGCATCCTGGGTATTGGATACCGGTTCTGGTTCTCACATCTGCAATTGTATGCAGGGATTGAGAAATAGTAGAGTTTTAAAGATAGGAGATCATACTCTGCGGGTTGGAAATGGTTCCAATATACATGCTGTATCCGTGGGAGAGTATCATCTAGGGTTGCCTTCAGGAAGTATTTTGGTTTTGAACCCGTGTTATTTAGTACCAAGTATGCTATGTAATATAATATCCATTTCTTTGTTGGACAATGAAGGATATCATTTTATATTGCAAAATAATGTTATGAACATTAACCTGAATCAAGAGTTGATTGGGTATGGTACACTAAATAACGGTATTTACGTCCTGAACCAACACACAGTTTTCAATATATAACATACTAGTAAAAGAAAGTTTTCAGATATAAATGAAGCTTTTCTTTGGCATTGTAGACTTGGTCATATTAATGAAACAAGACTAAACAAGCTACATAAAGATGGATATTTAAATCCGTTTGAATATAAATCTTATGCGACTTGCCAGTCTTGTATCAAAGGTAAAATGACCAAAACTCCGTTTAGTGGACACGGAGAGAGAGCTGGTGAACTCTTAAGCCTCATACATAGTGATGTATGCGGACCAATGTCTACACATGCAAGAGCTGGTTTTTCATACTTCATCACTTTTACTGATGATTTCTCAAGATTCGGACACGTGTTTTTGATAAAGCACAAATCCGAAGCCTTTGAGAAATTCAAGGAGTATAAACTTGAAGTCGAGAAGCAAACAGCCTTGAGCATCAAGAAACTTCGATCGGATCGAGGTGGAGAATATTTGAGTACAGAGTTTCTAGACTTCTTAAAAGAGAATGGGATTCTCTCCCAGCTCACTCCTCCTTACACACCGCAGCACAATGGTGTGTCAGAACGGAGGAATCGTACCCTATTGGATATGGTACGATCCATGATGTGTGATGCTGAGTTACCGCTTTCCTTTTGGGGACATGCATTGGAGACAGCAATGTATCTATTGAACAGGGTTCCAACCAAGACCGTGTCTACCACTCCATATGAGATGTGGAATGGAAAGAGACCATCTCTTAAAAGGTTTAAGATTTGGGGTTGTCCAGCTTTTGTTAAAAAGTAGAATCCAGACAAACTCGAGACATGATCGGTCATGTGTAAGTTTATGGGGTATCCAAAACATTCATATGGATATCTATTCTACCACAAAGAGGAACAAAAGGTGTTTGTTGCTCAGCATGCCACATTTTTGGAAAATGAGATCTTTACGGAAAGTACTAATGGCAATGTGGTAGAACTAGAAGAGGTTCTAGAGACACAAATTACTCAGGAGGAATTGGTTGAAACTGATGTTGCAGTAGAACTTCAAGAACCTCAGCCGCTTAGGAGGTCTAGTAGAACTTCTCGCCCACCAGAGAGATACTATGGGTTTCTCATAGATGGTGATAGAGAAGATTGCATCATGGATAATGATGACCCTACTAGTTTTCAGCAAGCTATCACGAGTGGTGACTCAGTGAAATGGCTGGAAGCAATGAGATCCGAAATGGAGTCAATGTACACCAACAAAGTATGGACTTTGGACGTTGCGCCTCCTGGGATAAAACCCGTTGGGTGCAAATGGATCTTTAAGAGAAAGATTGGTGTAGATGGACAGGTGGAGACCTATAAAGCAAGGCTTGTAGCGAAAGGTTTTCGTCAAAGACCAGGCTTGGACTATGATGAAACTTTCTCTCCGGTAGCAATACTTAAATCCATTAGGATCCTACTTGCTATTGCTGCTCACTATGATTATGAAATATGGAAGATGGACGTGAAAACTGCATTTCTAAATGGTGATTTAGAAGAATGCGTTTTTATGGATCAGCCAGAGGGCTTCATTGATAGTGGGAGCAGCGGGAAAGCATGTAGATTGCTTAAATCCATTTATGGATTAAAGCAGGCCTCAAGGAGCTGGAACATCTGCTTTGATGATACAATCAAAGAGTTTGATTTTATCAGAAATGAAGATGAACCATGTATTTATAAGAAGATTGTAGGGAGTACTGTCACATTCCTCGTATTGTACGTAGATGACATTCTCCTGATAGGAAATGATATTCCTATGCTACAATCGGTCAAACTATTCTTATCACAAAAGTTCTCCATGAAGGACCTGGGTGATGCCTCGCGCATTTTGGGCATTAGGATCTATAGAGATAGATCCAAGAGGTTATTGGGACTGTCCCAATCAAAGTACATAGACACCATTCTAAAAAGGTTTAGTATGGAAGATTCTAAGCGTGGTGCCTTGCCTGCTAGTCATGGAATCACTCTCTCCAAGGACTTTTGTCCGAAGACTGATGAAGAGAGAGCTCGCATGAGCGTTATACCCTACGCTTCAGCTGTAGGATCTATAATTTATGCGATGTTGTGTACTCGCCCTGATGTGGCTTATGCACTGGCTGTAGTAAGCAGGTATCAATCCAACCCAGGGGAGAAACATTGGATAGCAGTGAAGAACATTCTTAAGTACTTGCGAAGGGCTAAAGAATTGTTCTTGGTGTATGGTAATGGGGATCTCCAGATGGAGGCTTTTACCGATTCCAGCTTCCAAAGTGACAAGGATGACAACAAATCAATCTCAGGGTTTGTATTTACCCTAAATGGAGGAGCGGTTAGTTGGAAGAGTTCCAAACAGGACACCGTTGCAGACTCCATGATGGAAGCTGAGTATATTGCTGCAAGTGATGCTGCTAAGGAAGCCATCTGGATGAAGAAGTTCATTGCGGAACTAGGAGTAGTTCCAACCATTGTTGATCCAATACCATTGTATTGTGATAATAATGGAGCTATAGCATTAGCCAAAGAACCAAGGTCCCATCAGAAGTCCAGACACATCCTAAGGCGATATCATCTGATCCGGGAGATAGTAGATCGCCAGGAGATCGAGATTCGGAGAGTAGATACAAAGGATAACAAAGCGGATCCATTCACCAAGGCAATTCCACAGCCGCAGCATGAGCGATTGTTTGAAATGTTGGGTATGAGATACGCCAATAACTGGCCTTAGTGCAAGTGGGAGATTGTTAGTAATATGTATGCCCTAAAGGCCATTATATGGATAGTGGAAACTTGGACATATATCTATGGAGATAGATGACTTTCTTGCTCAACATGATAGTACGCTGTCTGGTTTACTTTATCTTGACATGTAGATTTAATCATTTACACATGTTGATAAAGCCCAAAGGATATTTTCTTGACTACTGTGATTATGATGCGGATCATACTAGTGGGGCACGTGTAGTCTATAAGCATATCCTTGAACTGTTCCTAGTCGAGGGTGTATCGAGACAGGGCATCGATATTCCAGAGTAGACTAGCGTATACCATTCTTGTCCCATATGATGGGCGATGGATGATCCCATATCCATCTGGTGAGGAGACACCAAAGATTGTATGCGGGTGCTCAGTGGAGACTGGGTACACTGAACGGACTCGCCGAGAACTCCTATGTGGTATTATATCTATCGTCGGATAGCAGTTCTCAGAGAACACTGGTACAGGTTAGTCTGTAGACCCGAGATCGTCATAGAGTCTTGTGTGTCCTCCCACTATACTTTGATCTCCACCCTACCACGGCTCTACTGAGTCGTGCAAACAGGTGGTCTTTTGGTACAGTCTCGAGGCACATGGAGGCAATGAGCGATAGGAGGGGTTTCGTCTCTTCCGGTATTGGGAGTTGATGTTGTGCTATGCTCGATTGGCTATAACATGAAGTCCCTGGCCAGGGCTACTGAGATTTACTGATAAGAGTTATCAGTAGTTTCTCGATCTGTTATGAGCCATACACCAGCATGACTTATTGAGTTACTGGGGTCGACGATTCCATCCCTGGACTTGATATTCAGCATATCTGACGAAGAGACCGGACTGTACGGTAAGTGTTGCCAGTTGGCTCGACGGGAGTTTTTACAGCTTCGCTGGTTTTCTTCTGATCGTTTCAATACCCGGATGGCCGTTACGTTTAGCTGACCTCTTGCGGCTTGTAGATGTTTGATATAATCATCATCTACTGTCGGCGTATTGACGAGTCTTAGAGTCCCACAATGAAGTTTCCTGGCTCAGGAAAAAAGGTGTGGTGTGCATATGAGATATGCGTGGGACCCGATTAAATACGATTATGTGATAACGTATATTAATCAGGCATTTTCTATTTATCGGATCGTATGTGATATGACCGGTTTGCTAAATCAAGTATTGATTTAACAAATTACATTTAGATTAATTCTTTAATTAAATCCTTTTGTATGCATGCATGCATACACATGATGATGTGCATGGACACATACATACATACATAGTATCATGGTTGATGATACAAGAATGGTGGCAATGCAAGACTTATATTGAACCTTTTATTTATATTTATCATTTTAAGTTAATGTAAAGAAAACCCACTCATGCTCCTTTATTCTTTAGTGGGTAAGCTTTATTTAACTTAATGAAAAGAATTTCCACCCATGCTTAATTCTTTATGAAAAGAATTTCCACCCATAATTATAGTGGGAATGGAATAATGATGATTATTCCTTCTCATCACTATAAAAGGCTTCATATGTGATATGAAAAATACAATGAAAAATACAAATGAAAAAATTGGTGTGAAGAAAACAAGTTATCATATGTTATATGATAGAAAGCTCAAGCTTCGCCACCATTATCTTCTTCTTCCTCTCTTGATTTTTCTCTTGAGTGAAGTTGATAAAAAGAAAGGGTTTCAATTGTTGAATATAAACCACATCATCATACTACACACATCTAGCCGATTTATGTAGGGTGTTTGCTCTACTTTGCGAAACAAGTAAGGCAAGGAGCTTTGGGCAAAGAGACTTCGGGTGGATCATCGTGGACAAGGAAGGCTTCCATCGATCCGTTCCAAACTCTCATAGTGCCAAGGAGTCACCGAGGGAGATCTACAAAGGTTGTAATCTCTACTCTTAGTGATAGTTTTACATTTGCATGTGATGCTTATTTGTATGAATCCCTAAAACTTCTAGTTTTGATTCTTGTCGAGTTTGTAGGGTTCCTAGGCACACTAGTAAGGTCTCACAAGGCATCGAACATGACAATTTCATAAAATCTAGGTGCCGAGAGACCCGACTACGGATCGTTTGCTAGAAAACTAGGCGAAAAAGCTAACTAGTTAACATTTAACTATGAGAATCGGAAATACAACCTTTGTAGATCCGGTGCTCCACCTCCATAGCTCCGCAACGAAGTCCCCTCGGCTGTCCAAATCAAATCCGGGCTCTAGCGTCGGCTTCATCGGAGAATGGACGGGCTAGGTCGTCGACGACGTGCCGAAGATGATCTACGTCGAAGCATCACTAGATCAAGCTCCACCTTCACCAAACCATGATAACTTGTGAAGGAAACACACTCTACTACTTGGCAAGAGGTAGAGGATGAAGAAATAGGAAGTGGGTAGACTTTAGATTTGGATTTCTCACTCATATCATCAATCCACCATTGATGTAGTCTAGGTTTTTCTTCTTGAGTTGAAGGAAGAAGAAGAAGAAATGATATAATAAGATTAATTAAAAAAGAAAAGAATAATCCATTCTTATCATAACACTAACCATGGTAATGTGTAGAGAATCAATCATGGTTAAATAGGATGGTTAGGGTTAAGCATGATACAAAATGGTTGCTAAAGTCAAAGTCTTCATGAAGCTTCAACAAGCTTCCAAATAAAGCCACCATTTTGCATTATGCTTATCATTTTCCAATAATGTGTAAACCAATAAATAAATAGATATGAAAATGAAAACCCTAACCATTACATAACCATGGTTTAAACTTTACACAAAACACAAGTTAGCATGCATCATCAAACATGATACATACAAGTGCACAAAAGTATATCGCATATACAATGCGCACATCCGAGTGAGAAAATCCATCTTAAGTGAACCAATACTAGTTAATGCAAAGTAATATATCAAATATATAATTATGCATTAAATCATTAAATCAACACTTGATTCAATGATCCGGTCATGTCGCACACAACCGACTAGTATACAATGTATCGGCTTATCGAATCAATCCTTGATTCGATAACTAGGTTATATCACATACAACCATTCGACACATTCATCGCGAGAATGGAATACGGTATCACATACACGCATTATTCTCGGTCCCGCACATATCTCATATGCGCTCCTATTTCGTTTCGCTTGAGCCAGGAAACCTCTGTGTAGGACTCTAAAGACTCGTCAATACGCCGGCAGCGGATGATGATCATATCAAACATCCACAAGCCGCAAGCGGTCTGCTAAACGTAACGGCCACCCGGGTATTGAGCGATCTGAAGATCGACGAGCAAGCCCGCTCACACTCCAGTGAATCCAACCAGTAACACTACCGTACAGTCCGGTCTGATCGTCTGATATGTCGCATATCTCGCCTAGGGGTGGTAAACGTCAGACCCCAATAGCTCGATAAGTCGTGTCGATATGAGGTCTATAACTGTTCGAGAAACTACTGGTAACACTTACCAGTAAATCTCAGCAAGCCTGGCCAGGGATTTCCTGTTATAGCCAATCGAACACAGCGCAACATCAACCCCCTATACCGGGAGAGACGAATCCCCTCCTATCGCTCATTGCCTCCATGTGACTCGGGACTGTACCCAAAAACCACCGTTTTGCATGCCCTCTTGGACGTGGTAAGATAGAAATCAAAGCACAGTGGGAACCACACAAGACTCTATGACGATCTCGGGTCAACAGACTACTCTGTACCAGTGTCACCAGAGAACTGCCATCTGACGTGAGGTATAATACCATCTGGGAGTTCTCGGCGAGTCCGTCCAGTGTACCCAGTCTCTACTGAGCACCCGTATATCATCTCTGATGTCAAACACCAATGGATATGGGATCATCCATTGCCCATCTGTATGGGTCGAGAAGGTACACGCTAGTCTACCCTGGTATATCGATGCCCCGTCTCGATACACCCACGACTAGGGACTTTGAAGGATGTACTTATGGACTACCATGTCCCCACTAGTATGATCCGCATCACAGTCCAGGTATTCAAGTACACATCCTAAGGGCTTTACCAACATGTAACAGAGAGACACCCAGTATACACGTTAAGGTAAAGTTCAACCAGATAGCATACTATCATGTCGAGCAAGAAAGTCCTCCCTATATATGTCCCAGCATCCACTACAATATACATCCTATGTACAGTAATGGCCTCTAGGGTATACATATAACTAACAATCTCCCACTTGCACTAGGGCCATCTGTAGCAGTGGTTGTAGCATCTCATACTCAACCATCCCATAAAAATATCTCTCTGGGAACAGGCCTTTATGAGTGGATCCGCTGTGTTGTCCTCTGAATCTACTCTCCTTACCTCGATCACCCTGGAGATCAACTATCTCCATGATCAGGCGATGCTGCCTTAGAATAAGTCTGGATCACTGATGGGACCGGCGTTCCTCGGCATGAGCCATAACTCCATTGTCTCACAATGGTAGGAACGTAGTTCATCTCATGAACTGATATACACCCAAACATCCTCTTTGGTAGCATCTTAAGTAGCGATGTATCCTGCCTTTACGTCTAGTATGTCACGGTATCTAGCTTGGAACTCTTCCAACATACCGTCCCTTCACTGAGGGTCAAGACAATGCCTGTGACTGACACTCAGTCGTCTTTATCACCCTGGAACCCTTCCAGTGATTCTCCACCGGATCGATTGATACCATCTCACTACAACTAGTGAGAATCCTAACATCCAATTAAATCTATCTCATAGATCCAAAACCCAGGATTTAGGAGGTATCATCTTGATCCTATATGGAGAATCATCGTGATATGTGGAGATTGACCGAGCGTAGCATAGGAAACTCCTTTCTTATCAAGAGTATGTCATCCACGTACTCTACGAGGATCACCACCATACTCCCTACTACCTTTTTGTTTATACAAGGTTCATCTACCATTTTGATGATGTCAAACTCTTTGACTAATCCATCAAAACAGATGTTCCAACTCCGCGATGCCTGCTTTATACTATAAAGCATCTTGCACACGTTTCCGCTGCTCCCACTGTTTACGAAGCCCTCTGGCTGTGTACTTATAGACGTTCTCTTCTAAAACATCATTTTAGAAAAGCAGTCATGGCACCCAACCGCCAGATATCGTAGTCATGGTATGTAGCCGTGGCAAGTAGGATCTGGATGGACTTAAGCATAGATCCTTAGAAAAGGTTTCATCATAATCCACGCCTAGTCGATGACGAAAACCTTTAACAAGTCAAGCTTTGAAAGTCTCAACTTTTCCATCTACACCAAGTAATCTTCTCAAGATATACTTGCTCCTGATGGGGATTTAACCCTTCAGATATAGCAACTAAAGTCCATACTTTGTTGGTGTATAAGGATTCCATCTCAGATCGCTAAGCATCCAGCCATTCTTACAGAGTCCCACTCCTGATGGCCAGCTCGAAACTAGTTGGGTCATCATCTCATGATGCAATCCTCGCTCCCACTGTCATAGAGAAACCGAAGTAGCTCTCAGGTGGGTGAGGAACCCTACTAGATCGGCGGAGAGGCTGAGGTTCGTTGGAATCTACTGAATCCTTTGGTTCTATCAAATCATCAGCTGCAGTCTGTATAGCTGGAACATTTCCAGTTCTACATAACAGACCTTGCCTTGAGCTTGTCCGGATTTTGCTTTTAGACAAAGGCTGGACAACCCCAAATCTTAACTAGCTTAAGATATGGGCTCTTCCCTTTCCATATCACATATGAAGTGGTAGGCATCTGATTTGATTCGAACCCTATTCAATAGGTATGCAACTTCTTAAGTGCATAACACCCAATAGGAAAAAGGTAACTCAGTAGTACTCATCATAGAGCACACCATATCATATAGGGTGTGATTGCTCCGCCCCGATATACCATCGTGCTATGGTGTATCCGGAGGAGTAATGCCGAGAGAGAATCTCATTCTCCTTTAGAATAGTCCAGGAATTCCGTGCTCAAGTATTCTCCTCCTTGATCTCATCAAAGGACATAATACTTATACCCGTATTGGTTCTCTACTTCTAACTTATATTCTGTGAATATCTCAAAAGGTTCAGACTTGTGTTTCAGCAGGAACATATGTCTGAATCTTGAGAGATTATCAGAGAATGTAATGAAGTATAAAGAACCAGTCCTGGCATGTGTAGACAGGGGACCTACATACATCAACATGTATCATCCCAAGAGTTCACTAACTCTTTCTCTGTTTCCAGTAAACGGAGCTATGGTCATCTTATCTTTGTGACATGACTGGCGAGTTTCACAAGATGTAAATTCAAACTGATTTAAATATGCATCTATATGTAACTCTAGCCAGTCGGGTCGCATTGATATGACCTAGTCTACAATGCCTCAAGAAGGATCCGTTCATTTCTGAACTCTTCCTCTTGTGTGTGATCCGTACACTAAGAACTGTAGTTTGATTTAGAACATCAATGCTTTTAGATAACGTGCCTGAATCGATCAACTTTTGATATAGGAAATGTTCAAAACATTATCCAATAATACAAAATTTTATCATTTCTTTACTGATAAAGAGACTGATATGATTTTGTATATCAGGTTCGGTATCTAATAACATTCGTTCAGAATCAATGTATTGGTAATACAGGGTGACAGTGACCAACAGACTTGGCTGCAACACTTGCCCCGTTTTCTGCCTCATGAAACTTATCACCCGTTCTCAGTTCTCTACCTTTCTGTAGCCCTATGTAACAGATTACATATCTGGGATCCTGATCTGGTATCACATACCCAGGACGTAAAGGATACTGAGAAACAGTTCTCTGTAATGAACACACCCGAAGATGATGCATCAGCATGCACTCTCTTCGTTTGGGCGGCACGGGAAATCTGGTATTCCCCAATTTCCTGCTCTGTCTTATAACAATTATAAGTTGGATCAGGACCAACGTTCCCCAGCTCAGTATAACAAGCGGGTTCGGTCAATAATCCGTTTTATTATCTTGATTAAGGCGTGATATGGTCGCTACCTGGAGAGAGAGAGAAGAAAACACTCAGCGTGCGCTCTTGCAAGAATAGATTGGTTTTTATTTTATCTAATCAGGATGGCTCCCACTGCTTTTTATCAAATCTTCCTTCAAACCCTAAAAGGAAAGACTAGCCGGGATTAATTACACACTACAAGTTCGCCAATCTTTCAGCCAGGCCAGTGTCGGTACTTTGAGGGAGGCCCCCCCGTGCTTTCGCACGAACCTAATTAATGTAAACCTCGTTTTCCCAGAGGCGTAACCCCGTTGACACCTTTCTAGACACCTACTTGATCGGCTAATTGTAATGTATAAAACTCTCCCAGGAGTAACTCTTACTCGCAGCGGGTATCGGGATCCAACTATCTCATAGAAGGTATGCAATCTCATTGCAAATTTCAACACTTAAAATTCCCGATAATATTTTGCCCCTAGCAGCTATATGACCTTAACATAGTCAACAAATCATATGTGCTAGTCAAGTTCAACCCGTCATTTCCCGATTGAATTAAACCCACCCGCACGACCCTTAACATAGTCAACAAAGTCGCACGACTACCCTAATCCAATCACATCATATGCTTATGCAGATAAGCACTAATTAGCTACCGCACACTACGCCTTAACATAGTCAACAAACGTAGCACGAATACTAACCAGTACTTATCTGAAATGACGGAGGGCTACGACAGGTTTTTCTGAAAACCCATTGCGTAATGAACTTGATATCGTTGTAGAATCAAATGATTTTGAAATGGAGTGTCTTTGAGGCTTTTCTAGTTTTGCTAAAGGAGTCACTCCCGGTGAAGGGATCGTCGGTCCTTTCCTCGTCGAATGAGGTGCGGGATATATCATATATATCACTGTGCAAAGCAAAAACTCTTAAAAGCAATCAAAAGACAAACCGAGTGTGTAGCATCTGCCAGTTATTGCTAAAGGAGTCACTCCCGGTGAAGGGATCTCGGTCCTTTCCTCATCGAATAAGGTGCAGGATATATCACATATACCGCTGTGCAAAGCAAGAACTGTAGCTACCTGTTTTATTTTGAAATTCGATTCTACAACATCTTAGGTTTCTTTTATTTCATTAATCACATTAATGAAGTCCCATCATTTATGTACCTAAACATCACAGATAAATACGACGTACACTTATGCCATCCGCATTCGCCTCGATGTCCCCTCGTGCACCGTTAGGTTAGGTAACTAACGGCAGAGCGGGGCAGGGCTAGCGCGGGTGTAAAACATAAGTAACGCCTATATAATATATCATATATACTATATACTGTATCTATCACAGAACATCACATGATCACATCACAGATATCGCAGCAGAAGAAACATATGAAATATTGGATATACTAGGACGTCCGTGTTTTCAATACGAGCCAGTATAAAACACGGATTCCACGGTCGCGATGAATAGCCAAACCCACACCCCTAGACCCCTACGAGAGCGGCAAGCAACCCTACCAATTCTAGAGTTAGGAGACCCGGACTCGACTCCTCGAGTTGGTCTCCCACTGGACTCCAGAACCCGGTTACTTGTGCCCTTATCCTTGGGTCTATCCTAGTGCGGAAAAGTAAATAATATACAAACGGTGACAACTTCCGCAACATGGAAGTGTCCCAATAAAAGAATATTACATACAAGTTTTTACATGAATGAAAATGAAAAACACTCATCTCACATAAAAACCCCCCGGCTATTCAAACACGACGATCCAATATAACATATCCAGCAACACATAACATCACATGTCATCAACGTAAGTAAATATGTCCATCCCAATTGTCGTTGACATATAGCAACGAAACCGGCGATATCACATATTACACTTACGGTCACAGAAAAGAATGTGTAAAACTACAACAGTTGGAATCCGCAACCAACTCAGACATCGCATGCCTGACCAAATGAATTCCTTAGACATCGCATGCCTAACAATTATAAACCCCGCATTTTAGTCTCATTATCGAAAACTCTTTTCAATATCAAGTCGGGCAATTCAACAAGATTCCCGACATCCTGATCGAATGCTCGTCGCAAACTTCAGTAGGCGGCCGCACCCCCGATACCGTCGACGAAGTGCACCAAGGCGGAACACCACTGCCGCGAGCACCCGAACGGATGCTTTCGGCGACGGGGTTCTCCTACAGTCACTTGGTCGGGGCTATGGAGTGAGGCTGTCTATTAAGTTTACCCGACGAGTATCCGCGTACGCTACGTGATTGCAACGGACTTTTTATCACATCAAAATTCCGTGGCAACCGATCAAGTGAGACTAAACTGCTACGTTTATAACATTCATTCAGTTATCTCATAACTTCTTGTGAATTCCAATTATTGTATCCCATTCCAGATAAATAGAAAATGTTAAACTTTTCGATCGAACAGTCAAACACCCAAGTTTTCCCGATACAGATCAACACATGAAATAAGTCTAACAACATTCAGTTCGTGCCTCAGTACCAACGGTCCAGCCGTAGAAGGGTCAAGCCAACGCCTCACATGTGGCACGCCGTACTGCCCCAAACCCGAAGGTTCAAAGGGCAGTTCAAGACGGTCACATAATCGAGTTAAGGTTTGTTGTCTTCTAGAGGGTCCATCGAGTTACTTGCACTACTTAGAACGTCGTTAAACTACGGAAAAATCCAACACTTGGAAATTTCCCGACAGGGGAAAAGTTGGGTATTTTTATCCGGTCGAACTTTTTAAAATATTCTAAAAATTATCCGGAAAGCCACACAGACAAAATTTGATACTCCGATCGAAACACCGAATCCCCAAAAACACAGCAGAAAAATTCAACTCTTGAATCAATTAAAAAATTCCCAGAAAACTCAGCACTTTGAACTAGGAATTACTGTGCAAAGGAACAGGGCTGACGTCATCAAGGGGCCGCTGATCCGCCGCAGAAGCCATGCTTCTGCCGCTGATCCGCAGCGAAAATTACTGTTCATGAAATAATTTTTTCATCGTAATTCTTAGATTTCCCTGCTGAATTTTTTAGTAATTTTTAATTTGGAAAAATCCCAGTTTTTAGAAAAAGGACAGAGAGCTATTTTGGGTTCAAAATTTCGGTTCGATCGGACTTCAAATCGCGTCTAGACTTCGCCTAAGGCTCTAGCTAGGCTCTGATACCACTGTAGGGTTCCTAGGCACACTAGTGAGGTCTCACAAGGCATCGAACATGCCAATTTCAAAAAATCTAGGTGCCGAGAGACCCGACTACGGATCGTTTGCTAGAAAACTAGGCGAAAAAGCTAACTAGTTAACATTTAATTATGAGAATCGGAAATACAACCTTTGTAGATCCGGTGCTCCACCTCCATAGCTCCGCAACGAAGTCCCCTCGGCTGTCCAAATCAAATCCGGGCTCTAGCGTCGGCTTCATCGGAGAATGGACGGGCTAGGTCGTCGACGACGTGCCGTAGATGATCTACGTCGAAGCATCACTAGATCAAGCTCCACCTTCACCAAACCATGATAACTTGTGAAGGAAACACACTCTACTACTTGGCAAGAGGTAGAGGATGAAGAAATAGGAAGTGGGTAGACTTTAGATTTGGATTTCTCACTCATATCATCAATCCACCATTGATGTAGTCTAGGTTTTTCTTCTTGAGTTGAAGGAAGAAGAAGAAGAAATGATATGATAAGATTAATTAAAAAAGAAAAGAATAATCCATTCTTATCATAACACTAACCATGGTAATGTGTAGGGAATCAATCATGGTTAAATGGGATGGTTAGGGTTAAGCATGAGACAAAATGGTTGCTAAAGTCAAAGTCTTCATGAAGCTTCAACAAGCTTCCAAATAAAGCCACCATTTTGCATTATGCTTATCATTTTCCAATAATGTGTAAACAAATAAATAAATAGATATGAAAATGAAAACCCTAACCATTACATAACCATGGTTTAAACTTTACACAAAACACAAGTTAGCATGCATCATCAAACATGATACATACAAGTGCACAAAAGTATATCGCATATACAATGCGCACATCCGAGTGAGAAAATCCATCTTAAGTGAACCAATACTAGTTAATGCAAAGTAATATATCAAATATATAATTATGCATTAAATCATTAAATCAACACTTGATTCAATGATCCGGTCATGTCGCACACAACCGACTAGTATACAATGTATCGGCTTATCGAATCAATCCTTGATTCGATAACTAGGTTATATCACATACAACCATTCGACACATTCATCGCGAGAATGGAATACGGTATCACATACACGCATTATTCTCGGTCCCGCACATATCTCATATGCGCTCCTATTTCTTTTCGCTTGAGCCAGGAAACCTCTGTGTAGGACTCTAAAGACTCGTCAATACGCCGGCAGCGGATGATGATCATATCAAACATCCACAAGCCGCAAGCGGTCTGCTAAACGTAACGGCCACCCGGGTATTGAGCGATCTGAAGATCGACGAGCAAGCCCGCTCACACTCCAGTGAATCCAACCAGTAACACTACCGTACAGTCCGGTCTGATCGTCTGATATGTCGCATATCTCGCCTAGGGGTGGTAAACGTCAGACCCCAATAGCTCGATAAGTCGTGTCGATATGAGGTCTATAACTGTTCGAGAAACTACTGGTAACACTTACCAGTAAATCTCAGCAACCCTGGCCAGGGATTTCCTGTTATAGCCAATCGAACACAGCGCAACATCAACCCCCTATACCGGGAGAGACGAATCCCCTCCTATCGCTCATTGCCTCCATGTGACTCGGGACTGTACCCAAAAACCACCGTTTTGCACGCCCTCTTGGACGTGGTAAGATAGAAATCAAAGCACAGTGGGAACCACACAAGACTCTATGACGATCTCGGGTCAACAGACTACTCTGTACCAGTGTCACCAGAGAACTGCCATCTGACGTGAGGTATAATACCATCTGGGAGTTCTCGGCGAGTCCGTCCAGTGTACCCAGTCTCTACTGAGCACCCGTATATCATCTCTGATG
This sequence comes from Agapanthus africanus, assembly GCA_030015575.1. Lineage (NCBI taxonomy): Eukaryota > Viridiplantae > Streptophyta > Magnoliopsida > Asparagales > Amaryllidaceae > Agapanthus > Agapanthus africanus. The sequence continues at coordinate 392,954,853 of JASDDO010000019.1, read as the reverse complement.
TCAAACACCAATGGATATGGGATCATCCATCGCCCATCTGTATGGGTCGAGAAGGTACACGCTAGTCTACCCTGGTATATCGATGCCCCGTCTCGATACACCCACGACTAGGGACTTTGAAGGATGTACTTATGGACTACCATGTCCCCACTAGTATGATCCGCATCACAGTCCAGGTAGTCAAGTACACATCCTAAGGGCTTTACCAACATGTAACAGAGAGACACCCAGTATACACGTTAAGGTAAAGTTCAACCAGATAGCATACTATCATGTCGAGCAAGAAAGTCCTCCCTATATATGTCCCAGCATCCACTACAATATACATCCTATGTACAGTAATGGCCTCTAGGGCATACATATAACTAACAGAGTTAACTTAGCACCTCTAAAATTTTGATTATGGCATATGTGATGCTACCAAACCCTTGACGAGGTGCTAGGCTAACCCTTCAATTATGCAGGTAATTTTATGGAGCTCCAAGAAGTATGAGACCCTATCTCGTTAAAGTCGCCGCGGAACCGCCGCTTAACCCTTGGTTTGGCCGCGGTTCCACCGCAAACTTGAAGAGATAAGGGCTCGTGTTTTTTGTGCTGCTCCATTTTTGTGTTTTTGGCTTTCTAGGAATTTTTAATAAGGCTCAAGGTGTTGATGTCTCTATGATTTTCTGGTGTTTGATATATCTATCGAAATGTTTAATATCTTCTAAACATTATGGATATGTGATACAATTTTTGGAATCCACATTGATTAGTTTTGTGAAAACTAGTTAGTGTTTTGTAAATCTTGCATTTTAGTCTCATTTGATAGATTGCCACGGAGTTTCGATTTGGATCAAAACTCCGTCGCAATCTCGTATCGTACGCAAACACTCGCCGGGAAATACTACTAGATAGCCACGCTCCATAGCCCCGACCAAGTAACTATAGGAGAACCCCATGGCCAAAAGCATGCGCTCGGGTACTCCCGGCCGCAGTGTTTTGCCTAAGTGCACTTCGTTGACGGCCTCGGGGGTGTGGCAATCTACTAAAGTTCCCAACAAGTATTCAATCTTATAATCGGGAATCTTGTTGAATTACCCGGCTTTATTTTTGAAAAGTGTTTTCAATTCAAGACTTAGATGCAAGATTTATTGAGTTAGGCATGAAATCCGAAATATGAGATAATCCGGGTTTATGATGTCTAAGGATGATGCCGATTCTAATTATTGTAGTTTTTCATTTCTTTTCTACAACCGTAAGTGTAATATGTAGATGTATCCCTAATCTTGTTGCTATATGTCAACGATATTAGGAATACGCATATTTACTTACGTTGATAATATGTGATGTTATTATGTTGCTATACTGATATCTTATATAGGATCGTCATGATTGAATAGCCCGTGGTTCTTTTATGTGAGATGAAAGTTTTTATTTTTCATTCATGTAAATATATGTATGTAATATTCTTTTATTGGGACACTTCTGGGTTGAGGTTGTTGTCTCCATTTGATGTATATTATTTACTTTTCCGCATCAGGATAGACCTAAGGCGGGGAGCACAAGTAACCAGAGTCTAGAGTCCAGTGGGAGGCCATCTCGAGAAGTCGAGACCAGTCGCCTAACTCTAGAATAGGAAAGATTGCTTGCCGCTCTCGTAGGGGTCTAAAGATGTAGGCTTGGCTATTCATCAAGACCGTGGAATCCATATTTTTCATTACTCGATTAATTTAAAAAAATATGGACATCCCAGTATATCCTATATTTTCATATATCTGCTTCTGCTGCTTTCTGTGATGTGATGAGATCATATAACTGCGTGAGACGAATGCTACTTATATATATGATATACTAGTAGACACTATATATATTTTGCATCCGCGCTAGTTCTGACCCCGCCCTGCCGTAAGTTAAATAACCTTACGGTGAAGAACCGGGTCCCTGTGGCGAATGCGGATGGCATATATGTGTGTTTTATTTTCGTTTCTTCTTTGATGAGTAGGAGCTTAAATGATGGGACAACATTAATAAGATTCATGTTAAGAAAAGAAACCTAAAGATGTTGTGGAATCAAATTTGAAACATACTCGGTTTTTTCATGAAAAAGCAAATATTTCAAATGCGTAGCTTAAGCCACTCCTTTTCCAAATTACTCGGTTCTATAACAATATCAAGTTCAATACATTAAAGGTTTTTATCAAAACCATTCGTAGCCCTCCGCCATTTTAGGAAGTAGAGTACTTAGTATTCGTGCTACGTTTGTTGACTATAGTTAAGCCGTAGTGTATGGTAGCTAAGTGATGTCTTCCTATAAAACATATGATGCGATCGATTAGGACATTCGTACGACTTTTTTGACCATAGTTAAGGGTCATACGAATGGGTCTAAATCAATCATGAAATGACGGGTAGAACTTGACTAGCACTTATGATTTGTTAACCATAGTTAAGGTCATAAGTTGCTAGGGGTGAAAACTATATCGGGAATTTCAAGTGTTGAAATTTGCAATGAGATTGCATACCTTCTATTTTAATAGTTGGATCCTGATCCCACTGTGAGTAATAGTTACTCCCGGGAGAATTTTATACTTTACAATTAGCTAATCCAATAGGTGTTTAGAAAGGTGTCAACGGGGTTATGCCTCTAGGGAAATGGGGTTTATATTAATTAGGTCCGTGCGACAGCGCAGGGAGCCTTTCTTGGAGTACCGACGCTGGCCTGGCTGACCGGTTAGCGAACTTATAGAATGTAATTAATCCTGGCTAATTATCTTTTTAGGGTTTGAAGGAAAATTTGATAAAATCAGTGGGAGACATCGATTAGATAAGATAAATAACCATTCTAATCATCCAAGAGATTTCGCTGAGTATTTTCTTTTCTCTCTCCTAATAGCAGATACCAATGACGGGACTTAAGCTTCTACTAGAGAAAAAAACTGACGGGACCTAATTATAAAGACTGGTTGAGGAACGTGAACATTGCCCTTACCTATGATAAGAGTGCATACGTCCTCACTGCTCCAGCCCCTCCCCTTCCAGGCCCTGATTCCTCTGTCGCGGATAATGAGATCCGCAAGACACAGCGAAATGCCTCACGTTAGCTTCGATGGACAATGAACATCAAAGGAAATATGAGAAGATGGATGTACAATCCATCTTTTTCCATACAAAAGAGTTGTATGGGGAGTAATCTCGTGCTCTTCATTACGAGGCCTTACGAAAGTTGTTTCAAATGAGGATGTCTGTTGGCACATCTGTAGGAGATCATGTCCTAAAGATGATAGGGCTTATTGAAGAACTCGAGGACCTAGGATAGACAATGGAAAATGAACAATATATTGATATTGTTCTACAGTCTCTCCTCTCGCCTATGCTCAATTTATAGTGAACTTCAATAAGCATAATTTGGAGAAATCACTTCCTGAACTTCTCAATATGTTGAGAAGTGCATAGAGCATGCTCAAGACGGTGAAAACTCCTGCTCTATTTGTTGGGCAATCTTCCTATTCCGTCCTAAAAGCTAAAACTAAGGGAAAGAAGAAGAAGAACCCACCAAACCGAGAGGTGGAGTTAAAAAGGCGAAGAGGAAAGACAAAGGAGGGGTTGCGGGATCAGGAAAGGGAGAATGCTTCTACTGCCACAAGACGGGGCATTGGAAAAGAAACTGCACCAAGTACCTGTAGGGTTCCTGGGCACACTGTAGAGGTCTCACAAGGCATCAACCATGCCAATTTCAAATTTTATGAGTGCCGAGAAACCCTAATACGGATCGTCGACTAGAATTTTAGGCGAAACATTAAACTAGTTAACGACTTAACTAAAAGTGAGAAGCTACAACCTTTGTAGATCCGGTTCTCCACTTCCTTAGCTCCACGTAGACGTCCTCTCGCTGTCCGTCTCGAATCCCGGACTCAAGCATCGGCTTCATCGGAGAAATGGGCGGGCAAGGTCGTCGGCTTCGTGCCGAAGATGATCTACGTCGAGGCAACACAAGTTCAAGCTCCAACTTCACCAAGTTGTGAAACTTGTGAAGAAAACACCCTATACTACTTGGCAAGAGGTAGAGGGTGAAGAAATAGGAGGTGGGTTCACTTTAGAATTGGATTTAACACACTTTTGCTCAAGATGCCATTGATGAAGACAAGCTTTCCTTCTTGATGAAGATGAGGAAGAAGAAGAAGAAAAATATGATAAGTTATTTAAAATGCAAAAGAAATGAATACTTATCATAATATGAACCATGGTTAGGTGTAGAGAATTGACTAAGGTTAGATGAATGGTTAGGGTTAAGCATGAAGACAAAATGGTCACTTTGGTCAAAGCTTCATGAAGCTTCAACAAGCTTCAAGAATGAAAGCAACCATTTTATTTTCTTTTGCAATTTCTTTTTAATCCAAGTTAAAAAGATAAATGAATGAATAAATAAAAACCCTAACCATTTACTTAACCAAGGTTTAATTCTTTACACTTAATCAAATGAGCAAGTATCATCAAACATGATACAAACATATGCACAAAAGTATATCACATATACAACTTGCACATCAAGTGAGAAAATCCATTTAAAGTGAACCAATACTAGTTAATGCAAAGTAATATATCAAATATATAATTATACATTAAATCATTAAATCAACACTTGATTTAACGATCCGGTCATATCGCATATAACCGACTAGTATCCTATGTATCGGCTTATCGAATCAATCCTTGATTCGATAACTAGGTTATATCGCATATCACCAATCGAAACATTAATCGCGAGAATGAAATACGGTATCACATACACGCATTATTCTCGGTCCCACACATATCTCATATGCGCTCCTATTTCGTTTCGCTTGAGCCAGGAAACCTCTGTGTAGGACTCTAAAGACTCGTCAATACGCCGGTAGCAGATGATGATCATATCAAGCACCCACAAGCCGCAAGCGGTCTGCTAAACGTAACGGCCATCCGGGTATTGAACGATCAGAAGATCGATGAGCAAGCCCGCTCACACTCCTGTGAATACAACCAGTAACACTTACCGTACAGTCCGGTCTGTTCGTCTGATATGTCGCATATCAAGTCTAGGGGTGGTAAACGTCAGACCCCAATAACCGATAAGTCGTGCCGATGTGAGGCTCATAACGGGTCGAGAAACTACTGGTAACACTTACCAGCAAATCTCTGATCAGCCCTGGCCAGGGACTTCCCTGTTACGGCCAATCGAGCACAGCGCAACATCAACCCCCAATACCGGGAGAGACGAAACCCCTCCTATCGCTCATTGTCTCCATGTGACTCGGGACTGTACCCAAAGACCACCGTTTTGCATGCCCTCATGGACGTGGTAAGGTGGAGATCAAAGCACAGTGGGAATCACACCAGACTCTATGACGATCTCGGGTCTACAGACTAACCTGTACAAGTGTCACCTGAGAACTGCCATCTGACGTGAGGTATAATACCATCTGGGAGTTCTCGGCGAGTCCGTCCAGTGTACCCAGTCTCCACTGAGCACCCGTATACCATCTCTGATGTCAAACACCAATGGATATGGGATCATCCATCGCCCATCTCATGGGTCGAGAGGCGTATACGCTAGTCTACACTGGTATATCGATGCCCCGTCTCGATACACCCACGACTAGGGACCTTGAAGGATGTACTTATGGACTACCATGTCCCCACTAGTATGATCTGCATCATAGTCCAGGTAGTCAAGTACACATCTTAAGGGCTTTATCAACATGTAACTATAAGACAGTTTAAAGAGACCAGTATACATGTTAAGATAAAGAGCAACCAGATAGCATACTATCATATCGAGCAAGAAAGTCATCTCTATATATGTCCAAGCATCCAATATAATATACATCATCTGTACAATACTGGCCTCTAGGGCATACATACAACTAACAATCTCCCACTTGCACTAGGCCAGCTGATGTAGTATCGCATACCGAGCATCCCGAAGAGTCTCTCAAACTGTATCTGGGGAATGGCCTTCGTGAGTGGATCCGCCGTGTTGTTCTTCGTGTCAACCCTCTTGACCTCGATCTCCCGACGATCAACCATCTCCTGGATCAGGTGATACCGCCTCAGAATATGCCTGGATCGCTGATGGGACATGGGTTCCATGGCCAAAGCCACCGCTCCATTGTTATCGCAATACAAAGGTATTGGATGCTCAATGGATGGAACCACTCCAAGTTCAGTAATGAACTTCTTGATCCAGACAGCCTCTTTAGCAGCATCGTTGGCAGCGATGTATTCAGCCTCCATCGTCCAGTCTGCCACGGTTTCCTGCTTAGAACTCTTCCAGCTAACCGCCCCTCCGTAAAGGGTAAAGACAAATCCCGACTGCGACTTAGAGTCGTCCTTATCACTCTGGAAGCTCGAATCGGTAAAGGACTCCACTTGGAGTTCTCCGTTACCATACACCAAGAGCATCTCTTTAGTCCTTCGCAAGTACTTGAGAATGCTCTTCACAGCTGTCCAGTGACTCTCTCCAGGATCAGCTTGATACCTGCTCACTACACTTAGTGAGTATGCAACATCGGGTCTGGTACATAGCATCGCGTACATGATAGAGCCTACAGCCGAAGCATAGGGTATCCCTTGCATGTGAGCTCTCTCCAAATCAGTCTTGGGAGACATCTCTTTGGAGAGAGTGACTCCAGAAATCGTGGGCAAGTTCCCACGCTTGGATTCTTCCATACTAAATGTCACGACCCGAGAGTTTCGACTCGTGACCGGCACTTAACCACGCAACGTCTACAGGCGTAACGCGGCTAAGTAAGCCGAACCCAGAAATCAAAACCAAAATTTAAGAGTGATTAAAACATTTTGTAAAAACAGTCGTACATGTCTAGAAAACTTTAATTAATTTAGTAGAAATCCTTTTTAAGTTCAGGAGTTATAACTTTTATAATTTTGGCAACATTTCCTTTTTAACATTTGTCCCGTAAGTCGGGTAAAAGCAAGGTGTAGCAGAAATAACAAGTGAAATAAATAAAGCATCCCAATATGATATACGACGCCGTAGCGAAGAATACACAGTAAAGCAAGGACAATATCACAAAAGGTAAGACTGCATAAAATAAAGCTGGCTCACATGCGAGCTCGACACCAGAGTATAAAATCATACACATCGTCCTCACAACTGTCTCTAAGTCAATACAGAAAGGTAGATGGAGAGTACTAGATACATCAATATACAACTGAAAGATAACAGATACCGTACAAAAACCCACCTAACAGCAAAAGGCTAACTCGCCTCAGCAATGGTATCTGTGCCAAAAGATGCGGTAAACAGCCAGCCGCGACTACTCCCAAGGGCAACCTGCAAATACTGTGGCACAACGGGGGTGAGTTGCCAACTCGTGAATAGAGATAACATATAAAGGTGATCGCGAGCATGCACATATAGCGTGGCTCTACTAATGCCAGCAGATGATATCAATGCATGCCAAACAGTGGATGCAATAGTAAAACAAGTGCTCTATCAGGTAGATATTACAGGATGAGATACATAGCAATCAATACTGAGCATGGGATAAATAACATCTACATGGAATGTGTCAACATGGAAAACAATAGGCGGTGCCTCAAGCTGCACCTAAATCCTAAATATACTCAGGCGCCGGCACACCCATCGGCCCTCAAATCCTGTAAACCTCTGCGAAATCACGAGTGCCCAACATCGGCACCCAAAACATCATCAAATACTCGTGTCCAACATCGACACGCAAATCCTCATATATCGGGCTCCGTCAGTCCGGATCAGCCCACGGGGTCCGTCTGCGGTGTCGGCCGTCGGCCCCGGCAGTACGGGTCATCCCGCATCCATCTCTCGACTCTGGCCAGTATCCTCCGGACAACTGCCAGGTCCAACCAATCACCGGTAGGTACTCGCCCACCTCCAGGCTCAATCGGCAAAACCCATCGATCATCTCGCCGAGGGGAACCATACCGGGCCCACCACGAACCCGCAAATGGAACATCCACTCCTCGAATCGGGTTTCAAGCACACGTCTCAGCACCGAGAAAACGCGTGGTGGACACACCAAAATATCATATCACGAGGTACCGGGTTTTCAAAATAATGCATCTTTTCTTACATATTTCCACGGTCCTCAAAACCAGAAATCACATGAAAATCCATCACCAATAAGTCAATCCAATGCGAGGTACAATGTAAATCAATCCATGGTATGAGTATAAGGGGAAAACCGCCTTTAAAATAGTTCTCGTTCTTAAAGATGTCATGCGGCTCCCAATTTCTAGAAAATCATAACCAATCATATGTAAGATGAACTACAGCAGTATAATCATGGCAGCTATACAGTGAGTGTGGCATGGCAATTACTAACGGTGTGTGTGTAGCATGCAGAATCGTGCCCGTGCAACATAAGTCGTTAGTAATAGTGCAGTGTTCTATCAGTTCTAAGCATATATACATATATAAATATAGCATGGAGTGCAATATGCGATGACAATCCATGGTATGGTATATGCAATATATAACAATAAGGTCCTATCAGCCCTGACGCATAACGCCATGCGGGCGATATCCCCGTAGATGTGAAATCTACTCACCGTGTCTCGCGCTAAGTGTATCCAATAACTTGCTTGCCCTTCTTCGCAGCGTCCGTCTCACTGGCCTGCGAACCTAGAATCACATAACATATATCACACATAAGCTCAATTTCACAGAAACGTGATACACGGTCCAACAAGAAACCGCTGTCGTGAACCAATCGCGCGTGTGCGCGATACGCTAAAACGTGTGATCACGCGCCTGAAACTACCCCGACGCGTCGCGATACGCAGAAACCCAAACCTACTCACGTATCACGCGTGTCGCGAAGGTTTAGAAAAACGGCAAAACAGGTATTTGGTCCCAGATTTCTATACAGAACTTAATTTACAAAAATATATATATCACAGAACCCTACACACTAGCAGACACCTACAGGACCAAACCACAACCCAAACCCTACCCATCTGGCCGCAAATTGCGGCCAGAACGAAGAAATTGGCGGCCACATGAAGGAATTAGGGGGTCGGGTTTCACCTGGGGTATCAGCACCTACCCACTATACTGCAGTCTCCTCAAATTCAAACTGAACTCAATGGGTCAAGAGCAGTTCCAGAAAACCTCAATTTTGCACAAATACGATAAATTGCATCAATTAGGGAAACTGGTGGTATTTTAGTGCAACTGGGGTTAAGCTAGGTTAATATGGTCTCAATAACCCACTAACAACCTACTGAAATCAAATCACACCACATTAGCACAAGATTCCCACTAAACACCTCAAATCGCACTAAAACGCACTAAAAACCACTAACCGATGCAAAACGACACTAACCAAGCAAACTAGGGAATAAGTTTAGGAAATATACCTCATACTTAACCCTAAGGAGCTGAAGGAAGATGAAGAGGTGAAGGGAAGAGGCTGTTGCTGCTGCTAGCTGCTGCTACTGGTGCTGTTGCTGCTGCTGAATTGCTTGCTGTTGCTGCTGCTGATTGCCTGCTGCTGTTGCTGCTGCTATGCTGCTTGGTGCTGGGGTTCTGGAGCAGAGAGGTAAGTGTGTGTGTGTGGTGAGTGTGTGAGAGTTTTGAGAGAAAAACAAAAGGAAATGAGAGGCAACAATTATCACTCATTTGTCAACCCACCTCTCTCTCTCTTCATTAATGGCAAGCATGGCTTGAGCCATGATGCCCTCTCTCTCTCTCTCACAAGTCAACACCCACTACAATTTCAAATTAAAGTAACTTTTAATTAACTAATTAAACTTGATTAAAACCCAAAAGGCTTAATCCTCAAGATTAACCCACCATGGTCACTTAACATGGTAAAAACTCATTTAAAAACCCTAGTTTACATGCACATGTGTGTGCAAGCCTAGGAAAATTTTAGAAAAATATTTATTAAATTAGGAAAAATATTTGAAACACAATTTGGTAAACTTTTTATTAAAACCCATTATTTAAATATATTTAGTCACTAAACAAATCCTAAGGTGTTACAATCTCTCCCCCTTAAAGAAATTCGTCCCCGAATTTCAAAAATCTAACTACACGTACCTTCAAAAAGATGGGGATACGTCTTCATCATCTTGCTTTCGGTCTCCCAAGTGGCCTCCTCACGGTTCTGACCACGCCAAAGTACCCTAACTGATGGAATGTCCTTCGATCTCAACCTCTTCACTTGTCGATCCAAAATCATCACCGGCTGCTCTGCATAGGAAAGGTCGCGCTCCAGCTGGATCGTCGGGTGCTGAATCGCGGTGCGAAGGATCATGAAGATATCTGCGGAGCATCGAGACATGAAACACGGGGTGCACATCTGGAAAGCTGGGCGGAAGGGCTAAACGGTAGGCTACTGTACCAACACGCTCGAGGATCTCGAAGGGGCCCACATACCTGGGACTGAGCTTCCCCTTCTTCCCAAACCTCATCACACCTTTCATCGTGGAGACCCTCAAGAAAACATGATCACCAACAGAAAACTCAAGTCTGCATCGCCGACGGTCTGCATAAGATCTCTGCCTACTCTGTGCCGCTCTCATCCTATCGCGAATCAACTGGATCTTCGCGGTCGTCTCCTCAACAATCTGTGGCCCTAAGATACTGCTCTCACTGAGCTCTGTCCAATAAGTGGGCGACCTGCATCTCCTCCCGTAGAGAGCTTCAAACGGTGCCATCTGAATGGTCTCCTGGTAGCTGTTATTGTATGAGAACTCTACCAAGGGTAAGTGATGATCCCAGCTACCTCCGAAATCTAATACACACGCTCTGAGCATGTCCTCGAGAGTCTGAATCGTCCGCTCTGACTGTCCGTCGGTCTGTGGATGAAATGCTGTACTGAAACTCAAGCGAGTGCCCAAAGCCTACTGAAGCCTCTGCCATAGTCTACTGGTAAACTGGGTGCCTCTGTCGGACACAATACACGTCGGGACTCCGTGTAGTCGCACAATCTCGTCGATGTAGATCTGGGCATACTGAGTAAATCCGAAAGTCGTCTTCACTGGTAGGAAGTGAGCCGCTTTCGTCAAACGATCCACGATCACCCAGATGGAGTCATACCCCCGACTAGTCCTGGGTAGACCCACCACGAAATCCATCGAAATATGTTCCCATTTCCACTCCGGAATGGGTAACGGCTGTAGCTCTCCCGCGGGCCTCTGGTGCTCAGCCTTGACTTGCTGACAAGTGATTGATCGTTTTTTCCCGTTGTGTAGTATGTAGAAAATTTGTAAAGAACTTCACAACCAAAAAATATTTTGACCGCAATCAAACTACGGTGTCGATTGTAGTTTGTAGTGAGTGCGGATCGTCCACAGGGATTGCACGATTCGTTTTTATTGATATGCTTGAATTGAAAACTTAATTGACAAGAAAAGAAAACATGATTCAAGAATTTATCAATTGATTCAGGTGTCACGATGTTTAATCAAGAATCAAGAACTGATAAACAATCAAGAATTGGGTTTTGATAATATTTTTCCAATCAACAATCAAGAATCTAAAAGAGGCTCGTAGGAATCGATCGGATCGATAGACGTGATGTAATCTAAAGATATCGTATTCTTGTCCTTCGAAGGATTGATACTAGATTGATGATGATCGACGAGAGTTGGGGCTTTCTCGTGAAACTAGGGTTTCATCCTATAACCCTTGTTCTTTCGTCGATATCATTCCTTTTTTAGCCTCTACCAAATTCAAGAAACGATCGTAACTCCCCAATTTCGATCGATGTCAATCAAGAAAGCATCGAAACGAAATGGGTCGTCGTTTCTTGAACTTGCTAGGGTTTACAAAACTCATAGGACTCAAGAATCGATTAAAGCTATGTTACATCATCATTCTATTGACCGTCTCGACTCCTCGACGAGCGGAGTTTTATTCACACATCACCACACAGAAAAGATTCACGAATTGTAAAGATAGCATGATGCAGAATTTAAAGAAAACAAGATAAAAGAATATCACCTTTATTTATCTCAACAATTTTGATTACATTCGCTTCAAGAACTACAAGAGGAAGAATCTAAATCGTTGATCGGGCGTCGCTCGGCTTCGTGAGTCGTGGATCGGCTCGGATCGCTTGCTCCGTTGAAGATCGGCTCCGCTCCTAAAGGTTGTAAGGCTTCTTGCTTAATGGGTACTCGGGATCTTGATCTTTAATTGGAATTAGGGTTAGGGTTTCCTACAAGCTCTCTCACTAAACTTGAGGAGGAAGGAGGTGAAGAAAGGGATAGATTCACTAATTGGATGAATAATTCCCAAGGTTGAATAATGTGTGGATCATGAGCCTAGGGTCTTATTTATAGAGCTCCCAAACCCTAGGTTTAAGTTTGAATTGGTAGTTCCCTCTAAAAGTTTGTTGAGTCTTCTAGAAGATAGTTTGTTAGGAGCTAGCTTAAAGTTTAAGCTAGGATTAATTAAGCTTTAGAAACCCTTGTTTGCTGATCTGGCAGAAACCCCTGGAGTCTTCTGGAAACTGAGATGGATTTCTCAACAGTGGGCCTTGATACAGGAGTTGTGCACCAAAAATGAGGAGATGATCCCCTTGGTCAACCGCGGATCCGCGGCCTTAGCAAGCCCATGCCGCGGATCCGCGGCTATGTAGGAGGCTTGGGCCTTGGTCTTTTAGGTGCTGTCTTGTACTGTAGTTTATAGCTTCCTTTGATATGTTGATTTGCAATTGCTCCTTTGTAATGATACCAGATTTGAAATTAGTGAGTTTACGTATCTTTCGAGCGGTGTAATGATTGAGCAAGCTTCTCATTTCCTGCACGGACTTCGAAACACGGGTTGCGATATATAGAAAATATGCCATGTAATGCAATGCAGTCAATTTCCCTAGAAATGCCGGTTTTAAGGTCTAGTACATGTAATCTGATAATCTATGATAGATTTGCTAATATGTGAAATACGGATACCAAACACTTCTATATGAATGCAGATGATAGGGAAATTGCCGGTTAAAATATGCAATATTTTCGACTGATCAAATACCCCCAAACTTAATTTCGATCATCTCGAGTGAATGTTTTATTAAAAAGAGAAGGAGAAAATAAAGAAAGAGAAAAACTAACTAGCACACTTTCGTAGGCAACACGATTGCACTGAGCACGTGCAACAAGCCTTTAAACCTCTAGGTGTCCCTAGTAGGAGGAGTGTTGTCTCCTGAGGGTTTTCAGCGGATTGCACCCACAAAATCCAATAATAAAAGGAAGATCATGAAATTTACATTTAAAGACAAGAATTGTAAAAGAAAAGCCTTGAAAATTAGGGTTTCCAACTAAGCTAGCTTTTCGGTTGTCATGAGCCCTATCTTAATGGTCATGAAAAGATGTTAGAAATCACGTCCTCCCTCAATAAAACATCGTCTTATTCTTCATTCCTATCTGTATTCCAAACATCGATCATATCACCCTGCGTGTGTGTAAAGGACATCCCTACACCCGGAGAATTCAATTCAAGCTATCATACTCTTGCCCATCAGCCTCAGTACTTTTTAATTAATGAATATTTAGACGAGATTGCTCACACACTTTCATGCGACCGTTAATACTTCTTGAGGTACTAACCGACCGATTACTCCTGTGCTTGCTTACTTGGTGTATTTTCCTCGTCTTGCACCACCTCAGGCATAGCAGTGACTCCCAGACCAGTTGGCCTTAGGGCACTAGGTGAAGAAGCACCCTTGCTATACATTTTTCTTGCCTTCGGTGATAACAAAACCAGTGTTCATTTTTCTCACCACTTCATATTTTCTTTATTCTTTTTTTTTAATTTCCCTCATACTTTTGGCTTTAAGACAAGAGCATTTCAAGGTATCCTCTACTATCCCAGGCTTCAAGACGTGTGTAAGTGCGAATAGCAGGGTAGCAACGTTCAAAATGTTTGGCTTCCAGAATAGAAACTATTTTTCAGACTTATTTTTATCCTCAGATTAGTGACGTCTTTCATCTTACTAACCCTTGGGACAACGGCTCATAACTACTTATTACTAGTTCGTATAAGAAAACTTCTAATTTTCTTAGTTTTCTCAAATTTTTCTAATCTCATGGATGTAACTTTTCACTATCTAAACTTTCATTATCTTATTTATATACAAAAAAGTGTAAATATTAAAATTATTTTTATATTTGAATTTTTTTTTTTTATGGGTTTTGAAAATTTTTCAATTTTTATAGATTTTTTAAAGAAATGTTTTGTGCTTATGCAGATGATATGCAAATGATGCAAAAATAAGCACAAACCTCCCCCAAACTTGTTTTCAACAGTGTCCTCACTGTTGCCAAATGCTATACCTACAAAACTGTAAGTCTGGGAGGGATTATTAGTGGGGGCAAAAAATATATAAGTGAAGAACTTCCCCCAAACTTATCTTTCACTCACCTTCATTCAAAAAATATGATGCAGTGATATACAGGATATGAAGGTGAGACGGAGGAATTTTAATCTAAATAAACTGGCTCTTGTAAGAACAAGAGCTCCTCCGTGGGGTCAGTGGAATAATACGGCTTAAGTCTATGTCCATTTACTTTGAAAACAGTGCCGTTTTTAACATTTTCAACTTCTACCGCCCCGTGCGGGTATATAGACCGCACAACAAAAGGTCCCTTCCATCGAGATCGGAGCTTACCCGCGTGAAGGTGTAATCGTGAATCATAAAGAAGGACTTGTTGACCAGGTAAAAATGTTTTCCTCAAAATGTTTTTATCGTGAAAAACCTTTGTCCTATTATTTGTGATTACAGCATTATCATAAGCTTCATCGCGGAGTTCGCTTAGCTCGTTAAGTTGCAGCTTCCGAAAGGTGCAAGCAAGGTTTAGATCAAAATTTATTTCCTTTATAGCCCATAATGCTTTATGCTCTATCTCGACAGGTAAATGACATGCTTTACCAAACACTATCCTATATGGAGACATTCCTAGATCGGTCTTATATGCAGTTCTGAATGCCCAAAGAGCATCCGTCAATTTGGTCGACCAGTCTTTTCTATTTTTAGCAACAGTCTTCTCTAGGATAAGTTTGATTTGTCTGTTTGAGATTTCAGCCTGCCCGCTTGTTTGGGGGTGATAGGGTGTAGAAAGTCGGTGGTTGATTGAGTATTTTCGCATTAGAGTCTCGAA